>CM060929.1:473784474-476284474 GCA_030765085.1 Allium cepa
ACACGGTTAGTCAAAGTGGTTTTCGGTATCGACAGAGAGTATGTCCATATCCGATCCCGGTCTCTTTGCCAACCCATCGTTATTATAACACCGCGGTTATTTAAAACAGTTTATACTTTTAAAACCAGAATATAATCCATTTCAAAACCATAATATTACGATATCATTCCAAGACCCAAAACCATATTTTACCACTTATCCAAATATAATTCCTTTCCAAAAATAAAAAGGCTTTAACTTCATAATATCTGGAAATCGAATATTTTCAAAGCATAATATTTTTGGAAATCCATAATTTCAAACCATAACTTTTAAAACTCAAATGGTTTGGATATTCAACGGTATATGAATTTCAAAGGCTTAACTTTACTGTCACTTTGTAAAGAAATAAGTTATATGGCTTTATGGAAATATTTCTTTATCTAAAGTTAAAACCATAATTTAGATATCACTCTTAAGCTCCAAAACCATTTCAATTTCCATATATATAAATCCATTGGAGTATTAATATTCAAAAACTAAAATTGGAATATATTCTTTCAACAAATTAAATGTTTTATTATTTAGTTTGAATATTCACATAAATCCTTAAACAACTCCAATTTCTAGTAATAAAACATATGTATTTTTCGATTCCAATTATATTAGAATATTTTTCCAATTCAAATTCATATTAGAATATTCATTTCAATTTATCTTGGAAAAATCCAATTATAAATATCATATCTTAAATTTCCAAACTTAACATTTAAACATATGATATAAATTTATCCAACTCCATTTTCTAAATTTCTTCCATTTTCAATAAAGAAATTTATATTCCTTTTAATTTCAAAATTTCAACTTCATAGGTATATAAATATGGAATAAAATATTTATACAATATAAATTTTAAGATTTATAAACCGTATTCCATCCAACCCATAGAAATTTCATTTAAAAATAGTTATATATAGACCGCGGTGCCTGTATATAATTTTCTATCCTATGGTCAAGTGATACG
Source organism: Allium cepa (assembly GCA_030765085.1). Lineage (NCBI taxonomy): Eukaryota > Viridiplantae > Streptophyta > Magnoliopsida > Asparagales > Amaryllidaceae > Allium > Allium cepa. Next base: position 473,785,478 of record CM060929.1, read on the forward strand.
GATATTTATCATTTCAATCCGCAATTTAAAAATAAACTTTGCGGTTTTATCATTTCAAACCACAATCCCGAAAATGAAAAATGCATGCTAACTGGCAGTTAATGATATTCACATAAATCATCCATTCAACAACACATCCATCACCCAATTCCAACCATCAATCAATATCAATCACTATCAACCCATATCAATCAATAACAATATTAGTTCGATAATATGCAACGGGTAATAACTGTCAGTTTATTCAAATTAAATTTCAACTATTAATCTAACCATTTATATTTAGAGATAATTTATATAACTGTTAACTAGCATTTCATATGCAAACAAAATTCCTAACAGCAAATTTATACGCAATTAATCAATTTAATTAACAGCTAAATTCAATAAATGCAATTCAACAGATATGGGTGAAATAACATGCCAAAAGCTCATAAATAAATTTCTATTCATTTCTAAAATTTATTTAACAAACATAAAAGCTTCTAGTAATTGTGAGTGGGTTAAAACACTCACCTTTGGAATTTAAATCGAATTTAAATTCAATTTAAACTCAAAATTTTGACGGTCTCAGAATTTGTCCAAACCAGCGTCATTGGGTCTGGAATTTAATCACGATCCTAACGCAAAAAAAATCGTGTGAATCTGATATCGTATGTGAAAGTTATTAAATAAAACGTGATCGAAATTCAAATTTAAATTAAATAAAACAAAACCTTTTACCCCCGCCACGTCAGCACGAGAGGAAACGCGTTTCCCAGGGTTCGAACCCTAGCTGAAGCCGCCGCCTACACTCCCTTTCTTCCAATTATCCACGCGCCTACGGCCATCATCTCGACGATCAGAGGCCACCATCGTGCTCCTCTCCCAAAACCGCCCCTACACCCTAGATGCGGCCTCCTCCGGCACCCCTTAGCCCTACGCGGTCACATGGCTTCCCCAGCCAACCACGGCGAATCCCAGCGCCTTCGACCAAAAGCAACCGTACAGATGAACTCGTATCGACGACCTCTACCCACTGCAACTTCCCGATCGAACTATCGCTGAAGATCTACCGTTGAAACGAGCAACTATCTATGTACGGCCGGCACTGTTTCGAATATTTCTGAGCAAACCACAGATCCAATCGAGAAACAAATTATACCGGTAGATTAAGCGCTTCGAGAAGATCAACCTATATTTTTCTCGAATTTTTCTGAGCACTTTAAATTTTTACTTTTGATTTGATTGTAATTGGATCTAAAATTATTGTCTGCCATTGAGGAGGAGAAAGGCTGAGATATACGTACGGCCAAATAAAAAAAAAATGAGGGAAATTAGGGTTTATAGCGATATATTTATAGCCTAAGTTGAAAAAGGCTGGAACGGATACGATAGATGTACGCGCTACACGATATATGGCCCGAAAAGCCCGATTCGACTCCGGAGCGAAATTGGGTAAACCCATATATCAAAATAGGCAATTTAAAATATTCTGAACGCGATGGAAGAAGTTTCACGTCCAAATTTGATCGTATGAAGAAGTTATGCTGAAAACAAGATTTCCAAATTGATTTCAAATTGATTCTTAATAAATTGATTTCAAGGCGTTTCGCGTCCGTACGATCAAACGACAAGTCCGATCGATACGAAACTTGAAACTCTATAATAATTTACCGATACAGATCCGATGAAACTGGTTTCGTCAAAATCCGAGTCCGTGACAAAAATGGCTATTTTTAATATTTATTAAATCAATCAAATAAATCATAAAATCAAATTTTACGTTTCAACTCTATTATTGGCCCAATTTCATTACTTAGATAGTTCAAACAATTCCAATTGATTTAACAAGCTTGGATGTGAATTAAAATTCATAAGTATATTAATTGTAGTTTTAATTTTCTGCACTTTCTTATTAATTGGGAATTACAAGTTTATTCTCACCAATTATCTAATCTTATACTTATATACTCTCATCTTAAATCAATTTAAATAAATAACTTGATTTCCATTTCAATTCATTTGATTGCAATTCCTTTTTACCATAGATTAAATTCCAAACTATAAATAAACTTTATCTCCATTCATTCGCCTTAATTTATATTAAGGCAATCCTAAATTAATATCTATTGCAATGATTTCAAATATCATTCCCTCATTTTCCTTAACTATTATTAATTCCAATTTTAATGAATTCAATATTATAGGTTTGATAAATCTATTAAATTCACTCAATTGTTTACAAATTCCATTTTATATTCAATAACGTAATATTTTACGTTTAATTCCATTCTATTTGTAGTAAATACCATTTGTTGATCTGAATACTCAAATTATAAATAAAATCTTGCTTTCTAAAGTTATGTCAACAATGGTCCAACTAAATTTGAATTAGTTTTATCTTTATTTTACGGAATTACTATTGCAATAAATCCAAATAAATGAAGAAGGTTTGATTCCTATATTACTTCTTTGGGTTTCAATTAACCCTTTTATGGTGAATATGAATTCCAACGTATAATTGAAAACTTCATTTCCATTTAATCTCACTATTTCATCCAATATCTACATATTCTAGCTAAATTTCAACTAACGTCTAAATTAGCTATTTCAATTTCCTTTAATTGCGATTTTCCTACCATAGTAATTAAATCCCATTAATCACATACATAATGTAGATGAATTACATTCCCAATTCACCAAATTCAATTAGTTATACTTTACAACATGTTTCCAATATATAGGTATTTTATACTAATAGTTATCATACTCAAAATTATACGCTTATAACTAATTCCTACATTTGCATAATTGTATTAAGTTAGAATGTTTATTGAGGTTTATGCATTTCTAAATTCTGTACTGATTCCACCCAATTATTACTCACAGAACGTTAAATTATTAAATGACCATTTATTATAATTTAATTCCCATAATTGAGTCAAATGCTTATTATTATATATTCTTCATTTTTACCATTCCTTCCCATTATAAATTCATTAACAAATTTACACATCTCTATCTTTCAATATAAAATAACCAAACTGATTACAAACACTGTTTCTATCAATTTTCATAAATTTGTTCAAAACTATACTTTTGTTTACATAAAATAAATTTTATGTTTCTATTAGACCCTTTTCCTTTTCACTACAGACATTAAATATTACTATCTATACTAATTGCACCTTTATACTAATGAATACCATTCAAGTTAACTAACATTCACAGATTCAACATTTATTTGTTTCTTTAAATTTTGCTTTGGATCAAGTTGTGACAATTTACATTATCCACATCTATTGCCATAAAATTTTATAGTTACACTAAATTGCAACCACTATACCAAATCTCTACCTTTATACTTAACCAAATTAGAAATTATATAAATTTGATTTATTAAATATTATAAATTTAGCGGGTCGTTACACTCTCCCCCACTCAAAACTTTTCGTCCCCGAAAAGGAAAAAAGAAGGGAGAAGGAAGAATAACAGTGCATTTTACTTCAAATATTAACTTATTTTTTTTTCTGGATTAATTTCCTTTGATGAAATACACTTGTTTTATAATTATTATATCCTTTAATACTTGAATTATTAAAGTTGGAGAACAAATTTCAACAAAATTCTAAGTCCAAATTTTACGGAAAATTTTGGCAGAGTCTCTTTTGTACGGAGGGACTTTGGAGAAAATATAATATCCAAATATACAAATATTTTACATATATATCAAAATAAAATATCCCACACGGGAAAATATATAAAATAGCGCTTTTAAACGAAATCCGAAAACGTACCTATTTGTCGGGCAATACGCTTTTATTTTTAAGGAACCAAAGCAGTAGCAGTGGCTTCCATCACCTGTATTTACTAATAAAATCTAAAAGGTTAAATATTTATTTTAAAATGGACTATTCAAGTGGATTCCATCATTCATATTAAATCAAATGCAACAACCATACATTTTTAACAAACAGCACACACCACAAACAAACAATCATTCAATCAAACAAACAATCAGTTGTTCGGGTTCAAATTCTGAAGTTGTAAGAATGAAGAATAACTATCAAGTGCATCCTTTACTCAACAGTCTTAGATGGAACAAAGATAGATTATCTATCCATCCAACAACTTCAAAATTTCTTACCTAACAACCATACATCCAACAAAACAATTCAAACCAAGCACCAAAATAGCTTATTATACATTTATTTCATAATTCAGTGGTTTGGTTTCTTTCTTTCATATATGGGAAAATTTCTTTATTTCTCACAGTTTCATTTTCCATTTATTAGAAAATTCATCATATTGGTATTTCCTTTTTATTTCTTAAGTCTATAAAATAAATTCTCATTAATAACAACAAATATTTTGAATATCTTCATTTCCTTACTCTTCACTTGTAAGATTTCTCCTTTACATTTTCTTACTAACATTGCAACTTTTATTATATGGTAAGTTATGTATGTTTAAGAATGCAAGTGAAAATTTACAAGTTTCTTCTCAATTCCTTTTTTTTATGTTTACGTTTTATTATATTTAATTACAGTAACCCTCTACTTACACTCAAATTTTTAACCTTAAAACCTCCATTTTTATAAATAAAGGATCTTATTATTTCATTATCTAGGGTTTACAGACATTTATTTATATTACCTACTTTTTATTATATTACTAGTAGCATTTTAAAACATACTTAAGTTTATAACCCTACACATCAATCTTTATTTATTAAAGAATTTCATTTTATTTACTTAAGTTAAAATCACCTATTAATAATACTCACCTTAAATTTGGGAAAAATTTCAATTATCACTTAAGTTTATACCAATAAATTCCTTCATTATTTCCAGTTTCTACTTGTACATATTTCACTTCTTATTAAACATTTCAACTTTTAATATTTGGTAAGTTATATATGTTTTAAAGAGTATACTTGAATTTTATACAAGTTTCTATTTACCTATGGTTAATTTAAATGTTTTAATAATAATTATTCCTTATTTCGTAGGTTACAAATTTCAAATTTCCTTTAATACCATGAATATCCTATCATAAAATCTCTTATTTCCTTCAAAGGGTGAAATTTATATATTAGCTACGTTCCAATTCACTACAGTAATTGGAACTATTAATTTATTCATTGTTCAATAAGTTTTACCTTTCTTATAAGTTACAATTTCGGCTTACCCATTAATTTATTTAATGCTTCCTTACCTTTTAATTAAACTTACATTTACAACTTTATAGCATCAAATTTTTATCAATAAAGATTTTCATTAATTCAATTCCTAAGGTTTACAACACTTATTTTCATTTTCTTATCTATTAATTATATTAAATTTTTACTTCATTTAAGGGTTCCAATTATTTATTTGCTAATCTTTCGTTTCACTACAATAATTGAAACAATTTATTAATTAATTAGTGGAAATTTAAGAAATAAGTACCGGGTTAAATTTCAACAGATCAAAATAATAGGTAAATAAGTTCTTACATCTCAATATCTCTAATTATAGTTAGAGCAATAAAAGAAAAAAAAAAAAAAAAAAAAAAAAAAAAAAAAAAAAAAAAAAAAAAAAAAAAAAAAAAAAAAAAAAAAAAAAAAAAAATTTAGAAAATTTCAAAATAAATCTGCAGTAGAATTTACTACAGTGGCCTTGCCCCTTCGAACTCGAAAAATGAAAGTCGATGATGCGGCCGTCATCACCGAATTTATTTTCCAGCGACAGAGAGGAAAGTACAGAATTTAATTCTTTTCCAAAATCTTCTTTAAAACAATTCTTCCCATTTATACGAAATATTTATATAAGAAAATACTTATAAACCAAATCATTAGATTTCATAAATTCTTTGAAAGCAGATTTGGAAAAATCCCGGACTTAAGTTCTAAAATCTCCAATTTGATTTATCATAATTTCAACTTAGCTTCAATTATTATAAATATTTTTATTTCCTAACACCCAATCTATAGCAACCAAATATATATATCTTTATAAAAATATTTTTATATATAGAAAATATAATAGGCAAAATTATTTCATTCACCTATATTAAAAACAAATATTATGTCGGTCTGTCCTATTAAGTGTTTAGAAATCCCTATTGATGACATAGCGTCCCATGCATCAACCAGAATTTATAAATACAAAGCGGAACAGATTAACACAATATAAAAATCTTTTTATAACACTAACAAGTACGCTCTCTCATATATATACGCTCAGTGACTCCCATAGGATATCTCTACCCTATTAACAAAGAGTCAAACCCCACAAAGCCAAGGTTTATCGCTAAACCAAAGCTCTGATACCAAATGTAACATCCCGCCTTTTCGCACACTTTAAAACGACACACGTGCCAATTCAAAGCATACGCAAGGGCGGATTGTCATGGGGTAAATAAGAAAAACAGAGAAGAAATAAAACAAAATAGAATCTCACAGCGGAAGGATAAAATATAATAACAAATATACAGTTCATAAACAGTTTACAAAAGCTTGATTTTACTTATACAATGAATATCAGAGTTACACATACCTAATACAACAATGCAGCGGAAAAGAAAGAGTGTGTAGTGCAATACTATATATATAAAATAATACTGAATCTTCGTCTTCGTCCTCCAAAGCTAAAACCTGCTATCCTGAAACGCTCGGACTGACCCGAGCAAATTTGAAAAGACAAAAACACTCGAGTCAGACTAGAATATCTTATGTGAGTTAAATAAACAGAAATAAATATGAGTACAGTAACTCAAGAGATGCTCGGGATTTACATCTCCTAAGGATCCGTTAAACTATTTACTATGTAGTATATTGCGTTATTATAATAGTGTCTATTTATAAAATAAACTTACTTTTTAATAGCGTTAAGGGGTTACCCATATAGCCCTTAACACGTAATAGTCCCAGTAGTCCATCCAATATCATAGTCCCTCCTGATCGGGAAGCCACTAGAGGATACCACACGGGCTACGGGAGAAAACCAAACTCGTACAAGGCGCGATAGGGTAGGTGACACGGCACAACTAGGCAATGCCAGGGTAGATATACCAATTACGCTTCCGGGCCGATGGTAACGCGAAGCCGCAGCAACCGCCCACCTCGAAACAACTCCCCAAATCAAAAAAATAGAAGTGGCCACTGAATCAATCCAAAGTCATAGTATAATATCGAAGAGGAGTGTCCGATCAGAGGAATGACCTCATTAACCCGTCGATCGCTCCTGTTTTAGCCACCTTATGCCAACTCACGGGAGTCGGGTCCACGTATTTACCTTACAGGAATCGTCGCCACCAACCTACTTCATTCTGGAATCTCCACCGCGTACACGGTTAGTCAAAGTGGTTTTCGGTATCGACAGAGAGTATGTCCATATCCGATCCCGGTCTCTTTGCCAACCCATCGTTATTATAACACCGCGGTTATTTAAAACAGTTTATACTTTTAAAACCAGAATATAATCCATTTCAAAACCATAATATTACGATATCATTCCAAGACCCAAAACCATATTTTACCACTTATCCCAAATATAATTCCTTTCCAAAAATAAAAAGGCTTTAACTTCATAATATCTGGAAATCGAATATTTTCAAAGCATAATATTTTTGGAAATCCATAATTTCAAACCATAACTTTTAAAACTCAAATGGTTTGGATATTCAACGGTATATGAATTTCAAAGGCTTAACTTTACTGTCACTTTGTAAAGAAATAAGTTATATGGCTTTATGGAAATATTTCTTTATCTAAAGTTAAAACCATAATTTAGATATCACTCTTAAGCTCCAAAACCATTTCAATTTCCATATATATAAATCCATTGGAGTATTAATATTCAAAAACTAAAATTGGAATATATTCTTTCAACAAATTAAATGTTTTATTATTTAGTTTGAATATTCACATAAATCCTTAAACAACTCCAATTTCTAGTAATAAAACATATGTATTTTTCGATTCCAATTATATTAGAATATTTTTCCAATTCAAATTCATATTAGAATATTCATTTCAATTTATCTTGGGAAAAATCCAATTATAAATATCATATCTTAAATTTCCAAACTTAACATTTAAACATATGATATAAATTTATCCAACTCCATTTTCTAAATTTCTTCCATTTTCAATAAAGAAATTTATATTCCTTTTAATTTCAAAATTTCAACTTCATAGGTATATAAATATGGAATAAAATATTTATACAATATAAATTTTAAGATTTATAAACCGTATTCCATCCAACCCATAGAAATTTCATTTAAAAATAGTTATATATAGACCGCGGTGCCTGTATATAATTTTCTATCCTATGGTCAAGTGATACGGATATTTATCATTTCAATCCGCAATTTAAAAATAAACTTTGCGGTTTTATCATTTCAAACCACAATCCCGAAAATGAAAAATGCATGCTAACTGGCAGTTAATGATATTCACATAAATCATCCATTCAACAACACATCCATCACCCAATTCCAACCATCAATCAATATCAATCACTATCAACCCATATCAATCAATAACAATATTAGTTCGATAATATGCAACGGGTAATAACTGTCAGTTTATTCAAATTAAATTTCAACTATTAATCTAACCATTTATATTTAGAGATAATTTATATAACTGTTAACTAGCATTTCATATGCAAACAAAATTCCTAACAGCAAATTTATACGCAATTAATCAATTTAATTAACAGCTAAATTCAATAAATGCAATTCAACAGATATGGGTGAAATAACATGCCAAAAGCTCATAAATAAATTTCTATTCATTTCTAAAATTTATTTAACAAACATAAAAGCTTCTAGTAATTGTGAGTGGGTTAAAACACTCACCTTTGGAATTTAAATCGAATTTAAATTCAATTTAAACTCAAAATTTTGACGGTCTCAGAATTTGTCCAAACCAGCGTCATTGGGTCTGGAATTTAATCACGATCCTAACGCAAAAAAAATCGTGTGAATCTGATATCGTATGTGAAAGTTATTAAATAAAACGTGATCGAAATTCAAATTTAAATTAAATAAAACAAAACCTTTTACCCCCGCCACGTCAGCACGAGAGGAAACGCGTTTCCCAGGGTTCGAACCCTAGCTGAAGCCGCCGCCTACACTCCCTTTCTTCCAATTATCCACGCGCCTACGGCCATCATCTCGACGATCAGAGGCCACCATCGTGCTCCTCTCCCAAAACCGCCCCTACACCCTAGATGCGGCCTCCTCCGGCACCCCTTAGCCCTACGCGGTCACATGGCTTCCCCAGCCAACCACGGCGAATCCCAGCGCCTTCGACCAAAAGCAACCGTACAGATGAACTCGTATCGACGACCTCTACCCACTGCAACTTCCCGATCGAACTATCGCTGAAGATCTACCGTTGAAACGAGCAACTATCTATGTACGGCCGGCACTGTTTCGAATATTTCTGAGCAAACCACAGATCCAATCGAGAAACAAATTATACCGGTAGATTAAGCGCTTCGAGAAGATCAACCTATATTTTTCTCGAATTTTTCTGAGCACTTTAAATTTTTACTTTTGATTTGATTGTAATTGGATCTAAAATTATTGTCTGCCATTGAGGAGGAGAAAGGCTGAGATATACGTACGGCCAAATAAAAAAAAAATGAGGGAAATTAGGGTTTATAGCGATATATTTATAGCCTAAGTTGAAAAAGGCTGGAACGGATACGATAGATGTACGCGCTACACGATATATGGCCCGAAAAGCCCGATTCGACTCCGGAGCGAAATTGGGTAAACCCATATATCAAAATAGGCAATTTAAAATATTCTGAACGCGATGGAAGAAGTTTCACGTCCAAATTTGATCGTATGAAGAAGTTATGCTGAAAACAAGATTTCCAAATTGATTTCAAATTGATTCTTAATAAATTGATTTCAAGGCGTTTCGCGTCCGTACGATCAAACGACAAGTCCGATCGATACGAAACTTGAAACTCTATAATAATTTACCGATACAGATCCGATGAAACTGGTTTCGTCAAAATCCGAGTCCGTGACAAAAATGGCTATTTTTAATATTTATTAAATCAATCAAATAAATCATAAAATCAAATTTTACGTTTCAACTCTATTATTGGCCCAATTTCATTACTTAGATAGTTCAAACAATTCCAATTGATTTAACAAGCTTGGATGTGAATTAAAATTCATAAGTATATTAATTGTAGTTTTAATTTTCTGCACTTTCTTATTAATTGGGAATTACAAGTTTATTCTCACCAATTATCTAATCTTATACTTATATACTCTCATCTTAAATCAATTTAAATAAATAACTTGATTTCCATTTCAATTCATTTGATTGCAATTCCTTTTTACCATAGATTAAATTCCAAACTATAAATAAACTTTATCTCCATTCATTCGCCTTAATTTATATTAAGGCAATCCTAAATTAATATCTATTGCAATGATTTCAAATATCATTCCCTCATTTTCCTTAACTATTATTAATTCCAATTTTAATGAATTCAATATTATAGGTTTGATAAATCTATTAAATTCACTCAATTGTTTACAAATTCCATTTTATATTCAATAACGTAATATTTTACGTTTAATTCCATTCTATTTGTAGTAAATACCATTTGTTGATCTGAATACTCAAATTATAAATAAAATCTTGCTTTCTAAAGTTATGTCAACAATGGTCCAACTAAATTTGAATTAGTTTTATCTTTATTTTACGGAATTACTATTGCAATAAATCCAAATAAATGAAGAAGGTTTGATTCCTATATTACTTCTTTGGGTTTCAATTAACCCTTTTATGGTGAATATGAATTCCAACGTATAATTGAAAACTTCATTTCCATTTAATCTCACTATTTCATCCAATATCTACATATTCTAGCTAAATTTCAACTAACGTCTAAATTAGCTATTTCAATTTCCTTTAATTGCGATTTTCCTACCATAGTAATTAAATCCCATTAATCACATACATAATGTAGATGAATTACATTCCCAATTCACCAAATTCAATTAGTTATACTTTACAACATGTTTCCAATATATAGGTATTTTATACTAATAGTTATCATACTCAAAATTATACGCTTATAACTAATTCCTACATTTGCATAATTGTATTAAGTTAGAATGTTTATTGAGGTTTATGCATTTCTAAATTCTGTACTGATTCCACCCAATTATTACTCACAGAACGTTAAATTATTAAATGACCATTTATTATAATTTAATTCCCATAATTGAGTCAAATGCTTATTATTATATATTCTTCATTTTTACCATTCCTTCCCATTATAAATTCATTAACAAATTTACACATCTCTATCTTTCAATATAAAATAACCAAACTGATTACAAACACTGTTTCTATCAATTTTCATAAATTTGTTCAAAACTATACTTTTGTTTACATAAAATAAATTTTATGTTTCTATTAGACCCTTTTCCTTTTCACTACAGACATTAAATATTACTATCTATACTAATTGCACCTTTATACTAATGAATACCATTCAAGTTAACTAACATTCACAGATTCAACATTTATTTGTTTCTTTAAATTTTGCTTTGGATCAAGTTGTGACAATTTACATTATCCACATCTATTGCCATAAAATTTTATAGTTACACTAAATTGCAACCACTATACCAAATCTCTACCTTTATACTTAACCAAATTAGAAATTATATAAATTTGATTTATTAAATATTATAAATTTAGCGGGTCGTTACATATCTCTGATGTATATTGATATTCATTGTATCATTCTGTTGTATCAGATATTGTATCAATGTTGTATATTAATATATGCTATTCATTTCTTCTGCTGTGTTGTACCTAATGTGTTATAAGCTTCGGCGAACCAGATTTGACGTTTGGATCTGTGGCATTTGAATACGAGTGTCGTATTAGGTGTCAATTTTTGAAGGTCAAGTCAGGGTCGTTAGAACTGGTATCAGAGCTGAAGGTTAAGACTTTAGCTCAGGAGTATAACACATTAAGTAACTCATTAGAGATGGGGTGCAGTATACCCTAGAATGAGTATATCCCTAAGATATCCGTTCGAATGCCTCAGTAAATGCTCTTACTATCCACTGATAGTAAGTATGAGTGCAAGAAGAGAACGAGATAGGGGACAGGGGAGTACCACTATAAATGGTCAATACCCTAATATAGCGGAAACAACTTTCTCTATAAATCTCCTTTGATTCGATCCCAAATTCTTTTGATGGCTTCGTGACAGCTCCAAAAAGAAGTTTTGGTGTGATGGTGGCCTTAAGAATCGTTGTAGAGAATCCTTACTTCGTATCTTCATCGGTTTCTTATCAGCTTTTCGTTCTAAACTCGAAGGAATTTGAAATTTGAGACTGAAAATTTTAAATAAATTGGAAATTTTAAATTGATTAAAATTGGTTAACAAATATAAAGCTAAATTTGAATTGAATAAATAAAACGATATCGGTTGAAACCAAATTCGAAATTCTATTGTAATTTCTTGTGTAGATCGAAGTCCGAAGAGGGACAAGTTGGTATACACTTTGGGGTATTCCGACCTGAATTTGGAATCCATATCTAGTGTTTGAGAAATTGTAGAAGATTAAATCCTTCTATCTATTCTCTAGGGACCGATATATTCTACGAATAATTAGTTATCCTTTCGAACTAATCAATGCCCTTGCATATTCGTAGGCTGGTGGTCCCAAATATCTTGTGTAATATTGTATGTGTTTGTTCTCATATTGTTGATATTTTGATTTGCGTAAACCAAATGTAAATATTTCGATCTGATCTGATCAATCATTTCTTTATCTATCATATTTTCTTTGTTGTCTCCCTTGCAAATTTCGGGGACGAAATTTTTTAAGGGGGGAATCTGTAACATTCCTGAAAATTTATCAAGTTTAATTTGGCAATTAAATTAATTTTTGAAAATAAATTGTGGATTAATTAGAGATTTCTAGGATAAATAAATAAATTTTTGATTATAAATTGAAATTAAATTTGAAATTTAAGCATAAGTATCTTACCAATAAGTATTGGGAATAAATAGAAATTTGATTTAAATATAAGAACAAGTATTTTATAGACAAATATTGAATTTCAAAATAAAATGGATTAAAAATAAAATAGAAATTAGAAGCTTTGAGATTAATAAAAAGATAATGACACTATGTTTTCTAAATTTTTAATTATATTGATATTTGGAAGATATAATAAATTTCAGAAGATTTATTTTTTAAGATTTAATGCTTTTATATAAATAAATATGACTATTTGTTAACATGAAATCAAAGTTTTTAAATCCTTCTTTTCTTTTAAAAATTGTACAAAAAAATAAAAATAAAAAGTATGTATGTAAATTGTGTAAATATAAAATTTAAATAAATGTATGAACTAAATTAAAGATTGATCTTATTATTGTAAATATAGGTATAAAACAAAACACAACACATACATAAATAAAAGAAAAAAATGTATGAATAAAATATGAACATTCCTAATAACTTGAATATAAAATGTAAAATAAGATTTGATAAAAGATTTAAAATTTGGAAGATTAGTAAAATAAACATTTGTAAAATGTAAAACATATGTAAGTCTAAAACTAAAATAAGAAACCATGTTCATGAGTAAATTAGAAACAAGGGTTGAACATAAATATTTAATATAAAAAGAAGTATATTTATTTATAGAATGAATATGATAAAAAAAATTAAAATTCTTTTATCTTTGAAAATTGAAAATGATAAACAAGTAAACATTACATTGTATATTGATATTCTTTTCTTTTCTGTTTGCTGCTATTATCTTGTATCATATCTCTGATGTATATTGATATTCATTGTATCATTCTGTTGTATCAAATATTGTATCAATGTTGTATATTGATATATGTTATTCAATTCTTCCGCTGTGTTGTACTTAATGTGTTATAAGCTTCGGCGAACCAGATTCGACGTTTGGATCTGCAACATTTGAATATGAGTGTCGTATTCGGTGCCGATTTTCGAAGGTCGAGTCAGGGTCGTTAGACATAGTGGTTTGATCCAGATTCGAGCACAAAATTTCGAGATAGTACATCGAACCGAATTGTGATTTTTCACTCGATTTTCGACGGCGAACCTGGATATGGATTGTTGATTGGTTCTGGATATTCTCTATCATAGTTATGGCTATGTAAGGAGATGACCGTTTCTGATCAAGAAACCAGATCTAAGTCCGCATCAGGAAGTCGGGTGGACGATACTAGTTCGGAAGTGAAATTGTGTGATCGAGTGAGCGATCAGATTGATATAGCGTACAGATAATATGTGTACATCGCACGGGTTTGAATAATATTGATATTGAAATTTGTGGATAAGAACTATAAATGATTTTTGAAATGAAAAGTATATTTTGTGAGATATATGATGAAATAAAATGGAAATTGGAAATTTCTATGGTAGAAATTTACTTTATGGAAGTAAGTAATTTGGTAAGTGACTTTATAGAGTAATCAAATTTAAATATTTGATTTGGAATAAATAAAGTTATATATCTTTGTTATACAAGATAAATCTCCCCTTTTTGAATCTATTGCCGAAAGGAAAGGATTTTTTGAAAGTATTTGAAGTACAAAAACAGAATTTATACAAGTATGAAGTGATCCAAAGATTTTCAAAGTTTTATATATCTATATATATAAAGGATCTTGTGAGAATGATTTTGGAAAAGGTTTCGGAAGCCTATGAATTTGGAAAAGGCTTTTGATTTTTGGGAAAATCAATTTTGGAATTTGGAAAGCCTAGTTTGAGAATTATCGATTTTGTGTAAAGGAGATTTTGATGAAAATCGTAAAGGGTATGATTTGAAAGATACTATAAGAGTATAGTATAAAGTGTTTTGAGATTCGCTCTGGGGAAAAAAGTGCTCCCTTGAAATGAACTTCAAAGGAGTGCCACAGGGTGGTGCTGCCTTAAACCCTAAGGTGAAGTTCTAAAGTTGATCCTGTGAGGAGTCCGGAAAAACTAGTCCCTGAGGATTGTTGGGTAGCGAAAGTCGAGGGCGCTGATGCCTAGAGAGACATTTAGGTTATGCTGTGACGACAGCGTAACTCGATGTCACTGCGCTCTACTACAGACCATAGCGAAAGTCATGTGTGCTACTAAGAGCCAACAGTCTACGTTTGATTTTACATCGGTAGACTGTGACCTGTGGTAATATAGCGAAAGTTGTGTGTGCTGCTGAGAGCCAACAGTCTGTTTTTGATTTTACATCAGTAGACTGCGACCTATAAGGACATAGAGAAAGTCGAGCCACAATTTTCAGAATGTTTTCTATATTTTCACAAGGTTTTCAATAAAATTATTTTTCAAAGTATTTTCACAGGATGTTGAAAACGGGTCTGCCAAGAACTTATAGATTTTCAGTCTTACGCCTGATCAACGTATGACCGAATTTCTGTGAGAACGAAGATGGACTTGTGGAAACATCGAGTAATAAAAGTATTTTTATAAAATTATTTTGATAATATTATATAGATTTTATAGTGTTTTAATAAAGATCAAGGATTAATTTTTTTGTTATTAAACATTTTAATAAAACCGGCCCCGTTTCTTTTCGAGGACGAAAAGATCTAAGGGAGGAGGAATGTGATAACCTGGATTTTCAAGTATCAGATAATTGGATAGTTACCCGATTTAACTTCTGAAAATACTGATTTATAAAATGAACAAATAAATGAGATAATCTCATTAATAATTATTTAAATTTGATAAAATTGATTATTTTCAAAACAACAACAATAATAATAATGTGTTATTTATATATTTATAAATTGATTTTAAATAGAAAATTAATATAAGAGTTTTATGGAAAACATTTTAAAATATAAATAAAGTATATAAAGTATGATTAGTATATTTGTATAACTATTATAAGTGTGTAGTTGGGATTTTATAAATTTAGTAGACAAATATAAGAGGAAGAATAAATATAATTAAGTAAGATTAATTTAAGATAAAATTTAAACATTTAAAACATAAGACATTTATATAAGGGAAAATTGGTAATATGATAAATATATATTTTTTAAAAGGTAAAGACATTTATGAATACAAAAGTCAAATTTAGAATATTATATAAATACACATAAAAACAAGTGTAAGCTAAGTACATATAATACGTAAATATATTAACATAAGAAGGTATTAATAATTATTTCTTTAAACATTTGAAAATATTTAAAAGACATTAAACATTTGTAAAAAATTTAGCATGCACGAGAATACAAGTGTGAGTTAATAATAAAGAGTATTCTACAAGTGGCAACCTCAGTTCTTTAGGATTACGATAAAATAAAAATAAAAATGAAAATGAATAAGAAACTAGGATATTTTGACTTTAAGAACTTCATTCTTCATCTTTCATCTTTAGAAAAAAGGAAGAAACCAGGAAATCAAAATCTCTAAACAACCTCAGCTTGATTCAAAGCTAAATCATCTCAACTTAAAGCTTCAGATTTAACTCAGTAGTCAAAGCAAATGTCAACATCAAGTCTCAAAACTAAGATCAAGATTAAATTTAAAATTCCAGAACAGTTTTTCAGGTTTCAGGCCTCTGTCCAGGAACAAGTGAGTAAACACTTTTTAAATCTAAAAGCTAAGTAAATACTAATCTGATGCTCGTGAAAATATCTGAGATGAATGGTGCTTTGTTTGTGTATATATGAATGATATCTCTGTGTTTATGAGTGTTGTATGTGTGCATGCCTATTGTATTTTAATATCTCTGTTCTTGGTTAAAAAAATAAAAAGTTTGATCAAAAATCCTAAGTATAATCATCTGATCTTTGTTAGGCTTAGAGATATAAACATAATATGTTTGTTTAATTATAAATTAAGGTTTAAAATTTATTACTATTAAAATAAGTTTGAAATACTTCCAAAATCAAGATAGTTCAGATGAAAATGTAAATGCATGACAAAATCAAGTGCTGAATTAAGTTGATTCAAGTACATATTTTAAATTGACTTAGAAAATCATGATTTTTAAAAAGAAAATCATAAATTTTAACATTGAATTGAATGAGCAATTTAAGATTGAATGTATTTGGGTTTTTGAGCAATTGTTGTTGGCCAAAAGGTCTGGGGTGGTCGGTGCTTTGTCTGGAGGTGGAAGGATGTGCGGTGAGGCTAGGAAAAATGGTAGATGGGGTTCTTGATCACCGTGGCGTCGATGGCAAAGGAATTTAGTTTTAAACCCTAGTTTTAGTCGTGTTGGAAGGTTTAATTTCTGAATTTTCTCTGGTGCATCGAGTGGTTTGGGATTTTGGGAAATGGTAGCTGGGGTGTTGGCATGGCATAGCCGGAGTGGTAGCAACTTCGATGATCAGAGAGGTGGATGGGAGATCATTTTCAGATGAAGTTGTGGTTCCAGACACTTTTGTGTTGCTCTATTTTGATGTGAGGCCTGTGATGGTGTTTGGATGATTGGAAACCAGTGCATGGGAGATGGTCTTGATGTCGGAGACTACGGCGATGGTCACAAGCGTCGCAGGTGGTTGTGCAAGTGCACAGGGGAGTTGGTGTCTGTGGTTAGGTTTGGGGTTTCTAACTCGAAGGTGAGGTCGAGCCTTTGGGGCAGTGGCTCGAGTCAAAACTCGAAGTTGTTTCGAAGTGTAGCCTGTGAAGTTTTTAAAACTTAAAATAAATTCAAGTTTTTGAAGATAAAGGGAAAAGTAGAAAACTCGGGAACAGGCCCAAGTGGCCTTCGGGTAAAACCCGAAGCAACTGTTTGAATAGTTTTAAAAGGTTTTAAAATCAATATTTTTGAAATTTAAATTTAAATCCAGTTTAAACTTTTATATAAATTTCCTTCATATATAATAATTGTTTCTTTAATGATTGGTTATGAAGTTTTTAAAAGTTGTTTAAATTAAATTTTTGTTAAATTAAGTTTAAAGTGATTTTAAAACATTAATTTCAAATGAAAGTTAAGATTTTTATAAAAGTAAGTTTTAAAATACAAATTGTAAATAGTTTAAAACTTCTACTTGATAATGTTTTAAGTTATTATAAGAAGTTAAGTTTTGTTAGTTTTAAATTATCAAGTTAAATGGTTATCTTATTTCAAATCTTAATTAAAGATTTAATTAAGTTTAGTTAATTAAAATGTTAAAATGTTTTAAAAATGTTAATGGTAATTAAGCTATTAATAAGATAACGTTTATCTTAAGATGATTAAGGTTATAGTGTCATGAGATTAATTTAATAAAGGGAATTAAGTATAATTAATTAATTAAATTAATTATTTAAGAGTGATTAATTGCTTTAATTAATAATTAATTAAGGATTAATCAAAGGTAATTAAAAATTAATCAAATGTTAATAAGGATTGATTAACTATTTAATCAACTGGTGATTATGGATTAATTAATTTGTAATTAAGTTTGATAGTTAATAATCAGTGAATAATTAAAGGATGAATTATTTAATTGGTTTGTAATTATTTAATGTTAAGTAAAGGTAATCTAAGTGAATAAAGTTAGTAATTAATTTAATTAGAGATGAACTAAATTAATTGGGAAGTGTTCGATCTTGTTTATGAATGATTGAATGATGTTAAATGCCATGAATTGGTTGATATCTATGTTATGAAATGATTTGTGATATAATATGTTTGGTTTGAACTGATAGATAATTGGTTATCTATCGGTGATAAATTACTATGTAAAAGTTGGCATCTTATGTTTAAAATTGAATTGTATTCACTTGAATAACTTGGGTTAAGGTGTCATTGGATTCCAAGAGACCTGGGTCGGCTATTGGTAAATACCCGAAACCACTTCGTTTTAGAATACAGAAATTCTTTATGCATTTGGTATATGAAATCAATAGGCTGGGATAGAATAAAATGGACCTTTGAAACTAAGTACGAATATTAAAAATTTGATTTGTGAAAATAAGTGTTGATTATTACAAGTTATGAACTGATGGTAAGGTACGAGTTACCCCGGGTTTTAAAAAGAGTTCTATGCATTAGTATTTCTTGTTAGATGGATTTACTCATGCTAGTTTCCAGTCTGACCCGGGTGTTACTTTGTTGTAATGCTCGGGTCAGACCGAGTATTACAGCTTTTCAGGTAAGGATGTTCAGGAGTTTAGGCGGCGAGCTGGATGGTAGGAACATATGGAGTGTATTTCCATTGTGAGATATTATAGTTTACTTGGGACATGTTGACTGTATTTGCCCAGTGTTTGTGAATGTTGTAACTCTGATGTATTAAAATGTAATTGACTGATACAACTTTCTTTGTGTAAAGAATATTATTAGATATTATATTTTATCCGCTGTGAATGTGAGATTCTAAGTTTGGTTTTCTGCTTCTTCTTCTTCTATCTCTTTTCTTCTTTTCCTAATTATCTGGAATTTTCGGGATTGAAAATTCCAGGTCGTTACTTTTAGTATCAGAACTGAAGGTTAAGCAAGATCCTTGGCTCTGGTGGGATTCCTCATTAAGTATAGGATCAATGGCACCCTAGAATGAGTTGAGTGTGTATATATATGAGAGCGTACTTGTTATTTTCTTATATAAAGATTTTAAATGATTTTATATAAGAGTATATTTTGATATATAAAGCAATATTTCTTTCTAATAAATATTAAGGTAATTGGTTGTTAAATTATTCATATTAAATTAAGTGGTAATAGAAATACAACCAAATTGAAATTAAATAAAGATAAGTTTGAAATGGGTTCAAACTGAAATTAAAATCTTGAATTTACTGTAACGACCCAGGAATTTTAATAATTAAAATTTGAATATTTAATTAATTTTAAATATTAATAAGTGGAATTTATAAGTCGAACAATTTTATTTCGAATAATTGGATTTAATTGAATAATTACATCGATAATTTAATATGTGAAAATACAAAAATAATTTAAAATCGGGTTAAATATGATTGAAAATGATTTGTAAAATTTTATTATATCATATTGGAGTTAGAATGATGTTATAGAACTTTTAAAATCGAATTAAAAGTTAATTTGTGAAAATTGAATATTTTAATATCTAATTGACTAGTGAAATTAGCCAATTTTCGAACAGTCTCAGAATTGGACGAAATTAGTTCCATTGGATCCGTAATAGTTTGTTATTACCGGATTTCAATTTTCGTAGCAATCGGAGTTATCGTTTGATCGTGACAGCTCGAAACGCATCGAAATTGTTTTAATATTTATTTGGCGAGTTAAAATAGTCATTTTTCAAACAGTCTCGGATTTCCACGAAACTAGTTTCATCGGATCCGTAATGTGATATTATTATAAGATTTCAAATTTCGTGTCAATTGGATTTACCGTTTGTCCGGTGCAAGCTAAAACGCCTAGAAAATCATTTAATCGGTTTAATTTTGAATTGAACGTTTATTGCCATAACTCGCACAGATGACCGAATTAGCTCCCGAAACACGTTCCATTGTGTTCGGAACGTGGGGTAAACCTTAGGAACGCCAACCGGCACGCTTCGTTTGGAGTTTGGAAAATCCGGGATGAATAGTGTTTTGAGAATTTTTCTATAAAAGCCCCCCTAACTTCAATAATTTCACAAAACCCTAATTCTATTCAGAGCCGCCGTTCATAATATTCAATGGCCGAAAAACAATGTTCTTTCTCCTCAAATTTCTTACAATCCACTAACCAATTCCAAAAATTGTCAACTGGACAATTGTAGAGCACATCACCGTCTATCTTTTCAACGGTCATGATCGTTTCTAGTGTTTTGGATCAACGGCAATTTGCAGTCAAAGGGGGTGCGTTCGAGCTCGTTTTTCGAGCAAGAGGGTGAACCGAGCTTGGTGATGCTTGGGCCGAGCATGGAGTTGGAGGCGCTCATCGAAGTGGCGAAGTCTGATCATCTCCTAGTTGGTCGTGGGGATCGTATAATTAAACCCTAATTATATGAGATGGGTTGCGTGCGTTTTTGTTACCTGTAGATGGAGATCGCATGAGGGAGATGGAAGAAAGGGGTCACGGCTTGGATTTCATCAAGGGAATCAACGACAAGGATTTAGCTGTAGGTTAAAATTTTAAATAAATGTTGTTATTTTCATATTATAAATTCGTGTAACTTCAAATATTCATATTTTTTCATACGAGGTCGAAAACGCGCGAAACCAGTTGCGTTGGAATCGTATGGACGAGCACTACGCTATGGAATTGGATTGGAGTCATTTGGAGTTAGTGAGAATTTGGGTAAAATTAAACGCGCGTTTAATTTTATTTGAAATAAATCGCTAAAACGAAATTGAAATCAAGGTGAGAACTTCTCACTCAATCGAATCGGTTTCGATTTTAATTTAAATAGTTATATTTAAAATACTTGAATGTATGTTTGAATGATGATTGTATCTATTGATTGTTAAAATAGACATTATGCGCCGTTAGTAAGCGGATGTTATTTATTAAAACATATACCGCGAATATTTCATAAACAGTGAAATTGGTACTATTTATGTACTTGGATTTGATTTCCCGCAATATATAGCGGATGAGACCCTATTGCGCCGCCTATTAAGCGGATAATATTTTAAATCCCATATACCGCGATAATTTCGTACTGGAACGGAATTGGTATTGTGCTAACATATTTGGATGCAGGAAAACAGGTTGGAGGGATCCAACTGGATTCCTCAACAGTATTTATTTGATTTCAGATATTTCAATATTTGATTGATTATCATATCGATATATGATATCGTTGTTGTCGTGATTGACTATTTGGTGTGTAGCATCATTGGGCCAAATTTTGGAATTTTAAAAGGATTTTTAAAGTGATTTTTGAAGAGTATACGTTTATAAAATAATTTTGGAATTGATTCGTTTTAAAAAAAATAAACGTATAATTTTAATGTTATAAAATTTTGTTTTTTGAGAAATATAGTTAAAAGTTGATTTTTGAAAATATGAGGTAAATGATTTTATAAAATAGTTTAAATTGCGATTTTTGAATTTATTATAAAAAGTTTAATATATAGGATTTATGAAATTTGATTATTTTATAAATCAAAATGGTGAAGTTATAAAGGAGACTAAAGATGTTTTAAAATAATAGTATATATTGATTTATATAAAAGATTTATAAATTGATATTTATAAATTAAAATATTGGAATTATAAAATGAGTTTTTATAAGTGTTAGAATGAATTGTGAATGAATTTCATAAATGAATGAGATTTATAGAATTATAAACAGTGAAGTTATAAATGGAATTTTATAAGCAGTAAGTTATAAAATTTGTAAAGTTATTTAAAATAATAGCTTTAGGTAAATAAATGAATCTTATAAGTTATAAGATTTATAATTTGGGAAGTTTAAAAGAACGATTTTGCAAACAAATAAATTATAAGCATTTAACTTATAATATGGACTTTGGTATATAATTGAGTTATAAATCGAATAGGTTAATAAAGGAGATTTATAAAGGAAGTTGTTGTAAAATAAATAGAAATGGAATTTATAAACATTGTTTTATAAATTCGCAACGACTTATTTTGATAAGTTACTTTTTATAACTTATTTATGGAGTTATATTCACGTTTTATACAGTGAATAATCCTTTAAAATAAAATGAATAGAAATGATGAAATTGGTTAACGAAGTATATTCACGTTTTTGAATAGTGAATAATATGTTAAAGAAAATGTTTTAGATTTGATGTCTTAAATAGAAATTAAAACGATCTAACAATGTTTTTAAATATGTTAAGATTCGAAATCATGGATTTCAACATTCATTGTTGAAATAGACGTTTTCGAGAAATAAAAGGAAATGGTGGACTATAACACTGTTGTTATAGTAAATGATTTCCGAAAAGAAATGTTTTGTATAGTATTGGGATTTATATATCTATTTTAATTTCGAATCCCTATACTAGTGATTTTGGATTGTCGTAACGATGTTTTACGCAACATTCGTTTTGGCCCAAATAAATATGTTTAAGAGAATGATTTCCTTAAAGAATGAAATATATACTTAATCTAGATTTAAGTATATTGAATATTTTCCAAGTGTTGAAAATAAATAGATTTGTGAATTACTTATTAATAAATAAGTATGGAAATGTTTTCCAATATAAAGTGAATATTTTGAGAATTTATCTTTTTAAAGATAAAATGAAAATGAATAATTGAAATCGTATATCAGTAGATATTTTGGAATGTAAGTTCACTATGGAATTTATAAAAGAAAGGGGAATTTGTTGAAAAATAAATATTGATTTATTTTTGAGGTATTGATATTTTATATCTTGTAAAGATATTTTTGGGAAATAAATAATTTGGAAAATTATTTGGAATCTGGTGATGTTGTGCATATCCATTGATAGTTCAATAACCGACTATCAATATTTACCTTTGAATGGGTATTTGTTGTGATTGTTTGAATTTGAATGCCACACTTATTTTTGAATAAGCGCTCACTATTCGGGTTAGCCGAGAAAGGACATTGGGGTCGTATAACCCATTCCGAATATGTGATACGTCGTTATGAATTACATTTGATGACCGGTGTTGAAGACCGGATATTTGCGAGAGCGATAGGATGACCTGTCGATTGACTCTGCACCGAGTTGCTCCAGTATAGAGTTCTCCTTATGTGATGGGGAATCCGATCAGGATTTTGGATATTCGGATTGCAAGGACTTCTTTGTAAGTGCCTTCGGTTCTGTTCGAGCCCGGAACAGACTTGTATGGATTGTATGTCTGACATTACAATTGAGATATAAAGCTGATTTCTTTCAAATATATTTCTGTTGGTGGCGGAGAATTTATTCTCTTAGCTTAACACCCTTCTCTGAGACGTACGAGCTCAGAGGTTATGTAGTTGATGGTTATCAGCGATATATTCCCAATTTGGTAATGTGACATGCTGAGTGTTGCTGTGAAATGATCATTGTTTGATCATTTGTGATATGATCATTTGTTTAATCGTTTATCTTTGTGATCATTTCTGTGATCATTTGTTGACCCAAAGCACAGCTTTTGTATAAAGCGTGGCTTTGTGGACGAGACTTCGTCGAGCCTCACACCCGGAATGGTCAAAACAGGAAAGATGCAGCAAGGTTATGAGGGGTAGCTCCCTTTAGGGTATGTGCATTTCCTTCTGGAAAAGGGTGGTATCATGGTATGGAGCCCAGATACTTACTCATGTTGAAAAACTTTATTATTATGGTGTGATGTTGATTATGAGCGCTCGGTTAAAGGTCCCAAAGGACCAGGGGATGGCATACTCGTGTCAGTAGTTACCTAGTTAGGGGTAACCCGGCCTTGTGTTGGCAGAGATCCGGTTAGGTTCTCAGGGACGTCCTTCCAGAGGCGTTCTCGTGTGGCAATGGGAAGTTCTTTGGCCTGACCATTCGTTGGAAATCCAAAGAAACAATACGATCTTGTACGATATTAGTTGTAGAACCTATCATTCACTTATGGTGGCGCCCCACTGTTTGGATGGTAGCTATAGTAGGCATAAGTGCGGAATGCCTATGCTGGCTAAGATTTATATCTTTACTTTCAAAATATTTTCCTACACTATGCACTAGTAATAATATCAAATGTTCTTTTAAATGCGTATCAAGCATCTTTGACTATCATAAGGAGAAATCTCGTCCAATTCTGCGTTTGCATTGTGTGTGTGGCGGGAGGCCTTATGGTAGTCTCATTTTTAAAAGCATTGCGAATTGACTTTAAAAATATTCCTCGATTTTGTTTTTTTTAAGAAAAAAAATAAAATATTTTGAGTTCTCACACCAGTCACATGACTGACTCGGAGTTTATTGTTTTCCTTCCTGAACTCTGGGTGCCCACCAATTTCCACACGGGCAGTCAAGAGTTAAGGTTTATCAGGATATTCTGAAATTCAGGAGTTGCTGGAGCAAGCTGGATGGCATGGCGTATTATTAGTATATAGTATTTCTTTTCCGCTGTTTATTTATTGTTGTTGTTGTACACTCTGATGACATGAAGTAATGAAATGTGATGTAATGTAATAACTGATATAGTTCTTTGTTTAAATATTATTCATTTATCTGTTATATGTTGTTCCGCTACGATTGTGAGATTCTGTTATTGTTCTGCTGTTTTCTTCTGTTCTATGTTCTATCTTTTCTCTCTTCTTCTGTCTTTTTCTTTTTCTTAAACATTGAGAATTCGTATTTCTGTTCATCTTGAGTTAATCTATGGAGATTAGTGTATATTCAAGGAGTATGGATTTGCGGGTCTTCACATCTGGCATCAGAGCATATGGTTAAGCGACAACCATGGTTCTGTTGGGTATTACTCATTAGAGATAGAGTCAGTAGTACTCTAGAATGAGTTGAGTGTAATAATAGCTATGAGAGCGTATTTGTTAGTGAATATAAAATTGTTTTATATTGTGATGATTGGTTTGTTGAGTGGTATATGGATTCTGGTTGATACGAGTAATTAACGTTGTTGATAGGGATCTCTAAACACTTGTACAGAACAATTCGACACGATATTGTTTTAAATTGGGTAAATGAAATAATTTTACCTTGATTATATTTTATATATAAAGGAATAATTTTTCAGAATTATTAAAGTGTATATAAGTTGATTGTTTAATTGTCAAAAATGTAAGAATACATATATAAGTTAATTAAAAGGTTGTTTGAATAATCTAAATAAAAGAATAATTGTATAAGTGAAATGAATTATAAGAATTGAATTATAATTAATGTGATTTATAATTGTGAAATAAACTTATATATATAAGAAGTGAAACTATATGAATATATTTATGAATATGAGTTATGAATAAAAATGAATTTAAAGTTAAATGGAAATTTACTTTAGAATTGGAATCTGAATTAATTCATCAGTGGGAATTTAAGTTAAGTAAAAACAAATAATGTTTATAAAATGAAGTATAACTTAAGAGATGATTGAATGAAGTTGATATGGGTATCAAAGTAAATTAATAAAGTTAAATGATAAATGTGAACTTGAGTTCTATAAATGAAATTCAACCTTTGTAATTGAATTGAATGAATGGATTGAATATTAATCAATTAAATGTGAATAATAGATATGGAATAATGAATATAAGTGTAATTCATTAAAATCTAATGTTATTGGAAGATGAATAGTTGAATGAAAATCAATTTAATTAAACCAATTGAAAGTGATGGTGTTAAACAAAATTGAATGAATATAAGCAAAGGAATTTGGTTGTAATTAATATACATTGGTTGTTATATGATTGTTAGTTGATTGTATATAATTCATTAAATAGTGTTAATGAAATTGGAAGTTAAAGTAATTGGAATTCAATTGGAAGTTGAGTGAATCTTAAATAGAATTGAATTTGATTTGGAAGTGAACCAACTTGAATATGAATTAGTGAATATAAATTAATTGAAAATGAATGTTAGTAAAAACATCCACTGTTAATAAATCAAATGTGACTAAATTGAAAATCCATTTCATTGAATATTAATGAGAATATGAATGAATATTTATTAGTTATGAATGCTATTTGGATAATAGTTGGTTGATGGTTGAATATATTGCTTTTACTGCATTTGCTATGTTGGCATATATAGTTATTATGATGCTATATGTTGTATATCGATACTATTGTCTATATACATGTTTCTCATGTTGTTGTTGAGTATTTAGTAGGTGCGGATTGCATTTGCTTCGCATTTGGAGCTCACTTTCGCGCTATATTAGCCGTATATGCTCGCAAATAAAATATAAGGTACATATCTCGGATTAAATATCGTACTTTTACACTTTTTTCCCTGCGGGAAGCCTCATCACTTGATGAGATGTATATTTGTGATATATATACTGTCATTTTTTTTTCCTTCGGATCGAGCCGCGCAAAGGAGACTATGGCGAATTTTTCCGAAAATTTAAGGCGTTAGAATATTTTTGACAAAATTGGAAAATTTTGAAAACTTTAATTTTGATTTGAAGTTGAAAGTTAAACAATAGTAGTTGTTTTTGAAAGATAACTAAGTTTGGATTTGAAAACTTAGTAAAGTTATTGTAAGAAATTCAACTATGGATTTTGGGAAAGTTAATATATTCTGTAACTTTTCTTACTTGTTAATTTCGAGGACGAAATTCTTTTTAGGGGGAAGATTGTAACGACCCAGGATTTTTAATAATTAAAATTTGAATATTTAATTAATTTTAAATATTAATAAGTGGAATTTATAAGTCGAATAATTTTATTTCGAATAATTGGATTTAATTGAATAATTAAATCGATAATTTAATATGTGAAAATACAGAAATAATTGCAAATCGGGTTAAATATTATTGAAAATGATTTGTAAAATTTTATTATATCATATTGGAGTTAGAATGATGTTATAGAACTTTTAAAATCGAATTAAAAGTTAATTTGTGAAAATTGAATATTTAATCGACTAGTGAAATTAGCCAATTTTCGAACAGTATCAGAATTGGACGGAACTAGTTCCATTGGATCCGTAATAGTTTTTTATTACCGGATTTCAATTTTCGTAGCAATCGGAGTTATCGTTTGATCGTGACAGCTCGAAACGCATCGAAATTGTTTTAATATTTATTTGGCGAGTTAAAATAGTCATTTTTCAAACAGTCTCGGATTTCAACGAAACCAGTTTCATCAGATCCATAATGTGATATTATTATAAGATTTCAAATTTCGTGTCAATTGGATTTACCGTTTGTCTGGTGCAAGCTAAAACGCCTAGAAAATCGTTTAATCGGTTTAATTTTAAATTGAACGTTTATTGCCATAACTCGCACAGATGACCGAATTAACTCCCGAAACACGTTCCATTGAGTTCAGAACGTGGGGCAAACCTTAGAAACGCCAACCGGCACGCTTCGTTTGGAGTTCGGAAAATCCGGGATGAATAGTGTTTTGAGAATTTTTCTATAAAAGCCCCCCTAACTTCAATAATTTCACAAAACCCTAATTCTATTCAGAGCCGCCGTTTATAATATTCAATGGCCGAAAAACAATGTTCTTTCTCCTTAAATTTCTTGCAATCCACTAACCACTTCCAAAAATTGTCAACTGGACAATTGTAGAGCACATCACCATCTATCTTTTCAACGGTCATGATCGTT
This sequence comes from Allium cepa, assembly GCA_030765085.1. Lineage (NCBI taxonomy): Eukaryota > Viridiplantae > Streptophyta > Magnoliopsida > Asparagales > Amaryllidaceae > Allium > Allium cepa. The sequence goes on from CM060929.1 coordinate 473,813,601, forward strand.
TCTAGTGTTTTGGATCAACGGCAATTTGCAGTCAAAGGGGGTGCGTTCGAGCTCGTTTTTCGAGCAAGAGGGTGAACCGAGCTTGGTGATGCTTGGGCCGAGCATGGAGTTGGAGGCGCTCATCGAAGTGGCGAAGTCTGATCATCTCCTAGTTGGTCGTGGGGATCGTATAATTAAACCCTAATTATATGAGATGGGTTGCGTGCGTTTTTGTTACCTGTAGATGGAGATCGCATGAGGGAGATGGAAGAAAGGGGTCACGGCTTGGATTTCATCAAGGGAATCAACGACAAGGATTTAGCTGTAGGTTAAAATTTTAAATAAATGTTGTTATTTTCATATTATAAATTCGTGTAACTTCAAATATTCATATTTTTTCATACGAGGTCGAAAACGCGCGAAACCAGTTGCGTTGGAATCGTATGGACGAGCACTACGCTATGGAATTGGATTGGAGTCATTTGGAGTTAGTGAGAATTTGGGTAAAATTAAACGCGCGTTTAATTTTATTTGAAATAAATCGCTAAAACGAAATTGAAATCAAGGTGAGAACTTCTCACTCAATCGAATCGGTTTCGATTTTAATTTAAATAGTTATATTTAAAATACTTGAATGTATGTTTGAATGATGATTGTATCTATTGATTGTTAAAATAGACATTATGCGCCGTTAGTAAGCGGATGTTATTTATTAAAACATATACCGCGAATATTTCATAAACAGTGAAATTGGTACTATTTATGTACTTGGATTTGATTTCCCGCAATATATAGCGGATGAGACCCTATTGCGCCGCCTATTAAGCGGATAATATTTTAAATCCCATATACCGCGATAATTTCGTACTGGAACGGAATTGGTATTGTGCTAACATATTTGGATGCAGGAAAACAGGTTGGAGGGATCCAACTGGATTCCTCAACAGTATTTATTTGATTTCAGATATTTCAATATTTGATTGATTATCATATCGATATATGATATCGTTGTTGTCGTGATTGACTATTTGGTGTGTAGCATCATTGGGCCAAATTTTGGAATTTTAAAAGGATTTTTAAAGTGATTTTTGAAGAGTATACGTTTATAAAATAATTTTGGAATTGATTCGTTTTAAAAAAAATAAACGTATAATTTTAATGTTATAAAATTTTGTTTTTTGAGAAATATAGTTAAAAGTTGATTTTTGAAAATATGAGGTAAATGATTTTATAAAATAGTTTAAATTGCGATTTTTGAATTTATTATAAAAAGTTTAATATATAGGATTTATGAAATTTGATTATTTTATAAATCAAAATGGTGAAGTTATAAAGGAGACTAAAGATGTTTTAAAATAATAGTATATATTGATTTATATAAAAGATTTATAAATTGATATTTATAAATTAAAATATTGGAATTATAAAATGAGTTTTTATAAGTGTTAGAATGAATTGTGAATAATATGTTAAAGAAAATGTTTTGGATTTGATGTCTTAAATAGAAATTAAAACGATCTAACGATGTTTTTAAATATGTTAAGATTCGAAATCTTAGATTTCAACATTCATTGTTGAAATAGACGTTTTCGAGAAATAAAAGGAAATGGTGGACTATAACACTGTTGTTATAGTAAATGATTTCCGAAAGGAAATGTTTTGTATAGTATTGGGATTTATATATCTATTTTAATTTCGAATCCCTATACTAGTGATTTTGGGTTGTCGTAACGACGTTTTACGCAACATTCGTTTTGGCCCAAATAAATATGTTTAAGAGAATGATTTCCTTAAAGAATGAAATATATACTTAATCTCGATTTAAGTATACTGAATAATTTCCAAGTGTTGAAAATAAATAGATTTGTGAATTACTTATTAATAAATAAGTATGGAAATGTTTTCCAATATAAAGTGAATATTTTGAGAATTTATCTTTTTAAAGATAAATCGAAAATGAATAATTGAAATCGTATATCAGTAGATATTTTGGAATGTAAATTCACTATGGAATTTATAAAAAAAAAGGGAATTTGTTTAAAAATAAATATTGATTTATTTTTGAGGTATTGAAATTTTATATCTTGTAAAGATATTTTTGGGAAATAAATAATTTGGAAAATTATTTGGAATCTGGTGATGTTGTGCATATCCATTGATAGTTCAATAACCGACTATCAATATTTACCTTTGAATGGGTACTTGTTGTGATTGTTTGAATTTGAATGCCACACTTAGTTTTGAATAAGCGCTCACCATTCGGGTTAGCCGGGAAAGGACCTTGGGGTCGTATAACCCATTCCGAATATGTGATACGTCGTTATGAATTACATTTGATGACCGGTGTTGAAGACCGGATATTTGCTAGAGCGATAGGATGACATGTCGATTGACTCTGCACCGAGTTGCTCCGGTGTAGAGTTCTCCATATGTGATGGGGAATCCGATCAGGATTGTGGATATCCGGATTGCAAGGACTTCTTTGTAAGTGCCTTCGGTGCTGTTCGAGCCCGGAACAGACTTGTATGGATTGTATGTCTGACATTACAATTGAGATATAAAGCTGATTTCTTTCAAATATATTTCTATTGGTGGTGGAGAATTTATTATCTTAGCTTAACACCCTTCTCTGAGACATACGAGCTTAGAGGTTATGTAGTTGATGGTTATCAGCGATATATTCCCAATTTGGTAATGTGACATGCTGAGTGTTGCTGTGAAATGATCATTGTTTGATCATTTGTTTGATCGTTTATCTTTGTGATCATTTCTATGATCATTTGTTGACCCAAAGCACAGCTTTTGTATAAAGCGTGGCTTTGTGGACGAGACTTCGTCGTGCCTCACACCCCGGAATGGTCAAAACAGGAAAGATGCGGCAAGGTTATGAGGGGTAGCTCCCTTTAGGGTATGTGCATTTCCTTCTACAAAAAGGTGGTATCATGGTATGGAACCCTGATACTTACTCATGTTGAAACACTTTATTATTATGGTGTGATGTTGATTACGAGCGCTCGGTTAAAGGTCCCAAAGGACCGGGGGATGGCATACTCGTGTCAGTAGTTCGCCAGTTAGGGGTAACCCGGCCTTGTGTTGGTAGAGATCCGGTTAGGTTCTCGGGGACGTCCTTCCAGAGGCGTTCTCATGTGGCAATGGGAAGTTCCTTTGCCTGACCATTCGTTGGAAATTCAAAGAAACAATACGATCTTGTACGGTATTAGTTGTAGAACCTATCATTCACTTATGGTGGCGCCCCACTGTTTGGATGGTAGCTATAGTAGGCATAAGTGTGGAATGCCTATGCTGGCTAAGATTTATATCTTTACTTTAGAAATATTTTCCTACACTATGCACTAGTAATAATATCAAATGTTCTTTTAAATGTGTATCAAGCATCTTTGACTATCATAAGGAGAAATCTCCTCCAATTCTGCGTTTGCATTGTGTGTGTGGCGGGAGGCCTTATGGTAGTCTCATTTTTAAAAGCATTGCGAATTGACTTTAAAAATATTCCTCGATTTTGTTTTTTTTAAGAAAAAAAAATAAACTGTTTTGAGTTCTCACACCAGTCACATGACTGACTCGGAGTTTATTGTTTTCCTTCCTAAACTCTGGGTTCCCACCAATTTCCACACGGGCAGTCAAGAGTTAAGGTTTATCAGGATATTCTGGAATTCAGAAGTTGCTGGAGGCAAGCTGGATGGCATGGCGTATTATTAGTATATAGTATTTCTTTTCCGCTGTTTATTTATTGTTGTTGTTGTACACTCTGATGACATGAAGTAATGAAATGTGATGTAATGTAATAACCGATATAGTTCTTTGTTTAAATATTATTCATTTATCTATTATATGTTGTTCCACTGCGATTGTGAGATTCTGTTATTGTTCTGCTGTTTTCTTCTGTTCTATGTTCTATCTTTTCTCTCTTCTTCTGTCTTTTTCTTTTTCTTAAACATTGAGAATTCGTATTTCTGTTCATCTTGAGTTAATCTATGGAGATTAGTGTATATTCAAGGAGTATGGATTTGCGGGTCTTCACATACGGAGAGTTTCAGAATAAGATAATGATGAATTGGTTTCCAGATATGATAATCTTGGTTATTATCATAAATGGTTGTTGTATTTAATAATGAAATGTTTTAAAGAAGTAAAACATTTAGGTAAGTATGACTTATAAATTGAAACGGAAGATGATCTAAATTGTGAAGTTTTAGGTCTAGAAATTTGAAAATTGTTTCGAGGTGATAAAGAAATAGTAAATAATATTATTTAATGTATTTGAATGAAAGGGTCCTATTTCAAACAAGAGTTGTTTGAAAATTTAAAGAAATTTGTTTTGAATTAAAAACCAAAGGTGGTCTAAAATTTAAAGATAACTTGGTGTGTAAAGGAAATGATATGGTCTGGGAAGACTTTTTCAATCAATCTTGTTTACAAATCTCTCTGTGATAATGGTTTTCTTTTTCCATGGTATACAAGAATTTGGAAAATAGGTGGCAGTGCTAAGGAAAATTTGTTATTATGGAAAGTGATGGCTAATGCATTAAATACCAAGGATAAACTCTGTAGGATTGGAATTATCTCAGACAATATGTGTGTTTTTTGTAAGTCTGAAACAGAATGTAACACACATTTATTCTTTGAGTGCTCTTTTGTCTTTCAAATCTGGTATAGATTACTATTATCTTATGGTTTCTATAAACCTTCAGCTGTAAGTTCTATTGAATGGTTCAATATTTTCAAGGCTACTAGATGGAAATCATGTCAGACAAGGCTTCTGCTTAAAATGTTAAAAAGATTGGTTTATGAAGTTTGGCAAGAGAGAAATAATAGAATATTTGGTAGCAGTATCAGGAGCTCCTCACAATTGTTTGATCAGATACACAGGAATATTCTTTGGTTTCTAAGATCTGACTCTTGTTAAGATTAATTCTTGTTTACTGTTTCTTTTTTAAGTTTGGCAACAGAGGTTTCTGGATGCATTGACAATGAGAAGCTTTCACTGGTAATGCTGTTGTTCATATGGGTGTTGCTTGTTATGTCTGTTTGATGAAGCATTTACAGAGTGAAGAATTTTCAGAGTGAAGCATTTACAGAGTGAAGCTTTTACAGGGTGAAACCTTTTATGCTGATGATTATATATGTTTTGGTGGCCTAGATTGTTAGTTTTCTTCTTCCTGATGCCATCTCTGATTTTTTGGTTCAAAGCTGCTGCCATGTTTTCCATTATTTGTTATGTAGTTGTTGTTTGATGTTTGTAATTTGGTCAGGGTTGTAAGTCAATTCTCTAATTGTATTATGGTCATAGTTGTTAATCTGGTCATAGTGTGGTCATGGGTATATCCTGGTTTTGAATTTTATTCTTGGTCATGGGTGTAATTGGGCTTGCTAGTTGGTTACTTTTCTTTGGTTGTAATTTTTCATTAGTTAATAAAGTGAGCTTTTTGCTCTTGCTTTTCAAAAAAAAATAAAGGAAATGATATGTATATATGAGGAATACATAATATCAAAGATGGTCTGAAATAAACTCTAATTGTTGAGTTTTAAATTTGGAATGAGATGTGATACCTAAAGTGATAAGTTTTTGAACTTATAAGTTGGAAGATTATTAATGTGAAGTTTAAAATTTGAAATGGGAATTCGAATTGGGTACGGTTGGCTGGATTAAGTAAATTGAATTTAAGTTTGGGAAAGTTAAATAATTTAACAAGCAACCTGAATTGGAAATTTCAAGGTGAAATTGGGATTTAACTTGGGAAGTTAAATGGTTAATTTGAATTGGGAGTTTGTGTGATCTCAAAATAGGTTTGGGATGTGGAAATTGGAAATGGATGGATATTTTAAAATAATTTAAATGACACCATCATGTTGTTATAATCTTTAAGCTGAAATTGGATTTTTTTAAATTAATAAAGAAATGGGTTGTGGTAATATATCCATTATTAAGATAAAATGGAATCATTTTGGACTCAAGAAAAGAATGTTTAAGATAAAACTTCAAAGATTTGGTCTCAAATTGAAATTGGTGATAAATTGAATTTCAAAGATTTAGTTGTTTAAAAAGGATTTGAATTATTATTTGAACTTTGAAATAGGTTAAAAATGGAATTTGGATTCAGAATTAAATGGTTTAAAGATATAAGTTGATTTGATTTAAAGGATTAAATCAACATTTAAAAATTTAACTCGAATTCATATAATTTGGAATGGTTTAAATTTGAAATTTGAATTGAATTAGTTCAAATTGAATTTGATTTGAATTGATTAGAATTGTGATTAAATATGGATAAGTTTAAAAATTCAAATGGAAAATTTGAATTGGATTAATTTGAAATGAAATTGAAGTTAAAATGAGTTCAAATTCAAATGGGAATTGAGGATTAATTCAACTTGAATTGGGGTTAAATCAATTTCAGTTGAAATTGAAGTTATTTAAGTTGGAATTGAGTCAATTTAAAGGTAAGTGGAAATTTAAGTTGAATTGATTGGAAATGGAGGTTGGGAATTTAACAGTTTGACTATGGACTATTTTCAAAATAAATTGTTTTAATATAAATCTATTTTTCCAAACTATTTACTATACAAATTTCCTTTTTTAAACCTAAAACTATCTTATATTCGTTTTACAATTATATTTGGAACTATTTAACAATTTTTCTACTGTTTATAAACTAATTACTATTTTTCAACTACTTTATAACTAATTACTATTTTACAACTATTTTGCAATTATTTAAAATTTCTATAACTATTTAACTATTTTATAACTATTTTATCATTACTTAACTATTTTACAGTTAGTTTACAATTACCAATTACTTTTCAACTACTTATCTATCTTAAACTTTTCAAATTATTTTCTAAATTTAAGCCGGTCAGAGTGTAAACTGTTTATGATTAAATATCCATTTGAGATAAGAATTTAGGTGATAATCCAAAGGGGATTGAAACAATTGTGAATAAGTATATAGAAATCATAAGTGAATGTGAATAGAAAAGAGAATTGATTTGGTTAATAATCAATGAGGATAAATACGTAGGATGTACGTATATTATTCTATTCACACAGTGATTTGATCCAGATTCGTGCACAACATTTCGAGATAGTATATCGATCCAAGTTGGGACTTTACACTCGATTTTCGATGGCGAACCTGGATATGGATTGTTGATTGGTTTTGGATATTCTCTATCATAGTTATGGCTATGTAAGAAGAATGATGGTTTCTGATCAAGAAACCAGATCTGAGTCCGCACTAGGAAGTCGGGTGGATGATACTAGTTCGGAAGTGAAATTGTGTGATCGAGTGAGCGATCAGATTGATATAGCGTACGGATGATATGTGTACATCGTACGGGTTTGAATAATATTGATATTGAAATTTGTGGATAAGAACTATAAATGATTTTTGAAATGAAAAGTATATTTTGTGAGATATATGATGAAATAAAATGGAAATTGGATATTTCTATGGTAGAAATTTACTTTATAGAAGTAAGTAATTGGGTAAATGACTTCATAGAGTAATCAAATTTGAATATTTGATTTGGAATAAACAAAGTTATATATCTTTGTTATATAAGATAAATCTCCCCTTGTTGAATCTATTACCGGAAGACAAGGACTTTTTGAAAGTATTTGATGTATAAAAAGGGAATTTATACAAGTATGAAGTGATCCAAAGATTTTCAAAGTTTTATATATCTATATATATATATAAAGGATCTTGTGAGAATGATTTTGGAAAAAAATTTGGGAACCTATGAATTTGGTAAAGGCTTTTGAATTTTTAGGAAAATCAATTTTGGAATTTGGAAAGCCTAGTTTGAGAATTATCAATATTGGGAATCGATTTTGTGTAAAGGAGATTTTGATGAAAATCATAAAGGGCGTGATTTGAAAGATACTATAAGAGTATAGTATAAAGTGGTTTGAGATTGGCTCTGGGGAAAATGGCGCTCCTTTGAAATAAACTTCTCAGGAGTGCCACAGGGTGGGACTGCCTTAAACCCTAAAGGGGGGTTCTAAAGTTGATCCTGTGCGGAGTCCGGACAAACTAGTTCCTGAGGATTATTGGGTAATGAAAGTCGAGGGCGCTGATGCCTATAGAGATATTTGGGTTATGCTGTGACGACAGTGTAACTCGATGTCATTGCGATCTACTGCATACCATAGGGAAAGTCATGTGTGCTGTTGAGAGCCAACAGTCTATATTTGATTTTACATCGGTAGACCGCGACCTATGGTAATATAGCGAAAGTCGTGTGTGCTGCTGAGAGCCAACAGTCTACGTTTGATTTTACATCAGTAGACTGCGACCTATAAAGACATAGAGAAAGTTGAGAGGCCGTGAGAGCCTAAGGCTACATTAGGACTTGACTGATGTAGTCTGCGACCTATGTGGGAGTGGAGAAGTTTTATTTTTTGGCAGCGAAAATCGAGGGCGTTGATGCTTACAGTTACATGGACTTTTGCTGTGATGGCAACCTAACCCTAGAATGTAACTACGATCTGTGGCGGGCTCCGTGGTGTAACCGAGGGGCGTGGAGTGCCTACAGTTACATGGACTTTTGCTGTGATGGCAACGTAACCCAGGATGTAACAGTGACCATGGACGGGGGTGATGATTTCCAGAGCATTTTCACCAAAGATATTTCCTCTATTTTCGAAATGTTTTCTATATTTTCACAAGGTTTTCAATAAAATTATTTTTCAAAGTATTTTCAGTGGATGTTGAAAACGGGTCTGCCAAGCACTTATAGATTTTCAGTCTTACACTTGACTAATGTATGACCGAATTTCTGTGAGAACGAAGATAGACTTGTTGAAACATCGAATTAGAAAAGTATTTTTATAAAACTATTTTGATAATATTATATAGATTTTAAAGTGTTTTAACAAAGACCAAAGATTAATTTTTTTGTTATTAAAATTTTTAATAAATCTGGCTCTGTTCCTTTTCGAGGACGAAAAGATTCTAAAGGGGGAGGAATGTGATAACCCGGATGTTCTATCATTAGATAATTGGGTAGTTATCTGATTTAACTTCTGAAAATACTGATTTATAAATTGAACAAATAAATGAGATAATCTCCTTTATAATTATTTAAATTTTATAAATTGATTATTTTCAAAACAATAATAATAATAATGTGTTATTTATGTATATATAAATGGATTTTAAATAGAAACTTAATATAAGAGTTTTAGGAAAACATTTAAAATATAAATAAAGTATATAAAGTAAGATTAGTATATTTGTATAACTATTATAACTGTGTGGTTGGGATTTTATAAATTTAGTAGACAAATATAAGAGGAAGAATAAATATAATTAAGTAAGATTAATCTAAGATAAAATTTAAACATTTAAAACATAAGACATTTATATAAGGGCAAATTGATAATATGATATATATATATATATATATATATATTAAAAGGTAAAGACATTTATGAATATAAAAGTCAAATTTAGAATATTATATAAATACACATAAAAACAACGGTAAGCTAAGTGCATATAATACATAAATATATTAACATAAGAATGTATTAATGATTATTTCTTTAAACATTTGAAAATATTTAAAAGACATTAAAACATTTGTAATAAATTTAGCATGCATGAGAATACAAGTGTGAGTTAATAATAAAGAAAATTTTACAAGTGGCAACCTCATTCCTATAGGATTTTGATAAAATAAAAATGAAAATGAATAAGAAACCAGGATATTTTGACTTTAAGAACTTCATTCTTCATCGTCGCCTTTAAAAAAAAAAGAAACCAGGAAATCAAAATCTCTAAACAACCTTAGCCTGATTCAAAGCTAAATCATCTCGATTTAAAGCTTCATATTTAACTCAGTAATCAAAGCAAATGTCAACATCAAGTTTCAAAACTAAGATCAAGATTAAATTCAAAATCCAGAATAGTTTTTAGGTTTCAGGCCTCTATCCAGGAACAGGTGAGTAAACACTTTTTAAATTTAAAAGCTAAGTACTGATGCTTGTGAAAATATCTGAGATGAATGGTGTTTTGTTTGTGTACATATGAATGATATCTCTGTTTTTATGAGTGTTGTATGTGTGCATGCCTGTTCTATTTTAATATCTCTATTCTTGGTTAAAATAAAATAAAAAGTGAGATAAAAAATCCTAAATCTAATCATCTGATCTTTGTTAGGCTTAGAGATTCAAACATAATATGTTTGTTTAATTATAAATTAAGGTTTAAAATTTATTCCTAGAAAAATAAGTTTGAAATACTTTTGGGATCAAGATAGTTTAGATAAAAATGTAAATGCATGACAAAATCAAGTGTTGAATTAAGTTGATTCAAGTACATATTTTGAATTGACTTAGAAAATCATGATTTTTAAAAAGAAAATCATAAATTTAAACATTGAATTGAATGAGAAATTTAAGATTGATTATATTTGGTTTTTTGAGCAATTGTTGATGACCAAAAGGTCTAGCGTGGTCAGGGCTTTGTCTGGAGGTGGAAGGATGTGCGGTGAGGCTAGGAAAAATGGTAGATAGGGTTCTTGATCGCCGTGGCTTCGAGGCGAAGGAATTTAGTTTTAAACCCTAGTTTTGGTCGTGTTGGAAGATTTGATTTCTGAATTTTCTCTGGTGCATCAAGTGGCTTGGAATTTTGGGAAATGGTAGCTGGGGTGTCGGCATAGCGTAGCCGGAGTGGTAGCAACTCCGATGATCAGAGAGGTGGATGTGATCTCATTTTCTGATGAAGTTGTGGTTCCAGAAACTTTTTTGTTGCTCTATTTTGATGTGAGGCCTATGATGGTGTTTGGATGATCGGAAACTGGTGCATGGGAGATGGTCATGATGTCGGAGACTACGGCCATGGTCAAAGGCGTCGTGGGTGGTTGTGCAGGTGCACAGAGGAGTTGGTGTATGTGTTTGGGGTTGGGATTTCTGACTCGAAGGTGAGGTCGTGCCTTTGGGATAGTGGCTCGAGTCGAAACTTAAAGTAGTTTCGAAGTGTAGCCTATGAAGTTTTTAAAACTTAAAATAAATTCAAGTTCTTGAAGATAAAGGGAAAAGTAGAGAAATTCGGGAATAGGCCCGAGTGGCCTTCGGGTAAAACCCGAAGCAACTGTTTGAACAGTTTTAAAATGTTTTAAAATCAATATTTTTGAAATTTAAAGTTAAATCTAGTTTGAACTTTTATATAAACTTACTTCATATATAATAATTATTTCTTTAATATTTGGTTATGAAGTTTTTAAAAGTTGTTTAAATTAATTTTTTGTTAAATTAAGTTTAAAGTGATTTTAAAACATTAATTTAAAATGAAAGTTAAGATTTTTATAAAAGTAAGTTTTAAAATACAAATTGTAATTAGTTTAAAACTTCTACTTTATAATGTTTTAAGTTATTATAAGAAGTTAAGTTTTGTTAGTTTTAAATTATCAAGTTAAATGGTTATCTTATTTCAAATCTTAATTAAAGGATTTAATTAAGTTTAGTTAATTAAAATGTTAAAATGTTTTAAAAATGTTAGTAATTAAGGTATTAATAAGATAATGTTTATCTTAAGATGATTAAGGTTATAGTGTCTTGAGATTAATTTAATAAAGGGAATTAGGTATAATTATTTAATTTGATTAATTAATTATAAAGGATTAATTAATTAATTAATTAATTAAGAGTAATTAATTACTTTAATTAATAATTAATTAAAGATTAACAAAAGGTAATCAAAGATTAATCAAATGTTAATAAGGATTGATTAATTATTTAATCAACTGGTGATTATGGATTAATTAATTTGTAATTAAGTTTGTTAAATAATAATTAGTGAATAATTAAAGGATGAATTATTTATTTGGTTTGTAATTATTTAATGTTAAGTAAAGGTAATCTAAGTGATTAAAGTTAGTTATTTATTTAATTAGAGATGAATTAAATTAATTGGGAAGTGATAAACTTGTTTATGAATGATTGAATGATGTTAAATGCCTTGAATTGGTTGATATATCTGATATGAAATGATTTGTGATATAATATGTTTGGTTGAACTGATAGATAATATGGTTATCTATCAGTGATAAATTACTATGTAAAAGTTGGCATCCTATGTTTAAAATTGAATTGTATTCACTTGAATAACTTGGGTTAAGGTGTCATTGGATTCGAAGAGACCGGGGTCGGGTATTAATAAATACCCAAAACCACTTAAATTTGGAATACAGAAATTCTTTATAAATTTGATATGTGAAATCAATAGGCTGGGATAGAATAAAATGGACCTTTGAAACTAAGTAAGAGTGTTTAGAGTTTGATTTGTGAAAATAAGTGTTGATTATTACAAGTTATGAACTCATGGTAAGGTATGAGTTACCCCGGGTTTTAAAAAGAGTTCTATGCATTAGTATTACTTGTTAGATGGATTTACTCACGCTGGCATCCAGCCTGACCTAGGTGTTACTTTGGTGTAATGCTCGGGTCAGACTGAGTATTACAGCTTTTCAAGTAAGGATGTTTTGGTGTTCAGGTGGCGAGCTGGATGGAGGAACATATGGTGTTGATTGTATCTATCCAGTGTTTGTGAATGTTGTAAATCTGATGTATTAAACTGTAATTGACTGATACAACTTTCTTTATGCGAAGAATATTATTAGATATTATATTTTATCCGCTGTGAATGTGAGATTCTGAGCTTGGTTTTCTGTTTCTTCTTCTATCTCTTTTCTTCTTTTCCTAACTATATGGAATTTTCGGGATCGAAAATTCCGGGTCTTTACTTTTGGTATCAGAGCTGAAGTTTAAGCGAGAACCTTGGCTCTAGTAGGATTACTCATTAAGGATAGGGTCAATGGTAGCCTAGAATGAGTGTAACGACCCAGAAATTTCGAAGCAGAAAATTCCAGATAGTTGGAAAAGAAGAAAAGAGAAAGAAGAAGAAACAGTAATAAGTCACAAAAACCTCACATTCGCAGCGGTTCAAAATATAATATCACATAAATAACATTTTTACAAAGAAGAACTGTATCAGTACACTTATATTTTATACATCAGAGTTACAACCATTACCCATCACTGGACAGTTTAAAACAACATGTCCTAGTTATGCAATAATATATCACAGCGGGAAAACACTCCATACGTTCCTGCCATCCAGCTCGCCTCTTGAACTCTGAAACGTCCGTACCTAAAAATCTGTAATACTCGGTCTGACCCGAGCATTACATCAAAGTAACACCTGGGTCAAGCTGGAAACCAGCGAGAGTAAACACATGTACTTAGAAATACTAAGTTCAAACCATAAAAGAAAACTCGGGTAACTCATACTTCACTACGAGTTCCTTACTTGTTATGCTCATACACTTATTTCACAACTCAAATTCTAAGTATTTTAACTTAGTTCAAGGGTCCATATTATTCCATTCCAACCTATTGACATCACATATAAAGAATTATTGCAAATTTCTAATCGAAGTGGTTTCGAGTATTAACTAATACCCGACTCCGGTCTCTTCGAATCCAATGTCATTTTAACCCAAATTATCCAATTAAATACAATTCAACTTTAATTACCAGATAACACTTTTACATAGCAATTCATAATTAATAGATAATCACATTATCGGCGTCCATCCAACAAGTCGTATTACAAAGCAATTCATATCAGAAATATCAACCAATTCAAAGTACTCATCACCTTTCTATCATTAATAAGCAAGATTTGTCATTTCCATTAATAACATTAACTAATGATCCTTTAATTACTTTCATTAGTTAATTATTCTTAAATTTCATTTAATAATTAACCTTTAACTTAATTACATTCATTAATCAACCTTGATTAATCACAATCAGAAATTATCTTTCCTAAATTACTCCACCAATTAAACCAACTCCTTGATTAATTATATTAATTAATCCTTTATTTACACTGAGTAATTATCACTTAATTCCTTCCACCAGGTAATTATCCACTCATTACTTCACTAAGGAATTACACCTCATTAATTACCTTATGTAATTATACCTAATCTTTAATTAATTATATTTATTAATCACCCCGTAATTACCATTACTAATTACTTCCATTAATTAATTATACTAAAACAATTCCATAAATGATTATCTTTAATTAATTAATAAAATTAATTATTAAAATTAATCATATTAATTAATTGTTAAATAATCTCAAGTTAATGACCTTCATTAACTACTAATAATTTTTTAATTACTTTTCTTAAGTAATTATACTTACATTAGTCAATATTAATTACGAATTAATTAATTTTTAATAACCCATTAATTAGTTCTAATTATTTAATTAATTAAGTTTTAACTGTAACTTAATTAATCTTTAATTACTTGATTAATTAATCTTTGGCCATTAATTAAAAATCTATTCTTATCAAATTAATGATTCCTAATTACCAATTAAATATTCTTAATTAATTAACTTTAAACCTTAATTTATTAATAACCTTAATTACTAAATTTATTAATTCAAATCATTAATAAATTAAATCACTTAATTATCTATTTTAATTACCTTAACAATTTTAATGAATCACAAATCTTTAAATTCTTAATTATCCTTAAGATAAAACTTTTCTTACTTAATCAAAGCATAAAAAAACAATTTACTTTTAAATTTACTTTTAAATTTCATTTTAAATTTCATTTTAAATTTAAGATTTTAAAATGAATACAAATTTATTTAAACAAGGTTTAAAAACGATTCAAAACATTTTTATCTCATACGTTAAAGGTATATCCATTTATAAAGAAGTTTGAAAGAATTTAAAACCCAATTAATTTTTAAATTCAAATTTTATTTTTAAAAATATACTTAAACAAACCAGATTGTTTAAGTCATTTTAAATAAAAAAAATATTTACTTCAAACTAGAATTCAAATTTAGTATGATTCCAGATTACTTATTCAAAACTTACTTACATTTTAATTTTCATCTAAAATTCAAATCATTTAACCATTTAAAATTCTAACTATTCAACCAATTTAAAAATAGTTAAACAATTTAAATTTAAAATTTACTTATTTTAAAAACTGAAGTTTAAACTAAATTACAGATTTCAAAAACTCAGATTTAAACTTATTTCAAATTCCTATTTTACAATTTAAAACATACAGTTTAAATTCTAAATCAATATACTTTATACTTAAAAGTTTTAAAACCAAATTTAAATTTCAAAATTCAAATTATTTCAAAACTCAGATTCAAACTAATTTGAAATCAGATTCAAACTCATTTCAACTTGTTTTAAATTTCCAGTTTGCATTTTAAACTTTAGTTTTAAGTTTTAAAACTGAAACAGGTTTCTGTTTTTATTAAAACCTGAAACAACATCAATACCCGAGCAAACAAAACCCCACAACCCAAACATTCACCAGCACATTCACCAACCCCTGTGCACCTGTACAGTGCCTCCGGCCACCGCTGACCAACTACGCGACCTCCCCACAGTCGCTAATCATCAACTCAGACCAACCATACACCAATTCCATCAACTAATACTCGAAACCAAAATCGAGACAAAGGTTTCAAACCTGGAACATGCACAGTAGCTCAACATCTCAACCTGTCAACACCTCATTCATGCGCCACCGGCCACTATTACCCCTAAAAATCCGGCGAAGTCTTCGACAACCCATCATCTTCCAGTGCCCAAGAAATAGTTGAACTCGATCAACAGAGGAGATCGAACTCAACCAAAATCTGTAACCCCGTAAAACTAGGGTTCCAAAGCTTCAAATCGCTACCGCAACTTCTCCGATGAATTAAATAACCATCAACAATTTTTCTTAGCATCAACAATCACCCCTCTACCATCTGGAAGAACTCAGTCCCCTCCAGTTACATAGATCACCACGAAATCAAGAATTCCCATTTCAGTATATATCCAAACTGCACCTTTATCCTATTCCTAAAAATCTTGAATTTAGTTTTAAAATTCATGGTTTGATTCAAGGATTCCACTGACGTTACTGAATTAATGAATTTAGAAGTTTGAAATTTTCCACTTCTACTTATTTTTACTCTGCTATTTCATTTTCGAGGCAATACAAAAATTATTCAACTTATATAAATTTTTAAATTTTACTTTATCATGTAATAAACAAATTTCATTCGATTTCTAGATCATAACAACAACCAGATCAAAAGAAAAGAAATTTTGATCAATTTGAGCTTGTACTGTGCAGACAGTAACTTAGGTAATAAAACATGCATCACATCCATACTTATATGTACACAGTAATATATTTAACAATATATATGTAAAATTCTACTTATTTCTACAGATAAATCAAACAACCATATTTCATACTTAAATTTTAAAATGTAAAGTTACTCACCTCTTAATGAACAAACAGAGAACAGTTTGAGTTGCTCTGTAAATCTGGAATCGCCTTTGGGATTGAGATGATCTGATGTTGAATCTAGCTTGAATCTGAGCTTCAGGTTGAAGATTGAAAATGATTGTAGTTTTGAAATTTATTTCTTCTTGATTTGTTCCCTGGTTTCTTACGGGCTTAGGTTAGTTTCAGATTTCTTTTTTTTTATTAAAACACTTACTTACACAATTAAGTTTTTTTAAGAAAACAAATGTTGCCATTTGTTTCTTGCATTCTAATTTAACTTACACATGTCTATACATATTTTTATTACCTTACAAGTGTAAAAGAAAACCTTTATTTATATTACTTTTACATTTATATATATTTCTATTATACTTATATTTCTTTTATGCTTAACACCTTTATATATATATATATAAATATATATATATACACAACTTATATATATTTAAATAAGGTATGAACCCCTATTAAACCTCACTTAGCTCCATTTTATTTTTAACACCCTTTTTGAAAACCAATAGATTAAATTCAAACAAAGCTTTCTATTCACAAT
Source organism: Allium cepa (assembly GCA_030765085.1). Lineage (NCBI taxonomy): Eukaryota > Viridiplantae > Streptophyta > Magnoliopsida > Asparagales > Amaryllidaceae > Allium > Allium cepa. The sequence goes on from CM060929.1 coordinate 473,830,505, forward strand.
TTACATATATATCTTTAAAAATTAGAAACATTATCGTAAATCCAATTTATTTTGAGATATTATCTTTTAGATTTAAATTTTAACCCAAATTCAAATTCATTTTCAATTTAAAGTCCTATTTGAAATCAGCTCAAATATATATATGTATTAAGCAACACAAATTAAATTTGTAACCAATAATTTCATTTAAATCTATGTATATATACAACATAATTACAAATATAAATATTTATCTGATCGGATTCATTCGTTCAATTTATAATTCAATATTCCATTAATTAACCCAGTTTGTTAATCAATTACAGATGTTCTAAAATTCGGGTTATCACATTCCTCCCCCCTTAGAATCTTTTCGTCCTTGAAAAGGAACGAAACCAGAATTTATTCAATACTTAAAATCGGATAAATCACCTTTAGATTTTTTTAAAACACTTTTAACATCCATATAATATTGCCAAATCAGTTTTTACAAAAATTACTTTTTATAACTCGATGTTTCCACAAGTCCAGCTTTGTTCTCATAGAAATTCGGTCATACGTTGATCAGGCGTAAGACTGAAAATCTATAAATACTTAGCGGACCCATTTTCAACACCCAGTGAAAATACTTGGAAAATAATTTTATTGAAAATATAGAAAATATTTTTGAAAATATCAGAAATATCTTTGCTGAGAATGCTCTGGAAATCATCACCCCCATCCATGGTCGCAGTTACATCCTAGGTTACTTTGCCATCACAGCAAAAGTCCATGTAACTGTAGGCACTCCGCGCCCCTCGATTACACCATGGAACCCACAACAGATCGCAGTTACATTCCAGGGTCACGTTGCCATCGCAGCAAAAGTCCATGTAACTGTTGTCTCTCAGCGGCACACACGATTTTCGCTGTCAAAATGAAACTTCTCCGCTCTTACATAGGTCGCAGTCCACCGATATAAAATCAAAAGCAGACTGTTGGCTCTCAGCGTCACACACGACTTTCGCTATGTTACCATAGGTCGCAGTCTACCGATACAAAATCAAACGCAGACTGTTGGCTCTCAGCGGCACATATAACTTTCGCTATGGTACACATTAATCATAATCCTCAGGAACTAGTTTTGTCCGGACTCCTCACAGGATCAACTTTAGAACCCCCCTTGGGGCTCAAGGCAGCACCACCCGGTGGCGCTCCTGAGAAGTTCATTTCAAGGGAGCGCCTTTTTCTTCAGAGCCATCATCAAAACACTTTACACTATACACATATAGTATTCTACAAATCATACACCTAGTATGATCCTCATATAAAGCTTCTTTACACAAAATCGATTATCCCAAAATCGATAATTCTCAAACTAGGCTTTCCAAATTACAATATTGATTTTTCCAAAAATCAAAAAGCCTTTCCAAATCCAAAGGTTTCAAAAACCTTTCCTTCAAAATCATTCTCATAAGATCCTTTATATATATATAGATAGATATATATAATCTTGAAAATTTTTTGGATCATATCAAACTTGTATAATTTTTTTTTATATACTTCAAATATTTTCAAAAATCCTTTTCTTCCGGCAACAGATTCAACAAGGGGAGATTTATCTTATATAACAAAGATATATAAATTTATTTATTCCAAATCAAATATTCAAATTTGATTACTCTTTACAAACCACTTACCATATCACTTACTTCCATAAAGTAAATTTTTATCATAGAAATATCCAATTTTCATTTTACTTCATCATACATTTCACAAAATATACCTTTCATTTCAAAAACCATTTCACAATCATTTTCCACATATTCCCAGTATCAAGTTTATTCAAATCCGTACGATGTACACATATCATTCGTATGTTATACCAATCTGATCGCTCACTCGATCACACAATTTCATTTCCGAACTAGTATCGTCCATCCGACTTCCTAGCGTGGACTCAGATCTGGTTTCTTGATCAGAAACCATCATTCTCCTTGCATAGCCTAACTATGATAGAGAATATCCAGAGCCAATCAACAATCCATATCCAGGCCCGCTGTAACAGCCCAAATTTTAGCAATATTTTATTCTTTATTTATAACTCTGGGGTTTTATTTTTCGAAAATTTGATTGTCTAAATTTAATTATAAATAATCACCCAAGATTTTTACTAGTGTGAAAATTCTAAAATTCTTATTTTGGTTAAAACTTAACATTTTTTTGAAGTTATAAATTTTTAATTTTTAATCTTTTAGTTTAATTTAATATATTCGTAACAACGTTTATTTCACCTTTTGTTCTTTAAAAAAAATTAATTTTATACTTTTAAAAATTTAATATTTAATATTTTACTTATATACATTTTTGAATATAAATTTCTTAGTAAATGTGTAAACAAATCATATTTTTATACAAGTAATAAATTTCCAAAACTTTGTGTATAAATAAACTGTTTAATTTCGGGTTTAAAAGGTGCGTTATTTGATGGAATAAATAATGTATATACACATACAAGACAACGTATAAAATTTAAATCCGTTATTTTCATTTTTTTAACAAAAATCACTGCGTCTGTTATATGTATTCTAATTTTATTCACTTTCCTTGTACTCTCCTAATTTAATAGGAACATTATTTACAAATTTTATAACCGTTCACCTTTTTAATTTCTTGCCATTGTTCCATCAACGCGAGCTTTAAATTTTAAACGCATTCAATATTGTTTAAAAATCTTATTCCAAAATATAATTTTAGCCGACCGTTTCTTCTGCTTTAATTTCGAAACTATTTGCTTAAATTTTTTTAAAAATCTAGTAACCGTGTATAACAAGAAAAATCAGTGCTCAATCAAAATCGTGGCCTTTTTTTAAATCAATATCTTATTTCTTGCCTATAACTACTCATTAAAAATCAACGCTAGTTTAATTTCCTTTCCATTGCAAAGCAAGTTGATTTATTGCCGTTCTTTCTTCTCCTTAAATCACGCTACCTCTCTAATCAAACTTATATAACTCACGCAAATATTCATTTCTCAACAAAATTTTATTTTTCTAACCTTCCTTTCCTACGCTCCCTGTTTCAACTTCTTTCTTTATGACCATTCATTATATATATACACTACAGCTGGAAAGTAATAAGCGAATAAACTTAGAAACATTTTGTATTTATTAAAAATTTAAAGCTTACCTTTAATTGTGACTTTTCTCTTTCCTTCCGTTCAAATTTAAACGTGCATCAATCAAATGCTTTAATAAATATTGCAGAGTCAATGCACAGACGTTATCAATTTCATTTTATGGTGGTACTTTTTTTACGTTTCCTACCATTTAAATTTTAAATAATTTGCTTTTATGGGTCAGCTGAATCAAGCAACGTGACCGTTGCTATTTATTTCTTTTATTAATTGCTACAATTATTTTCACCAAATCAAGGGTTGACCGTTACAATCACTTTTATTTATTTATTCACTTAAAATTTGGTTGCCTATTCATTTTCTTCCGTTATATTTTCCTAAAAACATGCCCCTATTTATTTTCGCTTTCACTTCTCTTTTCTCTAGATCTGTTCGTTCCCCTCCCTACTTTTCTTTGGAAAAAAAAAGCAAACTGAAGCATGCGGCTGTCACCATTATTTGCATCCGCCACTTCACCTTTCTTCCAAACCTCCTCATCAAATGAAACCCATCACCTCGCCTTCAGGTTGCTTCTTTTTGATCAGTGAGATATAGGCGTGTAAGCACATATATGTTTTGATTTATATTCGTAATTTCATGTTCTCTTTTTTGTTCTTTTTTGTTTTTGTTTTGTTAGTTGTGATATACATACTACTTGTATAAGTATTGAATACTATTTTTTCAAAAGTTTATTTTTATAACATGACAGTGTATATTTATATATAGTTTCTATTTGGTCTTCCTCACAGCTTATAAGTCATGTCAATATTTTGAACTATGTATGCGACATTTTGAAGGGAACATACTATAAAATAAGTATCTTTCATTTTTAATAAGAATATATATATTTTGCGTTTTATATTTTAATATGGGTCAGCTTCTATTTGTTGATATCAGGTTTCCTATAATATGGTTATTCGCTTATGTAAGTCATATATTTATTTTGTTACAGACTATATAAAATACTTTAATATATGTATATTATGCGGTTTGTTACCATATGGGTTTCTATGTGGTACTGATTTAGTTGATGATTGTATATATTTTGTTACAGTATTATATTTATACTATTTTGGATTTAAAATTATTCCATAAATACTCTACTTTATATATATAATTTGGAAATTTATATAGGTTGAATAGAATATGTTATTGAATGTAAAAATATGGATGGATTTAAATTATATATATATAACATTTAATATATATATAGAAATAGTTATATATAAAAAAGTTTTCTTTTAGGTATTCATATTTAAACATTTATTTTATCTGTTTGAGAATATATATACTAGTTATATAAGTTTAGTATAAAGGTGTTAGTATATATATATATATATATATATATATATATATATATATTTTAAGCGTATGTTGATTTTAAAAAAATGTAAGCTTGATTTATTTATTTATTTATATGTTTGAAAAACATGTAAATTAAATTTGTGATGTTTGAACTTATAATATAAATTTCATATGTGTATATATAGTTATAGGTGGTTATAAAAAGTTCGCTTGTACTATTTATCTTCATCGTTCCAGTTCTGATCTGATCCGTTTCATCAATTCGAGCCAATCAGCTTTGATCGTTGAATTCGTGCCGATTTTGCTTTGCTTGGATTTGAAATTTAATTTCAGTGTCTGTATCAGTGTGCGTATCCGTGTCTCCTTCTACATTCTCTAGCCTCGAAAGGTAAGCAATCACTCACGATTAACATTTTTTTATTCATTAAATTTGATTTCAATTGAAACAACAATTGAAATATGCTGCTGTAGTTATTTAAATTTGTTATATATGCTATTATCTGTAACTGTTCACCTGCGGGATATGACACCATATCCTGTTGTTTATATTATATTATTATTGATGATATATGCCTTTTATTTTATTGTATTTTCTGTTATCACTCTGCAAGTTCCCTGTAGTTTAGAAATCACTATGGGTTGAAATGATACATACCCGAATAGACTTTAGAATAGGAGAAAATCGTTATGGGTTGAAATGATAAACCCAAGCGATTTTCATTTAATTGAATTTGGGATTACGGGTTGAAATGATATCCACCCGTATATATTTAGTATACGGATTGAAATGATAAATATCTGTAGCACTTGACTATATGATAGGAAATATATACAGATATTGTTGGTCCATATAAATATTTTGAAAATAATTTCTATAATTTTGGAAAGAAATATACGGTTTAATAAATTTGATTCCTAAGATATTATATAAATGAAAATTGTATATATAGATTTAGTGGTAATATTTGATTTAAATTAGATCGATTTAATACATATAATATGGTTAAGTATTTATGTAAATCTATATTTCAAGTAGATTCTCTTGTAATAAATTGAATAATTAAGATTGGGAGGTAAATTTGGGTTTATAAAAATGGTATTTAAATAAGGATTTATTTAATTAAATCGATTTAAAATTTTTGAATGGGAAATTTAAAGGGTATGATTTTATAACTGGATTTTTGATTTAAGTGATTTAATGAATATTTCACGTTTAAATAAATTAAAGAAAATATTGAGTAAAATGTAGTTTAAGGTTACATAAATGATATTGGATCTAATAAGGGAGTAGTTCAAGACTAAATAATAATGAGGTTAAATCGAGATCTATATGAAACTATTATATAGAACATTTAAATATTAAAGCCTTGAACTATATTGGAATTTAAATGGTTTATGTTGAGATTCGGATCTGTATTTGAAATCAACGTAGTTGAATTTGTTATTTAGCAACTAAATTGAATTAAAATGAAAATTTAGGTTGAACTAAATTTGAATTTATTATTTAGAAAACTAAATTGTATGAAAATTTAGATGAAATGTTGAATACTTAAAGTTTTGAAATATATGAAAATATAAAGGGGTACTTGTGATTATAAATCCAAATTTGAGATCGATAAAATTTAAGTGGTTATTTAGAAACTGAGTTGAATTTAAATTAATAAATTGAGATTGAATTTAATTTGAATGGGAAGGTCGGGTTGATGTTGGAACGATTTGTTAAGTTGAGGAAATTGAAAATACTTTACTGTATAAATTACTTAATATATATAAATACTATTTTAGGAAATATAGAGATATTTGAAGTGAAAATGAGATTTGGTTTTGAAGTATAAATTATGCTGAAATGACCACGGTGTTATAGTGTATATTTCTACCTTGTAGAAAGTTCCATGGACCCTTAGAGGATGGTTATCTCAAACATCCTTTATGTTATTTGTATTTCAGTTGATATTTCACTTGAGTTGGATTTATTGATATAAGAATGCTAATCCTGACTCGAGTGTTTTGTGTTTTGCTTTACGCTTGGGTCAGACTGAGTGATACAGCATTTGAGACTCGCCTTTGGAGTTTGGAGCTTCATTTGGAAATCCAACTATCGATTCAGATTTTAGCCTTTCCAGTTGATTGATTCAAAGAAGTCATCTGTTGCGTTGGAGACTTCACTGCATTTGAACTATTCGGTTGTATTTTTCTAACTCTGATGTATGTAGTAGCTCATGAACTACTATTCTTTATCTATTCCGCTGCATTATATTACTCTGTGATCTGTGATTGATTTATTTACTGTATATTTTAAGTTTTGCCAAATTTTAATTAACAATTCGGTATTTTGAATTATTCAAGTCGGATATGTATGGTTTTATTGTCGATTTGAATGGTCCAAAATAGCGGGTCGTTACGGTTGGTATCAGAGCTTTGGCTCTAGGAAAAACTTAGTATATGTGGTAAATTTATTTACAGAATCACTTTCGCTCGAGTTGAATCTCTTCCTTTTGACTCGATTCCTTTAAAATTTGGAATGTCCCTCGGTTTTGAAATTCATTCTGTCTCTCCCTATTTATATTCGTTTGATTCCGGAGCATCCCATAACTCCACTGAATGATTTGTAAAGGGGGTGAAAACTCCTTTTCAATTGGCATTGACTCGCCGAAGATTTCTGTATCCTCGGTTTACGATGCTGCTATATCTTGTTATGTCGAATTCTATATCTCTGGCGATCGAATGTCGAATTGCCTCAGTATTCTACACCGATCTAATTTTGGAATCACGGTTGACCGGTAAAGGTCGACCGCGATTTATAGAAGTATATCCATCTTCTATTTTGTAATTTAATTATCTCATCTTCGATCGAGTCTATCTTCGAATCAGGATTCTATTGATTAGAGTTCCTCTAAATTAAATCGCTATCTTTGTTTTGTAATCCATTCTTGAATCATCCTTTGAAAATCGGGTTTTGTTTATATTTTTGAAATTGTTTATACCGAAATTTTATTTTGATAACCATGATTTTTTTATATATATAAAAGTGAAAATGTTTTCGATAAGGATTATATACCTATATATAAAGCAAATAAGAAATGTTATTCTATATAAAAAGGTTTTGAAAGGATTTGAAATTTTGAAAAATTATAAGAAATTGATTTATATAAAAATGATTTATAACTGTAAAGTTAAATTTGAAATTCGAGAATTGAATTTCGGTATTTTGAAATCGGTTTTAAGATTTTGGAAAATATATAAAAATAATATGATTTAAAAGTATTTTTTCGAATAAGAAATGTTTCAAATGAGTTCAAATGAATTCCAATAATTTTGAAGAAATTTCAAAGAAGTTTTCAAGAAAATAGAAGTCCAGAACTCACTAATGTGCCGGAAAATAATTTCGGTGATGAGTGCACGCATCATCGACATTGATTTTCGAGTTTCAGAGTGGGGGAGAGGCCACTTTAATAGCTTCTATATGCAAGTGATTTTGTAAAACAGTTTTTGATTTCAAATTCCGAAGTATAATTTGATATTTTAGAAAGATATAAGTGTATATTTGAAACAATTTAAAATGAGACCGGTGTTTAGTCCTCTAGTTTCGGATTTAATAATTGATTTATTGATTTATTGTTGATTTTCAACTCTTGAATTGAAAATTTGATTTCCCTAACTGGATGTTCGAACACTTCCAAATCGAGATTAAATTTTCAAAGCTAAGATATTTCGAAGAGTATAAAATGTTAGATAAAGAATATAAATTTAGTTTTGAAATGTTTTGAAAAAAAAAAGTTGAATAATGATTTTCAGAAAGGTAAATTGGATATTTCACATAGAAATAGATAGTTTAAAAGTTTTAAAAAAAGGGATAATTATAAATTTGGAAACCATTTTGGGTATAATTGATTTCGGGAAAATATTTGGTTTTGAAATTAAATTAGAACTAAAAACTAGTACTTATATGGTGATTTTTGGAAATGAATTTGTTTGACTTGAATTATTATAATTTGGAAAATGGGATAATTTTCTAAACCTATTATTTTGGGAACTTTGAAATTTAGATATTTAATTTGGAAGAAAATTTGGTGAAATCATATATGATTTTGAAACTGAATTGATATTGAAATGATTTGAAATTCGAGAACCTTATATTATTAAGCACTTGATTTGGGAGTGGTCGAACTTATATAAAATGGATTGTATAAGTATGAAGTTGATTTGAAATCTATTGATTTGAAAGGTACTTAATTTGGAAAGAGATTTTATATAATCGAAGTCTATATAAGTATGATTAGATCTACTATTGATTTTGAAAAGTATTGGATTCGGGAAAAATGGAATCCTATATATATGGACTTTATATAAGTACGATATTTGAAAGTGGTTCGAAAAGGTACTATATGATATATAATTTCGAAGTAAAGATATGGAAAGTGCTTTCTGCTTGATATCCGCTTTGTGGCCACATCGTGGATTCATTCTATCGATATTATTCTCTATGATTTTTGGTTTTCCTGGTGTAATACTCGAGTGTTCCCACCGTGGCGTAACCCATGGTTTTTTTTTCTCTCGCGACTACATAGCTCAAATGCCTGGATGAGTCTGGCCTAGGGGTACGGATTGTTTCTTAGGGAATCCAGGCATAACCATTGTGTATCCTGCAATCTGTGTAGGTCGCGAATAGTAGCGAAACTTCCTGGCTTAGACAGCCTAGGGGTACGGATTGTTTCCTGGGGGACCCAGGCGTAATCATTGTGTATCTTGCACTCTACTAGTCATCATGGCATAACTCATAGGGCTGAGAAGCTTACGGATACGGATTATTTCCTGGGGGATCCAGGCGTAACCATTGTATATCTACGAACCATGGTCGGACAAAAGTTTTGGTTTGGTTGTTTTGTTTGGATTATACTTTCCATATCTGTTTTAAAAGTTTTTCAAGTATTTTCACGGGGTGTTGAAACAAGTCTACTAAGTACTTGAAGAATTCTAGCTTTGCGCCTGATCAACGCATGGCCAGAGTTTGCAAGAACGAGGATAAACTTGTTGAAACATCGAGTTATAAAAGTATTTTCGAAAGGAAAATCTATTTCGATATAATAGTATTTTATTATAAAAGTATTATTATAAAGATATTTATTATAAAAGTATTTTTCCCAACAAAGAAATTTTTAATTAATATTTGGAATTTAAATTCTTATGGTTCTAGATTAATTATTCGTGCCCGATACTATTCCTTGCATCTACCTTATCTGCTCAGTTTAGTTATTCACCTTGATTCTGTTTTCCAAATCTACCTTCCTTCCTTGTTGGTTATATCCTTTTTAAATATTGCTTATATGTATACTACATTGTTTAATAGAAAATTTTCATGTTATAAATATTTTGAAGTTATTAATTTAATAAAACATGTTTAAATAAAATGATTATTGATGTATCTATAATGTTCAAAGTATCTTAAGATTTCCAAGTGAAGTTTTCAAATGAATATTTCGAGTAAAATTTATATAATTTTAAAATTTATTGTTTATCTTGTCTTTCAATCTATTTTCTTTCCAGTTGTTTTAATTCTCCTACCTCCTTCCTTTTCGGGGACGAATAGTTTTGAGTGGGGAAGAGTGTAACAGCCCAAATTTTAGCAATATTTTATTCTTTATTTATAACTCTGGGGTTTTATTTTTCGAAAATTTGATTGTCCAAATTTAATTATAAATAATCACCCAAGATTTTTATTAGTGTGAAAATTCTAAAATTCTTATTTTGGTTAAAACTTAACATTTTTTTTGAAGTTATAAATCTTTAAATTTTTAATTTTTAATCTTTTGGTTTAATTTAATATATTCGTAACAACGTTTATTTCACCTTTTGTTCTTTAAAAAAAATTGATTTTATACTTTTAAAAATTTAATATTTAACATTTTACTTATATACATTTTTGTATATAAATTTCTTAGTAAATGTGTAAACAAATCATATTTTTATATAAGTAATAAATTTCCAAAACTTTGGGTATAAATAAACTGTTTAATTTCGCGTTTAAAGGGCGCGTTATTTGATGGAATAAATAATGTATATACACATACAGAAAACGTATAAAATTTAAATTCGTTATTTTCATTTTTTCGGACAAAAATCACTGCGTCTGTTGTACGCATTCTAATTTTATTCACTTTCCTTTTACTCTCCTGATTTAATAGGAACGTTATTTACAAATTTTATAACCGTTCGCCTTTTTAATTTCTTTCCATTGTTCCCATTAACGCGAGCTTTAAATTTTAAACGCATTCAATATAGTTTAAAAATCTTATTCCAAAATCTAATCTTAGCTGACTGTTTCTTCTGCTTTAATTTTGAAACTCATTTGCTTAAAAAATTTTAAAAATCTAGTAACCGTGTATAACAAGAAAAATCAGTGCTCAATCAAAATCGTGGCCTTTTTTTTAAATCAATATCTTATTTCTTTCCTATAACTGCTCATTAAAAATCAACGCTAGTTTAATTTCCTTTCCATTTCAAAGCAAGTTGATTTATTGTCGTTCTTTCTTCTTCTTAAATCACGCTACCTCTCTAATCAAACCTATATAATTCACGCAAATATTCATTTCTCAACAAAATTTTATTTTTCTAACCTTTCCTTTCCTATGCTCCCTATTTCCACTTCTTTCTTTATGACCATTCATTATATATATACACTACAGCTGGAAAGTTATAAACGTATAAACTTAGAAACGTTTTGTATTTATTAAAAATTTAAAGCTTACCTTTAATTGTGACTTTTCCCTTTCCTTCCATTCAAATTTAAACGCGCATCAATCAATTGCTTTAATAAATATTGCAGAATTAATGCACATACGTTATCAATTTCATTTTATGGTGGTACGTTTTTTTTCGTTTCCCAACGTTTAAATTTTAAATAATTTTCTTTTATGGGTCAGCTGAATCAAGCAACGTGACCGTTGTTGTTTATTTCTTTTATTAATTACTACAATTATTTTCACCAAATAAAGGGTTGACCGTTACAATCACTTTTATTTATTTATTCACTTAAAATTTGGTTACCTATTCATTTTCTTCCGTTATATTTGCTTGAAAACATGCGGTTCATCCCTATTTATTTTCGCTTTCACTTCTCTTTCTCTTGATCCGTTCGTTCCCCTCCCTACTTTTCTTTGAGAAAAAAAGCAAACTGAAGCATGCGGCTGTCACCATTATTTGCATCCGCCACTTCACCTTTCTTCCAAACCTCCTCATCAAATGAAACCCATCAACTCGCCTTCCGGTTGCTTCTGTTTGATCAGTGAGGTATAAGCGTGTAAGCACATATATGTTTTGATTTATATTCGTAATTACATGTTTTTTTTTTGTTTTTTTTTTGTTAGTTGTGATATACATACTATTTATATAAGTATTGAATGCTATTTTTTCAAAAGTTTATTTTCATAACATGACAGTGTATATTTATATATAGTTTCTATTTGATCTTCCTCACAGCTTATAAGTCATGTTAATATTTTGAATTATGTATGCGACATTTTGAAGGGAACATACTATAAAATAAGTATCTTTCATTTTTAATAAGAATATATATATATATATATTGTGTTTTATATTTTATTATGGGTCAGCTTCTATTTGTTGATATCAGGTTTCCTATAATACGGTTATTTCTTATGTAAGTCATATATTTGTTTTGTTACAGACTATATAAAATACTTTAATATATGTATATTATGCGGTTTGTTACCATATGGGTATCTATGTGGTACTGACTTATTTAGTTGATGATTGTATATATTTTGTTACAGTATTATATTTATACTATTTTGGATTTAAGATGATGATATAAATACTATACTTTATAAATTATTTTATGACACATATATAATTTGGAAATTTATATAGGTTGAATATAATATGTTATTGAATGTAAAAATATGGATGGATTTAAATTGTATATATATATCATTTAATATATATAGAAATAGTTATATATATAGAAAAAAGTTTTCTTTTAGGTATTCATATTTAAACATTTATTTTATCTGTTTGAGAATATATATATATATATATACTAGTTATATAAGTTTAGGATAAAGGTGTTAGTGTGTGTGTGTGTGTGTGTGTGTGTGTGTGTATTTTCAAGTGTATGTTGATTTTTAAAAAAAATGTAAGCTTGATTTATTTATTTATTTATATGTTTGAAAAACATGTAAATTTAATTTGTAATGTTTGAACTTAGAATATAAATTTCATATGTGTATATATAGTTATAAGTGGTTATAAAAGTTTGCTTATACCATTTATCTTCATCATTCCAGTTCTGATCTGATCCGTTTCATCAATTCGAGCCAATCAGCTTTGATCGTTGAATTCGTGCCGATTTTGCTTTGCTTGGATTTGAAATTTAATTTCAGTGTCTGTATCAGTGTGTGTATCTGTGTCTTCTTCTATATTCTCTAGCCTCGAAAGGTGAGCAATCACTCACGATTAACATTTTTTATTTATTAAATTTGATTTCAATTGAAACGACAATTGAAATATGCTGCTATAGTTATTTAAATTTGTTATATATGCTATTATCTGTAACTGTTCACCTACGGGATATGACACCATATCCTGTTGTTTGTATTATATTGTTATTGATGATATATGCATGTTATTTTATTGTATTTTCTGTTATCACTCTGCAAGTTCCCTGTAGTTTAGAAATCACTATGGGTTGAAATGATACATACCCGAACAGACTTTAGAATATGAGAAAATCGTTATGGGTTGAAATGATAAACCCAAGCGATTTTCATTTAATTGAATTTGGGATTACGGATTGAAATGATATCCACCTGTATATATTTAGTATACGGATTGAAATGATAAATATCTGTAGCACTTGACTATATGATAGGAAATATATACAGATATCGTTGGTCCATATAAATATTTTGAAAATAATTTCTATAATTTTGGAAAGAAATATACGGTTTAATAAATTTGATTCCTAAGATATTATATAAATGAAAATTGTATATATAGATTTAGTAGTAATATTTGATTTAAATTAGATTGATTTAATACATATAATATGGTTAAGTATTTATGTAAATCTATATTTCAAATAGATTCTCTGGTAATAAATTGAATAATTAAGATTGGGAGATAAATTTGGGTTTATAAAAATGGTATTTAAATAAGGATTAATTTAATTAAATCGATTTGAAATTTTTGAACGGGAAATTTAAAGGGTATGATTTTATAACTGGATTTTTGATTTAAGTGATTTAATGAATATTTCACGTTTAAATAAATTAAAATGTAATTTAAGGTTACATAAATGATATTGGATCTAATAAGGGAGTAGTTCAAGACTAAATAATAATGAGGTTAAATCGAGATCTATATGAAACTGTTATATAGAACATTTAAATATTAAAGCCTTGAACTATATTGGAATTTAAATGGTTTATGTTGAGATACGGATCTGTATTTGAAATCAACGTAGTTGAATTTGTTATTTAGCAACTAAATTGAATTAAAATGAAAATTTAGGTTGAACTAAATTTGAATTTATTATTTAGAAAACTAAATTGAATGAAAATTTAGATGAAACGTTGAATACTTAAAGTTTTGAAATATATGAAAATATAAAGGGGTACTTGTGATTATAAATCCGAATTTGAGATCGATAAAATTTAAGTGGTTATTTTAGAAATTGAGTTGAATTTAAATTGATAAATTGAGATTGAATTTAATTTGAATGGGAAGGTCGGGTTGATGTTGGAACGATTTGTTAAGTTGAGGAAATTGAAAATACTTTACTGTATAAATTATTTAATGTATATAAATGCTATTTTGGGAAATATAGAGATATTTGAAGTGAAAATGACATTTAGTTTTGAAGTATAAATTACGCTGAAATGACCACGGTGTTATAGTGTATATTTCTACCTTGTAGAAAGTTCCATAGACCCTTAGAGGATGATTATCCCAAACATCCTTTAAGTTATTTGTATTTCAGTTGATATTTCACTTGAGTTGGATTTATTGATATAAGAATGTTAATCCTGACTCGAGTGTTTTGTGTTTTGCTTTACGCTCGGGTCAGACTGAGTGATACAGCATTTGAGACTCACCTTTGGAGTTCGGAGCTTCATTTGGAAATCCGACTATCGATTCAGATTCCAGCCTTTCTAGTTGATTGGTTCAGAGAAGTCATCTGTTGCATTGGAGACTTCACCGCATTTGAACTATTCGGTTGTATTTTTCTAACTCTGATGTATATAGTAGCTTCATGAACTACTATTATTTATCTATTCCACTGCATTATATTACTCTGTGATCTGTGATTGATTTATTTACTGTATATTTTAAGTTTTGCCAAATTTTAATTATCAATTCGGTATTTTGAATTATTCAAGTCGGATTTGTATGGTTTTATTGTCGATTTGAATGGTCCAAAATAGCGGGTCGTTACACCCGCGTCGAAAATCGAGTGAAAAATCCCACTCGGATCGATAAACTATCTTGAAATTCGGTGATCGAATCTGGACCAAATCACTATGAAAATAGAATAATATACGTACATCCTACATATTTAACTTCATTGATATTAGCCAAATCAATTCTTTTCTATTCACATTTACTTTAATTTTCATTCAATTATTCACAATTGCTTCAATCCCATTTGGATTATCACCTCTATTCTTATCTCAATTGGGTATTCAACCATAAAAAGTTTAAACTCTGTCCAGTTAAAATTTAGAAAATAGCTTGAAAAGTTAAAAATATATAAGTAATTGAAAAATAATTATTAGTTTATAAAATAGCTGCAAAATAGTTAAGTAATTGTAAAACAGTTGGAAAATAGTCAAACAGTTATAGAAATTTTAAATAATTGTAAAATAGCTATAAAATAATAATTAGTTATAAGGTAGTTGAAAAACAGTAATTAGTTTATAAAACAGTTGAAAAATTGTTCAATAGTTCCAAAAATATTGTAAAATAAGTATAAAATAGTCTTCTTTTAAAAAGAAAAGTTGTATAGTAAATAGTTTGGAAAATAGATTTAAAACAGTTTATATTAAAATAATTTATTTGAAAATAGACCAGAGCCAAACTGTTTAATTTCCAATCTCCATTTCCATCAATTCAATTTAGATTTCCACATCCATTTAAATTGACTCAATTCCAATTTGAGTAACTTTAATTTCCCTTGAACTTGATTTATCCCAAATCAAGTTGAATTAATCTCAATTTCTTTCCAAATTCAAATCAAATCCCATTTGATTTTAAACCTATTCATCTTTAATTACAATTCCATATTATTCAAATCAATTTGGACTAACTTCAAAATGAACCCACTTCAATTTCAAATCATCTCAATTCCTGTTTGAATAAATCCCAATTTTCATTTGAATTTGAACTCATTCAACTTCAATTTCATTTCAAATTAATCCAATTCAAATTTTCCATTTGAATTTTTAAACTGATCCATTTTCAATCACAATTTTAATTAATTCAAATCAAAATCTGAACTAATACAGTTTAATTCAAATTTAAACTATCCCGATTCATGTAAATTCGAGTTAAAATTTTAAATGTTAATTTAGTCCTTTAAATCAAGTCAACTTATACCTTTAAACCATTTAATTCTGAATCCAAATTTCATATTCTTAATTTCAAATTAGGTTTAAATTTCCCTTCTACTTCAATAATGGATAAATTACCACAATCTATTTCTTCATTTATTTAAACAAATCTGATTCTCAATTTAAAGATTATTGAAATTAATAGGATAATATTATCCAAATTATTTTAAAACATCCATCCATTTCCAATTTCCATATCTCAAACCCAATTTGAGATCACTCAAACTCTCAATTCCAATCAACCATTTAACTTCCCAAGTTAAATCTTAATTTCATCTTGAAATTTCCAAATCAGGTTGATCATTCAAACTTATTTAACTTCTTCCAAGTTAAATTCAATTTACTTAATCCAAACAAATTTACAAAATTTGAATTCCCATTCAAATTTTAAACTTCAAATTATTTATCTTCCCACTTAAGTTTTAAAAACTTATTTCACTTTGGGTTTCACATCACATTCCAAATTATTTATTATTTCTATATCACTTTGAAACAATTTTCCAATTCTGGATCCAAATTTAAATCTTTACAATTCAGATCATTTTCAATTCCAATTTATAATTCATACTTACCTAAATGTTTTACTTCCCTAAAACATTTCATTTTGCTTACTCATTAATACACATTTTATTATTAAATACAACAACTATTTATGATGATAACGAAGATTATCATATCTGGAAACCAATTCATCATTATCTTATTTTAAAACTCCTTCCCAAATTCAAGATTTTGATTTCAGTTTGAATCTATTTCAAACTTATCTTTATTTAGTTCCAATTTGGTTGTATTTCTTTTACCCTTTAATTTAATTTCAATAATTTAACAACCAATTACCTTAATATTTATTAGAAAGAAATATTTCTTTATATATTAAAATATATTCTTTATATAAAATCATTTAAAATCTTTATATAAGAAAATAACAAGTACGCTCTCATATATATACACACTCAACTCATTTTAGGGTACCATTGACCCTATCTTAAATGAGTACAGCCACCAGGGCCAAGGTTCTCGCATAACCTGGCTCTGATACCAAATGTAACGACCAAGAAATTTCGATCCAGAAAATTCCAGATAGTTAGGAAACCAAGAAAAGAGAAAGAAGAAGAAACAGTAACAAGTCACAGAAACCTCACATTCGCAGTGAATCAAAATATAATATCACATAAATAACAGTTTTACAAAGAAGAACTATATCGGTACAATTATATTTTATACATCAGAGTTACAACCATTACCCGTCACTGGACAGTTCAAAACAACATGTCCTAGTTATACAATAATATATCACAGCGGGAAAACACTCCGTACGTTCCTACCATCCAGCTCGCCTTCTGAACTCTGAAACGTCCTTAACTGAAAATCCGTAATACTAGGTCTGACTCGAGCATTACATCAAAGTAACACCCGGGTCAGGCTGAAAACCAGCGTGAGTAAACCCATATAATTAGAAATACTAAGTTCAAACCATAAAAGAAAACTCGGGTAACTCGTACTTCACTACGAGTTCCTTACTTGTTATGCTCATACACTTATTTTACAACTCAAATTCTAAGTATTCTAACTTAGTTCAAGGGTCCATATTATTCCATTCCAACCTATTGACATTACATATAAAGAATTATTGCAAATTTCTAATCGAAGTGGTTTCGAGTATTAACTAATACCCAACTCCGGTCTCTTCGAATCCAATGTCATTTTAACCCAAATTATCCAATTAAATACAATTCAACTTTAATTACCAGATAACACTTTTACACAGCAATTCATAATTGATAGATAATCACATTATCAGCGTCTATCCAACAAATCATATCACAAAGCAATTCATATCAGAGATATCAACCAATTCAAAGTACTCATCACCATTCTATGATTAATAAGCAAGATTTGACATTTCCATTAATTACATTAACTAATGATCCTTTAATTACTTTCATTAGTTAATTATTCTTAAATTTCATTTAATAATTAACCTTTAACTTAATTACATTCATTAATCAACCTTGATTAATCACAATCAGAAATTATCTTTCCTAAATTACTCCATCAATTAAACCAACTCCTTGATTAAGTATGTTAATTAATCCTTTATTTACACTGAGTAATTATCACTTAATTCCTTCCACTAGGTAATTATCCACTCATTACTTCACTAAGGAATTACACCTCATTAATTACCTTATGTAATTATACTTAATCTTTAATTAATTATATTTATTAATCACCCTGTAATTACCATTACTAATTACTTCCATTAAGTAGTTATACTAAAACAATTCCATAAATTATTATCTTTGTTTAATTAATAAAATTAATTATTAAAATTAATCACGTTAATTAATTGTTAAGTAATCTCAAGTTAATGACCTTCATTAACTACTAATGATTTTTAAATTACTTTTCTTAAGTAATTGTACTTACATTAATCAATATTAATTACGAATTAATTGATCTTTAATAACCCATTAATTAGTTCTTATTATTTAATTAATTAAGTTTTAACTGTAACTTAATTAATCTTTAATTACTTGATTAATTAATCTTTGGCCATTAATTAAAAATCTATTCTTATCAAATTAATGATTCTTAATTACCAATTAAATATTCTTAATTAATTAACTTTAAACCTTAATTTATTAAAAACCGTAAGTACTAAATTTATTAATTCAAATCATTAATAAATTAAATCAGTTAGTTATCTATTTAATTACCTTAACAATTTTAATGAATCACAAATCATTAAATTCTTAATTATCCTTAAGATAAAACTTTTCTTACTTAATCAAAGCATAAAAAAACAATTTACTTTTAAATTTAGTTTTAAATTTCATTTTAAATTTAAAATTTTAAAATGAATACAAATTTATTTAAACAAGGTTTAAAAACGATTCAAAACATATTTATCTCATATGTTTTGATATATCCATTTATGAAGAAGTTTGAAAGAATTTAAAACCCAATTCATTTTTAAATTCAAATTTTATTTTTAAAAATACACTTAAACAAACCAGATTGTTTAAGTCATTTTAAATAAAATAAAATAAAAAAATTATATTTACTTCAAACTGGAATTCAAATTTAGTATGATTCCAGATTACCTATTCAAAACTTACTTACATTTTAAATTTCATCTAAAATTCAAATCATTTAACCATTTAAAATTATAACTATTCAACCATTTTAAAAATAGTTAAACAATTTAAATTTTAAACTTTACTTATTTTAGAAACTGAAGTTTAAACTAAATTCCAGATTTCAAAACTCAGATTTAAACTTATTTCAAATTCCTATTTTATAATTTAAAACTTACAGTTTAAATTCTAAGTCAATATACTTTTATACTTAAAAGTTTTAAAACCAAATTTAAATTTCAAATTCAAATTATTTCAAAACTCAGATTCAAACTAATTTGAAATCAGATTCAAACTCATTTAAACTTGTTTTAAATTTCCAGTTTGCATTTTAAACTTTACTTTTAATTTTTAAAACTGAAACAGGTTTCTGTTTTGGCAAAAACCTGAAACAACATCAATACCCGAGCAAACAAAATCCCTCAACCCAAACATTCACCAGCATATCCACCAACCCCTGTGCACCTGTACAGTGCTTCTGGCCACCGCTGACCAACTACGCGACCTCCCTACAGTCGCTAATCATCAACTCAAACCAACCATACACAAATTCCATCAATTAATACTCAAAATCAAAATCGAGACAAAGGTTTCAAACCTGGACAGTAGCTCAACATCTCAACCTGTCAACACCTCGTTCACGCGCCACCGGCCACCGTTACCCCTAAAACACCGGCGAAGTCTTCGACAACCCATCGTCTTCCAGTGCCCAAGAAATAGTTGAACTCGATCAACAGAGGAGATCGAACTCAAGCAAAATCCATAACCCGGTAAAACTAGGGTTCCAAAGCTTCAAATCACTACCGCAACTTCTCTGATGAATTAAATCACCGTCAACAATTTTTCTCAGCATCAACAATCACCCCTCTACCATCTGGAAGAACTCAGTCCCCTCCAGTTACATAGATCACCAGGAAATCAAGAATTCCCATTTCAGTAAATATCCAAACTGCATCTTTATCCTATTCCTAAAAATCTTGAAATTAGTTTTAAAATTCATGGTTTGGTTCAAGGATTCCACTGATGTTACTGAATTAATGAATTTAGAAGTTTGAAATTTTCCACTTATACTTATTTTTACTCTGCTATTTCATTTTCCAAGCAATACAAAAATTATTCAACTTATATAAATTTTTAAAATTTACTTTATCGTGTAATAAACAAATTTCATTCAATTTCTAAATCATAACAACAACTAGATCAAAAGAAAAGAAATTTTGATCAATTTGAGCTTGTACTGTGTAGATAGTAACTTAGGTAATCAAACATGTATCACATCCATACTTATATATACACAACAATATATTTAACAATATATATGTAAAATTATACATATTTCTACAAATAAATCAAACAACCATATTTTATACTTAAATTTTAAAATGTAAAGTTACTCACGTCTTAATGAACAAACAGAGAACAGTTTCATTTGCTCTGTAAATCTGGAATTGCCTTTGGGATTGAGATGATCTGATATTGAATCTAGCTTGAATCTGAGCTTCAGGTTGAAGATTGAAAATGATTGTAGTTTTGAAATTTATTTCTTCTTGATTTGTTCCCTGGTTTCTTAAAGGCTTAGGTTAGTTTCAGATTTTTTTTTTTATTAAAACACTTACGTACAAAATTAATTCTTTTTAAGAAAACAAATGTTGCCATTTGTTTCTTGCATGCTACTTTAACTTACACATGTCTATACATGTTTTTATTACCTTACAAGCGTAAAAGAAAACCTTTATTTATATTACTTTTACATTTATATATAATTTCTATTATACTTATATTTCTTTTATGCTTAACACGTTTATATATATATATATATATATATATATATATATATATATATATATAGACACACACAACTTATATATATTTAAATAAGGTATGAAGCCCTATTAAACCTCACTTAGCTCCATTTTATTTATAATACCCTTTTTGAAAATCATTAGATTAAATTCAAACCAAGCTTCCTATTCACAATTTACATATATATCTTTAAAAATTAGAAGCATTATCTTAAATCCAATTTACTTTGAGATATTATCTTTTAGATTTAAATTTTAACCCAAATTCAAATTCATTTTCAATTTAAAGTCCTATTTTGAAATCAGCTCAAAAATATGTATGTATTAAGCAACACAAATTAAATTTGTAGTCAATAATTTCATTTAAATCTATGTATATATATACAACATAATTACAAATATAAATATTTATCTGATCAGATTCATTCGTTCAATTTATAATTCAATATTCTATTAATTAACCCAGTTTGTTAATCAATTACGGATGTTCTAAAATTCAGGTTATCACAATGAGTTGAGTGTGTGTGTGTGTGTATGAGAGCGTACTTGTTATTTTCTTATATAAAGATTTTAAATGATTTTATATAAGAATATATTTTGATATATAAAGTAGTATTTCTTTCTAATAAATATTAAGGTGATTGGTTGTTAAATTGTTGGAATTAAATTAAGTGGCAATAGAAATACAACCAAATTGAAATTAAATAAAGATAAGTTTGAAATGGATTCAAACTGAAATTAAAATCTTGAATTTAGGGAAGAGTTTCAAAATAAGATAATAATGAATAGGTTTCTAGATATGATAATCTTGGTTATTATCATAAATGGTTGTTGTATTTAATAACGAAATGTTTTAAAGAAGTAAAACACTCAGGTAAGTATGACTTATAAATTGAAACTGAACATGATCTAAATTGTGAAGTTTTAGGTCCATAAATTTGAAAATTGTTTCAGAGTGATAAAGAAATAATAAATAATATTATTTAATGTATTTGAATGAAAGAGTCCTGGACTCGTTGAGAACAAGAATTGTCAATTTCGATAAACGGTAGACTATTATTTGATTCTTCGCATGTTGAGATTTGATTAAGATTTTTACGAAATGTATTGTATTTTTCAAGTAATAAATCCCCGTTATCTTTTTCCATTTGGTGAACAAAATCAAATTCATGACAGTTAATTTGAAAATATTCATTTTGAATTTGTTGATAACCAAAATTTTCAATCGTATCTTTATTAAAACTATTTCCACTGCCAAAATTATTTAAAAATTGGTTCACATTTTCATCTTGATTTTGAAATTCATTTTAAAGCTCGAAATTGAATTGGCATGGGTTATACTCGAAATCATTTGAATTTTGAAGAGAATTCAAATTTTGATTATTTTGACTTGAACTATTGCACAAATATGAGTTACACAAATCGTTTATACTTTGATTTTGTTGTGTAGAGAGTTCAAGTAAAGATAAAATGCTATTTTCGAGATTTGAGGGTTGCTCGTCATTTTGAAAAGTTTGTTGTCAAAAATTCGAATCGTTTAAAGAATAGTTGTCGTTAAAATATCCATACGAATTTGAAGTGAAATCATATGGATTATATTGATTTTCACAACTATTGTAAAATTCAAGTGAATATGGAAATTCAGACATTTTCAAGAATATGTTTGGTTTTTTTATATAAAGGAAAAATATTTACAAATAAATTTATTTTTCAAAAGGGAAATTGATTTTTTTTTTCAAATTTTTTCTTTGTTTTTGAAAATGTTTTATAATATATTTTTTTGGTTTTTTGAAATTTCAAAGGAAAAATGATATAAAAATTTCAAAGGAAAAGAAATATTTACCCAGTTTTTTTAGTTTTGGTTTTGAATTTTTTTTATATGCATGAACTAATGCAACTAAATGAATGCAAGGGTTAATTACAAATGATTTATCCTAAGTTAACCCAAAATTGTATAATCACAAATTGTCTTAAATCTATAAGATAGATCTCGGCCAGGTAACAGACAGGATTTATTGGTGCACCACGAATCACCGTAGCAATGCAGGCGAAGGTTTAAGTACCTTCAGAGAAACAACCGCTATAATATTTACGAATCACCGTAATATTTATAAATGGTTATTACTGTGCCGTAGCCTAGACACCAAGAAATTAAATTGTTCAAAGAAAACAAATTGTCGATATATAAAATTAAGTGTTGTTGATGTCTAACCTTTTTTTTAGTCAAAATCTAGGATGAAATGCAAAGCAAAAAATAAATGTGTATTGACAATGCAACTACGAATGGATTTTTGTTTTTGTTTTTGATTTTTTTTTAAATGCAAATGCAAACAACCAATAATGCAAGACAAAAAAATAAATATATACAATGCAAGGCAAATAAAAAGAAAATTAATAGCAAGCAATTATTTTTTAGCGAGCTAAGCGACGCAGGCAACTTTTCTTCCGTATCCGCTTCTGCAACCTGAAAATAAAAACAAGATGTATGTACAGGTTTTTTTATATCAAAGAAGAAGTAAACAAATGAAACCAAACAAATCGAAACCAAATAAATTGAAAATGAAACAAAGAAAAAATATATTTTTTTTTCATTTTTTTGAGGGGGGATAAAAAAACTCTTTTTTTTGGATGGACTCTAAAAGATTTAAAACAAAACAAATGCAAATTTACAATAGAAATTTCAAAACAAAAATTATAAACAAAGCCCGGCCTGTTAGAAGTCTATACACCACATTAAAACTTCACATACATTTAAACTTCGCACAAAATTAAACCTCACGGCAAATTAAAACTTATCAAATAGAACTCCTCACAAAATCGAAAATTGAAATCTTCGCAGCAAATTAACAGCAAATTCGATTCGCGATTGAAGTCAACGATTTGGGGATGCTCGGTGATTCTGGTGATGAAATAGTTTTTCGAATTAGGTGATCTGAGTTGGAAGTTGTATTTACTGGAGATTATTGTAGTTGTGATGGAAATTTTGTCGATGATGTAGGTAGTCGTGATTTGGAGGTTGATTGTTCGCTTCGGGCTTGGTTGTAACTTCGGGTTCCGGGATGTGTTGTTCGCGATCGATTTGGGTGCTCGATTACTGGTGATTTTGGGTATAAGGAGGATTGGGGGTAGCGATTGGGTGGTTGATGCGCTTTGCCTTGTAGTGGGCGATGGAGTTTACGGTGGTGTTCTGGTTAGGAGGATAGGCTATTGTCGCGTGTTGGAATTTGGAAGGGTGGGATGTTGTAGTTTGGGCAGCTGCAGTGTAAGGTAAGTGGGTTGTTATGAAGCGGCTTCAGACTTGCAAGTAAGGGGAATCTCAGTCGCGAATTGAATTTGGGATGTTGATGTCCAGTGGTGGATGGTCTTTTACTTGGTGGAGTTAAGGGAGGTGCCCGCAGTTTGCAAATTGTGTGTGTTTTTTTTTCCTTTTTTGGATGTGCACTTCTCTGAAGTGGATGGTAGCAGTGATGTAGGTACTGGTTTGGAGATGGTTCAAAGTGTAGTGGGATGGTGGTGATTGGGGAACTGTGTATGCAAATATGGATGAAGAAATATGGATTGTTATTTGTAATCAAAGAAATATGGATGAAGTTTGAAGATTAGTCAGAGGCTAAGTATGGTTGAAGAGTAGTGGATGCAGATGATGGTGTCGATTGTATGTTGTGGATGAAGGCAGTGAGAGGAGGTCAATGGAGATGGTGAGTTTATATTGATGTGCACAGTCAGGCAGTATTATGTGGATGATGAAGTGGAACTGAAAGGTGGTTCAGTTGTATGTCGTGCTGATCTGCAAATGGAGATTGAGTGGTAAGGTGATTGCAACAGTTTGTATGCGGGGTAATATATTTACAAGTGAAGATGGTTTTGGAGTTTGAATTGTTGGTGAGGAATTTAGGTTGTTGAATGGTGTCAGAAGTGAATTTGTAGAACTGAGGTTTCTTGCAAGAGTTGATGGTAGACGGGTGGGTCTGGTTTGTAAACAGAGAGGGTTTGAAAGTGTGGTGAATGGAGATGTAACAGTGTCTAAAAGTTTGTACAGAATGTTTGTAAACAATTGAAAACAGAGAACTTGGAAATTACAGAGAATGGATTGCAAAATGAAATGTAAACTGAAAATGAAAAGAGAGAACACACTATAACCATCAGCAATATAAACCAAGATGTTGTGTACACTCCAAGATGTAAGAATCAAAACAGAAATGCACAATTTTTTTTCTAAATGCAAACAAACACACAAAATAAAACACCTAATAAAAATCAAACAAAAATAATTCGAAGAATAGAAAATAAAAATCAAATCAAATCCCCAGCAACGGCGCCAAAAACTTGTTAATGGATGGAAATTCTATGAAATTAGAAAACCGTTGAAAAATTTCAAAATTAAAAATAACCGCAAGCGCATGGCGTACACTTGTAGTATGTGGCGACTACGGGTCGATCCGTAGGGAATTGTTGATTTCAAAATTCTATTCAATCAAATTAAATCAAAGTTAAGAATTGTTTAAGCTGCAAAAGGAGAAATTTAGCTAACTAACTAAAAGAAAAGATATGCAAATATAAGAGTTAAACGACAATTTAGAGAATAAATCCACTCTCTAGATCATGTAGTTCAACACATATGAAATCATAATCTCTCTTTTATGGTCATCAGTGCTTTAATTGATGTGCTTATCATAAGTATGGCATATTTGTGCTATTGATTCGGCAACATAAGCCATCAAACTATAACACATCCCTTAAAACACTTACTAACTTTCATGAAACTTGACAAAGAAAATGAAAATGAACTCTATTTTAAGTATGGCCTATTGACTATTGATTAAAAATATAGACCATCAAATTTTAATTTCAAATCACTTTCTTTTGCCATAATCATATTTTGATGAAGAGGCATTTGTGTTAGTCATTGTTTAAGCATAACCTATTTGATGTCAACGACATAGGCTATTAAATTCAAAGAAAAATAACAAGTAAAACACTTCATGATCATCATTAAGCACAAAAAGAGAGTATGAATTAACAAATAGTTGAATCTACATAATTAGAGAGCTATGTTACCCTCTAAATTAAAGGGATTTAGCCTCTCATATTTGTCATTTGATTAAGAAATATAGCTTGCGACATGAAAGAAAAAGAAAAAGAGAGCAAAGTAAAGGAAAAAAACTATTCTACTTGTATGAAAAATAAATCTACACTACTAACATGAAAGTAAATAAACAAAAGAAGCATGTAAAAGAAAGAGAGCACCAATTAACATTGCATAGAAAAAATGAAAGTTACATGAAAAATAAAAATGCTAAGTAGCCATGGAAAAGAGAAAGAGAACTTGTCTTTTATTTTGAGCCTAAACTAATGAAGAGGAAGAGACTAAGTGAGAGAAGGAGATTACATGAAACATATGGGTATTTATACATGTATAAAACCCTAATTCATATTTTTGGGGAATGCCTAAAATGCCCATGAGATAATGTGGCCACCAAGTAATCATTAACATGTCATAATCCCCATTTAAGTGTACATGAAGGCATTAATTCCATAAGCATGTGCATTAGCATCTAGTTTGTACATTAAGGTGGCAGGTAGGTGGGGTCCTTCATGTTCTTCACTTTGAATTACTTACATCCTCATTCTTTTTGTAACGACCCTGAATTTCTGACCCGATTTAAAATTTTAAATCCATCGTTTCAAAATGGAAATTTTGAAATTTATAAACGATCTCAACTAACGCCCAAACTTTATTTATAAGATGCGTCCAGTTAGATATGAATATAGAAAAAGTTACGTCGCAAAATATTACAGTAAACTTCGTTCGCGTTTTACTGTATATCAGTGCATATAAAACTGCGTAAAATTTATCTTTCAAATCCAAATATTTTTATACAGTTATGTTGTAAAAATTATTCTGATCAAGATTATGTAATTCGTTTCATCAAAAACTGTCGCCTGTTCCATTTAAATTGTTTTGCAAATCAAACAATTTATGCGGCATAAATCCGAATTTTTATAAAAACGGTCGTATCGCAATTATATGTGTACCGTTGGAAGCGCATTGTCGCGTGATCAAAATGGTATATCCATTCGTGTAAATCAGAGACCGGCGTAAAAGTAGTCGCATTAGTTTAACCGTTCCGGACGGATTGGTTAAACAAAATCTCAGTCCAAAATTCTTTTACCCATATCCACTTGAATTTAAAAACAAAATTAATCTCAGCTGAGGCATTTAAGACGGTAGTTGGGAGCTAGTAGCTGGAGGGTTAACTTTGGGAATGAACATGACGTTTGGGAGTTCAATAAAATGTTTACTGTTTATAAAATTTATAAAGTAAGTCAACGAAGAAAAACTTTCCACCAATTCAAATTCATCTCTTCAGGTAAACAACTCCCTCCCTCTTCTCTCCATTTTTTTTGGAAATTTATAAAAAAAGCAAAGGTGGATGGCCGAAAAAGCTCCAGCATGTCACCCCCCACACAAACCCCTCCACCTCACTTCCTCATTTACCCTTCCACCACACGCACCGACCATCACCGCCCACATGAAGAGAACGTACAAACCCAGCAACTTGCCTCCACCTAACGCACCTTACCTCCACCTCACGCACAAACCCGCACTTCCCCTCGCCTTCACTTCACCACTGCCGAGAATATCGTGCGCCTGAAGATTTGCAGCTTCATTTATATAAAAAATGTTTTGTGCACGCATGAACAGTGTGCGTGTGCATGAACGGTGTGTGTGCGCCTGGTGCATGCAAGGGACGTGCGCGTGGGTGTTTCATGCGTGTGGGAGGTTCGCAGCATATAGAAAGAGGGGAAAGGATGAAGGAATGGGTTGCGTGCGTATAAAAAAATGATAGAAAAATGAGTTGTGAGTGAATTGTGAGTTGCGTGTGTATGTTAAATTGTGCATGAGTGAATTGTGAGTTGTGTGTGTATGTTAAACTGTGCATGAGTGAATTGCGAGTTGCGAGTGTTATAGCTTGCAGAGGGGTGAGTGCATGATGATGGCAACTTGTATATTTCCTGGGAAGTCGCGGCCTATAAAAAAAATGAAACTTAGAATAGCAAATAACTTTTAGATATTGCAGAAGAAATAGTTACGCAAATATCTATTTTTGGTTGCTGAAAATAGTAACAACTTTTTCTTTGCTTGTTGTGTACAGAAGCGACCGGTTAAGCCTTTTGCGGTAGCATCGATTTTCAGCTTTCGTTCTTTCTCCATCGTTGGTAAGCACATTTATATAATTTTATAAATTATATATAAACTTTCATTGATTAATATCGTCTCTCTGTTGTCGATATTTGCAGTGTTCGTTGTTCATATTATACCAACTTCATTCGTGCTTCTTCGTACTTAGGTGTCAAATTTCTTTATCCACGAAAGGTGAAATGATTTTCACGACTTATATTCTTATACAAGTTTGGTTGATGAATGATTGTTATGTGATGTTGAAATTGGACGTTAATTGTTATTGTTAAAGTGATAAATAATATGCAAATTGAATTTGATATAGGATAGTTAACAATTTTAAAACTGATTTATATGTTGAATATTGATTAGTTAAATTTTACCCCTGTAAATGTTAAATAAACCGACACGTAGAATAGTGTTAACTACACCTTGAACCATTGAATGTATATTGTAAAATTGAAAAATAAATGACAAGTGAAGAACCATATAAATAATTAGTGGAATAATCTTTAATCTAGATAAAATGATATTGTAGATTCTAGAAATAATTGTATTAATTTGCATAAATAACAAATGTAAATTAATACGATTATTTTGGGATTATTCAAAGAAATTAATTAATTATTATATATGGATGCTATTGCTTGTTTATTTACTTTGACACCATCCCAATTATCACACTGCAAGTTTCCTTTGCTATGTTTTGATTTTTGAATTGAAATGGAATCGGGTTGAAATGATAAATACCCAAATAACTTGACTTAGGATAGAAAATTAAATTAAACCCGATTGGTCAATAATTTGATTTAAATAAAATAAAGATCTTATTTGGATAATAATAAGGTTTTGAAATAAAATTTGAATTTAAATTTAAATGAATGGAAAATGCGGATATTTGAAGTTTAACCAAATATTAACGTAGTAATTGACGGAAGAACATTGTTAAAATTTAATTGATTAATAATTAAGTTTTGTAATTATTAATAATTAAGTTTTGGAATTATTAATAACTATGTTCTAAAATTATTGATAATTAAGTTTTGAAATTATTAATAATTAAGTTTGAAATTAGTAATAATTAAATTGGAATTATTTATGATTAAATTAAAGTTATTAATAATTAAATTAAAGTTATTAATAATTAAGTTTTAAAATCATTAATAATTAAGTTGAAATTATTAATAATTAAGTTTTGAAATTAATAATAATTAAGAAATTGAAATTATGAATAATTTAATGAGTTTGAATTGTTTAATAATTAATTTAAATTGAATTCTTTATTAAGTGAATGGAACCTCTTGAATAAGTGAAACTAAGTTTCTTTATTAATTGAGTTTGAAATTGTAACTAAGGTAATAAATAAAAGAAATTGAATTTCTTTAACAAGAAATAAATGCGTTTTATCGAAACAAACGAAAGACTTGAAATTTAAAGTATTGGATTTGACAAATTTAATTGAAATTAAATTTGTAAGCTTTGATATAATGAAGTTGAACTTAAGTAATTAATTTAATGAATTGGAAATTTAATTGAAGTTGTTTTAATGATAAATTAGTTTAATGAGTATTGAATGAAATCAATAAATGAGCTTAAATCGATTTGAACGTTAATTTAAGTTTATCTTATATGATTATGGAATGAAACTTATATATGAAATTAAATGTATAATTGAATTGTTTAAATTTAAATTTTGAAATTGAAATAGAATTCTGAAATGGAAATTTGGAAGTTATGAAACATAAATTCCGGAAATTGTTTTGAGAAGACAAATGAAATCTTTAATTTCAAATTCTAATTGAAATTGAATTTGATTTGATTTTCGAAATTTATTAAGTGACCAATCGATGGATAATTACGAAGGTTATTAAAGAGACCGGAATCGGTTATGGACATACTCACTGTCTAAACCGAAAACCACTTTAATAACTATACGCGGAGTGTGATCCAGAATGAAGTGGTTGGATTGACGTACGCGATGACTGAAGAAAGAGAACGATAATGGATAGTCTTGACACTTGTGTCAAATTGGAAATGACTAAAACATGAGCCGTGTCGGACCAAATGGGGTTAGCTACCTCGAGCGAACACACTTCTTCGTAAATTACTCATTTACTTTATGATTGATTGGTGTGCACCCTTGAATTTGGAGTGTTGTTTCGCGGTGTTGCGATCGTTGCGACGATGCGTTCTCACCAATCCAGATTAGGCAAATGGTAGTTTCACTACCTTGGGCATTGCCTCATGTGCCTTGTCATACTTGTATTCCCATATACGCGACCACTACGAATTTGTTTTGTATTATACCTATGGAGTATTCCCTGATATCCCACTAGTTTACGGTGGAGTTTACAGTGCTGTATAGTCTATAATGCTATATAAAATGTGTTAAGGGGGACAATGGTAACGCCTTAACACTATTTTGATATTTTACTTTACTATTAGACATTATCTATTTACCGTACACTACTATGTATAAATAGTTTAACGAATCCTGAAAGATGTTATTCCATTCATCTTTGAGTTATTGCTATTTTGAATTTGAACCATATTATCTGTATATGAACACATGTCCTGATTCGAGTGTTTGTTTGTGCTTATGCTCGGATCAGACTGAGGATTGTTGTTGCTGTTCTACTTGGAGCTGAAGACCGAAGATTGTCATTATCTTTATCTTATCGATATTGCTCTTTCTATTTGGACTATTGGACTTCTATGTTGTTCTATTTCTTTTTATTTGAGACATTGTTGTATTTATGGGTAGCTTCATGAACTACTTTTATGACTATGTTGTAATTCCATTGCACTATTCTATGGTGTTATATTCCTGGGATTCTGTGATGATTCTCATTTATATATATACTCCATTAATGATTCGTGTTTTGTATTATTTAAGTTGACATGTATGGAATATCGTCAATTTAAATGGTACAAATATACAGGTTGTTACAGTTGGTATTAGAGCTTTGGTTCTCGAAAACGTTAGCCTGTGGAGTTTTAAGCTCATTAGAGATAGGGTAAACATACCCTAGAATGAGGAGAATCGTTTCAGAATCCATATCCTTTGATTCCATTCTTCTTGTTGAATTCATTCGATTTGAATTTCTTTAAGTTCCATAAATCTCAATCTTTGTTCTAAAATCACTTTTGGTATTCCAAGATGGCTACCAGAAGAAATGCTAGAGGCAAGGGTAGGGGAAATGCTCCCGAACCACATGCCTCAGCTCCCGCAGTCAAATTCTCCACTCTTAGCAAGGAGTACACTCAGCTTGGCGGAGTCAAATTCACTAGCCCCGAGAGTATCATCGAAGCTCAGCAATGGCTAAAGAGTTTGGAGAGGATCTTTACTGGCCTGGAGATCACTGACGCTCAGAAGCGTAAGTTGGCCGCTTGGCAGCGTCAGGATGCTGCACAGGATTGGTGGGAGTCAGTCACTTCTCGTACTGATGAGGAAACCATCACCTGGGCCCAGTTTAGGTAGTAATCTATCTAAAATTTCATCTAAAAAAATTCCTTTTATCTCGTCAAATTTTGACTCATCCTATTATCACTTGTAAATAGGGATTCCTTTGCGGCTCAGTGGATGCCAGCAGCCGGAAAGGCCCAGCTTTATCGATCATTTATGGATCTCAAACAGGGCAATATGACTTTCTCTGAGTTTGACAGGAAGTTTAACGAACTCTCCAAGTTCGGACCTGGCTTGATTGATACACCACTGCTGAAGAATGAGAAATTCATCCATGGAGCACGTCCTGAGTATTACGAACTCCTCACAGCTCATGTCCATGGAACTTTCACTGAGTTGATGGATTTTGCTCTTAGATATGAGGGAAAGCCGAAGGGATCATCAGTCACTAAGGCTCCAGCTACTTAGCCATCCTCTAGTCAGACTGGGAAGAGGAAGACAAATTTTGAGCAACAGAAGAAGAACCGACAGAAGAAATCCGGGCTTAGCTATTCTCAGAAGAAGCCCATAGACATCTCCTCTATCATCTGCTTTAACTGCAACCAGAAAGGTCACTATACCAGTAGTTTTCCATCCCCAAAGGGTGCAGCTATTTCGCCACCGGCTCAGATGGCCAAGAGAGATGTCTGTCAATCTGCTTACAGCCTGGACACTTTAAGAAAGACTGCCCAACATAGAAGAGAGGTACCCCATCTGGAGTTTTTTCTATTTCCACACCTGCACCAGAAGTTCCAGATAATCAAGGTACTTTACAGAGTACTTTTATGTTGCACTCTTCACCTATTAGAGTTCTATTTGACACCGGAGCAATACATAGTTTCATATCTATTGATTTATGTAACAAACTTGGATTGGAACCTATTCTTGCATCTACTTTCTTATGTGTATCTAACCCTATTGGAGGGCCCGCTAACCTCAAAAGGGTTTGTAAATATGTCACACTTATGTAAGGCATGCATCATTTTACGTGGGATTTCTTTGTACTTGGATTCAAGGCATTCGATATCCTATTAGGTATTGATTGGCTATGAAAGTTTGAAGCAGTTATCTCATGCAAAGCTCGAACTGTCTCTCTTATCGACGACAAGAGCTTACCTCTAGTTATTAAAGGCAAATTGCCTCAAGAATGTGCTGGGAGTTTTATATTTTCTCTTGACTCTCATCCAAGTGAACTTAGCTCCACTCCTGTTGTTCAATTATTTTCTGATGTGTTTGGAGAAGTCAATTCTCTACCACCACCGTGGAAAATCGAATTCCGCATTGACCTTATTCCTGGTGCACAACCAGTAGTTCTCCCTCCCAGGAGAATGACTCCTAAAGAAAAGGAAGAATTGAATGTTCAAATTGAAGATTTATTTGCTAAAGGCTTGATTCGGCATAGTCATTCAGAATGGGGCACCGCAGTTGTATTTGTCACAAAATCTGATGGTTCTCTCAGAATGTGTGTGGACTATAGAGAGCTAAACAAGCTCACACACAAGAACAGGTATCCGATGCCCCGCATCAACGATCTATTCGATCAGCTTCATGGAGCTAAAGTTCTCCCAACTTGACTTGGCTACCAGATTTCACCAACTCAGAATCGCTGAGGATAGCATTCCCAAAACAGCATTCCGCACTGAAAATGGATTCTATGAATGGCTAGTTATGCCATTCGGTCTCACTAACGCTCCAGCTTATTTCGTCGACTTGATGAATAGAGTTTTCCGGGATGTTCTTTACAAGTTCGTTCTTGTTTTCATCGATGATATTCTCGTCTTCTCTAAAGAAGAGAAGGAGCATAGGTCACCTTTGGCTTTTGTTCTTGAAACTCTTCGCAGACATCAGTTTAAAGCCAAGTTTTCGAAATGCCACTTTTGGAGAGATGAAGTTCGTTTTCTTGGCCATATTGTTTCGGAGAATGGGATTTCAGTCAATCCAGCTAAGATCGCCGTAATCAATGTAAGTTCTATCCTTACTTGTCAATTCTATATAAACAACTTATCAATTTCTAAATTCGAATCCTTGGAATTTGCAGGATTGGGAAACTCCCAAAACTCCCACGGATATCTGCAGTTTCTTGGGATTAGCTGGCTATTACCGTAGATTTATAAAGAACTTTGCTCGTATTGCCACACCACTTACCGCACTGACCAGAAAGAATGTGAAATTTATTTGGAGTGAAAAGTGCGAAGCAGCTTTCAATGAGATGAAGTGAAAGTTGACCTCTGCCCCAGTTCTTGCATTTATTGATGGTAGTGAAGGATTGACCATCTATACTGATGCCTGCCATGATGGATTAGGAGCAGTTTTAATGCAGAAAGGAAAGGTTATTGCATATGCGGGTCGTCAGTTAAAGACCCATGAAGCAAATTTCGCAATTCACGATTTAGAGGTTCTTGCTTTTGTATTTGCTCTTAAGCTATGGAGGCACTATTTATTAGGAACCAAATTCGAGTTATTCACTGACCACAAGTCATTGAGATATATTTTCTCGCAAAAGGATTTAAATCAGAGACAAGTCCGATGGCTCGAATTTCTAGCTGCATATGATCTTGATATTAATTACACTCCGGGAAAAGCAAACGCCGTAGCTGATGCTTTAGCAGAAATCAAGCAATGACATGTTGTAATCTCGTTGAAGGAATGTTATTTCAGGTCGTTGTCTCCCCAGCTCTTATGGATCACATTATAGCCATGCAATACGAGGACACTTTGCTTTATCGCATCAAAGAAATACTTCTTGGAAGAGTTGGAAATGTTGACAATAAATTGGGTGCACATGTTGATAGTAATGGAGTCTTGAGAATTGATAATCGTATTTGTGTTCCTAATGTTGATGGTCTAAGACAGGAAGTGCTGAAAGAAAACCATCAATCTTCGCTTTCATTTCATCCCGGTGTCACTAAAATATACGAGAATATGAAGAAGTTATACTGGTGGAGTGGGATGAAGCACGATATTTCTACCTATGTTAGCAGATGCACAACTTGCCAACAAATTAAAGCTGACCACAGAAAGGCACAGGTTTGCTTCGACCATTAGAGATTCCAGGGTGGAAGTGGGAGCAGATTTCTATGAACTTTATTGATGGGCTGCCAAGGACTAGAAAGGGTAACAAATTCATTTGGGTGATTGTCGATAGACTGACGAAATCCGCTCACTTTATTCCAGTCAAGTCCACTCGTACTGCTTCGAGTTTGGCCGAGATATACATGAGAGAAGTTGTTAAACTTTATGGTGTAC
The DNA here is from genome assembly GCA_030765085.1 of Allium cepa. Taxonomy (NCBI): domain Eukaryota; kingdom Viridiplantae; phylum Streptophyta; class Magnoliopsida; order Asparagales; family Amaryllidaceae; genus Allium; species Allium cepa. Next base: position 473,865,386 of record CM060929.1, read on the forward strand.
CATCCAGTATTGTATGCGATAGAGATCCTATTTTCACTAGTAAATTCTGGAATGCATTTCAGGATACTTTGGACACCAAATTGAATCTGTGCACAGCTTATCATCCTCAGACAGATGGCCAAACTAAGAGGGTGAATCAGATTTTGGAAGACCTTCTTCGAGCTTGTATTATAGACTTTGGTGGATCCTGTGAAGACCACCTTCATTTGGTTGAATTCACTTATAATAATAGTTACCAGGTAAAGAAATTGAATTTCAAATTTGAATAAGTATATTTGAATTTGAATTAATCATCTTTAATAAATCAGGCAAGCATTGGTATGGCACCGTTTGAAGCCTTATATGGACGGCTATGCAAATCGCCAACTTGTTGTATTGAGTCTGGTGATGATTAGTGCTTGGTCCAGAAATAATTATGGAAGCTTCTGAAAAAGTCGAAGAAATCAGGAAGCTAATAAAGATGGCACAGGATAGACAAAAAAGCTACGCTGACAGAAGGGGAAGAGATCTCGAATTCAGTGTGGGAGACAAAGTATTTCTGAAGCTGTCGCTTTTGAAGGATATTGTTCGATTTGGAAGGAAAGGGAAGCTCCCAGATTTGTTGGTCCGTTTGAGATTACGGAAGAGTCAGAACATTGGCCTGTAGAGTTGCATTACCAGAGAAGTTCGTCAGTGTGCACAATGTGTTCCACATCTCACATCTTCGAAAAGTTGCGCACAATCCATCTATGACCATTCCCACTGCTCAGTTGGAAGAGATAGTTATTAAGCCTGACTTGACTATTGAGCGAAAGCCACTTCGGATAGTCGATCGTGAGACAAAGCAACTCAGAAGGAAGTCGGTAAATCTCGTCAAAGTATAGTGGAGTGCAGATGAGCGAGATTGCACATGGGAAACTGAGGATAGTATTCGGGATTCAAATCCCGAATTACTAATTTCAGGTCTAATTCAAATTTTCTTAAAACTATTTTGATTTTTCTGCTTATTTCATTCCTACTTCACTCGTCTCGTTCCTTTTCGAGGACGAAAAGTTTTGAGTGGGGGAGATTGTAACGACCCTGAATTTCCTTTCCAATTTAAAATTTTAAATCCATCGTTTCAAAATGAAAATTTTGAAATTTATAAATGATCTCAATTAACACCCAAACTTTATTTATAAGATGCATCCAGTTAGATATGAATATAGAAAAAGTTTCGTCGCAAAATATTATAGTAAATTTCGTTCGCGTTTTACTGTATATCAGTGCATATAAAGCTGCATAAAATTTATCTTTCAAATCCAAATATTTTTACACAGTTATGTTGTAAAAATTATTCTGATCAAGATGATGTAATTCGTTTCGTCAAAAACTGTCATCGCCTGTTCCATTTAAATTGTTTTGCAAATCGAACAATTTAAGCGCCGTAAATCCGAATTTTTATCAAAACTGTCGTATCGCAGTTATCTGTGTACCGTTGGAAGCGCATCGTCGCACTGATCAAAATGGTATATTCATTCGTGTAAATCGGAGACCGGCGTAAAAGTAGTCGCATTAGTTTAACCGTTCCGGACGGACTGGTTAAACAAAATCTCAGCCCAAAACTCTTTTACCCATATCCACTTGAATTTAAAAATAAAATTAATCTCAGCTGAGGTATTTAAGATGGTAGTTGGGAGCTAGTAGCTGGGGTGTTAACTTTGGGAATGAACATGACGTTTGGGAGTTCAATAAAATGTTTACTGTTTACAAAATTTATAAACTAAGTTAACGAAGAAAAACTTTCCACCAATTTAAATTCATCTCTTCAAGTAAACAACTCCCTCCCTCTTCTCTCCATTTTTTTTTGGAAATTTATAAAAAAAAAAAAAAAGCAAAGGTGGATTGCCGAACAAGCTCCAACATGTCACCCCACGCACATACCCCTCCACCTCACCTCCCTCATTTACTTCTTCCCCTCATTTACCCTTCCACCCCACGCACCGACCATCATCGCCCACATGAGGAGAACGTACAAACCCAACAACTTGCCTCCACCTCACGCAACTTACCTCCACCTCACGCACAAACCTGCACTTCCCCTCGCCTTCACTTCACCACTGTCGAGAATATCGTGCGCTTGAAGATTTGCAGCTTCATTTGTATAAATAAAAATGTTTTGTGCGCGCATGAACAGTGTGCGTGTGCATGAATGGTGTGCGTGCGCCTAGTGCATGCAAGGGACGTGCGCGTGGGTGTTTCATGCGTGTGGGAGGTTCACAGCATATAGAAAGGGGGAAGAGGATGAAGGAATGGGTTGCATGCGTATAAAAAATGATGGAAAAATGAGTTGTGAGTGAATTGTGAGTTGCGTGTGTATGTTAAACTGTGCGTGAGTGAATTATGAGTTGCGAGTGTTATAGCTTGCAGAGGGGTGAGTGCAGAAGAAATAGTTATGCAAATATCTATTTTTGGTTGCTGAAAATAGTAACCACTTTTTCTTTGCTTGTTGTGTGCAGAAGCGACTGGTTAAGCCTTTTGCAGCAGCATCGATTTTCAGCTTTCGTTCTTTCTCCGTCGTTGGTAAGCACATTTATATAATTTTATAAATTATATATAAACGTTCATTGATTAATATCGTCTCTCATTTGTCGATATTTGCAGTGTTCGCTGTTCATATTGTACCAACTTCATTCGTGCTTCTTCGTGCTTAGTTGTCAAATTTCTTTATCCACGAAAGGTGAATTGATTTTCATGACTTATATTCTTATACAAGTTTGGTTGATGAATGATTGTTATGTGATGTTGAAATTGAACGTTAATTTTTATTGTTAAAGTGATAAATAATATGCAAATTGAATTTGATATAGGATAGTCAACAATTTTAAAACTGATTTATATGTTGAATATTGATTAGTTAAATTTGACCCCTGTAAATGTTAAATAAACCGACACGTAGAATAGTGTTAACTATACCTTGATCCATTGAATGTACATTTTAAAATTGAAAAATAAATGACAAGTGAAGAACCGTATAAATAATTAGTGGAATAATCTTTAATCTACATAAAATGATGGTGTAGATTCTAGAAATAATTATATCAATTTGCATAAATAACAAATGTAAATTAATACGATTATTTCGGGATTATTTAAATAAATTATTGAATTGTTATGTATGGATGCTATTGCTTGTTTATTTACTTTGACACCATCCCAGTTATCACACTGCAAGTTCTCTTTGCTATGTTTTGATTTTTGAGTTGAAATTGAATCGGGTTGAAATGATAAATACCAAAATAACTTGACTTAGGATAAAAAATTAAATTAAACCTGATTGGTCAATAATTTGATTTAAATAAAATAAAGATTTTATTTGGATAATAATAAGGTTTTGAAATAAAATTTTAATTTGAATTTAAATGAAAGGAAAATACGGATATTTGAAATTTAACCAAATATTAACTTAGTAATTTACGGACGAACATTGTCAAAATTTAATTGATTAATAATTAAGTTTTGAAATTATTAATAATTAAGTTTTGAAATTATTAATAATTAAGTTTTGGAATTATTAATAACTATGTTCTAAAATTATTGATAATTAAGTTTTGAAATTATTAATAATTAAGTTTTAAATTAGTAATAATTAAATTGGAATTATTAATAATTAAATTAAAGTTATTAATAATTAAATTAAAGTTATTAATAATTAAGTTTTGAAATCACTAATAATTAAGTATAAATTATTAATGATTAAGTTTTGAAATTAATAATAATTAAGAAATTGAAATTATGGATAATTTAATGAGTTTGAATTATTTAATACTTAATTTAAATTGAATTCTTTATTAAGTGAATGGCGCCTCTTGAATAAGTGAAACTAAGTTTCTTTATTAATTGAGTTTGAAATTGTAACTAAGGTAATAAATAAAAGAAATTGAATTTCTTTAACAAGAAATAAATGCGTTTTATCGAAACAAAAGAAAGACTTGAAATTTAAAGTATTGAATTTGACAAATTTAATTGAAATTAAATTTGTAAGCTTTGATATAATAAAGTTGAACTTAAGTAATTAATTTAATGAATTGGAAATTTAATTGAAGTTGTTTTAATGATAAATTAGTTTAACGAGTATTGAATGAAATCGATAAATGAGCTTAAATCGATTTGAACGTTAATTTAAGTTTATCTTATATGATTATGGAATGAAACTTATATATGAAATTAAATGTATATTTGAATTGTTTAAATTTAAATTTTGAAATTGAATTATAGAATTCTGAAATGGAAATTTGGAAGTTATGAAACGTAAATTCCGAAAATTATTTTGAGAAGACAAATGAAATCTTAAATTTCAAATTCTAATCTAAATTGAATTTGATTTGATTTTCAAAATTTATTAAGCGACTAATCGGTAGATAATTACGAAGGTTATTAAAGAGACCGGAATCGGGAATACTCACTGTCTAAGCCAAAAACCACTTTAATGACTATACGCGGTGTGTGATCTAGAATGAAGTGGTTGGATTGACGTACGCGATGAATGAAGAAAGAGAACGATAATGTATAGCCTTGACACTTGTGTCAAATTGGAAATGACTAAAACAGGAGTCGTGCCGGGCAAAATAGGGTTAGCTACCTCGAGTGAACACACTTCTTCGTAAACTACTCATTTACTTTGTGATTGATTGGTGCGCACCCTTGAATTTGGAGTGTTGTTTCGTGGTGTTGCGATCGTTGCGGCGATGCGTTCTCACCAGTCCGGATCAGGCAAACGGTAGTTTCACTATCTTAGGTATTGCCTCATTTGTCTTGTCATACTTGTATTCCCATATGCGTGACCACTACGAATTTGTTTTGTATTATACCTATGGAGTACTCCTTGATATCCCACTAGTTTACGGTGGAGTTTACAATGCTGTATAGTCTATAATGCTATATAAAATGTGTTAAGGGGGACAATGGTAACGCCTTAACACTATTTTGATATTTTACTTTACTGTTAGACATTATCTATTTATCGTACACTACTATGTATAAATAGTTTAACGAATCCTGAAAGATGTTATTCCATTCATCTTTGAGTTATTGCTATTTTGAATTTGAACCATATTATCTGTATAAGAACATATGTCTTGATTCGAGTGTTTGTTTATGCTTATGCTCGGATCAGACTGAGGATTACTGTTGCTGTTCTACTTGGAGCTGAAGATCGAAGACTATCATTATCTTTATCTTATCAATATTGCTCTTTCTATTTGGACTATTGGACTATGTTGTTCTATTTCTTTTTATTTGAGACATTGATGTATTTATGGGTAACTTCATGAACTACTCTTATGACTATGTGTAATTCCGCTGCACTGTGATGTTATATTCCTGCGATTCTGTGATGATTCTCATACACACACACACACACTCCATTAATGATTCGTGTTTTGTATTATTTAAGTTGACATGTATGGAATATCGTCAATTTAAATGGTACAAATATATGGGTTGTTACACTTTTGTATCTTCTTTGTGCGTGCATATTCCTTCATGAAACCACTCATATTTGAGATCGAATTCCTAAAAAAAATATAAATTTCCAATTAATTTTTCTCAAAAAAATATATGCACACAAATGACCATTTTGCCCCTATATGAAGATGGATATGTGACTGTTTGGAATTAATATGGATTTTGGTCAAAACATGTTAAAATACCAAATATGATCATTTATTTAATTTAAATAGAATAAATATGGTGGTAAAAATATGTACATTTACGTGCACATCAGGTCCTATTTCAAAAAAGAGTTGTTTGAAAATTTAAAGAAATTTGTTTTGAATTAAAAACCAAAGGTGGTCCAAAATTAAGGATAACTTGGTGTGTAATGGAAATAATATGTATATATGAAGAATACATAATATCAAAGATGCTTTGAAATAAACTCTAAATGTTGAGTTTTAAATTTGGAATGAGGTGTGATACACAAAGTGATAAGTTTCTGAACTTATAAGTGGGAATATTATTAATGTGAAGTTTAAAATTTGAAATGGGAATTCGAATTGGTCAAGGTTGGCTGGATTAAGTAAAGTGAATTTAACTTTGGGAAAGTTAAATAATTTAACTTGCAACCTGAATTGGAAATTTCAAGGTGAAATTGGGATTTAACTTGGGAAGTTAAATGGTTAATTTGAATTGAGAGTTTGTGTGATCTCAAAATAGGTTTGAGATTTGGAAATCGGAAATGGATGGATATTTTAAAATAATTCAAATGATACCATCCTGTTGTTATTAATAATCTTTAAGATGAAATTGGATTTGTTTAAATGAATAAAGAAATGCGATGTGGTAATATATCCATTATTAAGATAAAATGGAATCATTTTGGATTTAAGATTTGAATGTTTAAGATAAAACTTCAGAGGTTTGGTTTCAAAATTGAAATTGGTGACAAATTGAATTTCAAAGATTTAGTTGTTTAAAAAGGATTTGAATTATTATTTGAACTTTGAAATAGGTTAAAAATAGAATTTGGATTCAGAATTAAATGGTTTAAAAATGTAAGTTGATTTGATTTAAAGGATTAAAACAACATTTAAAAATTTAACTCGAATTTATACAATTCAGAATAGTTTAAATTTGAAATTTGAATTGGATTAGTTCAAATTGAATTAGTTCAAATTGAATTTGATTTGAAATAATTGGAATTGTGATTGAAGATGGATAAGTTTAAAATTCCAATGGAAAATTTGAAATGGATTAATTTGAAATGAAATTGAAGTTGAATGAGTTCAAATTCAAATGGGAATTGAGGATTAATTCAACTTGAATTGGGGTTAAATCGATTTTAATAGAAATTAAAGTTATTTAAGTTGGAATTGAGTCAATTTAAATGGAAGTGAAAATTTAAATTGAATTGATTGGCAATGGAGGTTGGGAATTTAACAGTTTGAATCTGGACTATTTTCAAAATAAATTGTTTTAATATAAATCTATTTTTCCAAACTATTTACTATACAACTTTTCTTTTTTAAACCTAAAACTATCTTATATTTGTTTTACAATTAGTTTTGGAACTATTTAAAAAAATTTCAACTGTTTATAAATTAATTACTGTTTTTCAACTACTTTATAACTAATTACTATTTTACAACTATTTTGCAATTATTTAAAAATTTTATAACTATTTGATTATTTTATAACTATTTTATCATTACTTAACTATTTTAAAGTTAGTTACAATTAATAATTAATTTTCAACTACTTATCTATCTTAAACTTTTCAAATTATTTTCCAAATTTAAGCCGGTCGGAGTGTAAACTGTTTATGATTAAATATCTAGAAAAGAATTGAGGTGATAATCCAAATGGGATTAAAGCAATTGTGAATAATCGTATAAAAATCATAAGTGAATGTGAATAGAAAATAGAATTGATTTGGTTAATAATCAATAAGGATAAACACGTAGGATGTACGTATATTATTCTATCCGCATAGTGAATTGATCTAGATTCGAGCATAGAATTTCGAGATAGTATATCGATCCGAGTTGGGATTTTTCACTCAATTTTCGACGGGGAACCTAGATATGGATTGTTGATTGGTTATGGATATTCTCTATCATAGTTATGGCTACTAAGGAGAATGATGATTTCTAATCAAGAAACCAGATCTGAGTCTGCACTAGGAAGTCGGGTGGACGATACAAGTTCGGAAGTGAAACTGTGTGATCGAGTGAGCGATCAGATTGATATAGCGTACGATGATATGTGTACGTCATACGAGTTTGAATAATATTGGTATTGAAATTTTTCGATAAGAACTATAAATGATTTTTGAAATGAAAAGTATATTTTGTGAGATATATGATGAACTAAAATGGAAATAGGATATTTCTATGTTAGAAATTTACTTTATAGAAGTAAGTAATTTGGTAAGTGACTTTGTAGAGTAATCAAATTTGAATATTTGATTTGGAATAAACAAAGTTATATATCTTTGTTATATAAGATAAATCTCCCTTTGTTGAATCTATTGCCGGAAATAAAAGATTTTTTGAAAGTATTTGAAGTATAAAAAGGGAATTTATACAAGTATGAAGTGATCCAAAGATTTTCTATGTTTTATATATCTATATATATAAAGGATCTTGTGAAAACTTTTTTGGAAAAGGTTTTGGGAACCTATGAATTTGGAAAAGGCTTTTGATTTTTGGGAAAATCAGTTTTGGAATTTGGAAATCCTAGTTTGAGAATTATCGACTTTGGGAATCGATTTTGTGTAAAGGAGATTTTGATGAAAATCATAAAAGGTATGATTTGAAAGATAATATAAGAGTATAGTATAAAGTGTTTTGAGATTGGCTCTGGGAAAAAGGCGCTCCTTTGAAATGAACTTCTCAGGAGTGCCACAGGGTGGTACTGCCTTGAACCCTAAGGGGGGTTCTAAAGTTGATCCTGTAAGGAGTCCGGACAAACTAGTTCCCGAGGATTATTGGGTAGCGAAAGTCGAGGGCGCTGATTCCTATAGAGACATTTGGGTTATGCTGTGATGACAGTGTAACTTGATGTCACTGCGATCTACTGCAGACCATAGCGAAAGTCATGTGTGCTGTTGAAAGCCAACAGTCTACGTTTGATTTTACATCGGTATAGTGCAACCTTTGGTAATACAACGAAAGTCGTGTGCGCTGCTGAGAGCCAACAGTCTACATTTGATTTTACATTAGTAGACTGCGACCCATAAGGACATAGCGAAAGTCGAGAGGCCGTGAGAGCCTAAGGCCACATTAGGACTTGACTGATGTAGTCTGCGACCTATGTGGCCATGAGAGCCTAAAGCTACATTAGGACTTGACTGATGTTTTGTTTGTGTAAATATGAATGATATCTCTATGTTTATGAGTGTTGTATGTGTGCATGCATGTTGTATTCTAATATCTTTGTTCATGGTTAAAAAAATAAAATGTTTGATAAAAATCCTAAATCTAATCATCTGATCTTTGTTAGGCTTAGAGATTCAAACATAATATGTTTGTTTAATTATAAATTAAGGTTTAAAATTTATTCCTAGCAAAATAAATTTGAAATAATTCTGGAATCAAGAAATTTCAGATGAAAATGTAAATGCTGATAAAATCAAGTGTTGAATTAAGTTGATTCAAGTACATATTTTGAATTGACTTAGAAAATCATGATTTTTAAAAAGAAAATCATAAAATTTAACATTAAATTGAATGTGAAATTTAAGATTGGCTATATTTGGGTTTTTGAGCAATTGTTGATGGTCAAAAGGTCTAGGGTGGTCGGGGCTTTGCCTGGAGGTGGAAGGATGTGCGATGAGGCTAAGAAAAATGGTAGATTGGGTTCTTGATCGTCGTGGCGTCGACGGTGAAGGAATTTAGTTTTAAACCCTAGTTTTGGTCTGGAAGATTTGATTTCTGAATTTTCACTGGTGCATCGAGTGGCTTGGGATTTTGGAAAATGGTAGCTTGGGGTGTCCGCATGGCATAGCCGGAGTGGTAGCAACTCCGATGATCAGAGAGGTGGATCCGAGCTCATTTACTGATGAAGTTATGGTTCTAGAAACTTTTGTGTTGCTTTATTTTGATGTGAGGCCTATGATGGTGTTTGGATGATCGAAAACCAGTGCATGGGAGATGGTCGTGATGTCGAAGACTACGGCGATGGTCACAGGTGTCGCAGATGGTTGTGTAGGTGCATAGGGGAGTTGGTGTATGTTTTTGGGGTTAGGGTTTCTGACTCGAAGGTGAGGTCGTGCCTTTGGGTAGTGGTTCGAGTTGAAACTCGAAGTAGTTTCGAAGTGTAGTCTGTGAAGTTTATAAAACTTAAAAAAAATTCAAATTTTTGAAGATAAAGGGAAAAGTAGCGAAACTCAGGAATATGCCCGAGTGGCCTTCGGGCAAAACCTGAAGCAACTGTTTGAACAGTTTTAAAATGTTTTAAAATCAATATTTTTGAAATTTAAAGTTAAATCTAGTTTAAACTTTTATATAAACTTACTTCATATGTAATAATTATTTCTTTGATAATTGGTTATGAAGTTTTTAAAAGTTATTTTAATTAAATTTTATTAAATTAAGTTTAAAGTGATTTAAAACATTAATTTAAAATGAAAATTAAGATTTTTATAAAAGTAAGCTTTAAAATAAACATTGTAATTAGTTTAAAACTTCTACTTGATAACGGTTTAAGTTATTATAAGAAGTTAAGTTTTGTTAGTTTTAAATTATCAAGTTAAATGGTTATCTAATTTCAAATCTTAATTAAAGGATTTAATCATGTTTAGTTAATTATAATGTTAAAATGTTTATGTTAATGGTAATAAAGGTATTAATAAGATAATGTTTATCTTAAGTTGATTAAGATTATAATGTCTTGAGATTAATTTAATAAAGGGAATTAAGTATAATTAATTAATTTGATTAATAAATTATAAAGGATTAATTAATTAATTAATTAAGAGTAATTAATTGCTTTAATTAATAATTAATTAAGGATTAATCAAAGGTAATTAAAGATTAATCAAATGTTAATAAGGATTGATTAACTATTTAATCAACTGGTGATTATGGATTAATTAATTTGTAATTAAGGTTGTTAATTAATAATCAGTGAATAATTAAAGGATGAATTATTTAATTGGTTTGTAATTATTTAATGTTAATTAAAGGCAATCTAAGTGATTAAAGTTAGTTACTCATTTAATTGGAGATGAATTAAATGAATTGGGAAGTGATAAATCTTGTTTATGAATGATTGAATGATGTTAAATGCCTTGAATTGATTGATATCTCTGATATAAAATGATTTGTGATATAATATGTTTGGTTTGAACTGATAGATAATGTGGTTATCTATCAGTGATAAATTACTAAGTAAAAGTTGGCATCCTATGTTTAAAATTGAATTGTATTCACTTGAATAACTTGGGTTAAGGTGTCATTGGATTCGAAGAAACCGATGTCGGGTATTAGTAAATATCTCGAAACCACTTCGATTTGGAATACAGAAATTCTTTAAAATTTGATATGTGAAATCAATACGCTGGGATAGAATAAAATGGACCTTTGAAACTAAGTAAGTATGTTTAGAGTTTGATTTGTGAAAATAAGTGTTGACTATTACAAGTTATGAACTCATGGTAAGGTACGAGTTACCCCGGGTTTTAAAAAGATTTCTATGCATTAGTATTTCTTGTTAGATGGATTTACTCACGCTGGTTTTCAGCCTGACCCAGGTGTTACTTTGATGTAATGCTCGGGTCAGACCGAGTATTACAGCTTTTCAGGTAAGGACGTTCTGGAGTTGAGGTGGCGAGCTGGACGGCAGGAACGTATGGAGTGTATTTCCACTGTGAGATATTAATAGTTTACCTGGGACATGTTGATTGTATCTATCCAGTGTTTGTGAATATTGTAACTCTGATGTATTAAAATGTAATTGACTGATACAGCTTTCTTTGTGTAAAGAATATTATTGGATATTATATTTTATCTGCTGCGAATGTGATATTTTGAGTTTGGTTTTCTGTTTCTTCTTCTTCTATCTCTTTTCTTCTTTTCCTAACTATCTGGAATTTTCGGGATCGAAAATTCCGGGTCGTTACTATATGGCTTGGTCTATAACCCTTAAATTTATTGTTAAATCTTTTATATGCATATGTATTTCTATAGCTTACATATCACTATTGTTATGAAAAAAATACCATCATCGAAATACCAAAGCACAAATTTTTTTCATAATGAACATTCATGATATTCATATTAAAGAAAAACGACTTGCATTTTCAATCAATACCGAAAACGGTTATGATTTCATAAATAATATCTAGCATATGTGAAAGTAATGTTTGAAATCTTTATGCATCCGCTAGCAAGTACTGTATAGTATGCTTCCACTATTTCTACTTTTACAATAACAACATTTGAAATAAAGAGATCCATTCAACCACTTACTAAGGGCTATTTATTTACTTCATTGCAATCAATATATTTTTGAGATTTGTAGACACAACTTCTTGAAATCAAAGAAATAAATTGTGTAGAAATGAGTTTTCTATAAGAAATATATATATTTGGAATAAAAATCATATTTCTTGTTATATTATTTAGCATCTAAAAATAATGTAACCAATTGTATTTCTAATATCTCTTCATGAAGCAAAAGTGATCTTTTACACTCTTCACCCTAATTTGGAAATATTATCACCATTCCCAAATTTGTTCCCTTTTCTTTTGAAAAGTCAAACCATTTAAAAGAGAAACCTTTTACTACAAGATTGCACTAAATTCTTTACAGAACCACGTTTAGCATTCTTAACATTTATGGATATCGTATAAGTTGTACTTATGTAAAGTGATCAAACTGGCATTTCAGTAATCGAACCCCTTAGTCTTTGTTGTAGTTCTTGGCCTGTGTTGCTTTAGCACATCAAGAACCTTATTGTATTCAATTTTATTGAACACGTGACCTTGCATTATGGTTAAATGGCACATTATCATTGGATAATTTTCATCAAGATTTTGTACTTTATGAACATGACCATTCGCCATAATAATTTTATATATCATTGAATATGGACCATATTCACACACTTGTATTGCTTTATAGTTCAAAACTCATAGAAGACAGTACATGGTGTTAGACAAATCAACTCTTAAGTGAACGAGGCACAAATATTTTTGATGGTTGTATAATTTTGACTCTTGCACGGAACTTGAACCAACTACATGCGTAAAGATTAATTAGTAAGTATATTAGGTTTCTCCATCAATATTTAATTCATTTCAGTATACGATAAATTTTTTATCGATTATTTGAATTGTGCAAATTTATTTTAGTAGATTACTATAGTGTCACATATGTTCTAATACTTGTTAGATTAGTTTATCATATTTATCTAATAAGGCTCCCACTAAGTTTCATCTCTTAAAAACCCAAAAAAGATATGGGAATTTCGTATATAAATTCGTTAGGGGTGCTTGGATCCATTTATCATGTTACTATAAGCTTGAGGTTGCTCAACAAATCATAGGCCCCATAAACGTTAAGTAACTCTTTACAAGTTATATCTTGTATAATAGTCCTAACCAACATATAACTATGCTCCTAAACATCTTCATGACCTTGAGGTTGCTCAATAAATCATGAATAACATTAGACACTCTCAACCATAACATTTCTTGAAATCTTATGTGTATTTTATGTAACCCTTAAGGTTGCTTAACAAAGTTAAAAATGCATCCTTATACCTCTATGGGTATTATGAGCATCACCTTAGATATTATACGCCTTGAGGTTACGCAACAAACATAGATATGCAAGGTATTATTTATATTATAAATTTAGAGAGCATTATTGTTACTAAAATCATAATTTAAAAGATAATTTTGTAGTGTTTTATTAACTATTTAAGAGTGATGAGTAATAGCAATTATAACTCATGATATCAAATGTCTTTTTTATACATCCAATGTATACTCCCTTAAGTCTCATAGGTTTTATAATTTTGAACTCATGTTTTATTTATATATATAATGTATATACAGTTTAATTATAACCTTTATAATTAAGGACCACTAGCCCAGTTGGCTACTGGTCTGACGTTTAAGATTTAGCTTCTACAGGTCATGGGTTTGAACTCCAATGCATCAAAATGAGTGCTTTGCTTAAATAGTGTACCACTCTTAATATCAAAAATTATAACCTACATAACTTGTTTAGTTATATATATATATATATATATATATATATTCATATGTATTTTTTTAATTAAACAATTTAATTAATTTATAAATATAACATTTATATTTATTTATTAAAATTTAAATAATTTCAAATTTATACTTTATAACCATTTATAAAATTAATTAATTGCATATTTAATTTACAAAATAATTTTAAATTTGCATTTGATAACGTATATAAAATTATGTAATTAATTGATAATGTAATTTATGAAATTTAAGTTGATGTACAAATTCAAATATGCTATTTGAATCAACCTAAGACTAGTTACATTTAAGTCTTCCACAAGAGCATAACCTAGAATCAGACCATTTCGATGAGCCACATAAGGGCTAGGAGATTAGGAAGGTTTTTCACATAACTGGTCCTTAATTAGAGTAACATTCTCCTAAATTTAAACACCCATTCCTATACCCTCACCTACTTTAACTTTTTCTAAAGGCATTGCCCATTGTGTCAGATAATTTACTTACACAAGCATAATAATGGCTCTAAACCATTGTCAGATTAAGTGCACTGGCAACAGGGTTATAAGATTGAATTTCAAAACAAAAATCTTTTATTAAATTGCACAAGATCTTTTATTCTATGTTTGTGTAAACAAATATTTGTTTATGCTAAATATAATGTAGTATTTTTATTAATAGAAGAAGTTTGTAACGGTTTAATTTAATTTTATTAATTAAAATATTTATTTATTATCAACATTTAAAATAAATATGTCTATAATTTTATTTAAAAATAATTTATTAATTTTTTTTAATTTATATTTCATATGCTATGACATTTATATCCAAAATACAAATATCATAACATTATATGTATAACCTAAACTTAGGATTCTATAGGAATATTGACCGCTTTGTCCTACGACCAACAAGATGACTAAGTATGATATAAATATATATGAATATAGTATATTATTTAGTCTAAATTTTCTTAGATGTGGATGACTCAAGAAATGATATTATTTTATTATTATTTCAACCAATGAATACATATAACACAAAATAAACTAAATTAAATTAAATACATAATAGGTAATAAATATACATGTTTACTAAATAAATAATTCTATATTATATATGTAGGCTTGAAATTATACATACATATATACATATGTATGTACGTACATACATACGTACATACATATATAACTAATGCATGATTTTTGTTTTGTAACTTAAATTTAAATCTAAGGTTGACCTTTTCCATATTGATATTAGATATTAAAATACTTATTAAAATAAATTAAATATTAATAAAATAATATTTAGTTTTGCTTATAAAACAATAATTAAAATTTAAAACTAATATACATGTGCATACATATGTATGTATGTATGTATGTAATTTATTTATTTTTTGGGCTAAAATAACTGTTTTGAATAATTCAAAGTTTTGAATTTTAATTCTTGAATTGTTATCGTATATAAAATAATAAATAGATGTGATAACCCGGATTTTTGAACATCTGTTAATTTGATAGTTAACTAATTTTAAACTATCGAGATACTGATTTCATTTGATTAGACAAATGAAATTGATAAATAAAGATATTTGGATATATAAATGAATTTGAAATTTTAACAGAAGTAGAATTATAAATATCTAAAAATAATAGAGAAATTTTTATTTTTAAAACAAACTAAAGATGTGTTTGCATAAAAGTGTATATTTATATTTATGGGTTGATTTTTTTATTTTGAATTAGAATTGGAATTATGGATTTAAATTGAAATTTAAAAGATAAATACTTTAAATTATTTTGGATCCAAAATAATATTTGTCTTATGTTATTTTCCTTAAAGGGAACTTTCTTTATATAAATTAAGAAAGTGATTATTAACAGACAAAATAAATACAAAAGCTTTATAAACATTTAAAATAAATATATCATACATAATTACAAATGTAAGTTTAATAAATAAAATTTGAACAAAAGAGAAGTTTGATTATTAAACACACTTAAGATATTATTAGTATAAAACTAAAATTTAATTATAATAAGATATATATAAATAAAAAAAATTAAAACACATTAATACATGAGAATTACAAATGTAAACCTAAGTTCTTTCATTTAATAAATGTGAGTCAATTTTAACATGCAAATGACACTTGTTAAAAATTTATCATAATTTTCATTTCTTTTCAAATTTTAAATCAAGGTTATATGCATAATCTCTACTTGCTACCACATTCTTTTCTCTAAATCTGAGAAAAGTAAGGATAAAAGAAGAAATAAAACTTGAGCCAAGCAAAATTCAGAAGTTTCAACAAAGAACAGTTCAATTTAAAATCAGTAAACAAATCAAACAAAAATTTATAAACTAGAGGGAAGGAATCAAGGAAATAAATCAAACAACAGTCAGTTCTTTCAAGTTTTAACTTGGAAATTCAAGATCAACTCAATAATACCTCAAGCAAAGATACAACTTTCAGATTCAAAACCCAGGTTCTAGATTTTTCAAATTCTCTGCTCATCATCAAACACAAGGTGAGTAAACTCTTAAAATCTAAATTAACCGATTGTGCATGTGATTAATCTTTGAAGTATGATATGAAAGATGCTGTGCATGTTGTTAAAATCGATTTTTATGTATATGTATGTGAGTTAGTGGTTGTGTTCATGACTGGAATAGGAAAGTGTACCTCTGTTTAAGTCATTACAGGTTTTAGACTTGATGTAAAAAAAATTAATCTTCACTTAAATGATTTTCTAGGCCATGAATCTCCGAGTAAAATGTTTTGTGTGTGAGAAATCTTATTTCAAATAAAAATAATAATAAAAAGAAAAAAAATCTGGATAGACACTGCTCTGTTAAAAATTGAACATTTATGTTCATTTTGTTTCAAAAAAATTTTATATCTTTAATTCTAGATCAAAGCTGATAATGTTGTGAACTAGGGAAATGATTATTTATGTTTGTAGTATAAGCTAAAAATAGTTCGAGAACAAATTGGGTCTTGTAGCGGTCTTTGGCTTGTTTTTTTACAGTAGATAACCCTGTTTTGTGAAAATTCAAAATAATTAAAACAAACATTCAAGCATGCAATTCGATTTCTTTTATAAAGTGAAGATTTTTAGAAGTTGAATTGAAATTTTTAACAGATTATAGTGTAAGAAATCTCAAATATTAGATTTTCGGATAAAAAAATAATTTCCAACGATCTCATCACCACAGGTTGACATGGCCAGTACTAGTAGTTGCTGGTGGGCTTGGGAAGGGTGATGACCATGGACAAATTTTTAATTGATGCCTGGATGAGGGTAGCATTCGAGTTTAGGGTTTAAGGATGGCTTAAGAAACCGATGAGCGCGATCGAAATTTGGAGATGATGGAGCAGCTGGAGTCCAAAAGGCTTAGTGCAATGATAGTTACATGGGTGAGCTTCCGTACAAATAGGTGTTGTGCGAAGATACGGACAATCGTCGTTGAGATGGGACAATTTATAGGGATAGTTTATTTTCGGTTCTCGAAAATTTGACCAGTTGATCGAAATTTCAATTTGAAGTTAGTGGGTCTTCGACGATGGGGTTTTTGGATCGAGAGATGACGAGTGATTTGGTGGCGATGTCGCGATGATGTGATGAACGAAGTTTGGGGCGTGCATGTGCACAACGAGGAACGTCTGTTGGAACTAGGAGTGAACGATAAGAAGAAATCGAGTTCGATCTGGTTAGGTGGGTTCGTTGCATTGCAGCGTTCATCAGGGAGTGTTTGGTGTGGACCGGAGATGATCTTCCGTAAGAAATCTGTATTTAGATGATTTGGGAAGGGATGTTCTTTTCTGGAAGATGGGTAGCGAGAAGAAGAATTTTAATTGTTGGGTTTCGGGTTGTTAGTCATTGTTTGGTGTTTGGGCCTTGGGCTGTTGCTTGCGGTGAGTTATAATTAGTCAGTTGATTTTGCCTTTGGATTTGGGGCAGGCCGATGATATTGGTTTGTTTTTAGTAAGATTTTTTGGTTTCAAAGTAAAACAAGGTCCAAACAGATTGATCTTCCAAAATTATATTAGGAATGATGATTTAAAATAAATATTTCGAGACCAGTTTTTAAAAGATAATTGCTTAATGAGTAATTAAGTATAAATAATAAAGGATTGATAAATTAGGGAAAATTTAAAAGAATGATTAATTTATTTAAAGCTAAATTACTTAATGTAATTGAATTAATGATAATTACTTAATGTAAGTAATTTAAAGGATTAATTATTAAGAATTAATCAGTTTAATTAGTACTTAAATGTTAATCCCTTAATTAATCAATGATAATAATAAAGGTAATTACTTGATGCTATTAATTAAGATAGGTAATTAATGAGTTATTACTAAAGGTGATTTATTTAATGATAATTACTTAATGGGAGGAATTAAGGGTTAATTACTTAGTATAACGAGTTAAAGGATTGATTTATTTCTGAAATTAATGAGTGTGAATTAATTTAAGGATAATTAATCAATGTGATTGTCAGCTAATCAAACTTGGGTAATTAAGTAAGATGATTTTTAAAGGTTAATGAATGTGATGGGTTTGAGAATAATTAAATTTCTTAATTAAGTAAAGGCAAATTACTTAATGTAATTAAAGAATGATTTATCAAGATGAATAATTAAGGGATGGTTAATTAATTGAATATAATTAATTAATGTTAAATAAGCAAGATTTATAAGTTAAAGTATTTAATTTAATTCATTGGTAGATAATTAGATTAATTAGAAATGGTATGACTTATTTATCTTGCTTATGGATGATTGGACGATATTTGAATACCTTGGATTAATTGTTATCACTGTTATGTGATCGTGATGCTTTGTGATATGAAATATTTCTGTAATATGATATGTTGGGTTGAACAGTGGAAATGTAGTTATCTATGATGAAATGTTGTGTAAAGAGACATCCAGTATTTAAAAGTAAATTCAATTCACTTGAATAACTTGGGATAAGATGACATTGGATTCGAAGAGACCGGAGTCGGGTATTAGTTAATACCCAAAACCACTTCGATTTCTTGTAATTTGATATGTGAAACCAATAGAATAAAGTATAACAACTTAAGTAAATTGAACCATTTAATCTAAGTTTTTAGAACTTAGAAATTGATTTGTGAAATAGTTGATGTCTATAAAACTTGTGAAGTTGTAAATTGATATAAGTTACCCGATTTTACTTAAGTTTTATGTTTTTGTATTCCATGTTAGATGGGTTTACTCACGCTGGTTCCCAGCCTGACCCGGGTGTTACTTTGATGTAATGCTCGGGTCAGACCGAGTATTACAGATTTTTAGGTAAGGACGTTTTGGGGCTCAAGAGGCAAGCTAGATGGCAGGAACGTATAGAGCATATACCGCTGTATATAGTATAGTTGTCTTGGACATGTTGTTTTAAACTGTCCAGTGTATTGAAATGGTTGTAACTTTGATGTATAAAAATATAATTGTACTGATGATGTTCTTCTTTGTAAAACTGTTATTTATGTTGTATTATATTTTGATCCGTAGTGAATGTGAGGTTTCTGTGACTTGTTTCTGTTTCTTCTTCTTTCTCTTTTCTTCTTTTCCTAACTATGTGGAAGTTCCGAGATCGGAATTTTCGAGTCGTTACATTTGGTATCAGTGTAGAAGGTTAAGCGAAAACCTTGGCTCTGGCGGGTTTACTCATTTAAAATAGGGTCAATGGTACCCTAAAATGAGTTGAGTGTATATATATGAGAGCGTACTTGTTATTTTCTTATATAAAGATATTAAATGATTTTACATAAGAACATATTTTGACATATAAAGCAATATTTCTTTCTAAAAGGTATTAAGGTAATTGGTTGTTAAATTATTAGAATTAAATTAAGAAGTAATATAATACAACCAAACTGAAATTAAATAAAGGTAAGTTTGAAATGATTCAAAATAAAATTAAAATCTTGATTTGGGATAAAGTTTCAGAATAAGATAATAATGAATTAGTTTCCAAATATGATAATCTTGGCTATTACCATAAATAACCGTTGTGTCCAATAATATAATGTGTATAAATGAGTAAGCAAATTGAAATGTTTTAGGAAGATAAAACATTTGAGTAAGTATGACTTATAAATTGGAATTGAAGATGATCTGAATTGTGAAGTTTAAATCTAGGTCCAGAAATTTGAAAATTGTTTCAAAGTGATAAAGAAATAATAGATAATATTATTTGATGAATTTGAATAAAATGGTCCTATAAAACAAGAGATGTTTGGAAATTTAAAGGAATTTGTTTTGAATTTAAAAACAAAGGTGGTTTGAAATTTAAAAGTAACCAAGTGTGTAAAAGAAATAAACTCTAAGGTTGAGTTTTGAATTTTCCTTAGAATGTGATGTGAAACCCAAAGTGAAGTAGGTTTTAAACTTAAGTGAAAAGGGTATTAATCTGAAGTTTAAAATTTGAATGAGAATTCAAATTGTGTAAATTTGACTGGATTAGGTAAATTGAATTTAACTTGAAGGAAGTTAAATAAGTTTGAATGATCAATCTGATTTCAAAATTTCAAGATGAAATTAAGATTTAACTTGGGAAGTTAAATGGTTGATTGGAATTGAGAGTTTGAGTGATCTCAAATTGCGTTTGAGATCCGAAAATTGGAAATGGATGGATGTTTTAAAATAATTGGAAGATATTATCCTATTGTTAATAATAATCTTTAAACCATGAAATTGGATTTGCTTAAGTAAATAAAGAAATGGGGTATGGTAATATATTCATTATAAAGATAATATGGAATTTGGATTCCAGATTAGATGGTTTAAAGATATAAGTTAATTTGATTTAAAGGATTAAATCAACATTTAAAAATTTAACTCGAATTTATATAATTCGAGATGGTTTAAATTTGAAATTTGAATTGATTTGAAATGAAATTAAAGTTGAATAAGTTCAAATTCAAATGGGAATTGGGATTAATTCAAACTGGAATTGATTTGCAGTTGAAATGGGTTCAATTTGAAAATTAATCCAAATTGATTTGAATAATTTGGAATAGTGACTAAGGTTGGATAGGATTAAAATTCAACTGGAATTTGATTTGAAAATGGGAAAGAAATTGAGAATTAATTCAAGTTGAATTAGGGATAAATATATTTCAAGGGAAATTGAAGTTATTCCAAATTTAAAATTGAGTCAATTTAATTGTAAGTGGAAATTTAAATTGAATTGATGGAATGGTGGTTGGGAATTGAACAGTTTGACGTTGAACTATTTTCAAAATAAATTGTTTTAATATAAATCTATTTCTCCAAACTATTTACTATACAACTTTTCTTTTTAAACCTAAAATTATCTTATATTTGCTTTATAATTATTTTTGGAACTATTTAACAGTTTTTCAACTATTTTATAAATTAATTACTATTTTTCAACTATTTTGCAATTACTTAAAATTTCTATAACTATTTGACTATTTTCTAACTATTTTACAATTACTTAATTATTTTACAGCTATTTTACAATCTAATAGTTATTTTTCAACTACTTATCTATTTTAATTTTTCAAGCTATTTTCTAAATTTAAACTGGACAGAGTTCGAACTGTTGATGATTAAATTCCCAGATTAAAATAAGAATTGAAGTGATAATCCAAATGAGGATTTATGCAATTAAGGATAAGTGAATGTGAATGGAAAAGAGAATTGATTTGGTTAATAGTCAATGAAGATAAATACGTAGGATATACGTATATTATTCTATTCGCATAATGATTTGATCCAGATTCGAGCA
Source organism: Allium cepa (assembly GCA_030765085.1). Classification (NCBI taxonomy): domain Eukaryota; kingdom Viridiplantae; phylum Streptophyta; class Magnoliopsida; order Asparagales; family Amaryllidaceae; genus Allium; species Allium cepa. The sequence goes on from CM060929.1 coordinate 473,886,862, forward strand.
TAGAATTTCAGGGTAGTTATATCGATCCGAATTGGGATGTTTTGCTTGATTTTCGACGGCGAACATAGGTATGGATTGTTGATTGATTCTGGATATTCTCTATCATAGCTAGGCTATGCATGGAGAATGACGGCTTCTAATCAAGAAACTAGATCCGAGTCCGCACTAGAAAGTCAGGTGGATGATACTAATTCGGAAGCGAAATTGTGTGATCGAGTGAGGGATCAGATTGATATTGCGTATGGATGATATGTGTACATCGTACGGATTGGAATAAAATTGATATTGAAGTTTATGGATAAGAAATGTGAAATGGTTTTTGAAGTGAAAATATATTTTGTGAAATATATGAGGAAATAAAATAGAAACTGGGTATTTCTACGGTAGAAATTTACTTTATGGAAGTAAGTAATATGGTTAATGACTTTATAGGGTAATCAAATTTGAATATTTGATTTGGAGTAAACAAAGTTATATATCATTTTTATATAAGATAAATCTCCCCTTGTTGAATATATAGCCAAAAGAGAAAGGATTTTGAAAGTGATTGAAGTACAATAGGGGTTTTATACAAGTTTAAAATGATCCAAAAAAATTTCAAAATTATATATATCTCTATATATATAAAGGATCTTATGAGAATGATTTTGGAAGAAAGGTTTTTGAAACTTTTGGATTTGGAAAGGCTTTTGATTTTTGGGTAAAATCAATATTGGATTTGAAAAGCCTAGTTGAGAATTATCGATTTTGGGATAATCGATTTTGAGAAAGGAGATTTATATGAGATTCATACTAGGTGTATGATTTGGAAGATACTATATGTGTATAGTATAAAGTGTTTTGATGATGGCTGTAACGACTCGTAGATTTCGACAATTTAATTTGCTTATTTAATAGGATTTTTGTAATTTATTTCAGTAGAAACAATAAAGGGAATAAATGAATGTTTAAAATGAAGGCTAAAATAAATTATGTAAATGGTGACTTAAAACCTATTTATAGAAATTGAATAAAATCCAAATTGAATTAAGTAGAAAAAGAATTCTTACCTGGATATAAAATTTAATATGAGAAATTAATGAAAATATTAGATTGATTTAATGCAATAAAAGAGTGTAAACGGTAATTGGAATAAATTAAGGAATCATGTTATTGCAAGTCAATAATTTACGACTTGAATGAAATTCCAATTCAATAAAATCATTTAAATGTTATGATTTGATTTTAAATGGAATATGAGAAAAACAAATGTAAGGATTTGATTAACATATATGTTATTTGTTCAGGGTATTGAAAAAATTGGAAATCCAATTGTAATAATGGTAATAATGTTGGTATTAGCTACTAAATTAAATTTCAATGCAATACCCATAAATGAATGGAATGAAATGATGTATGTAAATGTATGCTAGGTTATTTATCATCAAATAGAAGGAAAGAAAAGCAAATACCGAATTGATTGATGAATAAATATGCATTGAATAGTAATTGAATATTTCGTTAGTATGAATTTAAAGGAATATGGGGTAATTTGATTAAATCAATAAAAGACAATAAATGCAATGATGGTGGGTTATTAATAAAAGTGAATAAGGAAATGATTGTTGTAGTAAGAATGGAATTCCAACTTGTTGGAATGGAGTAAATACACTTAGTAATAAATTTAGTATAGGAAAACGAAATGGAAATATTGATTTAATTAATTCGTATATATATAGTAAATGGCGATTATTGGATTGTAAATAATAAACTTATTAAAGGTGATCAAGAGTTATGACCACAAGTTATTATGAGTGATACATATATATTTAATTCATCAATTGATTTGGAAATCAAGGCAATAAATATAAATTAAATGTTACGTTAAATAAATTAAGGTAATTAATGGAAAATAACGTAAATGTTCTTCATAAATATGATGATTTGTGAATAAAGAATGGAAATAAAGTTGTATCAATATATCAGAATTTAATTTATGATAACAAGGTTAATTGCAATTAGATGAGTTAAATATTTAAACGGGAATCAAGCTCTATTTATTCATTTGGATTTGAAATATGATAATTTGAATCTATTGAAATTAATGAAAATTGAATATAACATTTTACGTTAATTGGAAATAAAGATGGAAATAGGAAGGTTTTTAACTAAGGGAGGGATACGTAATGATTGCATTAATTTGTAAGTAGAAATAAAACGTTAATGAGAACAAGTATTTAAGATTACACATCTATTTAGTATATTAAGTTATAACGGATAATAAATTGCAATAATTAAAAATATATTTATTACATTAACGATAATGAAGTAATACTTGAAATTTAATATTTAGATATTATGCAAATATAAATTTAGATGAAATTGAAGAGATTTACGTAATGAAGTATGAATCCAATGATAAATTTATCTATTTGACAAAAATATATGGAAAGTAAATTTAATTAAATTATTGGTACATTAATTTATAATTGGTGAATTTAATGAAATTGAGAATTTATAGATTTTAATTCGACATTTAAATTTTGTTTAAGTTAGTAAAGATGATTTGAAAAATTTATGATTAATAAGAATCGTCAATTATCGAAGTGAAATCGGAAATTTGATTTAATTGACTAATTTTTAATTTATTTAATTAATATAAAAATAGCCATTTTGGCCACTGACTCGGATTTCGACGAAACCAGTTTCATCGGATCCGTATTGGTGAATTATTATAGGGTTTCAAGTTTCGTAGCGATCGGACTTGTCGTTTGATTGTACGGACTCGAAACGCCCTGAAATCGAATCAATTTGAAATCAATTTGAAATCAATTTGAAAATATTGATTTCAGCATAACTTCTTCATACGATGGAATTTGAGCTTGAAACTTGTTCCATCACATTTAAAATATTTAGAAACATCTATTTTGATATATGGGATGATTCATTTTCATTCCGGAGCCAAAACGGACTTTTCAGGGGCATTTTTGTCATTCAAACAAATTGACTTGAATAGTAACCTACGAAAATGATGGAACTGGGCTTCAAAACCAGTACCATTGCGTTCAGAAGGCCTTTTTATGTTAGGATAGCCTGTCAGCATGCTTAAATCGGAGTTTGAGTTATTTTCGGACCTAGCTATATAACTACGACACGCATCACGAGAATAATAATAAAATATTCCCAAAACCCTAGTTTTCTATACCAGCCACCACCTCTATGCCTCAATGGCCGAAAATCATTCGACTTCACTGCCAATTTGTGATCAATCCATCAAGTAATCACAAATTCTTCCAACTGCAAAGTTGAAGAGCTCGTTACGAACTTCAAATCCAACGGTAGTGATCGTGTTTCGAGCATCGAGGAAGGGGAAATCTCAGGTGAAACCGTGGCCGTTCATCCTCGTTTTTTGAGCTATGGAAATGGCCGAGATTTATGATGTTTGGTGCGAAGGATGAGGCGACGTAGAGCTTCGAGATGGAGGTATTGGATCGTGGTCTCGGCAAGCAACGAAGAAACGGCTGTTAGGGTTTAAGTGGATGTTGGGTTCGGCCTTCATCTGGGAAACGCGTGAGGAAGAAGATGGGGAGGGCGCACGTAGGGTGCTGACGTGGGTTTGTTTATATTTTTTTTTTCGTATTCGAATTTATCGATGTTCAAAATCGAATAACTTTCTCATACGATCTCGAATTTACGTGCGATTTTTTTGTTAGGATCGTAATAAAATTCCAGATCTTTTGACGCTGGTTTGGACAGATTTGGAGACCTTCGAATTTTTGGGTTTAAATCTGATTTAAATTCGATTTAAATTCAAAAGGTGAGTGTTTTAACTCACTCACAACTTCTAAAATTTCCTATGTCTGTTAAATTGATTTAAGATATGAGTAGAAATTTATTTATGACTGTTTGGCCTGTTTTATTTATCATCTCTGTTAAATCGCTTTTATTTAATTTAACTGTTAATAAATTTTATTATTGCATATAAATTGACAGTTAAAATTTATTTATTTGCAATATAAACTGATAGTTAAACAGTTAATAAATTTATAATTGAATATAAACTGTTAGTTAATAACTGTTATTTATTACCTGTTATATTTTATATGCTATATATTGATGTTTGTTTAAATTGACGATGATTGAAATAAATTGATGATGATTGAAATAAATTGGTTGATGACTGATATTGGACGAATGGATGATGTGTTCTATCTTATATAAACTGCAAGTTATCATGCATTTCTTTTCATTCGGGATTTGTGGTATGAAATGATATAAACCGCATTTTATTTTTAAATTGCGGATTGAAATGATAAATATCCGTATCACTTGACTATAGGATAGAAAATTATATACAGGCACCGCGGTATATATATATATATATATATATATATATAATATATTTTGAAGTGGCTTTCTATGGTTTTGGAAAGGAAATACGGTTTAATAAATACTTATTTTGACGTTATTTAAATGTTACTTTATATATATATATATATATAGTTAAATTCTTAAATCTAAGCTATGTATAAAAGGATTAATAAAATGGGTTTAATAAGGAAGTTGATTTCTTTTATATAAAGTGGTAAATATCTATTTAAACTCTATTGTATATATTAAGTTTGAATGACGTAAATGAAATTAAGTTAGAAGGTAAATATGGGATGGGTTTTAAATTGAATTATTTAAGACTTGAACTTGAATTAAAGTATTTAAGAATTATCCTCGAAATTGGTTTTAAAATATAAATAAATTAAGATTTAAAAGGTATGATTAATAACTTGATTTTGATTTGAGGATTTAAATGAATATTAGATTGATTGGAAGAATATTATCAAGTTAATTAATTGAAAGAATATCCTGTTATTCAAAGTTTAAATTTTTACGTAATTGATATTTGATTTATCAAGTAAGTATTTCAAAACTAAATAATGGTAAGGTGAATTTAATATATATAGGTATGAATAAAAAAATTAGTTTTGAAATGATGGAATATTTAAACTTTGAAATATATGAAATATAAATGGTTTATTTGGGAATTTAAATCTGATTTGGGATTGATTTGAGAATTTGAAAACTAATTTACTTTATTAAGTAATTTTTTATTAAACCATTTAAGTATTTAAAATTCATGTTTCGAAGTTATGGGTATAAGGAATATATATCTGGAAGTATTATGATTTTTGAGAAAAAAAGATATACTTGAAATAAAAGTGATATCATATTGATTTGGTTTTAAAAGAAGAAATGATATCGAAATATTATGGTTTTGAAATGGATATATATTTTGGTTTTAAAGTAAAAATTATTTTTAAAAGACCGCGGTGTTATAATAACGTTTGGTTGTTGAAGAGACCAGGATCGGAAGTTGTCATACTCTCTGCCAACTCCGAAAACCACTTTAACAACCATGTACGCGGTGGAGATTCCAGAATGAAGTAGGTTGGTGGCGGCGTTTCCTGTAAGGTAAATACGTGGACCCAACTCCCGTGAGTTGGCATAAGGTGGCTAAAACAGGAGCGATTGACGGGTTAATAAGGTAGCACCTTTTGATTGGACACACCCTTCGATATATACTTTGACTCTTGGATTGATTCGGTGGCCACTTTTGATTTCTTTGATTTGGGGGTGTGGCTCGAGGTGGGCGGTAGCTGCGCGCTACGCATTACCACCGACCCGGAAGCGTAATTGGTATATCTACCCTGGCATTGCCTAGTTGTGCCGTGTCACCTACCCTATCGCGCCTTGTACGAGTTTGGATTTCTCCCATAGCCCATGTGGTATCCCATGGTGGCTTCCCGATCAGGAGGGACTATGATATTGGATGGACTACTGGGACTATTACGTGTTAAGGTGGAAAATGTAAAGCCTTAACACTATTTAAAAGTAAGTTTATTTTACAAATAGACACTATTATAATAGCGAAATATACTACATAGTAAATAGTTTAACGGATCCTTAAGAGATGTAAATCCCGAGCATCTTTTAGGTTACTGCACTCATATCTATTTCTGTTAATTTAACTTACATAAGATCTTTTAGTTCTGACTCGAGTGTTTTGTCTTTTCAATTCGCTCGGGTTAGTCCGAGCATTTCAGGATTTGAAGTTTTAGCTCTGGAGGACGAAGACGAAGATTTGTAGTATTACTATCTACTATTTTATTCCACTGCACTGTATTCCGCTGCATTGATATTATTGGTATGTGAACTCTGATATGTATTATGTAAATATAATCAAATGTTTTGTAAAACAGCTTCATGAACTGTATATTTGATTATTATATTTTATCCTTCCACTGTGAGATTTTGTTTCCTTTTATTTCTTTCTTGTTTTTCTTATTTACCCTATAACAATCCGCCCTTCCGTATGGTTTGAATTGGCACGTGTGTCGATTTAAAGCGTGCAAAAAGGCGGGACGTTACAATGGCTCTGGGGAAAAAGGCGCTCCCTTGAAATGAACTTCTCAGGAGTGCCATCGGGTGGTGCTACCTTGATCCCCGGGGGGGGGGGGGGGGAGGGGGCGGTTCTAAAGTTGATCCTGTGAGGAGTCCGGACAAAACAAGCTCCTGAGGATTGTGAGTAGTGTGTACCATAGCAAAAGTCGTGTGTGCCGCTGAGAACCAACGGTCTACGTTTGATTTTATATCGCTAGACTGTTGTAACGACCGAGGATTTTTACAAATTTAAATTGATAATTTAAATGAAATTTTGAATTAAAATTGTAAAATTGATTATAAATGGCAGCGAGTTTCCCCGATCGTAAATAGAAAATATATATTAAGTCATATGAATTTGAAAATTTGTATATATGTGAATATATGTATATATGTGAATATATGTATATATATTGGATTAGAAATAAAATCTTAAATAAATGGTTTTAAAATAAATAGAAATAAGAATTGACCTTGAAAATCTTTTGTTGAATGTTTTAAAAGATGAACTGTTTTTGTTGCTCACACCAGTCCCACGACTGATCCGGAGTTTATTGTTTCTTTCCTAAACTCTGGGTGCTCATTATTTTCTACACGAGCAGTCTAGAGTTGGGTTTTTCAGATAGCTAGGTTCAGTAGATTGTCTGGAGTTTAGTTCAGTCTTTGGACCACACCAGTCTTGCTTAGCTTGGTGCATCGTTATTGGGGGTTCGAGCTATTGCTGGATTGATTCTTGGAAATGGAGTTGCAGTTCTCGGAGTTCTCTTTTGAAGACTATCTTAGAGTTATTGTTCCGCTGCTAGATGTTATCTATTTTTCTTTTCTGCTGCTATTTTATTGTATCATATCTCTGATGTATATTGATATCTATTGGATCATCTGTTGTATCATATATTGTATCACTGTATATCAATGTATTATTCTTTTATTCCGTTGTGTTATTTACTTAATGTTGTTATAAGCTCCGACGAATCGGATTTGAACGGTCGAATCTACGGCATTCGAATACGATATGAAGTATGGATGTCGATTTTCGAGCGGGCAAAATCCGTGACGTTACATTTGGTATCAGAGCTAAGGTGAAACTTTAGCTCAGGAGTATAACACGTTAAGTAGCTCATTAGAGATAGGGTGAAGTATATCCTAGAATGAGTAATTCCTAAGATATCCGTTCGAGTGTCTTAGTAAATTCTCTTACTATTCACTGATAGTAAGTATGAGTGCAAGAAGAGGATGAGATAGGGGACAGGGAAATACGACTATAAATGGTCAATAACCTGCAACAGTGGAAACAACTTTCTCTATCAATTTTCTTTGATTCGTTTCCAAATCCTTTTGATTTCTTCGTGACAGCTCCAGAAGAAGTTTCGGTTTGATGATGGCCCTACGTATCGTTGTAGGAAAATTTTATTTCGTATCTTCATCAATTTCTTATCGTTTTTCGTTTTAAACTATAATGAATTTGAAATTTAGAATTGAAATTTTAAATAAATTGGAAATTTAAATTGAGTTAAATTGATTTATAGAATATGAAGAATAAATTGAATTGAAACGATAAAACGACATTGTTTAAAACCGAATTTGGAATTCTATTGTAATTTCTTGTATCTATTATTGATATTCTGATTTGGTGAGCCAAATGCAAAATAGATATCTAGTTTGACATGGAGAATTGTTCTTCTATCTTTCGTCTATCTTTGTTATCTCTCTTTGGCGAATTTCGAGGACGAAATTCTTTTAAGGGGGGAAGTTTGTAACGACCCAGGACTTTTACGAATTTAAATTGATAATTTAAATGAAATTTTGAATTAAAATTGTAAAATTGATTATAAATGGCAGCGAGTTTCCTCGATCGTAAATAGAAAATATATATTAAGTCATATGAATTTGAAAATTTGTATATATGTGAATATATGTATATATGTGAATATATGTATATATATTGGATTAGAAATAAAATCTTAAATAAATGGTTTTAAAATAAATAGAACTAAGAATTGACTTTGAAAATCTTTTGTTGAATGTTTTAAAAGATGAACTGTTTTTGTTGCTCACACCAGTCCCACGACTGATCCGGAGTTTATTGTTTCTTTCCTAAACTCTGGATGCTCATTATTTTCTACACGAGCAGTCTAGAGTTGGGTTTTTTAGATAGCTAGGTTCAGTAGATTATCTGGAGTTTAGTTCAGTCTTTGGACCACACCAGTCTTGCTTAGCTTGGTGCATCGTTATTGGGGGTTCGAGCTATTGCTGGATTGATTCTTGGAAATGGAGTTGCAGTTCTCGGAGTTCTCTTTTGAAGACTATCTTAGAGTTATTGTTCCGCTGCTAGATGTTATCTATTTTTCTTTTCTGCTGCTATTTTATTGTATCATATCTCTGATGTATATTGATATCTATTAGATCATCTGTTGTATCATATATTGTATCACTGTATATCAATGTATTATTCTTTTATTCCGCTGTGTTATTTACTTAATGTTGTTATAAGCTCCGACGAATCGGATTTGAACGGTCGAATCTACGGCATTCGAATACGATATGAAGTATGGATGTCGATTTTCGAGCGGGCAAAATCCGTGACGTTACAACTGCGACCTACGGTAACATAGCGAAAGTCGTGTGTGCCGCTGAGAGCCAACAGTCTGCATTTGATTTTACATCGGTAGACTGCGACCTATGTAGGAGTGGAGAAGTTTCATTTTGACAGCGAAAATCATGTGTGCCGCTGAGAGCCAACGGTTACACGGACTTTTGCTGCGATGGTAACGTAACCCTGGAATGTAACTGCGATCTGTTGTGGGTTCCATGGCGTAATCGAGGGGCGCGGATTGCCTACAGTTACATGGACTTTTGCTGCGATGGCAACATAACCTAGGATGTAACTGTGACCATGGATGGGGTTGATGATTTCCAGAGCATTCTCACCAAAGATATTTCCTCTACTTTAAAAAAATGTTTTCTATATTTTCAGTAAAATTATTTTTCAAAATATTTCACTGGATGTTGAAAACGTCTGCTAAGCATTTGTAGATTTTCAGTCTTACGTCTTATCAACGTATGGCCGAATTTCTATGAGAACAAGGATGGACTAGTTGAGACATCGAGTTATAAAATAATATTTTTATAAAACTGTTTTGTAATATTTTATAGATTTTAAAGTGTTTTAAGAATGATCAAAAGGTGATTTAACTAATATTAAGTATTTTAATAAATCCTGTTTCGTTCCTTTTCGAGGACGAAAAGATTCAAATGGGGAAGGGATGTGATAACCCGGATTTTTGAACATCTGTTAATTTGATAGTTAACTAATTTTAAACTATTGAGATACTGATTTCATTTGATTAGACAAATGAAATTGATAAATAAAGATATCTGGATATATAAATGAATTTGAAATTTTAACAAAAGTTGAATTATAAATATCATAAAATAATAGAGAAATTTTTATTTTTAAAACATACTAAAGATGTGTTTTCTTAAAAGTGTATATTTATATTTATGGGTTGATTTTTTTATTTTGAATTAGAATTGGAATTCTGGATTTAAATTGAAATTTAAAAGATAAATACTTTAAATTATTTTGGATCCAAAATAGGATTTGTCTTATGTTATTTTCCTTAAAGGGATTTTTCTTTGTATAAATAAAGAAAGTGATTGTTAACGGATAAAATAAATACAAAAGCTTTATAAACATTTAAAATAAATATATCATACATAATTACAAATGTAAGTTTAATAAATAAAATTTGAACAAAAGAGAAGTTTGATTATTAAACACACTTAAGACATTATTAGTATAAAACTAAAATTTAATTATAATAAGATATAAATAAATAAATAAATAAAATTTAAAACACATTAATACATGAGAATTACAAATGTAAACCTAAGTTCTTTCATTTAACAAATGTGAGTCAATTTTAACATGCAAATGACACTTGTTAAAAATTTATCATAATTTTCATTTCTTTTCAAATTTTAAATCAAGGTTATATGCATAATCTCTACTTGCAACCACATTCTTTTCTCTAAATCTGAGAAAAGTAAAGATAAAAGAAGAAATAAAACTTGAGCCAAGCAAAATTCGGAAGTTTCAACAAAGAACAGTTCAATTTAAAATCAGCAAACAGATCAAACAAAAATTTATAAACCAGAGGAAAGGGATCAAGGAAATAAATCAAACAACAGTCAGTTCTTTCAAGTTTTAACTTGGAAATTCAAGATCAACTCAATAATATGTCAAGCAAAGATTCAACTTTCAGATTCAAAACCCAGGTTCCAGATTTTTCAAATTCTATGTTCATCATCAAACACAAGGTGAGTAAACTCTTAAAATCTGAATTAACTGATTGTGCATGTGATTAATCTTTGAAGTATGATATGAACTATGCTATGCATGTTGTTAAAATCGATTTTTATGTATATGTATGTGAGTTAGTGGCTGTGTTCATGACTGGAATAGGAAAGAGTGCCTCTGTTTAAGTCATTACAGGTTTTAGACCTAATGTAAAAAAAAATTAAATCTTCACTTAAATGATTTTCTAGGCCATGAATCTCGGAGTAAAATGTTTTGTGTGTGAGAAATCTTATTTCAAATAAAAATAATAATAAAACGAAAAAAAAAATCTGGATAGACACTGCTCTATTAAAAATTGAACATTTATGGTCATTTTGTTTCAAAAATTTTTTATATCTTTAATTCTAGATCAAATCTGATAATGTTGTGAACTAGGGAAATAATTTTTTATTTTTGTAGTATATGCTAAAAATAGTTCGAGAACAAATTGTGTTTTGTAGTGGTCTTTGGCTTGTTTTTTTACAGTAGATAACCCTGTTTTGTGAAAATTCAAAATAATTAAAACAAACATTCAAGCATGCAATTCGATTTCTTTTATAAAGTGAAGATTTTTAGAAGTTGAATTGAGATTTTTAACAAATTATAGTGTAAGAAATATGAAATATTAGATTTTCGGATAAAAAAATATTTTCCGGCGATCTCATCACCACAGGTTGACATGGCCAGTACTGGTGGGCTTGGGAAGGGTGATGACCATGGCCAAAGTTTGAATTGATGCCTGGACGAGGGTAGCATTCGAGTTTAGGGTTTAAGAATGGCTTTAGAAACCGATGAGCGCGATCGAAATTTGGAGATGATGGAGAAGCCGGAATCCAAAGGGCTCGGTGCAGTGATAGTTACATGGGTGTGCTTCCATTCGAGATAGGTGTCGTGCGTAGATATGGACAATCGTCGTTGAGATGGGACAATTTGTAGGATAGTTGATTTACGGTTCTCGATAATTTGAGCAGTTGACCGAATTTTTGATCTGAAGTTAGTGGGTCTTCGGCGATGGGGTTTTTGAATCTAGAGATGACGAGTGATTTGGTGGCGATGTCGCGATGATGTGATGGTCGGAGTTTGGGGTGTGCATGTGCAGAGCGTGCACGAGGAATGTCTGTTGGAACTAGGAGTGAACGATAAGAAGAAACGAGTTCGATCTGGTTAGGTGGGTTCGTAGCATTGCAGCGTTCATCAGGGAGTGTTTGGTATGGACCGGAGATGATCTTCCATGAGAAATCTGTATTTAGATGATTTGGGAAGGGATGTTCTTTTCTGGAAGAGGGGTAGCAAGAAGAAGAATTTTAATTGTTAGGTTTCGGGTTGTTAGTCACTGTTTGGTGTTTGGGCCTTGGGCTGGTGCTTGCGGTGAGTTATAATTAGTCAGTTGATTTTTTCTTTGGATTTGGGACAAGCCGATGATATTGGTTTGTTTTTAGTAAGATTTATTAAGTAAAGAATTTGGTTTCAAAGTAAAACAAGGTCCAAACAGATTGATCTTCTAAAATTATATTAGGAATGATGATTTAAAATAAATATTTCGAGACCAGTTTTTAAAGATAATTGCTTAATGAGTAATTAAGTATAAATAATAAAGGATTAATAAATTAGGGAAAATTTAAAAGAATGATTAATTTATTTAAAGCTAAATTACTTAATGTAATTGAGTTAATGATAATTACTTAATGTAAGTAATTTAAAGGATTAATTATTAAGAATTAATCAGTTTAATTAGTAATTAAATGTTAATCCCTTAATTAATCAATGATAATAATAAAGGTAATTACTTGATGCTATTAATTAAGATAGATAATTAATGATTTATTACTAAAGGTGATTTATTTAATGATAATTACTTAATGGGAGGAATTAAGGGTTAATTACTTAGTATAACGAGTTAAAGGATTGATTTTTTCTGAAATTAATGAGTGTGAATTAATTTAAGGATAATTAATCAATGTGATTGTCGGCTAATCAAATTTGGGTAATTAAGTAAGATGATTTTTAAAGGTTAATGAATGTGATGGGTTTGAGAATAATTAAATTTCTTAATTAAGTAAGGGCAAATTACTTAATGTAATTAAAGAATGATTAATTAAGATGAATAATTAAGGGATGGTTAATTAATTGAATATAATTAATTAATGTTAAAAAGCAAGATTTATAAGTAAAAGTATTTAATTTAATTCATTGGTAGATAATTAGATTAATTAGATTAATTAGAAATGGTATGACTAATTTATCTTTCTTATGGATGATTGGACGATATTTGAATACCTTGGATTAATTGTTATAACTGGTATGTGATCGTGATGCTTTGTGATATGAAATATTTCTGTAATATGATATGTTGGGTTGAACAGTGGAAATGTAGTTATCTATGATGAAGTGCTGTGTAAAGAGACATCCAGTATTTAAAAGTAAATTGAATTCACTTGAATAACTTGGGATAAGATGACATTGGATTCGAAGAGACCGGAGTCGGGTATTAGTTAATATCCGAAACCACTTCGATTTCTTGTAATTTGATATGTGAAACCAATAGAATAAAGTACAACGACTTAAGTGAATTGAACTATTTAATCTAAGTTTTTAGAACTTAGAAATTGATTTGTGAAATAGTTGATGTCTATAACAACTTGTGAAGTTGTAAATTGATATAAGTTACCCGGGTTTATAAAAGTTTAATGTTTTTGTATTCCATGTTAGATGGGTTTACTCATGCTGGTTTCCAGCCTGACCCAGGTGTTACTTTGATGTAATGCTCGGGTCAGACTGAGTATTACAGATTTTCAGGTAAGGACGTTTTGGAGCCCAAGAGGCAAGCTAGATGGCAGGAACGTATGGAGCATATACCGCTGTATATAGTGTAGTTGTCTTGGACATGTTGTTTTAAACTGTCCAGTATATTGAAAAGGTTGTAACTCTGATGTATAAAAATATAATTGTACTGATGATGTTCTTCTTTGTAAAACCGTTATCTATGTTGTATTATATTTTGATCCGCTGCGAATGTGAGGTTTCTGTGACTTGTTTCTGTTTCTTCTTCTTTCTCTTTTCTTCTTTTCCTAACTATCTGAAAGTTTCAGGATCGGAATTTCCGGGTCATTACTATAAAAATATTTTTTTTATTTTCTAGCCGAATAAAAATATGTTAAAAAATATTTTTATTCCTTTCTTTTGTTCAGTTATATATGATTTTGATTTGGAAATCATACATTTGTATGCACACACGCATGCACGTACGTAGACATACAGACATATATATTATAGAATAATTTTTTACGCTGAAAAAAAACAACCTAGTATTATTTTATTTAACTTTAGACCTAAATGGATATCTGTATGTGTCTGTGTATATAAAGTTATATACACACACATACATACATATAAAGATATATGTGTGTGTGTGTGCATGCATGTATATGTATATGTGTATGTTTTTGTATTTTTGCTTGTGTGTATTAGAGAAAAAAATATGAAAATAATATATCTTGCTTTTATAATCGAAATAAAGTAATTTTTTGATAAAATATTACTTAGAATATATATTTAAAAGTGACTGAAATTATATATAAATATGTTTTAATACAGTTTAAAATTATTAAATGATTTTATATTTTTAGTTTAAATATACATGTTGGAATATGTATGAATAAAATAGGGTAACAATGAGTGTATTTATACGAGTACAATTGGACGTGAATATTTACCTTTCTTTGAATTGAGCTTGCTGAGAGTTCGTATGTTGTTTGTTCAGTCTTTCATCATGGAGCATCGTCATCCTCCTTTTATTCAAGTTGCAACATCGATGAAAAGGCTTCATCACAGCATTGAAAAGGGGCGGCTGTGGTGGATGGAGGTATAAAAATGGCACACTAATTATGGTGGAGGCTATGAATATTTATAATTGAAGGTCAGCACCTTTCTCTCCATTGGATCGTTTAGCATTTGAGACCTGGTAAAAGCCCTAAAATAACCTATACTTGGCTGGCCCTAGCATTGACTTAGAATGGTCAAACACACCTTTGACTTCACTTGAATAGTTAACTAATTAATATCTAACTTCAAAATCAATCGAATCATCTTATAATTTTTATACATCATTCTATCGGATTTTAAGACTGAAATAAATTATTAAAATTTACGATAAATATTAATAGAAAATTTGTATTAATTTATCACTTTTATAAATTACTTTCATCCTTGGTCAAATTAAAAAATAACTGACAATGCTTTTGTTTACCTCTCTGGCGTGAGCTCGATCTATTGCTAATATTTAAATAGTTTAAATGTCGAAGTCTACATGGACTATGCTAAAGGACAATACATGGTCAAGTGTAACACACACAGACCATTTAGGATAAATCGTAGCTCAAATCTAATATAAGCTCAGCGTGTCACAACAATTTGTACAAGTATTCGTTTCATCGTCAATATATCACTTTGACATCTAAATTTCGGTCTAAGATAAAAAAAAAAGCTCTATTAATATTCATATTAATTCTATAGGTCACTTTTAAAGACCTTACTTCAATTCAATAATATTTATTAATCAACCAGTCCAATCTAGCCAGATATTTGGACTTTAAGTTGACTAACCATTTACAATTTGTAATGGCCAATAATTTAATCACTTTGAGTTTGAATATTTAAAATATTTGAAAGCATTCAAATAGTGGATTTTAGTACTGAAATAAACTATTTTTAATAATTACTAATGACGGTAAAGTTTTTTTAAAATTTGGTCTACGAAAATAATTAGTTCGGAGAAAAATTGAAAATGTGACCGAAAATCATTTTTTCTAATTTTTGACTTTTCATCAACTAAATGTTGTCGGAATGTGTAGTGCACAACAGAATATGAATATACACACACTAATATAAATTGCATATGAAATGGATAGAGTTAAAATAAGATTAAATATTTGCCTTAAGTAAATAAAGAAAAGTTAACTTTTATATAAAAAATTTAGAAAGAGAAAAAAAATGTAAAAACGTAACATCATATCATGTAAATGGTGAGTAGATGGTTGAGTGAAAAGGGGAGCTTTCATGCAGAATGGGTAAGGGGGTGGTGATGATGTGGCATCAAAATGAGGAGTGTTATTTGATTTTTTAGCCCAACAGGATCCAAAAGAGAACGAAACAACTTGATGAAGTTAGAATGGCTCAGAACTCAACTGAAAGGGGCTAAAGCAACGATCGAGTTTTACTATACCAAGAGACCAGCGTCTGTCCAGTCCAATCAGCAGTCAAATACAACCAGCTAGTAAATCGTCATCAAAACAGAGAAATGTACAACGACACTACACGAAAAACATCAATGCAAGGCAATGAAGTCATTCCATACATCAAACTCCAAAAATAGTCTAAGTGCAGGGATCGCTAGCGATCCATACTCGATGGATCACCATCGATCCATACAACATCGAGGTTTGCTGTGGTACGAGGGAAGCAAAGAAGGCCTAAAAGACAAAGTAAAAATATGCTAAGTGTATGGATCGCTAGCGATCCATACACTATGGATCGCCAGCGATCCATACTTGATCACAGCATCCTGGCGAGCCAGCATAGTAAAGCAATAAGGAAAGAAGCTAAGTAAGTAGCTCGCACGTGAACCAAATCTATGGATTGCTAGAAATCCATGGTTTTGACTTGGGTCGCGAGCTAAGGTTCGTGGCATCTTCCTATGGTCATCTATGAGCAGTTATTGAACAGGCTTGGCCTCGAAGCTCTTCGATCTCTATAAATACCATCCTACATGCAACACAAACGGGATTTTCTTTGGACTGGTTGATGAAGCTCTGTTGGAAACTTTCTTCACTCTCTACCTCCCACACAACAATTTCCAAAGGGATTCACTGTGATTCTCCAGTGGATTCCAACTCTGGGTATTCAATATATCTAAGGATAATCAAAAGCCATGTTATCAAAGATTAATTGTAACAACAATCGATCTATAATAAAACTATAAAGTGGACATAGGCTTCATTAACAGCCGTACCTTCATAAAAATTCCTTGTCTTCTTTTTTTAACTATCTTTTTCTATACATATTATCTTTATTATTGCTCTATCAGAACTGAGCTGGTGCTTTCATACTCAAACCAGGGTGTTGATCCATTTTTCGGATTGACATTTTGGTGCTTTTACTGAGAACTCCAACTCAGGATCCTATAAGTCCACAGTTAGATCCCTAATCTTTTCCTACAGAATCTACCACATGGAATCAATGACTCCTAGAAGAAGAAGAACTGCCTTTGGAAGACCCATAGGGGCAGTAATAGCTAAAGAAGATGTTAACCCCCAACAAATTGAAGTAAATGGTGCTAACTTGGGCAAACAGGTGCCAGAATCCTCCACCCAACACAAAGATGTCACCATGGATGAGTTGATAAGATTGTTAATGAGATCAGCCAAAAAATGGAAAGTATTCAAAAGCCTCTAATGGATAAGGTTAATGCTCTCTTAACCCTATGGTCAAACCCTGCTCTAAGGACTATGCCTGAACCCACGACTCCTATAAAACAAGAGAATTCCTCCATTTTTGTTCTACATAGAAGAAATGGAAAGCAACCACAAAAAAGGTGACAACTGGATGCAATGTGGAAGAGGATGCGAATACTCCACCCGCCACAAGGCAACCAATTCAGAACTTGAATCAGGGGCCAAGACCCCTGAGGAAGATATAGTTATGGATCTCTTTGATTCATAAGCTTGGAGAGCAAGATAATCAATTGAAAGAAAAATGCAAACGCGTTTGATGATGCTAGGAACGTCTAAACTGCCCCCAATAAGGCCAACTGCGAGCCAGCGGGGTCCTACGGGAGTGACTCTCTCGAAGAAAGAAGAGCCTAGGCTACAACCCATGCGCCAAGACCATTTGCAATAGCCAAACACTCGGTGTAGTGACTAATTTCCTTCCCCAGGATTACAAGACATCAGAGGCATACATAGTAGACATGGTCAAATGGTTGATGGATGAGAGTAAAAACTGAAGAGATGATGAATAGGGTTATGCTCCAAGTCAGACTCCCTTTACCTATGAAATCTTGAATGAAAGATATCCAGACAAATTCATGAAGCCAGCTATCCTATCCTACGACAGGACGAAGGACCAAAACCTATCTACACAAATATAGCTGGTATATGGATGGAGTCAATGCTCCAGAGGCTGTTTGTTGCCAATGTTTCCCTATCTTTCTAAAAGGAGTTGTGTCTATGTGGTTCACCAGACTTCCCCCGAGATCTATTTCTACCTTTTACTAATTGGCAAAAAAATTCCTTGACCAGTTCAGGGTCCATACCTCACAACCAAAAGATGTCATGTCCCTGTCCGGATTAGTCCAGGGACGCAACGAGTCACTGAAATCTTTCATGAGCCGGTTCAATTTCGTAGTGACATAAGTAAGCAACCCCAATGAGGACATGGGTTTTATGGCGTTAGTCCATGCCATTCACTCGGAGACTGAATTCGAGAAATGGGTTAAAATGAAGTAGCCTACCACTAAGAATGACTTCAATCGTAAAGCAAGCTAGTGCTTAAGAATAGAGAAGGCACAAGAGCTGGAAAGAAAGTCTACTGGTATGCAACTGATGAACATCGGGCAAAGCGATGTGGTGACGAATCAAAACACGCATGATTCTGGAACTGCTCGAGAGTTATGGGAAAAGATGGGAATCAAAAAATGAGAAATCAAAACTCCAATGAAAGAAATGGCAATGGCAACAACAAAAGAGTTAACTAGTTCAGATAGGAAGAGTATAACCCTCTAAATGGCACTCTGGAAAATATTTATCTCGCAACACAAGAAACCGAAGAATATAAGAAATCCCCTAAAAGAGAGGAAAAACTGAGCGGCAAGTGCTTAGGGAAATTATGCCGCTTCCACGAGACACATGGCCACAATACAAATGAATGCTGCCACCTAAAAAATCTCATTAAAGAGTTGATCCAAGACAATAAGCTCCACCAGTACGTGAAAAAGTCACGAAACCCAAATCAACATGCGGCCCCTCAGCCTTCTAGAGAACAAAGAAATAAAGCTGGAACTAGTGACAAGAAGTCGAAACGAACCGACCAAAGGCTCATTATTGGAACGATGTCCAAGGGACCACCCAGCACAAAGGAGTTGGGGAGAAATGGAACAGTACATAAGTTCACTGAACATGCTCCGAAAGACTCATGTTTCACAATAGATGATGAAACTCCAGTTAAGCTGCAAAAGGTTTTGAGTAATGATATAGTGTTTCACAATCGGGACACCGAAGGGATTGAAGCTCCAACTCTTGATTCGATGGTGGTGACAGTAGGAATCAGACCCACCGTAGTTCGACGAATGTTGGTCGATAGTGGCAGTTTTGTTAATATACTCTTTAAACATACTTTTGACCAGATGAACATCAGCATGAAAAGCATGTCTGCATACCAAACAAAGATCCAAGGGTTCACTGGCGAGCCCAAGCAACCTGTGTAACAATCGATCTGCCAGTGGAACTTGGAGAGGGCGATCGAAGAGTCACCCTCATTCAAACTTTTGTAATTGTGCATGGAATATCAGCATACAACGCCTTCTTAAGATGGGTCGCTCTAGCAGATTTCAAAATAGCTTTGGCCTAATGGTTTCTAACTATGAAGTTCCCTACTGCAAATGGGATCAGAGTGGTGAAAGGAGATCAGTGTGCTGCCAGAGAATGTTACATTGTAGAATCACACGAATCCAGAAGAAAGGAAAAAAGGGAAGGATGTGGGGAGAACTCTCCACATCCATGAACCCTCCGAATGGTGACTACAAAGACGCCCCTGGCTTGGGGACCATAGCCGATTCGACAAGGCTTTGGACCCTAGAAAGAAGAGCTCGGTGGAGGAAAGGGCGGCATTAGTAGAATTGACGGTGTCCGTTCCTATCGACATGGATGACCAAAATAAAGTTTTGAAAATTGGGTTGCATCTTGGAAACAAGATCATGTGGAGCTTACCAAATATCTCCATGCCAAATTGGATGTGTTAGCATGGACGCATTCCAATATGTGTGGGGTGTCTCCAGAAATCGCATGCTCAACATAGACCCCAAGTTCACGTCGGTAAAGAAAAAAAGGCATAGCTTAGATCCCGAATGATCCAGGACACTAAGAGAAGAAGTGGATAAGTTAATGGCCAACAGTTTTATCCGTGATGCCACTTATTTAGAGTGGGTATCTAATCTGGTCTTAGTCAAAAAGTACAATAGGAAGTGGCGAACTTGTATCGACTACTCAAACTTAAACAAAGCTTGCCCAAAAGATAGCTTTCCTCTTCCTAGAATAGACAAGCTCATGGACCGAGAAGAACACGAGCTGCTATCATTCATGGACACATACTCCGAGTACAACCACATCCTGATGCAACCTGATCAAGAAAACACCAACTTCATCACCGACCTAGGCCTATACTTCTACTGAGTAATGCCATTTGGTTTGAAGAATGCAGGGGAAAATTATCAAAGGTTGGTAAATACAATGTTCAAGCATCAGATCCAAAAAACGATGGAGGTTTATGTGGACGACGTGCTAGACAAATCGTGAGCAGCCGTTAACCACCTAGATAACCTCGCTGAAATGTTCAAAATATTTCAAAAGCATGGAATGAAACTCAATCCACTCAAGTGTCACTTCGGAGTGGCCTTTGTAAATTTCCTAGGATCATCGAAAGTGCCAGGGGCATCGAAGCAAATCCCAAACAAATAACGGCAATACGAGAAGTCCATGCTTCGAAGAATAAGAAGGAACTATAAAGTCTAAATGGAAAGGTTGCAACGCTAAGTCGATTTACCTCGAAAGCCACTGACAAGTGTATATTATTCTTCGATGCGCTCAAGAAAGGAAAGAAGAACTTCGAATAGAATGAAGCTTGTCAAACAGTATTTGAAGAACTACTGTGGCACATGGAGGCTCCGCCAATCCTATTAAAGCCCGTGGATGGAGAGGACCCTTTCATTTACTTAGCGATCTCACCCCATGCATTGAGTGCCGCTCTAGTGTGTGAAGAAGAAAAAATCCAGCGACTTATGTATTACAATAGCAAGCGGTTTACTAGAGTAGAGAAAAACTATCCGAAACTGGAAAAGCTAGCGTTTTGCCTATTGATCGCATCTAGGAGGTTACGACCATACTTTTAGGCTTATCCAATTAAAGTGTTGACTGACCACCCCCCAAAGCAAGTATAATACCGATCGGAAACTTCCAGACAACTACTCAAGTGGAATATAAAATTAAATCAATATGATATCAGATACCACTCAAGGAAAGTCATCAATGGCCAAGTGCTAGCTGACTTCATCTTCGAATTTACTGTATGGGATGACAAGGAAGAAGTTCAGTTGGAAGTAGACATGCAATGGAATCTCTTTGTCGATGGCGCATCTAACAACCTCTATTCGAGAGTAGTAATAGTGCTTGAAACCCTCGAAAACCAAGCCATAAGCTATGCTTTGCGCATGGAATTCCTTGCTACAAACAACAAAGCGGAATACGAAGCACTGATTACTGGACTAAAAGTTGTGAAAGAACTCAAGGTAAAATCTATCTACATATACAACGACTCCCAACTGGTTATCTATCAAATAAAAGGGAGTACCAGGCTCGTGGGGAGAATCTTAACCCGTACTTGTCCAAAGTACAAGAACTGCTAAGTGACATCAAACACTACACTATAACCTGCATTCCGCGGGAGCAAAACACCAAGGCAGATTATTTGGCTGAAATGGGAGTTACGGAGAAGCTCAGTCATTGGGGCTAGTCCCAGTTGAAAGTCTCACCGACCAAGCATAAATGAAATGGATGTCGACTGGATACTCAAGTTCATTGTCGAGCCAGATACATGGATGACACCGATAAAGGAGTATTTATTCATAGGGACTTTTCCAACTAACCTGAATCAATGGAAAACGCTTCTCCTAATGGCACTACGATTTATGATACAAGATGGAATATTCTACCGAAGGGATTCTTGAATCCCTCCTAAGGTGTGTGTCCGATGACGAAGCCTGACGAATCCCAAAGGAAGTGCTCAAAGGCAAATGTGGAGACCACGTTAGAGGGAAAACACCGGTGAAGGAAGTCCTCCTATACGGATAATTCTAGCCAACAATAAACTGCGATGCTGCAGACTACGCCAGAAGGTGTGACTGCCTCCAAAGATTCAACAAAATTAAAAGAACTCCTAAGACAGAGTTAATGTAGATGTTCAGCACGTTGCCATACACAATATGGGGAATAGACTTAATCAGTGTCCTACCAATAGCAAAAGGAGGAGCCAAATATATTATAGTTGCTGTAGAATATTTCACAAAATGGGACAAAGCGGAACCACGGGCCACCGTAACCATAAAGAAAGTCATTAACTTTGTTACTAAAAACAACATTTGTAGGTTTGGTGTGCCATAGGAAATTATCACTGACAATGGAACCCAATTCGAAAGCGTCGAGTTCAAAGACTTCTACAAATGCTTTCAGATTGAGAAAATCTTCTCAACAGTAGCTCATCCACAAGAAAACGGGAATGTGGAAGCATTAAACAGGATCATCAAATCTACCATCAAAAAGCGACTAACTAAAGCCAAGGGAAACTGGGTTGATGAACTTCCACTCGCACTATGGGCGTATGAGCAACCCACAAAACGGCAACCGGCCACACTCCATTCGTTCTGGCGTATGGCCCAGACACGATGATTCCTGTTAAATTGGAAGTCCCCTCGCATCGAAGTCAAAATTTCAACCAAAATCAAAATGAGCAGCTCCTACTTGATTCGCTAGACATGATCGATGAAAGAAGGGAAGAAGCGAAGCTGAGAACCGCCGCCCACTAAAAAAGGATCGCATAGTACTTCAACTCCAAAGTTCACAACCAAACTTTCAAAGTGGAAGATCTTGTCCTTAAGCGAGTCTATATCATTCCAAGGGCCTTCGGACCAAACTAGGAAGGACCGTACGTCATCAACCAAAAGCTAAGAGATGGAACTTTCAAGCTAACAACCGTCAATGGAATTCAAATTCCCAGGTCGAGAATAGTGAATCACTCCACTGTTACTTCGTTTGGAAACTACTTTACATACTTCTACTTTTCAACAAATAAGCTATCTTAGAATGCCAAGGGAATTGTAAATAGGAAATTATTTTGCCTTGCTTTGCTTAATAATATTTGACTTGCTTTTTTGAACCGAAAAAACTGTGTTCATATTAAAAATCTTCCAAGTCGACGGAAGCAAATCAACTGAAACCGCTGGATCGGCGGAACCCGATCCTTGCCTTCTAAAAACTGGTGTTGCTCCAGCAACATCGAGAAGGCTCAAAGCATACTCTCCTCGCGTTGCTTGAAGATAGACAACGCCAAGTAGCACCAAATTCCATGCATTTTACAAACCGTGCCAAAACCTACGCTCCTCGCGTTACTCCGCCGAGGAGCACCAAAAGTTGCGCATTCTATAAGCCATGCCAAAGCATACGCTCCTCTCATTGCCCAAAGATAGGAAATGCCGAGGAGCACCAAAAGCCATGCCAAAACCTATAAATGTACTTGGGTTTTATAGAGGAGTTTTATAAAATGGTTTGAAGACTTAAGGGAAGATTATTTACAAGGTGAAGTAGTTTTATAAATGGTTATATATTTATAAAAGAATTTTAAAAATGGGTTTATAGAACTATAAGTACAGTTTTGTAATGAGTTTTAAGGATTTATAAAAAGTTTATAAATAATTTTAAAGACTTATAAAGGTTTTATAAATGACATTTTGAAATGTATGAAAGAGTTAATAAATGTTTTGAGATTTATAAAAACAGATTATAAATGATTTTTAAGGAATTATAAAGTAGTTTATAAATGATTTTTGAATTGTATAAAAAGGGGAAGTCTTTCTCAGTCTTGTGAATATACTTAAAATGTTGAAATAAGCATATGGATATTTTCTAAGTATTAAAAATATAAGGTTTTGTGAATATATCTTTGTAAAATTATTTTGATACAAGTATTTGCAACATGATTTTAATTAATGAAAAGATTAATTAAGGAATCTAGTGGTTGTTCATGTGCCTAACCAATGTTGGTTTTCCCTGTGAAAATAAATCCCGGATTTGGATGTGTGTTTGTGGATAGTTAAGTAATCGACTATTAAATATGGAACCAAACGTAACTTTGGAAATATCTAAGAGAAGCACATAAGTCATATGGCATAGTCATCTCCGATGATGATGTACTGTGCGTATAAATCTCGTGTCATTCTCCTAGGACAAATGATAAGGAAATCGGTCCATCAACGGTTAGAAGGTGATCTCCGCTCTTATCTTTGACTGTTTATTTCCTAAAGAACTGGGGTTGAGTTTACCGAAAACTATCGAATGTTGTTTCTAGGAGATCGAGATTAGATATGTTATCCGAAAACCACTTCGATCAAATTCAAGTTATCCGAAAACCACTTCGATCAAATTCAAGTGTTTCGAAGTGAACACATCTTGAAGATGACGGAATTAAAGACGGAGCACTTTGAGTGCAACGGCTGCTTGCTACTAATCCTAAGGGTGATTTCAGAAATTGATGTAGTAGAAGTAGTGCATTTGGATTCATTCAGTTCCAGAACAAACTTGTACTGATGAATGCTGGCATTACATTATTGCCTAGAGAGTGGTGTATCATTCCAAGTAGGAAGTGCTATATAAAAGGTAAAACATAACCTCAAGCCTCATCAACCAGGAATGACTAAAACATGAGAGATGTTGCAAGATTAAGTGGGTCATTCCTAAGTGGGGTATGATCATGCCTATTTAGAGTCGATATTATCTCTCGTTTGTATGCTTCGGGATCCATTAAAGAAGGGATGACCACATTGGTACTACTAGTCAAGTAGTATGTCGGTCCTATCTTGGCAGGGTATATTGGCATGGTCCTCGGTATTATTTTGTCTAGAGATTCACTGTGATAGGAGGTACCCTAGTAGTCCATTCATTATGTGGAATCCATTCTCCAATAAACGTCGTACGGACTTAGTTGTGCCCAACTATGTTGAATTGCGAGATGCAAGCATTTCAGCTATATTCATATTTTATTATGACCCATAGACATTATTATACTATCAATGGGTTTTCTATAAAATGTTTTGGTTATCGAAAGGAAAAAACCCGTCCGTATTTATATGTGGCATGGTCATTCGAGATACGTTTATTTTCAAAATATTTTTGAAACATAAAAATTCAACTAGTTGTGCTTTCCTCACGTTGGTTTACCAGACTAAATTAGATGTTATTTTATTATAATGTTCGAGTCAGATCAAGCATATTTACATATTTATTTGGATGCATCAGAGTTCAGGAGAAGAGCTTGAGGTCCAAGACATATCTACGTCTTTCTTTGTGGTCCACTATGTTGTCTGTTGATTGTATTTCTCAGCAATTGTGAGGACAGGTTATTATAACCGTCCGAGTGGACATAGGTTAGAATACTCTGATTGGCGTATGTATATTACATTATTTCTTTGTGTAAATATTTGTTGTATATTATAAATTATTTGTTCCGCAGTGAGACTCTATGTTGTATAGTTTTCTCTTCTCTTCTTCTTCCTTCCTTCTTTCTTTCCCCTAACAATTGGGTTTTCTAGCATTCGGTTGCTTAGCATGCAATACAATGAATGTAATAGTATCGATTTTCAAGGGTCAAAATTCCCAATTGTTACACTATGGTTACACTAATTAGGTTGCCAACCCTTAAATTTATGGCATATCGAAAATACTATACATTGGTACCCCCAATGAATGCTGAACTCATAAAACGTATGGCTTATCAAGCCATTAATATAGAAATTCAGAAAAGAAAGCTTACAACATTCATGCCGTTAAAAATGACATCAAACCTCTATCTGAGATTCGAAAATAAAATTCTAATTTTATAGATTATAAGGCTAAGTTGTTGAAATCATAAAGTTATTGACTTTCTTAAAACATAGGCTATCTCGCCTTTATAACATGACTTTTAGTTTACTTGAAAAGGCATCTCGGCCCACAAAGCATTAATAACGAAATAAAAGCGTTATGACATCAAAGCCGCATAATTTGGTTATCAAAAATAGAAAAAAAATAGATGTCTCAGCCGACAAGCTACGACATCAACTACTTTAAAAACGTGACATCGAAAATACAGTACTTTAGCCATTATAGCGTAGAACAACTGATACCAAAAATGATGACTTATGGCATCAGATCCTTAAAGCATTTGATATAAGTTTCATAAAATTGTGGTGACTATGCCGCTACTTGAAGGTTGTCAGAATTAAAGGCATGCAGCATCAAAGCCTTAAAGTATAGGTTTCAAAGTTAAAGATTTATGATATCAACACCCTATAATACGGGTTTTAAAACAAAAGGACAAGGGATGTCGCACTTCAGCAAATAAAGTAGCTCCAAAATCAATATCAAACCTCTTCACCCATGAGAAGTCGCATTCCTCCTATGACAAAATCATGTGGAACTCCTCATGTCGGTAATAAACATTAAACTGTTTTCTTTTCTTTTAAGCCAATCTCTTTTTACTAACTCTAAACCTTTGTCAACTTTCTATTGGTTAAAAAAATCTTTATCGATTTCTTTGCAGAAAGGTTGCCATAAGTCAGCTTTAACTTTCCAGATCCATTTTGCAACCCAACAATTAATATTACTACTTAATATTAATTATAAATTTTCTAACTTACTAAATTCATAGAAATTCATAACCTTTTTGGAAAAATTCCCAAAAATCCCTAAAAATTGGAATTTACATATTGTTTTTCCTATAAAAATTTCGAGATCAAAATAATTATTTACTTATTTTTAATAACAAAAACCTGAAATAAACACTATTTCCTTCTCAAGAAATTTATAGAATATTCATATTAAATTGGAAAATTTTGAAATTAAAAACTCATCTCCAAAATATTGTTTTACACTACATACAAGAAAATGAAATCAATTAGAGATTAAAAAAAATGACATTTTACCTTTAAAACCTATCATAGTAATTCCATTAAATTTCCGTAAATCATTATTCTATCCAAACAATAATCAAATATACATAACACGGCAAAATAATCAAAATAGGTTCGGAAATTAGCCATAACCGAATTCAAACACAAAAATAAATATGGATAATTATTATTCACCTTAGATTGGATGATGAGATTGGGATTTGATGGAGTTTAGCTTTCCTAAGCTTTGTCTTTTGAATCCCCTTAGTTTCCCTTTCTTTCTTCCTTGATTATGGCCAGCCGCTCTCGTTCTTTTGATTATTTTGTAAATGTAAATTGAGAATGAATAAGATAGAGAGGACTTAAGGGATGAAATAAGACTCTATTCCTTATTTTCCCCTCTCATTTATTCTCTTCTATATTAATTTTTCAAACAGTCTTATTACTTGATTAGTTAAGGCCCAACATAGTTAATTATCAAATCTCGTCATTCTTATTGCACTATATTGTTCTATTTAATCTATCTAATTAAATCTCTAGAATACGCTAAACTAAAATTAGAGATGTTACAAGGCATGCAGGGGTAAGAGACAAAGTTTCGCCATAGTTCACAATGTGAGAACCCCCTATCATGATGCATCTACATGCGGCTAGGTATGGTAATTCGAAATTCTCAAGCCTTTTTGTATCAGTACCTGGGTTGTATATTTTAAATAAGGATATGTCATTTGCATTTAAACTATATTCAAAACCATTTAATACCGCATATAAGTAAAAGAGGCAGGCCCTCAAATACCTAATTAATACCATCAATCCCCGAAGTAAGGTCTTCTGAAACCAATAATTCATAACCGTCATTAGTAATTTCTACCAACGCAAGAGATATAACCCAAACCACTTAATACCTTTTAATGAAAAATAGGCAGAATTTGACCATTTAAGACCTTAACCTAAGGTGGACTCTACATAAGTCTCTATCTAGCTGACATTGCACTGAAATCTCGGTAGACACTTAATACTTCAATTGAAGTACACCATTCCAAGATATCCTCAACCATGCCTAAACCCAATTCCAACCATTTACTACTCCATATAAGGTAAAGATGCAGCCTTTCAAAGAACCACTTAATAGCTTCAATTCCCCGAATAAGATCCTTCATATTTTGACCCGCATACCATGGAGACCTCTCACATTAGTCTGACTATTTGTAGGAATTGGTGGCCAGATTAGCTGGGTAGATTTATCCTATAGAATTGGGACTAACCTTACATCATCCATACTTACTTATTATGGGCCATATCTCACATCAACCCCAATGTCACATTATAGGTAGCCAGATTAGCTGGGCAGACTTCTGTTTGCTTTTGACTGACCTTGCATCCTTATAACTTAGTCATATTTCATAACACTTTCTAGATCTATTATCAAACATCTAACCATATTTATTATTTAGGCCTTATAAGAAATTCTTCTCATTTTTCCTAATTTATCACTTTTCTAGTGAGGATTTAAATGACAGTTTTAATTTAGTTAACCACACAATTAATATAATACAATTGTATGTTATTTACGGCAGTTTACATACACGTACACATACACACACATTTATTAACCTTCTGTGCATGTGAAGATTACGCCATAAGCTAACGTTCAAATGTCAAATCTTCCGATGTTATAAAAGTCTATTTCCATAATAGCATTTTTACCATAAATCCAATATTCTAAAATCAAATTAAAAGACTGTACCTAGAATCCAACATCGGCTTATTTTGTATTAGAATAATGGAATAAAACAATAATAATAGAAACTTAAAATTTAATAAATTTTACGCTCTATTAAACTCCTTTTCACATGAAATATGGCAACGGAATTTATTTCCAATTTGTAGAAGTAGGCAGTGCAAACTATGATTAGAACATATACCTTACACACCATTTCTTCATCAAATCTCTTAATTAAATCCAAAGAAAAAGAATAAGGAGTGGAATAGAAGGCAAAACACATGTATTGCAAAATCCACAAAAACTCTGTTATATTAATACAAGACAATTAAGGTTTAGCTTAAGAATTGAGATTTTGCTTTGGGGGAATTTTGGGGTGTTTTATTGTAATGTTTTCGTAATCCAAAACTCCATAAGGCATATATCAAATCCAAACTACACTATTCAATTACTAAAATAGAAAAATTAAGATTTCCACTCATAAAAATAGCTTTACCTTCTCTTAGATTTGACACGCCTATAATAATCTCCTTCAGATCTCTTCTTTTGATATATACAGCAGGGGGTTGTATGTACGTTAGATTCATAAAATCAGTAGTTTAGAGGAGGAGAAATTTAGAAAATAAATAATAATCAAGAATAGAAATTTAGGATTTCTTACCTTAAAGTCTAACGTAGTTTTCTGAATCTTTGAAGAGACGAACTGGTAGAGCTTCACTAGTATTCCCAAAATATTATGTGAATAAAAGTGAGGGAAGGCTCTTATTTATAGTGGTTGGAATGCACCAGAATAATTGGATGAAATTCGGTTAAAGATAATAAAAATCTGGCACTTTAAAATAACCAAAACCTTAGCTGCCACGTAAAAGCAGCGGTCGACCACCACCTTTCACTGGTCAACCAGTAACGATTGACCGGTCGTGGTCAAGGGTTCGACCGCTCCCCTATTTTGGGAACATTAAAATTATTGTTATTGTTAATTTATTTTCTTCCTTAATTTTTATTTAATATTAATGTTAATTTTAACGTTTACTTAACCTCCAAGTATGATTACTATTAACTTTTGAATTTCAAACTTGGGAACTAATTATTTATTTAATTTTGAATTCTATTTAAATCATTTTAAACCCAAAACTTCAAATGCCCATAAAATCTTCATTTGAGCTCCATTTTTATCATATTATATATGGAAATCGATTAGAATTTCACTATGAACGAACGCTATAACTTTCATGGTCAAATTCCAACTTTTGCAAATTCCCATTTTTACCCCTGTCTTATTTAAATTAATTTATCTAATACATTTATTTATGGTTGATTTTACTGCGTGTTAAATGGATCTATTGGGGATGGTGGACTCTATGTGTGGTCTTAAGATCTATTCAAGATGTATGGATCTATTTGGGGATTCGTGTAATGTTTGAATCATGAAGATTCGTGTGAGAGATGCTGAATGTGACCTTGACATCAGAAATGATAAAAAAAACAAAGCAGGAACATAGTCTAATGTTTGGCTATGATAGGAAATATCAAATCCAAATCTATAATATTCTTATCAATGTTACGAGCTGGAGTTGATGGTATTTGATTCCACATGGTTCGGGTTCGCATGTTCGAGCATGGGCCAGCTATGTTTACCCTATGGTATATTCTGTCTGGAGATATACAATGCTTAGAGGAAGTTTTTGACCTTTGTCAGGAGGCTGCCTTAGTTTATCTTGTAATGTCTTAAATGGAAAATCCATATATAAGCTGGCCTTAGTTTTGATTGCACCCTAAATATGTTATAGTGTGATCAATGTAAGCAATATAACTATTTGATCTGATTTATCTTCTACACATTAGACCTTACCCGTTATATCGCCTTGTGTACTTATTAGATGATTCGTTCTTTTAGGGGGATACGTCATTTCGTGTGGCTACAAAAGTACTATTATATGCTGTACATATATTTCTTAAGTTTCTTACACTAGACTTAGGTCTAACATGTGGTTTTTGTTTTTCCTAAATTTCTAGTGTGCTCTTTCGAATATTCTGAGAAAGGCAGGCTTTTCGTTGATGTTCATTGGAGCTCGAGGAGACGAGTTGGATGTTTCACCTATTGTAGTATTCATATTTATACTTCATTACTATATTGTACATATAGGAATATTTATAATTGTCCAAGCCGATGATAGTATTTAGAATTATAAATCTAAAATATTTTGTATCTTAGAGTGATAGTATGTACTATCCTTTGATATTATATGTTATCGTTCTGCTGTGAGATTATGATATTATGTTCCTTATTTCTTGTTCTGTTTCTTTTTCCTTTTATATTACCCTAACAACCTATCTTTTCGGCACTTGGATGCTCAATGCATGAATATTGTGGATATATTAGTGTCAACATTTGAGGATCAAAAAGGCTGGTCGTTAAAATTGGTATCAGAGTTGAAGGTCAAGCAAGAATCTTGGCTTTGTTAGGGTATGACTCATTAGGAGATATGGTAATGGAATGCCCTAACATGAGTTGTATTATACATATGAGACCATATTTGTAATTTTTTTATAAGCATGTATCTTAAAGGTGATTATAACTACGAAAATTAAAGATCTTATATAAGGTAATTCATATAAGTATGAATTATTAAAGTGTGGTCTAATTAATGCAAGTATTAACAGTGTTCATTCATTACCCCTCATTAATTTGTTTAGCCGTACTTAGTAGGTTTATGAGCATTGATGTCCTTTATAGAATAATTTGACATGCTCGACTAGTTTGTGAGCATTATTATCATTTGTAGAATTATTAGCTTAATATTGCTTAGCCAGTTTACGAGCAATGTTAACATTTGTACATTGATTAGAATGCTCGTGCATCTTATCAGCTTTGGTTATTATTTGTTGATTATTGGTTTGTGCTCGACCAGTTTATGAGCATTTTTATGTTTTCACTACATGGGTTGAGTAGATGGTACTATAGATGCATTGAAACGAACACTTTATAAATTGAGTTTCATAGTTTGACTATAAGGTGTTCGGTGACAATGTTGGGTTAGGAGTTAAATCTAGTGAAAGTTGTTTATTTTAATCTAAAGGGAAGGTAAGATATTTTGTAAATAAACATTTGTAAATTTTTTTTTATATAAGTATGTCTTATAAACATCGTTTTTAAACATAAAGGATTTAAAATGATGTTTTGGGAACTTAAATCCTGGTATTTTTAAAATGTTTTCCAAGATTTTAGGAAAACAATAATATTATTATCTGAAAGTATATATTTTAGAAATTGGTTTATGAGGCTATGATCGTGGTACTTAGTAATATTTACGAAGTATTCGATACCATTTTGAAATGATTTTTGGTTCAGTCCGAAAGGCATGATTTGGACGTACTGGACTCACTTCTGTCGTTTGAAAATAATTCTAGTGATGACTGTGACATCTTCAATGTTCATTCTTGAGTTTCAAAGTGGAGGATGTTATAGGGTGGTTTTGGTAAAACATACTTTGACTTAATCACAAAGTATGACTTGATATACCAAAGGTATATGTATATATTATTATTTCAAAAGATTTGAAATAAAACCCATAGTTTAGTTAAAAAGTTTTTCTTTAAAGGAAATCTGATATGAACATTTTGGTGTAGAATTTTTTTATATATTACTATGTTAGGGGACCAAGTGGTAATGGCATAGCCTGAAATAAATGATGAAACCTTTTTGAAAGTGACTAAGGATCGTGTAATATGGATATTAACTAAATTATTTACTTGTGCAAAATATAAATATAAAAGTAAAAGTAATAAAGTGCACCAAAAATTTTGACACTAGTTCGAACTTCCCATTCTACGTCCAGTGTCAGACTACTTCTGGATTTAATCGATACCCTAACTTAATCCAGAGGAATATATATTACACCGAGTAACTAAACATGACTTCCTCTGTCTAGACAACCGAATAGGACTTGAACCGCCTGAGGTTACTACAATAGGACTTCAACTATAAATGGTAGAAAAGTATTTGACTAAGTATGCTCTTGAATAGCACTGATAAGTCAATAATGTACACCCTTCATATAAACTTCTACTTTGTGGTATATCGTGTAGTTTATGAAGAAATGAAGTAATTTTGATCACAAGATAATATTCATGAAAGATCGTGTGATCAAAAAATATAAAGCAGCTTGGAATTGAATGCTTGAGAATTCAATGAAAAAGATAGAAAGAATAATAAGTAGAAGTTTGTTATTGAAACAATGAAATCAATTGCTTAATATAGAATTTAATAGTTGCAATCATTCGTGAAAAGAAATAGTGAAAATTTATGACTACGACTCCTGATTTAAGAGATGTATCTCTTCATGATGAAGAGTTACCCTTTTAGAAAACCAGCCGTTATACAGATTCAGCCGGTGAATAAAATTTAGCAGCCACTTGAATCAACAATTTTTTAGTACAACAAGAAACAGTTCATTTTAGCCCATTTTCAACCGACTGAACATTGTCAGTCAATCGGCTGAATATTCAAAATAATATGCCCATGTGCATAGATTCAATCGGTCGACTTAGGTATTTCAGTCGACTGAAATTCAAATCTTTTTGGGTGTTTTATAAATTTAAAAAGATTGTGTGTTTATGTGTGTATATCACATAGGAGAGATTTTAACAACTTCATTATGATATAGTTGTCTTTTTATAAAGTTGATATGATTTCCTGCAAAAATGGTTAGCATATACAATATATACTTGTATAGTTGTCACTATCAAAACATAAAAATATAAGGTTCTAACATTCTCCTCCTTTTTGATGATGACAACTATATAAGTTTAATTTTAAATTTAGTTATTCTCCCTCTAACTTGTTACTCCCCCTATCGATATAGCTTAGTTTTCTACCCCTTTCTCATCGGGAA
This sequence comes from Allium cepa, assembly GCA_030765085.1. NCBI lineage: Eukaryota > Viridiplantae > Streptophyta > Magnoliopsida > Asparagales > Amaryllidaceae > Allium > Allium cepa. The sequence continues at coordinate 473,920,197 of CM060929.1, forward strand.
AAATAAGATAAAAAAGTAGATATAGATTAAATAGCTCTCCCTAAATTATATACTCCCTCTATCAATATACCCAATTTTCTCCCTCTTTGTCATCAACAAAAAGGTTGAAAATATGTAATTATTAGCCAATTTTCAAAAAATAGTTTAACAAAATGTACAGAATGTTGGCTAATGTTAGGTACAAAAAAAAATGATTCAAAACAATTTGAAGCATAAATTAACTTTTTGAAGAAAAAATATTTATTAACTTCAAAAAATTTTATTTTCCTTGAAGTAATTTTTCACATTATATTTCTAGCACCTCTGAAATCAACACATTATATAAAAAGTGCATCTAATTTGTTTATTTCAAAAATATTCCTTTTTGATACACTAATAAAAATACATATCCCAAACTATTTATAAAAAAAGAGTTGGATATATCGAATTTGCTACTGTTCCATATATCTATAAATGCTCGTTCTCCATCATATGTACGAAACATTTTTTATTCAAAACCTATCACATCCTTTTATCTTTCTTGGGTACCTGCAAAAAAATGTAATGACCAGGTATTTCGAACCATTTGCATCCACACATGTCGGACTTGAATTGCTAAAAATATCAGATTGTTAATTTATATTTGGCAAAACTCAGCATATACAGTAAATAAATCAATCATAGAATCACAGACACGTAGTAATATAACAATAAGCAGCGGTATAGATAAATAGTAGTTCATGAAGCTACTATATAAACATCAAAGTTTGAAATAAAATACAACAGAATATCTCAAATACAATATATTCTCGGATACAAACAGATGAAAAGTCTGAACAAAAAAACTGGATAGTTGAAAGATGAATAGATATAGTTGGATCTTCAAGTGAAGCTCCAAACTCCAAAAGTGAGTCTCAAATGCTGTGACACTCAGTCTGACCCGAGCATAAAGCAAAACACAAAACAACTCGAGTAAGGATTAACATTCTTATATCAGTAAGTTTAACTCAAGTGAAATATCAAATGAAATACAAGTAACTTAAAGGATGTTTGGGATATCCATTATCTAAGGATCCGTGGAACCATCTATTATGTAGTAATATATGCTATTTGTAACAACCCGCAAAATTTTAGCATATTTTAAATGAAAATTTTAATTGAAACTTTGAATTTTATTATTTTAAAATTAATAAATTTATAATTTTAATATATATTTTGGGATTTGACATAAAATGTTTTTCCAAATTTAACAAAATAAAGATTTTTCTATAAATTTAAATTTTGGTGAATTTTGGTCAAAGTTTGACTTCCTGTTAAAAATTTGAAATTTGAAATTTTGAATTCTATTCTTTTTTTATGAAGCTGGGTTTAATTCTAACTTTTTTCCTACTTTTCATTTCGTAAAATTCTGATTTTTTACTTCTCCAAATTTGTTGTTTTCAGCGTATTACACGGAGTTATTTTCCCTATAACTTCTATTTTATATTTATTTTGATTTATTTGGGCTTAGACCATTTGGGCTAGAACCCTTTAGTTAGATGATAGCCTATATATAATCTCCTAGGGTTTTGGCTAGCCTCCATCCATTCATTTGAGCCTCCATAGAAAATGTAAGTATTCTTCTCCTTCTTCTTCCTCCTCTTTCCAAACCCTAGATCTCCTTTTTCACCACTCCTCTCCTCCACAAAATTTCGGCCACACCTACGTCTCACCTTCTTCACTTCTCTCTGATTCTCCACCTCTTCCCAAAACAATAGACCTTCCTCTTCCCTGCCCAAAACCGACCACCATCACCAAATAGCCTCTCCACAGCCGAGCACAACCCTTTGCCTCCCCTTGCCTTCCTAGCCGTGAGCCTTGTCCTAGAGATGATGGCCGAACCCACCTAGCCAAGACCAAACCAAAACCACCTCTAGACCAAGCCTATGCAAACCCTAGATAAGCCTCTTATGTATTTTGCAATTGCATAATTTTCTATTTTTTTCTACAAGAATTATTTGTTACGTATGGAATTTTTTTTTTTAGCGTCAGATTTGGATTCTCCTCTCACTCAAACTGATCTGTGGTTTTCTGATTTTTGTGTTGCGCTTTGAATCACTTTTTCCAACCTAAGAAAGGTGAGTAATCACTCTTGATATACGTACTTATTGATTTGGTGAATTGATGACAATTGAGTTGGGAGAATATGTATATGCAAGTTTGACATTTCGCTCATGTTTATATCATGTTAATTCATATGTTTATATCATGTTATTTCATATATTTATTTCATGTTACTTCATATGTTTATTTCATGTTATTTCATATGTTTATTTCATATTATTTCGGTTGTTTATTTCATATGCTTATTTCATGTTATTTCATATCGTATTATACCTATTATGATCACATGCCATGATATGTTGAATATTGTTATGTAAATTATTATTCTGTTGTCACACTGCAAGTTCCTTCACTATAGGTTGAAATGATACATACCCGAACGATCGTTAGAATAAGGAAAAATTTTATGGGCTAAAATGATAGGCTTGAGCAATTTTACTTGGGATTATAGATTTGAAATGATATAAAACCCAAAAAATTAATAAATTGCGGATTGAAATAATATTTGTTCGTATTTACTTGACTCTAGGGTAGAGAATTTTATACAGACTCCGTGGTTGATTTAAAATGATTTTTGTAAAAATAATTATGTATTTTGGATTTTGTATATGAATATCAACTAAAATTTAATGTAATAATTTCTGTAAATTTGTTTATATATGTTAAATTTTTTATAAGAAATACATAGTTGGAAAGGTAAATTTTGGAATTTAATTTATAGTATGAAGGTTAATTGAAATTTAATACTCTGATTTGACTTAATAATGTTATTTTATCCAAACTGATAAATTGTAAGTTTTGATTTACGTAATAGTAATTAAAATGGAAAATGTTTTATGAAAAGAATTGTAAGTCAAACGTACATTTGACATGTAAGTTTAAACTAATGTAAACGGTATAACTTGGGTAATAACAAGGATAATTATCGCTTACTGAAAAGAATTAAAATGCAAGTTAAAATGTACATTTGACATGTAAGTTTTAACTAATGAACAAGGAATTCGAGAAATAAAAATAATAAATGATGCTTACTAAAAGGAAATAAAAATGTAAGATAATAACGTATTTTACTTAAAATAAGAAATTTCAGCTTTAAAACGGGATATTATTGTGACGAATTGTGTTTAACAAAAATTATGGTTTATTTAGTATCCAAATGAATAATTGAGCGTAATAAAAAGATAAAAATATTTATGAAAGGGTTGTATGTATATAATAATTTGCTTGTAACATTGTTATAGGAAGCTAAAACGCTATAATATCTTTTGGTTACATTTCTAAGATGCTACCATTACTTAAGTATTACTTTTCCAAAATGTTATGATCACTTATGGTTATGATTTAGAAATGCCACCATTTCTAAATTGTAAGGTTTTCGAAGTACTATAATTGTAATAGTTACAATTTAAAAATGCTGCTGTTGCTAAAATATTATGATTCTAAAGTGTTATATTTAAACATATAAATTTTTAAATGTTATGACTTTGGAAAAATGAATATTATTCTAGATGAATAAACCATTTGAAATTTATATAACCACGGGTTATAATAACGATTTGTTGTTAAAGAGACCGGGATCGGATATGGACATACTCTTTGTCGATATCGAAAACCACTTTAATAACTGTGTGCGCTGTGGAGATTCCAGAATGAAATAGGATGGTTGTGACGATCCTAAAGGAATATTTCTGTGGACCTAACTCTTGTGAGTTAGCATAAGGTGGCTAAAACAGGAGCAATCGACAGGCCAAGGTGGTAGCTCCTCTAATCGAACACACTTCATCATTAGCCATTCTATTACTTTGCGATTCATTTGGTGCGCACTTTGATTCAGGAGTGTGGGTCGAGTTGGACGGTAGTTGCGGCTATGCATTACCTACAGTCTGAAAGTGTAATTGGTATTTCTACCCAGGCATTGCCTAGTCTTGTCGTGTCACCTACCCTAGCGTGCCTTCTACGAGTTTGTTTTGTACCATACCTATGGAGTGCCCTCTCACGGCGTCCAGTACGGACGGGATTACGGTACTGTATAAGCTATGGGAATTTATAAAATGTGTTAAGGTGGAAAATGTTGAGCCTTAACGCTGTTTTTAAATACTATACTTTACTTTAGAAATTATTATAATAGCGTGTATTACTACATAGTAGATAGTTTAACGGATCCTTAGAGGATGGGATCCCAAGCATCCTTTATGTTACTGATGCATTTCTTTAACAGTTCACTTGAGTTGATTTACATTTTACAAGTATACATGTCCTGACTTGAGTGTTTTGTGTTTTGTGTTTTGCTTTACGCTTGGGTCAGCCCGAGTTTCACAATTTCGGTTGCATCCTTTTTCGGAGCTAGAGAACCACTGGAGTTAGCCAACTACTTGATATTTCATTACAGTTATTTCCACGCCACTTGTGCTTTGTAGTGGAAACTTGTGTATCTTATTTTTCAAGTATTTGTTTCTAGATTTGGCATTATGTATAGGTTTTGAAACTTAGTATCTAAGAGTTTCATGAACTCCTATGTTTATATATTCCACTGTGAAATTATTTTGATATTCTGTGTCGGTGATTCTGTGATGATTTTATTTGCCCCAACTTTTATTAACAATCTGTTTGTTTTGAATTATTCAAGTCTGATATGTGAGGTTTATTGACGGTTTGAATGGTCCAAAATGGCAGGATGTTACAGTTGGTATCGGAGCTTCGGTTTTAGGCTAACCTTAGCCTACGGGGCAAAAACTCATTAGAGATAGGGTAGAAATACCCTAGAATGAGTAAAATCAATCTTAGAATCATTCTTTGAAAGGGAATGTATTTTCAAGTATAAAATTGTTTTAAAATGATTTTAAATGATTTTTAAAAATATTGTTTTGGATATGAAAAAAGTTCTTGTTTAAAATCTAATTTCCTTAGAATTCCCTTCTTTTCGAATCCACCTTGTTGTGTAGAATCCTTTGATTTGGATTTCTAGTCTATTTGGGTATTTTCTTCTATATTTTCCTTTATCTTTGTCTTAAATTTCGTTCTTGAATTTCCAGGATGAATCGTAGGGATGCCAGAGGTCAGGGTCGTGGTGTTGCCCTAGTTCTAGCACCAGTTGCACCCATTAGGTATACTACTCTCTGTAAGGAGTTCACCCAGTTAGGCGGTACTAACTTTTCAGGATCATAGACCATCATTGAGGCTCAGCAGTGGCTGAGAGGCTTGGAAAGGATTTTCGCTAGTTTAGAGATCACCGATGCTCAAAAGCGCCAGTTAGCAGCGTGGCAGTTGAAGGAGGCAACACTAGATTGGTGGGAGTTTGTTGTAGCCAACACTGTTGACGCAGATATTTCCTAGGATCAGTTTAGGTATTATCTTAAGTTTGTCCTTTTGAATTTGGTTTAGGATCTTCATCTTGCCGGAAGCAGCCTATTGATCTTTTTTCCATCACTTGCTTCAGGTGTGACCAGAAGGGGCACTACGCCAATAGTTGTCCTACTTTGGCCGGAGAAGCTGTTCCACCGGTTCAGATGACTAGGCGTGATCTTTGCCATATTTTCTTGCAACCTGGCCACTTCAAGTAGGATTGCCCTACTTAGAAGAAGGGCAAGCCATCGGGTGTCTTTGAAGTAACTTCATCTACACCACCTGCTCCTAGTGATACCCAAGGTACTCTCTAGAGCACCTTTACCTTGTTTAATCTTCCTATTCGTGTTTTATTTGACACTGGAGCTTCGCATAGTTTCATTTCTGTGGATCGTTGCAATAAGTTTGAGCATATCCTTTCACCCGAGTGTGAAACAGTACCATTTTGTGTTACTAATCCTATTGGTGGTCCCGCAAACCTTAGTAGGATTTATAACATGTGAAACTCTTCCATTCTGGCTATCGTTTTTCTTGTGATTTCTACGTTCTAGGTTTCGATGCTTTTGATCTATTGCTTGGAGGAGATTGGCTGAAGAAGCATGAAGCTATTATTTCTTGTGAAGCCCGTATCATTTCTCTTGTTGGTGATAAGGGCGATCTTTTAGTGATTCAGTGCCACATGCCTAAGGAGTATGCAGGAAGTTTTGTTTATTCTCTTGATTCTTCCCCTAGTGATCTTGATTCTACTCATGTGGTCAAACTCTATTCCGATGTATTTGGTGAAGTCACTTCATTACCTCCTAAACAGGAAATCGAATTTTGTATTGACCTCATTTCTGGAGATCGACCTGTAGTTCTTTTTTCCAGAAGAATGGCACCCTATGAGAAGGTTGAGTTAAGGAAGCAAATCAAAGACTTGTTCTCCAAAGGTTTGATCAGACCCAGTCATTCCAAATAGGGGGCAGCGGTAGTTTTTGTCACCAAATCTGATGGTTCCTTGAGGATATGTGTTGATTATAGAAAGCTGAATAAGCTCACTATGAAAAATAGGTATCCAATGCCTCGCATTAATGATATGTTTGATCAGCTTTATGGTGCTACTATATTCTCTCAGCTTGATCTTGCCACTAGTTTCCACCAGCTCAGAATTGTCGAGGACGGTATTCCCAAAAATGCTTTCCATTCTAAGGATGGTTTCTTTGAGTGGTTTGTCATGCCTTTTGGTTGACTAATGCTCCAGCTTTCTTTGTCGACCTTATGAATCGGGTTTTCCATGATGTTCTTAATAAGTTTGTTCTAGTCTTCGTCGACGATATCCTTGTTTTCTCCAAGTTAGAGGAGGAGCATGAATCTCATTTGAGCTTTATTCTTGGGACTCTCAAAAGTCATCAACTGAAAGCCAAATTCTTGAAATGCCATTTCTGGAAAGATGAAGTCCGATTTCTTGGACATGTTGTTTCTGGTGATGGAGTTTCTGTTGATCTAGTTAAGATCGTTGTGATCAACGTAAGTCTATCTTCTCTTCTTTCCTTTGTGACATTAGTTGTTCTATATCCTTCTCGGTTCTTATTTTCCCTATTCTATTTTAGGATTAGGAAACTCCAAGGACTCCATCTGATATCCATAGTTTTCCGGGCCTTGCCGGTTATTATCGGAGATTCGTTGAGAATTTTGCTCGGATTGCTGCACCTCTCACCGCTCTAACTCGAAAGAATGCTAAGCTTAGATGGAATGATAAATGTGAAGCTGCATTCAATGAGTTGAAACACAAGCTTGCTTCCGCACCAGTTCTTACCGTTCCAAATGGAAATGAGGGATTAACGATATGCACTGATGCAGTCACGATGGTTTGGGAGTTGTTATGATCTAGGATGGGAAGGCTATCGCTTATGCCAATCGTCAGTTGAAGACCCATAAAGCCAATTATGCTACCCATGATTTAGAATTACTTGCCGTAGTTTTTGCTTTGAAGCTTTGCAGACATCACTTCTTAGGAACTAAGTTTGAGCACTTTACGGATCATAAGTCTTTGAAATATATCTTCACGTAGAATGACTTGAATTTGAGACAAATTAGATGGCTTGAGTTTCTAGCTTCTTATGACCTCAACATCAACTATACCTGATGAAAAGCTAATGTTTTAGTCGATGCTTTGAGTCAGAAGAAGGAGATGTTATGTCAGCTTATTGTTTCTTCTCCTCTTATAGACCGTATTATTGCTAAGCAGGATGATGATAGGATAATTAGGCTTATTAAGGAGAATGTTCATAATAGAGTTGGTGGTAGTAGCTTAGATGGAAGTGGAGCTCAGATTGATGATAGAGGGATTTTGAGGATTAATAATCAGATTTGTGTCCCGAATGTCGATGGATTGAGGCAAGAGTTACTTTGGGAAAATCATCGGTCCAGACTTTCTATTCATCCAGGTGTGACAAAGATGTACCATGATATGAAGAAGCTGTATTGGTGGAGTGGTATGGAGCGTGATATCTCCCTCTTTGTTAGAGACTTGTCAGTAGGTTAAGGCTGATCATCAGAAAGCTTCTGGACTATTGCAAACCCTTGAGATTCCCAATTGGAAATGGGAACAAGTTTCTATGGATTTTATTGATGGATTACCGAGGACTAGAAGGGAAAATGAAAGTATTTGGGTTATTGATAGATTGACCAAGTCAGCACATTTTATTCCAGTTAGATCTAACCGTTCTACTTCTAGTTTGGTTGAGATTTATATGAAAGAGATTGTGCGCCTTCATGGTGTTCCTGACAGTACTGTTTGTGATAGAGGCCCCATCATTACCAGTAAGTTTTGGAAAGCTTTTCAAGAATCTTTAAGTATTCGTATAAATCTGAGCACTGCTTACCATCCACAGACCAATGGTCAAACGGAAAGGGTGAATCAGATTCTAGAAGATCTTCTTCGTGCCTGTGTCTGGAGGATCTTAGGAAGATCATCTCCATCTCGTTGAATTCACCCAGAACAATAATTATCAGGTATAATCTTAATTATCCGTTTAAGGTTGTCTTAAACATTTATCTATCTTATTCCATCTTTTGAATTCATGCTAGTATTAAAATGGCTCCATTTGCTGCTTTTTATGGACGACCTTGCAAATCTCCGTCTTGCTGGATTGAATCCGGTAATCGTTTGGTTCTTGGTCTCGATATGATTTTAGAAGCATCGAAGAAGGTTGAAGAAACTAGGAAAAAGATGAGGATTGCTCAGGATGACAGAAGAAGTATGTTGACAGGCGTAGGAGGAGTTTGGAGTTTTCTGTTGGTGTTCATGTTTTTCTTAAGGTTTCTCCATTAAGAAATGTGATTCGTTTTGGTCGGAAAGGGAAGCTCGCTCCTAGGTTTATCGGTCCTTTTCGCATCTTAGAGGGAGTTGGTTCCTTAGCTTATCGCTTGGATTTGCCTCATAAACTTTCTGGAGTGCATGATGTGTTCCATGTTTTGCATCTTCGTTGGTATCTTCATGAACCATCTTTGATTGTCCATCCTTCTGCTCTCGAGAGTTTGGATGTTGAGCCAAACCTTACTGTCGAGAGGAAGCCACTTCATATTATCGACAGAGGTACAAAGCAGCTTTGAAGAAAATCTGTAACCTAGTCAAAGTGCAATGGAGCACTGATGATTGGGATTGTACTTGGGAAACGGAAGAAAGCATTCGTGCTTTGAATCCAAAATTATTTGTTCCATGTACTATTCGTTATCCTAGCTTGTCCTTCTTTGTTTTCTATGTCTCATTCCTTTTCGAGGATGAAAAGTTTTGAGTGTGGGAAAGTGTAACAACCCGCAAAATTTTAGCATATTTTAAATGAAAATTTTAATTGAAACTTTGAATTTAGTTATTTTAAAATCGATAAATTTGGGGTTTTAATATATAATTTTGGGATTTGATGTAAAAAAAAATTCCAAATTTAACAAAATAAAGATTTTTCTAAAAATTTAAATTTTGGTCAACTTTCGTCAAAATTTGACTTCCTGTTGAAAATTTGAAATTTGAAATTTTGAATTATACTTTTTTTTATGAAGTTGGGTTTAATTCTAACTTTTTTCCTACTTTTCATTTCCTAAAATTCTGACTTTTACTTCTTTAAATTTGTTGTTTTCAGCGTATTACACGCAGTTATTTTCCCTACAACTTCTATTTTATTTTTACTTTGATTTGTTTGGGCTTAGACTAGAAACTCTTTAGTTAGATGAGAGCCTATATATAATCTCTTAGGGTTTTGGCTAGCCTCCATCCATTCATTTGGACCTCCACAGAAAAATGTAAGTATTCTTCTCCTTCTTCTTCCTCCTCTTTCCAAACCCAAGATCTCCTTTTTCACCACTCCTCTCCTCCACAAAATTTAGGTCACACCTACCTCTCACCTTCTTCTCTTCTCTCATATTTTTTTCCTCTTCCCAAAACCATAGACCTTCTTCTACCAAACCCTAGCCGTGACCTCTTCCCTGCCCAAAACCGAACACCATCACCCAAATAGCCTCTCCATAGCCAAGCACAACCCTTTGCCTCACCTTCGTTTTGCCTTTCTAGCCGTGAGCCTTACCCTAGAGATGATGGCCAAACCCACCTAACCTAAACCTAGCCTATACCAAACCAAAACCACCTCTAAACCAAGCCTATGTAAACCCTAGATAAGCCTCTTATGTATTTTTCAATTGCATAATTTTCTATTTTTTTCTATGAGAATTATTTGTTTACGTATGGAATTTTTTTTAGCGTCGGATTTGGATTCTCCTCTCACTCAAACTGATCCGTAGTTTGTTGATTTTTTTGTTGCGCTTTGAATCACTTTTTCCAACCTAAGAAAGGTGAATAATCACTCTTGACATACGTACTTGTTGATTTAGTGAATTGATGACAATTGAGTTGGGAGAATATGTATATGCAAGTTTGATATTTCACCCATGTTTATATCATGTTAATTCATATGCTTATATCATGTTATTTCATATATTTATTTCATGTTATTTCGTATATTTATTTCATGTAATTTCATATGTTTATTTCAACTTATTTCAGATGTTTATTTCATGTAATTTCATATTTTTATTTCATATCATATGTTTATTTCATGTTATTTCATATCATGTTATACCTGTTATGATCATATGCCATGGTATATTTAATATTGTAATGTAAATTATTATTCTGTTCTCACACTACAATTTCCTATGTTTATATATTCCGTTGCGAAATTATTCTGATATTTTGTGTCTGTGATACTATGATTTATTTTATTTTCCCCAACTTTTATTAACAATCTATTGTTTTGAAATGTTCAAGTCTGACATGTGAGGTTTATTATCGATTTGAATGGTCCAAAATGGCATGATGTTGCACTATTATAATATGTCTATTAGTAAACTAAAAGTATTAAATAGTTTTAAGGCATTACCCATGTCCCCCTTAACACATTTTATATATTCCCGTAGTCTATACAATGTCGTACGCTCCACCAAACTGCCACATAGGTACAGTGCAAAACAAACTCGTAGAAGGCACGATATGGCATGTGACAAGGCACTCAAGGCAATGCCAAGGCAGATATACCGTTTCCAGATCCGGACTGGTGGTAACGCATAGCAGCTATTACCGCCCACCTCGTGACACACTCCTAAATCAAAGATGCACCCAATCAAATCATAAAAGCAATAGAATGTTATCGAAGAAATGTGTCCGATAGGAGGAATGACCTTACTTGGTCCGACATGGCTCCTGTTTTAGCCACATCAAGCTGACTCATGGAAGTTAGGGCTATGTAAATACCATATAGAATCGTCACCAAACCATCCTACTTCATTCTGGAATCTGAAATCTGCACCACCTACACAGTTGTTAAAGTGATTTTCGGTATTGGCACAGAGTGTGACAATATCCAATCCTAGTCTCTTTAACAGCCTAATGCTTGTTTCACACCATGGTCATTTCATTTCAAATAGTTCATACTTCATATCAAAATATCGTATTCATTTCAAAACCATATCAATTCAATATCATTGTTTATAAAAAAAATCGTTTCTAGAATCGTAACACTTTCAAAAATTTAACACTTTCGAAATCAAAGCACTTTTGAAATCATAACATTTTTGAGACCAAAACACTTTTGAAACCATAACACTTTTGAGACCATAACTCTTTTAAAATCATAACACTTCCAACATAAACAGTTTATATATTAAAATAGTTATAGATTAAAATTGTTCATATATTAAAATAATTTATATACTAAAAAAGTTTATATATACGAAAATATTTTATATAATAAAAATAGTTTCCTCTAATTTCCCAAATCGATTCAAATCATTTCAAATTCCAAAAATTAAATTTAAATCAACTCCAATTTAACTATTTCAAATTTAAAATTTAAAGATTTAAGTTTATATATTCAAACATTGACAATATAATTTCCATTTATATTTCCAAATTTAACTTTAATTTATTTCAAATTGGACAATATTCACTTAATCATTTTAATAACAATTTCTTTGAATTCTGATTTATAAATTCAAATCAATATTAAATATTCAATCTCAATTTTATTTAAACTTGAGAATATTCATTTACTCACCTTTTATCAAATCAACTTACAAATCATATCTTCCAAAACCTCAAAACTCAATAAATTTAAATCAATTCCTATTTAAATTCACTTATTAACCAATTTAAATTCCAAGCCAACATTAATTTATATTTCCAACCTTTAATATTAAAGTTATAAAATCTATTTTAAATATTAATATAAGTTTAAATAAATACTTAAACTTATTATAAACTAAATAAATTAATTTTTTCTTAAGTTAAATCTTAATATTAAATTTATTTTATATTAAATCTTATTTCATCGATATTTAAAACAAATAAAATATAAGTAAAATCTTAAAATTTACATTTTTCAAAACTAACTTATAAGTTAAAATTTCCAAAACATATTATTTTAAAATTTAAATTTTATATTATACTTTAAAAATCAATATCTATTAAAACCCATATATTCCATTTCAAACTTTGGAAATCATTTTAAAAATATAGACCGATGGTGTACGTAGACAATTTTCTATCATATGGTCAAGTGATATAGATATTTATCATTTCAAATCCGCAAACTGAATATTTACGGATATATATCATTTCAACCCGTAATCCCAAAAATTTCAACTCAATGAAAATCGCTTTGGTTTTTCATTTCAACCCATAACGATTTTTCCCTATTCAACAAAATCGTTCGGGTATGTATCATTTCAACCCATAGGAATTTCTAAACTAACAGGGAACTTGCAGAGTGAGAACAAATATGATAATAATATAACATATCAACCACAGACATATATCATCGGTAATCAGTAACATATTATTGTGTCAGATGTCACAGGTGAACCATTACAGATAATGGCATATCATATATAATAATTAAATAATTAACAGTCCAAATTTAACAGCATATTTTAATTGTCATTTCAATGTGAATTAAATTTATCAAATATAAGAATGTTAATAGTAGTGATTGCTCACCTTCCGAGGCTAGAAAATAGACGGCACAACAAGCTATGATTTGAATCACGATCTAGACAATCGGTTAATCCAAATAATAAATCTCAAAGCAAAGTAAGCTGAACATGGATTTGACAGACAAAGCTGATAAATAGGAATCGATGAGAAGATATTAAATCAGCTTGATATAAATGGAAAATATATATACTATTATTATTATTACTATTTTATTAAAATCAATATTTTAATTGAGACAAATATTAAAATAATATGTATATATACACATCAAAATTATTATTCTTAAAATACAAATATTATAAAACTTATATAACTTACATATTATATCATTCATATAAACTAACGTATATAAACTAACATATTTATACCGATAGATTATAAAACTTATATAGACTAACATACACACACACACACACACACACACATATATATATAATCAAAGAATTGTAAAGGCAGAGGCAAATATATATATATCTACTCAAACAATATATGCAAACTATATATGTAAAATACAACTAAATACAGAATAACACACATCCTTTAAAATCACAGTGTGTGTGTGTCTGTGTATAACATTCAAAACCAATAATTAAAATCAATACTTTAAACACATTATACATATACAATAGATCATAAGTATTATATATATAACTAATATATAACTTACATATATAATATATTCACATAGAAGGGGAGAAAACAAAGCCTGCTGCTCTATCAAGTGGAGGCAGCATATATATACATACTAGTGCGAACCTGTGCTAGCACACGGTTTTCATTTAAATTTTTGATAGTAAAATGCAGTCATAAAGTATTATTTCTTGACTTTATTGGAGGTATTATTGACATGAGGAAAATGATTTAATATTATCATAGTAATAATTGGACTAAAAGCAACAATGATCAATATTACGATCAAACACCTATTAGAAGAATTAGATTAATTAGAAAGTAAAATAAGTTGTGATAAATCAATATGTATTAGAAGAATCAGATCAATTAGCAAGTAAAAAAAGTTATGATAAATCAAGTTTTCAAAACAATAATGCAGTAGATGGCAGATTGTTCAAATTATTTGGATTTGTGTCAGACTTAAATTCTATAAATGAGTTGAAAATATAACAATTTTTTGAAACAGTCAACAACATAAGAGGTCAACATCAGGTGAACTTTATTACATGCATTATGAGTTCTGACAGTAGACAAACTGAAATAGATAGTGAAATATTCACGTGCATTGATTTCAAAATGTATATAGTTTTATTGTATTTATAGCTGAATATATGTTTTGCTACATAAAAATTATTGTGATGACAATGAACTTGCGCATTTCACTCAATCCATATCATGGTTAGGATGTTAAATTATATTTTCTGGTTTCTATTCAATATCATTTGGAAACCATACCTAATCCATGCAACACCACTGATAAATAATATGTTTAATGTTTCTTAAGTGAAATAAGCACAATGTTCTAACCATACCTAGTGACATTAAATATATAAATATCACTTATAAATCATTTTAGACCAACATCAACAAAGCAACAATACTGACATCGAAGCTGGATCATAATTATAGTCGAACTGAACATAGATAAGAATCACATCTTCAAACGATTAATAGACAGCTGTTGGTAAATGTTTAAGGATTCTAATTTATTTAGATTAATCTTTTCTTAAAACTGTTAATAGATAGCTGTTGGTAAATTTTTTGAAGTAATCTTAAAACATACAAAGTATAACAGTTCTTTTCACATCAATGAATGTTGGGAATTGATAAAAGAAAAGGAACTTTAGATAAGAGGCACTATTTATATATTTATGTGGTGGAAAACTAAATTGATAAGAAGAATGAAGAAAATGTATCTTCTCCTTTCGTTAAACTAATAAATAACATAGTTTACCATTTGATAAAAATACCATCCTAATAAATGAAATCTCAAATTTATAGTTTTGAAAAATTACGAAGAATTTTGTGGTATTATAGATGAATTTCTAGAAGTCGTAGAGTTTCTTAACAAAATTTTCTTAAGTACTGATATTTTTAAACATTTAAACTCATAGGAATTTAAAAATGATTTATCAAACTATACATATAAGTTTTGTTTTGTTTTCTATAATTCTAATTTTGTAGTTTTGTAAATTTGCAATTTAGTATTTTCTAAATCTAATACTTTCATTTTCTTCATTAAACTGTATATAAAGGAATATCGTAAGGTTCTTCTAACCAGTAAATAACTAAAACAACCCATTTAATATTTTATTCCATTTAAAAATTATACTTTTCAAAATTTCCCCTTAATTAATCATATCCATTAATTTACTTATTTCTCACAGTATCAAACACCATGTGGTAGTAGAGAAATATGATTAAAAAGAATGTAACGTTTCATTTCTTACTTGCACTTTACTTTTATATTATAAGTACTATTTAACATAATCTTATTTGATGATTTAAAGTGAATTAATTGTAAGCACATTATGTTGATCTGATAATCTTTTTTCTCAATAAAAATATGCAATAGAGTACGAAAATTATCTTGAGTTGATTATTTTTTGTCTTAAAGAACGCAAAACACAAATTTATCTATTAAATTGAACACATTGATAAAAAAATATTTAAAATAGTTTACATCAGATTCACTCCTATCCTTTTGGAAAGATAAAATGCATAAGCAAAGTACAACAATGGTATCACATCATCTAGTTTTAGAACACTCATTTACGTACAACATGAAAAGTCAAAACTGCCATGCAATATACGCTATGTGTCGCTTCCTCGGTACCCACTGTTTTAGTTTATTCTTCCTGTTCCTGTAAAACAATAGCAGGCATGAAATAGTTAGTATAACAAAACATGAAGTAATAAGTAAAGCAAGATTTATTTAGCAATTGTTCAGGAAATTTTTTGTATGAATAAAGCATTTAACTATTAGAAAGTGATGGCGATAGGATTGTAAAATGGGAATCGATGATTGTTTTATTTATTCAATGATTTTAGAAAGGAATCAGAAGACATTATCTATCAATTTTGATTACTGTACCGATTCTCACTCATCTTTTCAAAGAAAAGGCATTGAAATCAAAACCTGGAGTCATATTGAAAGAATCAAAATAGGACAATAATCTTGGCCTACCTCAATTTTTAACTGGGAAAAAGGACTTGCAATGTTAAACGTGGTTGGGATGGAATCTTTGAATGTTTAAGCTTAGCGATGAACTAAAACAAATGGTTAGCAGTGGAAGTAGTTTAAATGATGCACAAATTCATTAGTGGGTAGCTAAATGCTTTTGCAGCATCTTCTTAGTTGAATTTTTGTAGAAACAGAAGATGAATATGAGCAAATAAAGATAGCAGCTGGGTATCAGGTATAATTATATAACAAAAAAACTTATGGTAAAAAAAATTATATATGCAAATTACATTGATTTTAATATCCTCTTGTACATTCTACATCCAATAATAATCGTATTAAATTAGTGTCCAAAAGAATAAAAGCATACCAATTCACTTACCGTAAAGGCATCTTAATCTACATAATCTTTTTACACGGTCCCAACAGCAAATGAAATAAACATGCAAAATATCCAACAACTAACCACTCCAATGCAGACCAATGACTCATATTACATTACACTTATTCCTAAGCTTTGAACAAGTTTGAACCATCCTAAGTTGTGACGTTGATTTGAGAACAATGTGGATTTATGTGATACAGAATGGCATTCTTTTAACAACGGATGAAAAAATGAGAATTGTAATTAGCATATATTTTTTTACAGTTAAAATGCAAACATTTTTCCTAAGCATGAAATGATGAGTTTTAAGTTATCAGATATTTGGCAAATTCTAACTATTTTACCAAATGCTAGATCGATCTCTATATGTCTACTAACTCAATTCCTTTTAGATAGTGTAAGCGAGCGTTCATTCCAAGGTTCAAGTTACTAAGAAACCAGAATGAAGGTTGCATTTCAAGGTATAATTACTAAAATATCAAATAGTTTTGATAGTGTTTTAATTCATAAAGTGGCTACATTTAATGCTTAATGGAATGAGATTATGAAATAAAATTTCTCACATGTATTAGGGAAAATATACTACACTATTTACGCTTGTTGCTTAAAACAAAATAAAAAACAAAGAGTTGTTTTCAATACAACAAAACGCATACCAGGCGCATAATATAAACTAAGAAAGAAGTATTTAAGCGTGATGATGCTAGTGCCATCAAAATATCATTGAAATATGTGACACATCAAAATATGAAGCTCTATTAAATGTTTTTACATTTTTCGTTTTATTTTTTTTTCTTTATTTAAATATTCAAGTTTATCGATGTTCTTTTGTATGTATATTGTAATTTATTCATTTTTTCCTTTTCATAAAACTATTTCCATTTGAAACATATTATAACTTCATAGTTTTTCACGGTCAACCGTTTTAGTTGAAAATAAGTATGGGCAAAATTTTGAAGTATCCACACTAATACCTTTTGTATACTACATAATTTATTGATTTTTTTCCATTTAAAGAACAGTTTCCATTTGATATATATCATATTATATCTTATTTATGTCAATGTAAATCTTCATATTAAATAATTTATTGAATTTTATTTTTATAAATTAGTTTCTTTTAAATCATTGTAATGACCCAGAATTTTATTTAATTAAAATTTGAATATTTAATTTATTTTAAATATTAATAAGTGAAATTTATAAGTCAAATAAATTTAATTTGAATTATTGGATTTAATTTGATAATTAAATCGATAATTTAATATGTTAAATTATGGAAATAATTGAAAATTGGGTTAAATATGATTGAAAATGATTTGTAAAATTTTATTTTATCATATTGAAGTTAGAATGATATTTTAGAACTTTTAAAATCGAATTAAGAGTTAATTTGTGAAAATTGAATATTTTAATATTTAAATCGACCAGTGAAAATAGTCAATTTTTGAACAGTCTCAGAATTGAACGAAACTAGTTTCATTGGATCCGTAATAGTTAGTTATTACCGGATTTCAAATTTCGTGTCAATCGGAGTTATCGTTTGATCGTGGCAGCTCGAAACGCATCGATTTATTTTTAATTTTAATTTGGCGAGTTAAAATAGCCATTTTTCAAAAAGTCTCGGATTTCAACGAAACCAGTTTCATCGGATCCGTAATGTGATATCATTGTAAGGTTTCAAATTTCAAGTCAATTGGATTTACGGTTTGTCCGATACAAATTAAAACGCCTAGAAAATCGCTTAAATCGGTTTAATTCAAATTGAACGTTTATTGCCATAATTCGCACAGATGTCCGAATTAGCTTTCGAAACCTATTCCATTGTGTCCGGAACGCGGGGTAAACCCTAGAAACGCTGGTTGCGGCGCGTAAATCGGAGTTTGGAATTTCCGGGATGTATAGTGTTTGAATAATTCTCTATAAATAGACCTAAATTTCTAAAAAAAAAAAAGAGGCAAAACCCTAGTTTCAACGTGTAGCCGCCACCCCCACTGTCAATGGCCAGAAACGTCCCTTTTTCTTTTCTCAATCTCTCTAAATCCAAGCAACAATTCGTGATACCTCCAACATGAAAGTTGTAGCACTCGTCGTGATCTTTAATTCTATACGGTTATGATCGAATATGGTGTCGCGAGGAGGGAGCTAGGGGGCCGTTTGCAGCAAGTTGCGCACGCAACTCGAGGGGAATGGGGCAGCCGAGCTTCATGTGCTTGAGGCCGAACATGGAGGGAGGTGAGGGCTTCGAGATGGCGTTTCCTGATCGAGTTCTAGTCAAGCGAGGTGGTGGCAAAAATCAACCCTAATTTGTGCTATATGGGTTTGTATGCGTGCGTGTGTTCCTGTACATGAACGAGAGAGAGGGAGATGGAGTGGACGGTCCAGATGGGGAGATGCAGATCCGAAGGTTGTGAATGGATGTGGGTTTATAAAATTTAATGTAAGTTGTAAATTGTTTATATAAAAATCGTGTAACTTCAAAAATTGATATCTTTTTCATACGAGGTCGAAAACGCGCGAAACCAGTTGCGTTGGAATCGTATGGACGAGCACTACGCGATGGAATTGGATTGGAGTCGTTTGAAGTTAGTGAGAATTTTGGGTAAAATTAAACGTCCGTTTAATTTTATTCGAAATAAATCGCTAAAACGAAATTTAAATCAAGGTGAGAACTTCTCACTCAATCGAATCAGTTTCGATTTTATTTTAATAGTTAGATTTAAAATATTTGAATGCATGTTTGAATGATGATTGTTATCTATTGATCGTTAAAATAGACATTATGCGCCGTTAGTAAGCGGATGTTATTTATTAAAAACATATACCGCGAATATTTCATAAACAGTGAAATTGGTATTATATATAATAGCAATATATATATATTGGCATATGTATATATTGGAGTTATTGATTTCCCGCATTTGTTTGGCGGATGAGACCCTATTGCGCCGTTATTAAGCGGATAATATTTAATAAAAAAAACATATACCGCGATAATTTCGTACTGGAGCGAAATTGGTATTGTGCTAATGTTTGTGGATGCAGGAAAACAGGTTGGAGGGATCCAACTGGATTCCTCAACAGTATTTATTTGATTTCAGATATTTTGATATTTGATGGATTATCATATTGATATATGATATCGTTGTTGTCGTGATTGACTATTTGATATGTAGCATCATTGGACCAAGTTTTGGAATTTTAAAATGATTTATAAAGTGATTTTTGAAAATATACTATATGTTTGGAATTGATCCATTTTGAATAAATAAACGTTATAATTTTTAAAATTATAAAAATTTTGATTTTTGAGAAATATAGTTAAAAAAAACTGATTTTTGAGAATATGATGCTAATGATTTTATAAAATAGTTTAATCGGGATTTTAGAATTTATTGTGAAAAGTTTAAATATAGGATTTATAAAATTTGATTATTTTATAAATCAAAATGGTGAAATAATAAAGGAGATTAAAGAAGTTTAAAGAATAATATAAATTGATTTATATTAAGAGATTTATAAATGGATATTTATAAATTGAAATATAGACATCATAAAACGAGTTTTTATAAGTGTTTGAATGAAGTGTAAATGAGTTTCATAAACGAATGAAATTTATAGAATTATAAATGGAGAAGTTATAAATGAGATTTATAAATAGTAAGATTTATAAATTTGTGAAGTTATTAAAAGAATAGTTTTGAATAAATCATTGAATCTTATAAGTTATAAGATTTATAATTATGAAGTTTAAAAGAACGATTTTGTAAAATAATCGTTTTATAAGCATTTAACTTATAATGTGAACTTTTGGTTTATAATTGAGTTATAAATCGAATAGATTAATAAAGGAGATTTATAAAAAGGAGTTATAAAATAAATAGAAATGGAATTTATAAACATAGTTTTATAAATTCGCAAATGACTTATTTTGATAAGAAAATTGTTATGATTTATTAATGGAGTTATATTCACGTTTTGACTGTGAATAATCCTTTGAAATAAAATGAATAAAAGGATGAAGTTGTTAACATAGTATATTCACGTTTTTGAATAGTGAATAATATGTTAAAGAAAATGTTTAGAAGGTGATGTTTTAAATAGAATTAAAACGATCTAATGATATTTTAAAATGTGTTGAGATTCGAAACCATAGATTTCAACATTTATTGTTGAAATAGGCGTTTTCGAGAAATAAAAGGAAATGATGGACTATAACACTGTTGTTATAGTAAATGATTTCCGAAAGGAAATGTTTTGTATAGTATTGGGATTTATATATCTATTTTAATTTCGAATCCCTATACTAGTGATTTTGGGTTGTCGTAACGATGTTTTACGTAACATTCGTTTTGACCCAAATAAATATGTTTAAGAGAATGATTTCCTTAAAGAATGAAATATATACTTAATTTCGATTGAAGTATATTGAATATTTTCCAAGTGTTGAAAATAAATAAAATTTGTGAATTACTTATGAATAAATAAGTATGGAAATTTTTTCCAATATAAAGTGAATATTACGAGAATTTATCTTTTTGAAGATAAATTGAAATGAATAATTGAAATCGTATATTCATAGATATTTTGAAATATACATTCACTATGGAATTTATGAATAGAAAGGGAAGTTGTTTAAAAATAAATATTGATTTATTTTTGAAGTGTGAAATTATATATCTTGTAAATATATTTTGGAAAATAAATAATTTGGAAAATTATTTGGAAACTGGTGATGTGTGCATATCCATTGATAGTTCAATAACCGACTATCAATATTTCCCTTTGAATGGGTAATGGTTGTGATTTGTTTGAATTTGAATGCCACACTTATTTTTTGAATAAGCGCTCACTATTCGGGTTAACCGGGAAAGGACCATGGGGTCGTATAACCCATTCCGAATATGTGATACGTCGTTATGAATTGCATTTGAAGATCGGTGTTGAAGACCGGATCTTTTTGAAAGCGAAAGGACAACTCGTCGATTGACTCTGCACCGAGTAGCTACGGTATTGAGTTCTCCCTATGTGATGGGAAGTCCGGACATGATTAGAGATTATCCGGATAGCAAGGACTTCTTTGTAAGTGCCTTCGGTTCTATTCGAGCCCGGAACAGACTTGTATGGATTGTATGTCTGACATTACAAATTGAGATATAAAGCCGATTTCTTTCAAATATATTTCTGTTGGTGGCGGAGAATTTATTCTTTTAGCTTAACACCCTTCTCTGAGACGTACGAGCTCAGAGGTTATATAGTTGAAGTTATCAGCGATATATTCCCAATTTGGAAATGTGACATGCTGAGTGTTGCTGTAAATGGTCATTGTGTTGATTATTTGTGATAGGATCGTTTATTTGATCGTCTATCCTGGTGATCATTTCTATGATCATTTGTTGACCCAAAGCATGGCTTTTGTATAAAGTATGTTTTTGTGGGCGTGACTTCGTCGAGCCTCACACCCCGTGAATGGTCAAAACAGGAAAGAAGCAGCAAGGTTATGAGGGGTAGCGCCCTTTAGGATGTGTGCATTTCCTTCTGGAAAAGGGTGGTATCATGGTATGGAGCCCAGATACTTACTCATGTTGAAAACACTTTGTTATGATTGTGTGAATTGATTGCGAGCGCTCGGTGAAAGGTCCCAAAGGACCGGGGGATGGCATATTCGGTCAGTTGTTACTCAGTTAGGGGTAACCCGGCCTTGTGTTGGTAGAGATCCGGTTTGGTTCTCGAGGATGTCCATCCAGAGGCATTCTCATGTGGCAATGGGAAGTTCCTTGGCCTGATCATTCGTTGGAAATCCAAAGAAACAATACGTGACTTGTACGGTATTAGTTGTAGGACCTGCCATTCACTTATGGTGGCGCCCCACTGTTTGGATGGTAGCTATAGTAGGCATACGATAATGGTCGTATGTTGGCTAAGATTTATATTCTACTTTCGAAATGAATTTTTTCTACACTATACACTAGTAATAATATCAAATGTTATTTTAAATGCGTATCGAGCATCTTTGACTATCATAAGGAGAAATCTCCTCCGATTCTGCGTTTGCATTGTGTGTGTGTGCGGGAGGCCTTATGGTAGTCTCATTTTTAAAAGCATTGCGAATTGACTTTAAAAATATTGCTCTATTTTGTTTTTTTAAAAGATAAATAAACTGTTTTGAGTTCTCACACCAGTCACATGACTGACTTGGAGTTTATTGTTTTCCTTACTAAACTCTGGGTGCCCACCAATTTCCACACGGGCAGTTAAGAGTTAGGTTTATCATGATATTCTGGATATTCTGGAGTTGCTGGAGGCAAGCTGGATGGCATGGCGTATTGCTAGTTTATATAGTATTTCTTTTTCCGCTGCACTGTTTGTTGTTGTTGTTGTACACTCTGATGATATGATGTAATGAAATGTAATGTAATAACTGATATAGTTCTTTGTTTAAAGATTATTCATTTATTATTATATGTTGTTCCGCTGCGAATTGTGAGATTCTGATGTTGTTCTGTTGTTTTCTGTCCGTTCTATTTTCTATTTATTTTCTACTTTCTTTTCCCTCTATTCTCCTATTTTCTTTTCTCTCTTTCTATTTTCTATCTTCTACCTTCTTATCTCTTTTTCTCTCTTTTTCTTTGTCTTTCTTTTTCTTAAACCCATAACATTTCGGTTTTTCGGCAACGAAAAATCGAAAACGTTACAATCATATTATAAATTTATTTCTTATTATCGATCAACTTTTTTGTTAGAAACAAACGTGAATAAATTTTTAAGCATCGCCAAATTTTTTTCATTCTAGTTAAAAAGACATGTTCAATCCAGTTGTGAAGGCTTAGAAAAACTTAAATTGCATCTACACTACATTATAAGGTTGAAATAACAAATGTCTAGAGTTGTAGTTGAAATGATGTTATAAAGCCATGTATTTTAACAATTAGAAATACAATGCCTTAAATCGTAATGTTAAAGTCAAATTTAAAAACCATTAAGCTTTTCTTGAATACTTTTAACTAAATATTTGATATGAAAAATATATATTTGAATTGGATCAATTACTCCAATTGATAACCATACATTTTCCTCCATTCAAGACAAAGAATGCATTGATGTACTTAATCATAGTAATACCCAACATATTATCGATCAACTTTTTTGTTAGAAACAAACGTGAATGAATTTTTAAGCATCACCAATTTATTTTAATTCTAGTTAAAAAGACATGTTCAATCCAGTTGTGAAGGCTTAGAAAAACATAAATTGCATCTACTCTCCATTGTAAGGTTGAAATAACAAATGTCTAGAGTTGTAGTTGAAATTATGATGTAAAGCCATGTATTTTAACAATTAGAAATACAATGCTTCAAATCGTAATGTACAAGTCAATTTTAAAAACCATTAAGGTTTTCTTGAATGCTTTTTAACAAAATATTTGATATGAAAAATATAAATTTGAAATGGATCACTTACACCAATTGATAAACATACTTTTCCTCCATTCAAGACAAAGAATGTATTGATGTACTTAATCATAGTAATATCCAACATATGTTATCTTAGAACAATCACCCATTTTGGAAGAAAGATATTGTCTAGAACTATGTCCTAGCTAGCATTTCATTTCCTCTTATATTATACTCACATGACTTGCATATTTGTTGTGAATAGCCGACAATGAACTACCAACCCCTGTTGTGTTAATACATTTTATAATATTGTTCCATTAAAATAACATGCTCCTAATAAAAACAAATTTGGATCTAAAAATAATGTTTCCAAATATAGATAGCCACATGCCGAAAGCGGTGCATATAACACTCCTTAAACTTCGCATGTGACAAATTCATGGTAAATTTTATTGCTAATTATCATATAACACTACACCAAAAAGGTGTATTTGTAATGAATATAGTCGTTACAAATGAAATTTATAAAAGATATAGTCGTGAGCGGTGCATGCGTGAGGTATGTCGTTACGAATATTTATAACGGCCTCTACCTGTTATTAGATATATCACTTACCAACGGACTTTGTCGTTAGAAATCTAAATTTTTCTAACGAAAAAGTTTGTTATTAGTTGCATCGGTTTGTAACGGGTATTTTCCGTTACTTAGTTTCCTCTTTCATGGTAGAAGAAGGGGTTGTCATTCTAAATTATCACGACCTTGTCTGTTACAAATTTCATCATTAGTAACGCACTTGTTCGTTACAAATTTCATCAATAGTAACGACTATGCTCGTTATAAATTTCGTCCTTAGTAACGAATATGTTCGTTACAGCTACCAAACCATGTAGAGCTGCATTTTTGCTAGCATTTACACTACAGAATTGTCCATTATAATACAGTAGGTACATACATATCAAAACTTATAGAATTTCGATAACAATAAGAAATTACGCATCCAAACATACAACTTAAATTGCATAAATATTTGACAACAAATTAAAGGAAGATTAGAAATTTCACAAGTTCATCATACATAACTAAAGAGTTTTCGTTTGCTACCATTGACATAGAGTTTTACTTTGTCTTTCCTCCGCTGCTTCAACTAATGCCTGCATAATACCTAAATAAATTATAAACAAAAGCTTGAGCTTGCATATATTCAAATAGTAATCTCTGTCATAACTATGAAATTTTCATACGTTGAAAAATTTATGAGCATCGATTTGCATGTCTTGTATTTAGAGAAATATAGCAGCGAGTAACCATGTTAACAGGCGCCTGAAGCCCAACATTATGTTGCAGAAATGAGGGCTCCAACATTTTGGAGTGCGGAAAATCGAATTTCCGCACTCCGAACTGTTGGAGATGCTCTTAAGTTCAAACTGTTAAAGCTGGGCATCTCAAAAGAAAAGACAAACCAACCAGTGTGAACAATTACCATGTTCAATTTAATAAAATATGACGAAGTATAACATTTACCGATGATATACTAAGCTATACTGCTATCAGGGGGAAGACATAGGGATCATAATTCTACCTCGTGTGTGAAGGTTCGGAGTGGGATACCAAATGCCCTTGCAAGTCCAAAGTCAGCAAGCTTTAATGAATTGGTACGTCCGTCGATCAATAAATTTTGAGGTTTTAAGTCCCGATGAAGAACTCTGTGTGAGTGACAATAAGCAATTCCTCGGAGAAGCAGATAGAGAAATGTCTACAAAAGATAAAAAGACTAAGACCATTAAACATGAAAGGCTATAATCAGTACCTGAATTCATTGAATAATAAATTTTACTAAAGGCTTTAGTGTGAAGAAACGTAAAGCACGAAGGGGAATAACCAACAAGAATAATCAATATCATGCTAGCGTTTGATTGTTAAATTTCAAAACAAATATGCTTTCATCTAAAGATAACAGTTCTCACTTTGGCGTTTCAAAGACCAAATATATGTGTGACGGAGTGAGGGAATTGAGGGAGGGGAGAGAGGAGGGGGTGTGTGGTGGTTTTGTTTGACTATGAATCATGACTGCAAAGAAGAACTTACTTTAGCCAAACGAGAATCTTTAGCAAAATCTGGGCATGAATCCATATGCTTCTTAAGGTCCAGATCTAGATACTCGAACACAAGATATATTCGCTTCTCACTATGAACTATGTCTTGCACCCTGGCATGCCAAAATTGTTTAGGTCATTTAACACAACTTCTTTATAGCCTAATTACTGGCATGATGTTGTAAAAGAACTCCAATATGAATGTGGAAAAGATGACAGTACAATTACAAATTTTATAATAGATTTCCAAAAGAAATATGCCAACCATAAATGCTCGCAAAAAAGAATATCATAGACTGCCTCAATCTTGAATCTTTTGGCCATTAATAGACTGATTTCATGCACATGGTCAAAATAAAAAATCTAAATAAGCAAAAAGAGGATAGAAATTCAATAGGCCATTTGCATATAGATTATTGATGTATACAGAATGACTAGAATGGAATAGACAAATGTATACAGATGCTTTACTAGCATATAGATTGAAAAAATTAAAATCCAAATTCACACATTCAGAATGCTTCATGAAGCTATTTTATCAAAACTTCAACTACCAGGACAGTAGACATTCCTTACTTTTGCTCTCTATGTGAACTAGTGTAATGACAACTGATATTATAGCTGCCTGTGAGCAATAGTAGTTCAAGATACACCCTTGTATTATCAAGGCAATTTAAGTAATGTAAGGTAACTATCAGTAAACAACCGGAGATCAATAAATCACTAGTTATATAAGTTTTCATTACCCCTTCAGTAAGCATTCACTTTTCTAGCTGAGGTAAATCGAATAGGTGTTGATAACAATAAAGTAGCATAAATAGCATCTTAATCTGAGGTATGTCCAATCACAGTATTAAATTAGCATATATGACCTGTTAATACAGTTAAACAGCAATAATATGTGCTTTAAAGCCGAGTACTAAATAAGTGACCTGTTTCAAACAATCTAACCAACAACAAAAATGTGTTTATTGCATTTAATAATAACATAGATCTATTAACGAAACTAGAAAAACTAATTCTTCTAACCGATTGCAAAACAAAAACATCCTTATTCTGCACGAACAAAAATGCACAAATCACAAAAGCAATAACCTAACAATGTTGGCATGCTGCATTTCCTTCAACGGTGATATTTCTCTAATGGCAGTACTAGGAACTCCCTCATCTTCCTACTCCAACCTAATCTTCTTCAAAGCAATCGTCTCATTAGTCAGCCGATCACGTGCTTTGTAAACAACTCATAAGTTCCTTCTCCAATCTTCTCCACTTTCTCATACTAATAATGCACAAAAATCACTCGCATTACTTTCAAAACATGAAATCACTACTTCACTATTTAAGCGCACACAAAATTCAGTAAAATCACTTAAGTACCCACCTGATCCATTCAATCCAAACTCAACTGCCTGCAATCAAAAAATAAATAAAAATAAATCAACATTCCCTGAAGTTGTAAATCGAGCTGATCTGTTCATTGCATCTAAATCAGCATTATAATCTTCCAAAAACATACAAAAAAATCAAAATCATTCTCTGGGTTGAGGGTTCAACAACTACATCCGCATAAATGGATCCAAACCAAACAAAAGAATTATAAAATTACTACCAGCTGAAATCGAATAAGAGAAACAGGATCGGATCAGTACACCGACAATAAATCAATCTAATCCATATAAGAAACAAACAAATATACATAGAAATGCGGCTAGGAGAATAAAAAGCTTACGTTGCAGCTAGGGTTTTACATTTTGTTTTCGGTTTTGTTGCGTCTGCATTATAATTCGTAGGAAATCAACAGATTTTAATAAAAACTAAAAGCGCGAATTTGGGGAGGAAATGGGGATTTGGCGAAAAGTGAAAATAATTTGGAGATTTGGCGGCTAAGAAAGTGGGAAGCATAATGAGCTTAAGCGTTGTGAGTCTATTTTCCATCTTTTACGCTTTTGTTTTCAATTTATTTTGATTTTTACCAAATTTTATAACGGTGTAAAGCAGTGATAAACAATTTACAACTCCTTTTACAACGGCTTTGAAAGTTTTATAACGGGATTTAAGTGTTATTATTTTATAACGTCATTTGATTGTTAGTAATTCAGAAATATTTGTGTTGGGAAATTTCATGTTTTGGTGTAGTGTAATGTTCATGTGCCAGTATATGAAATTACAAATTAAGATATAGTGTTCATTTCAAAATTGAAGGTATGTTTAGGATTCCTATAATGCTATTGAAAGGAAAATTGAGAAAACAATCAAATACAACAGAAATGTTAATAAACTGCAGATCCTTATCAAGAAGTATTAGTCAAAGAAATTATACCTGATTGTTTTAAAGCTAGCTATTGAAATTAAATCTACTGAGGTAGCTGTGTAAACTAAATATTAAGCCGTGTAAGTTAGGCTATCTATTAAAGTATATGAATTTCAAATATTAAGAATTAAATAAAACATAAAATTTAACACGACATTGTGTTTACATATAAGGTTGAAATTAAAGGGGTCCAATGATTAAGATATATTGTGTTAGATTTCATGCTTTAATTTTTATCTGAATAGACTTTTCCATATATAAAAAATTTGATTTTGCAATATAATGTGCGTCACAAAAAACATTTAAATATGATTTCAATGTTTAAATAATTGGGTAAATGGTCTATTATTTAACGCTATTGAGCTAAAATGAAACAGAATGCTATAACAAACACTTGCAGATCGAATAAAGAAAAGAAAATTGGTGCTTCTACAAAATTAACATATATATACATAATAAGATAACCAATTATTTAAAATCTTTTACCGCTGAGCTGAAATGAAAGATATTGCTTTAAAAAACACTTGAAAATCTAACAAAAAATAAGGAAAATTGGTGGTCATCCAAATGTAACATACATATAATAAGATAACCATTTGTACTAAACATCTTTGAGCATAAACTATCAAGAATATCCCAATATTTCATTGTAGCTCTGATATCTTCTTTACTATCATGAGCTAATGAAATTGTGTGTGTAATATGACTAAACCACCCTCTGCAAAGTGGCTACATATGAGTTGCTACCATGAATCAATTGTGTTATTAAATAGTATTGTTATTATTAGCCTATTCACTCACATTTTCATTTGAAAATGCTTTTCCCACTATCTTGACATCTGATTATGGATGGCAAAAATATTTTACTTTCACAAATTATCAAAACGTTTCAAATATACTCATGAATTTGACATGGAAGAGAAACAAGATAATACAAATAAAATAAGATTTGCTTATAGTCTATATATTTTATCACATATTATAAACTAAACAAAGAGGATAAATTCATTATTCTTAACCTATTCATTCAAATTTGTATGTAAACACATTTTGGGCACTATCTCACTGTCCGAATATGATTAACGTGATTTTATTTTTCATTTATTTCTTAATTTTGGCATAAAAAGTCAGAGGAACATAGATTATCGTAATATTTGAAATATACAAACAATTTGGATGTGTAATAGAAATAAAATAAATAGAGTAATGTCATAAAATAAAGAAAGCAAAAGCCATTAAAGAGAACAATTTTATTCATTCAGAGATTAGTAATACATTTTCATTACATTAGCACCTTTATATAAAGACCTATGAGCTTGGGATAAAACTAATCCCACGATGGGGGACTAAATAAAAAACAGTATATAGCATATTCATAATTTATATTATAACACTTCCCCTTGAATATGCGTCTTCAAAATCTTGAATCCTCTGGTAACATGAAATTGTCTCTTTTGTAACATGTATGATGATTGCTCCCCCTCATTGTTATCATGCTTGCACTTACTCGTTCAGTCGATCTAGATATTGTCCGTTGCCTCAATAAAAAAAATCTCTATTAGGAAAACCTAATGAAAAAACCTTAAACGAGGAAAAGAGTGCAACTTGAGATCATAGATATCATACAATGATATTCCTTCCAAGAGTTTGATACTGCATGATCAATATAATGCCTCATTAAAACACTTTCGAAGAAAAACCCAATGAGAAAAATCTTAGTGAAGGAAAAAAAGGAGCACAGTGACATATCTTATTTTCTCGTTTCTTCAAATGAAGTTTGGTACTTCTGGCTCAAACTAATGTCTCATTAAAACCTTACTAAGAAAAACCCCATGTGAAAAATCTTAGTGAAGGAAAAAGAGTACAATATAGTATGAGATATTTCAATAATTCACAGAATCAAATAGAGTTTGATACTTCTGGATCAATATAATACTTCATTAAAAACTTTATAAAGGAAAACCCGATGGGAAAAACCTTAGTCAAGGATAAAAATACAATTTAACTTAAATAACATATTTGGGATGTTATTTCTTGAAAATGCGTTTGATTCTTGTAGGTCAAGACAATTCCTCGTTAAAAGCTTAGTAAGAAAAACCCAGTGGGAAAAATCTTAAATAAGGGAAAAGAGTATATTATAACTTATTTTCAAATGTTACTAGGGAGTTGATACTTCTGGATCAAGATAATGTCTCATTCAAACCTTACTAATAAAAACCCAGTGGGAAAAATCTTAGTTAAGGAAAAAGAGTGCATTATAAAATACTTATGGATGCTCCCCCTTATTTAAAGTTTCCTCTGAATTCGTATTCGTCTTTCGATAACTTAAATTGGTTACAGATGCTTCTGGATCCATAAATATGTATCTCATTAATAATACAATTTATTAATAGTTTCCTTCGATACAATCCAAAATTTCTAATCCAAATATGATTTGCATTTTTTTTTTTGAATTACCTAGAGAACCAAGTTCGCTTGTAAACTCTAGGGAAGTATGTGCCTGCCAAACACGTACTTCGGGTACTTGTTACAGGGTTGTCAGTTTCGAGGCTCGAACTCGTGACCTTCGATCACGCAATCCGGACCATCAACCAACTGCGCCAACCCTGTTGGCAATATGATTTGCATTTTATGCATTTTGTTTGCTACCTTTATGAAAAACACATCATCTGTTTTCATTTTTATGCTTCAAACCAGTTTTGCATATTGCAACTACATCTTTGATGAATATTAAAAGTTCTATTACAACAATACTTAAAAGCAGGAAGTAATCTACTCATCTTAAAGTGCATCAAGATTTTCATTACAACAATACTTAGAAGAAGGTTGTAGTCTACATTTCATGTTCTTTGCATTCTTTATAATCATCATAGTTATTTATATTCTTCAGGAATAATTTTTGCATATCGCAACTAACATTTCAATGTATATTAAGAGTTTCATTACAACGATACTTAAAAATAGGAAGTAATCTACTCATCATGCATTATATCAAGATTTTCATTACAACAATACTCAAAGTAGGTTGTAATCTATGCTTCTTGTTCTTTGCATTCTTTATAACCACAAAAGTTATTTATATTCTTCAGGAATTTGTATACTTTCATCATTTAATATGATTCAAACCATATTTATACCTTCGGGGTATTTTAAGCATTTCAAGTACTTTCGCTAGTTTGTGGACTACATGTCCATATTTCTCTATTGGTAAAGGATTCATGCTGGCCAGCCATGTTTCCCCTAATTCAAGATATTTAATATTTTTATAAACATAAGCACTTTATTACGTATAAATTTATCATCGATGGTTATTTCTTTGTTAGTTCTAGACATGATTTATTGAGATCTTTTTAATTATCATGTTTTAGGTACCTAAACCACTTCTAGGGTAATTTGACAATCATGCCATTAATCTCTTTAAGAGCACCCTTAAGTGTTTCTTCAAGAACACTCATCTCTTTTATTTGACATGTTTATTACTTACTCCAAAATTATTTCAATTTGACTTTTGTACCATATTTCAGATGTGGTTTACACATTTTGATCCTTCAGGGATTCAAATCTATATTGGAGAAAGTCTACCAGGGATATTATTGATGATTTATTCAAGTTGCTTAATATTTTACATCATTGTATATTTTAACAAATATTTAACACTAAAGATCAAAATGAACTTGTATCGCTTTATCTTTCCCCTCAATGTTGACAAACATTGTCACATTAAATAATAATCATCTTTGGATTCTCATTTTGATCCATTATCATATTGCTACTTGGAAACACACCATACATATTAATGATAAGAGAATAATTCTTTTATCAACTGATAAGATGCATTCAAGTGATATTTGTGAGCTTCTGGCTCATGTTTAAATATGAGATTCAATTATGCTCTATTTTCATGAAATATAATCCAGTTGAAATTATACTAATTTTCTAAAATAAGCTTCTGGCTTACAATATTAGAAGTAACGCAAATATATTCTTTGATGTTTTCATTATAGTTTCAACATGGTAGTTATTTATTTATATATCCTCAAAACTCAACAAATTTCTTTTAAGTTTGCTTGAGTATAATGTATTTTGAATTAAGATATATGTACCATTTGGTAATACTATATGGGCTCTTTCAGACCCTTCAATTATATTAGCAAATTTGCTATGGTTGAAATTTTTAGCTAAATATTTTCGGATAGTTCGGAGAAAAAACTTCTGTTTTTTGAAAATAATGTGAGTAGTTGCACAATCTAGTTGACATATATTATCACTCAAGTATTGATGGTCCATATCTTAAAAGCTAAAGGACAATATAGTTAGTCAACTACCAAATTTATAAGCATAAATAAATGCTAGTACTTTTCAAAAATCTAAAATTGACTACTGATTAAGCCAACATTATCGGTACATTATTTCAATAAATTATGAAAGGAAAAACATACAAGCACCAACTTCTAACTGATTTATTGAACTGAAATAAAATAAAATCCACATAGCGGACTTCAGGCTGGTACTATTGATCAATTCGACCATATCATTTATTATTGCAGTTAGATTTTCATCATTAATGAAGTTTCCGTCATCAACTTCGAAGATATGATCTAACTTCAGGTTAGTATTACTAGACAATCCTTTCACATAATTTTAGTTTAGAAGTAATTCTAAATATAGAGGAATTGTATTTCCTAACAAATTTAAAGACTTGAAACTTCAAGTTCAACCACTCGTGTCTAGCGTTTAGAAGTATGACCATATTTTAGTGGTCATAACGCTCCTTCAGGGAGTTTCATAGGTAAAGATGATCTTTTTCAGTTAAATGTTTTATTTTAAGTTTGTTATGGATATGACACTTTAAAAATATAAGAGCCATTGTTTTATCCTATTGGATCATCATTTTTATGGCATTTTTATGTTTATCATATTACCAACTATAAGTGGAAATAAAAATAGTAAATGATATGGAAAATAGTAAAAGACAACCAAATATAATCTATAAAAGCGACTATAATTTCTTATTTACATCCTTTTGATGGCTCTAAATCCAATCTCATTTATTCATTCATTAATTTCCTTGAAAATGCAAAATTACCCTTGAAAATATGGAAAGGCCTTTATATGGATTGATTGGTGGAGAAATAATGAATTATAATCAAAAAATTATGCTGACTTTATCATGTTTATTTTTATAATATAGGCAGATTTAAGAATATGAATAGGTAGTATTAAATACCATTTATTAATTCATAACAACTGCAACAGTGAGAAACAGTAATATATACCATGTATATGTGTTATGATCCTTGTCTACAATAAGAGATATAAAAGAAGAATAAATGTATGAAGCATTTAGACACATCTTTGTTGGACCATTCTCATTAATCAATAAATTTTATTTATTGGTTTACTAGTTGCTACTGATTAATATATGAATTAATATTGTTAGTCCGTGAAATGATGGTTTTGATGACAAAAACCTTAGAATAGATTATAAAATATAGATACTGACATTATAAGCTTAGATATATATGTATATGCAGGATTTAACCATGCAGGTACCAAGAGTGAAGACTGTACAGTATAGAAATTCAAGATAGATTCAAGATATCGAGATAGAAGACTCATGAGTATCAAGATTATCAAGAGTTCAATATTTCAAGCATAAGTATTTTTTAGGAATTTTTGTTAAAACTCGTAGAAAAGCACTGGCATCATAAAATCCAAATTATTCGTGGAATGGAATCCACTTCGAGCTTGTCAAAAGGATGGAACCCTAAGTAGGATGGAACCTACGAAAAATCTAGTGGAACATTGTTTTGTATCCGCTAACTTTTTATTCAAAGTGATTTTTCAAAATTACCTTGTTTTTAAAATGATTTCAAAACTTTCCTTTTAAAAACATCAAAACCCTCTACCCTGATTTTAAATAATTTTAGCCTCAAAATTATCTTTAATTTCAAAAGTCAAATTACTCCTGATTTTAAACTATCTTTTTGAACTATATGTTTAACTTTTATACTTAGATTTAAATATAAAATTATAGTTAAAATCTATATATATGATTCTCTATATTTACTTATGAATTTTAACTATAGTCAAGTATATTTGTAAAGTTTAAAATAGTTTTAATATAAGATAAAGGTTATTTTCAAAGAAAATCAAATCACCAAAAATTGCTTTGGGATATCGACATGCCTAGGGTAACCATGTCGACATGGTGTCAGTTGAATTCAAAATTTAAATTTCAAAAGAAGTGTCTATTCGCCATAACTCTTCACGAACGGACATGACTGTTGTTCTACTATAAATATGGGTCAGTTTCAATGAATTTTATATCAGATTTTTTGATTTTTTA
Organism: Allium cepa; assembly: GCA_030765085.1. Lineage (NCBI taxonomy): Eukaryota > Viridiplantae > Streptophyta > Magnoliopsida > Asparagales > Amaryllidaceae > Allium > Allium cepa. The sequence continues at coordinate 473,954,815 of CM060929.1, forward strand.
CCCCTCTTCTTCTTCCACATTTCTTAATACATATTCTTACCATTACTCTTCCGAAATCAACATTGAATCGAACTCGATTACTTCTAGTTTGATTCTCTATCGCTATCTCTACAAAGTTCTCAGTGCTATTCAGAGTTATAGACTTCTTTGTAATCTATTTAGTGAGAAAATGTGCGATTGTAGCCTTGGAAATCAATCAAGAGAGAAAAGGTGTGATTGTGGCCTTGGTAAATCAATTGGGTAAACTTGTGGCCCGGAAATCAAGTAACTCTACCCATAGGATAGAAATTGTGGAGGGTGACCTCGTAGCCTAGAAAGCGATGGTGTAATTGTACAATTGCTTTTGAAAGGAAATCCGTACTTGTGTTGCGGGACTGGATGTAGGGAACTCGTAACCAGTATAAAATCCAGTGTGCCCTTTCCTTTACTGCTTTAATTTTATTTCTGTGTCTGTGTTTGTTTCTGTGATTATATCTGTGTCTGTATATTGCATACGTCGGTTTTTAAATTAACATAAACTCAAAAAGCTTTAGTAATTCTTTATTAACACTATTCACCCACCCTATAGTGTTAATCCTAGCCTGAAACGACCCCTATTTTGGATCATTTGCATCCGCACATGTCGGACTTAAATAATTCAAAATACCGAATTGTTAATTTATTTTTGGAAAAACTGATCATATACAGTAAATAAGTAATCACAGATCGCAGACACAGAGTAATAAATGCAGCGAAAACAAAAGATAGTAGTTCGTGAAGCTACTATATACATATCAGAGTTAAATAAGGTACAACAGAAGTCTCGAATACAATAGTTAAATACAAGAATCAGAATACATCACTGGAATCAACTGAATATCTGAAAACTGGATAGATAGCCGGATCTCCAAGCGAAGCTCCAACCCCAAAGGTGAGTCTCAAAAGCTGGTACTCTCAGTCTGACCCGAGCGTAAAGCAAAAACACAAACACTCGAGTTAGGATTAACATTCTTATATCAATAAATCTAACTCAAGTGAAATAACAACTGAAATACAAGTAACTCAAAGGACGTTGGAATAACCGTCCTCTAAGGATCCGTTAAACTATCTACTATGTAGTAATATACGCAAAATAGATAATGTCTATCAGTAATATAAAATATCAAAATAGTGTTAAGGCGTTACCATTATCCCCCTTAACACATTTTATATAAGTGTCATAGTCTATACAGCACTGTAAACTCCACCGTGAGCTATCAGAGAGTACTCCATACGTATAACACAAAACAAATACGTAGTGGTCGCGTATACAGGGATACAAGTATGACAAGGTACATGAGGCAATACTCAAGGAGTGAAACTACCGTTTGCCTGATTCGGACTGGTGAAAATGCATCGTCGCAACGATCGCAACACCGCGATATAACAACCCCAAAATTACGAGGGTGCACCAATCAATAACAAGTAGTGAGTAGTTTATGAAGAAGTGTGTTCGCTCGAGGTGGCTAACCTCATTTGGCCCGGCATGGCTCCTGTTTTAGTCACTTCCAATTTGACACAAGTGTTAAGGCTATCCATTATTGTTCTCTTTCTTCAGCCATCACGTACATCATTCCAACCACTTCATTCTGGATCACACTCCGCGTATAGTTATTAAAGTGGTTTTCGGTTTAGACAGAGAGTATGTCCATAACCGATTCTGGTTTCTTTAATAACTTACGTAATTATTACACCGACTGGTCGTTTAATAAATTCCAAAAACCAAATCAATTTCAATTCCAATTAGAATTTATAAACCAACATTCCATTAGTCCTCGTAAAACAATTTTCATAATTTACGCTTCAAAACTTCCAAATTACCATTTCAAAATCTTATGATTCAATTTATATTTTTATCTAAAACAATTCAAATATTGATACAACATACATAAATTTATACCACATACATTAAATAGTTCAAGGTGTAGTTAACACTATTTCTACGTCAATTTATTTAACATTTAAAGGGGGTCATATTATACAAATTTAACTAATCAAATTCAACATCTAACTATCCCATATCAAATTGAATTGCATACTATTTATCACCTTAACATTAACAATTTAATTCCAATATAAACATCAACAATCCATCAATTATCATCCAAATTGTATTATCATTGTATAAATACTTAACAGATAATGGTGTCAGATGTCACAGGTGAACCGATATAGGTAATAACATAAATAATAGCGTAATTAACTAACAGCAGCATATTCCAATTGTCGTTTCAATTGTAATCAAATTTAAAAAATAAAAGAACATTAATCTGAGTGATTGCTCACCTTTCGAGGTTAGAGAGATTTGACAAAGAATGAGCTACGAATCCAGGCACGAATCTCAAAGCCAGGCAAGATTTAACGTGAATTGGACGAACAAGGCTGATAATCAAAATTTGATGAACCGAATCAGAATCAATTTCATATATACAGAAATACTTATTATTTTATTAAATTGATCTTTTAGTCTAAGATAAAAATAAAAATAAAAATATATATAGTTAAAATAAAATACATACTAAAAAAATCAATTTAGTTCAAAACCATTTAAAATTCATGTATATTCTCTTTATAAAACCAATATACAAATGTAGTTCCACATAATATATGCAGACGAAAGTGTATAGGCGGATAACTAATTATGTGTAAGCAAATATGATGACTTAACCTTATATTTACTATATATATAAATATGTGACTAACATATATAAACCGTATCATATCATTAAATTAATATAACTTGCATGAACACTTGACACATAAATATCACACATATATCTTCTATACTTACATACATATATACAGTTAACAATTTACCATATTAAATTTTTTATATTATACAACATATAAGTATAAAATAATATAATTTTAAAACAAAACAGAGACTAGTATAAAACACCCCTTAAATATATTGTGACCGTGTATGCCACTACCTTTATTTTATACTAACAGGTCAACTAAAGTTTATAGTTTATAACACTGCCTTTATTTAATAATTTATATAAGCAAACGTTTATACATACTGGCAGGTTGTAGTTAACATATAACTAACAAATTATAACACATATGCAAACTGTCGATAATAAACTTATACTGACTGACACAAGAATATACATATAATGCAGACATCACTCATACACACCTATATGCATGACTTACCTGATAACATATACACCAATATATAATATAATTTTTATAACAAATATATAAATATATTATAGTGCAAAATATAACTTACTTTATTATTAACAAAATCCACTACTATAAACATATAAATGCAATTTTCTTTTCTTTTCCTTTCAAAAATATAATTAAGCTTATAATTATAACTATACATTTATGTGTTTACATAAATAGAGAAGGCAACATAAATCAAAACAAAGCAAAGATATACCATATGTTGCTGCAAGTGGATGGAGGAGTTGCGTGCTCAAGTGGGCGTGGTTGGCTATAGGAATATGTCTACGACTTGTTTCAATTAATATATTTTTTTTTAAGAAGAAGACTGCGGCACAAGGTTGCTCAGGCTATTGGGGTGGTCGAGCAGCTTCGATGATAGTGGAGGCGGGACCAGTGCCATAGCGAAAGGGTGCTGCAGTGACAGACTCTAAGGCGGAGGGGGAGGAGCGGGTCGAAACGGCAGCGACGTGGATGGTCGGGTGTGGGTGGTCTTGTGTGGCGATTTAGATGGGCGTGGAGTTTGTTGTATGCGTGCATACTGACCTCCTTCTTGCGCATGCTGGCCTCCTTTTCCAAGTTTTTCATGTTTCTGCTTCTTAACTTGGTCCTTCAAAATCAAGCTTCATCAAGTTCGACCATCTTTTTTTTTCTTGAATTGCAGATGGAGGGGAAGAATATGGCTGTTGCTAAGGTGGAACATTTGTTTTGTAACAAACGTGAGGGGAAAAGGAAATGGGAGGAAGCATCTGGAAATAAAACATAAGGTATAAAAATGAAAATATGTAAAGCAAGCTTTAACAGATGCAAAAGAATATGAAACACTTGAAAATGTAAAGTGATGAGCATTGATTTCAAGGAAAATTTATGGCTATTGAATTTTCACGGTAGAAAATGAAAGGGTAGACAGGCAAAAGACTCAAATGTGTACCGATACGGATGTCCGTTACGCGGGTTCCGCTGCGTACAGAATACCGAAACACAGAAGTGAATATACCATGGTGACTAGCACGATGAGACAGTTAAAACGATATACAGATATCTGTGATTCGATTGAATTATAAAAATATGAATTTTCTACTAGCGGAAAATGAAACAAAATCGCGGGAAAATAAGATCGACGGAGCTAAAGGGGTCCGAATTTTGAAAAACGAAAAATGACGTCTTTCCCGGAAGATGATTTAGAATTTTTCTATGTAAAAATATTTAGGTTCCGAAAACATTTTATTTTCAACAATTCTTAACTGATTAAATTGAAGTAAATTTACGCACGAAAATAAACTTCATATTTTCAGACGAAAATTTACCGGTTGCTATGTTTAGCTAGACGCATTCCAAATATCAAATTTATATTTAAATATTTTATTGTACAAAAATTCAATTAATAACGTTATTAAAATCAGTTAAATTTACGGGTTGTTACATAGCCTTAAGATCCGTAATCCGCATTTCTCACAATTGGTATCAGAGCAAGGTTTTCAAAGTTTCATAATCTAATTTTTGAATTTTTTTTTAAAATGGCTGTATTTGTTAATACTAATTTAGAAGTCTTCAAACCATCGTTGTTTCTTGAGTCTGCATATAATCAATATTCAAATTCAAGTTGTCTACCAAGATTGTTTGATGTGCAGGAATCATGCTTTATGGGTGTTGAGGAATCAATCCACAACGGACAAATTGTGCAGATCAGAAAGAACAAATGGATACTTGATAGTGGACGTTCTAGACACATGACTGGCAATCCAGATATACTGAATGATATAATATACAAAGATGGAGGACTGGTTAACTTTGGAGACAATTCAAAAGGATATGTGATTGGCATCGGCAAAGTCGGTAATTCTGAAACTCCTACTATTACTAATGTTTTGCTAGTTAAGAATCTGAAACATAATCTGCTAAGTATAAGTCAACTGTGTGATAAAGGATACAAAATTAAATTTGAAAAAGATAAATGTCACATTGAAGATAATAATTCAACCATTATATTTGTGTGAGTCAGGAAAAAGATTATTTATATTCTTAGTATAAAAGTTTCAGATGATAACCTGTGTCTGTTGGCAAATACAAGTGACCCTTGGATTTGGCATAAGAGATTGGGCATTTGAATTTCAAACTCTTATCTAGAGTGTCGAAACATGATCTAGTAAGAGGTCTCCCTAAAATGAATTTTAAAGTAGATAGTTTATGTGATGCTTGTCAATTAGGAAAACTTAGAAAAAGTTCCTTCAAGTTAAAAGATATGATTTCAGCTTCAAAACCTCTTGAATTACTTCATCTTGATTTATTTGGTCCATCTCAAATTCTTTCAATAAATCATAGTAAATATGTTTTTGTAATTGTAGTTGATTATTCTAGATTTACATAGACAATATTTTTGAAACATAAAAGTGATTCTTTTGAATGTTTTAAGACATTTTCAAAAAGAATTCAAAATCAATTTTCTCTAAAAATTATAACTCTTCGAAGCGATCACGGTGGTGAATTTGAAAATGAAAATTTGAGAAATTCTGCAATAAAAAGGGACTAACTCACAATTTTTCATTTCCAAGAACTCCACAATAAAATAGAGTAGTTGAACGTAAAAATAGGACGATTCAAGAGTGTGCGAGAACTATGCTTACAGATAGTAATTTACCAAAGAATTTTTGGGCAGAAGCAGTTGCTGCCGCCTGTTATATTTTAAATAGAATTTTAATAAAACCTCTAACTGATAAGACATATTATGAACTTCTTTATTCAAAGAAACCTAAGGTATCTTATTTCAGAATTTTTGGAAGTAAGTGCTTTATTCTAAATACAAAAGATAATTTAGATAAATTTGATCCTAAATCCGACAAAGGTATCTTTCTCGTATATTCTAATAGAAGTAAAGCGTACAGAGTGTTTAATTTAAAAACTAATTCCATTGAAGAAACAATGCATGTTTCATTTGATGAAAATTTTAAAATTTTTGAAGATACAATTGATGAAGAGGATTTAATCACTCAAAATCAAGAATCAATTAAAACTAATAATGAAATGAATCATCCTAATAAAAGGACTAAACTTTTAAAAGATCATCCTATAGAAAATATATTGGGAGATATGAAATCTGTTGTTAAAACTAGAAATCAACTATGTCAAATGTGTAATGTAGCTTTTATATCAACTATTGAACCGAAAAATCCTAAAGAAGCATCAACTGATGATTCATGGATTTTGGCTATGCAAGAAGAATTAAATCAATTTACTAGAAATGATGTTCGGGAACTTGTTCCTAGACCAAAAAATAAAACTATAATTGGAACTAAATGGGTTTATAAAAATAAAATGAATAAACAAGGAGAGGTAGTTAGAAATAAAGCTCGAATAGTCGCTCAAGGTTATTGTCAAGAAGAAGGAATAGATTTGATGAAACCTTTGCTCTAGTAGCAAGATTAGAAGCCATTAGGATTCTACTTGCTTTCGCAAATCATAATAATTTCAAATTATTTTAAATTAATGTTAAAAGTGTCTTTTTAAATGGATTTGTAAAATAAGAAGTATATGTTGGACAACCACCACTTTTTGAAAATGATAAATTACCAAATCATGTTTACAAACATAAAAAACCATTATATGGTCTAAAACAAGCTCCTAGAGCCTGGTATGATAGACTAAGATCTTATTTGTTGCAATCTAATTTTGAAATTGGTAAAGTAGATAATACTCTTTTTATTAAAAGAAATAAAAATGATATTCAACTAGTACAAGTTTACCTAGATGATATCATTTTTGGTTCAACTAATTTTGAAATGAATAAAGAATTTTCTGAAATAATGACAAAAGAGTTTGAGATGAGTCATATGGGTGAATTAAATTTCTTTTTAGGATTACAAATAAAATAATTAGATAATGATATCTTTATTAGTCAAGAAAAATATGCTAAAGACCTAATTAGTAAATTAGTTTGACTACTGCGAGTGGAAAACCCACTACCATGGCAACCAATGAGTACCTTAGTAAAGAAGATCTCTCGAAAGATGTAGATCAAAAACTACATAGAGCAATGATTGGATCACTACTCTATATTACTACCAGTAGACCTGATATCATGCATAGTGTTTGTCTCTATGCCAGATATCAATGCCAACCTAAAGAGACCCACTTAAAAGACGTAAAACGAATCATAAGATATGTTAAACACACATTTGATTATGGTTTATTCTATCCTAAAAATGATTCTTTTGACTTAATATCTTACTGTGATGCTGACTATGCTGGTTGTAAATCAGACCGAAAAAGTACAAGTGGGACTTGTCACTTTTTGGGGCATTCTCTGGTTTCTTGGCTTAGTAAAAAGCAAAACACAGTTTCTTTATCGACAACTAAAGCATAATATATTTCTGCTGCTTTGGCTTGTTCTCAAGTAATATATATGCAACAAACCTTAAAAGATTTTGGCTTAAAATTTTCAAAATCACCAATTTATTATGACAATACAAGTGTGATAAATTTATCCAAAAATACTACTCAACATGCTCGAACTAAACATATTGATATCAGACATCATTTTCTCAGAGATAAGATAAGTAAGGAAGTAGTTACTCTCGATTATATCAATCCTGAGAATGAAATTGCTGATATCTTAACAAAACCCTTAAATGAATCAATATTTACTAAATTAAGAAGAGAATTAGGTGTTTGTTCTATATCTGAAATATAAAATATAAATAACAAGTATAATTAATAATTAATATCAAAATAATTCAAAGAGTTAAAATATAAAAGACCATGTCGACATCCCCCATATACCCATGTCGATATGCAACGTTTTTAAATTTGAAATTTTTCCCACCAAAATTTAAAATAATTGGTTATAAATTCTTCACATTTTCGAAATTTTATTCATCCTTTCTATTATCTCTTTGTTCTTCTCTCTGAAATTAAATAATCAATGGCCTCCTCTTCCAAATCAAACATAAAATAACCCTTTTTATTCCCCTCTCCTATGTCTGGTCCATTTCAATGTACTACTCTCGCTCGTGTGACTAAAATAGAGGACTGTCTAAAGGATGCACTTCAGATGATGACTGAAATTCAAGTGACTTAACTTCGTATGGCAAAGGAACAAGAGAGGCAAGGCAAGATTCTTAGGAATTTGCAAAAATTCCTAATGCATAACCATGCCAATCCTATCTTGATTGATGAAGACTCTTCACTCAATCAAGAACAAGAGGCCAGCGAAGAAGAAGAAGAACCCATGGAAGAAGAAGTGCAAGCGGAGGATGATCACCAAGTCGTGTGTGTTGGAGAATTGTATTTTGACAAGAATGTGAATCTTGTCGAACAACGTGGAAATTTCTATTTCCACTATCCAAACTATTCGATTCATAGATCTCCTATGTTTAAAAACACACAATAGTTTCTTTTCTTTCTTCTCCAATGTTGTTTGTGTTTCTTTATGTTTTCTAAATGCTCATGTATATACAACTTCTTACGTAATAAATAACTTGTGTGAGTTTTAATTATAAGTACTATCGTGAATTCTTAGTTAGGATAGTTAATTGTTTAGGACTATGTTTTAGCATTAGATTTAAGTGATGATTACTTATAATAACACTATCATTATAATCACATGTCATAGAGTGTTAGTTTTAGGGGGAGTTATATTGTTTGGAGCGAGTTTTTTGTGATGATAAAGGGCGAGAAATATAAAATAGGGTAGTTAGGCATAAATTAAGGGGGAGTTATTATTTTTAGGGGGAGTTATTAGGATAGAAATAATATTTTATAAACAAAGGTTGTCATCATCAAAAAGGGGGAGATTGTTAGTCCGTGAAATGATGGTTTTGATGACAACAACCTTAGAATAGATTATAAAATATAAATAATGACATTATAAGTTTAGATATATATGTCTATGCAAGATTTAACCATACAGGTACCAAGAATGAGGACTGTACAGTATAGAGATTCAAGACATCGAGATAGAAGACTCATGAGTACCAAGATTATCAAGAGTTCAAGATTTCAAGCATAAGTATTTTTTAGGAATTTTTGTTAAAACTCGCAGAAAAGCACTGGCATATTAAAATCCAATTTATTTGTGGAATGGAATCCACTTCGAGCCTGTTAAAGGGATGGAACCCTAAGTAGGATGGAACCTACGAAAAATTTAGTGGAACATTGTTTTGTATCCACTAACTTTTTATTCAAAATGATTTTTCAAAATTATTGTGTTTTCAAAATGATTTCAAAACTTTCCTTTTACAAATATCAAAACCTCTATCCTGTTTTTAAATAATTTTAGCCTCAAAGTTATCTTTAATTTCAAAAGTCAAATAACTCCTGATTTTAAACTATCTTTTTGAATTATATATTTAACTTTTATACTTAGATTTAAATATAAAATTATAGTTAAAATCTATATATATTATTCTCTATATTTACTTATGAATTTTAGCTATAGTCAAGTATATTTGTAAAGTTTAAAATAGTTTTAATATAAGATAAAGGTTATTTTCAAAGAAAATCAAATCATCAAAAATTGCTTTGGGATGTCGACATGCCCAGGGTAACCATGTCGACATGGTGTCAGTTGAATTTAAAATTTAAATTTCAAAAGAAGTGTCTATTCACCATAACTCTTCACGAATGGACATGACTATTGTTCTACTATAAATAGGGGTCAGTTTCAACGAATTTTACATCAGTTTTTCTGGTTTTTCACTCCTCTTCTTCTTCCACATTTCTTAATGCATATTCTTACCATTACTCTACCGAAATCAACATTGAATCGAACTCGATTACTTCTAGTTTGATTCTCTGTCACTATCTCTGCAAGGTTCTCAGTGCTATTCAGAGTTATAGACTTCTTTGTAATCTATTTAGTGAGAAAAGGTGTGATTGTAGCCTTGGAAATCAATCAAGAGAGCAAAAGGTGTGATTGTGGCCTTGGTAAATCAATTGGGTAAATTTGTGGCCCGCAAATCAAGTATCTATACCCAGAGGATAGAAATTGTGGAGGGTGTACCTCGTAGCCTTGAAACCGAGGGTATAATTGTACAATTGCTTTTGAAAGGAAATCCGTACTTGTGTTACGGGACTGGATGTAGGGTAACTCCAAACCCGTATAAAATCCGGTGTGTTCTTTCCTTTACTGCTTTTATTTTATTTCTGCATCTGTGTTTGTTTCTATGATTATATCTGTGTCTGTATATTGCATACGTCGTTGTTTAAATTAATATAAACTCAAAAAGATTAAGTAATTCTTTATTAACACTATTTACCCCCCTCTAGTGTTAATCCTAGCCTTAAACTCTGTATTCCGCATTTCTCACAAATATATGCACTATTTACATATTGCAAGTGCAAAGAGAGAAAATTTGTGCATCATATGTTAACATTCATTTTATGAAGAATCCAAATATTTACATGATGAGCTAAAGGAAAGAAACTGATCTATTACATATTTTATCTTTTGAAAGGCATGATTGCTTGAATGGAAGTAGGAAAAAAAGGAAATAAACTTCCTGTTAGAACACCTTATTTTCTATTAAAAAGAAAGAGAGAGGGAGAGTAGATATATTTCTATGTATTTATTTGGTTTAACAAAAGCACCAAATATATCAACAAATCTCTTCTAGAGATATTTTATCATTACTAAATATACAAATCTCTTCTAGAGGTTCTTTTTAATATTATTATTATCACCACTTCTGGAGTGAACATATTTCTATACATTTATTTGGTTTAGTAATTAATACCTTTGGCAAATATTTTTAGAACTTCAGGCTCCAATTTTACTTTAAAGTAAAGTCTTTGTTTAGTACTTTATATCCGAAATGGTACAACTTGATTTTCATTATCAAACTTCAGGTTTGATTGCAAACATGATTAGAATTTACCATAATCTGAATTAGCTTTTCTAATAATTCAACGCTTCACATCTCAGATTTATAGAGTTTTGATATATAATCCCCTTTTTTAGGAATACAAACTTATATGCATAAATTTTATTTGAGAACTTTAGGTCTCCAATATTAAATAAACACAATGAAACAAGAGGACTCTTCATAATTGTATTCGAACATAAGAATTATAATACTATTTCTCTTCAAGAAAATAGTATTTACCACATTTGTAATGCTATTCTAGCATATATTTTTTATGTTATGTCTTCTGGACATATCAACATCTTCTTCTGGAATTGCTTGCTTATATTCTTCAAGGCTTTATTTCAGCTTATGAAAGCTTTAGTCTTCCACCTTCGCACAAATGAACTTTAGGTTCCTATTCTTTTATATAAACTTAATACGATCTTCTAGATATGTATTATCCTTCTATTTGTTTCTCTAAGAGAAAATAAAATATTTCTTCTGGAAATATAAATCATGTAGCAAAATCATTTCTGCAGTCCTCATTCAAACAAAAAAGTTTCAAAATGAAAACCTTTTTTTACCAAACAATGGGATGAGATCTAAAAGTTTAGATCTACCATAAAATGAGATCAAAAATGATAATATTAATAGAGCAAGATCTATAATATATATATATATATATATAATGAAGTCTAGAAAATTAGATATGGTAGATAAGATCTAAAAAGAATACTAACAGAATAAGGTCTGAAATTACATTTTAGTCTATGAAACAATTTTAGTTTCGGATCATATTCAAAATTATCAGAAAAAATGGATATACATTAATAAAAATTAATAAGAGATTTGATGATTAAAATCTATAGATCTAAAAAATATATCATTTGAACATGACATTAAAATCTACAGGTGATCTGAAAAATTAGAAGAAAAAAAACTAAGATCTGCAACAAAACGAGATCTAAAATGCAGGGACAAACAATAAGATGTACAAATAGAATCAGATCTAAATAATTAGATCATGATACAATAAGATCTAAAAGAAGTAAAATTAAAAGAATGAAATCCGAAAGATTTGATTAATCAGATCAGAAATAGCTTACCGCTTTGAAGATTTATAGTCAGATCTGAAATTTTCCTTTTATTTAGAGATCGTGCTGATAACGTGTTAAAAATAAAGAAAGCAGAAGCTATTAAAGAGAACAATTTTATTCATTCAGAGATTAGTAATATTTTCATTACATTAGCACCTTTATATAAAGGCCTAGGAGCTTGGGATAGAACTAATCCCACGATGTGGGACTAAATATAAAATAGTATATAGCATATTCATAATTTATTTTATAACAAGTAAGAATTACTTATACTCTCTAGATTTTTTTACAAATAATACATAGTACGGAGAAAGATTAAATCAAAATAAAACTGGATATAAGAAAAAATTAAATGAAAAGAAAATTGGATAGAAGGAAAAACACACCTGAAATGAAGTATAGATTGAAGCAACAATCAAGGTAGGTTCGATCGGGAAGCACGTGCAACAATAGGTCAGGATGAAATAATTATTGCGATTTAGTATGAGAAAAATGAATTATGAACTAATTTGTCAATTTTTTATTATAAACCAATCCAATTTTACTTTAATTGACTTAAATGAATCCAACCTATTACTAAGATAACTGACATTCCAGGAACAATAAATTATTTCGGTAAGGCGTTATGCCTAACCAAAATTAATGTTTTAAATGTAATTGGCATTTGAAATTTCATTCACCCCTTTCATAATCTAATAGGTTTTTATGAATTCAACTCTTTACATGTTAATCCAAAGATGCATGCTCCAATAAAATTGCTTTAAGTAAAGTTTATTTAATGAATTTCTAGTTCTTCAAGTGTAAATATCCAGCACCTTCTGAAAATGAAAGTAAAACGTTAATCCTACAGTAAATAATAAAGCAGATATATCATAATATATTTTGTGCAAACCAATGTCGAAAACAATACATGTATACTATGATATTTATACTGAAATAAAAATTCAAATAAACCTAAAACCATGTTTGTCTCAAACTTTTGTGATCTGTGGTATTCGAGAAACAAAGATATTATCATACTTGATGAATTTTTTTATATGTAATTTACATATGTATGTGTGTATCACTATACTTAGACCATTGCCATATATGTGTGCAGCTACAGAATTCTATAACCATTCAATTGACATACTATAATTTTCAAAATAAATTTCTATCATATCTATTATAGTGAGTCAAATGTATTCACCAGAACAATATAGTAGCACCAATTCCTACGACAATAGGAAGATTCTAATCGCTAAGCAATTGTATTGCATAATAAGTAGTAATTATATTCCTTTATGAATAACATTTTCTCAATTATGAGAAAACCAATTTTTTAGGAACAACCAAAAAAACCGAGTTCCTATACGATTCAAATTATTCAGAATGATAATATATTGTAATGACACTAAATTAACATTAAAGAAATATATTTGAGTTGAGAAAGAAAGAAAAAACTGATTATAAATTTAGGAGCACATTGATAGCAAATTACATGTACAGTTTAAGTAAAAAAAATTATTTAAAAAAGTAATGTATGTGTAGTGATTAATGGTTATGTTATAATTATCAACACAACAACATTAAAGTAAGACCCTAAAATGATAGCATTGTGAACCTAAATAGTAAGGAATTGATTTACGGATAAAGAATTTCTGAGTAAGGTAGTCACAAAATAAGAAGTGATGCCTACTCTCTATTGGTTGAAACATGTAACCATTTTTAGTACCTTTAACAAATAAATCCCTTAACATAGACTTAAAATAGCTTCTTAAGAAAAGGTTCAAGCACATTATCCAAAATAAAGAATTTTATAATTGTACATACCAGAAGAATGCATGTTTTTTCGTTCCCGTCGAGCAACTCAATGTCATAATCTATATACGAGAAACCCTGTAATTATATATGCATATGATTAGATAGCATGTACCTTATGTTTTGATGAAATATGAAAATAAAAATACCCATGCTTTGAGCTCCTCGTTTACTTTAGCCATAACTCATAACTCCCAAGAAGTTCTTTGCCTTTCCAAGAATTGTCACGTTAACATTAGAGGAAGAAAAGATCGTAGAATAAAAGAGTTAGAGAAACCAATTTTTGATGTGGTTTTAACTGGACAATTTATAATAAAAGACAGAAAAAATGGCAAAAGAAGAGTTCAATATATACTCTAAGCATTTCTGATATTGAAACAGTTGACTAACAATGAAACAACTATAAGAGCAGTTCTCTTACACATTCATATCAATCTATTACCACTAACCAAACCATTTAACCTTTATTTATACCGAATGTTTAATTTTAATCAGAAACTAACCTTATTACAGCCTTGCTATAGATGTAGACTTTAGGTGCCTAAGCTTAAAAGTTAAAGACTTAAAAAATCAAAATAAGCTAACAAAATACATTCAAGCAAATTACAAAGATTCGAAACTAATTCGTGAAGTTCAAAACTGAATCATGATATAGCCCAGAAATGACCATGTAATCATGGTAAACAACATATATTTTACCTATAGACATAACCTTATTTCGAAATCAGATCAATTTTTTTTTCAAATTAAATCATAAATTATCAAATTCAATTACCTTTATAGTTCATCCAATTAAAAATTTCTATGCTTCTCCTTGGATACAAAAGCATAACCCTAAAATCAAAATCGAGATCTATAATATACATTAGACAATAATAGGTAGATGACGGAATTCAAGGTAGGGTTAGGAAAATTGGGATCCGTAGGAAGAAGAGGTTCTTACGTTAAGGAAAGAGGTGGCACCTTGGAATACAGCCCATAATTTTAGCGTAGTTGAACTCTGGGATGCAGCGGTCGGAGATGACGACAACCGTGCAAACCAATACAAAAATGGAAATGGAAGAAGAGGGCAGCCAATTGTTAGTTGTTCTAGAGTTGACCAACTTAAAGTGGATGACGGTGGTAGTTGGAGGAGAGCGGAAAGACAACCGAAACGGAGAATGTTTAATTGGAAAGGGCAATACTATCCAGTGTGGAGGAAATAAAAGGAAGAGGATTGCAGCGAATATGATAGCCATTATTTTGTGAGGTAGGGTTTTACAGAATGGATAAAGTATGTGCGGTCAGGAAGAGAAAGAAGTAAAAAAGCGACCGTTCGTTTCACAAAAAATACGGAGGGAGCTTCTATGCCCTTGAAATGGAACTCATTAATAATATATATATATATATATGTGTGTGTGTGTGTGTGTGTGTGTGTGTGTGTGTGTGTGTGTGTGTATTGACGTGGCATATATTGATGGTCCGAGTGTACATATATACACTAGTATACTCTTTCCACCGAATATATATATATGCAACAGCGCATAAAAAATCCTTTAAACACTAACGTATATATGATTTTGTATACGTGCAACATATATATATATATATATATATGTGTGTGTGTGTGTGTGTGTGTGTGTGTATATGTAAACAGCATTCATATATGTCTTTTACAAGATGCGAAGAAAATAGGGAGCACAGAGAGGAAAGCTCGGTGAAGCATGGGTTTCAAATAGACTTGTATTATGAAAAACATCTCAAAAGCAAAACCTTGCATAATAAGAGTTGACTCAAAGAACAGAAATATATATAACATATATTGTAAATGCTCAAAGCAAACCTGCTTGGCTACTAACTTGCTGTTGTTCACGGGATTTTGAGGGATGAAGGCTTCGACCATGGCGAGGGTTTGGAGAAACCGAGGTGGTCAGGTCGGAAGAGATAGGATGAGTGCGACCATGGGTGTTCGGCTGAGGAAAAATGATGGTCATTGCCGCTCACAGTGGTGACCAGTTGGAGGCGGAGCATGAAGGAAAGGTGGTTATGGCGTGACAATGACGGTGGTGTGGTGCTCAACATTACCATGGGGTTTGCGTGCTCGAGATGAGATAGTGGTGGTTGTGGTTTGGCGATAGGTTGGCTCATGAGGAGATGCGGGAAAGAAAACGTGGAGGGAGGAGAAGATGAAGTCGGTCGGAGAGTGGAGTTGCGTGCAAGAAGAGGGGCAGGGTTTTGATTATAGATGGTGAGCAAGAAGATTCAGCTGACATGCATCAGGAAACGAAATACAAGTAAGTAAAATGCAAATGCTTTAGTTATATATATCTATTAAATAATAGTAAAGCAGAAGATTTTCTGGCTCTCTCCTTGATTCTAGGAATTTTCTCTCTTCTCCATAATTCTCTCTTTAGATATTTTATTTTCAAATTCTTTAATTTATTACTTTACACTTATTTTACTAATTCTCTTCTATTATTTTACATTTTGGTACATGTATTCTAAAGTTTATATAACTATTTATATATAATTTATCAACTATCTTCTAATATTTTGTATTTAAGTCCGCACATTTAGGTTAATTAAATAATCTAAAATTTAAGTTATTTAAATAAATTCATTTAATATGTCTTATAAATACCAAAGAATGAAAATTTAAATATGTATAACACTTAAACAACTAAACCATAATATTAATCTTTCATTCAACTATAAAGATATATAAATCGCATAAACCAATAATAAAAAATTATTGCTAATTTATTTCAATAAATTTATCATACATTTCATTGTAAATTCTACTATAACTTCAAATACCTACATTTAAAATTACCATAATTATTCACAAAATTTACCTCACTTTTCTTCTAATATTTTACTTTTCACTCTATATGTATCTATTAATTATGTGATCTAAATTTAAACTAATTAAATAAATCCAACTGACTAATATTCTTTAATTCGTTTACTAATTTATGAAAATACCAATATGTACACCATATTCATCTTAACAAAATTTAAAAAAATGATTAATTTAAAGATACCTAAGTTATATAACTTAAAGAACTTAAAGTGAATACATAAATAATAATAAAAAATCCTTTTTTCACATTTCTCTCAATAAATTTATCATGAGATGCATTACAAAATTATATTTTTTGTACTCCGAATACCTACATTATAAATTTTCTATAATCATTTATAGCCTCTCCTCAATTCCTTTACAATATTTTACATTTAAGGTCATATATTGTAATCAATTACATAACTTCAAAACTATATATTTGAATAATTTCACCATGCAATTTTTCACTGATTTGTCAAATAAGTACGATCGATATGAACCACATTCATATTAACAAAAATGATGAAAAAATTCATTCAAATATATAAATACATCAATCACATAACATAAATTATATTCATAAATAATAATTACAAGTTTAAAGTTTTATTTATTTATATCAATATGTGTATCATGCATTACATTGTAAAACCTTTTTTTAACGTCAAAAACCTACATTTTGAATTTATCCAATTAGTTACAAAACACTTCACAATATCACCTACCATTGTATACTAAACTCGATATTTTCAAATTAATTATGTGATCTTGAATTTAAATTATTTAAATAAATTCAATTAATAAATTTGTGTTAATTCATCTAATAAATGCTAAGATATAACGGTTTCAATATGTGTACCATATTCATATCAGGCGCAAAGGTGATAAAATTAGTTTTCATTTAAATACAAAGATATATAAGTCACCTAACATAAATAATATGCATAAGCAATATTTCCATATTTAATATATTATTCATATATCTAATTTTTTTATATCTATTAAATAATAGTAAAGCAGAAGATTTTCCGGCTCTCTCCTTGATTCTAGGAATTTTCTCTCTTCTCCTTAATTCTTTCTATAGATATTTTATTTTCAAATTCTTTAATTTATTACTTTACACTTATTTTACTAATTCTCTTTTATTATTTTACATTTTGGTACATGTACCCTAAAGTTTATATAATTATTTACAAATAATTTATCAGCTACCTTCTAATATTTTATATTTAAGTCCGCACATTTAGGTTAATTAAATAATCCAAAATTTAAGCTATTTAGATAAATTCATTTAATATTTCTTATAAATTCCAAAAAATGACAATTTACATATGTATAACACTTAAACAACTAAACCATAATATTAATCTTTCATTTAACTATAAAGATATATAAATCACATAAACCAATAATAAAAAATTATAGTTAATTTATTTTAATGAATTTATCATACATGTCATTGTAAATTCTACTTTAACTTCAAATACCTACTTTTAAAATTACCATAATTATTTACAAAATTTACCTCACTTTTCTTCTAATATTTTACTTTTCACCTATGTATCCATTAATTATGTGATCTAAATTTAAACTAATTAGATAAATCCAACTAACTAATATTCGTTAATTCGTTTACTAATTTATGAAAATATCAATATGTACACCATATTCATATTAACAAAATTAAAAAAATGATTAATGTAAAGATACCTAAGTTATATAACTTAAAGAACATAAAGTGAATACATAAATAATAATAATAAATCCTTTTTTCACGTTTCTCTCAATAAATTTATCATGAAATGCATTACAAAATTATATTTTTTATACTCTGAATACCTACATTATAAATTTTCTATAATCATTTATAGCTTCCCCTTAATTTCTTTACAATATTTTACATTTAAGGTCATATATTGTAATCAATTACATAACTTCAAAACTATTTAAATAATTTCACTATGCAATTTTTCACCGATTTGACAAATAAGTATGATCAATATGAACCATATTCATATTAACAAAAATGATGAAAAAATTCATTCAAATATATAAATACATCAATCACATAACATAAATTATATTCATAAATTATAATTACAAGTTTAGAGTTTTATTTATTTATATCAATATGTGTATCATGCATTACATTGTAAAACCTTTTTTAACGTCAAAAACCTACATTTTCAATTTATCCAATTAGTTACAAAACATTTCACAATATCACCTACCATTGTATACTAAACTCGATATATTCAAATTAATTATGTGATCTTGAATTTAAATTATTTAAATAAATTCAATTAATAATTTTTTGTTAATTCATCTAATAAATGCTAAGATATAATGGTTTCAATATGTATACCATATTCATATCAGACGCAAAGGTGATAAAATTAGTTTTTCATTTAAATGCAAAGGTATATAAGTCACCTAATATAAATAATATGCATAAACAATATTTCCATATTTAATATATTATTCATATATCTATGTTTTTTATATTGTATTACATTGAAAAATTCTGTTTTTAGCTTCAAATACGTACATTTTAACATTTTTACAATTATTTCCTAAACCGCCCTCAATTATTATCTATTATTTTATATTTAAATCCATGTATCCAAACTACTTACGAAATCTTAAATTTAAATAATTTCAGTGAATAGTTAATCTATTCTTCGAATGAATCATAAAATATATGTCAATTTTAACACACACACGCTCACATTATGGAAAATTGTAAGACTATTTTATTTTATTCAACTATAAAGATATATAAATCACATAACATAAATTATGTACATAAACATCATAACAAATTAATTTTGTAAATAAGTTATAATTCCTTTATATTAAGAATTTATCATACATTATATTACAAAATTATATTTAGCTTCAATATATCAACATTGAAATTATACAATTTTTTACAAAATTCCTCTCGATTCTTCATATCGTTTATTTTCAAGTCCATGTATGTAAACTAGTTACATAATTTTATATTTGATTTATTTAAACAAATTTCATTAAATAATATTTTTCAGTTCATTTAAAAAATTACTAACATACGTCAGTTTCAATATGTATGTTATATCCATATTAACAAAACTGAATAAATTACTTTATTATTATATATATGCGTGTGCGCACGTGCGCTATACAACATAATTATACACAAACATAATACAAGTTTTAATTTATAGTTCATTTATTTCACTAAATTTATCATACAATATATAACAAAGTTCTCATTTTAACATTACAGATATAATATTATATTTTACAATATTACCGTGTGCAACGCACGGGTTACACACTAGTATATATGTATGTATATATCATTTTATTTATGAAAAGGAGAGAGAGGCTATGTGGGAAGAAGAAGACAACAGGCTTCAGGAACGAATGCCAACGTATGAAACCTATATTATATATGTGTATGTGTGTTTCCACATTAAAAAAAATAAGGCAAAAGAAAAGACATATGCAAGAGAATACGCAAACAGCAGGTAGGAAAAAGGGAAAATGAACAGGCCACAGAAAACTATATATATGAATGGACAATAGAGAATGAACTAGAAACGAATCAATAAATATCTATCAAAGGAAATAGTGATGATTAATATTCAATTCTGGAAATAATAAAAGCTCATGACTATTCATTTCAGCTGTTTATTTCACCCGTTTGAAAATTAAATGGACAAAGAATATTAAAGCTCCAAAAAGGCTACCGATATGGTTAACCGTTTTCACGGATATCATCGTGTACCAGAATCTGAAATACACCAATGAATATACTGCGGAGTTTAGCACGATAAGACGAGCAGAATGGTATATGGATATCAGCGATATAACCATCTTATCAAAAGTTGATATTCGCTGCCGAACGGCTGCAAAGTCGCTGAAAATAAGGTAAACGAAGCTAGAGAATTCCAAATGTGACGAAACGAAATATGTCGTCTCATTCGGAAAATGTTCTATATTTTTATTATGTAAAAATATTCAGATTTAAATAATATTTTATTTGCATCAATTTAACTGATTCTAAATTGAATTAAAATTACACAACAAAATAAACTTCCATATTATCTGATGAAAATCTGACATTTGCTACGTTTAAAGAGAGCATACAAAATGTCAAATTTTTATTTCCAAATTCAATAATTTAAAATTTCACAAATGTTCAGTAAATTTCCTTATTTAAACCGTTAAAATTTTGGGTCGTTACAAAAAAATTATATCTTGCTGCCCACTTCCTACATTAGGATCCAAGGGTTAGGTCAAAGGTAACTATATGCAAGAGGATTTAGTGGAACCATTAAAAGATAATTTTCATTATTAACTGCGATGTCAAAATAATCATCAATGTATTTTTCTCTCTTTTTCTAATTAGCAAGAACCCAAATACTTAGATAATTTTTATTCATATTTGCCGTCAATGATTTTATACTTCTAGAGACATTATAAACAATATTGGTCATAGCAAATGCTTTATGGCTAAACTCAGATTACAATAGTATGTTTAGATTCTTTGTATAAAGATCTTTTGTTAGCACATAATGAATTATTAAAAGATTATAAACTCTGAATGAAGTTAATAGAATTGCATTAGCTAAGTTAATAAATTGTGAGCAAGAGATTTCCAATTCAAAAGAGGAAAATAAACTTTTGGTAAAACAAACTAAATTTTTTGAAAATACAATAGAAGAACTTGTTTTACAAAAGGATTTCTTACCAAAAAAACGAGCACTTAGAAGTTGAAAACAATGATCTTTTAATGGAAATCGATGTTCTGCAAAATAAAAATATATTTTTTGAAAATTCTTTAAATAATTCTAGCTCTTTAATTTTGTCTCTTGAAAAAAAGAATGAAAGTTTAATCGAAAGGAACTTAGAATTATCTAAAGAATGTGATATTTTAAAAGATAATAGTAATATTTTGCAAAAAGAAGTTTATGATTCTAAGGCAAATTTTGATAAATTAAATGAAAAAATTGTAAACTTTAAAGGTAGAGATATCTTATCATAGTTATAAATTGAAAAGCTCACAATGATAAAAGTAGTATAGCCTATAAATAAGCTTAAAGTAAATATATTATTAGATATGCATTCATGTATACGAATTTTAGTTCTAATACTAGTAACTATGATAGTCCTAAAACCACTTACAGTCATAATAATACTTTGTTTATAAACGATGAAAATATTTTTTAAGTTCTAAACTAATGATTAATAATATTAGAATATGAATTCTAGCTAATACAATTGATCATGTAAACAACTTTATATTAGCAACTATTATAAGAATGTGATTTGTAACGAAAACTATTTTATAAAGGTTCAACCACACCCAAATGGGTATGGCTTCCTAAGACCTAACCCTCAGACCCTAACATAGGAAGTGGGTACCAAAACATATATCTCGTTTTTTTGGTACACCGCGTATAAAGGGGAGATATATTCCAATTTTTCTGATGTTTATGGAAATGAAGCAACAAACTTGATGTTCAAATTTTCAATGTACTTAGAGAAACAAAAGGAAAAGAATAGATTTAGGAATTTTAAAGGATATTCCGTACATTTGATAGAATCACATGCTTACAATGAAATATGGACTTCAGCAAATATGGTAAAATCTAATTTATTTTCTCCATAATTCATATTGGGTTTATCTTGCTATTTACAAGATATTTTATACGATTTATTATATTCCCTCATTCTTTTTTATAATGACAAAGGGGGAGAAATTCATATGCATATTGATAGAGGGAGATATTATACTCAGGGGGAGATGTTATACTTAAGGTGAGTTTAGACATATTTATATTATTTTATACAGAATGAATATTTTTAAAAATTGTATAGTTGTCTTCATTAAAAGGGGGAGAATGTTAGAATCTCTGTTGTTGGATTTTAATGACAGCAACTATACAATAATTCCAAAGAATCTCTATGCTAACTTACAGGTACATAAGTATCAAAAAGTGACAAACAAATAAGTCACTTTCACTTTTGATGTTTTCCTTTTTTGGGTGAAGTGTGTTTTATAAACAAGTGAAACTTTGTTAAGTTATTTTGTGGACATATGTTTCCTATGCATTAGGGTAGTATAGTATGTGCATCATGTTATGATATGTTGTTTGATAGTTTTCATTTGTTAACATAAAATGTAAATTTTGGCGATTTTCAACAGTCGAAAAGTTCGAAATCATTATAAAACTCATAGTTTAGTGTTTTGAAAATATAAAGTTGAGTTTTATAGCCTTTGAATTGAGAAGGTAGTAAATTAAAACAAGTTTTGAAATTGTTAAACATAATTGTTGAGTGAGATAAAATATGATGTTTTGTGTACACTCTTAAGATGCAATGGGGTATTATACGAGCATGAACTTAAGTCATAAAATTTCTATAAACTATTTAGATAAATGAATGTGAAAAAAGATATTGGTATGGTTAAGAAACAAATAGGATAAACATGTTAGTTGTATATAGATCCTTTTATTTGCATGATTGCTCTTGATCTAATATTTGAGTATATGTTTTTGAGGTGATTTACATAAGTCCAATCAATAATTTTTCACTCGATTCTTGATGGCAAACACTTAATATGGATTTTGGATATGTTCTCAAAGTTTTCTATCACAGTATATGGGTATGTAATGAGGATAGAAGTTTCTAATCAAGGAACTGGATCGGAGTCCGCGTTAGAGAGGTCAAGTGATCTATACTAGTTTGGAAATGAAATTATGTGATCAACTAAATGATCGAATTTGATATTGCGTACTGATGATCCATGTGCATCATACTGGCTTTTGTATTTTAATATTATGTATTATTGGCTTATGGAGAGTTTAGGTGATAACTCTTTTATTTTTTATGAGACAGCATGGATAATCGATTAAGTAATAACTTCAGGCCATTGAGCGTATAGTACGCTTAATATACAGTTTATTTTCATTGTGCGATAAGAGGATTTTTGAACATAGGACTGCCATGTGCTTTGTTTTCTAGTGATTTTGAATACTTTTAAGTGTTGCACATGATTTTTCCCATTTTTGCTCGTGTTGGATTTTTGTGGACGAAATATTCTAGGTAGGGGAGAATGTAATGGCTCGGAATTTCGGACACTTCGTATATTCGAATTATTTAAATATTTGAATCTTGGGTTGTATGGCATTAAAATGATTTAATAAACTTATTAACCCTCATTTAGAACATAAGTAATGATGGTAAACTTGTTTTCGAAATAGGTTAACCAAACTAGTTACTTTGAAGAAATATCGATAATGTGACCGAAAATCATTTTATCGACAAACAAACGGTTTTTTTACTCATCAGAAGTTGTTTAAACTTTTTTGGCACACACTTATTTACTTAGGAAATCATTAATATGAAATAAATATTTTTCCATTTATGAAAATAAAGTTTTTGATAATGTCATGGGTGATGTCATAAAAGATATTTTGGGTGTAAGGGTAAACTGTAATTTGCTAAGAGATATGTTCATGTAAAATGAAACACATGCAAGGCACAACGGAGAATATTTTGGGCTTGTCTTTGCTATACATTGGATAGGTTTTGGTGTGTTAAAAACTTCATAATCTTGCAAAGCTTAAACATCAAAAAATGATGGAAGTGGATTAGTACTAATCCACTTTATTTTCCACTAATCTTTCTCTAACTAGTTCAAATCTTCTTCAAACTCCTCCAAACTATCACCAACACCTATAAACACCTTAGAAGCATGGGTCTAAAGTCAAAAGTTGAAATATAAGGAAGAAAAGGGGGAGCTTTCTTTAGGCCATGAGCATCATGTTGAGGGGGGAGCTTGGTTTTGTGGTTTTTATGCTAAAGGTTGGATCTTTATGTGTTTGAAGATGGTAGGAAGTGTTCTTGGCTTTGCGAGTGTTTAAGCATCCATTTGGCTTGGACCAAAGTATGTTATCTTACTATTACCTATATATATATTGTGTGTGTATATTGTATTTTCAAAATATAAAGTTTATGTGATATTAACTAATTAAGGTTATAAACTTTGGATCCTTCTTGCTTTTGATAGCAAATGACAAATATATGTTATGTAACATCACTTATATTACCTTCTATAGGATGTGGCAAGGACTAGACTTTTTGTTTACATATTTGATTGGCTTGTATGTTCAGCTGAAGTATGTTTGAAAGTGTTTTAAGTGAGAATATTTGCTACAAATGAACTTTGAGATCCCTTAACTTTAACTTGTGTAAACGGATGATTTATGATCTTAAATTGAGATAATTTGATTTGATTGTTCTCTACATATATTTTGTTATTTGGGACAATAAATAAATGGTTTGGTAAGTTATAGAAATTATAAGCCAAAGTTGTGAAAGTAAGAAGAGAGTAGATCGCAATGGATGCACTTTGAAAAAATATTATGTTAGATGATTTTCAACTTAACTTTGAGAGATATCCTAAGGGCTTCTTTGCGTTATTAATAGGAAATATAAGTGTACTTATTGTTGTAAAAATATATAAGTTTAAATCGTTCACTAATTTTTGAAACAAAGTTGCAAAATGTTATAGCGGGAAGAAGGTCGCTATGTGAGCGCTTTGAACAACATTTATAAATGCGGTAGTAAGTTACTTATGGTTTTAAGTGTTTAAAATGATATTTAAATTTGGTATTTTTCCCTAATATTTTTTTTGAGATGTTAGTGTTTTAAAGTTGGTTTAAAGTATAAATATATTTTAAATATTTATTCATGAATTTTGGAAGTAAAGGGTTTTAAATTATAAGATATGGATTTTAATTATTTTTGTCAAATTGTGAATTAGTTATTTTCAAGTAAAAATTTTCACAAATATTTAAAATATATTTATAAGTATTTTTAAGGTATTTTTATCTATACATATGTTTTAAAAAAGAAATTAACTATGCTTAAAGCTAAAAGCCGACGAAGTGGGCTTATTTGTTTGTGAGTGTTAAGACTGATGTTCAAGTGGGGATAGAAGAAATAGTGCACTAACCTACCGGCTTCCCTCTTGATCGAGGAATAGTTAAGACGAGAATGTCGAAAACGTCGAAAACGTGTTAATTGTTTTGATTTCTTACTTGTTTATGACAGTTGTTAATATTTTACTTAACATTAAAAGCCGACGAGCTAGACTTATCCATTTACGAGAGTTAAGAATGAAGTGTCTAGACATAGCTTTGATATGCTAATAGTGCTCTAACTTATCTAGCTTCACTCTTGAATGAGGGCTGGAATAAGTTGGAATATCGAAAACAAGTTAAGCATATGGACCATGATTTCCATAAAAGATCGTCTATAGAACTGAGTGGTTGATTAATAAAATACCGAACTTAACCAAATTTAACTTAGATCTTTAAAAGAATGTTTTTAAAGATAATATAAGTATGGAAGGGTTTTGGATTTGTTGTGAAAGTGTGTTGGTAACATTCTTCTTTAACCCTTTCTGATTATCATTCTGAATGTTAATTGATCTTAAAAGAATGTTTTGAAGACAAGTGTCAGTGAAATTGTTTTGGGTCTGTATTGACAATGCTTAAGTTACATTAGTCTTAAACATTTTGAATGGATTTATGGAAGTACTTAAATCCTTATATTTTGAATGAAATTATAAGTACGGATTCTTTTGCAAAAAGACAGAAAAGTAGAGGTTTAAAGTAAAAAATATTGTTAATGGTTTGTGGATATACTTATACCATTTGAGATAAGCATATGAATTCATTTTGAAGTATTAAAAGAGTACAATAGGGATTGATAAATGAACTTTTATTAGATAAAAGAAGTTTTACTAATAAAAGAGGTCTTAATTAATAAAAGGTTAGCTAAATAAAAAAGGGCATTAGAAGTCACTTATGTGACTTAATCATGCTTTGTGTGAATTGATTAAGCTTTACTTGTTTATGGAAAGTATTTAGCCATATACTTAGCATTAAAGTTCGAAAACGTGATAAGTATACAAGGCATGGTTTCCATATGCGATCGTTCTCGTTACTATTGAATATGACGAAATTCATCGATTCGGTCCTGAAGAAACAAAGACCGGTCTCAAAAGCATTCTATAAGTTGTACACATTTCTTGAGTTTCTCACACCAGACTTAGGTCTAACATGTGGTTTTAGTTTTCCTTAAATTCCTCGTATGCTCTTTCGAGTAGTCTGAAAAAGACAGGTTTTTCATTGATGTTAATTGGAGCTCAAGGTGACGAGCTGGATGTTTCACCTAACATAGTATTTTTATTTCCGCTACATTGCTATATTTTACATATTAGAATTTGTAGGGACAAGTTGTCATAACTGTCCAAATTGATGATAGTATTTAGAAATATAACTCTGAAATGCTTTAAATCTTAGAGTGATAGTATGTACAGTTTTTTGATATTATATGTTGTCGTTCCACTATGAGATTCTGATATTGTGTTTCTTCTTTCTTGTTCTGTACCCTTTTATTTTACCTTAACGATTTGCCTTTCCAACACTTGGATGTTCGGCATACGAATATCGTGGATGTATTAATATCGACATTTGAGGGTCGAAAAGATCAGTCATTACATGACTGTAAAATGTTTTATTTATATATGTATACCATGTATATATATTAGCATCTAATTAATTAATAATCAAATTAATTAATTGTACTAACAAATTCAAAAAATTTATTGGATTTACCTCTAACAATATTAAGATAAATTTTCAAATATAACCTTTGCGGTTATATATATAGCAACACACACATACCCCACACACGTAGATATATATATATATATATATATATAATATTAAATTTTAAAGATTTGTTTATTTAATCATATTAATTAAAAATTTATAAAAATTACAAAACTGCAAATTAATTTCTTAGAATAATTTAAAAAAATTTAAAATTATTTTATAACATTTATAATATTTCCTTTTATATTTTGAACTTACCATTTAAATATAAAATATAGTTTAATCTTTCAAATTTTAATTTGTAAGTTAGGCCAAGGCATAAAGTACTCTAGGCCAACCTTTTGGACTTCCCCACCCACTGAACCAAGCTAGTAACTAAGGAGGAGTGAACACTTTTTATCTAACCCTAGGTCCTGACGTTACTATATTAGACAACCATCAAATATAAAAGTTTGCTAGTTGGTCCTAAATGCAAGCTTTTCAGAATGCATACACCAAACGGACTCTGATTTATTGGGTCCTTCTCATTCGGCAATAGTTGAAATAGATAAATTTAAAAACTGTTTCCTATTTGGAATTTAACAAGCCTATGTAATCTACCAAGTAGCATTAAATCCAATCTATTTATTAAAATAGAATACTATTTTATTTTAAAACTCGTATTTATTTAATTAATCGCATTATTTAATTTATATAGCAGGCAAAACAAAGCATTATTATTATGCATAGACAAGGTGGTTTTATAGTGGCCATACCACTTTACAAATGAAAAACAAGTCTGAGGCTAAATCGGCTCAATAACTAATATTAACAACTAAGCTAGCTAAAGTATAAAAATTAGGCAACATGCCTAACCTACTGAAATAAATACACCATTCCCCTTCAAAAGAGGAAGAAACAGATCCGTCTTCAGAAAAGTCTATTCCAATCACATGAACATATAAACTAAATAGCTACCCATAGTTGCTTTGCCACTTTCAATAATAGAATTTTCTATACAAGTGGGATCTTAGTGTCTTCCTTCATCGAATGGATGGAGGGCGATGCCTTATAGTGATGCTTGCAAATTTCCGCTAAATATCCAATTGAACTACAAGAAGTGCATATAGAAGGTTTCCACTTATAATTAACTTCCACTATAGAAACGTGCCCCGGGAAAGGTTCAACAGGAAGAATGGTAGGCAAAATCAGCCATAATATACTTAATCAAAGCCCTCGCATAACCAAGCCTTTCCCTACTAACCGTAGTAGCATCAAAATAAACCAAATCTACATTAAGGTTAGCCAACCAATTAATACCAGTCATAGATTGTAAGATAGATGGGATTTTTGTGAATTGAACCCAAATAGTTATAGATAATACCTATTCTCTCACAGAACCCATAGATGGATACCAACAAATAATAATAAATAGTTTTCCTAGTATAATAGTAGACTCTGCTTCAAGGATTTTCAATCTATCATTTGAACATGAAAATTAAAAGTAGTATATAGCATGGTCACCTCTCATTTCAAATTTTCATTTCAATCTCCATTGCTTCATCAATTGATATCTAACAACCAAAAAGGGGGAATTTTCAACAAGGAAAGAAGCAACAAGTTGATCAGCCAAAAATTAAATCCCGCTCCAATAATTTCCACTGGTGGAATATTAATATTGTTGACATTTTTTAATTCAAAAGAACGAGAAGAATACTCGCCAAAATTATATGATTTTGACGATAATTAAGTTTATTTAATGATTACTTTGAATATATCTAATATGTACACTAACAGATAGCACAAATAAGTATAAACATGTGTGTAACATCCAAGAAAATATAAATAACTTATATTCAAATAGTTTAAATATTTGAATTACAAAATAAATATTGATTAAATGGATCTAATAACCTTATAATGAACGGCTAACTCATTTTGTAAATTAATTTATAATAATAATCGATTTGAATAAATAACAAGAAACTCAATTGTTAACAAAATGACTTGGTGACGTATTTTTATATGTATTAATTGGATTTTTCCATAATTTTCAATTTGAAAAATATTTAAATTTTCGTTTGACATATTTTTTGGCAAAACGATGGTATTTTAGTGATTTTACAGAATAAGATAATCAACTTATTTTAAAATTGTTTTGGAACCGTGTCATATTTTTTAGCGCTACCACATTTTAGTTTTGTCATTTATGGTTTGTACGCAAACAAAATGATATGTATCTACATGTTGGAAAATGGAAAATAAATTAACCTATACACTTAGATTTCTCAACACAAGGCTTTTTTTTCATTTTTCTTTCCCTTCCATTTTACTTTTCCCTCCTCTCTCTCCTCCTTTCATTTACAATAAATAAAAAATTAAGTACCCATATTCAAATTCAAAATCAAATGTTCTAAACCGCAAAAAAATATAAAATTGGATTCTTTGAACTCGTGAGGCTAAGATTTTCGAATACATAAGAGTTTGGTTATGTGTCGTTTGAGTTTAGCATTGATCAACGTGAGTGTTAGCAACTAGGGTTTGGGTTTAATGTTAATTTAAGTGGAATTTTAACGATTTGTATTTGGGTTTGTCGGAGGAAGGAACTTCAGTGACGAAGTTTTGGTAGGTTGCGATGAGGTTTTGGGTGGTGTGACCTGTGTATAGTCGGGAGCTAGTGGATGAATTCATGACTTGAATGGCTCAACCGAGCTTATAATGGTGGGTCGGGGGCAAAACATTCGTAAAGGGAGATGCGTGGATAGCATTGATGCATCCAATCGTTGCTCATGGAGTTTAAATTTAAAGGGTGGAGGGTCGACGTTGAGGTGTTCACATTTTCATGCACAGGAAGTGTGTATCGGGGAAGAAGGAATTTTTGTTAATGATGGGTAATTAACTAGTATTTATGTGAGTAATATATATTTTAAAATTAAAAAAATTATAAACTAATATCTTACTCATACGCGGTCCAGTCGAGATGGGTCTTTTGCTTTGTGCTCATAAGAGCGATATTTGTGCACCGAAATTGTTTTTGTCCAGTTTAGAGCAAGTGAAATTTTATGCTAGATCAAACCGGAATGCAAAAGTGTCAACTGGAATTTTGATGAGTTTGCTCACCTCTAAATAAACTATATGATATTTGTGTTGCAATAGATTATTATTGAATTCTTAGAGGATAGTTTATATATAATTGTTTAATTGTTTGTTTGGAATTGGTTCTTGCTCGGAAGTGAATGACATAAATAACCATTGTGTTGTAGGGAACAAAAATGAGAGTAAGGTCGAAGTGTATATGTAGCAAGTAGATCGTTACGAAACACTAAGAAATACACATATATGTGTGTGATTTACAAGGGATTCTTGTGGAGAGACCCTAAGGGGTTTCTTGGCAATATTGATTTACCTATATACTTATGTTACTTATATTGATGTTCAGTTGAAATATTTGTGACATATTGTTTGATTTGCGTAAGTGTCGTTATAGCGACTATCACTGTACCATCACTTATGAAATATCACCTTCTTAAACCTGTGTGTGTTGAACTTGTTCTTGTATTTTTACAAAATAAATGTTTGGTTGCACTTTTACCCTTTGAAATTTGTTTAACTATATTTTCAAACAATATTGAGAGCCTTGAAATATCATCTTCTTAAACCTGTGTGTGTTGAACTTGTTCTTGTATTTTTACAAAATAAATGTTTGGTTGCACTTTTACCCTTTGAAATTTGTTAAACTATATTTTTAAACAATATTGAGAACCTTGAAATAAAAGATAAGCGCTATATACATTAATAAAACGGAGTTATAATTTGGATTCATTATCTTTCGGGATAACTAATGTTGTCTTAAATTTATAAAAAGGTTGTAAATTTGATTAATTATCTTTTTGTATAATTAATGTTGTTTAAATTTATAAAAATATTATAAATTTAGTTAATTATCTTCGTAGATAATTAATGTTGTCTTAAGTTTATAAAAATATTACAAATTTGATTAATTATCTTTCAGGATAATTAATGTTGTTTAAATCATAAAATAGATTATTAATTTGATTAATCTTCTTTCGGGAGATTTAAAGTTGTTTAAAATTTATAAAATAGATAATTAATTTGATCAATATGCTTTCAGAATAATTAATGTTGTTTTAAATTTATAAAAGAGTCATAGCAATTATCTTTCGGTATGATTAACATTGTTTTAAATTGATATATCATCTTCTAGGATAATAAGTGTTGTTTTACAGTTATAAATGATAGTCTATAAGTAATAATTTTTTTAAAAGGAATGTCTAAAAATAAAACTAAGTGTAAATTGTTTTGGGTTTATAGTATTCGATGTTTTAGTGACATTTGTTTTGACCCTTCTTTTTAAAGCTCTTTAAAATGAATAATTTTAAAACGGTGTTTTAAAAGTGGTTTACTAATATTTATGATGTGATAATCGACCAAAAGTGCGAGTCAAATGATTTTAAAATTTTGATTCCTTTATATAAAATATTTAGTCTTACACTTAGCACTAAACGTTGAAGGAATTCTTGCTACACTTAAAGTAAGAATGCTACCATGACAAGGTGAGAAGCAACCCTACTATTACTTGTCCAGCTTTATTGTTTTCTCCAAGGTAGTGCTAGTTTAGGATCGATGAGTTGTGATAATTCTAAGAGATTTAATTTCCATATACAATTATTTTCATTGCTATCTTTTTGTGTTTCATCAATCTAAGGCGATTTGTTGCTCATTTGAGCATTGATATCATTTGTCGAAAATGACTAAAACAAAAGAGCAAGTGGGGGTCAAGTTATGTGAGGTTACTTCCATTTGGGCACATCTACTATAGATTGGTTATCGATGGTATGCATACGGAGATGCAAAATACTCGGATTCTCGGTAAGGTTGGTGGGGTCCGACTTGGATGTTTCCGAAAGAGTCACAGATTATATAATCCTCTCAAGTATATTTTCTAGAGGTATACTTTTAGTAAGGGGGTTGCACACTTCTAGTCATTGTTGGAAATTTTCTTTTTCCTTATTTGATTCAAATCTTTGAATTGTTTCCTTAATTACATCGAGAAGTGCCTAGAGCTGTCCATTCTTTAAATTTGGATTTTGATCTTATTTATGCCTATTCTATCTAGCTTAGGTTTTTTATTCTAATTTGTTTCCATCATTTCTTGTATGGATGTTGTTTTTATGAGGAAAAACCCATTCCATGTTTAGTGGCATGGTCTCACAGAATTACTCTATGTTCACCATATTTTTTTAGTTCTCTCACAGTGGTTTCCCAGACCGATCCAGGTGTTATTTTATTAAAATGCTCAAGTCAAACCGAGTATTTTTCCACATTGTCATTGGTGGGACATGGAGCACATAGAGTAGAGCTGGTTGTTTACCTGCCATAGTATTTTCATTTTTCGCTATATTATTATGTATACCCATCAGCAATTGTAAGATCAGGAAGTTATACTTGTCTAGGCTAATGTGGTTTTTTTAACTCTGATATTCCTTATATCTTGCAGTAACAGTTTTTACTGTCTTTGTTATATTTTATGTTGTCGTTCCACTATGTGATTTTATTTCCCTCTATTCTTTTTCTCTTTACCTTAACAATCAGCCTTTTCGGCACTTGGATGCTCGGCGTTTAAATACCATGGATATATTAAGTCTCGACTTTTGGGTTCAAAAAGGCAGGTTGTTGCGTTTGGTATTAAAGTTGAAGATTAAGAAAGAACCTTGGCTTTGGTAGGGTAAGCTCATTAGAGATAGGGTAAGTGACACTCTAGAATGTGTTGAAACTATTATATATGAGAGCATATTTGTTATTGCTATAATAACATATTGTGTTATTTAGTCTGTCAAGTTTAAATTTTGAATCTGGTCGAGATGTGGGGCGCCATACTGTCGATAAGGATTTCAAAACACGTGAGCAAGGCAAACATACATGATATTAATTTCAAAAAATTTGGTAAATGAAATATTTTAACTAGGATCATATATTTTATATATATAAAGGAATAATTTTCAAATTTATATAGTTATTTATGGTGTGTTTGTTTGTCAATGATAATATTTCTTTGTTACCATTATTGTTTGATTTGTCAAGCTCGAGTAGTTTAGGAGCATTGACCATTGTTGGTTGATTGTTAATTATGCTCGACTAGCTTATGAGTATTTATTGTTTTGATAATTGTGAGTTCAATAAAATGATTGTGAATTGAGTTCCAAAATTTGAAGAAAATATTAAGTTAAAAGTTATCTTTTGATAAAGTAGTTTAATTTAATCTAAATGGGAAGTTAAGACATTTAGAAGATAATTATTTATGAAAACTTTATTGTCATAAAGGAAAGTAATTATAATATAAGATGATTTTAAAAGGTACATTTTATATGAGTATGGTATATAAAATGATTTATAAGACTTATAAAGGGTTTTTGAGAATTTAAATCCCGGTATTGGTTGAAATTATTTCAAAAAGATTTTGAGAGAATTAAGGGTAATATTACTTGGAAGTATTTATGTGAATATATATTACAAAGAGAATTTGACATAAATATTCATTTTCTTTGGATACTTCGGGGAAAACATCTCGATTAATTTTGTGGTAATCTTAATAATTTTCTAAGTGGCAATCGAATATTTGTGTAGGCGAACAAAATAGTGCCTTGGTATATTATTCTTTTTATCACTATGCGATCGAAATGAGTTCAAATCCAAACGATCGTAAAGTGAGTATTAGTGAATAAATTGTTAAAATTATTTTATAC
This sequence comes from Allium cepa, assembly GCA_030765085.1. NCBI lineage: Eukaryota > Viridiplantae > Streptophyta > Magnoliopsida > Asparagales > Amaryllidaceae > Allium > Allium cepa. Next base: position 473,988,994 of record CM060929.1, read on the forward strand.
ATATGGAAATATATGTAGTATGATTTCAAAAAGGGTTTTGAAATAAAAAATGGATATTTAGTTCTTAAGTTTCCTTAGGAAATAAATTTAAAATATAAGGTATTTTAATAAAAGAATGTTTTGACTAATGAAATTTGTAACTCTTGGATAGAGAAGAGATAATTCAACTTAAGTTTTGAAATAGGTTAAATTGGATAGGAAGGTTTTAATAAGCATTGTTTTATTAAAATCGTAGTTTTTGTTTAAACATCAAAGTCTCGTAAATTATTTGATGTTATTGGTCAGACTAGTAAACATATTTCCTTGGAACACTCTAAGGTAAAAAGGTAAAGTAGTCAACTCAATTTTAATTCCCTTATTGTGTTTGAGCCTTCATTTGAATTTTTAAAAAATAAATAATGAATAAATTAAATTAAAATTGACATTTTATATATAGTCTTAGGATTTAGAAGAGTACTATAAAAGAAAATAAGGGCGGAGTATGTTTTTAATTCATTGTTCTATAAAGATGTCATTATAAAATGTTTATAAACTTAAGTTGAAATCTGTGGAATAATTCATAAATAATTTTAATGTTGAATGAACTGCAATAAAACAAAATGAAAGTGAGTTAGAAAGGGATTAGTATAATTAACAAATAAGTCGGATTAAGTACATGAGTTTACATAGATCACTTTATTCACACTGTTCTGGATCTAGGATTCAGATACATAATTTTGGGGTGATTCACACCAGTCCGAAATAGGATATTCTCATTTGATTCTTGAAAATTAACGCTCAAATCAAATTCTTGAAACTATACTAACGTTTTTTATCATAGTATATGCCTATGTAAGGAGAACGGAGGTTTCTAATCAAGGAACCTAATCGGGGTCCGCACTAGGAAGGTCGAGTGAGCGACCTTAGTTCCGAAGCAAAGTTTATGTATTCGAGCAAGTGATCGAATTAGATATTACCTACGGATGATTTATACACATCGTACTTGCTTAAGTGTATTGTGTGCCTTGTTGTGTGGCTAAGGAAATTTTATGGAGTGACTTCCAATTTTTTTTGAGGGAGCTAACATAATTTAAGTCTGATAAGCATAATCATATGCTTAGGAAATTATCTATATCCTTGAAAGATCGAGAAAGCTATGAACTAAGTAGAATTCCAAATCTTTCTTGTTAATCATTTTACATTTTAAATAATGTTAATTTTTAGTTTATTTTTTTATGGAATTTGATTTGATTGATAGTGTGATTTTATATTCCATGGTTCATGAAGCCTAAATTTATAAGAAAAATATTTTAAAGTTGTTGATTATTAGGACTTAAATCCCAGTGTTTTGAAAAAGTGATTTCAAAAGAATTTGTGTGACATCCTCTATTTTAAGGCCCAAAAGTAACTGCTACATATGCTGCAATCATTTATAGTATAAATTTCGGGTGATAAAATGCGGATATGTCAATCATATCAACAACATCAAGCACAAGAATATGGAATATTGGAAACATAATTTCAACAAACTTTCACATTTCATCCAGAGATAATATTTCACATTCATTACATGATCTCATATGTTGCCCAGGTTCAGATAAAATATAGTTATTACAAAATACTCCAAGAGCAACATATGAAGATACCCCCTTGGTTGATCAGAGTTTACTACTAGGCAGTTATAACATCAACCATTATATACATTCCATACAATAAAATTTCAACACAGCAGGTAATATATATAGCTAAGTTTTTACATAACCAGATCCGCCTTCTGCACATCTCCAGAAGCTTTTTTCGCCAAAACCTACTTAATCTGAAAAACCTTACTCTGGACTTACTCAAATCAAATTTTGAGCACCCGGGAGTTTAAAGAAAAAACATAAACTTTGAGTCAAACAAAAAGCATGGTATGAATAATAATATGCCATCTCGGTCTATAGATATTTAGTGAGACCACATCGCCGAGCGGATCAGGTTTCCTCTCAAAAATATCCCTTTTAAAATATATCTTTCGCAAAATAACTCCTACAACTATAGTAGTTCAAATAGGAAATATAAACAATAATATGTATGCATTAAACACGGGAAATCTTGACCAGTCTGTTTAAATCAATGGACTATCTATCCTAACATTATAGTTTTCTTAAGGTGAATACGAACCTCTGGCTAACTCGGACCTACCGGATATATCAAATTTTCTAACAAACTGTAAAAAGACTACTGGACGGTCTGTCTGAAACCTACTATTCCTAGGGTCACTCTGATCCTAATGGTTTGCGGGCTCACTAATAACCTTCTCATCTTAATGTATTCCTTTCTATACAAAAACTTACTTTTAGTCTTAACCATGATGATGCCCTATGAATTGGAATTTTGGACTTGTATCGGCTAGGGGCTAACAACTAAAGCATAGGATTCTGTCCTAGATTGTCCCTTTGGTTTTCTAATCTTCGAGTTAATTCATCTTATCATGATTTATCTAAAGGAAATAAGAGTAGTAACCACTTTAGTAAAATCATGGCTAAGTACCCATTTTATTTCCTTGAAAACATAATGATTTATAAATGATTTAATCCTTGAAATCATACTTTCAAAACATGGAAAATTATAGCCCTTTACTTTATTCAAAATCTTCATGCCATGATATTGTTTGCACCAAAATTGGGCACAACACTCTTCGGATGTATTTGAAGAGATAAAATGAAGAAAGTGAATGTAAAATGAAGAAGATCTAACAAACACACTAATCACCAAATAAGAAAAAGTGTAGAAACACACAAATTTAGAGTGTTTCGACGTATGGCCTACGTCCATTATGAAATGATTGATGTTTATTGATTATAACTCGCTGGTTACAAGTGGATTAAAATAGTACAACTAAAGTGTAGCAGCAATTTCGGCAGAGTATCGATATAAAGAAGCCAAAAGTCCCTTTTCTGAAGGTCCAGAGTCACTATTTATAGGCGTAGGCAGCAAATGTCTCGCCCAGATCACGGGGACTTCTTCTCTTACGCGGGTGGGCCCACGGGATCCAGTCCAGGTGATTTCAACTCGATATTAGAGTGATATGAATGGAATTCGTATCGATCAAGAATTGATTCTTTTTGGCTGAAGTTAATCTGCTAAGTTACTGACGTTGTAGGCAAGCCCCTATGATAATTTGGTGGCATTTGGACTCGTAGATCTGTAGTTATTATCGATGTAAGTTTGGATTTGCAATGGGCTGTTGAACTCGTATTTCCCTTGTTCGTGTCATTCTCGTTCGCATCGCTTCTAGGCACGTGTTTGTTAGGTGACATGGTGCTATCTTCTCGGATCGATCCACTTTTCATGCCGAACAACCGAGTCTTCTTCTTGATCATTCCTTGTTCGATTCCGTCCAAGGAACACTCCTCATATCGATAAGTGGAGAACCAATTCATATCGACGCATATCCATGCCTTTTGTATCGATCAGATACGGACCTTTTTGTATCGCTATGAACTACTATATTCGTATCGATCTTTGGAATGTCGTTTTACATCATTGTGGGATGGTTTCATATCGATATTTTACCAATCGATACGAACCATGTCATCAATGACCGATACGAATTGGGCAGTTAATGGAAGCAACACGATAGGGTTTTAAGGGATGGATATGAAACGTGGTAAGTGTGATGGATACGACCGAGGCTTTCTGGATGGATGCGAATGAAGTGGACATGGAGAAGATAGTTACTAACTAGATGGAGGCGAACGAGATTGTTTCTTCCCAAGGAGACAAACCATTTGTTTATTCAGGTGGATACGAAGTGGAGGGATGCGAATTGATGTCTTCCAAGTTAATCTTGATCGATCCATATCTAGAGAATACGAACTTCGATTGACCTGAAATTTGGAATGTTGGCTTCCATGGCTTCGCCCATTGTACCACATTGATTGTAGCTAGATCCGGACTTGGGAAAAATTTATCAGTACCCATAGTGAACTTCGTAGGTAATCGATCTTCGAGACAGGCTGCCCTTAGGGTCACGGCCTTGCCAAAAGGTGGGATAACATTTGTCCTCCAAAGTACGTCTTATGTGACGAAGTGCTTTGAAAAGCTGTAACCTTCTATGTTTGAATGTTCTGATTAATTTAATGAATGGTTGTTGTCTTTTCATTAAAAGATGTAACATTTGGTTATTTCTTGGTAGCACATATAAATTCTAAATTGATAACCCCCAAGGATTGTACTGTGCATTGAGCGCCAGAAATCTATTGTTCATTTTTGCGATTGTCACTAGGTGAGCATTCAGTTCCTATGAGTTTTGAAAGTTAAATGTTAGTTCATCATACACATAAATGCATGTTAACCACACTTCCGTTAACGTTCGTATATTCACGAGTCGTTGTCAGTATTCTTGTATCGAATCCCGTATCAATCCTCTCCTGAATCAATGTGAAATTCGAGTTGTTACAACGCTTGACGGTTGTTTTTAGTGTATCTCTTCTTATCAATCCTCTTCTGGACCAACCTAAAACGTTGAAGGATTGCATTCGTATCATTAGTGGTCGACACAATTTGGTTGAAAGTTTTTTATATACTTTGTATCGGTGGATATGAGTACTCTTGGACCCCAGAGTGATGGATATGAATGATTTGAATTGCATTTGGTTCATCTTGGTCATTCGATGGATACGAAATAGCCTAATCGTATCGATCTCATTGGCGACTGTTTTGATCGATAGCGATGACTGGTAGATGAACAGTCATTCCCGAGGTATATAAAGGTTTAGTACTTAGAAAATTTTCACTTTCTTGCTTCTAGCCTTCGTCCCTGTCTTCGTATTGCTCAACTGTTTGAGAAAAGAAGAAACTTCATCTTCAAACCAACCAACCCATAAAATCCTTGAATCACTTGCTCGAATTAGGTAATTAACCTACAACAATCGACATAGGACGATAGGATTTGAACTCTTTTTCCATTCGACACATATCTATGACTTATTTTGGCGATGTGATGGCCGTGGATGGCCAGAGTATGATGAAGAGTGTTGATAGCCTTCATGTCGATTAGGGAAGAAGGCAGATGGATACAAAGTGGTCCGTGGAAGACAGGTTGGCTTTAATTTTGTACCGATGAAGGGATGGTCAAAAGTTAACCTCGTATTGATACCAAGTGAGGGAGTTCATATCGATTGGAAACATAATAGTGAATGAAGTTCGTAACGTTCTGGTGTGGAGGTACTTTGTATCGATTCGAAGTGATCGATAAGAACTAAAGAAGAAAATGGTCGATACAAAACTTCATGTCAGTGAGCGATACAAAACCTTGCTTCGCCTGATTAATACAAAGTTGATGAATCTCGATCGATAAGAAACGATCCCTTATAAGCTTTACAAATGACCTCTGATGATCGAAACGAATTGACATTGGGTGATGGATAAAACTTCTGTGGATTAATCCTAGTTTAACTTGTAATGGACACGAAAACCTTTACACATCTAATCACTTGACTTCGATGAGCTACTGCCTTACATAATTTGACTTACATTTCACTGCATATTTGACTACCCTTCGAAGCTCGTCGATGGAACTGTAAATCGACAACATTTGATGAACTGTAACTTGGATCGATCTCCAAAGTCTAGATGGCATGGCTGTGACGGTCAATGATGATGTCGCTTCGGTTGAATTTCAAAGTCTCGTTATTCGAACACCTGTTATATCTTGTAGTATTTTATTAATTACATACAGCATTGCACTGCATTACATTCATGCACTTCACGTTAGGGAAGACACGGGATTATTTTCACCTAACGATGGTTTTCGATGAGTTGAGTAGCTTTAGAACACAGCAGTTCACAGCAACAAGAGGTTTAGAGTCCACCTCCTTTGATAATAGAGATGCCAACCATCGTGGAAAAAGTCATAAGTCCATCTCCGAACGAGCTACAAGGAGCAACCTTTATTGGGAATCCACAAGATTATGTACCGTCCAATGTTTCTGAAGATATGTTGGGGAGAATTTACTTGCGGCACGGGCTATCGTTGAACAATGTCCTGCTACCAGGGCCGAACGATAGGTCACATACTCCTTTGGAAGGGTACACCGCTTTTAATCGATTTTCTTACACGGCCGGGACGCTCCCACCATTCAATTAATATATTCAGGAGGTGTTATCTTATTTAGGGATTGCCCCATCACAGTTACATCCGAACAGATATGCTCTGCTAAACAGCCTATTCATCATCTTCATGGAGCACCTTTTTCGGCCCCCGACTTCAGAAGAAGTCAGATACTTTTTCAATGTAAAAAGATGGGGAGATAATCCCTCTTTCACATTTTTAGAGGGAGTTAGAAACCGTCAAATTGTGATTGGGACTTGGACCAAACTTAGCTACTTCAAAACTGAGTGGTTCTACGTTCGGTGCCCACCAGGATTCGCTAGGTGGTGGCTAGTTAGACGTAAGTGTTGCAATTTTTCCTACGACTAATCGGTTAATCCCCATTGATACCGAGTTTTATGTTGTTTCCTCTTTATAGCTTCAATTCCTTATCTTAAAGGCGATCAATTTAGGGAAATCTTCAGGATCCTTCAGAAGGTGTCGGGTGAGTTTAGAGAGATCGAAGTGGTGCTTATGGATGAAAATATGGGGGCCGTTGCGCTGATTGACGGAGATCAGAGCGTAGAGCTTGAAGGATCTCTCAGGGCAGCTCCCGCAAGACAAGCCAGACATAGAGCTCTTAGAATTGTAATTGCTGAGCAGGGTAGTGAAGAGAATACGCCCATTGAAGACGAATCCATAGCCGGGCCCTTAGATAGTCCTCGGCATTTAGAGGGAAAAAGGAAAGGAATGGCGGTTGCTCATAAGCTTGGTAAGTCTACGAGACGGAAATACATGGTTGTGTCTTTGCCAGCCGCTGGTGTTATTATTTCGGAGGCTTCTTCCTCACACATGGAGAACCCCTACGAAGGACTTACAGTTATTCCAATTTCGTATTATGATTGCTCCAACAAGATACCGGATTGGAAGGGCTTCAGATTGCTTCAGATCTAAGCGAGTCAACTCCTTCGAGTATTGCTGACATAACCGGTTGGTAGGGGGTTAACACATACATGCACACACTTCATGACATCACATACTCAATATTCACAAGCTGTCCAATCTTCAAAGGAAACTTACATTGCCCTTCTTTTAAATTAGCAGATCCGATGTCGTAGAAGCCGTTTATGCTCGTAGTCTCTGCACTGCACATGAATCTTCCAATTCTTATAGGGAACCTCGTAGGCGTAATTCTGACTATATACGCTGCTATTTTAGTGAAGAGAAGGATTACTACGACAGAGAGAGATCCAGGGAAAGAGAGAGAACAAGAAAGAGAAAAAGAGAGCTGAGATAGATGCCGCTTCCGATCACGCTCTCCTCCCCCAAGGGTTTCATTGCCACCCCTAGTTCGGGGACGCAGATTGTTGCTATTCCGCACCAACCGACGCCTACTATAATTCCTAGATCATGCGAGCATTGTCGTACAACCACGGCGGACAACTATATCGTTGCTTCTTTTTTGGTTACAGAGACTACAGGTGAAGGTGCCGCTTAGATAGCTCAACTGAAGAGAGATTTTCCAAACATATGCTTCGACGGCTTCCATTTTCCTCCAAATTTGATGGTGCTTCCGGATGGAGTAGAAAAGTCACTGATCATGTCCATCATGCTTTCGCCTAATACCAAGAGTGGAAGAAAGCCGTCAAGAAAGTTTCAGCTGTAGCGTTTGAGCGGGCGAAGAAATTGAAGAGCTCCGAGAAACCATCGCCCAAAAGGATCGCATCGTCATAGTGCTCACTAAAGAGAATGATACCTTAAGGAATTCTAAAACGGAGGCCCTAAAAATGGTGGATGAGGCCAATAAGGAATTAGAGCGGATGAAGCACGAGCATTTAAGGTTAGTAGACGATATAGGCCACAAGGACGCCATAGTCACTACTCAAAAATATAGACCACTCTAAGAGCTGGCAGAGCTTAAAGCCAAATACAATGAAGTTGTTGAGGAAAAAGATGAAGCTAATAAGATTGCTCAGGAGGCCTGCTACCAAACTATGGAGGCTCGAAACAAGCGAGATGTGGCGAAGTTGAAAGCTCAGGAGGCCAAAGTCACGGTTGAGGTTAAGACTAGGGCAGTAGAAGCCAGACTTGAGAGCAATATTGAAGATCTTTTAATCACTTGCAATGTCAACGTACTGAAGTACCGTGACTTGAGCTGGCTTAGTGATTATCCGATTCACTTACATAGTACCTGGCACCGTCTCTTGGTCGATAAGAAGCCAGAGCATCACACTAAATCTCACGATGAATTTGATTTGGAAAACCGAGTGTTGAATGAGGAAGAGAGGGGAATTCTCCATGTTACCACTGCTGCATTTGAGAAAGAGAGGCTTGCTACTTAGCACTCGGAGATTGGAGAGGGCTCTGGTGTCGAGCTTCATGATAAAAACTCCGAGATCCCTCTTCAATCCATCCTGAACCCGCTCTAATGGTTGATCCTTTACCTGTGCGGGCCTATGATCCTGATCAGCCATAACTATCTCCAGCTCGTGAGCATGTGTCAGGGGGAATTCTGATTCCCGCCGAGTGCCAACCTGAGGAAGGTATTATGAACACTTCTTGAACTCATTCAAAGTCTAGAGTACTATCAAATGAAATTTCTAGCATTTTCTCTTATCTCCATTCAGTTACAGAAGTAGCACCAATAATGCCCCTGGAACCTAAGCAAAAAACCAAGAGTAGGAGGCTATCATAACGGAGGCGACGATGACCAACACCACTGCAACGGTCTGGGAAGTTGATGTAAGTGCTTTCACTTTTAACGAGAAATGATGGATGAGCTCATAAGCACCCATTGTGATCCACTTTCTGACTTCCCAGTGGTTATGAGTGGAAGTGCACTCGAGGCCAACTCTTCGGCTTCGATCGCCAGTGTTCTGCCTGATACTCAAGCAGCTCATGGTGATGCAATAATGGCGGAAATTAATGCTGAGATCGTGGGCGCAACAACGGGTAGCACCATAGGAGGTGGAATGGCAAGACTCAACCTAGCTCCTTTACTTATGATCTCTCCGGGTGGCACGGTTATCGTTACCGGGGTTCCCTCCGTATCTTCTCACATGGAAAGTGCCCCCATGCCTCTGACCATGCATTTTGAAAGTATTCTGATTCCGGTGAGTTTGGAGGAGGAGACCACAATACTTCCCCCAACCAGGGACAGGCCCAGCTAAGGCAAAAGCTCAAAGCGGCATAGTGGTAGCTCCGGTGGGTCAACTCCAAAGGAGAAAAAGCATAAGAAGAAGAAGCTTAAGGAGTAGGAATGAATCTTGGCATCCCTTTTTTGGTAGATAATTAGAAACTTTCTTTCCATTCTTGTAGGCCATGTATAGATGAGAACTCGGCTTCTTCTAGTAGGATTTTTTTTGGCATAGACTTCCTGTATCTACTTTTCTTTTAAAGGATAAATAAAGTAGAATTTCCATTTGCTCTTTGTGCTACTCCAAGTTTATTTGTTTAAGGGTTGCATTACCTAAGTTTTCTTTCGACACACTTGTGAAGTACAAGTCTCTAGATCGGATATGTGTTCGGTTGTTAAGTTCGAAAGTCATGGCTTCGGGTCATAATCAAACGTTAAGTTGATCCTCATGATGGTACTATCTCAATTAGTAATTGATATCAAAGTCATGCCACCCAACCTTGGGGAGAGTTGAAGTGGTCGGATGGTGGGTGCTCTTCACTTTCGACATTTTTAGCTTCACTTCATCGGAACTAAGTGGTAGAGAGATGAATTCGAGTAGTCAGGTAACACTCGCTCACTTATTGACAATCGCATCCACACTCTAGGGATCGAACTCGCATGAGTGCAGTCTGTCGTGCCTGTTTAATGTTTAAAGTTACGTCCACACTTCGAGGACTTCAATCATTTTTTGGGCAGTTAATCACACCGGTTTTAATGATCGGGTCCGTTTCCACACTTTGGGGACTTAGGCTGATCTGTGGGTGGTCAGTCACATCCAATTGTAGTTTATATTTTAGTCCATGCTCTATGGACTTAACGTTAGTTTTAGGTGGTCAATCACACACAATTGAAGTTTACACTCCAGTCTGCACTATGGGCACTTAAAGTTAGTCAATAGACGGTCGATCACATCTGCTTTGATTTGTAGGATTTCGTTCGCACTCTGTGAACGATGGATTTATCAGGAACATGGACGGTCGGGTCACATCCACCATGAGTTAACAAGGGAGGTCATTTGATGGACGGATCCATCCTCGTCGGACTTAGATTAAACATGGGAGAAGTCGTTAGGTGGATGTATCCATCCCCTTAAAGCCCACATTTATAAGTTTATACTCCAACTCGTACTCTGAGAGCCAGAGTGTAACGACCCGTATTTTTAACTGTTATAAATTATATGATTTGATATAACTATGGAATAAAAATGATTAAAAATAAAAATTTAATGATTATTAATGTAAGTTATTGGATAATTAAATTTTTTAAATTTAATATTGGAAATTATTTGAATAATGGAATCTTGAATCATTGCGAATGAAAATGGTATCGAAAATTGATTTAAACTTTATTTAAATATGAATGAAGATTGTTTACTTTTAAAATTGAATTTAAATGTGAAAAGAATTTGGAAATTTTATATTATACTTAACGAGTGAAAATAGTCATTTTAGCCACTATCTTGGATTTCGATGAAACGAGTTTCATCGGATCCATAATAGTGAGTCATTGTAGGATTTCAAGTTTCGTAGAGATCAGAATTTTTGTTTGGCCATGCAAGCTTGAAATGCGTAGAAATCAATTTAAGGAATTTGATAAAATAATTTGACTTTGAAAAGCTTTCTTCTGCAAATGATCGAATTAGGCCTCGGGACTACTTCCATTGTGTTCGGAATAAGGGTAAAACATTATAAATGCCAGGCGCCATGTGTCATTTGGATTTCGGAAAATTTCATGAGCAATTTGATTAGATATTTTCTAATATATATATATATATATATATATATATATATATATATTCTTTTCTCCTTTTAGTTGGTAAATAAACCCACGTTTCCTTTTTCCCCATACATCCCTCATCCCTTTTATTTTGAATCTCAGTCGCTTGAAAAAAATGAAAACAAATGATAAAAAGGAAGCTGATCAAAATCGATGACATAAAAAATAAAAATAAAAGTTCTCACTGCTTAATCCAATTCCTACACTTCTGCCCATATTTCTTTCTTCCCCTTATCCTTATTATTCGAATCACAGATCGAACGAGAGGAAAAAAGAAAAAAAAAACGCAGTCTAAAAAAAATCAAACTCGATTATAGGGGAAAATAATTCGCGTTCGAGCTTGGCAACTTGGGAAATGTCAGGGTGGGGAGGTGCGACAGCAATTTGTGGTTTGTAGTGTAGACTCGCGACATGCCGACAAAGGCAAGGGCATCGATTGACCTAGTAATGCCTGTTCACGAGCTGATGATGTTTTAGGTTGAGTTGCACGCGTGTTGCGGAGACATCGTGATCTGAAAGTGGCGGCTGGCAGTAGAGGAGGCGGAGGCGCTAGTGGCGGCGACGTCTGAAAGTGGTTCGGTTGTCGGGGTGGCGTACTTGAGAGGGGTCGCGTTTGTGGGACGATCAGGTGATTCTCGAGTGAGTGTACGAGGAGATGAAGGTAGTTTTTTTTTGTAAATTTAAAAATTTAACTATCATAATATTTATAAAATTGTAACTCTCTCGTACGAGGTTCATTCACGTAAAACGAGCTGTTGAGATTTCGTATCAGTGTTGCCTATGATATGGGATCAAACTGAATTTTATTTGAAGCTGAAATTATTTTCATTTTCAAATGGAAGGTGAGCGTTTAGATGCTCATTTTGACTAATTTAATTTTTTTATGTTAATTAAATTATATCGTGAGGTGATCTAAATTAGTGATAGTTGCTTGATAAAAATTAATTGACATTTAAATTGATGTCTGAATTTATTTATAGGATTTGACAGTTAAATTAAATTAGATTTTAACTGCTAGTAAAATACCTGATATTGATAATAATAAAATTAATGTGAATTTTATTGACTGTTTGGATGATTGGTTGTGATGGATGCTATTGGTCGATATTGGATGTTTATTTTTTTGATATATCATGTTATCATCCTGTATATTATTTACAATATATAAAAATATAAATTAAATTATTTCAAATAAATTAAGAAATAGGTTGAAACAATATATACCTATGACATTTATTGGATTGAAATGTTATTTTTCCATCTTTGGAATTAAATTGAAATAATTGATTCACATGGCCATAGGATAGAGAATTATATACGGACCCGGGTTGGTTAAATTAAATGATTTTAAAATTTTGATTTGATATTATTTAAGTGATTTTTTTTTAAGAAATAAAAATTGAATTTATGGAAATCAAATTATTTTCGAATCGAAATTCGAAATGTTGAAATTGTTTAATTAATCGAAGTTGAGATTTTTAAGTTATAATCGAAATATGATGTAAATTTTAGAAATTTATTTGTTTAAAGATTGGACTTTTTATTTGGACTTTGAATATTGCTAAGAAAGTGAAATAAAACTATATTTTGAAATTGAGCTTAGATTTGAATTATATTTAAAGATTTGGATTTCAAATTGGATATTGAAGGAAAATTTGATTTAAGTTTTTTAAATCGATATTTTTGAAATGAACTCGGAAGTGATATAAATTGAATGGTTTAAAATATGGAGTTGAATTAATTTGAAATTGTAATTTAATAATTTGAAGTTGGAAGTGAAATTAATTTGGAATTAGAATTTAAATTAGTTTGGGATTGAAATTTAAAATTTGACTTGAAATCGGAATTGAATCGAGTAAATCGAAAATGGAAATGGAAATTGATTTGAATTGGAAATTTAGTAATAGAATCAATTTGGCTTGGGAACTATTTTTAAATAAATTATTTTAGTAAACTATTTCAAATCTATTTTCTTCAAATATTCAAACTATTTTAATTTTTCCCAACTATTTTATTATATAAACCATTTTAATACTCAAATTATTTTCTATTAAGCTATTTTAACTATTTTAAAACCATTTTATTTTCTAAAATTCAAAGCGGTCAAAGGTTATAATATTTATATTTAAATCTTGGAGTTAAATGCGAATTGGGTTAAAGTGAATTATAACCAAAATAGTAATTCGAATCAAGTTTCAAAGTAAAATCGGTATATCGAATTGAATGAATATTTGAAATAAAATATAATTTTTAAGCGAATATGATGATTTCGAAATGGATTTGATTTTCTAGCGAATATGTTGATTTTGAAATGGATATGGCAAATTTTGAATATATATGACGATTTCGAAATGGATTTGATTTTGAACGAATACGATATTTTGATATCAAGTACGAACTATTTTCGAAATGTAAAAGTACCAACCGGTGTGTAAAATGACGATTAGTTATTAAAGAGACCGGGGCCTCTTGTTGGCTTACTCTCTGTCAATATTGGAACCACTTAACTATCGTGTACACGGTGGATGATATCCATGATGCAGTGGTTGAATTGGCGACATTTACTAGAATGAAATAAGAGAATGATGATAGATAGCTTTGACACTCATGTCATAATTAAAATGACTAAAATAGAACCTATGTCTGGCAATTGGGGTTAGCTACCTCTAGCGACGTTGTTCCCTCGTATTACTATTGTGATTTCGTATTCGATGGGTGCACCTTTTTGTCGGTTGGATTGATTGTCGCGGTCGGCCACGGATGGGTTACGACCAGCCAGAAAAGGTAAATTGGTAGAATCTTACCTTGGTCATTGCTTCACGTGCCTTGTCATATTTATCTTATACGAGCCCATTACGACTTTGGTTTAAAACTATAAAAATGTGTTGAGGTGGATCAATGTAAAGCCTTAATGCTATTTTGATATTTATTTTACTGATAGACATTATCTATTACAACGTATACTATTATATATAAATAGTTAAACGAATCCTTAGGAGATGGAAAATCTCGTAACATCTCTTATGTTATTGCACCATAAGAGTATTTTAGTCCTGACTCGAGTATTTTGTCTTTTCATTACACTCGGGTCAGTCCTGAGTTTTTTTTTCTAGCATATTGAAGACTATTCTCTAGAGGACGAAGATGGAGTTTCAGTATATTACTTTTATTACTACCCCTACATCATGCTATTCTACTGTATTGATTATTTATCCTTGATGTGTATATATAACTCAGAAATGTGTATAGATTAAAATCAAATGTAAAGTAGACAACTTCATAAATTGTTTATTTGATTATTATATTTTATCGTTTCCACTGTGAGAATCTGTATTTTTTTCCTTCTTCTCTTTTTATTTTCTTATTTAACCCATTGATAATCTACGTTACAGATTGTTTAAGTCGGACATGTATGGATTATTGTCAATCTAAACCTTTCGAAATGTGGATCGTCACATAGAGTTAGTTAGAGGATTGTCGTGTATCGGTCTTTTTTGGCTTCAATGAGACGGCTTGCCCCCGAGCTCGGGTTTCACTTAGCGAGTGACCGGTCATATCACAGTCACTCCCTATTTGAATAAGTGCCACCGTAGGATGGAACTTAGCTCTCCATGTATTGTGATGGTCATATGGCGCATTTTAAGAATCACTGCTCCTGCTCGAAGAGATTGCATTTTATTGCTGAAATAAGAAAGTGTGGGAAAGTCAGTTGCCTTATTACAAGTTCAAATTTCGAAATTCATAAAAAAATTGCAAATGAAAAGCTGGCTAAATGAATAAATAAAGCCTATTATGTGTATTAGCGACAAAGACTCTCGCTGTTCCAGGCTCTCGGCAAAGTGAGACCATCAACGGTCGATAATTTAGATGTGACGTCTCCGAGTCTTCTTTCAATAACATATGGTCCTTCCCTCATAGGTTTCATATGCGAAGGGACCAGTTAAATCCTCTTAAGCATGAGATCGCCAAATTTAAAGGTTCGGGATCAGACCTTAGCATTATACAGTCGGGAGACTCAACTTTGGTGCGCAGCTTCCCTTAAATCAACTTCTTTACATTTCTCATTTAGTAAGTCTAGAGATTCGGCAAGCAATAAAGCATTTGTCTTCGATCATAATAAGTAACATGATGAGAAGGTACTTCTAATTCAACGGGAATGGCGGCTTCTGAGCCGTAGGAAAGTGAATATGGAGTGTGGTCGGTCATGGGCTTATGGATTGTTCGATAAGCCTATAGGGCCATGGAAAGTTCATCGACCCATTTGCCCTCAGCCTTTTCCAATCATTTCTTCAGAATGGACTTTATAACTTTATTGGCAGCTTTGACCCGTTCATTCAATTTAGAGTGTGCATCTACAGAGAACTTCTTTTGGCAATGGAATCGCTGATAGAAATTATTGAACTCGACGCTATCGAATTGGGCTCCGTTATCAGTGACAATTATGTGAAAGAAACCAAATAAATAGATAATGTTGCGTACCATAAAGTTGATTACTTTCTTCATTGTGATAGTAGCAAGGCGCTCGGCTTTTGCCCATTTGGTAAAATAATCAGCTGCAATGATGGCGTACTTTGCGCAACCTTTAGCTAGAGGTGGAGACCCAATAATATCGATGCCTTATATTGTACATGGCCATGGACTGACTGTTTGAGTTATTTTGGTAGGCGGGGCTCTCAGAATCCAAGCATGTTTCTAACATCTCTAACATTTCCTGGCATAATCTGATGCGTCGCTGTTAGCGCCAAAATTGGTCACTAACACCCAAATCCACACAAAAGCACCAAATTGCAGTTACAACTCACAAATAGAATATATGTAGAGAGTATAAATGTGAAGCACAGTAAAAATTTAAAGAGAAAACAGTCAAGACACAGAATTTATAGCATTTTGGGTGACTCCGGCCTACGTCCACTCTAAAAAATTTCTTTTTATTGATGTTAGAATCAATTACAGTTACAAAATGGTAGAGTACCTTAGCCTTAGGAAATATAAAGGAATGGAGCAAAAAGAAGAAGATCCTTTTTTTGGAACTCCACATGCTGTATTTATAGGCAAATCCTGAGTTGTTGGGCTTTCTTGAATGGTATAGGCCCATCAAGACCTTCCACCGAGCCACCTACCTCCAAGGCCAAACGACCTTCCACAATGCCGAGCCACATACATCTACAATGCTAAGCCACGCCGGCCGCACCACAATGTCAAGCCACACCGGCCCACCATAATGTTGAGTCGTTTCACCAAAGTTGAGCGACCCTGACCTGACCATTGCCGAGCGATCCTGACTTCACCGATGCCAAGCTATCTCACCAATGCCGAGCGGCATTACCTCACCTCGATGCCGAGCGGCATAACCTTACCTCAATGCCAAGCGGTAGAACCTCACCTCGATGCCGAGCGATACAACCTCACCTTGATGTCGAGCGGCACAACCTCAGCTCCATGTCGAGCGGCACAACCTCAGCTCCATGCCGAGCGGCACAACCTCACCTCAATGCCGAGTGGCACATCCAGGTAAACTTCATCCCTTTGAAATGAATCTATTATATTTCAGCCTCGATAATCGTGAAGTTAGTTAGGTTGAATCCGCATGTTTATGGCCTTGACAAAAGGCGGGTTAACATTTGCCCCCCAAAACATGCCTTGCTATTGGAAGTTATGTTTTGAATAGCCTCAAATCCCATGTCCGATGTTGATATCCTATTCATAACCATATTATTAAATCCATGACCTCCTCGGGTTTAAACTTGAATCTGTAGACCTCGTCAGGTTGCGTTATGTTGTTCCATCCTTGACTCTCCTGTCAAAGGCTTGTGTGTTCTACGGCCTAAACACTCCGGCCAAGGAATTTTACATTCACCGAACTCGGCCCTCCGGCCAAGGACTTTTACATTCACTAGCCTCGGCGCTTCGGGCAAGGACTTTTATATTCACCGACCTTAGCACTCCGGCCAAGGACTTTGATATTCTTCGGCCGCGGCACTTCGACCAAGGAATTTGATATTCACCTGCCTCGGCACTCCGGCCAAGGACTTTTATGTTCACCAGACTCGGCACTCTAGCCAAGGACTTTGATATTCACCGGCCTCGGCACTTCTGCCAAGGACTTTGATATTTACCGACCTCCACACTCCGGCCAAGGACTTTTATATTCGGTCTGAGTCCATTCCATCGCTCTCTGGCGAAGGGACTCGTAACTCGCGATCACTGCCCCGTCTCTTCGGTTGAGACAGTAATCGTAAAACCTTAATTGTTTATTACATTGATCCGAATCCAATCAGAAAACCAGAAATCCATATCAAAAATCAAACATCCAAACCACAATGGCAAACCAAAAAACCAACCAGACCGGGAGTTCAATCCAAAATCCAAAACCATACTAAAGAAAAATAAATGTCCAAAGTACCAAAGAGGAAACCGGAATTTGCAGAAACATAGAAAGAAAACATGATTTCATAAACCGAAGCATTACAGTGTTTCGTCATCTCAGAGCACGCCTAAGGACCATCCTCAATCATGTACGTGTGTAAGTGACCTAGCCATATTACTTTGGATAATATTAATTATTCAGAATCATAAAACCATTCAGTTTATAACACGCCAGCGGTGACCAGATCTAGTGTCACCATCATTCGAGGTAGGCAGTGTCCACTCATGCTCCCGCGCCTCAGCTCGATTCCTTATATCTGTTGCAGGTGACCGTTCTTTACATGCTCCTCAGCGATATCTTTCAAATGCCTACAGTCGTTTGTGTTCTGCCCATCCAGCTCATGGAATAGGCAATGCTTTCCCGATGTCCGCTCGTATTCAGAAGGTTCCCTTCTTTCCGGCCTTCGATACTGGAGGCGTCCTCGAGTATCCAAGTAAATCCTTTCTAGAGTCTCAGTTAAATCTGTGTAAGAAGAAACTTTGACTCCCTTCGATGCCTCTTCGAAGTGCCACTGTTGCCATTTGTTTTCCTTTTTCCTTTATCACCTTTACATGGATCATCCCTTGGTGGACCTCCACCCCTCACTGCATAAGCTTCAGCCTCTCTCCCTACTCTCTCAGCTTGCTCATCCTCCTATCTCAGGAACCTTTCCGCCTCATGGTAGAACTCCCCAAGATCCCTCAGTGGGTCCCATTCCAATGATATTTTGAAATCCGAATTATCCGTGATTCCTGAGACTGCTGCCATCAACACCATTGATGGATCGGGTCGATCCACCGAGGCTACCGCTGCGTTGAATCTGGTTAAGAAGTTCCTGAGCGACTCTCCCTTCCATTTCTTCATCGATGTCAAGGTCATTACGTTCTTGGGTCTGACTATATGGACCCGAAATTGTCTCATAAACCTTTCAATCAGCTCCATCCATGTGCCGATAGAATCACTCTCTAGTTATCTAAACCACATGGCTGTGATATCTGTCAAATACAATGGGAAGCATCGAGCCATGACCTCATCCGATTCCCCCAGTACCTCCGTATGAATCATGTACCTCGTCAGGTGAACGGTGGGATCCATTCTCCGATATACATATCCAACGTTGGTAGCTTAAAGTCCGATAGGTCCCTAGCTTGCCTGATAGTAGGAGTAAAGGGACTCCTATTCACATCCTCCAAGTATTTGTTTACCAATCCACCTCTCACAGCTCGTCTGACCATTTGCGCTAATCTGTCATTGTCCCCAAACTGTAACCCTTGTCCGTTGCCTCCGGTCTTCCCCCTAAGTTGATGAGGGAACTCTGGCACATACTCCTCATCTCGTACTCCTGCACTCCTAATGGTGTCGGGTTGCACAACGTCATCTGGTATCCCTCCATGGATTGGTCCAACATTTCCTAGTGGTATGCCCCAATGTCTAGATCCATCCGGATTGATAGCCGTCCACTGATTGGAGGCTTCCTCCTACCGAGCTATTCCCTCTGCTTGCTGGTTGAGCGCTTCTGATCCAACTCCATGGATCTAAGCTCCTGCACTTCCTGCTTATGCAAATTTCCTAAGAAGAGCCTGCATCATCTCCTCTTGTCGTTTCATCATCGCTTCCATCTCCTCTCTGGTGATGTAGATGGATGCTCGACTTGCTCATCTCAGAGGAAGTTCTTGACTTCCCTCCTGATTGCTTCTTTCTGTCGCTTGCTTCCTTATTGGTGGTCTAGCCATTGCTTTCTAAAATCCGAGTCCCCAAGCTTTTCAATCCAAAATCCAAGCTCCAAAATCCCCGAGTGCTAGCTTTCTCAGTGAAAGCACCAAAATGTTAGCGCCAAAATTGGTCACTAACACCCAAATCCAAACGAGAGCACCAAATTGCAGTTACAACTCACAGATAGAATATACGTAGAGAGTATAAATGTGAAGCGTAGTAAAAATTTAAAGAGAAAGCAGTAAAGACACGGAATTTATAGTGGTTCGGCTGACTCCGGCCTACGTCCACTCCAAATTTTTTTTTTATTGATGTTAGAATCAATTATAGTTACAAAATGGTAGAGTAACCTTAGCCTTAGGAAATATAAAGGAATAGAGCAAAAAGAAGAAGATCCTTTTTCTGGAACTCCACATGTTATATTTATAGGCAAATCCTGAGTTGTTGGGCTTTCTTGAATGGTATAGGCCCATCAAGACCTTCCACCAAGCCACCTACCTCCAAGGTCGAACGACCTTCCACAATGCCGAGCCACATACCTCTACAATGCCGAGCCACACTGGCCGCACCACAATGTCGAGCCACACCGGCCTCACCACAATGCCGAGTCGTCTCACCAAAGTCGAGCGACCCCGACCTGACCAATGCCGAGCAATCCTGACCTCACCGATGCCGGGCCGTCTCACTAATGCCGAGCGACATAGCCTCACCTCGATGCCGAGCGGCATAACCTCACCTCGATGCCGAGCGGTACAACCTCACCTTGATGCCGAGCGGTACAACCTCACCTCGATGTCGAGCGGCATATCCAAGTGAACTTCATCCCTTTGAACCGAATCTATCATATTTCAGCCCCGATAATCGTGAAGTTAGTTAGGTTGAATCCGCCTGTTTATGGCCTTTACAAAAGTCGGGTTAACAGTCGCGATTTATAGTCGGTCAATAATAATCATATCGGAGTACTTTCTTAGAAAAAGCTTGCCCCCGGCGTGGTCGCCACATTCTCCTTCGTGCACATCATGTAACACTCATTTGATTTCATCGTGGGCGATACACCGGAGTAAAGGAACATAGTACCCTCTTCTATACATGACTCCATTCTGAATAGTGAACCGTGAAGCCTTCCGAAGGACTTGTCTTTTCTAACTCCTGTGCTCCGGCAGGATCCCATACTCGAGATAGTTCCTCAACGGAGTCATCCATGATTCCTTATTGGGTATGAAATCATGTACCCTGTCAGTCTCCATTTGATCAATACTCAGGGAAGATAGTGTCTCAATGGGAACAAGTCCCACTTGTTGTGGCTCATCGGTGCTGGCTAATTTTGCCAAATAATCAACCTTTTGCTCTCGTGGTATGCAATAGAGGGAATAATATTCTAACTGATTCAATATTTTTCTAGACCCGAGCAAGATAAGCAGCCAGTCTTCGGTTTTCTGGCTGGTATTCCTCCCGAACTTGGCACACGACCAATTGTGGATCATAGTAAATCTCCATAGTAATAATTCTTAAATGTCTTGCAAGCCTGAGCCCGGTGAGTAAGGCTTCGTATTAACCCTCGTTATTGGTCGCACGAAAATCAAACTTCAAAGCATAGCATATAGATAGGCTTTCGGGAGTATCAAGCACAACTCCAGCGCCTGAGCAGCAGTCATTTGACGTCTGTCAGTGCGTAACTTCCAAACATATTTAGGAGATTCACTGGTTTTGGGAAAGTCCTCCGGGATAGTAAATTCAGCAATAAAATCAGCCAGGACTTGTCCTTAAATAGCTCGCCTTCGTGTGCAAGTGATGTCGTTAACTCAATATTCCACTTGAGTAACCTTCCAGACGTCTCAGGCCGCGTGAGGACCTGTCGTAACGGCTAGTCAGTGTAGATAGTGATAGGATAAGCTGAAAATACACGTGAAGCTTCCTCGAGGCGATGAAAAGACGGTAAGCTAACTTCTCCAATTCGGATAATTTCACTCCGCTCCGCTTAGTCATTTACTGACATAATAGACTGGCCGTTGTATCAATCATCCTCCTGAATTAAAGCAGCACTGGTTGCGTTTTTTGACCCCCAATTAGATGTACAACCTCTCATGATCAATAGGCTTTGACAGAATAGGTGGTGTGGGTAGGTGTTGAACCAGTGCTCTGAATGCACCTTCACATTCGGTAGACCATTCAAAGCTCCATTTTCCTTTCCTGATTAGGTCGAGGAGAGGGATGCATTTGTCAGTGGACTTTGGAATGAACCTGCTCAGCGTTGCCTTCCCATTGAGGCTCTGAACTTGCTTTATAGTCCTTGGAGTCTCAAGATTTCTAGTTGCCCATATTTTCTCGGGATTGGCTTCGATTCCCTGAGCATTAACAATGAATCCAAGGAACTTTCCAGACGCGACCCTAAAGTGACACTTAAAAGTTTGATTTTGATTATGTACTCTTGGAGGATGTTGAACATCGTTTCTAGGTATTTGATATGATTGGTGGAGAATCGTGACTTTACAAGCATGTCGTCCACATATACCTCTAAAGTTTTTCCGGTTCGGTTAGCAAACATTCGATTGACTAGCCGTTCGTACATTGCTCCAGCATTTTTGAGTTCAAACGACATGACTTTGTGGCAGTAAAGTCCTAGATCGATGCAAAGTTGGTGTGCTCTTGATTGGGAAGGTGCATGGGAATCTAACTATAGTTGGAATACGCATCCATGAAAGATAAAAGCTCAAGTCGGGCTGTTGAATCTACAAGTTGATCAATCCGGGGAAGTGGAAAACTGTCCTTAGGGCAAGCTTTATTCAAGTTTGAGTAGTCAATGCAAGCTCTCCATTTCCCGTTAGATTTCCTGACATGTACAGGATTGGACACCCATTCTGGATATAATGCATCTCGGATAAACTCGTCCGTTCTGAGTTTATCTATCTCTTCCTTTAGTGCGACAGGTCTCTCTGGATCCATACCACGCCTTTTTTGCTGGACCGAGACATGCCGCGGGTCAATATTCAATTAATTTCTCCTTCATATGATGGCTTAGTTGAGATCCAATCTTTACCACACTAGAATCGTCATCATTGTCGATTGGAACATCGATCGTCGGTTCTGCCGAAGAAACTAATTGTCTTTGACTTTGTCCTCGATATCAGTATCTCTTGGGTCAAGATCTCTTGGGAATTGGTTATGGTGCCCGGGCCTTGGCCTAAGCGTTAGCTGTCAATTATCCGCAAAGCGGATGCAGAGAGATTCCTCTATGCCCTTTCCCTTCTCTTTTCGCTGTGCCTCCGTAGCTCAGCAACATAACAGACCCGTCCAGCAGCATGGTCTCCCCGAACAACTCTAACTATATTGTTAGTAGGGAATTTCAAAGTTAGATACCAAGGGCTGATAGTAGCCCTGAATTTAGCTAGGGCCGGTCGGCCCAAGAAAGCGTTGTACGGTGAGTCAATATCCAACACAATAAACTGCAATATCCGAACTACCCGGCGTTCCCCAGTTCCCAACTCCACTGGTAGATCCACCATCTCAGCGGGTATATTCGCACTTCCATTGAAGACATGAATAAGACACTGACAAGACTTCAAAGTTTTTGCTTCCATCTTCATTTGATCATTGGCTCGCTTAAAGTGTATGTTCACCGAACTTCCACTATCCACTAAGATCCTCTTCATCCAAGCAGGTTTCATCTGAGCTGAAATGACTTGTGGATCAATGGTAGGGGCTTCGACTCAGTCGTCATCCTTGTCTCCGAATACGATGTCGTCTGCAAACGTTTTACGTTGTTTGGCCAGAGCCCCATCTTCCAAGTTGCTCCAACTTTCTTTCTTGGGTCACCTTCTCAATAATATCATGTAGATGACGACACACATTCGTGTTGTGGGCATAACTATCGTGAAATCTACAAAACTTCCCAGTTTGAATATGTTTCTTTTACGATTGCTTCGGAGCAAGTTACTTATATTGGATACACTACACCAAAAAGGTCCATTTCTAACACTTTTTTCGTTTCAATTTGTAACGGTTATAACCGTTACAAATTTCTAACGGATATTTCCGCTATAAGCATTTACAATGGTTATTTCCATTACCAAATTTGGGAATTTCGAAAATATCCAGAAGTACGATGGGCAGAATTGTCATTTTATCTGTTATTATTCCTATCCATTTTCTCACGCTTCTTGCTCTCTTCCGCTTTCGCTAAATCAAAATTTCATTCTAGGGTTTTCGCCTCCTCCATTATCGCCACCTCCGCCTCTAGCACCCCCTCCATAGGGTCGGCTTTTGCCAAAAGCAGAAAAAGAAGCTGCTTTCCGCAAATTTCTAGGGCACGAACATGTCTTGTTTCTCTGCATACTGAATAAAACAAACGTAGTTGCTCCTAGAAAATATCATTTAGATCAAGCTATGAAGGCACGAAGGGCAGCTACATCGGCCAACGTGGAAGAAAAATCAACAAAAAACAACGCAGTGCATGTAGCAGGAAGCAAAGATCTATGAAGGCTATTTCAAGTTTGGGTTTTAATTTCAAAAATCTGGTAATTTCAGTCAGTTATAATTTTGACTTCAATTTTCTAATTTCTTGTTTGCTGAAGTTGGACGAAGGGAATTAGCAATAATTCTTTAATTGATTTAGAGTTCTATATTGACACAAAGAATGATAAACTATTTCCCGGTTTGGGAAGAAGGCAAATTGATGTAAGAGTAGATTTGAAGCTAAGTGTCATCGAAGTTAAGTAGCGTTTTGTACTAGAACCATATGTCTCTAAGAAAAATTCAATCTCTTTTTCACGATTTGTTCTCATTTTATGGTAAATTTTTTTTGAGAATTCTTCTAGATGGGAAGCAAAAGAATGAGAACAAAACCCATTACCATAAAGGTTGTTGAACAAATGCAAATACCTATAGATAAAATTGGATCCTTCTTGCTGGAAAACATTAAACTTTCATGTAATGAATACATGGGTAGGGTCAAATTTCACTAAGAATTTCAATTTTGTTTATCTTGTGGACCGATTTACTTTAAGAGTTTCATAAATTATTCTTATAAGGTCATGTTTTGGTAAGAAATAAAGTTTTAATTTTTTTAGAAAGAATTTCTGGTAAAGGTGTTTGGAAATCCTCTATAATAATTATATTTAGGAAAAATATTGTAATGTAGGATATTGGGTTATAGCATTCATTTGTTTGATATTCTTTTACCATATGTTTAATTATTCCATCATTATGAGCAATAAAGTTTAATATGTATAATTCTAGCAAAAATTTTGTCATTTGACTAATTTATAGTACATAAATGATAATACTTGGTGGCTAGTCCAGCTTTTGGTCCCTATATGCCCGTATGCTGGAATGCGTGTAGATGTATGAAACTTCCAGTATTTGAACACACGCTGTTATATTGTGAATAACAAATATTATTATATTGCCTCTTTGTATTGTAAGGGAGGCAGAAGAGTTTCAAACATGCTTGTTACTTCCCATTGACAAGAAGCATTCTTCAGTCATTGACCAATTTTGTGACTAAATACTGTTACTTTACTTTTGTTACTTCTTGTGTAATGAGGCAATGATTTGCGTGTGGTCATGTTGGATTATTTTATGTTGTTCCTTTCTGTTATTATCAGTTATGGAAAAAAGTATATGGTTAATGTAAAATTGAATTTAACATATTTAATGACTTAATGGAAACATGTTTTTGAATTAAAAAAATAACAACAATAAAAAAATACAAAATGCTATCTAAAGACAGCAATAGGATGCTGCAGCGATGCGGTGCTAGGCCGTTGAGATGTAGCAACCCGCTTTGATATTGATCTTAAATCATGCAGCATCATTTTAGTTTTGGGTGATGCAATTTACACAACATGCACTTCTTCTGTAGTTAGTTTCTTGTTTCGCCTGGCATCTTTGGGTGTAAATATGGAATAAATTACAATATGTCGATAATATGTTTGTGTACCTTTCTACCATGCCTAGTGCTTGCCATTATGATTGTTACTTGGTTACTGTTTCCAAATCTGTTCTTTGAACATCATTTTTTTCCACTCAGTTGTTTTAAATTCTATTGAAGTTTGTCTTACAAATTTTATCGATAATGCAGCTTAAGTTTTAGCATATATTTTTTTGTCTATTGACTTGATGTGAAATGGAATTGAGTTAAGAAAAAGATGTGGAAAAAATGATTGGAGAATTTGATCAAATTTATACTGCCACATGTTTTGACATTGAACCCATTACAGGATTGTTTATATTTCCCTATGACTTTGTTTGGATGTTTAACAAACACCTAATTAGTAAATTTTCAATTATGGAAAGCACAAACGCCAGCATTTTACATTTTCACATACCACACGATGTTCATTGATCAGCAAACTTAGTATATCAGTTCACATGTCATAAGCATTATAATATTTGTGCTATTATATTGAAAGCATAAGCTTAAATACTTTATATGGTTGATGTCAATAGGTAATAAACTTTGCCATAAGTTTGTTGGAAAGTTGTCTCTATACATTTAACTAGTTAAATGAATACCATGTTATTATACTTTATTCATATGAGACTTATGCTTCTAATTTAAGTTGAAATTAGGTACACAAAGTCAATTTGGATTTATTTTGACGCGTGATTGCATATGAATTAAGTAAACTCGCTTTAAACTGCTAAACAATGTATGTTTTTACTTAAAGTTGTGTATAATGTGAATTATATGTCGTGTGGCAAGTTTTTGATATATAAATTGCTTCGACCATGTTTTGATCAATGTGTTGCATGGATACAAAATTTGATCAATTTAATATTTTTGTATATAAAATTTAAAATTGTACTATCTTTGATTAGTTCATGGTACATTATAAAAGAAAATTGTTTTTATTTAAAAGAATAGAGAATAATATAAAATTTCATCACAATAACATATAATTATTATTAAAAAATCCAGTAAGTAAGCTATAGCAATAAATCATCCATAGTTATTAAAGCGCTCGCCTAGGCGTGTCTAAGCGCCAAAAATCCCTAGGCGCTAGCCTGGGGCCTTTTTTACCTTTCAAAGCACCGATAAGTGTTTTATAGAGATTTATAGAGATATAATGAAGTTGTGCTATAGCAATAAATCACTTTATATTGAAAATCTATTAGTTCAAGAAGTTGTGCTAAACTATTGAAATTTACAGAGATATAATTAACAAATCGTTTAGTATGAGATGAAAATAATAAAACAGTTTGATAACGCTTTAAAGGATTCGAATTACACACAAATCATACTATGCTAAAAGAAAAATCAGCAATAATGTTTTTTGCGCAAAACATTAGGCAGTAGAGAATTGATTTACCTTACCAAGACAAGTTTTTTTTAGCCTTTCTTTGGTAAGTTATTCATTCAGTAAGATGCATTCAGGCGCATGATATTTTCTTTGTATTTGCCAAGTCTATTATATTAGGTTGTAAGGAACAAACGATGAAATAACAAAGCCTACATGAACATCCATCATGTGCACATATTTTGCATAGACAAACTATAAAAATAAAGTCAGAAAACAACTTTTAATTTTACACGAGCAACTATTAACCTATAGCACAAATTTGCAACGATGCTTGAGTTTGAATAACTCATTGCACACCTTGTTTGCAGTCTTAAGTGGTGCAGCTTGCAAATTCTAAATTTTCTTTCTTTTGTATTAGAGGACATCATATATATTTTTATGCCTCAGCACAAAATACAAATCATCTTCTTTGATTTTGAATTATGAATTTTAGAGTTTGACTAGATACATTCTCTTTGGATGAATTTTTTTCACCTGCTGCTAAATTATATTCAATGTTGAAATGTTTTTAGTGATGTCTCAGCACCAATGTGTGCGAATGAATGACAAATGCTGATACTAGCTGGTATTATTCTAGTATGCTTATTCATGACAACTTGAATAATTATACTAATATTTTCATTCATTCCATTAAGTGCATTTGTTACCGATATATTTGTTCATGCCCAGTCAAATAATAGGGAAAAGTAACTAAAAACTATCAATTTATTTTAAAGCTCCATTTTTTCTTGTATTGTTTCACATTGGCACTGTAGAAAATTGGTAATTGTTCCTTGTTTTTCAATTTTGAGTTTCTTTTTGTTCTCAACTAGTTGAAGCTATATTACTTGTTTATATCTATAGGGTGATGAACTAGTAGCTCATTTTGAGTTCCGTAAGCGTGAATGGAGTCCATAAGAGGCTTCAATATTGGCTATTTCATCTATTGACAACCAATTAGCGTAAGTTACTTTGAAGCCTAGAATAAAACAATTATTTTCATGCACTTTACAGTATATATTTTTATTCATATTTGCTATTAAACTACTGGCATCTGTCATATACTCGAAGAATATGGAACCTCTTATTGGAAAGAGACGAGGAAGGAGAAGCTGAGTTCAAAGCTAAGAGTAAAGAACAAGTAGATGCACTGCAGGATTTACCACCTCAGCTTTTATTTGTTCATTGGGTATGACATTATATCAACTTTTAATTTGTGATTTGTTTGGGAAAATGTATGTATTGATTTTTATTTAATTTGGTTGTGTGAACAGGGCCAAACAGATTTGAAGGAAACACACTGGCACCAACAAGTACCAGGAATGACTGTATCAACGACATCAGATGGGTTTAATTTAGTAAAATGTATAGTAAGATTTCCCAAATACAAGTAATATATTTTTTCAGAACTGAAGTCATAATATCCTGCCAAATTATAGTACTCAGAGGTGTTTTTCGTTTCAAAGCCAAACATCCACTTTAATTGCAGATTCTACACATTTCTAAAATAGACGTAAGGGAAACCAAAATGACGGGGTCAACAACTCCCATCCGTGTAAGTATATTGTACAATCTTTTGGCATATCCTTATTAATTGGAAATTTACCATTAATTTTCAGTATTTTCAGTGCATGATGGGTCATTAATCTGTTAATGTACCTTAGTTATTTTTGCTTATCAAATTTATATCTAAACTGACATCGATTTGTCAATTTTTTTTTATATATGATTAGAGGACAGAAGTGGGAAGATTAAAGAATGAGTGATAGAGAACAATGTTTCTTAAGTTTAGCATAAAGTTCCACCTTTGGAAGCAATATTGTCCACTTTACAGCTATTTTCTAAACATAACATGGAGAGTGCTTACTTTTGCATAATAGATTATATCAATACTTAAATATTTTAGAATGCGCTTGCTGTTTCTTTTAATTATAGTTTTCTCTTTTCCTTTACTTTTAGTTCTGTGATGTTTGTGCTGTCTTTCGGTAGATATGTTGCTTCTTAGGCATATTGTTATTTATTTTAGGCTGAGAGGTAATTTCCACCTGAAAAGATTTGAAGAGAGGCATGCTGCTTGAGCACAAACACTTTCACGGTACCAATCACTCAATAGTAAATTAAATTTTTTGTCATAGTGGAATGACACTTTTTCACCTTCTGCTAAATCTACTATTAGAGACCCATATAGGACTGCTGCCCTCTGCATACCATAGTACCCGTGGTAGAAGTATGTACCTGCCTATTCATTTTATAAAGGTTAAAAAAAGAGAGATAATTAACGGATTAAATCGAAACTTGGATTACAATAAGGTCAAACAATTTTGTTAGAAAAAGTTCTATCTATTTTGCTGTGTGTCGAAGAAATACTTTCCACCTTTCCATGTGAAATAGTTGCCAACGTACGGAGATTTTTGCAGCCCTGCAGTTAACCAACAAAAGAAGGTTAGAGTCTATTTATGTGCTCTACAACGTCATATTTCCTTGTAGGGGAATTAACTCCCCTTACGTTCCATATAAGGAATGTCGTTTAATTTTCAGTATTTGCATTTCCCTTAGTTTTAGAGCTTCTAAGGGATCCACTCACTTTACTCCGCCTGCTCTTACATGCTTTTCATTTTATTTGTGAAACTAGGTTGGACCATGTTGGATTTTCGATAACTTCGCTTGAAGTGGCTTTGAATTCAAAAGCATTTCCCTCGGTTCTGTGTCTTCAGGTAAGTGTGTTCGGAATATATGCATTATCTGCTTTTTCAGTACATGCTTTGTTGTCATTATCACTGCTTATTACTAGGTCAGTCTTTGCTTCATTTTTCTTCTGGTCTTTGCAATGTCTTTCCTACATTTACTTGCTGAGTTCAAAGGCAATTTGGTGAAATACTTAATAGACTGCTGAGGAATTGTCGCTGCATTTGTACCCGAATCATGTGTTATTGTGCCTGCATCTAAACTTACTACTTCAGATCTGATGAGTCTCCATTTCTGCTTTATAATTTGTGTTGTGACAGCAAAAGGACACATTGGGACGTAAAAGACATGTCATGGTAGAAAGGTGGTTGAAGGAGAGCAAGTTGTTTGGGTGGAGAATGTTTACGATCTAGAAGCTTCAATTTATGAAGCACCACAAAATGGCCATTACACGCTATCCGAATTAGTTGAAGGGGGTTTTGTGATTTGGTCCGAGTATCGTTTGCGTTATTAGTAAGTTACTAAACACTATGTAGTTATTCTGAAACTGTGTTTTAAAGTTTGTTATATATACTATGCTTGTATGCTATAATTTGTGGTGTTGGTATGAAGTATCCTTTGTGGTGTTTGTATGAAACATAAATGTTTGGTGTTGTTCTAATTATTGATCGTATGTTTTCTTAATGTCAATACCATATATTTTTTGTATAGACTGTTTGTAGCTATAATAAAATATTGGTGCTATATAGTTTGTTTGATATTGTTTTAGTTATCACAGTTATAAGTGTTAGAAAATAACCTTTCGTAATGGTTATAACCGTGATATAATTTGCATTTGTCACGATTATAAGTGTTAGAGTTTCCTTTTGTGTAATGGTTACAAATGTTAGAAACTATCGTTTGTCACGATTATAAGTGTGATACTATCTAAATTTCCCATGGTTATAAGCGTTAGTAATAACCATTTTATCACGATTATAACCGTGAGTAAATATTGTTCTATCACGGTTATAAGTGTGATAATATCTAAATTTATAACGGTTATAACCGTGAGAAATTACTATTTTTATCACGGTTATAACCGTGAGCAAAAGTGTGACTGAATTTGCCCACGGTACCTATTTTCACGATTATAAACGTAACAGATTAGTTTTGTCACGTTTATAACCGTGAGGAAATTGCCTTTCTGGTGTTGTGATAGTATTACAAGTTTGCTTTTAATTTTGATATATCGTGTATACGAATGGAATTCGTATCGAACAAGAATTGAGTCTTTTTGGCTGAGATTGATTTGGTACATTCTTGACATTATAGGCATGTCCCTGTGAAAATTTGGTGGCATTTGGACTTGTAGATCTCGAGTTATGATCGATGCAAGTTTGAATTTGCAATGGGCTGTCGAACTCGTATCGCTCTCGTTTGTGTCGTTCTCGTTCGTATCACTTCTAGGCATGTGTTTGTTAGGTGACATGGTGTTATCTTCTCGTATCGTTCTCGTTCGTATCCCTCTTGATCGTGCCTCATTCGTATCCATCCAAGGAACACTCCTCATATCGGTAAGTGGAGAACCAATTTGTATCGATGCACGTCCATGCCTTTTGTATTAATCTGATACAGTCCTTTTCATATCGCTCCAAACTACTGTATTCATATCAATCCTTGGAATGTCATTTTACATCGTTGCGGGATGGTTTTGTATCGATATTTTACCAATTGGTACGAACCGTGTCATCAATGACGGTTACGAATTGGGCAGTTGATGGAGCGGCACAATAGGGTTTTAGGTGATGGACACGAAACGTGGTAGGTGCGATGGATACGACCTAGGCTTTTTGGATGGATATGAATGAAGTGGACATGAAGAAGGTGGTTGCTAACTTGATGGAGGTGAATGAGATTTTTTTCCCCAAAGAGACGAACCATTTGTTTATTCAGATGGATACGAAGCTGAGGGATACAAATTGATGTCTTCCAAGTGAATCTTGATCGATTCATATCTTGAGCATACAAACTCTAGTTGACTTGAAATTTGGAACGTTGGCTTCCATGGCTTCCCCATTGTACATATTGTATGTAGCTCGATACGGACTCGGGCAAAAATTTATCAGTGTCCATAATCAAATTCGTGGGTAATCAATTTTTGGGACAGACTGCCTTTGGTGTCACGGCCTTGCCAAAAGGATAATAGATATATGTCTTTATAAAATATTATTAATGAATCTCGAAAAATCTTAGAGGTCCTAACGCCTCAAAATAATAGGCTATGTAGCCAAATTTAATAAAACACTAAAATGATAAATCCCAGCTTCCAATTCACCCTAAAGGGTCATCGCCCTTCTTCATTATCAAAAATCATGTTAAAATATTTAACGTATAAAACATAAGGACATCTGGCTGATAACATATATATCGCCCTTCAGAGAGTGTCGACATCATAAATTGTAAAACTTGGTTTGCATAGTATAAAGCCTTGAAAGATCAGCATTGAAATTGATGAGTATCAACATCAAACCCTTAAAGATAATAGGCGGTGCCACTATGGCCATGGTAGGAACGGGGCCTCATTAGTGCCGAAGGGAAAATAAGCGGTTTCATCACCTTCATTGAAAACATGGAAAGTCGAATAAAGGCGGCGTCACTACCGCCATTATAGGTTACTTCGAAACCAATCAGGTTGGCATCTTTATAGAAACAAGCGATACCATGCCATTTTATATAAAATGTGGCATCAAGATCAACACCTATATTTCAAAAATGTTGCATCACCCTCGTTGATGTCCATGACGTCGACTTCAATGCTGCCCTTTCCACTTCCACCAAGCCGATCCATTCCATATCTACCATACTTGATATCTTATGCATCGCACCTGATTAACGTCAAAGACCATGGAGGCGGTATGATGAAGTGTGGCATCGTGAATCTCGGCATGGCAAAGACGCAATTACCATGAAAACTGCTAATATGCTAATAAAAGAAAGTTCTTTTCCACTAAGCCTTAATATTTTTCAAAAACTTATTGGATACTAAGTTTCTTTATCAAAGCCTTTCCAAAAATCTGTCGTTTACCATAAATTTTCATTCCCACAACATTTGCAAGCCATATCCTTTATATTAACATTTTAATATAATATATAGGCTTTTTAACCCGATAATTCATAATAAATCATATATACTTAGGAAAATCCCAAAAATCATAATAATTTAAATCATATATATTCTTTAGCATATATATATATAATATATATATATATATATATATATATATATATATATATATATTTCAAGGCCAAAAAATTTATCTAATTATATTTAATAATTAAAATCCGAAATAAACAATTTTCTAAACAGAAAATTCATAGTAAATTCTTACTTGCTTGAAAAATTATGAAATTAAAAACCTATTTCTAAAGTAATGTTTCTAACATCGTTTCAAAATTTCAAGTCATTTGGTATCATACGATTGGTTTTCTCACCTAAACCTGTTAATTAATTTCATAATAAATCCAGTTATTCATCAACAAACATCTAATCATTCAATCATAACATGGCATAATACAAGCAAAAGATTGGGGTTTTATACTTACAACTGAAATACTAATTAAAACTTGAGATGCATAATTATTTCACCTTGAATGGTTAAAGAAGGTTGAGATTTGAGTGTTGATTAGTTTTCCCTAAGCTTTACTTTTGATTCCTAGATTTTCGAATCCTTTATTAATGGCCATCCTAAACTCTTTAGTTTTCATTTGTATTGATGAAGTGGGGGAGGAAATGAGAATAAGAAAGTATGTACTAAGGAAATTTACTCTTTTCCTATTTTTCCCTCCTCATATGTCCTCCTTCTTATTAATGTTATAATCAACCTTGTTAGTTCACTAAAAAAGACTCAGTCCATATTAATTGTCAAATCTCAATCTCCTTATCCCATTTACATTATTTTATTTAATATATCTAATTAAATATCCTAAATAATGTTAACTGAAACTAGGATTGTTAGCGACACCCCTTCTTAAAGAATTTCTCCTTCAAATTACAACAAGGTACACAACAACAATCATAACCATAAACATAAAACACGCCATCAAACAAGTAAGGATAAGTGTCTCTAATCTTGTCTTCTGTCTCCCAAGTACGGTCTCACTCGTCATCACTCCACTGGACTTATACTAATTTGATTGTCTTGTTTCTTAATGTTTTCTCATCCTTAGCCACGTTACAAACGACTGCAATACTATAGTCATGTCCAGCTCCACTACTAAGTATCTAATGCTATCAAAGTGATAGTAATTTCTGGATCTCGAATACACTTCCTAAGATGAGAAATGTGAAACACATTATAGACTTCTGCCAACTATTCAGTAACTCTATTCTGTAAGCGAGTTTTTTGATCCTTTTTATAATATGAAATGGTCTGACAAACCTAAATGCCAATTTCCCTGACTTCCTAAACCTTATTACACCTTTTACCGGTGCACTTGATGAAAACATGATCCCCAACTAAGAACTCCAAATACTTTCGCCTCTTATCTCCATAACTTTTCTGCCTAGGTTGAGCTTCCTTCATTCTAGCTCAAATCAACCCAATCTTTTCTGCGATTTCTCCAACCATACATAAACCAAGTACTAATCTATCTCCGATCTCCAACCAACATACTAGTGATTTACATAGTCTTTTACACAAAGCTTCAAAAGCTGCCATCCCTATACTAATCCAATAACTATTGTTATACGATAATTTGACTAAGTGTAGATGCTCTTCCCATGATCCTCTAAAATCTAGCACACAACTCTTAATAAATCCTCCAAGA
The DNA here is from genome assembly GCA_030765085.1 of Allium cepa. Classification (NCBI taxonomy): domain Eukaryota; kingdom Viridiplantae; phylum Streptophyta; class Magnoliopsida; order Asparagales; family Amaryllidaceae; genus Allium; species Allium cepa. The sequence goes on from CM060929.1 coordinate 474,022,896, forward strand.
CTTTGTTAACTATTTTCATTTACTTGTCGACCTACGGATGGTAAGCGGTGCTCATCTTAAGCTTGGTACCTAATGCTTCTTGTAGACTCTTTCAGAATTCACCAGTACATAAAGAATCTCTATCATTGACTATATTATTAGGAACTTTATGTAGTTTAACTATATTCTTCATGAATAACTTATCTAAAATAGGTTGTCATCCTTGTCGACTTAACGGGTATAAAGTGCACACTCTTAGTCAGTTCGCCAAATATAACCCAGATAATCTCATTTCCTTTATTCGACCTGGGCAACCCATCTATGAAATACATAGATATAGAATCCCATTTCCATACTGGTATATCTAAAGATTGAAGCAAACCACTAGGCTTTTGATGCTTGGTTTTTACTAGCTTGCAACTTAAACACTCTTTTACCTATAAGCCTACATCCCTTTCCATACCTTCCTAGAAGGAACTCCTTTTCATATCCTGATACATCTTAGTCCCTCCAAGATGAATAGTAAACTTTGATGGATGGAAATATCTAAGGACTTCTTTCCTTAGGTCTCCCACATCTAGAACACGCATTCGTCTTTTCTTCCTTATCCAACCATTATGATTAAGGTAAAAAATTTCCAAATCATTAGTCAAAGTTCCATCCTCCAACCTGCTAATTCTTTCAGCTAGCAATGGATCATCTCTTTTCTTAGAAGTGATTCTTTCGATCAATACCAATCGAACTTCAAAGCAAGATAACATTGCGGTACTCAAACTAGAACCGGCAGTCAATCATAACCGCACACTACATGTAGTTAATGCTTCCAAATCTTTCCATCTGACAACATTGCTAACACCGCAATTTGATGTTTCATACTCAATGCATCTGCAACTTTGTTTCCTTTCTCCAATGTACACACAATTCCAAAATCATAAGCAACTAAACACTCCAACCATCTCTGCTATCTCATACTCAACTCCTTCTAAGAGAATAAGTATCTTAGAGACTTGCACCTTATGCAACTCGAATCGTTCTTCCAAAAGATAATGTCTCCATACATTCAAGGCAAAAATTACTGCAGCTAATTTTAAGTCATGGCTTGGATTTCTAACTTCGTGCAGTCCGAGCTGTCGATAAGTGTAGGCAATCACTTTACCCCTTTGCATTAACACGGCACCTAACCCCCTCCCCTCATGCATCTACACACTACCAAATCTTGTTTTTGGTCTAGAACAACTAACACGAGCGTTGTGGTCAATAAATGTTTCAGATTTTGGAATGCCTTATCACATTTATCGGTCCAAACATACTTTATGTCCTTCCTTGTTAGTTAGTTATTGGCGTCGGTATACTAGAGAAATCCTTTATGAATCTCTAGCAGTAACCAGCTAGTCCAAGAATTTTTTCTATCTCAGTCACTATTTTGGGTTTTTTCAAATGATTAACTTTTTTTATCTCTATAAGATCTACTGACAACCCTTTTTCTAAAACTGTATGACCAAGAAACTTCGCTTATTCCTTCCAAAAATGATATTTCAAAAACTTTGCCTTTAGCTGATGCAGTCTCATTGTCTTAAACACTATTCTAAGTGAGCCTCATGGTCTCACTAATTCTTAGAATATTTCAAAATGTCATCTATAAATATTAGCATGAATATATCCAAGTGCTCTCGGAAGATCCAGTTCATCAAAACTACAAAGAAAGCAGTTGCATTGGTTAATCCGAATGGCTTTGCTAACTACTCGTTTGAACCATATCTATTTTAAAATGCCATTAAAGGAATGTTGTCCTCTTCCACTCTTAATTGATAGAACCATGTCGCTAATTCTAATTAAGGAAATACTTTGATTCCACTCAACTGATCAAATAATTCGTCAATTATTGGAAAAGGATATCGGTTCTTTATCATTTTTTCATTCAAATTACGATAATCGATACACATCCTTAATGACCTATCTGATTCCTTCACAAACATCGTGGCTGCTCCTCAAGGTGAACTGCTTACTCAAATAAAACTTTTTCCTTCTAAATCCATCAGCTATACCTTTAAGTCCTTCATCTCGGTAGATGTCATTCTGCTAGGCAGTGTACTTACGGGTTTAGTTTCAGGTACAAGATCTTTTAAAAAAAATCAACAACTCGTTTCGACGGTAGTACTGTAATAGGCTCAAAAACTTCTGCAAATTCTCTATCTACGAAAAACCAATTTAACTTGTCTTCCTCCTCTATCGCACTGAACAAAGCACAAAAATTCAAACTTGGATTCTCTATTGAGTATACAATTCGACTATTACTATTATGGTGTCTTAGTGATATTTTCCTATCTTGGAAAATCATCCAAGCATCATATTTACTTAACCAGTCTATACAAAATAAAGCCTACAAAACTGAATACTTGCAAACTGCAGGCGAATACATGACCGATAATTCATACTTTAAATGGTCACATCTCATCGCAAGAGTGGTATACCCTCCTATCAGATTCGCAACCCTTAAGGAAGTAACTAGGTGTGAGGGTTATAGGTTAATCTTTTCTACAAGACCACGGGATTTAAAAGAATATAATGCACCTGTATCAAACATTACTCTAGCAGATAAGCCATGAATCAAAAGTGTAACTCCCATCCTAGCATTTTCTTCCTCCTTTGATATGGGTCTCGAGGTAGTTTGTTCCAAAGAAAACACTTTCCCTTTCTTAACCTTTACTAATTCCCTGCACTGATTCTTGTAATGCCCGATCGCCTAATTAAAGTACTTGATGTTCTTCCTTCCAATGACTACAATTCCATCCCTTGAATGACATTCATTTGCAAAATGCCCTTTTCTTGTCAAACTTGTAACATACAACACTTGCTTTTTCTTTCTTAGCAGCTCTGCCCTTCTGAGCTCCCTTCTTCTAGAAGAACTTCCTCTTCTGATTCTGTCCACCCTGATTCTCTGCTGGCTTGTTATTACTGAACAAAGCAAGCATCTCTTCATTTCTCAAAGCCATCTCCATGACTACATCATATGGATCACTGAGATATGGTAAGGTTTCCCTAGCAAGCTCGAGACTTAGTCCACGAATGAACTTCTCATTCCTTTTGATCAATGCATCTACAGTAGCATACCTATATCATGATAACTACTCAAATCTGGTTGCATACTCAAGCACCATCATATCACCTTGCACCAACTCAACAAACTTCCTCAACAAAGTTGACTTAATGATCTCGGACATAAAACTCTCTTCAAACCTCCTCCAAAATTCATCCCAATTCAAAGTTTCCTCTACTACACAAACAGTCACATTATTCCACCAGTACAACATAGCTCCTTGCAATTGCCTAGATGTCAATCTCCTCTTCTATTTGTCATTCAGTCCTAATTCAGCAAAAATCCTCTCACAATGAAGTAGCCAATTCTCTACCTTAGTAGCATCCTCCATTCCAATCAATAGCTTCCCTCCAAGTCTTGCATAATCTCTACTCAGAACTGCATAGTCATTGACAATTGCAACTTCAGGTTTTCTCCTCCCGCATTTCCACCAACTAATCTAGTTGTAATCCCCGCTTGCATCATGTTGACAAAGAAATGATACATAGCTCCCCTATCTATTGGTGGTGCACCAGACCCTAAATTAACAGCCATTTTCATATCCCGGTTCCTCTTAGTATAGGCCCACGCATTTCAATTAGTGTAGGTGCTTCCTCTACCGAGATTCACTCTTTTTCTTCCTGCCTCCATATCATATGTAACGACCCGTAAATTTCGTTGATTTAATTTAGGTGAATTTATGAGTTTTATAATTAAATTTAGTAGAAATGAAACTTTATAAACTAATATTGAAATGAACGCTAAAATAAATTATATAAAAGGTGACTTAAAACCTATTTACTAGAAATTTGAATAAATTTCAATGAATGAAATGGGGTAAGAAATATACTTGTATATAAAATTCATTTAAAGGGAATTTATTTAATATGTTAATGTAAAGTTAGAAAATATTAGAATAAATGACAATTCCATTCATACTTGTAAGCAGTTATTATAAGTTGCATGTTGTAATGGTTGATTGAATTTGAATTTAAAATTTAATGTAAATGAAAAATATAAAGGTTTACAATAACATAAATTTAGGAAATACAGTTAGAACAAGTTGATAAATAACAACCAAATAAGGGAATAACATTAATATAAATAAAGTTGGAACAAATTGGATATAGGGAAATAAATGTAAGCATTTAATAAATTAATTAATATGGATTTCAATAAACGATAACTGGAATAAATTAAGGAATATGTTAGTATAAATTAATTTTTATTAACTTGAAAGGAAATCCAACCAATTCAAGTTAAAAGTTACGCTTGGTTATAAATATAATATAAGAGAACTAATAAATATTGAATAAATTTTGGAATAGTTTGTAATAAATGTTAGTTGAGTAAAACTAGTGTTATGTAAGTAATTACAATATTGGGGTGTAAATAATGAACCTCTAAAAGTGTAATTAAGAGTTAATGATGATATTTATTGTACGTTACTTATTTTATTAGGTTGTTAAGTTAATTTGTAATCAATTTCAATCAATTCGCCAAATTATTGCAGTTAACGTGGAATAAATTGATAAGTGAAAAATGTTGAATTCAATAAGATAAAACATTTACATTGTAAATATTGTATGAATTTTGTTGTATATGAAATTCTATAAACTATGTCTAAATTGGTATAAATGAAAAGAAAAAATTGTTATATAATTAGAATTCGTTGAAATTAGTAATGAAATGAACTGGAATTAGATTAATTTAAATGTTTCAATTTGAAGGAAACATAAATTAAATTGTAATCAATGAGTTAATATAAGAACTTGCATTTTTTTTGTCAAATGGAATGAACATTTCAATTAAAATAATTGCCTATTTTGAGATGTATAAAGAAAATTTTTCATTTTGAATAAGTATAATTTTATATAACGGAAAAATCGAATTTTCGAATAATGTATACAAACGCACTTATTAGTATTCATATTTTAAAAATATATCATAGGGTTCATGGTTGTGTAAATGTTATGGAATCAATTAGAAATTACCTTGTATTAAAAGTTGTACATTAATTATACATGTTTATATTTATTTTACACTTTATATATGGTTAAAACGTGTAAATTTGATTGCATTAATATCACAGTTACAGTGATAAAAAAAAGTAAAATAAATAATTTTTATAGTGCATATATATATATTCATAAATTAATAAAATTGGTTTGAGTAATATAAATAAAAATATAGGTAGATTGGTTTGGTAATTGATTGATTGATTGTATAATTGATTGATTTTTTTTATCGATTGAGTAATATCATTAATTGATTTTTTAATTGATTGTTTAATTGATTGCGTTAATGGAGGATGCATATATTACCATAAAATGAATGTGTTAAGAAAGAATTTAATGATATAAATATGTGCATATTTGGAATTATGGGAATGAATTAACCGAAGTAAGATTCAAAATTTGGACCCCATAGGTTTGTTTATAGTATATAAGTGACCCTTCATTTGCTTAATATTTATTATCATATCCGCATTCTTTTTTTTCTTTTTTTTCCTTTCGTTCCAAGTCATCCATGTAGGTTTCACTTGAGCATCCATTTGTTAAACTACTCATTCTTATTAATTTATAGTAACCTCGTTGATTGATTTCTAATTAATAACTGCCTCATTCTTTTCATTTGTTTCTTTTTGTTTGCTCCATTACAAGTAGTTTTCCTGAAGTTTTTTTTTGACATCCAAATTTGTAAAGACTCGTAAATTTCGACAATTAAATTATTAATTAAAAAGGATTTTGAAATTTAAATTTTGTAGAAAAGGGAAATGTATATATATATATATATATATATAAAAGAGATAGATTAATACTAGATGAACGCTAAATGAAAATTTATAGCAACGGTAATTAAAATCTTAATTAATTGTTAAATTTATAGAAATCTAATGATTGAGAATATGTAAGATTTATACCCTGGTGTAAGTTGAATAAATAAAGGAGATTTAAATTTATAATTTATAATGAATTTTAGAAACAGTTATTTAACCAAATTGTTGAAATTTAAGTGAAGTAAATAAAGAATTTGTGTAAATTGTTGCACTTGAATAAAATATAAATAAGGAATTAAAGACAGAAATTTAAATCACTTATGTATTAATATATATTGATAAAACTGTAACCGTATGTGAATTAAGGTAGTAAAATAAATGGCAGTTGATAGACAATCAATTATATGCAAATTCAAGTGTGATTGAAACGACTGTTTGGGTTTTATGTAGTGGAAATTGGAAATAGTTAAAAGCATTATAATTTCTTAATCAAATATGTTTGTTTAATTAATGCTGAAAGAAACAAAATTGGGAAGTTTATTTATAAGATATGAATTGAAATTGTATAATGAAATTTATTTGTTAATTTGTGGATGTGAACATTTGATAAATAAATGGAAGTGAATTTTTAATGTATGTTGGATAGAACATAAGTGATTGTAATTCGGTAGTATGTATTGAATATAAAGTTCATTCAATTGTGGAGAAAGTTTTAATTAAGAAAAACGTTACTTTAGTAATTATTAATAAAGTAACGGAAGAGTGAATATAAATTTATGGTAACGTAAAACGTATTGTAAGGTAGTAATTAAGTGTAGACTTATAAAATAGATTTATGACAATAATTATTGTACGTATTTATTCTATTTGTTTGTTAAGTTTTATTTTAATCAATTTCAATTTATGCACTAAATTATTGCAGTTAGGGTAGAATATTGGTAAGTGAATAAATAAGATGTAATCAAGGGAAAATTTCATTTTTATATAATAATTAGTGTAATCTTAAGAATGCAACCAAAGTGGAATGAATTAATTGAGGTTTTAAGTTTTATTTATATGTAAGTTAACAAGATTTCAATTTAATTGAAATCCAGTAATTTATGCAAATAAACGATGGAAATTGGGAATTATTGCTGTAATGAAATATAAAAGGAACGTTAACTGTAGCTGAGTAATAATTGATTTAGTGTTAAGTTTGAAATCCAATAAAATCAAATTTATTAGAATTTATGGCAATTAATTTGGATTTATTTGCAGTAACCTTTGGAAATTTATTTACTGAAATAATCGACAATGAATTTATATGTAAATGTGCTGCTAGTTGCTTTTAAATATCTAAGGGGTTAGAAATGACACAAATCGACTAGTAAATGTTTAGTTTAAAAGGTGGTAAGCAAATTTTTAAATAGTTAGATACAAGGAAGATATATATTTAGATGGAATTAATTAATTTTTGTGTAAATTGAGATCTAAGATTAAATCGGAGATTTTTATTGTATAGATATTGAGCCAGTATTAATTCCATTTAATTGGCATCAATAAATTTGAATAATAGGAAGGGAGTGAATTTAATAGATTTAATCAAACTTATAATGTTGAATTTATTAAAATTGGAATTAATATTGAAGTTAAGAATTCACATTTGAATTGATGAATAGAACAACTAGGTATTGACACTTGAATTGTTTAGAATTGGAGTAAATAATTAAGAAAATTTAAAGGGAGAAATTTGGTCAATTTTTGAATTTAGATGTAAAAATTGGATTTTTATAATTTATTTAATTTATTTAATGAATATTAAAAATAGCCATTTTGGCCACGGACTCGGATTTCGACGAAACCAGTTTCATCGGATGCGTATCGGTGAATTATTATAGGGTTTCAAGTTTCGTATCGATCGGACTTGTCGTTTGATCGTACGGGCGTGAAACGCCTTGAAATCAATTTTAATAAAATCAATTTGAAATCAATTTGGAAATTTTGTTTTCAGCATAACTTCTTCATACGATCAAATTTGGACGTGAAACTTTTTCCATCGCGTTCAGAATATTTTAAAATACCTATTTGGATATATGGGTTTAATAAATTTTGTTCCGGAGGCTAAACGGGCTTTTTGGGCCATAGTTTGTTGCGTACGTTCATCCTTCTAGTCTATACGCTCTAACCCAACCCTAACTATAAATATACAGTCATAAACCCTAGCCCCATTTTATTCCCTTCTGCTGTACGCTCATTTCTTCAATCTTCTCTCTTCCTCAATGGATGCATTTCAGATCCAATCTCAAATTGCAAATCAAAGATGAAAATTCAAAGTTCTCTAAAAATTCTGGAAAAAATATATATCATAGTTCTCGATGCCCGTAATCTGCTGGTGCAATTCGTTTTCCAATTGGAGTTATCGTTTACCCAGAATAAATTCAAACAGTTCATGGCCGTTCATCAGCGTCGCATCAAAGTTCGTCTGATCGAAATTTTGTTTCTGGGTTTCGACGAGGGAACGTAGGGGAGTGCATCCGTGTGGTTGATTTCGAGAATCGATGGTCGGATTTTCGTCAAAAGTGATTAGGGTTTGGTTGAATGATGGCGGCTGAGTGATTTTGTGGCCGCGACGGCGTCGCCTGGGGGGGTTGCGCGAGATGAAGGGGACGGTCGGCCGAGGTGATCGAGCTGGCCGCGATGGCCAGGGCGCGCGTGGGTTCATCGCTGCGTGGAGGCCGTGGGGTCTGGGAAGTCCAGTTGGAGCCGCATGTAGTGCGAACGAGAGGGAAGATGGAGATATTTTTTTTTTCACGTGCCTGGAAAACATTTTGATAGTGACGTGGCAAATGAGTTGGGTGAGTTTGTGTTTGATTTGTTTTAATTTTTATTTTGAAATTTTGAGCGTTTATTCGAATAACTTTCACATACGGACTCCGATTTATGCGAATCTTTTTTTGTTAGGATCGAAATTAAATTCCTGATCTGATGACGCTGGTTTGGACAGATTTGGAGACCGTTAAAATTTTGAGTTTAAATTGAATTTAAATTCGATTTAAATTCCAAAGGTGAGTGTTTAAACCCACTCACAACTACTAGAAGCTTTTATGTTTGTTAAGTTAATTTTAGAAATGAATAGAAATTTATTTATGAGTATTTGGCATGTTTATTTCACTCATATTTGTTGAATTGCATTTATTAAATTTAACTGTTAATTTAATTTATTTATTGTGTATTAATTGATAGTTAGAATTTATTTGTTTGCCTATAAACTGCTAGTTAACAATTATATAGATTATTACTGAATATAAACTGTTAGATTAATAGCTGTTAAATTTAATCTGAATAAAATTGCCAGTTATTACCTGTTATATATTATCAAATATAAATTGTTATTGATTGATATTGCTTGATGATTGTGATTGGATGATGGGTGATGTTGATTGATGTTTTATTTTATTTCATAAATTGCAAATTATCATGCATATTTCCTTTCATTCGGGATTGTGGTTTGAAATGATATACAACCGCAAAATTTTATATCTTTTAAATTGCGGATTGAAATGATAAATATCCGTATCACTTGACCATAGGATAGAAAATTTTATACAGGCACCGCGGTATATATATAACTATTTTAATGTGATTCCTATGGTTTGGATGGAATACGGTTTATAATAATCTTAAATTTTATATTGTATAAATATTTTTCTTCCATACATATATACATATAAAGTTGAAATTTTTGAAATTAAAAGGTGTATAAATCTCTTTATTAAAAATGGAAAAAAAAAATTAAGAAAATGGAGTTTGATAATTTATATCATATGTTTAAATGTTAAGTTTGGAAATTTTAAGATATGATATTTATAATTGGATTTTTCCCAAGATAAATTGAAATGAATATTCTAGTATAATTTGAATTGAAAAAATATATATTTTATTACTAGAAATTGGAGTTTTTATTTATTTATGGATTTTATGTGAATATTCAAGACTAATTAATAGAACATTCGATTTGTTGAAAGAATAAAATCCAACTTTAGTTTGAAATATTAATACTCCAAATGGATATACGTATATATATATATATATATATATATATATATATATATATATAAATTGAAGTGGTTTTGGAACTTGAGAGAGATAATACAAATTTTGGGCTAGACTTTAATAAAGAAATGTATTTGTAAATCCATGAGAACTATTTTCTTTACAAAGTAACATTTAAGTTAAACCTTTTAATTCATATACCGTTGAATATCCAAACCATTCAAGTTTTAAAAGTTATGGTTTTAAATTATGAATTTCGAAATATTATGCTTTGAAAGGATATTTGGCTTTCAGACGTTATAAATTTTAAAGCATTTGGATTTTTGAAAAGGTTTATATTTGGGATAAAGGATATCATATTGTTTTGGGTTTTAAAATGATATCGTATTCATAATTTTAAAATGGAAATGTTTATTCTGGTTTTAAAGTATGAGCTATTTTTAAATGACCGCGGTGTTATAATAACGATGGGTTGGCAAAGAGACCGGGATCGGATATGGACATACTCTCTGTCGATACCGAAAACCACTTTGACTAACCGTGTACGCGGTGGAGATTCCAGAATGAAGTAGGTGGTGGCGACGTTTCATGTAAGGTAAATACGTGGACCCGACTCCCGTGAGTTGGCATAAGGTGGCTAAAACAGGAGCGATTCTCAGGCCAATGAGGTCATTCCTCTGATCGGACCCTCCTCTTCGATATTATACTTTGACTTGGATTGATTCAGTGGCCACTTCTATATTTTGATTTTGGGGAGTTAGTCCGAGGTGGGCGGTAACTGCGGCTACGCGTTTCCACCAGCCTGGATAGCAATTGGTATATCTACCCTGGCATTGCCTTGTTGTGCCGTGTCACCTACCATACCGAGCCTTTACTACGAGTTTCTATTTGTGTCGTACCTATGGAGTATCCTCTGGTAGCCTCCCGATCAGGAGGTATTACGGTACTGTATAGACTATTGGCATTTTACGTGTTAAGGTGGAAAATGTAAAGCCTTAACGCTATTTAAAAGTAAGTTTATTTTACAATTAGACACTATTATAATAGCGAAATATACTACATAGTAAATAGTTTAACGGATCCTTAGGAGATGTAAATCCCGAGCATCTCTTGAGTTACTGTACTCATATTTATTTCTGTTAATTTAACTCACATAAGATCTTTTAGTCTGACTCGAGTGTTTTTGTCTTTTCAAATTCGCTCGGGTCAGTCCGAGCGTTTCAGGATCGAAGATTTTAGCTTTGGAGGACGAAGACGAAGAATCCGTATTATATTATTTATAGTATTGCACCACACTCTAAATTTCCGCTGCATTGATTGTATTGGTATGTGTAACTCTGATATTCATTGTATAAGTAAAATAAATATTTTGTAAACAGTTATCATGAACTGTATATTTATTATTATATTTTATCCTTCCGCTGTGAGATTCTATTTTGTTTTATTTCTTCTCTGTTTTTTTCTTATTTACCCCATAACAATCCGCCCTTGCGTATGCTTTGAATTGGCACGTGTGTCGGTTTAAAGTGTGCGAAAAGGCGGGATGTTACAGTTTGGTATCAGAGCTTTGGTTTAGCGATAAACCTTGGCTTTGTGGGGTTTGACTCTTCGTTAATAGAGTAGAAATACCCTATGGGAGTCGCTGAGAGTATATATACGAGAGAGCGTATTTGTTAGTGTTATAATTTTTTTTTGATATTGTGTTAATCTGTTCCGTTTTGTATTTATAAATTCTGGTTGATGCATGGGACGCTATGTCATCAATAGGGATTTCTAAACACTTAATAGGACAGACCGACATAATATTTGTTTTTAATATAGGTGAATGAAATAATTTTTCCTATTATATTTTCTATATATAAAAATATTTTTATAAAGATATATATATATTTGGTTGCTATAGATTGGGTGTTAGGAAATAAAAATATTTATAATAATTGAAGCTAAGTTGAAATTATAATAAATCAAATTGGAGATTTTAGAACTTAAGTCCGGGATTTTGAAAATCTGTATTCAAAGGATTTATGAAGTATAATGATTTGGTTTATAAGTATTTTTTTTTATAAATATTTAGTATAATTCGGAAGAATTGTTTTAAAGATAATTTTGGAGAAAATAAATTTTTGTACTTTCCTTTCTGTCGCTGGAAAATAAATTTCGGTGATGGCGGCCGCATCATCGACTTTCATTTTCGAGTTTCGAAGGGGAAAGGCCACGGTAGTAAATTCTACTACAGATTTATTTTGAAATTATCTAAAAAAAAAAAATTATTTGTTTTGAATATAATTAGGGTATGTAAGTTATAAGAATATATCGATCTATTGAAATTTAACCCGGTATTTATTTCTTAAATTTCCACTAATTAATTAATAAATTGTTTCAATTATTGTAGTGAAATGAAAGATTTGTAAATAAATAATTGGAACCCTTAAATGAAGTAAAAATTTAATATAATAAATAGATAAGAAAATGAAAATAAGTGTTGTAAACCTTAGAAATTGAATTAATGAAAATCTTTATTGATAAAAATTTGATGCTACAAAGTTGTAAAGGTAAGTTTAATTAAAATGTATTATAATTGAAACAATTGAAAGGAAGCATTAAATAAATTAAAGGGTAAGCTGAAATTGTAACTTATAAGAAAGGTAAAACTTATTGAACAATGAATAAATTAATATTTTCAATTACTGTTGTGAATTGGAACGTAGCTAATATATAAATTTCACCCTCTGAAGGAAATAAGAGATTTTATGATAGGATATTCATGGTATTAAATGAAATTTGAAATTGGTAACCTACGAAATAAGGAATAATTATTATTGAAACATTTAATTAACCATAGATAAATAGAAACTTGTATAAATTTCAAGTATATTCTTTAAAACATATATAACTTACCAAATATTAAAAGTTGAAATGTTTAATAAGAAGTGGAATTTGTACAAGTAGAAATTGGAAATAATGAAAGAATTTATTGGTATAAACTTAAGTGAAATTTATAAAACGAATATATATTTATTGAACCATTAATTAATAAAAAGGAATTGAGAAGAAACTTGTGAATTTTCACTTACATTCTTAAAACATACATAACTTACCATATAATAAAAGTTGCAATGTTAGTAAGAAAATGTAAGGGAAAATCTTACAAGTGAAGTTTGAGATAATTAAGGTATTCAATAAATTGCTGTTATTAATAAGAATTAATTGTATAAACTTAAGTTAAATTGGAAAGTTTACTATATAAGGAAAGGTAAGTAGTATAAATAGATGATGTAAACTTTAGTCAGTAATTGGAATACAAATATGATAAATTTTGTAATAAATGGAAAATGAAAATTGTAAGAAATAAAGAAATCCCTCCATAAATGAAAGAAAATCAAACCAGTGAAGCATGGAATAAATAAAAATGAAAATAAAAGAGAAACTGTTATATGAATGAAAGGATCAAACAGCTAATGTATGAAATGAAAATTTATAATGAGTTGGTTGATTTGTTGATTTGAATTGGTATTGTTTGATTATGGTTGGTCGGGTAAGGAAATTTGAAGTATTGGATGAATAAATAATCTATTTTGTTCCATCTAAGACTGTTGAGTAAATGATGCACTTGATAGTTATTTTTCATTCCGTACAATTTCAGATTTTGAACCCGAACAACTATTGTTTGTTGGATTGAATGATTGTTTGTTTTGTTGTGTGTGTTGTTTGTTAAAATTGATAGTTAGTGTATTGATTGGATATTAATGATTGAATCCACTTAAATATTTCACTTTAATATAAATATTTAACCTTTTAGATTATATAAGTGAATACAGGTGATGGAAGCAACTGCTACTGCTTTTGGTTCCAAAATAATAAGCGTATATTGCCTGACAAATATGTACGTTTTCGGATTACGTTTAAAGCGCTATTTTTCCCGTGTTGGGATATAATATTTTGATAATATTTGTAATATATTTGTATACTTTGATATTATATTTTCTCCCGAGCCTCACCGTACAAAGGAGACTCTGCCAAAAATTTTCGTAAATTTTGGACTTAGAATTTTGTTGAATATTTTCCAAACTTTAATGATTTAAGTATAAAAGGTTGTAATGATTATAAACGGGTATATTTCATTAAAGGAAATTAATCCAGTAAATTGTTGTTTATAAGTTAATATTTGAAATAAGATGTACTGTTTATTAAATTCTTCCTCCTTCCTTCTTTTTCCTTTTCGGGGACGAAAAGTTTTGAGTGGGGAGAGTGTAAAGACCCGTAAATTTCGACAATTAAATTATTAATTAAAAAGGATTTTGAAATTTAAATTTTGTAGAAAAGGGAAATGTATATATATATAAAAGAGATAGATTAATACTAGATGAACGCTAAATGAAAATTTATAGCAACGGTAATTAAAAATCTTAATTAATTGTTAAATTTATAGAAATCTAATGATTGAGAATATGTAAGATTTATACCCTGGTGTAAGTTGAATAAATAAAGGAGATTTAAATTTATTATTTATAATGAATTTTAGAAACAGTTATTTAACCAAATTGTTGAAATTTAAGTGAAGTAAATAAAGAATTTGTGTAAATTGTTGCACTTGAATAAAATATAAATAAGGAATTAAAGACAGGAATTTAAATCACTTATGTATTAATATATATTGATAAAACTGTAACCGTATGTGAATTAAGGTAGTAAAATAAATGGCAGATGATAGACAATCAATTATATGCAAATTCAAGTGTGATTGAAACGACTGTTTGGGTTTTATGTAGTGGAAATTGGAAATAGTTAAAAGCATTATAATTTCTTAATCAAATATGTTTGTTTAATTAATGCTGAAAGAAACAAAATTGGGAAGTTTATTTATAAGATATGAATTGAAATTGTATAATGAAATTTATTTGTTAATTTGTGGATGTGAACATTTGATAAATAAATGGAAGTGAATTTTTAATGTATGTTGGATAGAACATAAGTGATTGTAATTCGGTAGTATGTATTGAATATAAAGTTCATTCAATTGTGGAGAAAGTTTTAATTAAGAAAAACGTTACTTTAGTAATTATTAATAAAGTAACGGAAGAGTGAATATAAATTTATGGTAACGTAAAACGTATTGTAAGGTAATAATTAAGTGTAGACTTATAAAATAGATTTATGACAATAATTATTGTACGTATTTATTCTATTTGTTTGTTAAGTTTTATTTTAATCAATTTCAATTTATGCACTAAATTATTGCAGTTAGGGTAGAATATTGGTAAGTGAATAAATAAGATGTAACCAAGGGAAAATTTCATTTTTATATAATAATTAGTGTAATCTTAAGAATGCAACCAAAGTGGAATGAATTAATTGAGGTTTTAAGTTTTATTTATATGTAAGTTAATAAGATTTCAATTTAATTGAAATCCAGTAATTTATGCAAATAAAAGATGGAAATTGGGAATTATTGCTGTAATGAAATATAAAAGGAACGTTAACTGTAGCTGAGTAATAATTGATTTAGTGTTAAGTTTGAAATCCAATAAAATCAAATTTATTAGAATTTATGGCAATTAATTTGGATTTATTTGCAGTAACCTTTGGAAATTTATTTACTGAAATAATCGACAATGAATTTATATGTAAATGTGCTGCTAGTTGCTTTTAAATATCTAAGGGGTTAGAAATGACACAAATCGACTAGTAAATGTTTAGTTTAAAAGGTGGTAAGCAAATTTTTAAATAGTTAGATACTAGGAAGATATATATTTAGATGGAATTAATTAATTTTTGTGTAAATTGAGATCTAAGATTAAATCGGAGATTTTTATTGTATAGATATTGAGCCAGAATTAATTCCATTTAATTGGCATCAATAAATTTGAATAATAGGAAGGGAGTGAATTTAATAGATTTAATCAAACTTATAATGTTGAATTTATTAAAATTCGAATTAATATTGAAGTTAAGAATTCACATTTGAATTGATGAATAGAACAACTAGGTATTGACACTTGAATTGTTTAGAATTGGAGTAAATAATTAAGAAAATTTAAAGGGAGAAATTTGGTCAATTTTTGAATTTAGATGTAAAAATTGGATTTTTATAATTTATTTAATTTATTTAATGAATATTAAAAATAGCCATTTTGGCCACGGACTCGGATTCCGACGAAACCAGTTTCATCGGATGCATATCGGTGAATTATTATAGGGTTTCAAGTTTCGTATCGATCGGACTTGTCGTTTGATCGTACGGGCGTGAAACGCCTTGAAATCAATTTTAATAAAATCAATTTGAAATCAATTTGGAAATTTTGTTTTCAGCATAACTTCTTCATACGACCAAATTTGGACGTGAAACTTTTTCCATCGCGTTCAGAATATTTTAAAATACCTATTTGGATATATGAGTTTAATAAATTTTGTTCCGGAGGCTAAACGGGCTTTTTGGGCCATAGTTTGTTGCGTATGTTCATCCTTCTAGTCTATACGCTCTAACCCAACCCTAACTATAAATATACAGTCATAAACCATAGCCCCATTTTATTCCCTTCTGCTGTACGCTCATTTCTTCAATCTTCTCTCTTCCTCAATGGATGCATTTCAGATCCAATCTCAAATTGCAAATCAAAGATGAAAATTCAAAGTTCTCTAAAAATTCTGGAAAAAATATATATCATAGTTCTCGATGCCCGTAATCTGCTGGTGCAATTCGTTTTACAATTGGAGTTATCTTTTACCCAGAATAAATTCAAACAGTTCGTGGCCGTTCATCAGCGTCGCATCAAAGTTCGTCTGATCGAAATTCTGTTTCTGGGTTTTGACGAGGGAACGTAGGGGAGTGCATCCGTGTGGTTGATTTCGAGAATCGATGGTCGGATTTTCATCAAAAAGTGATTAGGGTTTGGTTGAATGATGGCGGCTGAGTGATTTTGTGGCCGCGACGGCGTCGCCTGGGGGGGTTGCGCGAGATGAAGGGGACGGTCGGCCGAGGTGATCGAGCTGGCCGCGATGGCCAGGGCGCGCGTGGGTTCATCGCTGCGTGGAGGCCGTGGGGTCTGGGAAGTCCAGTTGGAGCCGCATGCAGTGCGAACGAGAAGGAAGATGGAGATTTTTTTTTTCACGTGCCTGGAAAACATTTTGATAGTGACGTGGCAAATGAGTTGGGTGAGTTTGTGTTTGATTTGTTTTAATTTTTATTTTGAAATTTTGAGCGTTTATTCGAATAACTTTCACATACGGACTCCGATTTACGCGAATCTTTTTTTGTTAGGATCGAAATTAAATTCCAGATCTGATGACGCTGGTTTGGACAGATTTGGAGACCGTCAAAATTTTGAGTTTAAATTGAATTTAAATTCGATTTAAATTCCAAAGGTGAGTGTTTAAACCCACTCACAACTACTAGAAGCTTTTATGTTTGTTAAGTTAATTTTAGAAATGAATAGAAATTTATTTATGAGTATTTGGCATGTTTATTTCACTCATATTTGTTGAATTGCATTTATTAAATTTAACTGTTAATTTAATTTATTTATTGCGTATTAATTGATAGTTAGAATTTATTTGTTTGGCTATGAACTGCTAGTTAACAGTTATATAGATTATTACTGAATATAAACTGTTAGATTAATAGCTGTTAAATTTAATCTGAATAAAATTGCCAGTTATTACCTGTTATATATTATCAAATATAAATTGTTATTGATTGATATTGCTTGATGATTGTGATTGGATGATGGGTGATGTTGATGGATGTTTTATTTTATTTCATAAAATTGCAAATTATCATGCATATTTCCTTTCATTCGGGATTGTGGTTTGAAATGATATACAACCGCAAAATTTTATATCTTTTAAATTGCGGATTGAAATGATAAATATCCGTATCACTTGACCATAGGATAGAAAATTTTATACAGGCACCGCGGTATATATATAACTATTTTAATGTGATTCCTATGGTTTGGATGGAATACGGTTTATAATAATCTTAAATTTTATATTGTATAAATATTTTTCTTCCATACATATATACATATGAAGTTGAAATTTTTGAAATTAAAAGGTGTATAAATCTCTTTATTAAAAATGGAAAAAAAAAATTAAGAAAATGGAGTTTGATAATTTATATCATATGTTTAAATGTTAAGTTTGGAAATTTTAAGATATGATATTTATAATTGGATTTTTCCCAAGATAAATTGAAATGAATATTCTAGTATAATTTGAATTGAAAAAAATATATATTTTATTACTAGAAATTGGAGTTTTTATTTATTTATGGATTTTATGTGAATATTCAAGACTAATTAATAGAACATTCGATTTGTTGAAAGAATAAAATCCAACTTTAGTTTGAAATATTAATACTCCAAATGGATATACGTATATATATATATATATATATATATATAAATTGAAGTGGTTTTGGAACTTGAGAGAGATAATACAAATTTTGGGTTAGACTTTAATAAAGAAATGTATTTGTAAAGCCATGAGAACTATTTTCTTTACAAAGTAACATTTAAGTTAAACCTTTTAATTCATATACCGTTGAATATCCAAACCATTCAAGTTTTAAAAGTTATGGTTTTAAATTATGAATTTCGAAATATTATGCTTTGAAAGGATATTTGGCTTTCAGACGTTATAAATTTTAAAGCATTTGGATTTTTGAAAAGGTTTATATTTGGGATAAAGGATATCATATTGTTTTGGGTTTTAAAATGATATCGTATTCATAATTTTAAAATGGAAATGTTTATTCTGGTTTTAAAGTATGAGCTATTTTTAAATGACCGCGGTGTTATAATAACGATGGGTTGGCAAAGAGACCGGGATCGGATATGGACATACTCTCTGTCGATACCGAAAACCACTTTGACTAACCGTGTACGCGGTGGAGATTCCAGAATGAAGTAGGTGGTGGCGACGTTTCATGTAAGGTAAATACGTGGACCCGACTCCCGTGAGTTGGCATAAGGTGGCTAAAACAGGAGCGATTCTCAGGCCAATGAGGTCATTCCTCTGATCGGACCCTCCTCTTCGATATTATACTTTGACTTGGATTGATTCAGTGGCCACTTCTATATTTTGATTTTGGGGAGTTAGTCCGAGGTGGGCGGTAACTGCGGCTACGCGTTTCCACCAGCCTGGATAGCAATTGGTATATCTACCCTAGCATTACCTAGTTGTGCCGTGTCACCTACCATACCGAGCCTTTACTACGAGTTTCTATTTGTGTCGTACCTATGGAGTATCCTCTGGTAGCCTCCCGATCAGGAGGTATTACGGTACTGTATAGACTATTGGCATTTTACGTGTTAAGGTGGAAAATGTAAAGCCTTAACGCTATTTAAAAGTAAGTTTATTTTACAATTAGACACTATTATAATAGCGAAATATACTACATAGTAAATAGTTTAACGGATCCTTAGGAGATGTAAATCCCGAGCATCTCTTGAGTTACTGTACTCATATTTATTTCTGTTAATTTAACTCACATAAGATCTTTTAGTCTGACTCGAGTGTTTTTGTCTTTTCAAATTCGCTCGGGTCAGTCCGAGCGTTTCAGGATCGAAGATTTTAGCTTTGGAGGACGAAGACGAAGAATCCGTATTATATTATTTATAGTATTGCACCATACTCTAAATTTCCGCTGCATTGATTGTATTGGTATGTGTAACTCTGATATTCATTGTATAAGTAAAATAAATATTTTGTAAACAGTTATCATGAACTGTATATTTATTATTATATTTTATCCTTCCGCTGTGAGATTCTATTTTGTTTTATTTCTTCTCTGTTTTTTTCTTATTTACCCCATAACAATCCGCCCTTGCGTATGCTTTGAATTGGCACGTGTGTCGGTTTAAAGTGTGCGAAAAGGCGGGATGTTACAAAATTACTATTCATGCCACGTCATTAGTATTTAATATGCTTTATTTCTAAACTTCATTTTGTTTACTCATTATAAGTTCTTGTAGCTTTCTTTTATTGGCAATTCATTCTCCTGAAGCTTCATATTTAAAAACGGAATATTTATTTTTATCTTCATTTATATACTTATTCCTTTACTTTACCTCTTTCAACAGTACCGTTTTCTAAGGCTGTTCATATTTTTACTTATATTTCAATTCTTATTTGGTTTATATATACTTTGTTAGCTTTTCATTTATTTCTATCTTCATTCCTGCAGCCTTAATTTATTCTTCAAATCTCCTTATTATCTCTCACTTTAATTTTTCCTTCCTCTTAAAATATTCTTCTTCTTCAAATTTTATTCTAGTTCAAACTTCCTTCTTTCCTTTCAACTTTCTCTATAAATATCCTGCTATAAACCCTAGCCTCCCTAATTCTCATTTGTTCTGTACATACATCTCAACTCTCTCCTCCTCAATGGCAGACAAACAAATCTTAGATCCAAATAAAAATTCCAAACCAAATCCCAAGATAAAATTCAAGCTCCTCAGAAAAATCTAGAAGCAAAATGCGTGAGGGAGAGAGGGAAAGAAAGGGGGATGACGTGGCGCTTGAAGGTGTTCTTTTATTTCTATCTTTTTTTTTTGAAATTTCAATCACCATTAATGCGTATAACTTTCTCCTACGAACTCCGTTTCACGCGAGATTTTTTTGTTAGGATCGTAATAAAATTCCAGATCTTTTGACGCTGGTTTGGACGGATTTGAAGACTGTCAATTTTTTGGGCTTTAAATTGAATTTAAATTCAGTTTAAATTCAAAAGGTGAGTGTTTTAACCCACTCGCAATTTCTAAAAAAAAATATGTTTGTTAAATTGATGTATGATGTGTTTAAAATTTTATTTATAGTTGTTTGGCATATATTACATCATTTTCTCAGTTAAACTGCATTCATTTAACTTACGCGTTATTTAATTCATTTTTGCATTTAAAACTGCTAGTTAATTGTTAATTTATTTATTTATTGCATTTAAACTGCCATTAAAAATGCTAGTCAAATTTATTTATTTTGGCATATAAACAACAGTTGAACAGTTATTTAATTCATTTTTGAAAAATTAACTGTCAGTAATTAGTTATTATTTATTGATGTGATTGTTTGAATTGGATGATAAATTGATAAATGTTGATGATTGATATGATGGATGAATGGATGCTGTATTTATATTGTATAAACTGCAAGTTATTATGCATTTTCATTCCATTCGGGATTGCGGTTTGAAGTGGTATACAACCGCATTTTTATTTTTAAATTGCGGATTGAAATGATAAATACCCGTATCACTTGACCATAGGATAGAAAATTATATACAGGCACCGCGATATATATATAATTATTTTGAAAATGATTTCTATGGTTTGGATAGGATACGGTTTAATGAATATTAAATTTTGATATTATATAAATATTATTTTATATATACATATATAGTTAAAATTTTGTATTTAAGCTATGTATAATCTGTTAAATAAAAATGAATAATTTAGAAAAATGGAGTTTGATAATTTATATTATATGTTTAAATACAGGTTTAAGATCTTGTGTATATATAGAGTTTTAAATGATTCAAATCAATTAAGATTGGAAGATAAATTGAAATTTATTTGGAATTGAGCTTATTTAAAAATTTAACTCCATAACTTGATGTAAAACTTATTAAAGCTTGGAAATTTTAAAGGTATGATATTTATAACTGAAATTTTATTTCAAGATAAATTAAATGAATATTTCTAGTATAAATAAATGGAAGGAAATATTTAGTTATAAGAAATTTGAGTTTTATATAAATGATTATGGATTTATCATGCAAATGTTCAAGACTAAATAATAGAATGGTGAATTTGTTGAAAGAATAAAATTCCAACTTTAGCTTTGAAATTTATTAATACTCAAATTTGATATATATTGAAATTGAAGTGGTTTTGGAAACTGAAGGTGAAATTTAAATGTATGGTTTAGATTTTATCTAAAGAAAATATATTTGTAAAGACATGGAAATTATTTTACTTTACAAAGTAAATCTAAAATTAAACCATTTTATTCTATATACTGTTGAATATCCAAACCATTCAAGTTTTTAGAAGTTATGGTTTTAAAGCTATGAAT
Source organism: Allium cepa (assembly GCA_030765085.1). NCBI lineage: Eukaryota > Viridiplantae > Streptophyta > Magnoliopsida > Asparagales > Amaryllidaceae > Allium > Allium cepa. The sequence continues at coordinate 474,044,837 of CM060929.1, forward strand.
TTCGAAGTATTATGTTTTGAAAGTTATAATCCAAATGTTTGGTTTCCAGATATTATAAATTTTAAGCAGTATGATTTGGAAAAAGAAATATATTTGAAATAAAAATGATATTATTGATTTGGATTTTATAAAAATAATATCGAAATGAGTTGTTTTCGAAATGGGAATGATATCATTTTTATGGGTTTTGAAATGGATAATTATTTTCTAGTTTTAAAGTATAAACTATTTTAAAGACCGCGGTGTTATAATAACGTTTGATTGTTGAAGAGACCGGGATCGAAAGTTTGTCATACTCTCTGCCAACCCCGAAAACCACTTTAACAACCTTGTACGCGATGGAGATTCCAGAATGAAGTAGGATGGTGGTGACGTTTCCTTTAAGGTAAATACGTGGACCCGACTCCCGTGAGTTGGCATAAGGTGGCTAAAACAGGAGCGATCGACGGGTTAATAAGGTAGCACCTTTGATCGGACACATCCCTTCGATATTATACTTTGACTTTGGATTGATTCGGTGGCCACATTTGATTTTATTTGGGGGTGTGGTTCGAGGTGGGCGGTAGCTGCGCGCTACGCGTTACCACCGACAGGAAGCGTAATTGGTATATCTACCCTGGCATTGCCTAGTTGTGCCGTGTCACCTACCCTATCGCGCCTTGTACGAGTTTCTATTTGTGTCGTACCTATGGAGTATCCTCTGGTAGCCTCCCGATCAGGAGGTATTATGGTACTGTATAGACTATTGACATTATTTGTGTTAAGGGCTACATGGGTAACCCCTTAACGCTATTAAAAAGTAAGTTTATTTTACAAATAGACACTATTGTAATAGCGCAATATACTATATAGTAAATAGTTTAACAGATCCTTAGGAGATGTAAATCCCGAGTATCTCTTGAGTTACTGCACTCATATTTATTTCTGTTAATTTAACTCACATAAGATCTTTTAGTTCTGACTCGAGTGTTTTCGTCTTTTCAAATTCGCTCGGGTCAGTCCGAGCGTTTCAGGATCGAAGACTTTAGCTCTGGAGGATGAAGTCGAAGATTTCTATTATTATTATTTATATTATTGCACTACACTCATACTGTTCCGCTGCATTGTTATTAGTATGTGTAACTCTGATATGTATCATATAAATATAATCAAATGTTTTTGTAAACAGATTTATAAACTGTATATTTGATTATTATATTTTATCCTTCCGCTGTGAGATTCTGTTTTCTTTTCATTTCTTTCTTGTTTTTATTTTTTACCTTGTAACAATCCGGCTTTCGTATGGTTTGTATTGGCACGTGTGTCGATTTAAAGCGTGCGAAAAGGCGGGATGTTACATCTGGTATCAGAGCTTTGGTTTAGCGATAAACCTTAGCTTTGTGGGTCTGACTCTTTATTTATAGGGTAGTAATACCCTATGGGTGTCGCTGAGTGTATATATATGAGAGAGCGTATTTATTAGTGTTATAAAAAGATTTTTATATTGTGTTAATCTGTTCCATTTTGTATTTATAAATTCTGGTTGGTGCATGGGACGTTGTGACATCAATAGGGGTTTCTAAACACTTAATAGGACAGACCGACATAATATTTGTTTTAATATAGGTGAATGAAATAATTTTGCCTATTATATTTTCTATATATAAAATAATAATAAAAATATTCAAATGAGAGAGGAAGAATATGGATAAGGCGAATGCTTTTATATGTAGCAAATACAAGTATGTTACTATAGCGTTATTTCAAATCCCAATCTTATTATCTAATTCATTTGGATCATGTTTTCAAAATTCTTTTAATTTTACATAAACCATGCTTAGATACCAAGTTGAAACATCCCCCATATTGATGCTCGAAATTAACCGCTACAGGTGCTGTAGTCATCTATAGCATTCATTTCAATGATAAAATGTGGATATGTTAATCGTATCGATAACATCAAGAATATGGAATTTTTTAAACATAATTTCGAACAAATTTTCACATTTCATCTCAAAGATAATATTTCACATTCACATATATTGCCCAAGTTCAAACAAAATATAGTTATTAAAAAATACTCCAACAGCAATATATAAAGATGCCACATTGGTTGATCAAAGTTTACTACTTGATAGTTATAACATCTGCCATTACATACATTCCATAAAATGAAACTTCAACACAGCCTTGTTAGTTCAAATATAGGCAGTTTACCATTATGCTGCAATTTGGGCTTTTGTCTTGTTGTTGGTTTGCGCTAGTTATGGTAAGTTGTAGTTATTCAAATCTAACCAAACAACTGAGGCGCTGTGGAAATTTTTCATAAAGTAAGAAACTTTAAAAGCCTAAGCATGAGAGGATATTTTCTTCCTTCGAGAATTTCGAGGACGAAATTCTTTTACAGGGGAAGAATGTAATAACGTAGAAAATATAAATAACTTATATTCAAATATAGGAATTATTTGAATATTTAAATTGTGGAATAAATATTAGTTAAATAGATTTAATGGCCTTATTTAATTCCTTTGAATATTGAAAAATCAAGTACACATATTCAAAATCAAAAACAAATGTTCTAGGCCGTGAAAAAAATATAAAGTTGGATTCTTTGAACTCGTAAGGCCAAAACCTTCGAATCCTTATAGGTTTGGTTGTGTGCGGTTGAGTTTAGCATTGATCAACATGAGTGTTAGCAACTAGGGTTTGGGTTTAACATCAATTTTAGTGGAATATTCATGAATGGAGTGTGGATTTGGGTTTGTCGGAGGTAGGAGTTCCGTTGGTAAAGCTTTGGTTGGTCGTGATGGGGTTTTGGATGGCGAGACCTATGTATGGCCGGGAGGTAGAGGATGAAGTCGCGATTTGAAGGGCTCGACCGACTTGACAAATGTAGGTCGAGGATGTAGAATTCGTTAAGAGAGATGCGTTGGAAGTGTCGGTTCATGGAATTGATTCTTGTGGAGTAGGAATTTGAGGGATGAAGGATTGACCTAGAGGTGTGCATGTTTTCATGTACAGGCGGTGTGTATTAGGGAAGAAGGATTTGGTGTTAATGATGGGTAATAAACTAGTTAATTATATAATTAATATATATTTTAAAATCAAAAACTTATAAAATCAATATCTCAATAAAGTATAAGAGCCTCTTTAGTATATTTCTGGAGGTATACTCTCGAGAACGGGGGTGCACCATGCTAGTCATTATTGGAAAATTTCCCTTTCCTTATTTGATTTAAATCTTTTAATTGTTTTTTAATTACATCGAGAAGTGCCTGGAGCTCTTCTCAATGTTTATTTATTTATGTCCATTCTTTCAAGTTTCTAATTTGCTCGCTTCCTTTCTTATATGGATGTTGTTCCTATGAGGTAAAACCCACTCCATGTCTAGCAATGTGTTCTCACAGAATTATTATATGTTCACCATATTTCTTGAGATTTCTTATGCTGGTTTCCTAGACTGGTCCGCGTGTTATTTTATTATAATGTTGGATTCATACCAAGTATTTTTCTAGGTTGTCGTTGATGGTAAATAGAGCTTATGGAGTAGAACTAAATTTTCACCATCTGTAGTATTTTTATTTTCCACTGTATTATTCTGTATATCCATCAATAATTGTAAGGTCTAGAAGTTATAACTGTCCAAGTTGATAAGGTTTGATTTTAACTTTGATATACCGTGTATCTTGGAATGACAGTTTACTGTCTTTTTTATAATATATGTTGGTGGACACAATTGGTTAACGTATCGATCGTTTAATTTACCGATTTAATCGAACAAACTATATGGTTCGATTAACCGAACCGAAAATAAATACAAGCGGTTCATACCGACCGAGCCACCCAAGTTTAACCATGGTTAACCGCATATATCGACCGGTTAATTGTAGTTAACTGAATAATTAACTGTATTTTATAATTAAAAATGAACTGAAACAGTTTAAATAATTAACCCGCCTAGTCATTGTTGGAAAAACTTATATTTCCTTATTTCATCCAAATCTTTGAATTGCTTCATTAATTGCATTAAGAACCACCTTGTGATCTTCCCAATGTTTAATTATTTTTGTCCATTCTTGAAGTCTAGATTTTGGTATGATTTGTGCCTATTCATGAAGTATGAAATTGGTTCTTATTTCTACTCATCCATTATAGTTGGATTTATTTCTATTGTTTATTTATATTGATTCATGTTTGGATGTTGTTCTTGTATGGTGAAACCTCGTTTTGCATTTGCGGCATGGTCCCATCAATTATTTTATGTTTATCCTATTGTTTGAGCTTTCTCAGGCTGGTTTTCCAAAAGGACCCAGGTATTATTTTATTATAATGCTGGGGTAAGACCGAGTATTTTTTCAGATTGGCTTTGGTGATATGGAGGCCTCAGAGATGAGCTGGATGGCCACCTTCCCTAGTATTTTAATTCCGCTATACTATATTGTACCCCTACCAGCAATTGTAAGGCCACAATCTTATAACTGTCAAGGTGGTAAGTTTTTTTAAACTCTGATGTACTCCGTATTATGGACTGACAATTTATATTGTCTTTGTTTTATTATATGTTGTAGATTCCGCTGTGAGATTTTGTTCCCCTATTCTTTTCTTTTCTTTATCCCAACAATCTTCCTTTCCGACGAATGTTCGACATTGGAATACAATGGATGTTTTGATGTTGACTTTTGATGGTCGAAAAGGCGGGTTGTTGCAAAAAATTTCTAAATATGAATCATATCATCTTTCTGAAATATTCAAAGCAATGGGTCTGTTGAATATCATGGATAGAAACTTTACAGAAATTTGTCGACCCAAGGTGGATGTACTTCTATTTGATGCTAACATCAGGGTTGATTTCACTAGAGATTTCGATATCTATTCAGAAGTAATAGGCCAAAGAATTCACTTGAATGATAGAATTTTAGGGTAGATTCTATCAATTTCAGCTAGTGGTATTGATTCAGAAGATATGAATTGGAAGATAATCGGATATTGTACCACATTTTTCACTCTATCACTAGAAATTGGGGATTAGAGAATATCAAGGATAAAGCAAAGCTAGTTACCCGAATCATTCAACACAATATTATTTTCCAGAATTGGCTATTTTAATCAAATTTATCCCATAGCAAGACAAGCCACTTATATTATCTTTAGTAATATACGGGTAAATTGGGCTAAAGCTATCGTACAAATTTTTATCGACAATCGACCAGGGATGCATCGAGCTATCATCCATACTGCAATCTTCTAATTTGTGTATTTCATCACTTGATTATCAAATCATCAGATAAACAAGTCAAACAAAAGATTTATGGCCTTCTATTCAACAAAGGTAGTTGCAGGAGGATGAACATCTAATCCAAATTCATTCCTTATCCTACTTTCATTGAAGGACCTAGTGTGCAAGAGCATGAGATTGGAGATGAGATGGAGGAAGATTTAGATTATATTCCCTTACTACCATGTCATTATTGTAGGGAATTGGAATATACTAGCCTGACCCAAAACTACATCATCGATAAACATGATGAAATACTCTCTCGGCAAAGGGGTATCAGTGAAAAGATGGGACAAATAAGGAAAGAACAAGTCAAGCAAGGAAAAGATTTAGGATTAATTAAGAGGATTCTTTTTTCTCTTTGTGGCACTTCTTATCCTAAGGAGAGTACTATCGGTCAGAACAGTGCACTGACATTTTTATATTGTGATGATGGCACATACATTGCATTTCTTTATATTTATGACCACTATATCGGTGAAGAGGGTAGTGGATTCGCAAAGAGGCACCCTCGAGATCCTAAGGAGGGTAGTGGGGCCATAGAGAAGGGCTCTCGTGCTCATGTTCCTCGTAGTCTCAGACTATATTCTATTATTACTTTAGAGAGCGAACCAACTCCACTTTTCGGGTATGGTAGAGGAACTCCTTAATCTGAGGATCAATAAGCCACGATGCTCCATCGTATATGTTTCTCATTTCATTCAGTGTTCTGCATTTTTTAGTCAAACTATGTTTTGGTTTTGTTGTATTCATTTCATGTAGTATTTGCATTTGTGTTTCAGAAGTTGTTGTACTTCATATCTATGTATTTTTGTGACATGTTGTGACTCCTATGTTTATGACATTCTTTTTTGCGTTAAGTTATGACATTATGTATGTCATTTTATGGAGTTTATTTGTATATTTGATATTCATCACTTTTTTTAATGAAAAAGGGTAGAAAATAACTCACACACTTAGGATGGTTCCTATATTTATGGGGGATATTATTTCATTGTTGTTCATTGCTATAAGTAGTTGTCACCATAAAAAATTAGAAGAATGTTAGAACCTATATTTTAATGACAACAACGAAATATATATTATATATACAAAATTGCAAGATACTTGAAAAACAACTAACATAAACAGAAGAACTAGAGATAGAAAATTGAAGAAATTATCGAGACAAAATAAAGCTGGAGACAACTTTGATTCAGATATGTACATTTTGGTATTATCTTTTTATTTTCTCTAATAGAGTGTTAGATCTTAAATTATTAAAATCATTTATAATTTCCAACACACCATTCCTCGTTCTCGATGATTTTGAATGTTTTTATTGAATTTGAAAAATTAAAAGTTTAAAGTTTTCAAAATTGGTTTTACTATTGCCTGCAATCAACCACAGATCGATCTTATAAAAATAAGCGATCAGCCGTTGGGCAACATAAGTCGACCATTTACTTCCTAGCGATCTAACTGCTTTGAGTGAGTTTTTCCTTAACGTTCATTTTCTTGAAAAGGTGTCCATCACCTCCAGCATCCCTTCAACAACAGTCGTTGACCTTTGAACCAACTATTGTGACCCTTCCATACATCTTTTTACTATTATAAAAGGCATTGCAAATGATATTAGAAAAACTATCTTTTGCTTATGTTTTAAAATATTTTCTCTCTTTGTAATTTCAGTGCTTTCAAATTTCAATACTCCGATCAACCCACTCTCTCTCTTAAAACATTATCATTCTTCCATGGAGATTATGTATGGTTATATGTAATAGTCCTGCCTTCCTATGCCGTAATAATAAATAAATTTAATTAAAATTAAAGGATTCAAATTTTATTTTCATAAGTTAATATTTGACGAAAAAAATTTAAGTTAATCAAATTCTATTTAATTTAGGATTTTGTTTAAATAAATTGAATTAATAAATTATTCCAGAAAATAAATTAAACTCGTATAAAATGTTTTAATAAATATTATATATTTTAAAGTATCGGTAATTGTTATTTAATTGAAGTAGATGAAAAATAAATTTATTTTACGTTAATACAACAAACTATTTAATAAAACCAAATAAGTATTGAATTGAAAAAAATTGCGTGGGTGTCGAAATCTATTGCATAAAGTGAAGTGCAAATCTATTTAAATTATATAAAAATCTATTTACAAACTAATATGAAGGGTTATTTAAAATAAGAAAGGAAAAGAAGAAAATAAAATATTAACTAATCAAGCCTAATACTTAACCCCAATCCTTCCTTTCTTGTTCTAGATTTTCCCCTATTTCATCAATTACAAGCCCATTGATTCATTTGGATGTCGATCCCCTAATTTTCAAATATGCCCTAGCTAATGTTTCCTAAATTAGTTCAACCATCAAGAAATGTCATGACATCCTTAGAGACAATGAACCATAAGAAGGCGACGTAAAGGGAAAGGCTGTGAGTTTGATGGCTGTAATGTGATGCAAGTATGTGGATGCTATGGCAGGCATCGCGATCTACAAGCTGGAGTGCATGTGTGTTCATTTTGAGATTGTGGCACATGAATAGTTAAGTGAGAAGTGTGTTGTTAGTGGTGTTGGCTATATGGTCGGTGCATCGATAGGAAGCTGGAGATGGCGGTAGTTCTAGTAGGTGAACTAGGTGCATGCATAAAGGAGAAGCAGGTGATATAAGCACTGGTGTTTAAGGCTGGTGGTCGGATTTGTGCCGATAGCAATAATAGCGAATGAGCAGGTGCTCTTCATTTCTACATATTAGTGAGTGTGTACACACACACACTCACCACTATGTTTAAATATCGTTGCTAATTATGAATTCATCCCATCTTTGATATGATATGGTTGAAATTATGTCGTATGCAATTAATTATTAGTCATTGGATGGAGTTGATTAGTGGAATGAATTGTTTGGTATATTGATTGAAATTGGTTGTTGTTCTAATACTTGATTTTTTATATTGGTTGGAAGTGCCATGTAACAACCCGCATCTCAGTAGGCTTAAATTTTTGATGAACCGAAAATCCATGTCCAATAAAGCACAAATTGCTGGTTTGGTATCCTGCAAATAACAAAGGCAAGTCAAAGTAATGTTTATGAAATCTCACAGTAGAATAGTGATAAAGTATTCAACATATGGTTACTAACCAGGATTAAGCTACTTTCCCTAACAGTGTTGAACCTAGGAGTGAAACTTGCCTTTTTACTAAATTCCAATAGCTGCTAAACTGCCTTCTTGTGATTTGGGGAAAATAGGAAAAATAGGGATGGATCAGACATAAAGTCTGGTGAATGAGAAATAAAATAAAGCGAAAAGACAAAAACAGTTTAATTCAGGGTCTTCCCCAGATATCGCAGAGGGTGAATAATATAATGCAGTGAATCCTTCATAGATACAGTTCCTAAGAAGCCAAAGTCCTAGGTCACTCTAGGAAAGTCAACCATGCAGTAATACTAAACGTCAATTGGCCTATCGGACCTGCTGTCCTTACCTATCCATGTGCTACCGCGTGAAAGACACGCTCATCACCCATGCGCTGTGACTGTCTATCCACGTGCTACAGCGTGAAAGTCTTGTTCTTCACCCTTGCACTGTGATTAAATGCCTCTTACATCTGACCGGCGTGGACTCAAACAACATTGTAGGACCCCGAAGTTGCACTCAGGCTCCGCTAAACTGGACTCCTATCCTCATGTATCCTCGGTCACCAACATGGACTTGCCCATACCCAAAGTGTCGGTCCTCCGAAAGAGCGCCCGCAGCTGGGTCAGCTGCGCAAAATCCTCCAAAGATCCGCCTAAAGAAGCCTACATCAAAGCATGCTTGTCCTATTCCATCCGCGTCGATCTTCCTTGAGAAGTCTACAATTACGGATGCTATCTATCCTATGTACTAGCAACCTATGAAAGGTAACAAACATCCTTGCGAACCTACTTGCCCGGTCCTAGTACGTACAACCAAAACCATATTTTGGTCTTAGCTGCATGAAACACCTATCCAGACCTTTACAAGGTCTGCCTACCAAATCGCTTCCAGATTAATTAATTTTATCATTACAGTTTACATATTTTTTATTTCCATTTGTCTTCTTTAGGCCGTTTTTACATTCGATTTGGTTATTTCACAATTTCCTTTTTTTTTTACATAAATGGTGTTTCAATTTTACCTCCATCCAATCCGTACGATCTGTCTGTACTTTTATACCATTTTGTTATAGATTTATACTTGCCTTTAGGGCCCATTTAATTCACATTTTCTACCCTAATTTACGTTCTCCTTTTTAGAGATTTAATCTGTACAAAAATTTATCCAATAACCACAAACCATTTAAATGCATAAAATCCCACATTTTATGTTTAAGGCCGCATATGGAATAGACACATATACCAACTAAAATTCCCAATTTTGTTCAATAACCATATTGAGAAATATGTAATTATACCAGCCAAATTTTCGATTTTATTTATAGAACATATTCTAAATTTGTCCAACTAACCAGTTATGCCATTAAAAATTGAATAACAGTTCTAGTTCAATTTAATTAAACCAATCTCATGTACGCCACAAAATGTGAATAAGCATTTTATATGTTCCATATTTTAAGCCAAGCATGAATTAGAATTGAGAAGTGGTAGAAAAAGAAGTTACATTCATTTGCATCAAACCTCAATTATTAATAGAAATTAATTTATATTATCGTGCCAAAAAAGAACTAAAATTAAACTGCTTTATTTTTTATTTCATATTAATTCTCACTCAACAAGCACTTGAGCTTGTATAAATTTGAAATTTTTTTCTTCTTTCTATCTTCCTTTTTTTTAATTCTTTAGAATTCTTCAAATAACTCATATACATACATACATACATACATACATACATACATACATACATACATATATATATATAATTTGATTTGGAAGAGAATTATTCATTTAGTGGAGAAAGGAGGAAGAAGAATACACTCAAATTTTTCTGCTGACTTTTGGCGACGGTTGAATAAAAGATTAGATTTTAGGTTAGATGGTTTATTTATAGATAGTGTGAGTGCATATAATCCATTAGATTTTCCTAGGTTAAATCATGTTCATCCGAACACCTCATGGTTATCCACTCTGGCTCATACACGTCGCAGGACCAATAGAACACTACCAAATCAATAATCACGTTACACAGTCCAATAGAAAACAGCCATGTCAGAAAATAAATCAGCGTTCATTAATTATTCCCATTAATTGATTGCATTGCAAAATTTCCATTTTTGTTGTTTATGTGTATACATTACACTTTTTGAGACATTATACTCTCCCTCTTAATTGACTTTACAAAATATTTCCCATTTTATAAATCTCATTAGATCTTTGTTTTAAATATTTGCATTTGTTAGCAATCAATCCATCTTAATTTGCCAAATTTACATCCATAATAATTTTCTTTGTTATCTCATTAATGTCAATTATGTCATTAATTCTGCCAATCAATTTATTCCCAATCCCTATCTATTCATCAATTAGTTATGTTATACATTTATTTACACTTTTGAATGTGTACAACTAATTAGGATATATGTATATATACATACACAATTTAAACTAATCAATCCCTTGGTAAATTTTATTTGTTCATGGTTAATTTTCTTAATTGATTGCTTACTAATTTTAACCATTCCTCATTGATTGTTGTCTGTTACAACATTTATTTGTTAACATTTTATCCTCCTTCTAAATCTTTTGTTTTATAAACATTAATGACTTAAACTTCAAGAATATATATTTTATAAACAAATTTAGTTTCCTCGTCTTACATGTTTACAATCTAGATTAATTTCCAATTAACGTACATTAGTAAATGTTATAACGCATGTTAATTACTACTGTAACGTACATTAATTACTAATAACGTGCATTTATTGTCAATAAATCATTTTACCATTTCTCTCCTTATACATATGTATATGGGGTGTGTGTGTGTATTAATACAATACTCTTGTTTCTAATTAATTTCATTAATCAAATTCAAACGTTTAAATGTGTGCATAAACGCGTAAGCTATTGAAATAATTCCATACTTTGTGTATATAATATGTTTCCCTTTTTAATAAATTCTACAAACTCATTACTGACGGTGTACATATGCAATTTAACACACATCAACAATCAATCAATCAGTTATAATTAATGTAAGTTACCAATTTCATACGTGTAATTATTCTTAATGCCAAAACTTTAAACGGACATAACTTCTTCGTTTGAACTCCGTTTGAAAAACAATATATAAGAAAATTAATTATAAAATTTCCATGAACACAATGATATAAGTTTCATGTCCAAATTCCAATATTTGCAAAATGTCCGTTTTTCACAGTTATCTAAGTTTATTAACTATATTTCCATTAATTAATTAGTGTATAAAAATGTAAGGTGTATTTTAATCTATGCGTTTCCTTCAAATTTTATTTTAATAATAAATTCTTCCATTTTACTTCCTTTTTAATTACTTTTCCCCTAAAATATCGAGGCATTACATTCTCCCCCCTTAAAGGATTTCGTCCTTAAAATCTCCAAAGAGGAAGGATATAAATAGCAACCATCATCCAAAAACTACATCCATCATCCATTTCAACCATTATCCTTATTTTTAACTAATGAAGTTTACGATTTATGTAAAGTGAATTGCATGTGAACTTACCAGATGCGAAAAGGTAGTCGGTCTACTAATTCAACTGACCTCTTGTGATGCAAGTATGCTTGTGCCATGCAACCAAATGTATATAACTACCCTATTATAATTGAAAATTCTATATGTATGTTTTAATCAATCATCCAAATGCACTATCCAAATGCAACATCCATTTACACACACACACACACACACACACACACACACACACACACACACACATATATATATATATATACACACACACATACATACATACAACCATGTGCAAATGCAATAGATAATAGGCATGCATATGCAGGTGTGTGTACCTAGTTGGTTGATTATGCTAATAAATATCTATCTAGTGCATGCAATACATCCATTTGTAAACATTGGCATCCACTTGCAACCACAAGCAACCATCAAACATAATATGTCCTAGTGGCATGTTTACAAACATCCCTACCAACACAAAGTGCCACCTAAAAAAGATCTATCGAAGGATCCTAATTAGAAAAATATCAAAGATAGGATGTTCAAAAGAAAACTTTCCAACAAAAAATGTGGATATGAAATCCTAATCCTCTCCTTCAGGGCCATATCCCTAATCAGTAGAGTAACTGGCCGAGCATTATCAACAAGATATATCCTGAAATCAACCTCCATCCATGAAGGAAGGCCGGTGACCTTTTTAAAAACATCATGGTACAAAGAAACAACTGGAACAGAACTAAGATCATCGGGAAATATGTCTAAAGAATAAAGGTTGCTAAGCATAACAGACCCTCGCGGATAACATGAAACCTCCAAGGTACGCCCACTGCACGTACCTAACAAGCCTCGTGTCATAATCTAAGATCGCGCATACATCGACAACCAGTCCACACCCAAATAAGACCAAAACCATAGAAACCAAGAACGAATACCCCACAGTCAAACTGTACTCCAAGAAGCAAAATTTTTAAACCTCGAAAAGCATCGAAAGTAAGCTGATCCTCCAACTGGGTTTGAGACTACTACCTGATCAGAAATGATGGAAACATCTAAATGAAGTCCCTCAACAAGAGAACTAGAGATAAAGGAATGAGATGCTCCTGAATCAAACAAGGTGTGTACTAAAATATCAGAAATGGAACACAAACCTTCCACCATAACTTTCTCATAACCTTCCATTTATTTTTCAAACTCTACAGTCAACCTTATCCTAGTAGGCTACTTAATCCTATTTATCCAACTCAAAAATTATTTCTTCCCTTTCTAAGTGAATACCCAAAAAAATTACTTTGTCTTTTCAACAAAAATCATAAATTTCTCAAAGTGAATTAGTCTTTAAAACTATAAAGTCTGCCATTTCATTTCTTTTACAGTTTAGTTCAAATTCTGATTTTTACCATTTTCGTACAGCTAGTAAGTCGCCTAAGATTTTAAAATCTTCCTAGTTTCGAATTTCACAAAGATAGAAAGTTTTAAAACAGCTAAATTCTCATTTAAAATTTTAATTCACTAGCATTTACCCGTATATTTCCAAATATTATTTATTTCAAAAAAAATCCAGAAGTAGTGCTTTATAGATGTTATGCTACCTTTTGGTCAAGGCCGAAATATCAACAAAGTGGCTGGAAAGGATGGATATCAAGATTGGAGATCGATTGGAAATAAGGCTGTGATCAATATCATCAAAATGTGGCCAAGCTCCAATTAAGGCAGGATCGATTGGGAATAATGATCAAGGCTAGGAGAGGCTACATTTCAAATTTCAGGTCAATCAAAGTTTGTATGCTCACGATATGGATGGATCAATGTTGAAGGAGGCTGGTTTGGTATCAATACTGTTCGTATCCATACGTTTCGTATTAATGCCCATGGATACGAACAAGGCGTTCGTATCGTTCAAGGAGAAAGATTAGATGGATTTCGACTCGATGGCTATGGACTTCTATCGAATAGGTAGGCGCATGATGGTTTGTTCGACTCGATGATTTCGTGTCGATCAGGATGGTACGTAGAAGCTTACTTTAAGTCGGTAGACATAGCATCGATGCAGTGCGAATCGATTGGATGGATGCACAGGTGTCCTTCGTATCGATCGTTGCTGGATCGATGCGAAGGGGAAGCAATAGTTTCAGGACTTAGATTGGACATTTCGTATCGGTCGCTTGTGGATCGATGCAAAGAAAGCGCTTGGGAAGGATACGAAGAAGGTCGGTTTCATAGATGCGAAGTAACAGACACAAATTGGTGGATGTAAAGCCAAACAGCGAATTGGATACGAACTAGAAATATGCGTGAATCGAAGGAAGAGACATACAACATTGCGTAGAAAATGGATCGAGCCTCAAAGATAGGGCCACATGATCAACGAGCATTTGCATGGTATCAACACGAGCTAGTATCGATACAAAATGAACCGATACGAATAAAACCCCACACGAACACTCTAATTCGTATCGATCATAACTCGAGATTCAAAAGTCCAAATGCTTTGAAATTTTCACAGGAGCTTACGTACGAACTAAAGAATGTTCATGCCAAATTTCGACTTGATTGGGTTGAATCTTGATCGATACAACATTCGTTCGTATGGATCACGGATCGAGTCGAAATCACCTAGGTTCGATCGTGTGGGTCCGCTCACATGCCAGAAGAAGTCTCCTGAGATTTGGGCGAGATATTTATAGCCTACGAAAAGGGACTTTTTGGCTATCCGACATCAAGACTCTACCGAAATCATCTTTTCACTACAAGGCTACTGTTGTACTCGAATTTCATCATTGTAATCAGTTGTAACCATCAAGAAAAGTCAATAAAAGATTCACTTTTGAAGTGGATGTTGGCTGGAGATAGCCGAACCACTATAAACCTTGCATTTCTGTCTATTTCTTTCCATTTCAAGTTTATTATTCTTCATTTTTTATCCTCTACATTACTTAGATCTTAGATTGATGATCATTTATTGCTGATCTGTGTTCATACACTGGCAATATTTGGGATTTGTGTCCAATTTTGGCACAAACACTTTGGTTTGTCCATTGAGAAAAGCTAATTCAGGGGTTCTATCACTTGGATATTTAATTTAAGGGCTTAAGGATTCAGATCTAAAAAGTTATGACAAGGCAATCAAGTAAAAGACAAAGAGCAGAGAGAAGTCAGCATGAAGGAAGCAAGGAGGCATCATTAGGGGCTAATCAGACTTCAACTTTCACCACCAGAGATGAGATGGAGATGATGATGGAAGCAATGCATGAAGAGTTTCTGAAAAGATAGGAGGAAATGATGCAGAACCTCCTCAGACAGTTTGGACAAGCAGGAACAGCTGGAGCTTTAGGAGTTCAGATCCACAGAGCTGGAGCAGAATGACCCAACAAGTAATCGAATGGAGCAGGTCAACAAGCTGCAACCTCGGATCAGCACACAACCATAAAATTGGATGGATCCAGGCTCGGGGGCATGCCACCTGGTAACGATGGACCAATTCATGGAGGAATTCCAGGTGACACTACACAACAAGATGCTGGCAGGAGTACAAGGGCACGTGATGAAGAGTACATACAGGAATTCCCTCGAGGACTCGAGGGACAACCCTTGATGGACAAAGCTGGATTGACTGAGATTATCAGTGAACTATGCGCCAGGGTTTGACAAACAGAGATTTGGAAGGAGCAAACAACATTCCGTTTATCCGTTAAATCAAAATGGCCCGAAACTCACCGGAGTTCAAGCTGCCTCTGGACGTATACAATGGCGAGGCTGATCCTACTGATCACTTAATGGGATACACAAGACATATGGAAGTGCTAGGGGCATCAGAGGAAGTGATGGCCCGATGTTTCCCTCTATACTTAACGGATACAGCTGCTATGTGGTTCAGACAGCTGGAAGAGGGATCTATCAGGACATGGATAGAATTGGTGGACAGTTTTCTAAAGCAGTTTCAGGTTCATACCAAAAGGCCGAAGAATATAATAACGCTAATATCGATAAAGCAAAGGACGGAAGAATCGCTCAGAGCTTTCTTAACTCAGTTCAATGCAGCGGTTGCTTCGGTGGATCGGTCGGATCCGTCGATGGTTTTAATGGCAGAAGTATCAGGAGTCAGAGAGAATCTAGATTTCAAAGTGTCTCTAATGCGGGACCCACCAATGGATCTCGAGGAATTCTTTCACGAAGCTGAGAGATTCCTTCGGCAGGAAGATGCATGTTCAGATATGAAATTAAAGAAGGTGAACATGGCTGAGGATGGAGGGTCATCCAGAGGAAGCTCAAATAAAGATAAAGATAAAGGAAAGAAGAAGTTGGATGACGAAGCATGAAAAGCTAGGAAGCGATGGAGAGAGCCAAAAATTTCCACTTACATGGATTGAGCGAGACGTTAGAGCGGATACTCATGGAGACTCGGAATCGCCTTTCCTACCGAAGGCCAGCAAGGAAAGAACTCTCGGAACGTGAAAGAGCATCAAGAAGGCACTGTCTCTTTCACGATTTGGACGGACATGATACCAACAGCTGCAGGCATCTAAAAGATATAATTGAGGAGCATGTAAGGAATGGCCAGTTATGACAATACGTTGGGGCTCCGAATGCGGCGGAGGAACAGGAGCAGCCACCATCTACCTCAAACAACAATGGTGCAAGGCCCAGGAATGATGGCCGATTGTTTATCAACTGACAAGGATGATGTGAAATAAGTTGCAAACTTTAGGCAAACGACCAAGTCACTTACTCATATATGGGGACGAAGATGGCCCCTAGGCATGCTCTGAGATGATGATAAACCATGACGCTATGGTTTGTGAAATCTATCTTTTCTTTTTTTGGTTTGGACACTCGTTTTTTTATGGTTTGGTTTTGGAGTTTGGTTTGAACTCCTTGTTTTGTTTGTTTTTTAGTTTGGACTTTTGTTTGGATGATTGTTTTCTGGTTTGGATATTGGTATGGATTTCTGGTATGGATTTTTGGTTTTCTGATTTGATCTGGATTTCGGATTGGCTTTTGATTGGATTTTTATCTGGTTCTTGATAAATGATCGTCGGGTATGGATTATGCCTGGCAAGGGGTAAGTCTCTTCGTCCGAACACGACGAATTGGCTTATTCAGGTCGTCGAGTATGGACTACGCACGGCGAGGATTCGGGGTGACTAGGAATCGGCCTAGGACTTAGGCCCTATATTGTCGGTTACTATTTTAAGTCGTCGAGTATGAACCATGCTCGGCAAAGGTCTAGAGCGACCAGGATTCGGCTTAGGGCTTAGGCCATGGCATTACTCAACGTTTAGGGACACTGGACCATGGATACCAAGGCATTACTTGGCTTAGGTTGCTGAGTATGGACCACACTTGGCAAGAACCTGGAGAGATTATAGACCCGAATATCGGCTATGAACAGCTAAGGATTTGGATATCGACCCAGAGAGGTCCTGAATTCGATTATTGGTTATTGGATAAGGATGGATTAGAACTCGGTTATTGGGTTCGGATGGATATGGAATTGACTATGGCTTTGGTTACTGGATTTGGAATTGGACATCGACTCGGTGCAATCAAGAATGATGCACTCAGATGGGATAGCTTGGTAATGGACTAGATTATGATGGATATAGACGGAATATGGACTTTAGATGTCGAATTCAAAACTATTCAAAACACACCTTCTTACCATAAGGCATGTTTTAGGGGGGAAATGTTATGCCAGCTTTTGGTCAAGGCCGGAATACCAACAAAGTGGCTAGAAAGGATGGATATCAGGATTGGAGATCTATTGGAACTAAGGCTATAATCGATGTCATCAAAATTTGGGAGAGCTCCAATTAAGGCAGGATCGATTGGGAATGATGATCAAGGCTAGGAGAGGATACATTTCACATTTCAGGTTAATTGGAGTTCGTATGCTCAAGATATGGATGGATCAATGTTGAAGGAGGCTGATTTGGTATCGATACTGTTCGTATCCATATGTTTCGTATCGATGCCCATGGATACGAACAAGGCGTTCTATCGATCAGGGAGAAAGATTAGATGGATTTCGACTCGATGGCTGTGGAATTCCATCGAACATGCAGGTACATGATGGTTTGTTCGACTCGATGATTTCATTTCGATCAGGATGGGACGTAGCAACTTACTTCGAATAGGTAGACTTCGCATCGATGCAGTGCGAATCGATTAGATGGATGCACAAGTGTCCTTCGTATCGATCGTTGATCTATCGATGCGAAAGGGAAGCAATGGTTTCAAGACTCTGATTGGACATTTTGTATCGGTCGCTTGTGGATCGATACGAAGAAGGCGCTTAGGAAGGATGCGAAGAAGGTCGGTTTCATGGATGCGAAGTAAAAGACACGAAGAGGTGGATGCAAAGCCAAACAGCGAATTGGATATGAACTAGAAATATGCGTGAATTGAAGGAATAGACGTTCAACGCAGCTTAGGAAATGGATCAAGCCTCGAAGAGAGGGCCACGTCATCAATGAGCATGTGCACGGTATCGATACGAGCCAGTATCGATACAAAATGAACCGATATGAATAAAACACACGAACATTCTAACTCGTATCGATCATAACTCGAGGTTCACAAGTCCAGATACTATGAAATTTTCACAGGAGCTTATGTACGAACTAAATAGTGTTCATGCAAAATTTCGACTCGATTGGGTTAAATCTTGATCGATACGAAATTCGTTCGCATCGATCACGGATCGAGTCGAAATCACTTAGAATCGATCTATGGGCCCGTTCACGTGCCAGAAGAAGTCTCCCGAGATTTAGACGAGATATTTACAGCCTATGCCTATAAATAGCACCTCAAAGCCTACAGAAATGGGAATTTTTGGCTATCCGACATCCAGACTCTACCAAAATCATCTTTGCACTACAAGGCTGCTGTTGCACTCGAATTTCATCATTGTAATCCGCTATAATCAGTTGTAACAATCAAGGAAAGTCAATAAAAGATTAACTTTTGAAGTGGATGTAGGCCGGAGATAGCTGAACCACTATAAACCTTGCGTCTTTGTCTATTTCTTTCCATTTCAAGTTTGTTATTCCTTATTTTTTACCCTCTACATTACTTAGATCTGTGATTGGTAATCATTTATTGCTGATCTGTGTTCATACACTGGCGCTTTCACGATATTTGGGGTTTTTGAACAATTTTGGCGCAAACATAGACTTTTTAAATTCTCTTCTTTTATACAAAATTTCCATTTTTAAAGTAAAATACACAATGGAGATAAGTGCAACAATATGTAAAATAAAATGCTAAACAATTATTGAAAAATAGCTTTCCTCCTGCTTTTTTCAAATTCTTTTAAATTTTCTTTTTAACGAAATTTAAGTGGTTTGCCTGATTATTTTATTAAATTGAAATATCAGACATCCACTGCTTCCACTAAAAGAAAAATACACATTGAAATTGAATATAACAATGTGCTAAAAAGTTCTACGATGGTTATCGAAAAATAACATATAACAATGCCTTTTTGCACAATTCCATAAAAGTTATTTGACAAATTTCATATCATTTTCCTTTCTCTTTTAAATATAAGATTTCCAGTATTTTTATTTTCAGAAACACTTCCACTTATTTACCATTTAAATCAAAGTAGATAATAGGAAACCTAATAGCTTAAGCCCACTTTTATGCATCAATACTAAAAATGCACAAATTTCCTTATCGTCTCAAAGCTTTTTCCCCATATTTATTTCCATCCTCTCCATCTCCTAAATGTTGCAATGGGCTAATCTCCTTGATTTACTTTCATCCCTGTAATTCCTCTGCTACTACTAGCTTATATAAGAGACAACCATTAGCATTTCTACAAGAATAACTAGGGAAGGCCCATCCTATCTTCTAAAACTTATTCCATTCCCTTTCTCATAAATAAGGTAGGCACGAATAAAAGGAATTCTGACATTTGTAGATAAAACCTTTAAAAACTACTCTTAACAAAACTTTTATCTATATACATACATACATATATATATATATACACACACACTTTCGAAACTTGATTTTGAAAACTTTTTGAAAGACTCCTTGAAAAACCATTTTTCAAGTATGTTCTCTCAATACGTGTCCTAATCCTAGGGAATCCTTAACCCTAAGATCCATTTCCTATCTACTCCATATTTTAAAACTTGGATTGGATTTTATTTTTTCCTTTCAAAAAATTTTGAAATCTCAAAATTCTTGCCTTTAAAAGTGTTGCCTAAAACTTCTTATTAAATCGTTAAATACTCGATGGCTTTACCTTACACTCTTTCGGTGTTTGAATTCAAATTATCCCCTAAACCTAGATGGGAATACTAACTATTCAAGTTTAGGATTTAACCTATTTTTCCTTTTAAAGACCTTTATAAATTTATAAAAATTGGAATCTTTGATTCAACTTTTTCATTAATTTTTTCTTTTTCAAAAACTTATTTATTTTCACTAAACCATTTATTCCAAAGACATACCTTATTTTTTTTCAAAATGTTCTTTCATAATTTTCATATTACAAAAAACTGGAGTACATAAGAACAACGAATCTCTTAAAAGTTCCTTGACTTTTTCTTACTATACTTACTAACATATATTCTAATTACTACACTCTTAATTATATTTAAAGGTATTATACTTTAGTACATTAGAACAACTACATAAACCATTAAAAATCTTCTATGAATCCTTTAAAGGAGGATTTATGTTTGTGTGAAATTACAAGGATTTTTTTTCTCACATATTCCTTATAATTTCAACAAAACATGTTTATTTATAGCTTGGTTGATTCATAGAAAATTATACCATTACTTCTTTCATTCTAATAAATTAATGTATGTCAAATCCCTACCTATCTACAATACTAATGCAGTTACTAAGCTAACTTCAAGTTCTACGTCTTTCTATTTAATACATGTACTATATTCCTAATTTCTACCATTTATTTTGTTCACCCATAAAAATAATTTTTATGTAAAAATATTTCCAAGCTATATTGCTCTTGTTATCCTTTTCATAAGAATAAAGTTTTAAAAATTTTCCTTTACTAAAATTTCTAGCTTCCAATTAACCTAAATTTAAATTCTTTTTGTTTTATAAAGAAACTAGCAAGCTACTTATGCTGTATAATTTTGCAAAAAGAATTTTTCTTCAAATAAAAATCTTTATCATACAAAAACCATACCCTTTTCCAAAACCCGTTATTTACTTTTTTTAACATATTTCAACTTTTTAATCTAAAAAAGTTTCCTCTTTAGCCGGTTGAATTTAAAGTGGACCTTCACTTACTTCCTTAGGAATGTCCTATTCCTAATCTTCGAAATCCTTTTCCCCCCACCTAAATCCTCTTTCTCTAAGGAATTTTCCTTCTTGCATAACATATGGATTCTAATTCTTTTTCAATAAATGGACCAATTGTACATGTTCCCTCAGAAATAAAAATGGGAACTGAACATCCTTGGACTACTGCGACCCAACTAAAACTCAAGTACAAATTTTCTTCCTTTCGATGGACTTTTCATATGTTACTAATTTATAATTGGGATTAATTGGATTATATTTATTTTTGCAAATATATTCACTCGTACTTCCTAATTCTTAGGATCCTATAACCTAAGCTCTGATACCAAATGTAATAACTCGCACCCCAATAGGCTTAAATTTTAGATGAACCAAAAATCCAAGTCCACTAAAGCACAAATTGCTGGTTTGGTATCCAACAAATAACAAAACCAGTCAGAGTAATGTTTATGAAATCTCACAGCAGAATAATGGTAAAGCATTCAACATATGGTTACTAACCAGGATTAGGTTACATTCCTTAACAGTGTTGAACCTAGGAGTGAAACAGGCCTTTTTACTAAATCCCAATAGGTGTTAAACCGCCTTCCTGTGATTTAGGGAAAATAGGAAAAATAGGAATGGGTCAAAGTCTAGTGAATGAGAAATAGAATGAAGAAGAAAGAAAAAAAACAAATTAATAAAATGAAGCAGAAAGAAAAAACAGTTTAATTTCACGTCCATTCAATCCGTATTGTTTGTCCATACGTTTTATACCGTTTTGTTACAGATTTATACTTGCCTTTAGAAATTCACATTTCCACCCTAGTTTACAATCTCCTTTTTGGAGATTTAATCTGTACAAAAATTTATCCAATAGACACAAACCATTTAATTGCATAAAATTCAACTTTTTATGTTTAAGGCTGCATATGGAATAAACACATATACCAATTAAAATACCCAATTTTGTTCCATAACTATACTCAGAATTATGTAAATATACCAACCAAATTTCCAATTTTATTCAAAGAACATATTCTGAATTTACCCAGCTAACCAGTTATGCCCTTAAAAATTGAATAACAACTCTAATTTAATCTAAACAAAACCAATCTCATTTATGCCATAAAACATGAATAAGCAATTTATATGTTCCATATTTTAAGCAAAGCATGAATTAGAATTGAGATGTGGTAGAAGAAGAAGTTACAATAATTTGCATCAAACCTCAATTATTAATAGAAATTAATTCATATTATCGTGCCATAAATTTTTTAAATTAAACTACTTTATTTTTCTTTTTTGTATTAGTTCCCACTCACCTGGCACTTGAGCTTGTATAAATTTGGAAAGCTTTTCTTCTTCCTATATTCCTCCTTTTAAATTCTTCAGAATTCTTCAAATAACTCGTATATATATTTTTAATTTGGTTTGGAAGAGAATTATTTTTTTAGTGGAGAAAGGAGGAAGAAAAATACACACAAATTTTTCTATAGACTTATGGCAATGGCTGAATAAAAGATTAGGTTTTAGGTTACATGGTTTATTTAATAAATGGTGTGAGTGCGTATAATCCATTAGATTTTCCTAGGTTAAATCATGTTCACCCAAACACCTCGTGGTTATCCATTCTGGCTCATACACGTCGCTGGACCAATAGAATGCTAGGAAATCAAAAACCATGTCACTCGGTCCAATGGAAAACAACTATGTTAGAAAATAAATCAGCGTTCGTTAATTATTCCCATTAATTGATTGCATTGCAAAATTTCCATTTTTGTTGTTTGTGTAGATACATTACACTTTTTAAGAGATTATACTCTCCCTCCTAATTGACTTTACAAGCTGTTTCCATTTTATAAATCTCATTAGATCTTTATTTTAAATATTTGCATTTGTTAGCAATCAACCCATCTTAATTTGGAAAATTTACATCCATAAGAACTTCCTTTATTATACATTCATTAATGTCAATCATGTTATTAATTTAGCCAATTAATTTATTCCCAATCGTTATCTATTCATCAATTGGTTATGTTATACATTTATTTACACTTTTGAATGTGTACAATTAATTAGGATATATGTTTATATACACAATTTAAACTAATCAATCCCTTGGTTAATTTTATTCATTCATAGTTAATTTTCTTAAATGATTGCTTGCTATTTAACCATTTCCCATTGGTTGTTGTCTGTTACAACATTTATTTGTCATCGTTTTATCCTCCTTTCTAAATCTTATGTTTATAAACATTAAAGATTTAAACTTCAAGAATATATATTTTATAAAAAAAATTAGTTTCCTCATTTTACATGTTACAATCTACATTAATTTCCAATTTATGTACAATAGTAAATGCTATAGCGCATGTTAATTACAATTGTAACGTACATTAATTACTAATAATGTGCATTTATTGTCAATAAATCTTTTTACCATTTCTCTCCTTAACATACGTATGTGTGTGTATTAATGCAGTACTCTTGTTTATTATCAATTTCATTGATCAAATTCAAACGTTTAAATGTGCACATAAATGTTTAAGCAATTGAAATAATTCCAAACTTTATGCATATAATATGTTTCCTATTTGCACAAAAATTGGTCATAAACACCCAATTGCCAATGAAAGCACCCTTTTACAATCACAGATCACAGATAGCAAGTATATAGAGAACATAAATATAAAGAACCACCAAAATGTCAAAGAAAAGCAGTAGAAATACACGACTTATAGTGGTTAGGCGTTGCAGCCTACGTCCACTTTCAAGGGTTGCTGCTTTATTCATTTTTCGTAGTTACAGTGGGTTCCAACTGATTACCGCAGTGCATACAATAATGATCTTTGAGTACAAAAAAGGTTTCGGCAGAGTCTGGATGTTGAAGAGCAAAAAGTTTCTTTTTCTGTAGACTTTGAGATGCGATTTTGTCGGCGTAGGATGCGAATATCTTGCTCAGATGTTGAAAGACTCCTTCTCTCATGTGGGTGGGTCCACGTGACTAATCCTAGGTCATCTGCACTCGGTCCATGATCGATACGAACAAATTTCGTATCGATCAAGATTTGATCCAATTGACTCGAAATTGAGCAGGAACATTCTTTAGGTAGTGTGTAAGCTTCTGTGAAAATTTGGTGATATTTGGACTTGTAGATTGTGAATTATGATCGATGCAAATTTGAACTTCTTGATGGCCGCGTGGTTCGCATCGATGGTGTTCGCTTCGATCTCGCTCGTAATGATCATACGACGGTGACATGAAGCAACAAGCTAGGGTAGATCCACCTTTCATGCCGTGACATTTGCTTCCTCCTTCATATCCATCGGGTTCTGTGCTCTTCATATTGATCACAATTGGTCTCTTCGCATTGATCATTGGTTGCTGGTTTGGTTGACTTCGTATCGATCTAGAATGTGTTCTTCGTATTGATCAATGGTCGATCGATACAAAATACGTGAATGGATTGATTGATACGAAGTGCATAGAACAATCGATACGAAGTGACAATTTTCCCATGGACATGAACAAGTTGGCGACGATGGATGCGAAGTAGGATGGGCTTGGACCAATACGAAGTAGGGCATGCTTGATGGATACGAACAAGGCCTTTCAGTTGAAACGAATTAGCGTTCTTTTTATGGATACGAACCAGACGTGCGCTTGACCGATATGAATGAGACTTCCTGAATGGATATGAATGAAAGCATTACTTAAGTTTCATCGATCATATCTTGAGAATATGCACTCTGATTGACTTGAAATTTGAAATGTCGGCTTTCGTGGCTTTGTTTATCGTGTCATGTTAAATGTAGCTCCATCCGAACTCGACCAAAATTTACCGACATTCATAGCTGACTTGTACATAACTGGCAATCGAGGAAAACTATTTTTAGTTTCTAGTCAATGTCATGGTGACATGGCTTGGCCAAAAGGTGGGATAACACTTTCCCCCCAAAATATGCCTTGCAATAGGAAGGTGTGTTTTGTAGTACCGTAAGCTAGATGTTTGTATCCTGTTGATGACCTGTAAAGAGATTGATAGCCTTACCAGATTGTGAATGGCGATCGTTCAAGATCATGTGTCTTTCAGGGTGATATGTGACCATTCAAGGTCGGGCACCGTTCGAGGCAAAATGTGACCGTTCGCGGTCGGGTGCCATTCGAGGTGAACTATGGGCATTCACGGTCGTATGCAGTTCACGGCGAATGGTGACCATTCGCGGTCGGGTGCCGTTCGAGGTGAAATACGACCGTTCATGCTCAGGTGCCGTTCGAGGGGAGTTGTGTGCTCGGGAGGGGGGACTTAGTATCATTAATGTCAGATTTCACGTTAGAGTGAGTTTCTGAATTGTTTGTTATGGCGGTTTATCATCATCTTAGAGCATGCTTGAGGACCGTTCGTGATTCCCTACATGTGTAAGTGGCTTCGCCGTTATGGAATCACAAATAGCAGATTTACATTCAAAATGAGTCTTTCAATAGAAATGTCCAACAAAATCAAGTCCAAACATGAGAAATAGAAAACAAAAGCAAAATAGAGACGTGAAAGCGCAAACACCTATACTGATGCGATTGATAGTTGTATTAGAACATGCCTAAGGATTGCTCGGAATCCTGTACATGTGTAAATGACTTAATCGCGTTGGTGTGGAGCTTTCTACTTATTCGTCATTATTCTGATCATTTGATGACAAGATGACACCTCGATCTGAAGCCACCTTCATTTGATGCAGGCGGTGGTTGCTCTCGTCCCACAATTGTTGCTCGCCTTCTCACATATTTCGATAGTAGACCATTCTGGATATGTCCTTCTATCTCATCCCTCAAGTGTCCGCAATCATTCGTACTATGACCATTTAGCTCATGGAATAAGCAATACTTGTGTGATTTTCTTTTACTGTTGGTGGGGTCCCTCCTCATTGGCTTTGGATAAGGAACCTGCCCCCTGATGTCCTGGTAGATCAGCTCCAAAGTTTCATTCAACTCCATATAAGAGGTTAATCTCGGTTCCTTTCACGGCCACTTCGGTCTATCATCATTATCTTCGGCTTTTTGTTTCCCATTGTCCTTACCTGAATCCTTTCCAAGCGAATCTCTGCTTTTGATTGCATACACATTAACTCCTTCTCCTTCCTTTCTTTCGACATTTGCATCCTATAATCGCATAAATCCTTCGACCTCATGATAAAACTCCCCTAGATCCATAGGTGGATCCCTTGTCAGTGAATTTTTGAACTCTGTTCCATCATCTATGCCAGATAGCTGCCATTAAGACCATGGATGGATCTGGGCGATTCACCGATGCTGCTGCTGCATTAAATTGTGTTAAGAAGTTCCTCAAAGACTCTCGGTCTTCTACTTCAGTGCCACTAGACTCATCACATTCTTGGGCCTCGAGATGTGAACTCTGAACTACCTCATGAACTTCTCAGTCAGCTCGGTCCATGTTCTAACGGAGACGCTTTCCAATTGCCTGAACCATAATGTTGCTATGTCTGTCAAATACAATGGGAAACACCGGGCCATGACTTCCTCCGATGCCCCCAGTACTTCCATATGTCTCATATATCTTGTCAGATGAACAGATGGATTTGTCCTTCCATCATATGTCTCCAATGTCAGTAGCTTGAATTTTGGTGGATTTCTGGCCTACCTAATTGCAGGAGTGAAGGGGCTTCTGTTAACATCTTCCAAATCTCCATTCACCAGTCCACCTCCCATTGCTCGTCTGACCATCTCCGCCAATCTGTCACCATCGCCAAGCTGTAGTCCTTGTCTGTTGCCTCCGATCCGTCCCTCAATTTCGTAAGGGAATCCTGGAACCTGCTCTCATAGATGGGCATCTGTTCCTCTATCAATGCCATGTTGAACAGCTGCGTCTGGTATCCTGCTTGAGGTTGGATCAACATGCTCTTGTGGAGTGCCACCCAGTTCATGGGCTGCTCCGGACACTCCTGCTCTATTATGGATCCTAGTTGTTCCATGCTCTTGATCCCTATCTCTAGCACCCCTTGTAGTGGCGTTCTCTTGATTCTGCACTCCAGCTTGTCCAATTTGCTGGAGTAGGTTCTGCATCATCTCCTTTTGCCTCTTCAACATTCCCTCCTGCATAGCTTCCATCATCATCTCCATCACGTCTTGGATGATGAAGATGAGCCTTGATTCTCTCCTGAGGAAGCCTCCTGACTTCCTTCATGTTGTCCTCTCTCTGCTCTTTGTCTTCTTCCTGATTGTTTCACCATGGTTCCTTTTAAATCTGATCCCTTAGCTTTCAAAATCCAAGTCTTTAAGCTTCCAAATATGAAATCTGAGCTTTAGAATCCTTGAGTGCTAGCCCTTCTCAGTGAAAGCACCAAAATGTTTGCGCAAAATTGGTCGCAAACACCCAATTGTCGATGAAAGCACACGTTTACAATCACAGATCATAGATAGCAAGTATGTAGAGAACACAAATAATTAGAACCATAAAAATGTCAAAGAAAAGCAGTAGAAACACACGATTTATAGTGGTTCGGTGTTGTACCGTACATCCACTTTGAAGAGTTGCTGCTTTATTGATTTTTGTTCGCTGGTTACAATGGGTTATAACTTATTACTGCAGTGCATACAACAGTGATATTTGAATACAAAAAAGGTTTCAGCAGAGTCTGGATGTTGAAAAGCAAAAAGGTCCTTTTTCTGTAGACTCTGGTATGCTATTTATAGGCGTAGGATGCAAATATCTAGCTTAGATCTCAGAAGACCCCTTCTTTCACGTGGGTTGGTCCACGTGATCTATCCCAGGTCATCTGCACTTGGTCCATGATTGATACGAATGAATTTTGTATCGGTCAAGATTTGATCCAATCTAGTCGAAATTGAGCAAGAACATTCTTTAGGTTGTGCGTATGATTCTATGAAAAATTGGTGATATTTAGACTTATAGATTGTGAGTTATGATCGATGCAAATTTGTACTTCCCGATGGCTGCGTAGTTCGTATCAATGATGTTCGCATCGATCTTGCCCGTAATGATCAATTGATGGTGACGTGGAGCAATAAGCTAGGGTAGATCCACCTTTCTCGCCGTGACAACTGCTTCCTCCTTTGCATCGATCACAATTGGCCTCTTCATATCGATCATGAGTTGCTGGTTTGGTTGACTTCGTATTGATCCAGAATGTGTTCTTCGTATCGATCAAAGGTCGATCGATATGAAATACGTGAATGGATTGATCGATACGAAGTGCATAGAACGACCGATACGAAGTGACAATTTCCCCATGGATACGAACTAGTTGGCGACGATGGATGCGAAGAAGGATGGGCTCGGACCGATACAAAATGGGGCATGCTTGATGGATACGAACAAAGCGTTTCAGTTGATGGACATGAATTAGCGTTATTTTGATGGACACGAACCAGACATGCGCTTGATCGATACGAACGAGACTTCCTGAATGGATACGAATGAGGGCATTGCTTGAGTTGCATCAATCATATCTTGAGCACATGAACTCCAATTGAATTAAAATTTGAAACATCGGCTTTTATGGATTTGTTTGTCGTGTCTTGTTAATTGTAGCTCGATCCGAACTCGGCCAAAATTTACCAACATCCATAGCCGACCTGTACATAACTGACAATCGAGGAGAACTGTCTTTCGTTTCCAGTCAATCGCTTGGTGTCATGGCCTTGCCAAAAAGCGAGATAACATTTCCCTTTTCAATAAATTCTACTGACCCATTGTTGACTATATACATATGTAATTTAACAAACATCAACAATCAATCAATCAATTATAATTAATGTAAGTTACCAATTCCATATGTGTAATTGTTTCTGATGCCAAAACTTCAAAAGGTCATAACTTCTTCGTTTGAACTCCGTTTAGAAAACATTATATATGAAATTTAATCAAAAAATTGCCGCGAACGTAATGGTATAAGTTTTGTGGCCAAATTCCAATATTTGTGAAATGTCTATTTTTCACAGTTGTCTAAGTTTATTAATTATATTTCCATTAATTAATTAGTGTAAAAAATGTGAGGTGTACTCTAATTTACATGTTTCCTTTAAATTTTATTTTAACAATAACTTCTTCTACATTAATTCCTTTTTAATTAATTTTCCCCTGAAATATCGGGGTGTTACAAGCCAATTTGCAAATGAAATTCTATCCGATTGTGAATTGAACTATGTATGTGTGTAAATATATATTGTGTTACGATGCGTGTATTTTGTAGATGGTAGGAGTTTGATGGAATTCGACTTGTGTCACACGAAAAATTTATATTGATGATTGGTTGATAATATTAGAGTAATTTTAATCCACAATATATATTTATATGTAGATAATAAATTATTTTTATGTTTTAAAAGGATGTTAATGTTTTGTGAATTTACTTAAGGGTTTTGAAATTTTATATAAACTATTTTATAATTATTTTATTAAATATTATTCAATTTAGCACTTTTCCTATTTACAAATATATTTTTAACTATAAATATATATAAAGTTTTCTTTTAGTTATAAAACGCTTTTTAAAAATCAAATTATAATATAATATGATTTGGAATTGTTTTAAAGGAATTTATTAATATTATTTTATAGAAAATTTTATTATAAAGGTTATTTAAATATTTGTAACGACCGATTTTCGATGCCCGAAAATCGAATCATTAGGATCTAAAGAAGAAGGAGATAGAAGAGGAGGAAACAAATAATACAGAATCTTACCATCGCAGCGGAATAAAATATAATAGATAATAACAGATCTTTACACAAAGAAAAATATATCTATTTTTATACATATATCATCAGAATACAGCATCAGAGTTCAGTACAATCAACAACACAACTCAGAACGGTTATAATATCTCGTCCTTCCAAAACTGAATACATAGCGGAATTCACATCATATACGTCGGGTACGTCTCGCCATCCGGCTCGTCTCCCGAGCTCCACAGCAATCCATCCAGAATATGTACTCTATAATACTCGGTCTGACCCCGAGCATTATAGTTAAATAACACCCGAGTCGGTTTGGAAAACCAGCGTGAGAAAATACACTCAAATTGATCATTAAAGTTCAAAAATCTTTTGAAAATCAAAAGCATCTCGTAAGACCACGCCGTAAATAAACATGTCGGGTTTTTACCTTATGATAGCCAAAACATTTCTTATCAAAATCCTCTGATATTATAATAGGGTTTATATACAAATACTTATTCAAATAGCCGAAATTGTTACATTTATTCAATTCCAGCTAATAGGTATACAAGCAAAACCGTAAAGGCACGTGGTGAGAATGGGTTTCCAACTAATGACTAGGTACTGGGGGTACCACCTGTCACGGTACGTGGCCTAGATCACCGTACCGAGGATCCCTCCCGATCCCCTGCAACACAAGACCGGGACTACCCCTTACTGGATAATCCTGAGTAAGATCACCCCACGGTTGGGATCAGCAACCGTCCAATAAGCCGTATAAAAAGGGACATCTAGACAGGGATGACCTTAACCTAATGGGCGCGACCCGCTTAGCCTTGCTGCATAACCCCTGATTTTCAGTCATTCCTGGTTGATGAGGCTCGAGGCTAAGCATTACCTTTTTAGAACATTGCACTTAGAATGCTCATCGTCCTCCTGACGATGCTCTGAAAGCATTCATCCATACAAGTTCGTCTCGGGTTCGAACGGAACCGAAGGCACTACTCCTACTACATCCATTTTGGAATCACCCTCAGGATTAGTTGCGATTAGCCCTTGCACTTCACTGCTCCACCTTAGACTTCCAGCACTCGTCTTCTTCACGAAAACGTTCAAACCGAATCGAAGTGGTTTTCGGGAAATAAATCCCGATCCCGGCCTCTTCGAAACGATCACCGCATTGGCCAATATTGATAGTCGGTTATTTAACTATCAAACAACATTCACAAACAATCATCAAGCCATGATAATTTCTCCCAAATTATTTATTAACCGCAAAATGTCTTCGCAAGATATTCTTCCACTTCTCAACCCTTTTGAAAACAGTTTCAAACCATTTTCTCTCACGGAATAAATTCCCCAAATATTTTTGATTCCCACTGAAATCATCAAGTAACAAAATACTTTAGATTTTAAAATAGTTTAAAACACTTTATTATAAAATATACTTTAAAACATTTAAATTAAACTACTTAAACACTTTATTCAAAAATATATGTTTAAAAAATAGTTACAATAAAACTACTTTATAAAATATAAAACTAATTTTAAAATAAAAGTTAAGCCAGACTAAATTTTAAAATAAGAATTACGAAATTCTATATAAGTTTTTAAATAAAACTTTACCCACACTACCTTAAAATAAAATTACTTCATAAAATATTAATAAATATTTTTTTTAAAGCATAATACAAATTAACCTTTAAATAATAACTACTAAAATAAAAAATTTGAAAATATTTACTTTAAAATTTAAAACATTTCAAAAATAATAAATATTCTAAAACATTTCTTTAATCAAATTTTTAAAGCCTTTAATTTATAAAAGTCTCCTTTAAAATATACTTGGCTTTCCAGGGAAATACACTTCCCATTTCCATACCTTTAAAAATAAACCACTATTTAGTTTTAAAAGAAATTCCCATTCCTTTAAAAATTCCCATCGTGAATTTATACTTCCAAATATCCACTGATATCCATTTTACTTTATAAACCTAGTTTATAAATTCCATAGTCTAACCCTTCTCTTAAAACACAGTTTCAAATACTAAATCAATTTCCAAATTGATTTTCAAAATTGCTTCATTTTGAAATAAATTCTTTTACTTCTTAATTTATTTCAAATTGATTAATTACAGATTTTACTTCTTAATTATGATCTAAAATCTTTTTTTATCAGAAAATGCCAATTTCATATCTTTTCCAACATCCTTATTATCCTTTCCAATAAATTTAAACCTTGAATTTAAAATAAATTCTTTATCCCTTTTAAATAATTTCACTTAAGCTTTAAAATTCATTATTTCCTTTTTATTCAAAATCTCCTTCCCATACCCAGAATTTGTTTATTAAAATCTAACAATCAACTTTTATTCTCCCTTCAATTTGTTCTCTAATTTATTCAAATTCTCTAAATTTAATTTACTTTAAAATTCTCTCTTTTGTTTATTTCAAAAATCCAATCTATACATTCGGTATATCCAAATATATTCAATCAAATATAGCTACCATTATTTCCAATTACCAATGTAATCTATCACAGATTATCCAATAATTCATAACATAGAATATTTAACAATCTAATATTTTTGAGGAATCCAGTTAGATCCCTCCAACCTGTTTCCCTGCATCCACAGATGTTAGCACAATATAAAATACCAATTCCACTTCGAGGTGGAATATCGCAGTATATGGGATTAAATAATATAATCCGCTATTATGCGGCGCATAGGGTCTCATCCGCTATATAATGCGGGAAATCAATCACTCCAAATACTTATAATAACAATTCCACTTCGAGATGGAATATCGTGGTATATGGGTTTAATATAATCTCATCCGCTATTATGCGGCGCATACGGTGTAATCCAATATAACTGATAATAATTATCAACCAAGTACACAATCAACAATTTTTACTTTAATTATTTAAATTCAAATAAAACCCAGATGAGTAAGATTAACTCACCTTTGACCTTTTGTTTTGAAATCTGATCCAACTGCTTGTTTCCTTCACGATTTTTGACCTTGTATAAACATTATACAATTTATTAATATTCTGAATTATTTTAATAATCAATTTCCATGTAATAATTTTAATTGACTAATGATTTTTAATTTAACTATTAGTTTCCATTTGAAACTACATATACACTGATAAAAATAAATTATAGATTTTCAAAAATATACTTTTATAAATTCCTCAAACATTTTAAAATCCCTACATATTTTTAAGCTCTTTTCTTTTCTTTTGAAATCATATACATATATTTATAAAATATATTCAGATTTAAAAATATGATTTTTTATATAAACTCTTCTAATCCTATGTATTTTTTTATTACCGAAATTTATCTTACTGTAAAATTCCAGAATTCAAGTTCACTATAATTCATGAACCCCCCTTTAACACTGATATTTAAATTCTAAAAATTTTCCAAGTTTCACTTATATCAAAAAATTTAAATTCAAATTAAAAAGAGCAGAAAGAAACCCATACCCCAATTCGCCTTCAGTTCCTCACGAAACCAACGATGAACTCACATGCAACCCCAAACTTCCCATCGTCTTCGACCTGGAACCCTATCCTTACTACATGATCCAAACGCGGCCTCCCAGATCGACATCGGCCATAACAACCGTGACTCCAGGACTCGAGCTCGTGCTCGCGCGACACCAAGCTTCGATCGGAAGCGACTCGCGAAACAGCTCTCCCATCTCCAACCGCGAACCACCACCCTAGAGTCGCTCCATCTTAACATGTGGTCAACCTCCTTATCTCGCGACTCTGCCTCACATCAGGGCTCGAGTTCTTCGTCGCGAAGGTCGCGACTCGATTCTGCCTCACTCTCTATGGCCTCGGGTGCCCTCCTTCGAGCGTGAGTCTCCTCCTTACCGCATCGAAGTCGACATCCCCATTTACGTGCCTCGAGACTCGGTCGAACAAGTCGCACTCGACTCTGATTCGAAATCGAATCGAATTCAATTGCGTACCCTTATTTTGTTTTGATTCCGCCATTTTGTTTTGATTTCGAAATCCCTTTTTTTTAATTAGAGATGAAGGTGATTTGCCTGCCATTATAAATCAATTTCGCTTTGGCCCTATATTTTTTTTTCGAACCAACTCTTTTATTTTATTTAGGTTTTTCTCTGATGAAATGCTCTGCCCCAATTTGTTTTTACTTCCTTTTTTTAAGTATGCTACGTGCTTAAAATTTCTATGCATGTTGGACAGATGGAGGAATGTTATTTCTTATTGTATAGGTGTTAGAAAGACTCATTATTTAAAAACTGATGTGAATAAATTTTACTAGTCAACATACATATATAATTTAAATTTAAATTTAAATTCAAATCGTCATGATTATCGCAACTCAAAATTTCGAACTCCTGTCGAGGCATGCCGCTAGGCGTTTTAATGTTAAACCCCTATTCCGGACACAATGGAAAAGGTTCCGAGTCCTAAATCGATCGTGTGGAGAAGATAGATTTTTGGATCCAGTTATTATATTAGATTTCTCCTATAGATTTTAATGCGTTTATCTATCGTGTGCTCACACAACAACTCCAAATGCTATGAAAATTGAAATCCGAAAATGATACATTATTACAGATCCAATGGAACTGGTTTCGTCGAATTCCGAGACTGTGCCTTGGAAAGCTATTTTTAAATTCAATTTAAACTATATATTTTTAAAACTGAACAAAATACTTTTAAATTCAATTTTATCACTTCTATTATCTCCAAATATTATCAATATAAATTTTATAAGCCTTTGGAATATTTTTAACAAGCTCTGAATTCCAGATTTCAATATTTTCCCAATCCAATCATTTAATTCAATATTTAAGTTATTAAATAAATAGCAATATTTGAAATTCTAGTTAGAAACTAACTTTTAAATATTTAAAATCAATTAAATATTCTAATTTCAAATATCTAAAAAATTCCAGGTCGTCACATTCCTCATCCCTTAAAAGAATTTCGTCTCCGGAATTACTAGTTAAGAGGAATGGTCCATAAACCCGTTAACTATTTCTAAAGCCAAATAGTTTCTAGCAACTTTCCAACACATTCTTTTCATAATAACACTATTACCCTTCCTAACCTTTCAAACCTATCCAAAATTTCCAAATAACATTGCTAATTCAACCATTCAAATTATAATTCAAATTCAAAATTTAAATTATCAAAATTTTCTCAAAATTTTTCTAACTCTCTTAATTTTGGAAATTTTTTGCCAGTGTCTCCTTTGGCGGCAAGCTCGGTACAAGTACAAAATGCCTCTACGGACCCCAAATCTCAAAAGAAAACAAAAATACCAAGTGGCAAGATCAGAAACCCAATCAAATTTCATACCGAAATATAAATACTTACCTTTGCCGAGCAAGTTTCAATTTATCTTTTGAAATCCAAAAATCACAATTCTCTTTCCTTTAAAACACATGTATCCTACTTAGCTATAACATCCAATCATAGCTTTCAAAATCATTTTATACCTTTCTTTACAACTGTTTTCACATCTATTTCATTCAAGCCCGTATGATGTACATATACCATCCTATGCAATATCATATTTGATCGCTTGCTCGATCACAAATTTCACTTCCAAACTAGTATCGTCCACCCAACTTCCTAGTGCGGACTTAGATCTGGTTTCTTGATCATAAACCATTATTATCCTTGCATAGCCACACTATGATAGAGAATTTTCCAGAATCAACCAAAAATCCATATCCAGAGTTCGCCGTCGAAAATCGAGTGAAAAATCCTAACTCGGAACGATATAAATATCTCGAAATTCCATGCTCGAATCTGGATCAAATCATTATGCGAATAAATAATATATGTACATCCTACATATTTATATCCATTGATTATTAGCTAGATCAATTCTCTTTTATTTACACTTATTTTGATTTCTATTCACTTATCCACAATTATCCCATTTCACAACTTCACTTAATCTCCATTCCAAAATTACTTAGTATATTTCCAATACCAAACTTAAGAATTTCACCATTCATTTATTAAGTTTAATAAAAGCATTTTATATATTCTTATATTATTACTTTCTCTTACCACTTGGTTTTTATCTATATTAAATCAAATTTGATTCCAATTCCATATATATTTGATTTGCCTCAATTTACAAATTAACTTCAAATCTCAATACTAACTCCAAATTTTCATTCCAGATTTTCGTTTCCAGTTCCACTTGAATTCAATTCATCTTCAAACTTTGAATATTGAGTTTTTATCAGCTATCTTCCATTCACAACTTTCAGTTTTAAATCTTCATTCAATTATTCACCCAATACCAAATTTACTTAAGAATTACACCCTTTACTTTTCTTAAGTCAATTATGAAGATTTGTATATAGTTCTTATAACTATTATAACTACACCACTTAAGCCTTGTACTTATTTTATTCAAAATTTCAAATTCATTTGAATTCAATTTCCCTTTCAATTTAAATATTGAATTTTATTCATCTTATCTCAGCCTATATTTATTTAATCCATTACTCAAATTAGTTCCACTTGCCAATTTATTTAAATCTCAATGGAATTATTTCCAAACTTTAAATTATTATAGTCCACTTAGAACTAAATTTTTTCAACTTCACTTTACTATGCAAAATTTTAAATTAAATAGCATCCTAATATTCAATTTTAATTCATTTGCTTACGATTTAAATAAATCAGCTTATTTACTAATTTTAATTTAAATATTTTGCTTTCTTTAGCTCAACTAGACATATTTTCCATTTCCTTGATTTGGCACAATTTAAATTTAATTCAAATATTAAATTTCACTTCCATTTAGTTACAGATTAAATTAATTTGTTCATCCACAAATTTATTTCCATCTTAATAAATTTTATTTTTAATCCTTTATTTTATTTAGTCCAACTTGACTAATTTTCCGTCTACTTACAAATTCAAAATGAATTTTAACATTCAATTTCAAAGTCATTACTTGCGATCGTAAACAAATTTATTTATGTAACCATTTCACTTAGTCCACTTAGATTTTTCCGCAAATTCACCTTTTTATTTAACTAGATTTAGTTATGCTCCATTTTAATTCAAATTTTTAACTTTTATAAGCTTTCCCACTTATTTCAATTTAGCTCTTCTTATGTTAAATTCCTATTCTAAACAAATTTCAAACTTTTATAAGTTCCCAAATTTATTTACTTACAAATGCTAATTCATTTGTCTACCCATAATTTAGTTAAGTAGCTATTTCTCTTAGATTCTTTAGACTTCCTCTAAATTTACTTTTACTTAACTTTATTCAATTACACTCCATTCAATTTAAATTTTAAACTTCTACAAGTTTCAACTTATTTAAATTCCATAAACACTTTAAATTAACTTCCAGATTTCAAACCACTACTTACACACACAAAATTTTAAATCCAATTCCAGAGTCTTCAATAATTATTTAAGTATTTCAAAATCATTTTGAAATCAATTATATCCAAAATCATTTGGTGTCAAATTATCTTTTGAATTCTAAAATTAATTGGTTTTACCAAACCAAAACTTCAACATTTCAAAAACCAATTTTGAATCCATAATTCAATTGCATATCTAATTATTCCTTGAATTTTAAAACCAACCCAGTTCTACAAACAACTCCATATTTGCATCATTCGGGTAGCAATTCCTCTCTTGGAAACCCGGAAATGAACATCGATGATGATGTAGTCATCACCGAAGTTATTTTCCTGCGACCGAAAAGGGTTTAGTGCTTTTACCTCTTTAAAACCCTTCAAATATTTTTAAATTCCAAATCTTTCTAGATTTCAATCCATTCTGAAATAATATCACCATTATTTCTTCAAAAAATTTTGAAAACCATTTCAAAGCCAAAGGAATTTAAACTTTTTTTCGAAAATCCAAATTCCAAATCTATCTAATTTATATTCAAACATTACTCTGTAATTCTTATTCCAATTATAAGTTTTATTCATAATTCACACTTATAAATTTCATTTTGTTATATAAATTTATTCATTAACCTTTGGTTGAAATTTTAATCCTTTATTCAACTATCACTTAACAATGATAATAACTTAACATTATCAACTCCTAACAACCAAGCAACCATGTATAACTATAATAATTTATAGAAAATTATTTCTTTTATATACAAAAATAATTTGGGTAAAATTATTTCATTTACCCTATTTTAAAACAATATTGTGTCGGTTTATCTTGTTTAAGAGTTTAGAAACCCCTATCAATGACGTGGCGTCCCATGTATCGACCAGAATCTATAAACACTTAACCGATAAGTCAACACAATATAAAAACGATTTTTTTATATTCACTAACAAATACGGGCTCATATCTATTAATAACTCAACTCATTCTAGAGTACCATGGACTCTATTAAATGAGTTATCCCCACCAGAGCCAAGGTTCTCGCTTAACCATCAGCTCTGGTACCAAGTGTAATGGTTCGATTTTCGGGCATCGAAAATCGGGTCGTTGCAATATTTCTAAAAGGGTTTTAAAACCTTAGAAAAATATAGAACTCTTTTAATGAAATAATTGAATAAATTTGGATACAATTTGAATAGTTAAAAATTTCTTTCGATGAGAATTTCATGTACAATATAATTTAAAAAAATGTTTTATTTCTAATTAGTTTTGGTATCAAGTGAAATT
The DNA here is from genome assembly GCA_030765085.1 of Allium cepa. Taxonomy (NCBI): domain Eukaryota; kingdom Viridiplantae; phylum Streptophyta; class Magnoliopsida; order Asparagales; family Amaryllidaceae; genus Allium; species Allium cepa. The sequence continues at coordinate 474,083,380 of CM060929.1, forward strand.
ATTGAATTATCTTCTATGGTTTGAGTTAAATATAATTTATTTTGAAGTATAAATATTTATTTTCTTAAATATAGAAAACAACTATAGAAAGTTGTAGAAACTCTATTATAAAGGATATTTGGTTTGTACGTAATCGAGAATGTTTAAAATATATAAATAAGATTTAGATTTAAATTTTTGTATTTCAACCTTATTATTCGGATTGAAGATAAACTAAATGTATATTTCAATATAAATTCAAAAGTAATAGTATATCAAAATAAATATATTTTTGACTTACATTATTGTTAAATATATATATATATATATATATATATATATATATATATATATATATGTACGCACGTATGTATGTATATATGTGTAATTTTGAAAAATATGAAATACTTTCTAATTGTGGTTTCCTATAATTCATAAGCGATATATTAAATAAGCTTAAATAAGTATATTTTGTATATAAGTTTGATTAATGAAATGTCATTTTTATTTTTTGATTTGTTGCCTCTTCTATATTCATTTTGATGAAATAAATGATTCACCATTAATATCGATTTGATTGTTAATTCTAATATGATACAGTGATGAAATCTTTCTGTACGATGTTATCATATTTAATTCCATGTAATAAGGAATCTGAATAAACTAAGTTATAATACTGTCTAGTATGGGACTTTCGGTTAATATTGATTTGATTTATTTATATATGAAGAGATGAGATTATATTTGGATAGATGTCCAATGTGTAGTGGATTCTCGTATTTTATGTTATACTAATAGGCAGCCTATCTTATATTTCATATATATATATATATTAATGATTACATTTTGTTTACTAAGATTAAGAGGTATTTGGGCAAGTCTGTATTCTAGCCCTATTAAACTTGAAGAAATCTCATTTATTGATGATTTCTAGACTTTGATAATGTTTTCTAGACATGAATGATTTACCCATTTGATATTATTTCGACTATATAATATTTGATGTGATTTTACATGGGCGATGACAACTTTATACTCAGTTTCGCGGTTATTGTTGTTTTGCTATACCATTGTTTATATGTCATCTTTATTGTTCTATGCATATTCTGTACCTATACATGTGTTGATCTTTATATTTAGACATAGTCTGACCCGTGCATCATTTACATAATACTCGAGTCAATCCTAGACTTTTCAGGTTCAGTGATACTGAGACCAACTTGTGTTCTTCTGAGCATAAAAGAGACTAGGATGTAGTATTATTGCACATGTGTGTATATTCTTGTGTCATGTATTAGACACACCTTGTATAATATGTATTATGTATTATCGCTATGATTGACTCTGAAATCTCTAATATTTACTGTATATTGTGTATTTTTCTTTCCTGGAGGCATAATTGTTTATTTCTTTGTGCCGATATTGTGTACAATACGTCGAGTTATTTATTTAATGTTTTAAAACATACCACTGTTTAACCAAGGGAATATTCACGTATGTACCCTATATACCTCATTTTCAATACTACCTGATAGTATTACATAGTAATACTCTTGGATAGTATGGGTATAGAGGTAGGGTGTTTCATTTTGGTATCGGAGCAAGGTTCAAAACGATACATCATATATAAGAGACATGAGTCATCACCTTAGATGAGACTTAGAGTCTTTGTCCCCTGGGTGTGTTGGGTAGTTATACCATATTAAAATGATATTAGGAGTATATGATGATTACCAGGGTAATCATCTGAGGACGTACTTGTCATTTTTCTTACTATATATATATATATATATATATATATATATATATATATATGATCCCTATCGCCTTTGTGTGTTAATCTCCGCATGGAATTTAAGTTTTTGATGGAGATAACGAAATAAAAAGTTGTTAGCCAGACAATTAGTGTTGGCATTGGTGAAGGTGAATAAACCTCCATATAGCAAGCGAGTAAAAGTATCTAGTAGTGAGTAGAATGCGTATTGGATGCTGATAACTAGCTTTCTGCTAAATTCATTTGATTGTTTGATGTGTATTTAGTTTTATTAATTTTTTATTTCGATTAGCATAGTCTAGAATGCTAAAATTAAGGAGTTATCACCCAAATATTTATAACCCACTTAAATCTAGATAGTGTCAAATATAAATAGAAGCTAGCGACTTATTTAAATTTGAAATGCTAGGGGATAATAAATCTATTTGTGAAATAATAAATACTACTAATAATAAAATATAATTACATATGTGAAATGAAAAATTAAAATAAATTACTGATTACTTGATAGTTATTATAAATGTGTGACGATTGTATTATTATTAATGATTGTTGAATTCAAAGTATATAAAAATTTTGGAAATAAATATTTAAATAAAAACAACCATATAATTTGAAAAAAAACAGGAATAATGTTTTATACCGTGATTGAAAATATTTTAATAATGTATTTTAATGTTAGTTTGTCTGTATAGTAGTTTAAGAATTCTGCTCGATATGTCCGATCAGCGTTATCGATAGGGATTCCTAAATGTTTATACAAGATAGTCCGACATACTATTTTGGAAATGGTATAAGAAATATTTTACAAAAAGAAATGCACATTATTTTATAAAGTAATATTATATTTTGAAAAAAGAAAATATTATATGTTTAGATTTAAATATTTTTGAACGACGTATGCAGCCATTGGATATTAGTATAAATTTGAGACAGATGGCAAGGTAGTATTGATATATTATCCTAAGTAGTAAATATCGCAGCCAATTGGCAAAAACGAATCATTAAAAATCAATGGAAGACAACATTGTATATTTTTAATATAAATTAATAAATTAATTATTGTCTATATATACATGTTTGTTTAAAACGTTATTAAAAAAATTCAAATGAAATATATATAATATAATTTGTTATAAGCTAAAGATAATTTTTTCTAAAACAGTTAAAAGGATGCCTTGAAGTTTACAAGTATTTTAGAATATGAACAAGCTATATGAATTATTAAGCCAACATCCAGAACACAAAGTTCAGCCTATCTTAAAAAGTTTCACTTCGTTTCTTTGAAATATAGCTGAATCAGTGCGTATCCGAATAGATCTCGAAATAATTTTCACCTTTATATTCTGTAAAGCAACTATAACCTTAATACTAACTCGAAGTAAGAAAAAATGAATATCACAAAGGTAAGTACTTTGCCTGACTATGACTAAAGTAAATGTATTATATATGTTCATAACCACGTATTTTGTTCGGTTAATGAAATAAATTGAGTTTTAGATTTTGGGTTATTTCTTATCATGTAATTATAACTATCATTGTAAAATTATTTATTTTTTAAAGTCTTCATCTAAATTGCACTAAAGGGTTGTTTAAAAATGCATAAAGAAAGCCTAAAACCAAATGAAGCTAAACTAATTTAAAAAAAGGAGAGAAAGAAAATGAGGACAAAAACAAATAAATGAACATGACATGCATGTATTTCATCATACATTTGATGTTATAATTATATAATAAGCATGGTCATGCTTAATAAATATTGCATGATTTAACAAGTGCATTCATCCAAGTCAAAATTTTTCAAAAGAGTTTGTAATAAGAAACAAACAAATTTGAAAGTTATTCATAGTATTCAAAAGTTTATTTATACACTGCGTTCATCGTTTACTAGTTGCTACTTGCTATTGAGTAGATAATTCAAAAGTTCTAATGATTACAAACTTAAATAAATTAAGAAGCTTTTAGTATGTGCATATTATTTACACTTCCAAAATGAGTACAACTTTATACATGCAATATATTTTTTATATACATGTATATGATCTTCTATAGTTTGTTTGAGATAAACACAGATACGTGAAGACTATTTTTATTAAATTTGATGTATGGTTGCATATAAATTGAGCGAACTCGCTTAAAAATGCAAAACTAAGGTATCATTTCAGATAAAGAGTGATATATATTGTGAAATCTATGCCTTCGGCAAGAATTGTGATATATAAATTTTTTTCGATCATATTTTTGTCAATGTTATTTATTTATTATATTGTGGTTGTGCAAAATACTCTCCAAACAAAAAGTGTCGAATTTTCTAGAAAATTTGACACTTAGAAAATTTTTCTCAAATTTGTCATATACGAAAAATAGGAATTTATTGAATGAATCTACAAAATATGCTAAGAGAAATTTATGAGAGTCATATGGAGGATTTTATGGAGTAAACTTATAGAAGATCATATAATACAAAGGAAGTTCATGGTATGAGTTGTGTAAGATGTTTCACTATTGGAAATTGCATGGACGCATTTTTCATAAGCAAGAAGTCTATGATAGTCCTGCCTTCCTACACCGTAATAATAAATAACTTTATTTAAAATAAACATATTAAAATTTGTTTTTATAATTTAATATTTTGAAAAATAATTTAAGTTAATCAAAATCTATTTAATTTAAGATTTTTTTTAAATAAATTGAATTAAATTAGTAAACTTTTTCAGAAAATAAATTAAATTCATATAAGATGTTTTAATATATATATATAACATATTTTAAATTATTAGTAATTTTTATTTAATTGAAGTAGTTGGAAAATAAATTTATTTATTAATAAACAAACAAATAATTTAATAAAAACAAATAAGTATTGAATGGAAAAATATTGTATGGTTATCAAAATATATTGCATAAAGTGATGTATAAATCAATTTAAATTAAATTGAAATCCATTTACAAATAAAATACTAGCCAACCAAGCCCAATACTTAAGCCTATATCCTTCCTTCCTTATTCTAGAATTCTCCCTATTTCTTCAATTACAATCTTGTTACTTCGTTTGGAGTCGGTACCTTAATTTTCAAATATGCCTTAGCTTTTGTTTCCCAAATTATTTCAGCCATCAGCAAAAATAAATCGCGACATCCCTAGCAATGATGAACGATATATAGGTGATGCAAAACGAAATGCCATGAGATTGATGTGTGGGAAACTCTGCTAGCATGTGGATGCAATGGCAGGTATCGCAATCTAAGACTTAAATGTAAGTGCGTTCGAGCTGAGGTTGTGTTAGGTGAATTATTGAGAGGGCGAGGTGTTTTTTGTGGTGCTGGCTATTGGATTGATGCATCGATGGAAAGTTGGAGATGGCAATGGTTTTTGTCGGTGGATCGGTGTGTGCGTAGAGAGAGTAGGTGATATCAGCGCTGGTGTTTTTGGCTAGTGGTCGAATTGGTGTCGATGGCAGCAACAGTGAATGAGTAGCTGCTCTTTAATTCTACATAATAGTGAGTATTTTAATATATATACTCACCACTATATTTAAATATCATTATAAGTAATGAATTCATCTCGTCTTTGATATGATACGGTAGACATTAGGTTATATGCAATGATTTATTAGTCGTTAGATGGAGTTGATTAGTTGAATGAATTGTTTGGCATATTGATTGGAATTGATTATTCTTGCAATGGTTGATTGTTTGTATTGGTTAGAAGTGTTAATTTCCAAAAGGAACTTTGTCCGATTGCAAATTAAACTATACATATATATATACGGTGGTGATGTGTGTATTTTATAGGTGACCGAAGCTCGATGGAATTCGTCTTGGGTCACATGGAAAAATTATATTGATGATCGGTTGATAATATTGGTGTAATTTTACTCCATAATACATATGTATACATATGTATATATATACACTAAATATTTAACTACATTCTTTTTTTAAAAAGATGTTTGAAATGTTTTGCAAGTTTACTTAATGTTTTTGGTATTTTAATAAAATTATTGTATAATAATTTTATTAAATATTATTCAATTTAGGTATTTTTCGTATTTACAAATATATTTTTAATTATAAATATTGGTACAGCTTTCTTTTTGCTATAAAATTCTTTTCAAAAATCAAAATTATAATATGCTATAAGTTTGGAATTGTTTTAAAGAAAAAATAGTATTTAATGTTATTTTATAAATTATATTATGAAAGTAATAATATTATTTTAAAGAGATTTTTATTATAAAGGTTATTTAAATACTTCTAAAAATTTCAAACCTTAGAAAAATAGAGAATTCTTTTTATTAAATAATTAAATAATATATTTATTGAATAAATAAAATTTTCTCTAAGAGAATTTCAAATATAGTATAATTTAAAAAGAAAATGATTCATTTCTAATTAGTTTGGGTAAAAAGTGAAATTATTGAATTATCTTCGATGGTTTGAATTAAATATAATTTATTTTGAGGTATAAATATTAATTTGTTTAAATATAGAAAATAACTATACAAAGTTGCATTTCCTATCTCTTATATCTATATTATTACCAACCTAGCAAAAAAGAAGGATTGAACATCCACGACCTGGGTAGGCATCGGCGACAGATATGGAGATCGATACTGCTGACACTCAGCATGATGATTACCTTAGAAGGATGGTGAGAGTTTGGGAATGGTTTGATCCATTAGAAATGAGGATTCAGAATATCCCACATTGATCGATCAAACAGAGATTCAACAACTGAAAGGAAGATCGATGCTTTGGGATAGAAATTTTATTATGAAGGATATTTGTTTTGTAAGTAATCATGAATGTTTGAAATATATAAGTAAGATTTAGAAGTAAATTTTTATATTTAAACCGTTATATTGGAACTAAATAGAAAAAGTGAAAGTATATTTCAATATATATTTAAAAGTAATAATTTATCAAAGTAAATCTATATTTGGCTTATGTAATTATTAAAAAGATACACACGCATATATACAAATACACACACACACACACACACACACATATATATATAATTTCAAAAATATGAAATAGTTTCTAATTGAGGTTTCCAATATTTTAAAAGCGATATATTAAGTAAGCTTAAGTAAGTTTGTCTCATATATACTTTTGATTACGAAACTTTATTTTGCTTTTCTTATTTCTCACCTCTTCTATATTGATTTGGATTCACCTTTATTATTGATTTGATTGATAATTCTAAAAAGTTATGGTGATGACATCTTTCTGTAAAATGTTATGATATTTAATTCTCTGTGATGAGGAAACTGAATAAATGAAGTTATAATACCATCTAGTATGTGACTTTCGGTAATATATTTTTGATAATTCTTTGGATTTTTTTATAGAATATTACATAGATTGAGTGTAATTTATAAACAATGAATAAACTCTTGTGTATCGCATGGTGGTATGGGACGCTGTTATGATATTTATTCAATTATTCATTGTAAGCATATAACACTCACGTGATGGAAAAAGAGATATACGTGTGAGGTGATGCATGTAGTGATGAGTATGTCTTCGTGCCTACATTCAGCGAGCAGGGAAACATGCCTAACAATGAGGAAGACTTCATGTCTATGTTATTGGTATAATATACTACTATCAGGATGTTCTCCTTTTATTGGCATTGAAGTGGACCAGATGGCTAGAATCCACCCTAGCGGCCTGATCATGGGGTCGTGCCTCAGATCTTTGACACCCTATATTTAAATAGCTCACTTCGTACGTCCTCTTTTGCATCACCTAGGCCAGTAGTCTGTTACCTATAGGGACTAGAGTTAGGTCATGGCTTTGGAGTCCTCGCACTGACGAGCACACTGGTGGATACATATCATGATACCGTGAAGGTAACTAAATATTGTAGAGACTTCGTGACTCTGGAGCTGGTTCCATGATATCACTTTCCCTTCTAGTACTAACAAAGTGATAGTTTGGCATATATTATTAACGAACCTCCCTTAGTTTAATTATGACTTTACTTAAGACTTTATGTTTATCATACAACCTTCCCTATCACGATATAGTTTCATTTATTTATATATGAGGAAATGAGATTATATTTGGTTATATGCCCAGAGTGCAGTGGATTCTCGTATCTTTTGTTATATTTATATGTATACAATAACATGTGATATATATATATATAATATGGATATCTTATTTACTAATATTAAGAGGTATTTGGGCGAGTATGTGTTTTCACCTGATTATGCTTGAGGAAATCTAGTTTATTGTTGATTTCTAGACATTGATAACGTTTTTTGGATATGAAAGATTCACCAATTTGATATTTTTTCGAATAGATAATATTTTACGTGATTTCATATGGGTGATAACATCAATATACTCAGTTTTGTGGTTATTGCAGTTTTGATATACTATTGTATGTATGTCATCATTGATGTTCGATGTATATTCCATATCTATATATATGATGATCTCTATATTAGAAATAGTATGAGCCATGTGTTGTTTACGTAATACTATGGTTAGTCCGAGACTTTTTAGGTCCAGTGATACTAACACCGGCTTGCATTTTCCTGAGCATAGAGGAGACTAATATTGTGACGACCCGAAAACTTTTAACATTTGAAATTGGAAATATTTAATTGATTTTAAATATTTGAATGATGGTTTAGCTTGAATTTCAATTATAACTATGAATTTGGCAATTAAACTATTGAATTTGATTTATTAATAATGGGTTAAAATTTGAATTTTCAATTTTAAGCTTGTTAAAAATAATTTGATGGCTTAGAAAATTTATGTTTATAATAATGAGGTTAATGGAAGCTTCAAAATTGAATTTGGAAATGCTTTGTTCAGTTTTGAAATTATATGATTTGAATTGATATTTAAAAATAGCCTTTCGAGGCACAGTCTCGTAACTCGACGAAACTTGTTCCATTGGATCCAAAATATTGTATTATTATCGGATTACAAATTTCGTAGTGATTGGAGTTGTTGTGTGAGCATATGATATTTAAACGCGCTGAAAATTTAATCGAAATTTGAAATAATAACTGGGTTTAAAAAAGCTATCTTCTCCATACAATCAAATTAGAACTCGGAACCTTTTCCATTTCGTTCAGAATAGGGGTACAACATTATAAACGCCTACATGCACACCTCAATAGGAGGTCGAGATTTTTGAGCTTCGATACCGGGACAATTTAAATTCAAAACTAAATAATATAATTGCATTAACCAGTAAAAATTTCACATCAGCTATTTTCTTATCACTTCTGGCTACGGTAGCAAGTCGTCTTGAACACAATAACGTCCCATCGTGTTTCCTTCCCTGTCTTCTTTAAGGGCGACAGTTGAAAGCTAAACGAAGTAAAAAATTAATCAAACCGGTCCTTTTATAAAAAAAATAATGGCCGCGATTTCAATTTCAAAATCACAATCCCTTTTCTTTTCCTTCTTCATATTTCAGTTCGAAAAAATAAATGGCCGAATGTTTGAGAACCCAATTCGAAATCGTTGAAACAAGAATCATAGGATCGGCAAACTCCAATGCAGAGAGAGGCTCGCGCGTGAAGGGATGAAGTCTGAGTGGGTTCGCGATGTAGTTAGAGTTCGGCAATGCATCTGGGTTTCGAGTAGTCCATGGATTTTAAAGGGAGGAGGCGCTCTTGTGAATGGTTTGCCTGGAGGCGACGTCGAGGTGGAAGAAGCTCGTTGCTTGATTTTCGCCGGCGAATATTCGAGCAGTTGTGGTGATGTCTTGTCACGACCCAAAATTCAGCGTTCAAAAGTCGACGTCATATACCTCACTTGTATTCGACTAACGATGATTCAAACGTCAAACTTCAGTTTGGATGGAGCTTATAACAACATCAGATGAATAAAAAACAGCGGAAACAAATGAATATCATATATCAACGCAGATACAACATGATACAATATCCAATATAACATCGATCTCAAATATCAGAGTGATACAAATATGATACAACAATAATACAACAACAGAAACTTCAACAAGTTTCCAACATACTTCAACTTCGACAAGGTCTTCAAATACTCCAACACTTCAAAAGATTTCCAAATCCAAAGCTTCCAGAAGACTTCAAATCCAAGCTAGCTCCAAAAAAACGGATAACGTGCTTCTAGACTGCACGTGTGGAAAATTATGGGCACCCAAATTTTAGGAAGGAAAAATAAACTCCAGATCAGTCATGGGACTGGTATGAGTAAACAAAAATAATTTCTTTTAAAGAAACTATATTTATAAAAGGATTTCGGTATGCTTTTAAAAATGGAACTACCACAAGACCTCCCGCCACACACACAATGCAAACGCAGAATTGGAGAAGATTTCTTCTTATGAAAGTCAAATATGCTTGGTACGGGGAAATTTCTTGGATATTATTACTAGTGAATAGTGTAGAAAACATTTCGAAAATAGAATATTAATCTAAGCAAGCATAGACATTCCGAACTATGCCTACTATAGCTACCATCTAAACAGTGGTGACCACCATAAGTAAATGACAGGTTCTACAACTAAAACCGTAAAGGGCTCGTATTTGGATGATTGGATTTCCAACAAATGGTCGGGCAAAGGAACATCCCATATAAAATGGAACGCCTCTTGCAGGAGGTCCCCGGATCCTAACCGGATCTCTGCTACACAAGGTCGGGTTACCTCTATATCTAGGTAACAACTGACACGAGTATGCCACTTCCCCGTCGTTACCAACCTTTATCCGAAGCGCTTCTCTACCAACAACCACAAAGTAATAAGTTTGCAGCAACCAAAAAGTAAGTATCTGGGCTCTATACCACGATACCACTCATAATCCAGAAGAAAATGGACATACCCTCAGGGGAAGCTAACCCCAAATAACCTTGCTGCCACGATTCCTAGTTTCGACCATAACCGGGTTGTGAGGTTCGACAAAGTCTCGTCCACAAAGCTACGTTTTTCACAAAGCCATGCTTGGATCAACAAATGATCTGGAGCACTCAGCATATCACACTACCAAATTGGGAGTATATCACTAATAACCTTCAACTACATAACCTCTGAGCACGTACGTCTCGGAGAAGGGTGTTAAGCTAAGAGAATAAATTCTCCACCACCAACAGATATGAATTTGAAAGAAATCAGCTTTACATCTCAATTTGTAATGTCAAACATACAATCCGTACAAGTCTGTTCCGGGTTCGAATAGAACCGAAGGCACTTCCGAAGAAGTCCTTGCAAATCCAGGTATTCACAATCCCGATCGGACTTCCCGTTACTTAGGGAATCTCTATGCCGGAGCAACTCAGTGCAGAGACAATCGATAGGTCATCCTATCGTTCTCGCAAATGCCCGGTCTTCATCACCGTTCATCAAATGCTATCCATAACGTCGAATCACATATTTGAAATGAGTTATACGACACAAAGGTCCTCCCCCGGCTAATTCGAATAGTGAGTGTCAATTTTAAAACATGTGGATGTCATTCACGAAGATTCACTCATTCGATGTGGGTTTCGGATAACCAACCGGAATCCGACTCCCTGTCGCATCGAAATTTAAATGCTGTTTTACGGGCCAATGGGTTTTTCACAAATCATACAGTAGTAATACCAATATCACAGCTCGTCTCAAAGCATTTAATATCACATAGCATCACATCACATAACAGGAATATCAATCCAACATACAGAAATCAAGAACAATCAAAGCATCTTCAATTAAGATGAATAAATCATGTAGTTTTAAATTTATTAATCACATAATTACTTTCATTCGTAATCTCAAATTAATGATAATTTACAATTAATTACCATTGATTAGATCTTAATCAATTTCATTAATTAATCACTTCTTAATTAATTTCAAATCAATTTATCTTAATTATAAAATTAATCTAAATCTTAACTATCAATTTATTCAAACTTTAATATTAATTAATTAACTAAGATTATTTCTTAAGAGGTTATATTAACAAATTATTAATAGTTTAAGTAACCAAAAGAGAATCGAATTGCTTTGATTATCTTTTTAAAACCGTGTTCAATAAATTTCTTTTATCACATTTTAAAAGTTAAGATTTAGTTTTAAACAACATTTTACTTATATTTTTCTTTGAATTACATTATTTATTTAATATAAATAACCTTATAAAAATACTATATTAAACTAAATAAACTAAAATTTTATTTCTTCAAAACATTTCACTTAAGTCTTACATTAGCTTAAAATTTTAAATCAAATCATCGTTTGAACTTATTTTTAAAGTGTCTTAAAAATTGGAAACAATTTAAAGTAAAAAATATTTTCAAATTTTGTCTCGAGACCTGCTTCTGGTCACGCACGAGGAAAACTCGGGTTTTCTTCGGGTCATTTCGAAAATTAACCCGTGCTATATTATTTTTTCTTTTCCAAATTTTTTCTAATTACTAACACGTACAACCCCCAAACCACCTCGAGTCGTAACTCAAGTTCAAACCCTTATTCCCCGTAACTTGCTTCGAGCAACATGCAGGAATCACTTGAGTTCATATTCTTCTTCCCCAAAACAATTATACCGACACACCACCCTCCACGTACACGTGCACAACTGGAATCGCCACCTCCGGTTGAACTGCTGGTCGCTAACACGTCCACGATGATGCTCTCGAATCTCTCGAACACTCAAAAGCTCAAACAAATCACGATTTCAAAATCTCGTCCTCAACCCAGAACGGGAACGAACAAACCCCTCAAACAAATGCCTCGCTCCCCCTCTTCAGATCATCAGAGTTTGCAACACCCCGTCCAAAGCTTCCCTAGCATCCCACGCTCCTGATGGTCCCGGTCTGATGATCTCCGGTGGCCTACAGATGGCGCCGCGATCTTGTTTTTACCCTTGACCCAATTTAGACCTTAAACCCTAATTTGCTCTCGTCCCCAAAATTCTTGCAATAAATAATTTTTTTTTTACATTTTTACTGGGATCCCTGAGGATCAAGCAAGCTTCAAGCACAATTTCAAGGTTCAAAGATCCTTCGATTATCAAGAATCGATTAAAAAGCAAACTTTATTCAAGTATGAACTGCACCTAATATACTAAATTAAAAATCATCATATTTAGTTTAAAAATCCTATTTTTGTATACTTATTCGAATTATATAATCAAATCAAAGATATAACATACTTGAATTTATCATAAATTTTGTTTTACTGTAAAATTTGAGGTTGCACAGATAAACCCCTCATGATAAAGTTTTAAAACAAAATTTTAATTGTGATTCAAGTTGAAACAAACTTGTTTTGTTTTCAAATCCTAAGCTAAAAAGGATTGTGTAAAGTTTATTTAAATTTCTTCTTTAATTTGCTCTGTACTGAAACTAATTATTAAGAACAACTGTAAAAAAATACTTCCAGTGATACACAACATACACACAATATTTTCGTTCTAATAAAAAAATCAAGAATGCAAGATTCATGAAATAAATATTTAGATTCCATTTTAAGGAAAACAAGTTTACTCACCTGTAAACAGAGAGCAACTTTTGTATTTTTGTTGAAAGCCTGCAGTTTATCCTCTTCTTTCTGTTTTATTTTGAGTGATATTTTGAATTCTCCTAAAATAATGATGCTCTTTTTTTTCTTATTTAGGTTAGTAAAATATGGTTTGAACGACTAAAGTGAAAAAGTTGATGTATAAAAGAAGGCTAGAGGAGAATATATTTGTACAGGTTGAGGTATATACAAGGACAGGTTGAGGTATAGAAAAGGAGACTAAACCATGCTTTAACAAATCTGATGTAATCTTGTTTATAGCTGAGTTTGAAAGCATTTAATGCATCATGCTTCCCATCTTTGTTATCATGCTGTTGATTTTTATATGTACTATTTATTTTTGCAGATTTTTTTCTTGTTTTTCTTATTTTGTTTTGTTGATGAATGCAACTCTTTACTTCATTGTTTTCTTGGTTTATGTTTTTTTTATTTACAACTTGCTTGTCTTTTTATTTTTATTCAAAGTTGAAACTAAGAACATTTTCATTTGTACATGTTTTATTTTATTGATTAATACAAATTTTTGATATATATTTCATTTATTTATGATTTATTTAAAAACTTAAACTATCAAATTTTTATTTATTTCCATATATCTTTATAATATTAATATTAACAATATTTTTATTTCTCTTGAAATTCTCAAATATAAATTCAAAAGTGTAAATAATTTGCCGAATTTAAATTAACAAATTCTGGGATGTTACAATATCCCCTCCTTAAGAAAATTTCGTCCTCGAAATTGAAAGAGAGAGAAAAGCAAACAAAGAATATACGAATTTAGAAATAATAAGGAAATGGCTTACCAATTTAAGCCGAGATATCCACTCTGCAGTTGGGATATGATTTCTTCATAATATCTTCAGTTTCCCAAGTACAGTCCTTTGGATCGCCACTCCATTGAACTTTAACTAGTTTTACAACTTTGTTTCTCAATCATTTTTCATCACGATCTACTATCTTTATCGGCTCTCTCTCTACTGCCAAGTTAGGAATGATCTCAAGATCCTGTTGAGCTGCCTCCTCAATAATACTATCTGGATCGTGTATAAATTTTCGAAGATTAGAAACATGAAATACATTGTGCACGCCAGATAACCAGCTGGGTAGCTGCACTCGATATGGCAAAGGACCGATCCTCTCCAGAATAGGAAAATGACCAATATAACGCGGTGTTAGCTTTCCAGTTTTCCCAAACCTCAATACTCCCCGCATCGGAGACACTTTCAGAAATACATAATCTCCAACTTGAAATTTTAAATTTCTTCTTCGACGGTCATAGTAGCTCTTCTGACGACTTTGAGCAGTTATTAATTTCTTTCGAATAAAATCTACCTTTTCTTTGGCTTCTTTAATCATGTCTGGTCCAAGGACGAGTCTATCACCTGATTCGATCTAGCATGCATGCGATCGATACGGATGACCATATAAAGTTTCAAAAGGAGCCATTTCAATACTGGATTGATAACTGTTGTTATAAGAAAAATCTACCAGATGTAAATGGTCCTCCCAAGAACCACCAAAGTCAAGAATGCAAGCACGCAATAGGTCCTCTAGAATTCGGTTAACCTTTTCTGTCTGCCCAACAGATTGTGGATGATAAGCAGTACTGAAGTTCAGCTTTGTTCCTAACGCGGCTTGGAATGCCTCCCAAAATCTACGAGTGAAGATCGGATCACGATCACTCACTGTGCTGCTCGGAATACTATGGAGACGAACAATTTCTTTTATATATAGCTATGCTAAGCTTGCTGCAGTTTGAGTGGATTTCAGTGGAATAAAGTGAGCAGTTTTGGTTAGACGGTTCACTATAACCCAAATTGCTTCATTTTCCTTCCTGGTTCGTGGCAATCCGTCGATGAAATCCATCGATACCTGATCCCATTTCCATTTCGGTACTTCCAAAGGCTGAAGTAAATCGGCTACCTTCTTTTGATCGCTTTTAATTTGTTGACAAGTAGCACAGTGACTCACATAAATCGATATGTCCCTTTTCATCGTTTTCCACCAAAAATTTCTCTTGATATCACGATACATTTTATTAATTCCTGGATGGATGCTGAGTTTTGATTTGTGACATTCATTTAAAACTTCGCGTTTCAGATCAGGGAAGTCTGGAACACAAATCCTGCCTTTTAATCTTATTATTCCTCTATTATCCATCTCAAAACTAGTGTCTTCTCCTTGGCAAATTCTTTTATAAATTCCCTGAAGAAACTCATCTTCATATTGCTTGCTCGCAATCTTCTTAAGAAGGGTAGGAGTGATAACAAGATGAGCGAGAATGTCATGCTTTCCGCTCAAAGCATCGGCAACTACATTGACATTTCCAAGTGTATATAGAATATCTAGGTCATAGGATACCAGAAATTCCAACCAACGTTGTTGTCGTAGATTTAAATCTTTTTGGATGAAGAGATATTTCAAGGATTTATGGTAGGTGAATAATTCAATTTTTTCACCCAGAAGAAAACGTCGCCAGATTTTTAAGGCGAAAACAACAGCCTAAAGCTCCAAACCATGTGTTGGGTAGTTTCTCTTGTGCAGACGTAATTGTCTACCCACGTAGGCAATCGCCTTCCCATTCTGCATCAATACTGTACCTACCCCATCACCACTAGCGTCAGTATAGACAGCTAAGCCTTGGTTCCCGTTAATGATAGCGAGAACAGGAGCAGTAGTCATTCTCTTTTTCAATTCCTGAAAATCTTCATCACATCTTAGGGTCCAAACGAATTTAGCATTCTTTATGGTTAGCTTGGTTAATGGGCTAACAATTTTAGAAAAGTCCTGAACAAACTTCCGGTAATAGCCTGTTAAACCAAGAAAACTTCGAACTTCTTTCGAAGTCGTGGGTTGCTCCCAGTCAAGAATAGCGGAAATTTTGTTCGGATCAATAGAAATCTCTTCTTCATTAACAATATGGCCAAGAAATCTGACTTCTTTGACCTAAAAGTGACACTTAGAAAATTTAGCGAATAAGACGTTCCTTCTTAAAATTTCCAAAACAATTCTGAGATGTTCAGCATGTTCCTCTTCAGTTCTGGAGTAGATTAGAATATCATCGATAAATACAAGGAAAATTTTATTCAGCGCCTCCCGAAACACACGGGTCATCAAATCTACGAAGTACGCAGGTGCGTTAGTTAGTCCGAAAGGCATAACTAACCACTTGTAGAGCACATCCGGACCTCTAAAAGCAGCTAGGTGAAAACAATCTTCGGGAATTCGCAACTGATGGAATCCATGAGCTAGATCCATCTTAGAAAGTAATCGTGCACCATGAAGTTGATCGAATAAATCGTCGATCCTGGGTAAAGGAAACTTGTTCTTGAGAGTTTGCTTATTAAGATCGCGATAGTCGACACACAATCTCAAAGACCCATCAAATTTAGCCACAAATACTACCGTTGAGCCCCATTGAGAGACACTAGGACGAATCAATCCTTTTTTAGCAATTCACTAGTTTGTTCTACTGGTTCAATTTTTTCCCGTGGTGCCATCCTACGAGTAGCATGAACGACTGGACGAGCATTCAGAATTAAGTCAATTCCGAATTCAATTTCTCTATGTGGTGGTAAAGATTCTACTTCTTTGAATACATCGGGAAAATACTGGACAATAGGAATGGACTCCAGACTAGGTTCTAGATATCCCAAAGTATGCATCAGTTTATCTCTTTTCAGACTAGGGTCTTCACAAGAAATTTCAACGGAACCTCCAAGTTCAGTTTTGACTAGAATTGTTCGATTACTGCAATCTAGTTTGGCTTCATATTTCGATAACTAATTCATCCCGAGTAGGATTTCAAATTCATTGAAGTCGAGAACATAAAGATTAATAGGAAATTTATGGCCAGAATAAGAGATAGGCACCCTTCTACAATATAGACAAAGATTTGCAGGACCACCCACTGGATTCTTCACACAAATAGGCTCAACGACAAATTTGAGTTTAAGTTTTAATTCGACTACGATCTGCTAGGAGATAAAGCAATGTGAAGCTCCAGTGTCGAATAAAACTCTAATAATTCTTTCACCGATAATAAGATTACCCTCCTAAACTCCCTTTCCTTCATTCGCCTTAGAAGTTGAGGCGTTATCATTTATTGCGCACACTTTCGCTATTTGCGCTTGTTTCTTTTTCGGGGGATTCTTAACTCCATGACCTGGCTGGTGACAACAATAGCATTCCTTGGATTTCCAACTTGCCTTTACAAGTTGATTCTTCTTAATTTGCTGCTTTGGCTTCTCATGATCATTTATTAAATGGCCTTTCTCCTGATAATCAAAACAAACAACATTTCGGGCTGAATTTTCTTGAGTACTCCTCTTCTTCTTCTTGCCTCGAACCGGTTTTTTTCCTTCGAATTTTCTTTTCTTCCTATTCGAACTACTTGAACTCCCCTTCCCTTTCGGAACTTCCTGCATATCTACAGTAGCATATCAATAACCTATATCAATCAAGTCTGAAAAAGATTCTTTAATATGGGTTGTCATCCTCTCGTGATACTCTTTATTCATTCCCCGAATGAATCTTTCATTTTTCTTCAAGGGTGTACTTACTAGTTCCGGACCAAATCGAGATAATTCATTGAATTTTTTCAAGTACTCCTCAAATGATAGACTTTCTTGCTTCAAATCTAGAAATTCCTGGTACATTCGAGAGATAGCAGCAGATGGAATATATCTCTACTCAAACACTTCTTTAAATCGTCCCCAAGTAAACTAATCTTCTGACTCATCCACAGTAACTGTCTCCCACCAAGCTGATGCTTCCTCTTGGAGTTGCCAAGAAGCTATCAGTCGCTTTTGATCATCTTAAAACTTCAATCCTTTAAAAATTCTTTTGCAAGATTGGATCCAAGCTTGGGCTTCTAAAACAGATTCCTTGCTCGTAAACGGCTTTCCACCAAGTCTCGAAAAACTTTTATACAGATCAGCCAAATTCGGCTGAGATTGAATAGGTGCAGTTACAGGGACTTGACCAGTTGTGGTGGTATTTCCCCGTTCCCTACCTTGTCCTCTTCTTCCAGTTATTCTTACTATCTGTAAATAGCAAGGAAACTTGATTTAGGCATAGGGACAAGATATCTTAAGAAACATTAACAATTAAAAAGGAATAGACTAAGAAAATTTGGGTTTCGGTCTTTTGGTTTATACTCATTCTAGGGTACACTTCACCCTATCTCTAATGAGCCATCTAATGTGTTATACTCCGTAGCTAAAGTTCTTACTCAACCTTAAGCTCTGATACCAATTTGTCACGACCGAAAATTCAAGTTCAAAAGTCGACGTCAAATACCTCACTTGTATTCGACTACCGGAGATTCGAACGTCAAACTTCAGTTCGGATGGAGCTTATAACAACATCAGATGAATATAAAACAACGGAAACAAATGAATATCATAAATCAACACAGACACAACATGATTCGATATCCAATATAACATCGATCCCAAATATCAGAGTGATACAAATATGATACAACAATAATACAACAACAGAAACTTCAACAAGTTTCCAACATACTTCAACTTCGACAAGGTCTTCAAATACTCCAACACTTCAAAAGATTTCCAAATCCAAAGCTTCCAGAAGACTTCAAATCCAAGCTAGCTTCAAAACATGGATAACCTGCTTCTAGACTGCCCGTGTGGAAAATTATGGGCATCCAGAGTTTAGGAAGGAAAATAAACTCTGAATCAGTCATGGGACTGGTATGAGTAAACAAAAACAATTTCTTTTAAAGAAACTGGATTTATAAAAGGATTTCGGTATGCTTTTAAAAATGGAACTACCATAAGACCTCCCGCCACATACACAATGCAAACGCAGAATTGGAGGAGATTTCTTCTTATGATAGTCAAATATGCTTGGTATGGGGAAATTTCTTTGATATTATTACTAGTGAATAGTGTAGAAAACATTTTGAAAATAGAATATTAATCTTAGCCAGCATAGACATTCTGAACTATGCCTACTATAGCTACCATCTAAACAGCGGTGACCACCATAAGTAAATGGCAGGTTCTACAACTAAAACCGTAAAGGGCTCATATTTGGATGATTGGATTTCCAACAAATGGTCAGGAAAATGAAGTTCCGATATAAAATGGAACGCCTCTGAAAGGACGTCCCCGGATCCTAACCAGATCTTTGCTACACAAGGCCTGGTTACCTCTATATCTAGGTAACAATTGACCCGAGTATGCCACTTCCCGGTCGTTACCAACCTTTATCCGAAGCGTTTCTCTACCAACAACCACAAAGTCATAAGTTTGCAGCAACCAAAAAGTAAGTATCTGGGCTCCATACCATGACACCACTCATAATCCAAAAGAAAATGGACATACCCTCAGGGGAAGCTATCCCCAAATAACCTTGCTGCCACGATTCCTGTTTCGACCATAACCAGGATGTGAGGTTCGACGAAGTCTCGTCCACAAAGCTACGTTTTTCACAAAGCCATGCTACGATCAACAAATAATCTGGAGCACTCAGCATATCACACTACCAAGTTAGGAGTATATCACTAATAACCTTCAACTACATAACCTCTGAGCACGTACGTCTCAAAGAAGGGTGTTAAGCTAAGAGAATAAATTCTCCGCCACCAACAGATATGTATTTGAAATAAATCCGCTTCGCATCTCAATTTGTAATGTCAGACATACAATCCATACAAGTCTTTCTGGGTACGAACGGAACGGAAGGCACTTCCAAAGAAGTCCTTGAAATCCGAGTATTCACAATTCCGATCGGACTTCCCGTCACTTAGGGAATCTCTATACCGAAGCAACTCAATGCAGAGACAATCGATAGGTCATCCTATCGTTCTCGCAAATACCCGGTCTTCGTCACCGGTCTTCAAATGCTATCCATAACGTCGAATCACATATTCGAAATGGGTTATACGACACAAAGATCCTCCCCCGGCTGATTCGAATAGTCAGTGTCAATTTTAAAACATGTGGATGTCATTCACGAAGATTTACTCATTCGATGTGGGTTTCGGATAACCAACCGGAATCTGACTCCCTGTCGCATTGAAATTTAAATGTCGTTTTACGGGCCAATGGGTTTTTCACAAATCATACAACGGTAATACCAATATCACAGCTCAGCTCAAAGCATTCAATATCACATAGCATCGCATCACATAACAGGAATATCAATCCAACATACAGAAATCAAGAACAATCAAAGCATCTTCAATTAAGATGAATAAATCATGTAGTTTTAAATTTATTAATCACATAATTACTTTCATTCGTAATCTCAAATTAATGATAATTTGCAATTAATTACCGTTGATTAGATCTTAATCAATTTCGTTAATTAATTACTTCTTAATTAATTTTCTTAATTAATTTCAAATAAATTTATCTTAATTATAAAATTAATCTAAATCTTAATTATCAATTTATTTAAACTTAATATTAATTAATTAACTAATATTATTTCTTAAGAGGTTATATTAACAAATTATTAATCGTTTAAGTAACCAAAAGAGAATCGAATTGCTTTGATTATCTTTTTAAAACCGTGTTCAATAAATTTCTTTTAACATTTAAAAGTTAAGATTTAGTTTTAAACAACATTTTACTTAAATTTTTCTTTGAATTACATTATTTATTTAATATAAATAACCTTATAAAAATACTATATTAAACTAAATAAACTAAAATTTTATTTCTTCAAAAAATTTCACTTAAGTCTTACATTAGCTTAAAATTTTAAATCAAATCATTGTTTGAACATATTTTTAAAGTGCCTTAAAAATTTGAAAAAAATTAAAGTAAAAACTGTTTTCAAATTTTGTCTCGAGACCTGCTTCTGGTCACGCACGAGGAAAACTCGGGTTTTCTTCGGGTCATTTCGAAAATCAACCCGTGCTATATTTTTTTCTTTTCCAAATTTTTTCTAAGTACTAACACGTACAACCCCCAAACCACCTCGAGTCGAAACTCGAGTTCAAACCCTTATTCCCCGTGGCTTGCTTCGAGCAACATGCAGGAATACTTGAGTTCATATTCTTCTTCCCCAAAACAATTATACTGACACACCACCCTCCACGTACACGTGCACAACTGGAATTTCCACCTCCGGTTGAACTGCTGGTCGCCAACACGTCCACGATGATGCTCTCGAATCTCTCGTACACTCAAAAGCTCAAACAAATCACGATTTCGAAATCTCGTCCTCAACCCATAACGGGAACGTACAAACCCCTCAAACAAATGCCTCGCTCCCCCTCTTCAGATCATCAGAGTTCGCAACACCCCATCCAAAGTTCCCTAGCATCCCACGCTCTTGATGGTCCCGGTCCGATGATCTCCGGTGGCCTACGGATGGCACGGCGATCTCGTTTTTACCCTCGGCTCAATTTAGACCTTAAACCCTAATTTGCTCTCGTCCCCCAAATTCTTGCAATAAATAATTTTTTTTACATTTTTCCTGGGATCCCTGAGGATCAAGCAAGCTTCAAGCATAATTTCAAGGTTCAAAGATCCTTCGATTATCAGGAATCGATTAAAAAGAAAACTTTGTTCAAGTATGAACTGCACCTAAGATACTAAATTAAAAATCATCATATTTAGTTTAAAAATCCTATTTTCGTATGCTTATTCGAATTATATAATCAAATCAACGATATAACATACTTGAATTTATCATAAATTTTGTTTTACTGTAAAATTTGTGGTTGCATAGATAAACCCCTCATGACAAAGTTTTAAAACAAATTTTTAATTATGATTCAAGTTGAAACAAACTTGTTTTGTTTTCAAATCCTAAGCTAAAAAGGATTGCGTAAAGTTTATTTAAATTTCTTCTTTAATTTGCTCTGTCCTGAAACTAATTATTAAGAACAACTATAAAAAAATACTTCCAGTAATACACAACATACAAACAATATTTTCTTTCCAATAAAAAATCAAGAATGCAAGATTCATGAAATAAATATTTAGATTCCATTTATGGAAAACAAGTTTACTCACCTGTAAAAGACTTCTTGAAACAGAGAGCAACTTTTGTATTTTTGTTGAAAGCCTGTTATTATCCTCTTCTTTCTGTTTTTTTTGAGTGATATTTTGAATTATCCTAAGATAATGATGCTCTTTTTTTCTTCTTCTTTAGGTTTGTAAAATATGGTTTGAACGACTGAAGTGAAAAAGTTGATGTATAAAAGAAGGCTAGAGGAGAATATATTTGTACAGGTTGAGGTATATACAAGGACAGGTTGAGGTATAGAAAAGGAGACTAAACCATGCTTTAACAAATCTGATGTAATCTTGTTTATGGCTGATTTTGAAAGCATTTAATGCATCATGCTTCCCATCTTTGTTATCATGCTGTTGATTTTTATATGTACTATTTATTTTTGCAGATTTTTTTTCTTGTTTTTCTTATTTTGTTTGGTTGATGAATGCAACTCTTTACTTCATTGTTTTCCTGCTTTATATTTTTTTTTACAACTTACTTGTCTTTTTATTTTTATTCAAAGTTTAAACTAACAGCCTTTTCATTTGTACATGTTTTATTTTATTGGTTAATACAAATTTTTGTTATATATTTCATTTATTTATCATTTATTTGAAAACTTAAACTATTAAATATTATTTATTTCCATATATCTTTATAATATTAATATTAACAATATTTTTATTTCTCTTCAAATTCTCAAATTTAAATTCAAAAGTGTAAATAATTTGCCAAATTTAAATTAACAAATTCTGGGATGTTACATGTCTGGCCGGCAACTCGATGGGTTGTGGGACTGTCGAGCATTACTGGGGGTGGCTCTTCGTTCGATCATCTTTTTGGTTGGGGTTTGGGTAGAGGAGCGGTAAGGTATTTTTTTGATTTAATTTAAGTTTGTCTAAAATTTAGAGTGATTAATTTTATTTCACAGAGATACTTAGGCAGTGAAGAAGAAATTTTTCTTTACATTAATGGAAAATTTCCACTTTTGGTAATTTAAAAATTTTTTGTATATTTATATTGACAGTAAGGCAATTTTTATAATATATTAAAAGGAAAAAAAATAGTTAACTTTATTTGTTAATGAGTACATTTTTATTCAGATTTATATTATATATAGCTCAAATAGAAAATTCAGTTTGAAATGTAATTTTTAGTTAAATAAATTTATTTAATGGAATTTATTTAAAATTTAAAATATTAGTTTAAAATCAAAATTGTTAGTTAATTAATTTTATTAAAGGAAAATGGGTTTAAGAAATTTAAATATTAGTTTAAAAATAAAATCACTGGTGAACTAAAATTTATCGAATAAAATTTGATTATTCAATTATTCCGAATATTAATAAAATCATATCGTTGTTATGCAAGGTCAAAACCGTGAAATCGAGTCGGAATTGTAGTGGATTGCAAAACGAAAGCTAAGGTGAGACCTTCTCACTCAAATTATAATAATTGAAAATTTCAATTATTGATTGATTGTTGAATTGTGATAGTTAAATTTAAATTGTTGATTGTGTGCTTGGATGATAAATTATTATCATTTGTTTTGAAATAGACCCTATGCGCCGCATAATAGCGGAAGATATTATATAAATCTCATATACTACGATATTCTACCTCGAAGTGGAATGGGCATTTAATTGTTGTACTAACGTCTGTGGATGTTGGAAAACAGGTTGGAGGGATCCAACTGGATTCCTCAAACATTTGATTTTGTTTTATATGTTGTGTGTTTATTTATTTTTATTCCGTGTGTGATTATATTGTAATTTAAATCGTTGAGGGCTATAATTTAGCCGAATATATTTTTGGTACCGTAGGATACCAGAAATAGATAAAATTGGATTTTCGAAATTTAGTAGAAAATTTATAGTAAATTAATTTTAGAAAATTGAATAAATTTAAAAGAAGGAATTTGTTTCAATAGATAATAAATTTGATGTTTGAAATAAATTTATAAATCAATTTAGAAATTAATTTGGTGTTTGTAAATGATTTTTAAAATTGACTTAAAAATCATATATCAGTGAATATTTGGGAATTTGAATTCACAATGGGAATTCAAAAAGGGAAGGGAAATTTGTTTAAAAGATAAATATCGGTTTATTTTTAAGTGTGGAAAGAAATTTACGGATTTGGAATGTGAATTTAAATTAAATCGAGGAAGGTTTATTAATTGACGTAAATGAACCATTTTGTAATGGAAAGAGAATTCTTCCCTGGAAGCGGAGTATATTCTTTTTAAAATAGCTTTTGAAGTATAAATTGAAACATTGTTGGAGGAATTATTTTTGGGAATCATTTTAAGCCTTTGAAGTAAAGATGTATTTAAATAATTATAGAAGGGATTATTTTAAAGATTAAATTGATATTTGATTTAGAAAATAGTTATTTAAATGTTTAAATATTTATACTCTTTCTACTAATGTTATTTTAAAATTAGTTTGGACTTGAAATTTTATATGAGACATTTATATGATATTTTCATAACTAATATTTAAATAAATGCTTTAAAATAATCTTATCTAAATATTTCCAAGTATATATGTTTGGATAAGTAATTTAAATTATTTTAAATTTTTTGAACTCGGCAGATTTTCAGTGGAAATGAATAAATATTTGGAAATGTATTCCACGTAAGGAAAAATGATTTGAAATTGTTTTCAAAGTATTAAACTATGAAAAGTGACTTGAAATTTGTTTTCAAATAGTTGAAGTGCTAAAATTTTATCTTGCGAAGATATTTTTGAAAATGAATAATTGGGAAAAATTATTTAAATCTGGTAATTGTTGTGGATGTTGATTGGTAGTTAAATAACCAACTATCAATATTGGCCTTTTTAATGTCATTTGAATTTCAATGCGACCGGGAGTCGAATTCCAAATGGATATTCGAAACCCATATCGAACCTTTGTGATTGTAAAGGATCTTTTTTCTAAGAAGATCAACGTGGAAATTGTTGTGATTTGTTTGAAACCTGAATGAACACTTATTTAAAAAAAATAAGCGCTCATTATTCGGATTAGCCGGGAGAGGACCTTGCGTCATAAAACCCATTCCGAATAATGATACGACGAAATGGGATTGCATTTGAAGATGGTGTTGAAGACCGGGTATTTTCGAAAGCGAAAGGTTTACATGTCGAATGTCTCTACACCGGGTTGCTCCGGTATACAGATTTTATCACCCTTATTGGATGGGGATTCCGGACGTGATTAGTGAATATCCGGATTGCAAGGGCTTCTTTGAAGTGCCTTCGGTCCATTCGATCTCCGAACGGACTTATATGGATGTGTGTCTGACATTAAACTTTGAGATGTAAAGTTGGTTCTATCAAATACATTTCTGTTGGTGGCGGAGAATTTATTCTCTTAGCTTAACACCCTTCTCTGAGACATACGAGCTCAGAGGTTATGTTGTTGATGGTTACTAGTGATACATTCCCAAATTGGTAGCGTGGCATGTGAAGTGCTGTTGATCATTTGTTGATCAAAGCATGACTTTGTGAAAAGTGTAGCTTTGTGGACGAGACTTCGTCGGACCTCACACCCCGAAAATGGTCGAAACATGAAGGATGCGGCAAGGTTATGAGGGTCGCGTGCTTTAGGGTATGTCATTTCCTTCTGGAAAAGGGTGGTGTCATGGTATGGAGCCCAGATACTTAACCTATGTGGTTGCTGCAAATCTATTACTCTTTGTGGTTGTTGCTTTGTGATTAAGGATCCTCGGATAAAGGTCGCAAACGATCGAGGGATGGCATACTCGTGTAGTAGCTACCTAGTTACAGAGGTAACCCGGCCTTGTGTTGGCAGAGAGCTAGTTAAGTTCTCAGGACGTCCCACCAGAGGCGTACCCATGTGGCAGTAGGAAGTTTCTTAGCCTGACCATTTGTTGGAAATCCAATCTCCAATACATGCCTTGTACGGTTTTAGTTGTAGAACCTACCATTTAATAAGGTAACTATAGTAGGCATACTGTAATGGTACGTATGATGGCTAAGATTAATATTATACTTGCAAATGTTTTCCACTATGCACTAATGATAATATTAAAACGAATTTTTCGTATCAAACATGTTTGACTATCATAAAGAGAAATCTCCTCCAATTCTGCGTTTGCATTGTGTGTGTGGCAGGAGGCCTTATTGTAGTTTCATTTTCCAAAAAAACATAGCGGATTTCTTTTCCTTTCTTTGTGGAAATAACTGTTTTAAGATCTCAGACCAGTCCCACGACTGACCTGGAATTTATTGTTCCCTTTCTAAACGCTGGGTATCCACAATTTTTCCACACGGTCAGCCTAGAGTCATGTTGTCAATTATTCTGGAGCGAAGTCAAGAAGTTGATGTGGAGATCAGGAGTTGAAGCTGGACGGCGAGGCGTATCACTTATATATGTAATATTTCTTTTCCACTATTTGTTGTTGTATACTCTGATAATGTAATGTGATGTAATGTGACTGATATAGTCCTTTGGTTTAAAGATATTCATTTATCTATTATATTTGTTCCGCTGCAATATGTGAGATTCTGTTATTGTTCTATTTTCTTCTCATATCTTCTTCTTCTTAAACCCTAATGATTCGGTTTTTCGGCATTCGACTGTGCGGCATATTGTATTGGATCCGCAATATTGTATTATTATCGGATTTCAAATTTCGTAGTGATTGGAGTTGTTGTGTGAGCGTACGATATTTAAACGCGCTGAAAATTTAATCAAAATTTGAAATAATAACTGGGTTCAAAAAATCTTTCTTCTCCATACGATCAAATTAGGACTCGGAACCTTTCCATTTCGTTCAGAATAGGGGTATAACATTATAAACGCCTAGCAGCACATCTCGTTAGGAGGTCGAGATTTTTGAGCTTCGATATCGGGACAATTTAAATTCAAAAATAAATAATATAATTGCATTGACCAGTCAAAATTTCACATCAGCTGTTTTCTTATCACTTCAGGCTACGGCAGCAAGTCGTCTTGAACACAATAACATCACATCGTGTTTCCTTCCCTGTCTTCTTTAAGGGCGACAGTTGAAAGCTAAACGAAGTAAAAAAAAATTAATCAAACCGATCCTTTTATAAAACAAAATAATGGTCGCGACTTCAATTTCAAAATCGTAATCCCTTTTCTTTTCATTCTTCATATTTCAGTTTGAAAAAATAAATAGCCGAAGGTTTGAGAACCCAATTCGAAATTGTTGAAACAAGAATCATAGGATCGGCAAACTCAAATGTAGAGAGAGGCTTATGCGTGAAGGGATGAAGTCTGAGTGGGTTCGCGATGTAGTTAGGGTTCGGCGATGCATCTCGGTTTCGAGCAGTCGATGGATTTTAAGGGGAGGAGGCGCTCTTGTGAATGGTTTTCCTAGAGGCGACGTTGAGGTGGAAGAAGCTCGTTGCTTGATTTTCGCAGGCGAATGGTCAAGCGGTTGTAGTGATGTCTGGTCGGCAACTCGATGGGTTATGGGATTGTCGATCATTACTGGGGGTGGCGCTTCGTTCGATCATCTTTTTGGTTGGGGTTTGGGTAGAGGAGCGGTAAGGTATTTTTTTGATTTAATTTAAGTTTGTCTAAAATTTAGAGTGATTAATTTTATTTCACAGAGATACTTAGGCAGTGAAGAAGAAAGTTTTCTTTACACTAATGGAAAATTTCCACTTTTGGTAATTTAAAAAAATTGTATATTTATATTGAAAGTAAGGCAATTTTTATAATATATGGAAAAAAAATAGTTAACTTTATTTCTTAACGAGTACATTTTTATTCAGATTTATATTATATATAGCTTAAACAGAAATTCAGTTTGAAATGTAATTTTTAGTTAAATAAATTTATTTAAAGGAATCTGTTTAAAATTTAAAATATTAGTTTAAAATCAAAATTGTTAGTTAATTAATTTTATTAAAGGAAAATGGGTTTAAGAAATTTAATTATTAGTTTAAAAATAAAATCACTGGTGAATTAAAATTTATCAAATAAAATTTGATTATTCGATTATTTCGAATATTAATAAAATCATATCATTGTTATGCAAGGTCAAAACCGTGAATTCAAGTCAGAATTGTAGTGCATTGCAAAACGAAAGCTAAGGTGAGATCTTCTCACTCAAATTATAATAATCGAAAATTTCAGTTATTGATTGATTGTTGAATTGTGATATTTAAATTTAAATTGTTGATTGTGTGCTTAGATGATAAATTATTATCATTTGTTTTGAAATAGACCCTATGCGCCGCATAATAGCGGATGATATTATATAAATCTCATATACCGCGATATTCCACCTCGAAGTGGAATGGGTATTTAATTGTTGTACTAATGTATGTGGATGCAGGGAAACAGGTTGGAGGGATCCAACTGGATTTCTCAAAGATTTGATTTTGTTTCATATGTTGTGTGTTTATTCATTTATAATCTGTGTGTGATTATATTGTGATTTAAACCATTGAGGG
This sequence comes from Allium cepa, assembly GCA_030765085.1. NCBI lineage: Eukaryota > Viridiplantae > Streptophyta > Magnoliopsida > Asparagales > Amaryllidaceae > Allium > Allium cepa. The sequence goes on from CM060929.1 coordinate 474,112,096, forward strand.
CTATAATTTAGCCGAATATATTTTTGGTATCGTAGGATACCATAAATAGATAAAATTGAATTTTCGAAATTTAGTAGAAAATTTATATTAAATTAATTTTAGAAAATTGAATAAATTTAAAAGAAGGAATTTATTTCAAAAGACAATAAATTTGACATTTGAAACAAATTTAGAAATCAATTTAGAAATTGATTTGGTATTTGTAAATGATTTTTAAAATCGACTTGAAAATCATATCAGTGAATATTTGGGAATTTGAATTCACAATGGGAATTCAAAAAGGGAAGGGAAATTTGTTTAAGAGATAAATATCGGTTTATTTTTAAGTGTGGAAAGAAATTTACGGATTTGGAATGTGAATTTAAATTAAATCGAGGAAGGTTTATTAATTGACGTAAATGAACCATTTTGTAATGGAAAGAGAATTCTTCCCTGGAAGCGGAGTATATTTTTTTTTAAAATAGCTTTTGAAGTATAAATTGAAATATTGTTGGAGGAATTATTTTTGGGAATCATTTTAAGCCTTTGAAGTAAAGATGTATTTAAATAATTATAGAAGGGATTATTTTAAAGATTAAATTGATATTTGATTTAGAAAATAGTTATTTAAATGTTTAAATATTTATACTCTTTCTACTAATGTTATTTTAAAATTAGTTTGGACTTGAAATTTTATATGAGACATTTATATAATATTTTCATAACTAATATTTAAATAAATGCTTTAAAATAATCTTATCTAAATATTTCCAAGTATATATGTTTGGATAAGTAATTTAAATTATTTTAAATTTTTTGAACTCGGCAGATTTTCAGTGGAAATGAATAAATATTTGGAAATGTATTCCACGTAAGGAAAAATGATTTGAAATTGTTTTCAAAGTATTAAACTATGAAAAGTGACTTGAAATTTGTTTTCAAATAGTTGAAGTGCTAAAATTTTATCTTGCGAAGATATTTTTGAAAATGAATAATTGGGAAAAATTATTTAAATCTGGTAATTGTTGTGGATGTTGATTGGTAGTTAAATAACCGACTATCAATATTGGCCTTTTTAATGTCATTTGAATTTCAATGCGACCGGGAGTCGAATTCCAAATGGATATTCGAAACCCATATCGAACCTTTGTGATTGTAAAGGATCTTTTTTCTAAGAAGATCAACGTGGAAATTGTTGTGATTTGTTTGAAACCTGAATGAACACTTATTTTAAAAAAATAAGCGCTCATTATTCGGATTAGCCGGGAGAGGACCTTGTGTCATAAAACCCATTCCGAATAATGATACGACGAAATGGGATTGCATTTGAAGATGGTGTTGAAGACCGGGTATTTTCGAAAGCGAAAGGTTTACATGTCGAATGTCTCTATACCGGGTTGCTCCGGTATACAGATTTTATCACCCTTATTGGATGGGGATTCCGGACGTGATTAGTGAATATCCGGATTGCAAGGGCTTCTTTGAAGTGCCTTCGGTCCATTCGATCTCCGAACGGACTTATATGGATGTGTGTCTGACATTAAACTTTGAGATGTAAAGCTGGTTCTATCAAATACATTTCTGTTGGTGGCGGAGAATTTATTCTCTTAGCTTAACACCCTTCGCTGAGATGTACGAGCTCAGAGGTTATGTAGTTGATGGTTACTAGTGATGCATTCCCGAATTGGTAATGTGGCATGCGAAGTGCTGCTGATCATTTGTTGATCAAAGCATGACTTTGTGAAAAGTGTAGCTTTATGGACGAGACTTCATCGGACTTCACACCTCGGAAATGGTCGAAACAGGAAGGATGCGGCAAGGTTATGAGGGTCGCGCCCTTTAGGGTATGTCATTTCCTTCTGGAAAAGGGTAGTATCATGGTATGGAGCCCAGGTACTTAACCTATGTGGCTGCTGCAAATTTATTACTCTTTGTGGTTGTTGCCTTGTGGTTGAGGATCCTCGGATAAAGGTCGCAAATGACCGGGGGATGGCATACTCGTGTAGTAGTTACCGAGTTACAGAGGTAACCCGGCCTTGTGTTGGCAGAGAGCTGGTTAAGTTCTCGGGACGTCCCTCCAGAGGCGTACCCATGAGGCACTTGGAAGTTCCTTAGCCTGACCATTTGTTGGATCCATTCTTCAATGCATGCCTTGTATGGTTTTAGTTGTAGAACGTGCCATTTAATATGGTAGCTATAGTAGGCATACTATAATGGTACGTATGCTGGCTAAGATTAATATTATACTTGCAAATGTTTTCCACTATGCACTAATGATAATATTAAAAAGAATTTTTTGTATCAAGCATGTTTGACTATCATAAGGAGAAATCTCCTCCAATTCTGCGTTTGCATTGTGTGTGTGGCGGGAGGCCTTATGGTAGTTTCATCTTCCAAAAAAACATAGTGGATTTCTTCTCCTTTCTTTGTGGAAATAACTGTTTTAAGATCTCACACCAGTCCCACGACTGACCTGGAGTTTATTGTTCCCTTTCTAAATTCTGGGTGCCCACAATTTTTCCACACGGGAAGCCTAGATTCAGGTTGTCAATTATTTTGGAGCGAAGTCAAGAAATTGCTGTGGAAATCAGGAGTTGAAGCTGGACGGCGAGACGTATCACTTATATATGTAATATGTCTTTTTCGCTGTTTGTTGTTGTATACTCTGATAATGTAATGTGATGTAATGTAACAACTGATATAGTCCTTTTGTTTAAAGATATTCATTTATCTATTATATTTGTTCCGCTGCAATATGTGAGATTCTATTATTGTTCTATTTTCTTCTCCTATCTTCTTCTTCTTAAACCCTAATGATTCGGTTTTCCGTCATTCGACTGTGCGACATTCGATACAGTGGACGTATCGATGTCGACTTTCGGGCGTCGAAAAGCCTGGATCGTCACAAACGTGTAGTGTTATTGTATATCACCTATGGATTATATGACATCATGAATGTATATTCTTGTGTTATATATTAGACATACCTATAATCTGTATTATATGTTCTCGCTGCGATTGACTTTGTGATATCTAATATTTACTGTATATTGTTCTATACTAGAGGCACACGTGTTTATTGATATGTGCCGATACTATGTACGTAATGGTGAGTTATTTATTTGATAATTTAGTATATACCGGTGTTAACCTAAGGGAATATTCATGTATGTACCCTATATAGCCTCATTCTCTATATGACCTGATTGTATTACTCAGTAATACTCTTGGATAGTATAGGTATAGAGGTTGGGTGTTTCATTTTTGGACCATTGTACTACATCAAGACAAATCAATATTTGAAGATTCAAAAATTGTCAAACTCTTTACTATAGTAGAAATAGAATAGTCATGTAGAGGCAGTCTTAAGCCAGCCTATTGTAAACATGTTCCTCCGCGTGAAGAATAGGTTTAATCAATGAAAATACCGAAGAGAGCTTTGATATGGAATGTAGGATGGGAGTTTCGAACCAGTATAAATCCTGACCTAATTTCTATACTTTAATGCATTCTTTACATGCTTTATTACGTAAACACTTAGCCTTATTATTAGATCATTGTAAATTTAGTTTTTATTGATTAGGACACATGGAAAATGTTTATATACTATTAGTAAGTTTAATACATTTATTTTGTTTTACTAATAAGCCCCAACGAGAATTATATAGTTTCAAAACCCGAACAAAATATTGAGGCCCATCAACTTCTAATGAGTGTTATGTCTTGCTTGCCTTAGGATTTAGACCTTGAGTTTCCTTAATAAATCATAGATTCGTAATCAGTGAATAACACATTATCGGTTATGCAATATACAACTCCTATCCCATGGTCTTTGTCCTAGTCTCATCTCAACCTTGAGTTTTTTAACAAATCAAAAGAGATTATTTCATGATGGCCTAAGTATGAATGTACATACCTTGAATTTTTTCAACAAATACATACATGTATCTTACCACATCTATCAATATATGAATAATGGTACAGATAACATCTCTAACTTGAGTTTGCTCTATAAGTAGAGAGTTTCCAAGTAATTTATTACTACATTAATGATAGAGGACAACATTTGTATCGAAGATTCGTAATCTTTAACACAGACACACACACATACAGATATATATATATATATATATATATATATATAATACCCTCATGATTCAAGTGTCGTACACGTCTGAAGTTATGGTATACGTACCATATGTACGTATTTATTCCATAAACCTAATTTGGGTTTATTACAGTTCCACTCTATGTAATTAAATCATATATAATTTAAATTTAAATTTGCTAATTATTTAATCAAAATTTTAATTAATTTACTTTAAATTTCAATCGTTGAATTTTTGTCTATTTATCCTTAACAAATTAAAGATGAATATGGGCTATAACATTTATAATAAGTGTGTATATATATTATTAATTAAATTTTAATTGATTTAATTAATTAAAAAATAATTTATCTAAAATAATATTAACTAAATTCAAAATTTTATCATCGTTAACCATAAACATTTCAAGATAAGTACACAATATCATTATATATACTTTAATTTAATTTATTAACTTTTAAATAATTATTTAGTTTGATTAATCCAATTAATTAAGTAATTAAGATAAAATTTTGAGGTTAATTTATTAGTTTTCAAAATATGTGAAATTTTTTGTAACACTTATAACATGTTATATTTTAAACATAGCTTTAAAATTTAAAATATAGTTTGAAATTTTCAAAACATAATTTGGAAAATTATCCCAAGGCCCTGGTTTTACATTGAGGATAACCTTGGGCTTACACCATCCTTCAGCCTGGACCAGTAGCCAGGTAAAGCAGAATAATTGATTACCCAAACTGTTGGGTTTTACACCACAATAAGCACATTTTCCATTTTGCATATGCTTTCATTGTCTATAGTTTTTTCCAAATTATATGTAAAATAGCAAATATATATATATATATATATATATATATATTGATTTTTGCTATTTTAATGTTTTGAAATCTAAAAATAAATATATGGAATCGAGTTTTAACTTAAGGAGTTCGACATTAGATCTGTAGTTTTACGCAAAATTCCTTTTCTAAATTTTTAATTGGAATAATATATATACGCACATACACGCACAAGCACACACGAACACACACACACACACATATATATATAATAACAGATAATATTTAAATTTTAAAATAATAATCATGTACAACTTATTATTTATTTGTCTTTCAATTTAGTAATGTTATAAAATCTTACTAGATACCATTTGCATAATCACTTGTTGGTACTTATGGTTTAAAAGGAACTAGAGAATGTTTAATAGCAATATCACCCACTTTGATAACCTGACATACGATACTGCATAATTTAGTTACAACTGAATTGCAAAATCTAGCTACAAATTAGCTAAAAAATTATTCTATAAAGAATTTCTTAAATAGGCAAAGAGTCACATTCCCAACTTAAAGCTTAAAGCATGCTACAATAGTATGAGACATAACCGGCCTTAGCCACTAGCATAATTGACCCTTTTGGCAAGGATTACTTCTCGAACACTTCTCATCCGTGGAATTACTAAGCCTATGTCTTTTTCTTTTTGCATTTCATATTCCACATATATATGTATATAAACCCTTATATATACAAACATACATATATATACACACACACACACATATGCACAGATATATATATATATATATATATGCTAGACTCGTGACTTTTGTTAAGATTTTTAGATCTAGTAGGTTGCAGTTTGGACTGTCTAGGCTATGGAGCTAAAACGAGTTGGATGTGGATGTTGAGCCGATGCCTCTTATTAGGTTGGATTGTCATACTGACTTTTTGATTGATCACTGTTGCGGCACTACCCACGACCCTAGCATCTACTCTTAGATCCTTTTTTCAATTTTTAATTTCAATTTATGCTTTTTATTTTTATTTTCTCCTTATTTTTATAGGGAGGGTCTTTTCATTTTTTTTGGGCTTGCTACTTGTTAGGCTTGTTAATTACACCATTTTAAGTAGAACAAAATTACATGAATGCTCTCCTCCTTGAGAGCATCACTCATTTTACTCAAAAAACAATTTAAAATTAACAGTTTGAAATATAGTTTTGAATTAAGAAGAAATTCAACATTAGATCTATAATATTACACAAAAGTCCTTTTATAAATTTTGAATTAAAATAATATAAATAAGTTTATGTATATAACAACAAAAAGCAATAGGTATTCAAAATAATACACACACATACACTTACATTCAATTTCATAAGATAATTCTAAATAAATTTTGTATATGTTTCACTTATATTTGTATACAAAATATGTTACAAAATATTTCAAATAATTAAAATTAGATTTAATCTATTTTTTCCGTAAACTTCAGAAAGCAAAATATTGGATAAAACTTACTTATCCGAGCACTTATTTTCTAAAATTTCAAAACTAAAATAAGGTGAAAGAAATAAAGTTTTAAACTTATATGAGAAAATGTACTTTCGAACGGTAAAGATGAACTAGATAAAGTCATTAAACAGGAGGAAATAATGTGGAAGTAGAGGTCAAGAGTCCAAGGAAGGACGACAGGGACAAAAATAACAAATTTCCCATAAAATAGCCGATGATCTAAGCATATTAACACCATAAGTTCTATACTTAGCAGCGTTGTGGAAACTTTGGATAAAAATGAACTTTAATGTCTTTACTAACTATTACAAAGGCATCTTTGTAACTGTTAGTGGGCATAAAATAAAAGCAATGTGGATAGAATTATACCTCATAAGTACAAGGATTGCATCAGATGATCTAGATAGTCTGTTCTCACAAGACGAGATCCTTAGGGCCATTAAAAATATGCCTAGTGATAAATCGCCAGGACCTGATAGTTTTTCCATTCGATATTAATATGATTTTATCAAATTGTTCATCGAGTTTTGCAATGATAACCTACAAGTAAAAAGATTTAACTTTGCTAACGACATTCAACTTCACAAGAAAGTAGGAGTGATTGAGCTCAAAGATTTTACGTGATTTCATTAATAAATTGTTCTCTCAAAATTGTCTCAAAGGTTCTTACAAATTGGTCATATTCAAAAATAAATGAATAACCGATTGACATTACTCAATCTACTTTTATCAAGGGTAGAAATATCACGAATAGGGTCATAGTGGTCCAAGAATTTATCAATTACTATTGTAAGAATAGTATCACTTATGCCTTCTTAAAACTTGACTTCACTAAAGCTTTCAACTTAGCTGATTAGTTATTTCCCAAAGATTTACTATTAGCCAGTGGCTTGAGTCCTAGATGGGTATGCGGGATCATGAATTTACTCAAAAGAATGTTTGAGTATAGCGGTCAATGGTATCCCAAGGAATAAAATTCAATTAAATTGTAGTCTCAAACAAGGTGATCCCTTGTTGCCCTTACTGTTCAATTTAATAGCGGTGTTTTATCTAAGATCAGTAAGCTTTCAATTACTAAGGGGGTTTTGGAAAGCGTAGATAACGACATTGCTAATGATGGATCTTCAGTCCTTCGATTCACAGAAAATACCATGCTTTTTACATCTCATTTACCTTGACACATTACAGCTCTTAAATTTTTTTATTTAGCTTCGAAATGCTTTTAAGGCTCAAAATCAACTTTAGCAAAAGCTCGATGTTAGTTCTGAATGATATAGATAAATTTGAAAATTTTATTATTAATACTCTTAATTATCAAACTATGAAATTTCCAATAGAATACCTAGGATTTTTAATTAGATCAACCAAATTAAAAAAGTGGATTAGTAAGTGATAATTGGCAAGATTAATAGGAAGCTATCAAGTTGGAATAGTAAACTTCTATATAGAGTTGGCCGAATTATCTTAATTAACTATGTCATGTCAATCATTTTGACCTAATTGATGTATTATTATCATTTTCCGAAATGGTAAATAGATAAAATTAAAAAAATCCTTTGGAGCGATGCTTATTCCTACACCAGTATTGAATGTCTGCCTAATTGGGAAACGGTCTGCAAATTCAAAGAGGAAGGGGTCTAGAAACCATAAATCTCTATAACCTTAGTGTCTCTTTACTAGTAAAATGGCTCTAAAAATTTAACAATAATAATGAAAACCTTATATGGAACAAAATGATCTTAAGTCAATTCTGTAATAGAACCAATAACCATCTCTATTTTCAGTAACATTCTCCCTTTTGGAAATCTATTTTAAATATTCCAATATTTTTAACTTCAGTATTAGTAATATAGTCCGCTCTTGTAATAGCACAGCCCTTTGGCATAATTTCTGGATATCTGCCATTCCATTAAGCATGGAATTTAAGAAACTTATGATATCTGTAACCTCAAATATGCTTTAATTTATAAGCTACCTAGGCCAGATAACAATATTTCATGGAATTTTAGTTTGAAAATGTGCCCTTAAAATAATAGCTATGCTTTATTCTAAGCTTGAGTTTATATAACCATGATAGCGAGAGCGATACTAAAAGTTGAGGTTAGGAAAACAACAAAATAAATTAACCATCCTCAGTTTACAAAAATTAAAATTTCTCCAAAACTAAGCAAAAGAATTTTAAATTAATTTTAAAAGCTACTGCTCTCCCTCAAGCAAAGCCACATATGTGGCTAATTCTACATGAGAAACTAAACACAACTGAGCTCTTAAAGAAATTTTTTGCTTATAGCCAAAAAATGTGATTTTTGTAATTAAAATCTAAAAAACATAGAACATTTGCATTATAAATGTCCCCTAACTAATTCTACACTCATAAATATTGTTCTTCTTTCGAATTTAACATAAAAATTCTAATTTTAGCTGTAATCGCTGTTGGAATAACCTTAGAATTTAATATACCAAATGTCATAGAATTTTAATTGATGTCATTTTCATAATCACTTATTGGTTCATACGGTTTGAAAGGAACCAAAGAATGTTTAATAACTCTAACATCCTACCTGATAACCAAATTTACGCTATTTTGTTGTTTAGTTAAAACTAGATTAGAAATTCAAGCTATAAATTAACCAAAAATGTATACCACAAAGAATTTCTAAAAAAGTCAAAAAGTTACATTCGCAACTTAAAGTTAAAAATAGATCACAATAGCAGGAGACATAATATGGCCTTAAGCACCGACATAATTAATTTGTAATGAAGATAAACTCACGAACGCTTATTAGTTGTTAGATAACTGAGCTAAATGTCATATTTTACCCGTGTTACTTCTTCCACATATATATAATCCTTTATATCCATACCTATGTGTATGTGTGTGTATGCGGTAGACTCATGACTTTATTGAACTTTTTTAGGTTAAGTAGGTTTTTTAGTTGGGACTAATTAGGCCGTGAGTTAGTGCAAGTTGGATGTGGAAGTTGAGCATATGTGATAGGTTACCTTGTATACACTAGACTACCTTCTGATTTTTTTTCTACCAACGCCTATTCTGATCTGCCCTTATTATGATAGGATTATTCTTTTTTTTTTCGGTGAGGATTTTATTTTTTTATTTTTGTAAGACAGTTTTGCTACTTGCTAATCTTGTTGGTAAAACCACTTTTAGTGTGGAATAAAATTATGCGCATGATCTTCTCCATAAGTGGATCACTCATTTTAATCAAAAAAAATTGGTTAACATAATTATATATAAGTTTATTAAATAAGATATGAGATCTGAACTAAATTAACAAGATGTAACATATATTAAAAAAGATTGAAAATTACCTTTTATCAAGCCCAACAATCACACCATGAATGAGAAATAAAAACTCCTAGGTCCAATTTTATCACCTCCATAAATTGTAACGACATGAAGCACCACTTTTATGTTTATTTTATTTTAGTTGTTTTGATTTTATTATGGAAATTATTAAGGCTTAGTGGTCATTGATTTTTGGTCAAAGGTGAAAGGAAGAGATCAGGGGAAAATGAATTTTGAGAGAAAAATGTAGAATGACCGAAAGGAATTTTGTTTTAAAGGAATAATTAACACCTTTTCAATTCCTTCCTTAAAAAATTCCTATTTTAATTCCTTATCAAATCCCAATCAAATCAACCTCCACCTATCATGCATTGCCGACCAAGATAGGGCCTACATAGGCTTTCAGAATTTTCAAACCTTTTAGTTGTTAGTGACTTAAATCAAACTTAAATATTTTATCGATACAGTATAATGATATGCACATACATAACTTTGATATATAAGCACGCATTTCATTAAATAACAACGACATTCAAAAATCAAATCAAATCAAATATAATAATTAATATTTCATACATATTAATTAATTTACTATGATTATAAATTCAATAAATCATATGCTTTTCAGAGTATTCATCATTATGGTTAGGCAACTCAGAGGCGTAAATTTAGTTAGCAATTGATATTGGACAATTCAAATAGTAATGTTCACACGTCATCTTAACTAATAGTATGACATTTGGGCAGAATTCATACTTATACATCTTTCAGTAAAACCCAATTATACTATTTTAAGCGGTACCTGGTATAATGATTATTTACACCAATTTTCTTTATCAAAACTATATCACCTTAGGACTTATGGATTTCTTTTTGGACAAAATTCCAATATCATCCACATTTACCTTGATTGGTCCAAACAAAAATTCTTGGATCAATATTATCATTTATTATTAACCATATTTCTTTGGACAGAGACTGTGACTTTGACTTTTAGGAACCGGGTCAACACGCAGTGGAAGTTATAGGTGAATTTCATTTTTTTTTACCCTATTGGATCTTTGTTGGGCCTATAAAGTCTAGTTTATTCAGAACATTTCTAATTTTCAATTCTATAAAAAAAATTATTTTATTTAAATTTCTAAAATAATATTGTATTATTTTATTTTATGTTATATTAAATATATACGTGTATTATATAAACATATATAAATGTGCGCATGTGTAACATATCAATCCGTGCAAGGTATAACAACTTTATATATAGATGCTGGATTTTCATTGCAACGGACACGTTAGCTCATCCAAGGATTAAACATATTGTCCAAATGTATGTATTTATATACACACTTTTGCTTTTGTAATGAAATATTTCAATATGTGTGTGTGTGTGTGTGTTAAAATTTTGTTTATATATAATTTTGTATAAACATATAAAAGTTTATATATGAATATAAATATATAATATTAACAAAATGTATATAACTAATATATAAATATGTATATATCATTTAAAACATAATAAATAAATATTTTTATAATGTCAAAAAAGGTACTTATATTAATGTAAATATATATATAAATGAATATGTTAAATGCTTACATATAAGTATGTGTAATATATATATAATTAAAAAATAATTTTATTTATATATATATAATGATCTGATCTTGCACATGGCTAGGGGATTTTTAAATTTTAAGTGTATTTATATTGATAAAACTATATAAAATCATTTAAAAAATATATATAGTTTTATAAAACTAAATTAAATTTTAAAATCTCCATCAAATTTTTTGATAAAATTTTATAATTTGGAAACTTAATATATGATTTTATAATTTAAAAGCAATTTAAAATTCAACTTTAAATTATCGGTTTTTATTTATATATTAAAAATGAAAAATTGTTTTTTACTTTCTACCATGAGCTTGATCCGAATCAATAAAAAATTAAAATATATTTTGTAAAAGATATATGAATTTATATAATTATTTATATGATAAATTAATTTAATATTATTTAAAAATAATACATATAAAAACATATTCTTTCTATTGAAAACATTATATTTATTAAACATCAAATGTGAAATTTTATTTCTCATGTTTTACACATATATAATATAGCACTTAAATTATAAACTATATATATATATGTATCTTATATATTATATTAATCAAATAATAATTAAAAAAATGTATTTTTTATACTGAGCCATACTATACATGGAAGAATTACCATAAAAAACTATAATCATATGTACATATGCATACAACTAGCTAAAATTTTGACATGTCTACATATTCGTATCGTCCCCTAACTTATAATATATATATATATATATACACATATAAACAAACGTTACAATTATAAATTAATGTCTGTAATCAAATTATTAATGTACCTTGTAGCCAAAGCCTTTATGTATATCTTGAAACGATGATATATGCTCTTGAAAATGAATTTCGATCCAATAGAGTGTTAGTCCTTGAACCATCGACTACCGGATATCGAATAACAATTGCATTACTTGATTTGGCCTCGACTAAATAGAGAGACTAGAGGGGTATTTTCGATAAGTATGAAAGGAAATGGAGACTTCAAAAAAGTTAATCATTAAATGGAGAAAGAGATGCTTAAATAGAGGGTGGAAAGTAGAATTTTAGGATCTTGTCTTTTTCTCTATCTCCTTTAGTCTGAGTCATCCATAATCAAACCCTCTAACCTATATTTTGAGCCTCTTATACCCCATATTGCAGCCGATCCTATCAACCCACATGATGGGACGTAAACCTATTTGAGCTTGAATGGATATTTTTGCATTTTAAATCTGATTTAAATAGCATATTGATATCATATATCGATTATTGTATTTATAACTTCTATAAATACGTTTAATCTCCATTTATTAGATCAAAATAAAATTTGGAAATATTATTTCATAAATATTATTGTATTTTAATCAATTTATAATAATTAGAAATTAATTAAATCATTTTGTCGAAGGGAAATTCATCATTTTTGGTTGTGTGATACGTCAGGTGTAAATTTGTTAAAAGATAATATCGAACTATTCGAATATTAACATTTACATGTCACTTAGTGTAATGACCTAGAAATTAATCACTATTTAAATGAATTTTAATTCTATTTTAAATAATCAAAAAAGGGATTTTTATTAACAAATAAACTATTTTAAACAATAAATAATGATGATAAAACAGTTTTCAAAATTTGTTTACCAATATATATACTTTATAGGGAAATAGAAAATGTGACTGGAATTATTTTCCAAAATTTTGATTTTTCATTAGTTAAAAGTTATTCAAAATGTCATAATACTATGTTAAACACACATGCACACAATATAAACCATTATAACATGGTGTGTACATGTTTATATATGACGTGAATGCTTCTCCTTAAGCATATAAACATATATATGAATATAAGATTTTATATCATAAACACACACACACGACATATATGAAATGCTGCTTTTCAAGTCAAGTACGCTAGAGACATGGCATGAATGGTTGAAAATAGGGCGTGTATAATGGGCGATTTTGTAGGGGGAAGGAGTATGGATGTGCATGTATATGTATATTTAAATATAAATCAATTTATATTATTTAACTAAATCCTAAGCCTATATATACCCCTTTATCTTCATATTTTCATGTTTACAACCTCCTTATTCATTCCAAATTTCCTAAGAGCTTGAGCTAAAGTATCCAGCTTCCTCTTTATAAATTTTTTTTTAAAAATTACTTCTTTTGGCTAAAATCTCTTCTTTAGTTCACAAAACCACTTCTACATCTCCTACAACACCTTCTCCTTAAAAAATCAAGCTTATCCACCCCAAACCATAGGGGCAGAGCCTAAATCACCCTAAGGCAAAGCTCAATTAGTCGAGGCCGAGCCAAATTCAAGTGGTCAAGGGTCCAAAGGTTTCGAATTTGCAATATTCTAAAGCAATTTAAAGTTCCGGCGAAAATTCGCATTGATTTTGAAAAAATTTGGTAGTAAAACTAATATTTTTTAGACAAGAAAACAACTTGTTTTAATGATTTATATGTTGTGAAATTTTACTGTTTGTCATGTTGAAATATCATGTTGTTTGGATGATATATGATTGCAAGTTGGTTGTTTAGTATAGATTTATGATTTGGATAATATGTTGATATGTTGGATATATATATATATATACATACATATATATATATATATATATGGGGATACGGATATGCGATATTGGTTTGTGATATGATGTAATGCTGTTTGTGAAACAAAAACAAATATGTTGTGAGATGGTTGTGAAAAACTAATGCTTTAAAGTCGCAAAGTTTTACCTTTTGTTTAAGTTTTCAAAACTATTACAATTGTGTTTTCAAGCATTTGGTAGTTAGAGTTAAGTGAGATTTCCACCTAGAAGTTAATTCTAGCATACTGCCCTTATAGCGATAGTCGTTATGGATGCAATTCAGGAAATTTCATGATTTTAAGTGTTTTCTTTTGGATTGTTTTTGAAAACTCATTTCAAAATAATTAAGGCAAAATTTTAATATTTAATTATTTAACAATTTATTTAATTATTTTACTAATTAGGGTGAATATTATTTAATGAATTAATTAATTAACTAGAGTTTAAGGAATTATTTATAAAGTTAATTATTTTAATCAAGTAAGTTTTAAATAATGATTAATTAAGATAAGAGAAATAAATTTTTATTTAATCAAGTTTATTTATTTTAATTAATTATTTAGTTAGAGCTAATCATTTAGTTAATTATTATTTAATAAAAAGTTAATTATCAACTTATTTAAGGGTTAATTTCTTAAATAAACGTTAATTAATTAGAGTTCCATTAAAGTCTAATTAGGATAAAATTTGGATTAGTAATGATTTAATGAAGATTAATTAAGGTTTAGTTGAGTTTAAAATTAAGGTTTATTATTTTAAAGTTTCTTTTAAAACCCTATCGGTTATTTATTTATAACCAATTTTCTTGTTTAAGTAAATTGTTTTAAAACCAGGATCTCTTGTCCATGCCATTAAGTAACCAAATGAATTAAAGTAGTTGTAATAAAATGTTGAAGCATTTTATTAAAAGTAAGTCGCCTCATACTTATCACTAATACTGCACTTCGGAAATGTGATGAATACAAAGGGGTTAATTTTGATAAGCGAGTCACAATAATCTAAGCATATGGAACGTATGTCCATACGTAACTTTTTACACCCCGATAGTGGAGTAGTCCACTATAAACAACCCGGCCCTTTATAATTATCGACCGTTGGTTTGGAGAGACTTGGATCGGATGTTAATTCAAAAACCACTTCGAACTAACATAAAACGTTCGTATTAGAAATAGTAAAGGCAAGTTCCAAGATGAAGACTATGAAGTGCCTTCGGTTCATTCATCTCCTGAGCAACTTGTATGGATGAGTGCAGATATTGTGTCAACATATGGAAGGCAATGTTAACATTCCATATGGAGATGCTATAAAAAAGGTAAATGTAGCCTCGTGCCTCATCACCCAGGAATGACTAAAACAGGGAAGATGCAGCAAGGCTAAGTGGGGCACTCCCATTATAGTAAGGTTATCCCTATCTAGAGTCCCTACTATCAATTCACATATGCTTTCGTGCGGTTGCTGATCCTAACCGAGGGGTAATCTTATTCGATACAATCCAGCAAGGGGTAGGCTGATCTTGTGTTGGTAGGGGATATAGGCAAGGTACTCGGTGTTATTTTATCTAGAGATGCACCATGATGGATGGTATCCCAGTAGCCTAGTCATTGTATGAAATACATTCTCTAATAAGTGACGTACAGTTTTAGTTGTACCTAAATATGTTGAAATATGAGATGCAAGCATTTCGGCTATGTTCTATTTACTTGAAAACCCTAGACATTATAACAATATCATTGGATTTTTAGGTAAAGTAGTATGGTTATTGAAAGGTAAAAAGCAGTCCGTGTTTATGTACAGCGTGGTCTTACGAGATATCTTTGATTTTCAAAATCATTTTGCAAAAGTAAAAATTAAGTTGTTTGAGTTTACTCACACCAGACCCATGTCTGACCCGGAGTTTTGTTTTCTTTTGCTAAAACTGTTGGGTACTCAAATTTTTATGAGTAGCCAAGTGATCCAGGTTTCTTGCAGAAGCATTTTCAAGGAGTTGAAGCAGGTGGCTACACTGTAGCTAATTATATTTATTTCCACTGTGTTTATGTATGATCTATGTATTTTGTATGGACATGTAGTTATAACTATCCATATGAAGTTGTAATGTAAAGACTCTGATTATTATTATTACGGAATGACTATGTAATACCCTTTGTTATATATTATATGTTGTTCTAACTCATGGTGAGATTCTATGATTGTGTAGTTTCTTCTTATCTTTTTTTCTTCTACCCTTAATGGCTCGTCATTCGGTGCAAGAAAGGCGATCATCACACTAACTAGGTGGTGTGACATTTTGGCCAAATTTAGTGCCTACTTGGTTTGGGTAAAATCCAGTTTTACTTTATTAAGTATTACCTAGAGGCTAGTTATGACGTTTATTTATACCAATTCTCTTCATCTTAACTGAAATGCTCGGACTAGAGACATGACTACGAGTTGACCGTGATACTAACCCCATATAACCAAGGAGACAGATCCTCTCTTAATTAGTGTTTAACTTTCAATACCTTTTCTCGACCAAAATATTTTCATTTGATGGACGTCGTACCATGATTTGACTATAATCAAAGAAAGCTTTCATACTGAAGATCAACAGCATTCTCAACTTGAGAGAACTATGTAGATTAGGCACATTGATATTTACTGATCTGAATTATATTAACCAACAAAAAACTATCAAGTGATTCATTCCACATTTATCTAATAATTGTAGGTACGTAACCCCTTTGTGCCTCCAGCAACCATAAGTAATACTTTTCCCAACATTTGGCAAATGTTATGTACTCTAGTCTCAATGTATGTATCGATATCAAGTCTCAATATCGCTTGATAGGAATATTTAAAGTGGTATATTTACTTTCATTGTGATAAATAACTCACGATTACAACACATTATAACTACTATCATAAAATATACCATTTATGGATTTTCTATTAAATATACTTTTAATTAAATTAATTAATACAATACATTATATCAAGTATATAATAGAAAGAAAACACCTTTTACTTCAAACAAGATTGGTGATCGAGTTAGATATATGTAAGAAACTACATAATCACCCTAGTCATACGCCTAACTCTAGAAATCTCGGACTTGTACTTGAGGTCAATTATGGAATCCTATTCCAACTTCTCCAATCATTTTCCTTAAAACCAACTGGGTTAATCCCTTAGTGAATGAGTATGCAATATGCTTTAATTATCTACTCTATCAATCAACCCTCCTTCATGTTGATAAAGTATTTTTCCATATAGAACGATTTGGTGTATGTCTCTTGAATTCTAGTGAGCTCTAAGTTCTATTGCGAACTTTACCATGGCATTGTTATTATATAACAGTGTTATGGGATTCTCAAAGTTTAGAATTACCCTCGACTCTGTTATAGATTTATGCATTTATATTTATATACATTATTTTTATTGTGGTGCTAGAGGTGATGTATATAGTCTTTTCATTAAATCGGCCACAGGCTTAAATTTGGAACATTTCCAACTTAAATATATTTTCTTGAATTTTTCGTTGACGTATTATACTCTATATCACTTGTGAAGTTTGAGTCCGAACACTCTTTCATAAGGAGTTCATTGTTTCTATAAATAGTTCTCTAGTATTTCATAATTGCATGAGAATACCTCAAACAACAATTTAGGGATATCTATTAGATTTGACATTTCCTTCATGTATCAGATACATAAATAATTCACGAAATCATGGAAAACATAAAAGCATGATAATTCTTACTGCTAATGCATAATGAATCCATTTTATATGTTATGTATTAAACATTTAATAAGATGTCCTTGCATATCGTTTGGGACATTGCCAATATCCTTTATACTTACTATAAAAGACATCATTTACAAATCCAACTTGAATATTAAAACAAATAAAAATTGATTTTAGCACGAGTGCATTATTAACAATAAGCAATGTGTTGTTTTATTTATGGTTTAGAAATATAAATGTACCTTTAAATGTTCTTTATTGTGAACACATGCTTCCTACGCATTTTGATTGGTAATTAAACTATTTGATATCTCTTGTTTAATTTTGATCCTTTTTAGAGCGATACTTTCGTATCCAAAAAATCCACAAACTTAATATCCCTCTCACTAACTTCGGGACACTTTGATTGTTATGTGCAAACAGACTAGTCTAAATCTATATTCAGAACTTTCTATTTGAACATATACATAACAAAACATAAAAATTATACTAGGATAAGTTTGAGAGTAAAATCCAAACCAACTTGAGGATACCGAATGGTGAATCTGTTATGTTAATTTCAATAATTGAAATTCATGGTAATATTCTTATCAATATGGCTCACGGTATTTCAGCTGCATTTTTCGGTCTTTTAAAGACTCGTTTCCGACCAATGGATCGTATCCCTTTAGATACAGCTATCAAAATCATATTTTGATAATGTACTAGGAATCTATTTCGGATTAACGGATCATACCATATCATAGAGTCAATACTCTTAATGGTTTAACTAAACAACTGAGGGTGATTTATTCTTGACATTGACAAGAAACTCACGATTTCTTTTTAGTGTAGAAGAACTTTGTTAGTGAGATTTTTCATTTCATAAGCACTCAAGTATTCTTTATGATGTAATCACGGTGCTAAATGGCATTGTGATTATGAATCAACAAAATTAAGTGATGTTAATCTTGCGTGTTATAAAGGTAATCATATTAATTTTAATGCTTATGTGATTATGAGATGGAAATATTTGAAATATCATAAATCAGTTCGTTGTCTCCATATTGATGCAAATTAAATACAAATTTAAATTAAAATACAGGAAATAATAAAAAAACACGAGGAATTTACGTGGTTTAGTTGTTAAAGAATCCTACTTCCATGGGTGAAATATCACTTTCTTCCTTCTTGATTCTTAGTACAAATAAAATGGATGATAGCACAAGTTTTCATTTTGTGTGTATAAAAGTAAAGTCCTAAGTATCTCTCTCTACAATTCCCTATTCATTTATAGTACATAGAGATTCAAGTCGATTGCCAATGCCATCCTTCCACTCTCTTGATTATCGTCGTTCGATCATGCCACATGTTGAACATCCATCTTACTTATTTTATATGCGTGTATGGATAACGTTGAAAGTGTGTAAGCTGTTGCTAGATAAAACTTAGGACCGAGTAATATGGAAAATTATATTAGTGCAAAAATATAACCTAGACAATAGATATTAGTAATAAAGTAAATGAAATAAGCACACCAAAACTTTTTATACTGGTTCTAACTTTCCGTTCTACGTCTAGTCCCAGACTACACTTTGGATTTAAACTCTATAACCCCTTTTATAACCTAGAGGAAAAGGTATACACCTAAGCAGCCGAACAGGATTTTTCCACCTCAAACAGCCGAAGAGGACTTTTACCGCCTGAACAACTGAACAAGCCTTCTATTGGTACACACAAATTTGTTGACTCTTATGTTCTTAATAACACAGATAAGTCTTTTGATAGTACACACTTCCTATAATCAAATTCTCAAGTATATATTGTGTGTGAAGATATGAAAGGAAGATATTACTTAGAATGGAAGAATATATTATTTAATTCCGAGATTTAAGAAATATATAGATTGTGATTGCTTTTAGATTGCAGAGATAGATAGTAGAGAATATAGTAAGAAATCAAAATAAAATTCGATAGTTTTAGAAGAGATTATAACCTGTTTATGTAGTAAACAAATAGTTGCAACTATTCACAAAAAGTTCAATCAAAAATTGCCGCCATATCTCTTCAATTTGGATTGAAACTCTTAGCAATTAGAAGTGTCTCTTCAGGGAAAATAGTCGTTTGTGTCGGTCAGTCGACTGAGCAAAATTGACCAGTCAACTGAATATTAAAAAACAGTGTAAAAAAGCGCATATCTGTGTACTGAACAGGTTCAGTCGACTGGTAGTTTTTGGTCAGTCGACTGACCTGGTTGTCAGTGCATAGTTTGCACACATTTAAAAATTTTGAACTTTAAAACAACTTTGAGTATGTGCAAACTACTTGAGGATAGATTTTAACAATTATGAAGCATATCTAAGACTATATAAACATACGATACTCAGATTTGTAGTCTCATCTCCTTTGTAGTTTAATAGCTTGCATATCTCATTCTCTTTTTGTCGCTTGATCGTATAGTCTTATCACTGATCGTTTAAACTTTTTGTCATGAATCAAAACTCGTGATTCAACATTCTCCCTCTTTTTTATTGATGACAATCTATTTTTGATGATGCTATATATTAAGAATTATATTCGAAAGTTATATATTACTTCTCCTGAATATGTGGCAACATATCTAATCCTGCAAAAAATTGGTTAGTCACACAAATTTCTCCCCCTATGTCATGGACAAAAAGGAAATAAACAACCATATAATATGTTATCACATAAGCATTGATCACAAACAAACATAATGTTTCAAATTCTACTGGGCTATTTATACAAGCTCATCAACATCAAAAAAATTAAATGATACTACCACCATCATGAATTCCCGTCATCACTCATCTATGTCTGAATTTGTTTCTTCTTCCTTTTCTTAATGTGCTTGTTCTTTTCCTCGTAAAGAGATTTCCACATATTGACCACTGCCACCATTTCCATTAGTGTCAGAACCTATATGTTCTTTGGATGATGACCAAGTAAAATGAGGTGCCGGGCATTTTCCTGGATCACCACGTGAAGGTTCTACAGTGGTCGAGGAGGAACAAGAAATTACATCCCATAGAATGCCAAAAAGCTTTGGATCTTGTGAAATTTCCTGTCAATCTTCTTGTCGAGATTCTTGCGAGAATCCAAAATTACTTGATTACGTGCCATGAGATCAATGGACTCTCGGGTGCTTTGGGATGGGGTGGTGGTGTGTATTTCATCTCTTCGTTGTTGTGGAGTAGCAACTTGTTGGCGAGGCCTTGATTTCCAATCTTGGAATGACATGATAGTGAGCGGTCTTGGAGGTAATTTCATCAAACTAATTATGCTTCTATTTATGTTTTGACTGCGGAGGTGTCGAATTTTGGAACTGGAACTTGCAGATTCATTAGAAGCCGCAAAATATACTTGCCATAGTAAATGATGTTCATCTGTCCTTGGTTGAAGGCTAGGAATTCATCAAGTATAAGCTTAGGCCAATTAATTTTAACATCACTCAAAATTGCATATAAAGTTCTATAATTCTCTTTGTAGATAAGCTCATAAGACCCAGTACGAGGAAGGATTGTGCACATTAAGGGTCGATGCATAATTCAGGCTGTGGGACGTAAGGCGGTAGATTTTAATTATGTCATGACGTCTTCCAAAAATCTATGACTTATTTCATCTCGTTCTCCTAGAATAACATTCAAATCTTCTAGTGGAATACCATTTCTTGGTGTTTGAAGAATGTGTCCAATTCTATCTAATGACAAGAAGACTTGTTGACCACAAACTAAACTTCATACGCAGTTGTTACTGTTTCTTGGATTTTGATGACCCAAATTCAAGTTAGCATAAAAGAGTTTTACCGTTGTATGATTTATCTTGAGATTGTTCCGGTTGTAGCCAAGGAGATATTCTAAATGACTTCTTCTAGCAAGATCTTGAATTCTATATGCTGCAAAGTCAGGAAATACAACAAATGGTCCTTCTAGAAAGCGAGCTTCCTTCATCTTGTTCCATCTTTGGATAGTTGTGGCATCATAAAGCCATTGATCCATTTAGGTGTCTATAGGTTCAGAGGCTGAGGATGAAGCATTTCTAGACCGTTTTGGTTGTCTTGGAGCCATTAGAATGAGTAATTGAGTAATGGTATTTGAAAATTTAGAGGGCTAGGGTTTTGAAATTTTGATGGTAGAAAGTAAGAGGAGTAAAAGTGAAGAAGATAGAATATATGGTTAAAAAATGGGTGAAAAGAATTTAATAGGCCTAGATAGTCAAGTCAGTCGACATATCAAATTTGGTTGGTCGACCGATCAATTTACCCGAAACATTCTGTATCAAGATTCAATCGACTAGCCAAAATTCATCAGCCGAATGAATGCTCTTTTTCAACATAATCAATCTTTTTAGTTGTAAAAAAAATTAGGTTGAAATAAAAATATATAAATAATTATTTAAATGAATAAGTGGATGAATGTGGAGACTTGGAGTCTTCCGGTTCAACTATAATCTTCTCTTTGCATGGCTTCAATGGGGTCCAGTGATTTCCACGCTTCCATGAATTTGGGGACACGGGAGAAGGTTGTGATAACCGATCCCATGGATTCTGATAGGAAGACGTTGTGGTTTAATGAACATCGAAATAGATGTCCCGTAGAATTTCCAACCTATTTGCTCCAGAAAGCTAAGTCGTTTTGCACTAAGCTTTTATTCATAATACATTTCTCGTTATATTACTATTGATTCCCGTTAATAGTGATGTATTCTTTTATTTTGTTAACGAAGAACCAAAGAATAAGAAACAACGTGCCTTCTTCTTATCTAGAGTATAACCAGTATGATAGTTGGATTGTCTGACAGGTTCATGACATGGAGTAGGTGTAGGTAAGTTAGAAGAATTAGAGGATGGTGTGGAAAAATCAACAAAAGAGTAAGCAAAGTCGTTTTGGGAAGATATTGCTGCACGGAATGACTAATATTTGAATAACACAATAAATGTGGGGAGAAAATAAACAAAGAAACCTCAAATTAATAAAAATATAAAGTGTAAAAATAGAGTAAATGACTGGTTAAATAAGAGATAACCAGTAAAAAAAATGAAAAGTGTAGAATAAACAGAATTTTGCACGGTTAAAAAAAACTTTAAACAACTAAAAATAATATAAGAATAAGTGTATTATAGAAATAGTTGTGAATAACAAATAGAGAGATGGTAAAGAAATAGGACTTCAAATCTACAGGTGCTGGTTCAAGTGCTACCAAAAAAATTATTTTATTTTATAAAATCTCAAATATTATAATTCCTTAAAAGAAATTATACCTAGTTCTCTTCTTAGTTTTACAAAAATATCTTCATTGAGTGGTCTAGTGAAAATATCAGCTAACTGATTTTCAGAATTTACAAATTCTAAATTCACTATATCATTTTCAATATTATCACGAAGAAAATGACGATGGATGTCAGTATGTTTAGTTCGTGAGTGATTGATAGGATTTTTAAATAAATTAATTGCACTTGTGTTATCATAGTATATTATAGATTTATTTAATCTTATATCAAAAAATTGTAGTGTTTGTTGCGCATAGATGACTTAAGCATAGGCGAAAGCTGCAGATATATATTCTGCTTCACATGTCGATAGTGAAATGCAGTTTTGTTTCTTGCTAGAAAAAGATACTAAGGACCGTCCGATGAAATGACAAGTACTACTTGTATCTTTTCTATCCGTTCGACTTCCTTCAAAATCAGCATTGCTATAGGATACTAATTCGAAAGGACATTCTTTTGGATAAAATAGTCTGAAATCCTTGGTCTTACTAAGATAACGAATTATATGTTTTACTGCTCGCATATGTGATTCTTTAGGATTTGCTTGAAATCGGGCACATAAATAAACATTGATCATTATATCAGGTCGACAAGCAGTTAAGTAAAGTAATGATCCAATCATACTACGGTATAGTTTCTGGTCAACACTCTTACTATCTTCATCTCTGTCGAGATGTATAGTTTTGCTCATAGGAGTTGGTTTGGCAGAAGTGTTTTCGATACCAAATCGTTTAATTAGATAATTATAATAATTTTCTTGATTAATAAAAATACTATTTTTTAATTGTTTAATTTATTATCCAAGCAAATATGATAGTTCTCTTACATATGACATTTCAAATTCATTTGTCATGATAGTTGAAAATTCCTAACATAATTTTTCATCAGTTGATCCAAATATAATATCATCAATATATATTTATATAATTAAAATATATTGATTGTTTGCTTAATAAATAAAGTTTGATCAACCCTCCCAATTTCAAAACAAGACTTTGTTAGATAGCTCTTAAGTTGGTCGAACCAAGCACGGGGTGCCTGTTTCAAACCGCATAAGGCTTTCTTATGTTTATAAACATGGTCTGGAAATTTTTCATGAGCGAAAAGAGGAGGTTGTTCAACATAAACATTTTCCTTTATATATCCATTTAAAAATGCACTTTTAACATCCATTTGATATAATTTAAAGTTATGAAAACATGCAAAGGGCAGTAGAATACGTATAACATCTAATCTTGCGACAGGAGCAAACGTTTCTTCATAATCTATTCTCACTTCTTGATTATATCCTTGTGCTACTAATCTAGCTTTATTTCTAGTTATATTTCCTAGTTCATCAGCTTTGTTTTTGAAAACCCATTTTGTACCAATGATAGATTGATCACTTGGTCTAGGAACTAATTCCCAAACTTCGTTTCTTTCAAATTGGTTTAGATCTTCTTGCATAGCTATAATCCAATAGTCATCAGTGGAGGCTTCCTTAATATTTTTAGTTTCTATATTAGAGAGAAAAGCTACATGACCCATCTGATTTAATTGATGTCTTGTTCTTATATTTGAATTTACTTCTTCGATTATATTTTGAACAGGATGATCTCTAAGAATTCTTGGAGGAGATCTTACAATATTTTCATCTTCTCTACTATTATAAACAATGTTTTCATCTTCTCTAGTATTATTAATGCTGTTATCTTGAAAAATAATATCATCATCTTTTAAAATATTTTTTATGATTTAATTAGAAATATTTTCCAAGGTTGTAATATTGGAAGAGAATTTTAAATTATTATCGAATGAAACATGGAGAGTTTCTTCGATTACTTTAGTCTTTTATTAAAAAATCGACAAGCTTTGCTTCTCTCCGAATATCCTATTAATATTCCTTCATCGGATTTTGGATCGAATTTTCCAAGCTGATCTTTAGTTTTAAGTATAAAACATTTTTGAACCAAATATTTTTAAATAAGATATATTAGGTTTTCCACCATTTAAAAGTTCATATGGGATGTGTTTTGTTAATGGTTGAATAGAAACATGATTCAAAACATAACAAGCAGTTGCAACAGCTTCTGCCCAGAAATGTTTTGGTGGGGTGCTTCCATTTAATATAGTTTTTGCACATTCTTGTAATGTTCTATTTTTCCTTTCTAAAAATCTGTTTTATTGTGGTGTTCAAGGAAAAGAAAAATTATGATTAATTCCTTTCTTGTTACAAAAATGTTCAAAAACTTCACTTTCAAATTCACCTCCAAGATCACTTCTAATATTTTTAACTTTTAAACTCTTTATATTTTTAATTATTTGAACAAAACTTTTAAAATTTTCAGAAGTATCACTTTTATGTTTCATGAAAATAGTCCATGTACATCTTGAAAAATCATCTATAATAACAAACCATATCTATTGTGATTAATAGTTTGAGCTTAAGTAGGTCCAAAGAGGTCCATATGTATTAGTTAAGTGGTTGTGTTGTAGATATGATTTTCTTAGATTTAAAAGAAGATTTTTTTAATTTTCCTAACTGAATATTACCAACTTTGAATTTCATATCAAGTAGTCCTTTAACAAGCTTATTTTTAGCCATTTTATTAATAGTACTAACATTTATATGACAAAATTTTTTGCGCCATAGCCAAGAATCATTTTTCGTAGCTACTAAACACTTGTTTGTGTTATGATTTACATTCTTACTCAAAATATATATATTTTTATCTCTTATACCTTCAAAGAATAAATTCTGATTTTTATCAGAAATATTGCATTTATTTTTTAAAAAAGATAGATTAAAACCGTTATCACATAATTGACTTATGCTCAATAAATTATGTTTTAAGTTTTTAACTAATAAAACATCAGAAATGAGAGGTAAGTTAGAGATATCGTTATTGCTCACATTAGCTTTGGCGATAATATAACCTTTTTGAATTATCTCCATAAGTGACCGATCCTCCATTTGAGTAGACAATGTTAGTTAACATGTGCTTGTTACAGTCATGTGTTTTGAGAAACCGCTATCTAAGATCAATTTTCCTCTTTTTTTAAGTGGTACCTGCAAAAAATAAAGATTAAGTTGGTACCCATTTTTCTTTTAGGGTCTTAAGAGTTAGATCTTAGGATACTGAACCCAAGTGGGTTCAGAATTCGCTTTATAAATATAATCCTTATTTTTATGAACAGTTTCCATAAATGTTTTGTTATTTCCATTTCTAATTAAATTGTTATTTGTTTTAGGAATCCATATCTTAATAGTTTTAATATCATTACAAACTGTCTTTTGAATATCTTTCTTGATTTTGTTTTTAATCTTATTTTTAAACTTTCCAGATTTCTTTGGATTTTCAATTTTCTTTCATCTTAGTGCCATTTTATTTGAAGTAGACCGAGAATTTTCTATTATTATTGAAAGATTCTCTTGTCCTTTATTGAATTTAGAAATATTTTTATCAACATCTTCTAACTTGATTTTGAGACTAGAATATTCTAACTCTAATACTTTAGTGTTAGATTTTAAATCATTAATCCCTACTGATAAAATATCATTTTTGTTTTTTTGAATTTCTAATTCTTGAGTTATCATGGAAAGTTGAGATGTTAAATAACAATTAGATTCTTGAGTAATTTCAAGTTCTTCTTCTAAAATTTTCTTTTCAACTCTTAGCATACTAACTTCTAATTCAGATCTATTCAGTTCTCCTTGTAACTCTTTATTTTACTTTTTAATTTGTTTTACTAAGTCTACTAGTTCTGAATTAATTTCAACCAGATCTTCAAAGCTTAATTCACTTTCATCACTTATAGCCATGAAGCATACATTTGCTTGCTCTGTGTCATTGTCAGTGTCACTATCTAATAATGAAGAAGAATCTGAATCATCCCATGTTACCGAAAATGCTTTCTTCTTTAATTTATCCTTCTTGAATTTGTTTTTCTTTTTCTCTGGACAACCTTTCTTCATATGACCCTTTTTATGATATTCATAACATTCCATGACAGAGGATGACGGTTTACTGCTATTATTGTTATTGTTAGATTTTTTGTAACTCCTGAACTTGTTATTCTTTTTGAATTTCAAAAAAAAATTGTAATTTTTTGCAATAAGTGCCATATCCTCTTCATGTGAGTCTGAATCATCTTTTTCTACTTGAAATGCTAGATTATTCTTGTCTAGTGCCTATACTTTCTTTGCTTGCAAATTTACTTCATATGACATTAGATTTCCAATCAATTCTTCTGGTTTCATGGTTGATAAATCATTAGCTTCTTCAAATGCTTAGACTTTTCGTTTCCAATTGTCCGTTAAAGAATTGAGGATTTTTGTAACAATATCAAAATCAGAATTTTTTTGATCTAGTGCCTATAGTGAGTGATATATATCTTGAAATCTAGAGTAAATGTCATTTACAGTTTCGTTTGGTTTCATTTTGAAATTATGGAACTGATTTTTCAATATGGAAATTTTGCTTTGTTTGACTTTATTAGTTCCTTCATGAGTTACTTTGAGAGTTCTCCATATATCATAAGCAGTTGTACACACACTGACCCTACTAAACTCATTTTTATTTGATGCACAGAATAACATGTTCATAGTTTTGGCATTTGTAGTAGCATCAATTTTTTGTGCAACAGTCCAAGATGAAAAATCTTTTGTTGGAATGGCATATTCTCTTTGGGTAATATTCCAGGTTTCAAAACCATTAGCTTGCATATAAATTCTCATTCCAGTAGACCAGTAATTATAGTTAAGATCGTTAAATAGTGGTGGTCGTGCGGTTGACTGTCCTTCGGTGAAACTAGTGTTAATGTTAATGCTAGATTTGGTGTTACTTTCCATATTACTAAATATATCAAATAACTGTGTTATGGTTATAGGATGTCCTGCTCTAATACGAAATGAAAGTGAGTAAGCTGTGGCTAGATAACACTTAGGAACGTGTAATATGGAAAATTATATTAGTGCGGAAATATAAACTAGATAATAGTTAATTGTAATAAGTAGATGAAATAAGCACACCAGAACTTTTTATACTGGTTCGAACTTCCTATTCTACGTCCAGTCCCAGACTACACTCTAGATTTAAACTCTATAGCTCCTTTCTTAATCCGAAGGAAAAGGTATACAACATCTGAGTAGCCGAATAGGATTTTTCTGCCTCAAACGGCCGAAGAGGACTTTTACTGCCTTAACAACTGAACATGACTTCTATTGGTATACAAAAATTAGTTGACTCTTGTGTTCTTAATAACAAGGATAAGTCTTTTGATAGTACACACTTCCTATAATAAAATCCTCAAGTATATATTGTGTGTATGTGAAGATATGAAAGGAAGATGCTTAGAATCGAAGAATATATTATTTAATTCGAAGATTCAAGCAATATATAGATTGTGATTGCTTTAGATTGCAGAGATAGATAGTTGAGAATATTGCAAGAAAACAAAATGAAATTCAATAGTTTTAAAAGAGATCTAAAGTTTTTATATAGTGAACAAATAGTTACAACTATTCACAAAAAGTTTCAATCAAAAGTTGCAGCCATATCTCTTCAATTTAGATTAAAACTCTTCGCAATTAGAAGTGTCTTTTTAGCAAAAATAGTCGTTAGTGCCCGGTCAGTCGACTGAACAAAATTGAACAGTCAACTGAATATTCAAAAACATTGTAAAATAGTGCATATCTGTGTACTGAACTAGTTCAGTCGACTGGTAGTTTTCGGTCAGTCAGTCGACCTGGTTGTCAGTGCACAGTTTGCACATATTTCAAAAAAATTGAACTTTAAAACAACTTTGAGTATGTGCAAACTACTTGAGGATAGATTTTAACAATTATAAACCATACCTAAGACTAAACAAAACATACTATACTCAGATTTATAGTCTCATCTCCTTTGTAGTTTAATAGCTTGCATATCTCATTCACTTTTTGTTGCTTGATCATATATTCTTATCACTGATCGTTTAAGCTTTTTATCATGAATCAAAACTCATGATTCAACAAACATGGCCTTTGGAGGTAACTCATGATTTGAGCGGTTGGATTTTGAGCTTTGGCGGAAAACCTAAAATTGAAGCAGGAATGTTTGAAATTGAGGTGGGAATACCAAAAATTTGAATAGATTATGCATTTCATATTCTGCGAAAGCGACATGCCTATGGATTGCACAAGCACGTAGATGAAGTCACAATGAGGAACTGCCTTTCATATAAGGGAGAGCTAAATCATTATTAGTTGTTTGGAACTTCGCTTTACTCTTTTGTGAATCGTGCCCTCATTATACCCGAAGTAGTGATGGCGTACAACCTTTGAACTGTGCTCGAGCTATACTACACTGTCCAATGTGTGATTTATTATAAGACTGTGCAGAGGCTAATTGAAGTTTAGTTGCTTTGCTTAGTAAAAGAGACCGGGCTATTATTTTAAAGGGTGATTGCCTTGCTTGAACTTGTCCTAAGCCGCTCTCTCCACTAGACGGCTGCGCCTTTTCCTTTTTCCTTGAGCTGGGTTTGATGATTTTGGGGATGATGTTAGGATATCTTGGTTTACCTTTGAGGAGTGAGGTTCAACTCTTTGTTGCAAAGTAGTTTCCCGTTGCCTCATCCCTTAAGTCTCTGTGTTTACGGTCTATGTACTTAGGATTGCAGCACTATTTTGTCACATCGAGATGGCGGTCCATTCTTTATTAATTTCATACTAATATAGGATTGCGATGCTATTCTGTCACATAAACATAAAATGGAGGCACAACCTTATATCCTTTTGTTACAAAATTGTAGCATAGACCAACCACTTTTAAATGTTAGTTTAAAATTGTGGCACATCCTTATTTGCTTATAGTCGCTTATGGGGTTGTGCTGCAGTTCTGTGTTGTTAGTATTTGCTTTTGGGGCTGCAACACAGTTTTAACACCTCATTGTTATTTGGAAATGATGCCACAGTTTTACCTACTGAAGCGAACATGAAGATCGTAGATTGGTTCGTGCATTTTGTAGCCATTTCAAGTTACAATGTTGAAGCCACATTCAGTAGGTAGTCATTATATTCACATATGCTCAAGGATTTTTGGGTAGCACTATTTGGATTTCGTTTTTGCTTCCTTTCCACATTTCGACTCCTATTGTATTTGTAATACATTCAGGCTTAGTGTTGCTATTAATTTCACTCTGTTAATGTTTGGAAAATATAGATGTAATACTTACCCCTAAGTCTACAGCAATCGAAATAGGTATGGGCTTGTCTCTGCTCTTATGTTTTCCATGCCACCAATCACACTATCTTTCCCCTCCTTCCTTTCAAAAGAAAGAATCAGTATTTATAGCCATTTTGCATTTAATGCTCAAATACACATGTCATTCCATTGGCCCGTCTTTTGAAAAGATGTACCTTTAGACTTTTCGATTTCTATGAAAGTTTATATTTACTCTCGCTTTAACCTTTTTTCCCACTAAAAAACTGACGTTTTGAGGATTCTTCATCATTCCGACCATGTGGCTGAGATATTTATTGAAGTAAGTATATATCTTTCCTCTTCTTCTTCTTCATTCTTTTAATGCCTTCAAAAATAAAGATAAATCCAAATTTCTAATCTCTTATTTTCCAAAAATCATTCCTTTTTGAAACCAAAGTAAGGGTATATTTCTTGTCTTGTTGTATTCCCCGAACCCTAAGCTATTATTAATAACTGGTCTGATGAATTCTTTCTGATATGAAAACTACTTCCATTCTCCACTATCTTTTCCATTTAAAGTGTCTGAACTAAGGGACATAGAGAGTGATTTGGGTCAATTTGGGTTCGAGGGTTATATAGGTAGAGTTCTTGAGTCCCATAATCGTATCCACATGCCCCTAGATTACTACATTTCTATCACCCCAAAACATATTCGGTGTAGGCTTTATCTTCCTCCTAACCTTGGCTATCCACTATTGGCCTCACACCCATTCAACTTGCTTATATTTCTTATACTCTTCTGATTGCTACATTCATCCACTATGCTGAGAAAAGCACACCCCCCGCTTGTGCAAAACTCCAATTTTTATTCGATATCCATAAGAGTCCTTCCGGTGGTATTTTAGGTTCCACTATGCTAAAACAAATCGTGTCTTACATCTGTTCCCCATAAAACCTAAAAGTAGAATGATCAAAATTTCTTTATTTTGAATCTTGATAATTTCCTTCTATTTTTTAACTATACCCAATCATCCTCTCTTTTCTGATGAGGCTATTACATCATTCTAATATCGTAGACAAGCTATCCTAGACTTGGGTAAAGAGAGAGGAAGGAAAATATATTTTTTACTGGGTCCCTATAGTGGAAATACTATTTCTTACATGCCAGGAATAAGTTTTCTCGTTCTACTTTTAAATTTTCTTCACCTTCAGATAAGCCTACGGTTATAATTTGCTAAACTGGATAAAAGACTTTCTATTTTTTGTTCTGGACTATAGTAGGAATGTTCGCTGATCTTGGGAATTCTTTTATGCATAGGTGAAATGGCTAGTGATCTTGCCGATGCATTTCTCGACCCTAAGAAATTGGCAGTAATGAAGTGGAAAAAGGAAAAGAGTAAGTTCGATAAGGGTGAGGCTTCGGACCAATCTCTCAAGAAGCCTACTGAACCTCCCACCCTTCCTTCCTCATAACTGATTCTTGTGCCGCCTCTCCAATCCTTTCTTGATCCCAACGTCTACTTCCCACCCTAACCTGAGGGTATCATTACTGATGTCGCTAAGAGGTTAGGACGTGTCACTCTGGATAACCTATTCAATATTGCTTCCACTCCATAACCTTATCCCCTTACCCTTCCTTTTCATATGCTCTCTTTCTCTGAGCTTGCTATTGAACTTGGAAGATCTTGGGCTTATGTAACTATTTTCTTTTCCTTCTTTATATAATGGTGGTTTACTTAATCGATTCTCGCTTGATTTTCCTATACAGGGGCCTTAGAAATTGAGGTTCAGAAGAGGGAGAAAGACTTTTAGCGTATATACATCGCTTATGCTGCTAAGCCTGAGGCAGATCTTTCTGCGGTCACTTCTAAGCAAACTAAAATTGAGGAATAGCTTAAGGCCGAGTGAGTGAAAGCTAAAAAGGCAAAGGAGGTAGCCAAGGTGGTTGATAGGGCCTTTGTGTTGAAGGGTCAGGAATTGGGTGAGAAGAAGTTGGTATTACAGGAATCCAAAGACAAGTTTCACGGATCACTTACTTCATGCTTTAGCAGTTGTACGCCATAGTTCAACGTTAATTCTCCATCCAATTCGAACTTAGCTTCCTGAAGGACCCAAAAAGATAAAATATGCTCTCATTTACTACGAGATCGAGTGGACTAAGAAGCTAGCTACGTAGATTGTTTCCCCTTCTTCTTCCCATGGTTCTTCTTTGCCATCAGATAATGAGGATGCAGGGTCTAAGGAAGCTGGAGACACCTCAACTCCTTAGGCTCATGTAATCACTTAACCTTTGTAAATGAACGTTTGCTACTTAAACTTCTAAGCATGTAATAAAAATGAATTCGTTATTTGATTTTGTTATGGTTAATTTCTTTGATTGATGTATTTTTTGTTACTGTACTGTGAAGGACCACATCATCTTGGTTTGTTTGTTCTTTATAGTTTTCTAAGGAAGTAGTTTTTACTAAACTCGTGAAGGAAAACATGGAGAATCTTCAAACCCAGACCATGGACCGACTCGGTCTTAGAGTAGCAGTGATTCACAAGCGCAAAAAAGAGTTAGATGAATCTTTTATGCAACTTAAAGAGGAAACCTAAGGGTTGCTTTCCATAGTAAGAGAGAAAAAAGCTCTTAGTGACTTTGTACTGCGTTGGTGGTAATATGATTTTGATAGTGGTTCCTTCCCACTCGATAGTCCTCACTTGGAATGGTTTAGGCGTAGACTTAGTATTATAGCTAAGTAATGAGCGCTGTGAATTATTGTTATTTTCGTACATGAATTAGTTACATTCTTTATATATATAATTGGTCTTTTTATAATATGCTTTTTTTTGGAATTAGCTTAACGTAATTTGATTTCCATTGAAATAAACTCCTACTACCTCTAACTAGGTCGATCTTCATGGGCCTCTTCCCAAGCCTGTTGGAGCCTTTTAGTTTAATGAACCATTAGTTCCCACCATTTATGGCCCAAGTGACACAGGTGTGTATGAGTTTGAAGTGGCGGTATGACTTCTACTGAGACCTTGGAGGAAGAAAATACCTATTTAACAATTGCTAATGAATACCTTGATAGAAATTTGAAGAATGCCCCTTTTGAGCTAAAGAAAGCTAAGGATCCCCTTAAATGCCAGTACCAGCGTAATGCCAAATTATGCACTGAATTTGACGCCACAAATTCAATGGTGGATGATCTACAACAACCATTGAAGAAAGGTAAACCACTCTATAGGATCGTCTATGAAGCTGAGATTAAAGATTTAAAAAAAAAAATCAGAGAGTTTTTCTTCTCAAACTTCCAAACAATACGAAGAGAAGGAAGGTGTTGAAGGAGGTGAGAGGGCAGAAGGTTTAAGCTTAGATATGGCCCAAACTACCCCTGCAGGTATGGATGCCTCGTTTGGTGGACGAGTGGAGGAAGACATTGGAAGTACACTTCTAGGGTGAGCTTAAAGAGATGAAAGCTCACTATAATGAGTAGATGGAGCAATAGGGGCCGAAGACGCTACATCACTTGTAGAGGAAGGGGTTGGGCAGTAGATGCTTTTAAGTACTTTTGTGGCTTTTCTAAAAAAATCAAAGAAGACTAGGGCTGAACTAATTGATACTTTAGAGAAAACAAGAACGGATTTCGAGATCAAGATCTATGAGCTTGAAGATTTATTGCGAGAAGCTTGGGTTGCTTCCCATAGCATAACAGCACCAGTCGATTTGCCTAACAGTTTGCCAACCTCGTAGAGAAACTCAAAAGGGAGAAGGTTAAAAGTAAGATGGGGCAGATCACTTTACAACATGTCGTTGACTTTTTTTCCCATTTCTACCCCTTTGTTAACTTGAACTTTCTTTATAATAAAGAAGGCTTTTGGTAACTACGGAGGATCCAATGGACCATTGGGAAGCTCTAATTATGATTTAAGGATGACCTTTCACCTCAAAATAAACCCACCATTAGCCAGCATGCCTAAGATTTGATGTGCTACAGCTAGAGCGGTAATTTAGGATCCTATAACTAAGGATGCTTTTGTTAAATCAAGTTGTAGAATATTTTTGGTTGTGCATATACTCATAAGGGTACTAAAAAAATACTATTACTTTATTTTTGAAAAGAGTGTAAGTTTCTTGCAAATTTTTATTGGAATGCACTTTCTTTTGTCTTTATCGACCTAGATTAGTATTTGATTTTTCAACCTCGTGCAACTAAGCAACGTTCGACGTCAGCTGACATAGGACAAGGACTCAAGTCTGCTTTGGTTTGGATTAGAAAACTGGAGGGATTATTAAAAGGCATCGAAGGTGCCTACAAGATTTTCTATGAAGATAATATCAAGGTACTGAATGACGACTTTGAGGTGTTGTCTCTATCAGTCACCAAGCAAGCCAATGTAAGACATAATCCTATTTTGTCCTTGCTCCCATTGTTGTAGTAATGCCTGGTGCTGCTCCTTTGCCTCCATCAGGGGCTGATCCTAGTGTTATTTTCAAAGGAAGAAGGATTTGAATAAGTATTACGAGGCTAAATTTCATGGGTTGAAGAATTAATATAGAAAGGCTCATTTCCAGTCTCTCAGGCGAGGCACGGTTCTAGCCAATGTTCTGCATTTGAGGTTTGCGTATCTTATCTTGGCGAAAGCATCATAATAAACAATTTCGAAGAGGGTGGGTTAGAGTCGTAGCGTAATTTGTTTTGTTATAACCCGAAGCTTTGGACTTAACTTTTGACATAACTTAGCATGATAGTAATTTTACGTTCACTTGTGATGTGCATCCAAAGTGATGAATCCTGGAGGTATAAGTAAATTTTAGTAAAAGTTAGCAAATCTTAGTTTTCAGTTTCTACCTGGCAAGCTTTATGTGTTTTTTAGAATCGTCCCAATTTGTAGGTTGCACCACATTCTACGCGTTGTCTTTTCTTACCATTCTTGATTAATTCTTTTAGCATTTCTTGGTTTCTGACGCTCATGCCTTGTTATGCACTTGGCATGGTCTGCCCCACAGTTGGGGGGGACAGTTTAACGTCCGTACGCTTAGCACTGTTTTCCCCATTATTTGGGGATGGAATATTTTGACTATGAAGTCAAATCGCATATTTTAATTCATGCGCACGGTTTTTTGTACTGGTTCAGAACGATTAATATCCTTATGCCCAGTGTAACTGTTTGACTAAGAAGCCGGGTCATGTATAATGCAACATAATGTTATTAGCTATGTTGGTGAAATTAACATTGAGAGAATTTTATACTAGTTTGGACCATCAAACATCCCTACATCCAGTTCATAGTATTACTATTTTTCATAATAATTATAGTGTTTGTGATACAAGTAACACTGATTATACAAAATAAGGCCTGAGATGCTCCAAATTCCATGTTCGTGGAACTATATTTCCATCAGGTTTCAATAGTCGGTATGCCCTGTTAGCCAAGACCTCTACTGCAACCAAAGGACCTTCCCAATTTGAGCCTAGAGCCCCAAATATTGGGTCATTGGTATTGGCCATTACTCTTCGCAGCACAAGATTCCCTTGCAGAAGTTTCTCCCCTTGAGTCTAGCACTGTAATTATTTTTCATCCTTTTTTGGCATGCAAGGGATCAAACTGATTTCTCGTCCCTTTTCACTTGAATAAGACCAAGGGTGGCTTCTTTTAATTATTTATTTTGCGCAGCCGTATATGATAGTCTTCTAAGTTACAGGATTTATGCTTCAACGGGGAGCATGGCTTCATAGTCGTAGGTAAGGAGAACGGTGTATAGATAGTTGGGGATTTGGATGAGGTCCTATAGGCCTACAATACTGAAGACAGCTCCCCCGTCCACTTCCATTTTGCCCTTTATAGTTTTTCTTACGTAACTTCTTTATAGTTTTGTTTCCTTCTTCGGCCTTCCCATTTACCTATGGTACATGACTGAGGAGAAGCTTTTTATTAACACGTTCCTTACGCAGAGCTCTATGAAATCCTTGCTTTCAGAATGGGTTTGCTTATCTGAAATTATTTTATGGGTGATCCCAAACCTAGTGGTTAAGTTTCTTACCCCAATAGTGGCTACTTTCTTGGCGGTGATCGTAGCTAGGGGTTCTGCTTCTGCCCATTTGGTGGAGTAGTCTATTGCTACTATAGCATACTTTATGCCTCCATTTAACATGGGAAGTGGACCTATCAAATCTATACACCACATGTCGAACGACCATGGCTGGCTAATGGGATGAGCTCATAGGAAGGCTGCCTTGGGCACTTGCGAACAGTTGACATCATCACATCTTCTCACGTATTTTGTGGCCTGTGGTAATAGTGCCTTTGTACCTTCCTAGCTAATTTGGCCCCTCTGAAATGATACCCACACTTCCCTTCATGTACTTCGCTCATGACCTGTATCCCCTCTTCTTTGGAAACATATATATAATAAGGGGTAGGGTACCCTCTCTTTTATAATATGTCATCAAAGAAGGAGTAATACGGGGTCCGATATCTTGTTTTTTGGGCTTTGTTTTTGTTTAGGCCTAGGATTCCATCCATTAAGAATTGTTTAATATTGGTCATATATGAGTTTTCTTCTACCTGTTAAGATGTAGGCATGGTCAGAGACTGCTCTCGATTTTCCTCTATTTCCTGGTCTTGAGCTTCTTAGATTGTGGTTCGTCAGGCACTAGTTAGGACCAGTATTTGATTAGCTTCAGTGATGCTTGGTTTGTCAGGTTCCCAATTGGAATAGCCTTCATTGCATTTTCTACTTTTGTGATAGCGAGTTTCGCTAATGAATCTGTAGAAGAGTTGTTCTCACATGGAATTTGACCTATATCAAACTGTTCGATATTTAGCCAGAGTTGGCTCTTTCGCTTAGTAATAACCCTACACTTGGTTCAAAACATACTGGGAATCACTGTGAATTTTAATATCAGTTACCTTCATTACCTAAGCCATCCTTAAGGAGCAAGGAGAGCTTCATATTCTTCTTTGTTATTGGTAGCTTTAAACCCAAGCTACACTACCCTATATAACATCCGTTAATTTGGAATGATTAGCACATATACAATCCTCGCCCCATATTCATTTGATGCTCCATCCACAAATAATTGCCAAAACTACAGAGTTGGCGCTTTTTCCTTAGGTTGGAGCTTAGTAGATAATAGGCATTCCATGATGAAATCTGCTAGTTCTTGACCTTTGATTGTTGTTCTCGGACAATAAGAGATATCATACTGATTGAGCTCCATTGGCCACTTTAGCAAGCGATCCGACGATTATGGTTTTTGTGATACTAAGCGGTTTTTCTATGAGGACTTTGATACGATGTGCTTGAAAGTAAGGCAATGAATTCCTTGCCATGAGAAGTAGGTTATAAGCTAGCTTTTCAGTGACTGAATAATTGAGCTCTGCTCTTGACAAACGCTTGCTTGTGAAATGGATGGCCTCTGGTCTCCTCATCTTCGTGAACCACTCCAACACTAATAGTTTTATCAGTTACAACTAATTATACATAGAAGTCCTCAAATGTTACCAGTTTTGTTAGGATGGGGGTGTCGATCAGATGGTCCTCCAGATTTCGAAATGTGATTTTCCATTCCTCGGTCTACTCGAAAATTACATCCCTTCTTGTAACAACCCGCCTTGTAACGGGCATACTTTTTTATCTAGAAAAGGCCCATCGATCATTAGACCGATTCTAAAGCTAGCTGTTGGTTGGTAAAATTGAACAATACATAGAGTCATGCACTAATGCTATCAAAATCTCATGGTGGAAAGAATAAAATATAATATCAGAAACAGTACCCATTTTATAAAAATTCATAGTACAATATATCAAAATACAATAACATCAGGCCTGAAATGGGTACATGATAAAATATAAAACATTACTAGATAGATAGCTACCGCAAGACTCTATTTCCGCCTTCATCTCCTAAATCTGCATCGTCTTCTCTAACCTATATTGTAATGAGGAGGGGTCAAAACAACAATGTCTAGTGAATAAAATCACGAGACTTTCCATATTTGTACATGGGCAGTATAATTCAGATAAAAATATGTCTTATGTATCCTAACTATATTTCTAATAAATATCTCCAACAGTAAGCCCGAATGCTCTTCCAGCGCAATCCTATGACTTACACTTTCCTAACCCAAACGCTATAACTTACTTTCCATTGTAGGCCCAAGGCCATTCCCAATCCCATTTTCATCTACCGTCAATCATGTCCTAACAAAGCCAAAGAAAGTACCGAAGCCACTTAATACCTTTTCATTGGGAATTAGGCAGATTCTGACTGTTTAATACCTATCAGGCAGGTTCCCTTCATTTAATATCTAACCAAAGGCGGACCCCTCTTTGGTACTATCTAGCTAATACCACACAGAATCTCATCAGGTTACTTAATACTTCTTTTCAAAAGAGGTAGACCCTGCAATAGCCTCTTAGTACGTCGAAACCAAAGCAGACCATTCTTGAGATTTCCATCTATCGTACCTAAACGCTATCTCCGATCATTTAATACTTCCTAACTAGGGAGGAGGCGGACTCTACAACAGGCACTTACTACCCCCAATTCCCGAAGTAGGTCCTACATATTATGACCTGTAACCCAACGTAATGTCTCATATTAGTCAAAATAATTGAAGGAACTGGTGGCCAAATGAACTGAGCAAACTTACCCTATAGAATTGGAACTAACCTCGCGTTCTCCATGGGTACTAATTGTAGGTGATGTCTCACATTAGCCCTAAGGTCACACTGCTGGTAGCCAAATTAGCTGGGCAGACTTCTATATGCTTTTGACTGACCTCATATCCTTACAACTAAGTCATAATTTACACTCTCCTAATCATACTATCACATACCTCACCACATTCTTCTAAGGCTATAAAGAAAGATTCTTTATTCCGCCACTAATCATAATCATCCTTAACTTCCATCCTATAATGTTTTATTGCTAACTGCTAACTAATTATTACACAATTAATACGTTATTAATTATACATTGTTTATGCACTAATATGTATATAAATACATACCAAAAATTCATAAACATGTGAAGCTTCCATCTTATGTTAATTGTTTAAATGTCCAAACTTCCTATTTATACAAGTCTAATTCCATACCATAACATACAAATTAGCTAATATCCTTAGCCCAATAATAGACTTATATAAGAAGATAGAACCAATTTTCAAACTTATTTTATTTTACAATAGTAGAATCATCATCAATAGAATTTCAAGTTCAATCCATTTACACTCTATTCAACTTCTGCATATAAAATGAAAAAGGGTTCATATTAATTTCTAACCTCTAATCATGCCAAAATAGGAAAGTGAGAAGTGGAATAGAATGTAAAATAATAAAATTGCAATAAATACACAAATGATGTTATTTTAATATATAATAATTGAGGTTTTAAAACATAAGAATTGACAATTCGCTTTGGGGGAATTTTTGGATTTTAATTTGGTGTTTTCGTGAACAAAACCAAGGTATATATTAAATCCAACCTATACTATACAATTACTAAAATGAGAAATACTAAGATTTCCACTCATAGATAATTCTCATCTTTCTCCTTTGGATTTTAATACACCTACTTCTTTTTTCTTTTTTCGAACCTCTTCCTTTTGAAATATACAATAAATGGATTGTATATTAACTAGATTCAGAAATTCACGGACTAGAGGTGAATAGAAATAGAAATTTTATATTAATTCCTAGAATCCTTTATATAAAGATCTTAAGAAATTTCTAAATCGTGTGGAAGAAAGAGATTAATAGATTTCCACATAACTTTTCAAATAATTTGTGAATAAAAGTGAGGGGGCTAGGCTCTTATTTAGATTGGTTAGAAGTCAATAGAACCATCGTATTTGAGTAAGTTTAAAATAATAATCTTTCAGCAGTTATCGGCCTAAAATAACCTTGGCCCTGCCATTATATCGATCGATCGCCCTTCCTCGAGATGTCAACCGGCCCAAGGAAGTTGGTCAACCAATAGCTCATATTTGGGATGTTTTTATTTATGCCATTTAATTTTTATTTAATTTCCTAATTAACCTTAACATTAACATTTATTTTAAAGTTTTCATTAACCCCATTTCTAACCAACGTCAAAATTTTAAATTCTTATCATTAATTACAATTTGAATATGAATTCCACTTGAATTATTTTAAATTCAAAACTTCAAACGCCAACAAATTTTCCATTTGACCTTGATTTTAGAACTATATACATGTAAATTGATAAGAAACTGTCACGAACGCAACGACGCCGCTTTCATGGTCAAATTTAAACATCTACAAATCCATTTTTGCCTTATTAGTTAATTATTTCTTACTGATTATTACTGGGTGTTACATTTCTCCCCCTTAAAAGGGTTTCTTCCCCGAAATCCATAAAGGACATACGGTATAATCCACTAAACATTTATGTTATACAACTAAGTTATCTACACAACCAACTACTTAACCAAAGGTGTAATGTGATTGTGTATGCAAATATATTGTAGGCGAGCTCAATCTTAGCATGAATGCAAGACCATGATATATAGGCTTGCATGAAAACATCCTAAATAGGCAGAGAATCTCTATATGAGTGCAAAAACGATTGTAAAAAGTGTAGCAACCATCCCCATATTGAATATGCGAGTATATGATTTTTGTTTGATGATAATAAACATATATATATATATATATATATATATATTCATTTAAATGTATTTGTTAATGTACTATTTTATAATGTCTATTTTATTTTTCACATAATTAATATATATTTGTTGAATAAAATAAATAACACAGGATTTGAATTCAAACGGATATATTATTCAAACAAATATTTGTTACAATTTTTGAATAGTACAAATTCAAGCTCTCACTATACATATACAATTTTGATTATAATAAAAATTCAATTACATCCCAATCTTTCATTTACAAATGTCGTCGGTACATATCGCTCGTTCACTCATAATTTATCTTCAACTTTATTCCAAATTGAATCCAGCATCTGAGTAATCTGCAAAAATAAATACTGACATAGTAAAATTGAAAAGGAAATATTTTTGCAGTATAAAATAAAATGTAATTTTGAAAATATTTTTTGCCTCAGTTATTTGGATTGTTCGTCATCATTTAAATTTGAATTCATCATACACGAACAGCTTGTGACATGCTCGGTGTATCACTGTACATGCCACAAGGCCGTTCACACCGATATACTTGATAAAATTATAGGGACAAGTGAGCACAAGGTCAAACCCAAATAAAAAGCCGGGTTCAACTCAAGTGAAACGCAAATAAAGTCACTTTATCAGTACAAGGTCAAACCCGAGCTCCAAGCTGGGTTCAACACAGGTGCACTACAAAATATCCCAAAACTGTCGAGCATAAGGATTCAAATTCAGCCCATACAACACAGTCTCGACCAAAAATTCGGTTGTACACTTGAATTCAAACTGTGAATCAAGTCATGGTTCAAACCAGGAATGCAACACTGCTTCACATACATGACAACCAGAGTACATGAATGAAGACTACACATATATAAACTGCAGATGCAGCCGATCAGTTCAACATGACATCAACCCAATGCAAAACCACCATCAGATGACAAAACAGTATAAATGAAGACTAACAGACTTCAACATATGATCAGTGGCAGTGCATATACATAGTAGACACACACAGGTAGTGCATACACGAAACAATGAACCAGACAAGGCACAGAGAAAATTCAAGTGAAGCAAAAGTCACAAGGGATTTCAAAAATAGTCTAAGTCATAGCATTAAGTTCGAACCAAAAATAATGGTCATAGAGAAATAATTCAAAGTCAGTGTCGGAGTTGAACAATTCAGAAATCGACACCGTGTTGGCCAAGCAAAGTAAAAATCGAAGCCGTGTTAACCAAGCTAAAAATATACGAATTGATATTGTCAGAAATCATCACAATCATCAATGCAAAATCGAACGGCAAGCAAAAAATTATCGGACGAACTCGTATGAAATATACGAATGAAAAATAAGGAATTCGATTCCTATATAAGCCCTAAAACATCATTGGCAAAATGCATCGAGTTCAAGCATATCACAGATCACAACATCAATTAGGAACTCGAATCAAGTCGGGTACAGTATAAATCAAAAAAGGAATTTCACGTACCAATCTCTCAATTAAGTAAAGGCACTTGACAACTTGAAGCCGTGAACAAATCAACCGAAGAAAGAAATTGA
Source organism: Allium cepa (assembly GCA_030765085.1). Taxonomy (NCBI): domain Eukaryota; kingdom Viridiplantae; phylum Streptophyta; class Magnoliopsida; order Asparagales; family Amaryllidaceae; genus Allium; species Allium cepa. Next base: position 474,154,364 of record CM060929.1, read on the forward strand.
AGCACCAACAAAAAAAATTGAAGCAGCGACTCAATTTCTCAAAGCCCTAATTTCAAGAAAAGAGGAACGAGCAAAGAAACAAGGCCAACGTTTTACAGGGCAAAGGAATACAGCCGAACGAATAAAAGAAAAAGGGGAAAGTATCTCATAATAGTTAGGCCAGCTTTGTTCTTTAAAAGCTTTGTTATAATTAAAAAAAGAAAAATAGGGTTTTGAGTTTAATTTTTGTTTAATTTGTATTCTTCTTTTTGAAACGGCTGTAAATTATAGTCATTTAACTAGGGGACAAACTACGTGGCGTAGTTTGAGAATTCGCAACTCAATGACTGAGTTGTGGCAGGGTTTTGAGCGTAGAGTTAAGGCTAGTCGATAACAGGTGTCGTGATTTTACGTGTGTAAGCGTCTGACTGCTTAATTTCTAGTAGAAACCTTGGGGGCTGCACGTAGACAAGGTTTTGCCGAAGCTGGGTAAATTCCATGTCATTCTATTTCTGCATTTATTATTCTACTATTATATGTGCTGCTATTTTGATATATCTGTGTTGAAAATATTTTATAAACTTTCGCAATAATTTTTATAATTGATAGCATCACCTATTCACCACCCTTTAGGGTGAAATCGATCCTAAGTGGTATCAGAACAAGGTACAAAATTTTTGTTTTAAAAAATTTGATCTTTCTAAAACCAATTTTTGTTTTAAAAATTAGAATTTTTAAAATGGCTTCTTTTAATAATGCTTTTGCGGAGGGTCAGTCCATAGTTAGACCACTAATGTTCAATGGTGAATATGCTTACTGTAAAAATAGGATGGAAATTTTTCTGAAAACCATTGACGCTTGGGATATTGTTGAGACACGGTATAGAGCACCAACTATAATTGTAAATAATTAGAAAATAAATAAACCGAAGGATCAATGGACAGATCTAGAAAATATGTTACAGAATACTAATGCCAAAGCTATGAATTCGATTATTTGTTCGTTAGATCAGTTTGAATTTAATCGTGTCTCACATTGTCTAACTGCGTAGGAAATATGGCACACACTAGAAGTAACTCACGAAGGAACATCTCAAGTCAAGGAATCTCGCCTTGCCATGCTGAGTAGCGAATACGAGAATTTAACAATGGCCAAGGAAGAAAATGTTAAAGAGATGTATGGACGACTTTCCAACATCGTATACAAATCAAAACCTCCCGGAAAATCATACACAGAATTGGAAATAGTCCGAAAAATCCTCAGAGTCCTTCCACGAAGTTTTGAAGCAAAAGTGACTGCCATTCAAGAATCAAAAGATTTAAAACAAATCAAAGTTGAAGAACTCATCGAAAATCTCACTACTTATGAGCTAGAAATAAAATTCAAGGAAGAGCGTGAAGGAGGAGATACTCGAAAGAAAGCAATAGCTCTCAAAGGAACAACTGAAAGTGATGATGATGACGATGATGATGGAGCAGCAGAGTTGGAAATGGTAATAAAGAAATTAAAAAGGTGGAACCGCAAATACGGAAATCCAACTCTAAATCAAAAATTAAAAAGAAGAACAATCAAAGTTTTAGATAACATAGAATAGCGAAAAATCATATGTCGTAAGTACAACCAACCCGGACACATCAAGCCCAATTGTCCTCAAAATCGACGCGACTTTGAAAAGAAATCAAAAAGGAGAAATTTTGCAGCCACGTGGAATCAAGTGATGAAGATAATCAAAGTACTAGTAGTGAGAGTGAGAAAGCAGATATGTGCCTTCAAGGTAATATAACTGATAGCGATGATGACGAGCCAAGCGAGGTATCACAACCCACTCACTCAGAAATACTTATATATTTCCACGAAGTAAATGGCTGTTTTGAACGACTTAGGGAGAAGTATGCCAAGCTTGAATCACAAAGATAGTTTGATAGAAGTAAATGAACAGCTTGAACAATTATTTAAAAACTATCAAAACAAGTACCTTAAGTGTGATAAGTGTCCAACATTCGAAGAAGAAATTAAAAAATCAGAAATTAAAATCAAATCGCTTGAAAATAAATTTCTGATTTTAAAGGAAAGTGAAAATACTAAAAGAGAGAACTCTATTAAAAAGTGCACACAATTATTAAACGAAAATGAATCTCTCAAAACACAAGTCCAACAACTGTCAACAAATTTAGATAAATTCTCAAAAAGTGAAAGATCGTTGAAAATGCTATTAGGGAAACAAACTACTAATACAGTCAGATAAGGACTTGATATAATCAATCTGAACCTCTTAAAAGAAAAATTAGTCAAGTCAATTCAATGTGCACAATTTATAGAAAATTTGGACACAATCAAAACAATTGTTGGTATAGACCCAAACAAGTGAAAACTACAACAATTTGGGTTCCAAAAGGCACAAATATAAAATCTCTCAAAGTTAAACAAATCTGGGTGCCGAAAGGAACATATATAAATAGTTTCGGTCTCCATAAAATTATTTTTCAAAATATTTTTGCCACTAACAACAAAGGACCTATAAAAACAAATAGGTCACAAAAACCTTATATCGTGTAGGTATGGTGGCAGGCTAAGGAACAACATTAGTGTTAGCTTGGATTCTGGCTGTTCCAAGTACACAACAGGCGACAAAGCATAGTTCCTTAGCCTAGTACAAAGGTGACAGAACCATAATGGACAACCACGGAATATATCGTAAAGGTAAAATAGGTAATGGCATATTTATTTTGAACGATATATTAAATGCGATAATGTGTACCGTAATCAGAATTAAATCCGCCAGTAATGTGATGACGAAATAATGATGATTTTGATTCTGACCTATTCAAAATTGTTGGCCAATTATATTCTTATGCCAAGAACACTATAAAAATTCTGGAGTCTTTGAATTACTTCATATATATTAGTTTGGATTAATAATAGTGTTTTATTGGATGATAATACATTTGGTTATTTTACGGCTGACTCTACATTCACGGTTTTTGATTATTTACACGGCTTTAATTCAAATTCAAGAGAATTACATTTAAAAAGTTGTTAAAATTGATTTTAAGATATTTTGATGCACACTTCACGGTCTGGTCTATCAAATTAACTAATGATAATTTCGAGTGAAAGAAAAATTTAGATGCAGATTACACTGGCAATCTAGTTGGTAGAAAAATTACTAGTGGAACGTGATTTATGATGAGACATTTAGTAACTGCATCGTTTTTCAAAGAAAATATCTGCATATTTTTCACTCCAAATAATTTTCAAATTGCAGACATCTTTTTTATAAAACCCCTTTTCTAGAAAATCATTTTTGACCTTGTTTCAGATTAGTCATTTTAAAAAATTGATTTTACAATTATTTTTGAATTTGATTTTAAATGACTACTTTGACTAATCTGACTCCCTAATGATTATCGAAAAGATAAATAGTGATTGAAAAAGTGATGAGTGTTAATATTAATCATATATTATAACTTGAGATGGTATATTTAGTAAATTTCCTTAGAAATTTGAACAAAGGTTATAAAAACTTTTTGTTGGTAAAAATTCCATGACCATCTCTATTTCTATCATATTTCTAACGACCATCACTCATCAAAATTCAATATAGTTTGTCGACATGTGGTACTTTAAACAGGAATCGTTCGTTTTTCATTTTATATTTTTTCAAATAAAATAAAATCCAAAGTATTCACTCTCATTAAAAAGTCCTCACGGTTATGCATGGGTGAATTACTTGGAATTTGATTGTGCTTCCATGCTCATTCAAAAGTCCTCGCGGTTATGCATGTATGGAACGCATATCAAAATTGATTTATTAAATAAACAAGTTGATTCTAATCCCATTTAAAAGTCCTCACGGTTATGCGTGGTTAGAAGATACTGGAATTCATTTTTTTAAATAAAATTGGAATACTACTAATCTCATTTAAAAGTCCTAACGGTTATGCATGGTTGGTAGATATTCAAATTCCTGATGTAAATATACCATAAATAGACACAACTGTATGGTCTTATATGATGACATCATTCACAACATTCTGAAGGTGGAATATGCGCTAGTAGAGCATTTATGATTTTTGTTTGATTTTTTATTGAAATTTAATATTTATATTCAATTGAGTTTTAATGTTGCATTAATATCTGTCACTTTATCTTTATTTTTCTAACACTATTGCTCTTTTGCTGATAACAAAAGGGGGAGAGAAAAGTTAAGATTTTGTCAAATAAAAGCCAATAAAGGTCAAATATTTTCCATTTGCATCTTGGCTCATTTGCATATTTTTATGCATATATGAAGGGGGAACTTGTGTAGAGAGGAAGCATTCAAATAGGGGGAGAAAATTGAATGTTCAAATACATTTAACAAATTTAAAATCTTAAATATATGTTTGTTATCATCAAAAGGGGGAGATTGTTGAATATGCGAGCATATGATTTTTGTTTAATGATAATAAACATATGTATATTCATTTAAATATATTTGTTAATGTACTATTTTATAATGTACTATTTTACTTTTCACATAATTAATATATATTTGCTGAATAAAATAAATAACACAGAATTTGAATTCAAACGGATATTTTATTCAAAAAAATATTTGTTACAATTTTTGAATAGTACAAATTCAAGCTCTCACGATACATATACAATTTTGATTACAATACAAATTCAATTACATCACAATCTTTCATTTACAAATGTCCTTACTGCATATCGCTCATTCACTCATAATTTATCTTCAACTTTATTCCAAATTGAATCCAGCATCTGAGCAATCTGCAAAAATAAATACTGACGCGGTAAAATTGAAAAGGAAATATTTTTGCAGTATAAAATAAAATGTAATTTTGAAAATATTATATGCCTCAGTTATTTGGTTTGTTCGTCATCATTTAAATTTGAATCCATCATACACGAACAGCTTGTGACATGCACAGTGCATCATTGTACATGCCACAAGGCCGTGCACACCGATATATACTTGATAAAATTACAGGGACAGGTGAGCACAAGGTCAAACCCAAATAAAAAGCCAGGTTCAACTCAAGTGAAACACAAATAAATTCACGATATCAGCATATGGTCAAACCCGAGCTCCAAGCTGGATTCAACTCAGGTGCACAACAAAATATCACAAAACTGTCGAGCATAAGGATTCAAATATAGCCCATACAACACAGTCTCGACCAAAAATTCTGTTGTACACTTGAATTCAAACTATGAGTCAAGTCATGGTTCAAACCAGGAATACAACACTGCTTCACATACATGACAGCCAGAGTACATGAATGAAGACTACACATATACAAACTACAGATGCAATCGATTAGTTCAACATGACATCAACCCAATGCAAAACGACCACCAGATGACAAAATAGTATAAATCAAGACTAACAGACTTCAACATATGATCAGTGGCAATGCATATACATAGCAGACACACATAGGCAGTGCAAACATGAAACAATGAATCAGACAAGGCACAGAGAAAATTCAAGTGAAGAAAAAGTCACAAGGGATTTCAAAAATAGCCTAAGTCATAGCATTAAGTTCGAACCAAAAATAATGGTCACAGAGAAATAATTCAAAGTCAGTGCCGAAGTTGAACAAGTCAGAAATCGACACCGTGGTGGCCAAGCAAAGTCAAAATGCATCGAGTTCAAGCATATCACAGATCACAACATCAATTAGGAACTCGAATCAAGTCGAGTACAGTATAAATCGAAAAAGGAATTTTACATACCAATCGTTCAATCGACTAAAGGCACTCGACAACTTGAAGCCGCGAACGAATCAACCGAAGAAAGAAATCAAAGCATCAGCAAAAAAACTAATTGAAGTGACGACTCAATTTCCCAATGCCCTCATTTCGAGCAAAGAGGAACGAGCAAAGGAACAAGGCCAACGTTTTATAGAGCAAAGGAATACGGCCGAACGAATAAAAGAAAAAGGGGAAAGTGTCTCATAATAGTTAGGCCGACCTTGTTCTTTAAAAGCTTTATTGTAATTTAAAAAAGAAAAATAGGGTTTTGAGTTTAATTTGTATTCTTCTTTTGTAAATTCTAGTCGTGTGACTAGGGGACAAACTATATGGCGTAGTTTGAGAATTCGCAACTTAGTGGCTGAGTTGTGGCAGGGTTTTGAGCGTAGAGTTAAGGCTAGTCGATAACGGATGTCGCGAGTTTACGTGTGTAAGCATTTGACTGCTTAATTTCAAGTAGAAACCATGGGGGCAGCACGTAGGCAGAGTTTTGAAAGCTGGGTAAATTCTGTTTCATTCTATTTCTGCATTTATTATTCTGCTATTATCTGTGCTGCTATTTTGATATATATGTGTTGAAAATATTTTATAAACTTCTGCAATAATTTTTATAATTGATAGCATCACTCTATTCACCCCCACCCCTCTATGGTGAAATCGATCCTACACCCCAACCATCCAATCTAGCAACCACCATGCAAGCAAAACCTAACTTTGGAGAGAAAAGGTTTACCAAAAAAAGCCCAAAATGAGAAGTCCAGATCTTCTCTTCGGTTTTCCATGTTCTTTCTGCCAAATTACCTTTCCATTGTACTCAAATCAGCCTAATTTTTTTATTGTAGAGATTTCTAATTCCATGCTCCACTATGCATGCGATGCACAGGGTGTGATCAACTCTATCTCAATGTCTATTAACTGATCAACGTCGACGTTGGTGGTTGTGCTATGAAATTATTTCCTCAAGTGCGAAACATGAAAAATGTTATGGAATCCAGCCAACTTATCTAGTAGCTCTACTTGATATGCAAGTTTCCTTATTCTTTCCAAGACTGGGAAAAGCCCAACAAAACTTGGTGCCAACTTCCCCGACTTTCCAAACCTCATACATTTCCTAGGAGGCAAAAATTTAATCGAACACCATATCTTTCACCTAAAACTCTAATTCTTTCCTTCGCTTGTCCGCATAGGACCTCTGGCGATTCTGTGCATCTCTAATACCTCTAATTTAGATTAACATCATTCATGTGATTTAATTAGATAATTTAAATAGAATAATGCAATGCATACTAAGATATAGAGGATGAGAATTGATAATTAACAAGGACAGGCCTCAACCAATAAACTATTAAGTTTGTTTTAAAACTCAACATATAAAAGTATATATGAGAAAGGAAAATTAGAAATGGATCTATCTTTTATCCATTAAACCCTCTCTTTCCCATATCGTTTTCATTTTACTAGTGCAAAATAATCAAAGTAAAAGAATATGAGGCCGGCAATTAAAAAAGAAGAATAAGAAAAAAGCTAAGTAAATTTTGAGAAAAAAGCGAGGGAAAACATTCTCCATCAAAATCTCAACTCCGTTATCAAAATTATGGTGAATAAAAACAAATCATCCCATTTTTTTGCCTATTTGGATTCAGATTTGATGAATTTTGATTTGTTAATGATGCTGTGATGTGCCATGTCAGATTTTTACAATTATTTGGTTGAAATAATGAATTATTGGAATCTTTATGAAATCATTATGATAGGTTTGTGATCAAAACCTTATTTTATGATCTTCAAATGATTTGATTTTTAGGTATGTTGTGTAAAACCTAATTTCGGAGATGATTTTTTAATTCTATAATATTTCGTATTAATGGGAATATTTTATGAATTTTCTAAGGAAGAAAGGGTATTTATTTCGGGTTTTAATTATTGGATATTATTAAATGAAGTTTTTTTCCAAAAAATTATACGTTAAAGAATATGTAAATTCCGATTTTTAGTGAATTTTGGGGATTTTTCTCGTGTAATTATGCTTTCATATAAATTTAATAGGCTAGAAAAGTTTATAATTATTATTATATAGTTAATATTGATTAAGGGATGCAAATTGAATTTTTGAGAAGAAAAATAGGTTGTGGCAGTTTTCTCAAAAATAAATTAATAAAGATTGTTTTAACCAATAGAAAGTTGACAAGGGTTAGGAGTTAGTGGGAAGTAACTCCTTTTAATATAAATAAAAATGTTTTTATAATAATTACAATAATGCCATGTTGCCAACGTTTATGCTGAACCGAACGACGTAAACCTGAATGGATGTCTATGATATCAATTATAACGACCCAGAATTTCACCGCTTTGATTTATGAATATTTAATCAATTTTAAATATTCAAAAAATAGGTTTTATAATTAACATGAAACCCTTTTAAATATTAAATAATGACGACGAAATAGTTTTATAAATTTTTTTACGAAAACATGTAGTTCGAAGAAAGAGAGAAAATGTGATCGAAATTCGTTTTTCGAATTTTCAACTTTCATCACCTAAAAGTTGTTGGAAACATTTTGAAATCCTTTGGGTAAATATACACATTTATAAATAAGTGAGTGCGTGTGTGTATCTGTTTATGTATTTATACCTAGGTATATAACGTTTAAAATATAATTAAGTAAAAAAGTAGGTATCACATCATAAGTAAACATAAGTAGATTAGTACTAAAACATATTTAAACATGTTGGAACATGGTGATGTGGTAAAATGAGGTGGAGGGCTATAAATTTTGAAATTCTAAGGGGAAGGAGACATGTTTGATGTGGCATGCTTTGGCGGAGGGTAACGTAGCTTATGGGTGTTTTGGTAATTTGTATATTTAATTTTATATAGAAACAATTTCATATCCACTCCCTCTCTCTTATTTTCATTTTTCATTCTTGTTTGCAAACTTCGTTCTTCTTTCCTAAGCTCTAAAAGACATTCCATGGCTTCCATCTTACTTTTCAAAGTTTAAAAAAATGGATTCTTTCTACCTTTTTAATCTTAAAAAAACTATGTAAACACACTATCTTCTCTAACTACACCGCCTCTTCCACAAAACAAGTCCACCTAACCCATTTCAAGCATAGGCCGAGCACTCTACTCCCTTGGTTGGGCACTCTACTCCCTTGGCTGAGTCCTACTTTGCACCTAAGGCCATAAATTTTTATTTTTTTTCAAGTTCAATGCAAAGCCCTAAGTCGTTATCAAATGTTAGAAAAAGATCGGGTCGAGTTAGTAAGTTTTTGGTAGCTTTAAGGTGAGTTAAAGCTCATCCTTTTTATAAAGTTTCTAACTTTATTTACAATGTATAACTGTTGTGAAATCATTGCTTGGTTGAATGAATATGGTATTGGGTTAGTTTTACGTGTGTATGCTTGGATTATAAGGTTGTATGTACTTCAAATGGATGAAAGTTAAGTAAGGTTGTTAGTGAAGTTTGGAAAAGTTTGATCTTTTACTTGTTTTTGTGAGTTATGGCATGCATATATTTGCAATTATGTATGTGGTATTGTATGCTAAAATGAAGAGAACATGAAGTTGAGATTTTGTGATATCGAGTTCCTTGGTTAACTTGTTTCCATTTAAGGTCATGTTGGAAAAGTTTTCAAGTTTAGACTTTGATTTAGTTTTCAAAATATTTTTTTTCAGAATCCTCTTGTTAAGTTATAAAATAGTTATTACATAAGGGTAAGTGTTTTTGAAATAAATTTGGAATTTAAAACAGGTTTGGAAATTTTAGGTCATATAACGATAGTTGCTATAAACGCAGTTCATAAAACGAACTCTTCACAAATTTTAAATTTGTTTTCACCTTAAGTATCATTTTGAAAAGTGTTTGCAAAACTTATTATAAGCATTTAAAAATAAATATTACTTATTTATATATTCATTTATTTAACGATTATTTAATTAACCAATTAAGTAAGTTATTTAGTACTTAGTCATTAGTTAATAGGGTAATTAGTATTTGAGTATTAATTTAGTAAGTTAATTATAATTAGTAAAATAATTAAAATGTTAATTATTATTTAAGGATGCATAATTATTTTAATTAATTATTAAAGATTAGTTATTAATTAATTAATTAATTTAAAAGAGTTTAATTATTTAATAAGTATTAATTAAGTTAAGATTTAGCTAAAAACTTAATTATGATTTAATTATTTATATTAAGGTTTAACTTATTGTTTAAGTTTTAACTGAGGATTATTTAATTAATTAATTAAGATTAAATAATATTAATTATCATCTAAAACTTAAAATTATTAGTAATAATTAATTAAAGATTACTGATGGTTTGATTTTTTAAAAGGTTAACAAATATTTAAATATTCATTTAAAGGATAATTTTAATTTAATTATTATTTAATAGTTTGTTATAGTTTAATTATTAACTAGTGGTTTAATCATTTTTAAATAAAGAGTTTGAGTATTATTAAATTATTAAATAAAAGTTTTAGAGTTTTAGATTACTTTATTTTTAAAGATCAGTTTTGTTTTAAAGAAACTTTCTTTTTTAAAGAATATTTTAAATTCAAAGGATTTCTTTGTTGATTACTTGAAGTAACCCCAATTAAATATGAAACCCAATGACATCTGTTTAGCAAAATCAAACACCGTTTTCTCAAGTAAGTTATATTGGACATTTGTTTGGTAGAATAAATCATAGTTCTGCCATAATTTCCCTTGTAGATTATGTGGACATCTATCTAAGCAGAATAAAAATCCATTCTGCGATTATGTTAACTTGAATATGTGTTAGAAGAACAAATCATGTCTGCTATTTAGTAACTTAGACATCACCTATATATTATTGATCGTTGGTTGTTGATTCCTTTTACATATCCGATTTATATGTAAATACTCATGCTATAACTTGTAATGTTGAACTCTATTAAAAAACGAACCATTGTGGTCTCTAAGCCACTTTCTGATTTCGTGAAATCAAATATTTTATTTTATTCATTTTGAAATGGTTTAAAGTTTATTATCATTTTAAATATGGTATCTAAAAGAAGATTATTAAACAATTATTTTATTAAAATGTTTGAAGTTAATTTAATACCTTTTAAGTTATTGTTCAAATCATTATATTGTTAACGTGGTTTGAAAATAATTAAATGAAGAATGTTTTAAATTAATATCTTTTTTAATTAAAGGTGTCTTAAATAATTGATTTTATAGGAGGAACTTCATGGATTAAGATTTATTAAAGGAGTTTAGTTTTAAATAAAGAAATTTTATGGAAAGATGGTTTGAATATTTATAAAAAAGTTTTATAAATGGTTTTGGAGATTTATAAGGTGTTTTATAATGGATTAGAATTAAGTAAAGGAGATTTCATAAATGAAAGAGACGTATTAAAAGGATATATTGAAAAAAATTATAAAAGAATTTGAGATGTGGTTTTCCCTTAACTGACCTTCTTAATTATGGTGGTGGGGACATTGTTCCATACTTAACCCCAAAGGAATAGTGTTCGGGGTTATTCTTATCTCTAATTTAAATAACATATGGTTGATCCTTTAATACGATTTTAAAATAAGAAATCTTCCACAAATGTTTCATGAACATACTTATATCAGTGAGATAAGTATATGAATGTTTTGATCAACCTTTTAAAAAGAGATGTAATAAATGAATATTTGTTTTCGAGGCATAGTGGTTGCTATGGGTAATTAAATCTCTAGATTTTTGCTTGTTTGTGAATTTGATAGTTAAATAACCGATTTTCAAATCTCGACCAGTTTTGACTTAGGAAGTATAATTGTATATGAGAGTCCCCCGATAAGGACTCGAATAATTTTTGCATACTTCCAAAGAGCTGGAATTGGGTTAGCCAGAAATTAGCTTATTTTGGAGATACCGATTTTCGGAATTATCTAAACCACTCCAAACTAATACATTAATGATGGATCGTTAGAAAGTTTGTTATGGAGCTATACTATTCTTCCTAAAGGTGATTCAAAAATGGAAAATACTAAATATTGATTATTTGTTTGATCCTGGAACAACTTGTGTGGATGAATGCTGGGATTTCATCTCTTCCTGGAGGGCAATGTTAGAATCCCAAGACGGTCTGCTACTAGAAAAGGAAGAGCACAGCCTCCCAAACCTCACATCCTGATAATGGTTAAAATAGGATAGATGTGGTAGGGCCATGTGGATTGTATCCATTAAGGTATGATCATCCCAAGATCTAGTGACGATATCTCTATGTATGCTTTGGGGCCCATTCTTGGTTGTTGATCACAGCCAAGGGGTGATCATATTCGATACTACCTAGTTCAGGGGTAGGACAGTACATTGTTGGTAGCGGTCGAATTTTTTTTGATCCCACTGTACATTTTATCTAGGGTTGTACATATTTTTAGAAGGTAGTCCCTTGCCATGCCATTGATGGAAATCCATTCTCCAATAAGCGCCTTTTTTTTATGTATACCTATTATTGATGTCATGTGCACACATCACAACTACTTGATTATTGGTATGTAAAAACCCATGACATAATTACAATATCACTGGATTTTATATAGAAATGTGTTGGTTATCTTAAGGTGAAAACTCATTCATTTTCGGCACGGTCTTATGAGATACCCTTAGTTTTAATGGTTTTTATAAAGTTAAACTTATGCTTTACTTGCACCAGACCCGTGATTCGCTCAGAGTTTTACTTTCTTTCCCTAAAACTCTTGGCTACAAATTTCTATGAGCAGTCAAGTAGTTCAGGTTTCCACGGATGCATTTTTAGAGATTCTTGGAGCATATGGCTTCATCAATAGCTACTTGTTTATTTTGTTTCTGCCTTGTCTTATGTATTTTTTATATCAGTTAAGTTTAGACAGACAGTTATAACTATCACAGGTAGAATTTATACTATTATGACTTTGTTCTACCATTTTCGAAATGAGTACATAAATTTTTATGTTAATTAATATATATATTGTTCTGTTATGTTGTGAGATTTTGTGTTATTTATTTTCTTCTTATCTTCCTTCTTCTTTCTTTTTTCCCTAACTATCTATCTTTCCGAGACTTAATTGTTCGACATGTGAATATCGTGGATGTATTATTGTCGATTTTTAAGGGTCGAAAAGGTAGGTCATTTACATCAACTCGATTGGTGTGGAATGAATCCCTTATGGTTGTAGTCTTATAAAGCCTATGGGATTGAATCAATGTTGACATAAGTAATGTCATAACATAATAGAACTATACCGACCTCTCTTATTCCTTTGTTTTAAAATATATAACATAAGGTATTGATGCTGTAAGTTTTCACTATGGTTTTAAACAATGCTGCATGCTTCGTATTTGACATCGTCGCTTAAGGCAGTAATGCCGCAAGTATTAGTTTTAAAATTGATTACTTTAGGCGGAAATGCCTCTAGTATATAAAATGGCATTGATGGCGTCTATTATTAATTTCGGCCTTAGTATTATAGGGGTAGAGTAGCCCAATTTTATGAATTCAATGTCAATTGTTTTAGGGCATTGATGTCGAAAATCATCAATGTCGCCCTTACTGTTTTAAAGCACACGATATTAATGGTTTTATGATATTGATAATGCATGTTATCAATATTGGCTTGTATGTATTTTGTGTATAAAAGGCTATATTTAATAGGTGCGGTGACCAATAAATTTCTATGTTACGACAACATCGATTTTGGTATTATAGCCTCATATTTTTATAAAATCGGAATTATTTTTAAAAGCTTTGATATGAAGGGACGCGACATCCCATGTCGGCCATATCAATGTCGCATGTTTTCAATGATGAACATATTCAAATTTTTAGCGTTATGCCCTATAATAAAGTGGCACAACATCCTTATATTAATATCAAAGGTATACATGGCAGTATTAAAATGGATTATAAATTGGCATGAGAAATTGGTAAAGTAATGAGCTATATTTTCCTTGTTATAAATATGAATTAAAGGGAATATTCATATATAATGATAAATGTTTTCAAGGAATAAATTATTACCTAGCCCAAGTTTTGATTTAAAATTACAAAGAGAGTTATTGCTTAAGATTAAATAAATAAACGATGCCAATTGACTGAACATATTTGAATGATGGGTATTATATGTTCTTGTCAATTATTTTGCATGATTATTATTGTCATACTCACATCATCATGAACCATTATTGCATTTTGAGATATTTAAGGGAAAAATAACTAGTTAGGTTGACCCATTAGTGAGTATAATTAGATTTAACACCTGAGTGAGTAGAGTTGCATCCAAGAGATCGAGTAGATCAAATGTGTAGGATGTTTGGACCGATTAAAAGATTATAACTTGAGATACAATATTATAGGATCCATTGGGTTCATAGTCATCCCATGAATAATGTCGCTTGAGTAATGTTATTAGAGATATCCAATAGGTCATAGTGATCCCATGAAAACTATGATTTAAATGTATTGTAATGTGAGAATCCAATACGTTAATAGTCATCCTATGAAAACAATGGTTTGAGAAATGTTATTGGAAAATTCCAATAGGTTCATAGTGGTCCCATAAAAATTACGATTGAAGAGTGTTACTATGAACGCCAGCATGTTCTTAGTGATCCCATGAAACTATTATTCAAGACAAGTAGTCCCTAATAATTTTTACAGGTTATTTGTCAGCCCATGAAAACTAATAGTTTCAGAGTGACCCTAAGAAACTATGAGGTGAGACAGATAGTGGGTTTTTTGAGAATGGGTGACCTTAGGGTAGATATAACCCTAAATTGATAGATGAGTCAGACTTACCGACATTGCATGCTTGCACAAGTATATGTTAAGTTGTTCTAACCATTGTCGTTGCAAGTGCATGCCTATAAATGACATATTTTGGATAAGATACTAGTGAGGGGAAAACACGTTTAGCCTCAGCAGCGTGGTCCTACTAGATATCTATTTAGCACGGTACGAAATGTGATTATTCGCACCAGACTGTTTGTTGGACTTGAAGTTTTTGTTTTTTCCCTTAAACTTTTGAGTAGCCATTTGAGTAAATCATGAGTAAGGATTTTAAGGTTAGACAAATAAGTTTTCGGAGACATGCAGCAGGCAAGCTAGCTATTACTAGTAAGGATTTTTTACCATGTCATTTTATCTGCTTGAATGTATATAATGGAAAATTGTATAATTGCCTAGTATTAAACTCTAATCAACTGGGGGGCATCTTCAAATGTTGCTCTTGGAGTAGTTTGTAATAATTACATTTTCTCTGAACATGGGATTGAAAGGATATATCTCTACTACTGATAATATAAAGGGGCATTTTACTAGAAGGACAAACTTTATAGTCCAATTAGTTTCTAGGACACACATCCATAGAAATTAATTTTAAGGCCAAAGTCAGCAGAAAAATTACATTCAATGACAAAATCAATAGTCTAATTACTTTGAAGGCCTTAATTTCATAGATTTTTAGGCCTTAGAAACTAATTGTTTTGCACTTTGTCCTTAAAAGTAATTATTTTAGTTGTGTGTCCTAGAAACTAATTTCACTCGCTAAAGAGGCCCTTATGGCAAATTTCCACTAATATAAACTCAACGAACTAACTTCAACAGTTTCTTTATAAGTCTCCAAAAATACCCCTAGCATTTGTTTTGTGTTCCTAGACTAATTTTACTACATCTTCAAAGACAATGAAACATAATTTGGTATGTCCGCCATCTCTCTTTCAAATTGCATAGCAGGCTGAAACACTTCCTCTTCCTCAACGCTAAACACATTTCCTTTAGGATTCAATTACCTACTTTCTCAAATTAAATACAAAACCCGAACAAAAAAAAACGATGGTTCTTCTTCTAAATCATTCTCCATCCAAATATTCCAGCCATACTAAGTGGATCGACTTTATTATCCCTTACTTCATCGACGTCTATTAACCCTAATTCCATTAATGCCTCTTAACCCAAATTACCAACGTCGTTATCTCTAAAATGAACAATGTTGCTCTATCACCAAACTGAATGTCGCTTTTGTCAGTAATTGACTAACATTACTGCTAGGATGTCCTTTAGGAAATGATCTAACCTTATGCGCAGGGTTGACGTTTACTGCACAGTTTCAAAATAAATTTCTAACTATTTGGTATAATGTTCGAGGTTGATGTTTACTACTTAGTTGTAAAACAAATTTCTTATTATTACTATTTGATAAGGGATAAACTTATGTCCTTTGGTTTTAAAAATGGTTTCTTACTATTCAGCATTTATAATGATATGTTGTTTAATTTTAAAGAAACTTTCAAAGTCTAGCAAGGGGTTTGGTCTGTGTTATTTTGGTGGAAAGCAACGAAGTTGGTTGTAGATGGTCAAGTTGGGTAGGTTTTGTAAAAGATGTAACAAGAGAATTGTACATATGCTGATGGTACCATGTTGGTTTAACTATGAGAACCACTCATATATATTTGTTTCATGTGATTTCTTCTGTTATCAACCTATTAAATTTTAAATGATAAAGGCATGTATTAAACCATCCTCCCAAGATGGAATTGGTTGTATTATTTAAGGGTTTCGTTTGAATAATTCCAAGATTAATTACTCATATTAGCTATTTTATTCACTCTTCGTAAGAACTCTCATTGCACCTGTATATATTTGTGTGATCATTCAATGTATACTAGCGAAAGTTCTTACATACACTTGCTATGAATGATTTTCCACCATATATACTATAATACTAATATCAAAGTAAGATGTCAACTATTGTCACATAATATCTCTAATGAATAATGGTCGTGTTTTAGATTACGTAAGATACTCAAAATTACCCAAATTGTTATATTTTTTTAAATCATGTATTCACATTGAAACATAATCAAATAATTAGCGATGTCTTCATAAAAAGTCCATATTGATTATTATATGTGTAAAAATTTGCATATATAGTGTGTGACTCTACACTAGTGTAATGAATAGAAATCTTATTTGTGAATGAAAGTTAAAACTTATCATTAAATTGTGATTGAAAATTTTCATATTCATGTGCTTCTGATATTATTGATATGATTAACACAGTGCTTTTTCTCATGGGAAATTAATAATATGGATGGCTGAAATATCCGAAGCACTTAGTTTCGGGCCTTAAAATAGGGGATGTTACATATTTTGTATCATAGCATAGGTTTATGAAAAAATTAAAAGATAAAAAGAGTTTTGAAAAGGTAATCCAAATGAATCAGAAAATATGATGGGTGTGATATCCCGGAATTTCGAGGAATTTAAAATGTGATAATCTTCTTGATAAATTATTTAAAATTGATGAAATTGTAAATTTCAAATATAAATAACGAAAACAGTTAATAACATGATGATTTTAAATATATTTATAAATGGATTCTTAATAGAATAATTATTTGCAAATTCAATTGGTAATGTTTTATAAATAGATTTTTAAATGAAATAATTATTTTCAAATATAGTTGGTGTTGATTTATAAATGAATTCTAAAATAGAATTATTATTTTTGAGTTAATAAGGAGTTTATATATATAATTAAGATTAATTTTAAAATACTTTTTTAAATAAAGTTATTATCTTTCAAAAGTAATAATGTGTTTGTTTATAATTAATATATATATATATATATATTTGAATTGATTTTGAATTTGAGTTGCATTTAGATTTAAATATGAATTTAAAGGGGTATAAATATATATCTTGAAATTATTTTGATAGAAAATATATGAATGAGTCTTATTTAAAATAAGATTTATTTCCTTAAAAAGAATTCATTAAGAAAGGTTTATTAAATTATGAAATAAATACAAAAAGGTTTATGTTAACATTTTAAAATGGATTAAAAATATTTTATATGATTTTATTTAAATATCATTGGTTTATACTTTATTTTCTTTTAAAGAATTTATTCATACAAATTTTAGAAGCATTTATTTATTTAGAAATGTATTTATTAATTTAGAAAATTTATGTAAAAGCTTTTAATGTCTTTTAAAAATAAATATAAATAAAATAATACAAGTGTAACTCTTTGACCCATGATAAAAACACATGTAAGATAATTAGCATTTATATGCGACAAGTGTTAGCAATTGTAAACAAGTGGCAAAATTTATTTTTATTTTCTCTAGTTCTTAAATAAATCATAATCTACATTATACAAACACATCTCTTATTTTTCCCATCTCTTTTTCTTATTTTCATTTCTAAAGAAACTCAAATCTATCTTCACAACCAGAAATTCTTTTGCATTAAAACCTGAAAACCCATCCTCAAACTCAAATCAATCACTCCTCAAATCAAAATCAAACCCTGTTTCTTTTCAACCTGTAAACACACTTTTTCTCAAATCAAAAGTCTTGAGGTATTTAGCCTGGAACCATTTTCAGATTTGAAACTTCAAACCAAAATAATTCAACCCTGTAATATTTTCTCAAATCTCAGGTTAAATGAAACTAAACCCTGTAGCCATTTTTCAAATCAGTGATTTGCAAGTAAACCTGAAATCATCTCCTCAAAACAAATCGAATCTTGAAAGTATTATAGCAGGTTTTCAAAATACAGAACTTCAGATTTTCAAATGCAAACCTGCAAACTCCTCAAACTCAAGAATCAAAACAGTAAGCAATCCTGTAGCAGATTTTTAAATGCAACCAGAAAATTCAATGACAAGCAATCCTCTTAAGAAAATTTTTGAAGTTACAGGGTTTTAATCAAAAGATTTCCAATTATAAAGAGAGATTAGCAAATTCAGTGTTCAAAGCTTTCCAGCTTCAAAGAAAATCCAAGCAATTCTAAGCATTCAGATCTCTGCTTTAAAATCTGGTGAACAAATTAAAATTAAAATTTAAGTAAATATACTTCTGTTTGCCTATGAAGTTTAAAATGAATAATGCTTGGTTGTGCATATTTATGTGAGTTATCTCTGTGATATGAATGTTTGTATATGTGCATGACTGTTGTGTTTTTTTTATATCTCTGTTCTTGGTTCAGGAAATAAGAGCTTGATCAAAAATCAAAACAAATCGTTCAGTATTTGTTAGGTTTGGAGATACAAACAATATATGTTTGTTAAATCATAAATTTAAGTTTAAAATTCATTTAAAACAATATAGGTTTAAATTTTTTTCTTGAACCAAGAAATACAGTAACAATTTTAAAATGCATGTTAAATCAAGTATTATGATTTGATAATTCAATTACATAACTTGAAACATCTATGAAAAGTATGATTATTAAGATAAAAATCATGAATTTTAGATTAGGATTTTTTATAAAATCCTAAGATGACTGGAGAGTAGTTTTGAGGCAATTGCTGATGATCGAATGGTCTGGGATGACTGGGATCTTTGCTGGGGTAGAGGAAGGATAGGGGTATTCGAAAAAAATGGTAGGAAGGGTGACCAATCATTGTGGTGATGGTGGTAAGGTAATCTTGTTTCTAACCCTAGTTTTGAGTCGAGTTGGAAGATTGGGATTCTTCTTTCCTCGGGTGCAGCGAGTTTTATGATATTCTGGGGATTGGTTCGTGGAAGACAGACGATTATATGGCTGGAGTTTTAGCGACTCAGATGGTCGGAGGGAAGGAATTCGAGGTGTTTTCTGGTGGTTGTGGGTTCCAGTATTTGTTCTGCCTAGCTCGATTTTGATTTGAGAAACGTGAGTGTGTTTAGATGATCGAACATTGATGTTGAGGTGATGGATGGTGTGTCGACGTCACCGGAGGTGATCATCGGCGTCGGCGTTGATTGTGCAGGTGCACAGGGGAGATTTGGGATGTCTATTGTTTGAATTGGTTTTTGCTCGAAGGAGATATCGAGTGTTTGGGGAAGAGACCCGAGTTCATACTCGAGTGGTTTTGAGGGGTTTTTGCCTGTAAATTTAAAACTTAAATTTTAGACTAAATTTTTAAAAATCGGTAGAAAGTGGATTGGCTAGGGGATAGGCCGAGTGGCCTTCGGGTAAAACCCGAAGCAACTGTTTAAAACAGTTTTTAGAATGTTTTAAAGTCAAATATTTTTGAAATTTGAAGTTAAATCTAGTTTAAACTTCTATATTAACTTACTTTATATATAATAATTATTTCTTAAATAATTGGTTATGAAATTATAAAAGATGTTTAAATTAAATTTTGTTAAATGAAATTTTAAAGTGATTTTAAAAGATTAATTTAAAATGTAAGTTTAAGATTTTATAAAAGTAAGTTTTAAAATACAAATTGTAATTAGTTTTGAAACCTCTACTTGATAATGTTTCAAGTTTTTTTAGGAAGTTAAGTTTTGATAACTTTAAAATTATCAAGTTAAATGATTATTTATTTTAAACTTAACTAATGATGTAATTAAGTAAAGATAAATTATAATGCTGAAATGTTTTTAAGTGTTAATATTAATAAAGGTATTAATAAGATAATATTTTATCTTAAGATGATTAAAGGTCTAATGCATTGAGATAAACTAAGTTAATTGTGGAAATTAAGTATAATTAATTAATTTAATTTATTTAATTATAAAGCATTAATTAAGTAATTAATTAAGAGTAATTAATTAGTTTAATTAATAATTAATTAAGTTTAATTAATTGTAATTAAGAATTATTAATTAAAGATTGTTAATTAATGATTAGAGATTAATTAATTGGGTAATTAAGTAATTAAGAATGAATTAATCAAGTGATTAAGATTTGATTTATTTGTAATTAGAAAGTTGTTAAGTAAGTAATTAGAGGTTACTTAATCAATATTTAAGATGTACTTAATTTGTAATTAAGTTTTATTAATTAATAATTAATTTTATTAATTAATACTTAAAGGATGATTAATCTATATTAATTAATTGATTAATCAAAAAGTTGATTAAGGATTAATCAGAGGGTAACTAAGGATTAATCAAAGGTGATTAAGGATTTATCAAGGGTAATTAAGAATTAATCAATGATAATTAAGGATTGATTAATTAATAATTACGGATTAATTAATTTGTAATTAAGGTTGTTAATTAATAATTAAGTTTATTAATTAATAATTAAGGGATAATTAATAAGTTAACTAATGATTAATTAATTTAATTATAAGATTAATTATGGATTAATTGATTTGTATTAAGACGTATTGATTAATAATAAAGGTTATTAATTAATAGTTAATGGATAATTAATCAGTTAATTAAAGGTTAATTAATTGATTATAAAAGTAATTAAGGGTTGATTAATTTGTATTAAAGGAGATTAATTAATAATTGAGGTTCATTAATTGATAATTGAAGGATAATTAATATGTGATGGAGATTAATAATGGATTGAAAGGATAATCAAGAAGTAATTAATTAATTAAATGTTTGTAATTACTTAATGATTGTTTAAGCAGGATTAGGAGATAATTCTTAAGTAATTAATTTAATTTAAGGTGATTAAATTAATTATAACATGGATTAATAATTCCTGTTTATGGATGATTGTTTGTGTAGAATATCTATATTGGATAATATCTATTGGATGATATATATTGGATGATATCTGACACAGCGGATAATAACAAAAACGATATAGATCGATGAAAGTAGCAAATGGTGGATTGAAGATACTGAAATGCCCAAATTCGTTGATCGCAAAGATACCGAATTCTAGCTATCTTCGACACGTTGATCGCGCACGATACCATGAAAGAAGATCTACAATTCTTCAAACGTTGATCAAGCGCACTTGATACCGTGAAATGGCTTCAACGATCGTTGATTCGATCGCACTCGAATAACTGAAAGTGGAGATAGGAGATCTCACTCAACTACCAATTTAGATGAAAGCACACAGCAATCAAACAAAGTTTTTATTCAAAAATCAACCCCCTTTTACAATGACCCTACTCGCCTATTTATAGGCTTTCGCCCAGCCCCTTAAGTCGTACACGACTTACGACTCATCCTTGGGTCGGCAGCGACTCATCAGCAGTGACTCAATATAGACGACATACGACTCATCGATATTACAACATCACGACTCACGACTTAACATTCAACGACTCAAAGAAAAAAACAAACAAATTACAACACAACGTCACGATTTACGACTTACAGAATCACAACATATTGCATCACTTAGGTCGTAGACGACCTAACTACATACGACAAAAGGAACAAACGGTTGACGACTTAAGAGACATCTTCAGACAGCACCTTCATGCGACTTAAACATGGACGACTTAAGACTTCAACGACTTAACATGAGTCGTAACTCGTCGGCAGCTTGAAGGAACGGTAACTTCCCACGACTCAGCTAAGTCGTAACCCGCTTCCGACTTAAGGCCTTTCACCATTGGAACTTCTTCCTGCTTTTTGTTAAGTCGTGGACGACCTATATCCATGACGTTAGATTGTGTGCGACTCATCAAACCCGAACGACTTAAGCTTCCATTAAGTCGTAACTCTTTTCCATCTGATCTGTTAGGTCGTAGCTCTTTTCCCCGAGCTTTGTTAAGTCGCAGCTCCCCCTTACGTGACCCCTTCGGTCGTGGACGACCTATAGCCTTTTTCTTAATTCGTGTGCGACTTATATCTTCCTTAAGTCGTATGCGACTTATCCCTTGGAGAATTATGGGTTGCGTATTTTCATCTCTGGCCTGAGCTGCATCAATATCTATTGGATGATATATATTGGATGATATCTATTGGATGATATTTATTGGATGATATGTTGTGATATTCTGCGATATGATATTGGATATGTCAGTGATAAATGTGTGATATTTATCTATGTTAAATGTTGTGCGAATTCAAGTATTGAATTGAATTGAAATGAATTGTTTTAAACTTTAAAACAACTTGGACCTAAAAGATGGCATTTTGGATTTCGATGAGACCGGGATCGGGTTTCCAGATTTGGATATCCGAAAATCACATCGATCCAAATTAAGCGTTAGGTCATGAATCTCAAGTGAAGATGAAGATTCAGAGTGCAAGGGTTATCATCGTTAACTCCGAGGGTGATTCAAAAATGAGTGTAACGAGATAATGCCTTCGGTTTCGTTCGAACCCGGAACGAACTTGTATGGATTGAATGCTTTCAGAACATCGTCAGGTGGACGATGAGCATTCTAAGATAGATGTGTTCTATAAAGGTAATCGTAGCCTCAAGCCTCATCAACCGGGAATGGCTAAAACAGGGGAGGTGCAACAAGGTTAAGTGGGTCATGCCCAAGTAGGATAAGAGATTCCCCTGTCTAGATGTCCCATTTTATTCGGCTGTGTGGGTAGTTGGTCTGCAGCCAACCACGGGGTAGTCTTGTTCGGGACTGTTCAGTAAGGAATGGTCCCGGCCTTGTGTTGCAGGGGATTTAGGGTGGATCCTCGGTACGTTGATCTAGGCCACATACTGTGACGGGCGGTACCCCAGTAGCCCTGCCATTGTATGGAATCCAATCTCCAATAAGTGTCGTACGTTTTGATTGTGCCCAACTATGTTGGAACGTGAGGTGTAAGCATTCGAGCTATTTCTGTATTTTACTTGAAAACCCTAGACACCATCATAATATCACTGGATTTCCTATCAAATTTTTTGCTAGCATAAGGTAAAAACTTACCCATGTTTTTTTGTGGGGAGTCCTACGTGATACCTTTTGTTTCAAAGTTTTTTTCAAAAAGTTGAGCAACTTTAAACCGTTTACTCACACCAGACCCATGTCTGACCCGGAGTTTATTTCTGTTTTTCTCAAACTCTCGGGTACTCAAATTTTCATAAGTAGTCAAGAGATCAGGTTTTGGCTTGACAAATATTGGAGAGCATGGAGAAGGAGTCCAGATGCAGCTATATCTATATTTCCACTGTGCTGAGTTGTGTTGTAGTCTTTGTTGGTTGTATTTGGAATGTAATGGATTAGACAGAACCTTATAACTATCTAATGTGAAAGGCTGTTGTATCTGTGTAACTCTGATATAAATGACTATGTAATTTTCTATTTGATATATTATATTTTGTTCCGTTCTGCTGTGAGATTCTGATATTGTTGAGTTCTTTCTTCTTTCTATCCTATTTCTACCTCTTTCTTTCTTATCGATAATGCGTCTTTCTGTGGAATGAAGGGCGGGTCTTCACAATTGGGGTATAGGATAACGCAATAGTAACGTACTTGCAATTGCTATATATAAGTATGTATTCTTCCTTT
Organism: Allium cepa; assembly: GCA_030765085.1. Classification (NCBI taxonomy): domain Eukaryota; kingdom Viridiplantae; phylum Streptophyta; class Magnoliopsida; order Asparagales; family Amaryllidaceae; genus Allium; species Allium cepa. The sequence continues at coordinate 474,178,265 of CM060929.1, forward strand.
TCTCTTCGGCCATTCTTCAGTGTCCTATTAAGGCTCATATAGCAGATACGAGAAAGAAAGACATGTGCTATCAAGCATTTTTACCCAACTATATTTGAACTGACTGGACCAGTTAGACTTCATGATCATCAAGGTAGAAAGCCTAGAGAGATGGTTACCAGGGTTGGTGATCGATTATGGGCAAGATTATGGACGATAGCCGTACCGATTCATGTGAATAGCATTTTAGAATTAGCTAAGTATGAATTTCATACTCCAACTGAAAAAACTATCAGGTATGATCATTTTTCACAATGGATCGGCTATGATCTATCTCTAATATGGATCGATAATGATCCATCTCCAAAATGGATTGGCTATGATCCATCTCCAAAATTGATTGGCTATGATCTATCTCCAAAATGAAATGGCTATGATTCATCTCCGATACGGATAGGATGAGGAACATCATTATTATGGATCGACATCAATCGATATGGATACGGATTGCTTGGATTGATAGTACAAATCAATGATGATTGATCAATATCTTAAAAACAAAGTGTCAAATATACAAGAAACATTGGGAACATCGGTATATTGAAGGGGGAGTCCACCATATCGATCGCATGCCAAAACAAGCCAACAAAGCAATCGGTGCCGATCATTATTACAAGTGATGTAGGACCCCCGATCGATACTTTGACATCTTTTGGATCTGGAGACTCCGCCGTCGAAATTTCAGGATGATATTCTTCATTCTTCCCCTGTAAATACAGAATTGATTGTTCATCTTCGAGATCCTTCTTTGTGATGCCTAGGCTCCGCTATTTTTTTCTTCATTCTTGTACTAATGGATCCCTACTGATCCAAAATTTCTTGTAATCGTAATCAATTGCAAGATTAATAAAAACACAGAGTGGACTTAGGCCAAGATTACCGGACCACTATAAAATCCATGCATTCACTTACTTTCTCTGCCATGTTTTAATTTCATTCATCATTTAATCTCTACGAGATTCTAATGGGTGTTGATGCCCATTTTGAAGTCAACAATTTGGTGCTTTCACCAAGAAATGAATTCTCAGCTTGATTGGATCTCATCATCTATTTATGGATTCCTATATTCACGAGATAGATCCAAATTTCTACTACCAAATTTTCTGTTCAATTCAGATTAGAAAGAAATCTATAAGGAAACTACCCAGAATGTCTCCTAGGAAGGCAAAGGTCGTAGCTACCTCCTCACGACCAGCTAATGAAGCAGTAGAGAGCACTGAGATTAGTTATAAATAATGGATCGGATCAAGTTAACATGGCTATGGATCGTTCGAATTGGCAATACAAAACAATGATGATCACTCCATAACTTGACGAATACAAGGGTGGTCGATGAAACGACCTCGTAAACACAAGGTAGAGGCATAGAGGGACCCACCCTATGGATTACACGTGCTATGTGGCACTTTCAATGGATCAGGGATGATCCATAAAGAAGCGCATGATCGATCGCTACTCCAACATCTTCAACGATCGATTGTATCAATAACTACAACTTATTGTTTCAACTACAACCGGTCGATCCCTCAACTGCAGTGCACACTATTGATCGTTCTATCCGCTCATGATCCATTTAAGCCTAAAATTTGGTTAAGTATCCAAGTGAATATGGATCGGGTATGATCCATTCTTCATGGTTCCATATCAATCTCTACTCCAACATCTTCAATGATCGATCATTTCAACAACTACAACAAATAGTTTCAACAACAGCCGATCGATCCCTCCATAGTTCATATTACAGCCGACCGTTCCAGCTGATCGTTTTTCATACCGACCTTTTGCCAACCAATCATTTTTCCAACAGATCGTTTTTCCAACTGGTCGTTGCTCCGGCATCTACAACTAATTGGACAGATCCATATCTGTTCTCAGTCCCATATTTTGCTAAGTATCCAAATGAAAATGGATCGGGTATGATCCATTCTTAATGGATTCATACCATTCTAGATTCAGAACTCAACTTAAAGATGGTGCATTTTTATCCAATTCCCTTACGTCATGTGACTGACCGTGGCATAGGGAATCAAGTGGCAACTGTTGTATTGCAGCCAAGGAATGGACAATGAACAACTACTCATATGATACATCCAGAGGTTGAAGAACCAAGGTGATATGACATGAACCAAGGTGATATGACTTGAAGCAGACTCTCTATGTTCCGACTCGAAGTCGAACTCGGATAATCACCCATTCGACCTAAAGAAAACCCAGGAAATTCTAGCCCAAGGTCAAGCTTGGGTAAAACCAAAATTTTCTCTAAGCAAACTCCAATATGACTCCAAGCACCATTCATCTCCAACCCAGCACTCCAAATTCAGCAACTCCAAGTGAACCAAGGGTTGACTCTAAGCAAATAGAAAATTTTCAAGGGTCGGACTCCAAGTAAATTATCACCAGTCTGTCAATACCGGTCCATATTGTTTAGTCATAACTTGGGAAAAATGACTCCAAATGACTTGAAAGTTGGTGTGCAACCTCAAGAGTCCTTCCTTACTGCCTTATATGGATCACACCCTAGTTGGGTGATAGTTTGGGGATCATCACTAATTGGCTACCCCATCCTAACTGATTTGCCATTTAATCAGCATTCTCAACCACTCAAATGGGCAACCATGCATATATCATTCATAAGCATTAAAAGTAGACATAACTTGAAAATGGACCGGATTAATGACAATTAGTGCATCTCTCCCAGTTGAAACCTATATGTTGGAGCCATTCAGTGCACAGAATATCTGAGGAGATTTAATGCGCCGACCATGCCAGCGTATGCTATGAACATAGACCCCCGACAACATCTCATAAAGTATGAGTGGCACATGGATCCTGCCAGAGCAATGAATTCCATCGAATTTAGATGTTTTCACATATTCCTAGAAGAATAACAATCACGTGGTTCGTAGTTACCACCTAGGTCCATCTCCTTATCCAATCAACCAGATTAGAAGGTTTTCGAGCATTTCAAGATGCATGCGACTTGCACCAAGGATGTGATGTCATTATCCAATTTATTCCAAATTCCAGTTGAGCCACTCAAAAACTTCCTATAGAGATTCAACATCATCGAGCAATCCTAGCGAGAATATCATACCGGTGGAGTTGATAAAGGGGATCAACCCCAGGGAAAACTTTGGCGAATAGTAAGCTGGAGAGCCTCCTATGACCTTGGATCATTTTTGTTACAAAGTGAACCAAAACCTAAGCAAGGAGGAGGTAGAGCAGACTGGGAGAAAGAACGATGTGGGCTCGCTGATTGAAGGAATTCAAAGCAAGGGCAGCATTGAGGCCTTTGATGGGGACTAAGATTCTAGGATGACCCAAAATCCTAAATTTCAACTCATATACTCCTTTGAATGATTCAATTGATAACATATACTTGGAGACTCACAGCTCGGAGCAATACTGCAAACCAGCATTGAGAGAGTCCACGAAAGCCCAAGATAAATCTAGGAAATGTTGTATATTTCAAGATACATACGGTCATAACATTAGTGATTGCAAACACCTCCAAACTGTGATCGGAAAGCTAATCGGAAAGCTGATTCGAAAAGGAAAGTTTCAACAATATGTGAAAGCCCGTAGAATGGAGAGCAGGGAATATCTAACCAATAAAGAACTTTGATTATCAATGGAACCACCTATAGTCGACTCCAACTAAGAAGGACTGGGTGAAGTGTGACCAAGTTCTTAGATTTGGGTGCCAACCAACCTCCACGGACCATGATCGAACATTTGGAGGATCGTCAAGATGAGTGTGAGTCAACTGCTCATCGGCTGCCATATGCCTCTGACTTGGGGGCAAGGACCTGAATGGATAAGGTCGACAAGTCAAAATCCAATACAAAGAGGATATGAATAACCATCCACTCATCAAACTTCATGCTTGACTTGAAGATCGAAGAAACACTTTGAGTGGATGCAACCCGACCATCCACTTCACATCTTACACTTGAAGTTCGCCAAAATTATTGTGCCTCTCTCGAAGCTGAGCAAGTTCGAGATCCAACTAAAGTGGACGTGATTTGACCGTCCATACATTAACTCCTGCCTTGGATGCAGAAGGCATTCTAGGAGCTCGACTTAAAGTAGGCGTGATTGACTGCCTACTCATTAACTTTCATCCTCGACACGAGGACATGACTACAACATGAGGTGGATGTGACTTGACCATCCACCCAACAATTCTCTACATTGACTTGCCGGATGGAGTATGAAGAAAATTGGAAGAGACCTGCTTATCCAACCCAAGCATGGACCATGGATGTCGTCAACCATCCATCGCTTAATTACCAAGTGGACGTGAATCAACTATCCACTCGCCAACTTTTGTCCCCAACACTGGACGCGGAATTTCTTCCGACAAATGAACATGACTCAACTGTTCATTTAACAACTCTTACCATTACCTAACAGGTAGAGTATAAATCAAAACTGGAGTAACATACCACCCATCATGAAATTCTAGTCCCCAAAGCATTGACCGAAGTATAAACACAAAACGATGGACGCGGTTCGACCTTCCGTCCATCGATCAACTCTGGTCCATAGAGCATGGACTAGAGTATAAGCATCAAATGGGTGTGACTAATCATCCATCATAAAACTTCAGTCCCTGAAGCATGGATAGGAGTATAAACACAAAAGGATGGATGCATTTAGACTGTCCATTTGATCATTACGCCCCTCGGCATAGTCTGGAGTATAAATACCATAAAAAGTGAACGCGGTTCGACCGCCCACTCCTCAACTCTTGCCCTTGACCTAGGGGAAAACACACGACTGGGTTCTATATGATTATTTTCCCCTTTTCTCGAGCTCGAAGTTCGCCTGAACATTCATCTTACTCCTAAGGCTTGGTAGAAGCAGGGTCCGAATGATAGTGGATAAGGTACAGCCGTCCACGCATCGACTCCTACCCAAGACGCAGGGGGCATTTTGAGAGTGTAAGCCAAAATGGACGTGATTCGACCATCCAATCCAAGGATGTTGCAATATGTCCATCCATGACCTTGATCGCACTTGAAGTATGACAGACTATTCAAGCTTGGTCGGGACATCGACAAGCCCAAAATCCAAACTAAGACATGGATGCAGTTCGACCGTTCAGCAAATAACTCCGGTCCCCCAGTGCAGATGGAAGTATAAACACAAAATGTGTGTGCAGTCAATCCCTGAAGCATGGATAAGAGTATAGGTAAAAAATGGACATGGCTTGGCCGTTCATCCATTAACTCTCAACTATAAACCGATAGGCTAAGTATAAAACATGGAACGGATGTGGTTTGACCATCCGCTAATCTGCTCCTTCCCACGATTCAACATGAAGAACTCCAAGTAAGAGTGAACGTGATACGACTGACCACTCTTCGACTTTCGTCCCTGACTTGGAGGCAGAAGAAATGACAAAGGAAAATGTGGTTCGACCATTTTCCAAAATAACTCTAGTCCCCAGAGTGTGGGCCGAAGTATAAACATAAAGTGGGTGTGATTCGACCACCCATCAACAAACTCTTATCCCCAGAGTATGTATATGAGTATAAATAAATAGATGGGTGTGGTTCGACCACTCACTATTCCTTAAACTCTGACCTAAACTCGACTGGAGGAGTATAAACTCACTACGGATGGAAGTTGGCCATCCACGAACTAACTTCGTTAACCCAAGACTGGGGGTAGGAGTACGAAGTATTGAATGCTGAATATGACAACTAACTATAGCACCGACTTGTGTTCTTTATGACCTAAGGCAACAACTGCAGGGAGGACTTAATATAAAGCCAATCCGAATGATATTCGACGTTATGGGTAACCAACTTTATCGTGCCATCAGATCGACGGGCAATATCGATCCAAACTTTCCATATCATGCTACTGGATTAAAAGTTGGTATCAATCCATACCAACAACAATTGGATGTGACCCGAACGTCCATCGAATAGCTCCGGTTAGTAGAGCATGGATAGGATAATAATCCACGAATGAGTGTGACTTGGACGTTCATTCTCCATCGCCTTCCTTTGATCCGTCAAAAGGAGTAAGAAACCAGATGAGCATAACTCGATTGCTCCTGAGCAAATTTTATCCCTTGGTCCAATAGGAGAACATAAATCAAAGTGGATGTGATTGACAATCCAGTACTCAGCTCATTCTTGAAATCCAACGGGGCATTGAAGTCTTCCCCCAGGAAGGAAAAAACCTGAACATAATCAAGAATATTCATGACTCATCCTTCCAATAGCTAATTCGATCCCACGAATCGATGGGAAAGAGTGTAAAGCCAAAACAGATATGACAGGCCCATCCACTTATCGACATTTACCCCCGACTTGGAGGGCACGAGTAAGAATCAAGATGAATGTGAATCGACCATTCATCGATCAGCTCTAAATCTTTGTGGCTTAAGTGAGAGTATAAACATGATTAGGAAGAGACTTAACGGACCATGTAGTACATTTATCAACCGAAGATTGAGGGTAGAAGTGTGATCATCCAAAAATTGACTGCGATAGCTCAATACTTGACTCGTACCTAGTGTTCACAATGACTTGAGGCTACGACTGAAAGGATGCTTAGCGATAGAATCATAGGATCGATGCCTAGGCTCATAGGCGGATAACTATCATTACAACCTGAACAATGAGCAACTGATCATGAGTACATTGAATCAAAAGAGTGTTACTCGAATACACAAGCAGACTCAAACCCAAAGCAAGAGCTAGTTATGCAGCTGCGTGCAACGCGAGGCTGAACCTTACTCGCATTCGACGTGCTTTTAGGCACTTGATCTTTAGCCATTGCAGACAGTCACTCAAAGCACCTAGAACCTATCATTATCGGACTCATCAACTCATGACGAGATCCAAAAGCCGATAGGAGTGACTCTCATCACATACTATCCTGACCGGCTTTCTACCATTGACTATCCATTAGAGAAATGCTCGAACATGGGAATCAACATCAAATACAATTGCATTCTCCGTGCCTACATACACCACCATAGTGTTGATGCTATAAGACTTGCCTAGGAAAGGGGCCGGCACGGGTCCCATCGCCTATGAAACTTTGCAAACTCAATTAAGACGTCCCACGTGCTAATTACAGTTTAGTGCGATGTTGTGCAGTTCCATACAAGTACAAATATGCCAATCTATTCAAGTTTGTAGTGGTAAGACATCCGATTCAAGGTCATATGCTTGTTCAAGCATGCAAGTCATATATGGAATGTCTCATTGTTCGATTTCAGGTTAATATGTTTATGTCAAACAAAAAACTACTTAAGTCCCAATATACAATGGATCGAAATCGATCTCATTGCTTGGGAAAACCGCTTAAGCATTTCACAGCTAACAACATAAGGCCAAATCAAGTAACAACACCACAGTCGGTTCTATAAAGATGTAGACCCAAAAGATGAGGAAGAGGAGCCTAAGGAATCCAAGGCTGCAGCCATTGAGCAAATGACCGACATTACGGTCGGCCACGGCGACCTATCATGGGTACTAAAGATCGAATTATAGCTCAGTGCAATGATAATGAAGGAATTAGCTGGCTTTCTCCGAACGAATCTTGACGTGTTCGCTTAGACCTATTCCGACATGTGTGTGATCTCACCGACTATCATGAAACATGCATTGAATATCGACCCAAGGCATGTCCTGCTGAAAGAAAAGCAATGTGACATGGATATGGAGAGATCTACTGCACTTAAAGAGGAGATGGATAAACTCAAAAACAATGTGTTTATCATTGGCGCCCTCTACATGAAATGGGTATCCAATCCAGTTCTCATGAGAAAAACTAATGGAAAGTGGCGGATATACATTGACTACACAGACCTGAACGAGGCATGCCCGAAAGATGGATTTCCACTTCCATGGGTCGAATCGGTTGGTAGAATCAACCACTAGACATGAACTACTTTCATTTATGGATGCATACTCATGATACAATTGAATCTCGATGCAGGTCTGCGACTAGGAGCACATCAGTTCATTACAGATATGAGACTATATTGCTATGTTATGATGCCATCTAAACTTAAGAACGCCAGTCCTACTTCTCGGTGATCAATGGAAGTGTGTGTGTGTATATATATATGTGTGTGTGTGTGTGTGTATATATATATATATATATATATATATATATATATATATATGAGATGCTCGTAAAGTCATGGAATCAAACAACAACGTTGATGACTTGGTAAAGATACTCAGTATTCTCCAAAGATATGCAATGAAACTCATTCCCTTGAAGCTCTTTCGGCCTTACGTTAGTGAAGTTCTTGGGTTTCATTCTCAACTCTCATGGAATTGAAGCCAATCTTAAGAAGATTCAGGCAATCAGAAACATCTAGGTACTGAAAACAATCAAGAAGGTACAGAGCCAAAATAGGAAGATCACCGCCCTAGGTCGATTCATCTCCAGGGCCACCGACAAGTGAATTTTCTTCTTCGACCTAATCAAAAGAGGAAAGTGAAAATTTGAATGGATGTTGAAATATGTTGATGCATTTCAAGCTTTGATAAATCACTTAGAGAGACCTCCCGTCCTATCTAAGCAATTGGATCATGAAGATTTACACATCTATTAGTGGCATTATAATGCACCAAAAGTGCCGCACTATTATGAGAAGAGAATTGAATCCAGAGGCTAGCATATTATGTTAGTAAGTGATTGATAGGTGCTGAGAGAAACTACCCAAAGCCGAAGAAGCTTGTGTACTGCTTATTGATTGCATCATGAAAACTTCGCCCTTACTTCTAGGCTCGCCCCATCAACATCTGCACCGAACAGCCATTACGATAGGTTCTACAATGATCTAAGATGTCTAGAAGGTTGCTCAAATGGAATATTGAGCTAAGCCAATATGATTCTTAGCGCCAAAATTGGTCATTAACACCCGAATCCAGATGAAAGCACCAAAATATCAGTCATAATCATAGATAGAATGTATGTAGAGGAGATTAATATGAAGAACAAAAAAAATTAAAAACAAAGCAGTAATAACACAGGGTTATAGTGGTTTGGCTAACTCCAGCCTATGTCCACTCCAGAAATTTCCTTTCGATTGCTGTAATAATCGATTAGAGTTACAAAACGGTAGAGTAGCCTTAACCTTAGAAAATAGAAAGCCGGAGAGCCAAAAAGAAGATCCACCAACCTGGAGACCCAAATGCTATATTTATAAACAAATTCCGAGTTACTGAGCATCCTGAGTAGTCCGAGCCTATCAGGACCATAGTTAAGCCAACATCCTTCATCGTGACTAACCCACACTACCATGTCGATCGGCCTATGCCGAACCACTCCATCAATGACCGAGCCATGTACGAACCTCCAACCTTCACCGAGAGGCACCCTAACCAACCATGCTGATCCACCTGATAATCCTCCGAGCTACCCGAGTGATGTCTCGAAGTCACATGCCTCAAGACTCAAAGTGACTGAACCATATACTCGTGCTGACCCGAAGTTATGAGCTCCTTGACTCGAAGTCACCGATCCACGTTTATGCCGAACCATACTTTAACTACACTGAGCCATTTTTCTCAGAGCATGCCCGAAGTAGGTAGCTTGAAGACACGAAGACAGCTCGACCGACCCACAACTTGACCGTGCCACCTTGTTACCTTATCCACAACCGGGCCACCTCGGCGAGCCATAGCGCCAAACCATATTGCCGAGTTGCTCTGACCGAACCACAACCCCGAGCGATAACCAGGGCCGAACCATGATTTAGCTAAGCCGAACTACCTTCCATGATGAGCAACCAAAACGGCAGAGCCACCCATGCCAAGCCACGTAAAAGACTCGATGAAATCATCCATATGACTCGAAGCTCGACTCCATAAGACTCGAAGCGAATCCAGGGTGACATGCAACTCATTGAAACCCAAGTTTCTAGTATCCAATAACCTTCGTCCATCGAATACGACGAATGACGACTGTATATCCATGATTATTATCCATGCTTGATCGTCCATCCATCCAGTCGACTAAACCACCGTAACCCAACCTTGACAAATGAGCAGTCGATTTAGTTGAATCCGCCTGTCTACGGCCTTGCCAAAAGGTGGGTTAGCATTCCCCCCCCCCCAAAACATGCCTTTCTATCGAAAGATGTATTTTGAATAGCCTCAAATCCGATATCCGAAGTCTATATGCTATCCATAGCCATACCTTCCTATTCAAATCCATCCGGTAACCAAATACTCATCCAATTCTACATGCATTCGAAATCAATTGACCGAATCCATGATCTCTCTAGATTATTTTATCCAAGTCCGAGACATCTCCGCGTCCAAATCCTAAGCTGGGACCTCACTGGGTCCTAAAATCCATATTCGAGACCACTCCGGGTCCATGTCCAAATCTTTAGTTGTTTGTAGCCAATATCCAAATCCGTAGCCTCTTTGGGTTCTTGCCTAGCGCAACCTTCACCTGACGACCTATGTCAAGTAATACCATGGTGTTCCTAGTTCAGTGTCCCTGAACATTGAGTAATGCTGTGGCTTAAGTCCTAAGCTGAATCCTGGTCACTCTAGACCCTTGCCGAGTATAGTCCATACTCGATGGCCTGTCACAATGTTTGATAGATAATATGGGTCCTAAGTCCTAGGCTATATCCTTGTCTATCCGGACCCTTGTCAAGCATAGTCCATACTCGACGACCTTTAAACCAAAAACCAGACAAAAAGTCAACCAAAATCCATAAATGCAAAATCCAGATTCAAACCAGAAAACTGAAAATTTGTATCAAAAGTCCAAATCAAATCTAAATCAAAAAGCAAGCATCCAAACCAAGAAACCAACAAAACTAGGAGTTCAAACCGAACCCCAAAACCAAAGTAGAAAAAGCAAATGTCAAAACCAAAAGGAAAAAATAAATTTCACAAACCGGAGCGTCTCAGTAAACCATCATCTCAGAGCATGCCTAAGGGTTATCACCTATCCCGTACATGAGTAAGTGATTTAGCCGTTTACCTGGAGTTTGTTACTTATTCCAAACCATCGTGATTAGATGATGGCCAACCGACCACCATTCCTGGTCCTCTTGCCTTCGTCGTTCAAGGTAGGCGGTGGCTGCTCCTGTTCCACTACCGCACTACGAGTTCCGACATATTGACGCAACTGACCATTCCTTACATGTTCCACAATTATATCATTTAGGTTCCTGCAGCTATTAGTATCATGCCCAACCAAGTCATGAAATAGACAGGTCCTTCCCGATGCCCTTTCATGTTCTGAGGTTTCCCTCCTTGCCAGCCTTAGATAAGGAAGGCGGTCCCGAGCATCGAAGAATATCCGCTCCAGTGTTGCATTCAATCCTATGTAAGTGGAGAATTTTGGTTCTCCCTAGCGCTTCTTCTTCCCTTTATCCTTGTACTTACCCGAGCATTCACCGGGCAGTCCTCCATCCTTAACCATGTTTACTTCCTTTGATCTCATATCTAAACATGCATCCTCTTGTTGAACAAATCTCTTGGCTTCATGAAAGAATTCCCCGAGATCCATTGGTGGGTCATGTATCAACGATACTTTGAAATCCGAATTATCCCTGACTTCTAATACCGTAGCCATCGGAACCATTGATGGATCCGGCCGATCCATCGAAGCAACTACTACATTAGATCGAGTTAAGAATATCCTAAGTGATACATCTGCCCCCTGTTTAACTGACATCAGCGTCATCACATTCTTTGGCCTTTTTATGTGAACTCGAAACTGACTTAAGAACTTGTCCACCAGCTATGTTCATATTCCAATGGATCCATCCTCCAACTGTCTGAACCCTATAGCAGCTATATCGGTCAAGTATAAGGGGAAACATCGGGCCATGACCTCCTTTGATGCCCCCAACACTTCAAAATGCCTTGTGTACCTCATCAAGTGGTCAGTGGGATCCGTCTTACCGTTGTATACTTCCAGAGTGGGTAGCTTGAAATTGGGTGGATTCCTAGCTATCTTGATGTTTCAGATAAACGGACTTTTGTTGACTCCCTCCAAATCCCTGTTTGTCAGACCGCCGCTAATAGTCTGCCTACTAACGTCAGCCAATCCAGGGGTTGCACCTATCCATGTTTCCTAGCTACTCTCTAACTCCACACGAAAATTCTAGCACATATTCCTCATCACGTTCTCCTATGTTCATGTTGATATCGAGTTGCACAGCATCACCTGATATCCCTCCATGGGTTGGTCCAGCATTATCTGGCGGTGTGCAGCTAAGTCTTGGTACATCCAGGTTAATAGTTGTTCGTTGATTGGGAGCTGCCCCTACTGAATCACTCCATCTGCCTGCTAGTCGAGTCCCTCTAATCCAGCTCCTAGAACTTGAGCACTTATAGTTCCTGATTGTCCAAATTGCCTAAAAAGAGCCTGCATCATCTCCATTTGTCGTTTATTCATCAGCTCCTACATAGAATCCATCATAACCTACATCTCGTCCCGAGGTATGTAGATGGATGCATGATCTGTTCCAGCTCCAAAATTGGCTGCTTGACTTCCCTCTTGGTTGCTCCGTTCCGCAACTTGCTTTCTTGTTGGTGGTATAGCCATTTCTTTCTAGAATCCAAGTTCCCAAATCCCTGAGTGCTAGCCTTCTCAGTGAAAGTGCCAAAATGTTAGCGCCAAAATTGGTTACTAAAACCCAAATCCAGATGAAAGCACCAAAATCACAGTCACAATCACAGATAGAATGTATGTAGAGGGAATTAATATGAAGAACAACAAAAACTAAAAAGAAAGCAGCAATAACACAGGGTTTATAGTGGTTCGGCTAACTCTAGCATACGTCCACTCTAGAAATTATCTTTCTATTGTAGTAATAATCGATTGCAGTTACAAAACGGTAGAGTAGCCTTAGCCTTAGAAAATAGAGAGTTGGAGAGCTAAAAATAAGATACCCCAATCTGGAGACCCACATGTTGTATTTATAGGAAAATCCCGAGTTACTGGGCTTCTTGAGTAGTCTGGGCCCATCAGGACCATAGCCAAGCCAACATCCTTCATCATGACCGACCCATACTACCGTACCGACCGGCCTATGCCTAACCACTTCACCAATGACCGAGCCACGTACGAACTTCCAATCTTCACCGAGAGGCACCCCAAGCAACCATGCCGATCTACCTGTAATCCACCTAGCTACCCGAGTGATGTCTCAATGTCACATGCCTCAAGACTCGAAGTAACTGAACCATATACTCATGCCGACCCAAAGTTACGAGCGCCTTGACTCGAAGTCACTGATCCACGTTTTTGCCAAACTATGCTTTAACTACACCAAACCATCTTTCTCAGAGCCGACCCGAAGCAGGTAGCTTGGAGACACAAAGACAACTCAACCGACCCACAACTTGACCGAACCACCTTGTTACCTTATCTGCGACCGGGCCACCTTGGTGAGCCATAGCGCCGAACCACCTTGCCGAGCCGCCTTGCCGTGCCGCCCTGACCGAACCACAACGTCGAGCGACAACCAAAGCAGAACCATAAACTAACTAGGCCGAACCACCTTCCATGATGAGCCACCAATAAGGCCGATCCACCCATGCTGAGCCACCTAGAAGACTCAAAGAAATCATCCATACGACTCGAAGCAAATCCAGGGCGACATACGACTCATTAAAACCAAAGTTTCAAGTATCCAATAAACTTCGTCCATCAATTATGACGAATCCCGACTGTAAATCCATTTTTACTATCAATGCTTGGTCGTCCATCCATCCAGTCAACTAAATCCACTGTAACCCAGCCTCGACGAACGAGCAGTCGATTTAGTTGAATCCGCCTGTCTGCGGCCTTGCCAAAAGGCTGGTTAACAACAAAATTACTTATCTCCTTCAAAGAGCTATCCAGAGACAGACATTAGCGGACTCATAGTTGAATTCACTGCACCAGATGACTCTTCGAATAGCAGTGGAGGACCGACCAACCGATGGAAAATGTACTCGGATGGAGCATCCTATGATCGTTGTTTTGGAGCCCGAGTCGTACTAGTAACTCCAAAGGATCGATCAATTTGCTACGCTTTGAAGCTCGATTTTTCTGCAACAAATAATGAAGGTATGAAGCCTTGATCGTCGGGCTCAAACTTGCCATGGGATAGAAGTGAAAACTTTACAAATCTTTTGCGATTACCAATTAGTAGTATACCAAGTCAGGGGAGATTATCAGGCTAGGGAGTAGCAACTAGATCCTCATCTCGGCCGGGTCCAAGAGCTACTAATAACTTTGAGTATTACACCATTACCTATGACCCTAGAGAACAAATTGAGAAAGCTGATTCACTGCCCAAGCCAGCTAGTTCCAGCGATGCGCAGCAGATGGACATAGTCTCGTTTGGAGTAGTAAATGCTCAAAGCATCGACCAGATAGAGATTGATTGGGTTCTGAAGACGGAGCCGGAAAAGGAATCCTGGATGACTCCAATCAAAGATTATCTGCAATGAGGGATCTTTCCCTGAAAGAGGAATGAAGAATGACAAATCCACCTCAAAGCTTCATGCTGCATCATCCAAGAAGGAGTCATGTATAGAAAGGGTTTCTTCATTCCCCAGCTTCGGTGTATCGCATATGATAAAATCAAATAATTCTTGAGAGAAGTTCATGAAGGAGAATGTGATGATCACATCGGGGGCAAAACCTGTCAAATAAAATACTCCGCTATAGCCATTACCGACCAATTGTCAATTGAGATGCGGTTGATTATGATAGATGATGTGACAAGTGCTAGATGTTTGCAAAAATTTCGATAGCCCTTCAATGGAAATTACTCAAATGGTCAGTCCATAGCCGTTTTCCACTCCGGGTATTGACATCATCGATTTCCAGTCGATTTCTAAAGGTGGTGTAGAATACGCCATTATAATAGTGGATTACTTCACCAAATATGCTAAAGCTGAACCTTTATCCACGATCGTAAAGAAAATATTAATCAACTTTGTCATTCGAAACATCATCTGTCATTTTGGTCTTCCCCGACCAATTGTAACTGCTAGTGAGACCTAATTCGACAGTGCTGAATTCAAAGTATTCTGCTACTGCCATCATATTGAGAAAAGATTCATGGTAGTTGCTCGCTCTCAAGCTAATGGACAAGTCGAAGCTATTAAAAAAAATCATAAAGTCCACTCTGAAGAAGCGTTTGGTAAAAGGTTAGAGGCAAGGGGTTGACGAACATCCATCAGCAATATGGGTATACCAAACCATACACAAGTCCGCGACTGGCCATACTCCCTTTGCCCTTGCATATGGCTCCAAAGTTGTGATTCCTGTTGAACTTGAGAAATTGAATTCTGATCAGAAGCTTTCAAAAATGAAACTGAATCGGATAGCCAGTGCTTACTACTACCAATTACCGGAATACAATCCTTAATTTATACAATTGGAAATCGGCCAAGCATCATGAATATCAAAGAGCAATACGACATTTTGGGAAAATAATTCAATGGAAGGATAGCGACTACTAAAAAAATAAATGGATTTCTTTCCAGCGACTCTAACTTACTTTAACTCAAAGCACGTCATGTTTGACATAAAACATACATTAAGGGGCAAGTGTAATCTAGCATTTTGATCCGACTATATCCAAACCGACTGTACAAATTAGACTTCATGATCATCAATGTGGAAAATCAAAAGAGATTGTTCCCAAGGTTGAAGATCAATTATGGACAAGACTATGGATGATAGTCGTACGGATTCATGCGAATAGCATTCAGGGATTGGCCAAGTATGAATTTCACACTTCAACTTAAAAAAACATCGGGTACAATTGTTTTTCATAATGGATCGGTTATGATCCATCTCCAACATGGATCAGCAATGATTCGTATCCAAAATGATCGGTTATGATCCATCTCCAGTATAGATTGTCTATAATCCATCGCCAAAATGGATCGGCTATGATCCATCTTCAAAATGGATCTGCTATGATCCAACTCCAAAATGGATCGGATATGATCCATCTCAAATATATATCAGATATGGAACATTGTTATTATGGATCGATGTGAATCGATATGGATACGAATCGCTTGGTTGACAGTACAAATCAATGATGGTTGATCGGTATCTCTAAACCTACAAGTTGAATACACATGAAACATTCGGAACATTAGTATATTGAAGAGTGGAGCCCGCCATATCAATCGCATGCCAAAAAAAGTGTAACATCCTCCACTTAGAGGTCCAAAACTAACGGCCATGGATGCTGCAGTCATCTGTAGTTATCAATCCTCGACGACCAAGTACGGTAATGTTACATACATTGATATAACAGAAACACATGGATATGAAAAAAAAATTAAAATCAACAAACAAATTTCTCGTTCCATTTCATAGCATTTCAAATTCATTATATAATCCCAATACGAGAACCACGTTCAAAGGAAATATAATTATTACAACATATGCCAAGAGCGACATATGACGATGCCCCTTGGACGATCAAAGTAAATAACTAGGCAATTAAACATCTTTTCCTTTACAACAAAACACGGTGGAATCAAAATCGAAAAGAACTCTTAATATCTATTATGCCTCTTGCACATCTAGGGAAGCTTGTTCGCTGAAGAGGAACCTGAAAACCTAAACTCTCAAACTACTCAAAACAAATTGAGCAACCGAGAGTTTAAGTGGAAAATATAAACTTCAAGTCCGACATAAAGCCTGGTATGAATAATAATCTACCATCTCAAACCATTTAGATATCTAGTGAGACCATGCCGCTTAGTGGAACGGGTTTTCCCCTCACTTATATCTCATTTAAAACTTTATAAACCATATACTGTGCTCGTGCATCCATAATGGTTAAAACATAGCAATTCAAAAATATTATGATGATATGTAAAATGAGTAAATCAATTCAGGATTACCTATCCCCGTTCATTTTGACTATTTGTCTAAGTTACAGTTTCTAGGGTCACTATTAACATATTAGATTTCATGGGCTGACTAATAACCTGTTTAATACTCATGGACTCGCTTCCAGTGTCATAGTTTTCATAGGATCACTATGAACCTATTGGCTCCTGCCAATAACTTCTATATTCATGGGTTCTTCCTGAACCTGTTGGTATTCCCAATAACTTTTCTCTTATCTTAGTTTTCATGGGTTAAATAGAAACCTATTGACATCTGTCAATAACTTAATCGGATATAGATTTCATGGATTGACTACAAACCTATTGGCCCCTGCCAATAACTCTTTCTAATCATAGTTTACATGGGTTTACTGTGAACCTATTGGCCCCTAACAATAATCTATTCTAAGCATAGTTTTCATGGATTTACTATGAACCTATCTGTTTGGCAACTTCTTTAACTAGTATTTAGGCATCCTATATTCTGATCTACTTGACCTCCTAGATGCAATTATACTCATTTAGGAGTTAACTCAATTTATATTCACTACTGGATCAACCTAGCTGGTTATTCTGCCCCTTTCTCCAAATTATAGTTGTGGGCCCATATTAAAGTGAATACGTAAACTAAAAGAAGCAAACAAATTAACATAATAAGCACCAACATTCGTGGTTTAATATCCTTGAAATTATTTTCATATAAAACATGGTTAATCCCTTTAGCCTATAATTTTGTCAAGAAGAGCTTCTTCAATAACTCCAATTTAAAAGCACTTAAAAGCTCTTTTATAATGCCATGGGTTTTGCCTCTAAAAATTGAGATTTGATTCTTTGTTTTGAAAACTAAGGCTTTTGAAACCCTTAATCTTTACTTTTGAAACCATTGGAAAACTTCCTTTCGAAAGCATTTAAATCTTCTTTTCAAAACACTAGGCACCTGCCTTTCCAAACACTTTAAAACCTTTCTTTCAAAACCTTTTGAATGTATAAAGTATTACCATTTAATTACAGAAGTATAGCTTTGAAAACCTTTGAAAGTACCTTTTTTGAAACCATTGGGTTTAATTCAAACATATCTTATAGGGTCTAAGTGAATACAAGCGAAAATACCCCTTTCGAAACCATCAAAAAGTGTTTGTGAAAAACAACTGGCCCTGGCACTATCCTTTCAAAATCTCAAAACATTTAAATAAAACATTTGAATAATAGCATCGAAACCCCATTTCGAAGCCATTGCCTTTGAAACTCTGGAACCCCTTTCGAAGGCTTTTAGGAAGTGGCTTAATAAAATTTTAGAACAATAGCAACCTTTTGAAAGCATTGATGACTTCAATACCTTCGAAAGGCATAAGATTGGAAGCAGGGTCTCGACTAGATCGAAACTACCCTTTTCGAAGGCATTGATTTACTAACAAGAAACTCATTCAAAAGCTTACTTATACAAAGAGGCAGCAGCAGATTCGAAAGCAAAGGTTTGACTCGTTAGAAAGTATTCTTTTGAAAAAAAGGTGGGCACTTATCTTTGAAAAGCGAAACAAAGGTTAACATAACTTTTCAAATTCATTTAAAGCAAATACTTTATAACTAACTTACCTATTTGTAAACATTTAATTGGTTAACATAACTTTTCAAATTCATTAAAAAAATAGCTGCCACATAATTTTAGATCTAAACATGGATTAATTTAACAAATAAGCCCTTCCTTTAAGCAAAACCAATAAAACGATTAAGTCCTTTATAAAAATAATTTTATTTCCATAGTAAATTACTTAGGAAAAATCACCAAAAATTACATAAATTCACTTTCAATATGTTATCTAACATAAAAAATTCCACACCCAAATTCTTCATAAAATAATCGAAATAAATTTCTAAACCCAATTACTCATGATTTCCTTTGGAAATTCATAACAAATTTTCCATGGTTTTGAAAATTATAAAAATTAAAACCCATCTCTAAAATCTTGTTTTACATAACATAAAATTTTCTCATAGCATAAAAAATCATTACAATCGATTTTACCCTTAAAACTGTATAAGATAATTATCAAATTATTTTGTTTGAACCCAACAAGTCCAAATCCAAGCATATCATCAATCAAAAATCACCATTATAATGGACTTCATCTTAAACTCAAAAAACAAATGATCATAAAATAAAATAGAGATGATTTAGATTATCATTCACCGTGATTAGGATAAGGACTTTGATAATTAACTGGGATTAATCTTCCTTGCGTTAATTCCTTATCTTTAGATTGATTTTCCCCTTTTCTTACTCCTTAGTAATGGTCGACTTAAATTTTTTGACTTGTGTTTTTATGAAATGAAAATGAACGTGCATAATGAAGGGAACGAAATTAAAAGAATTATGGTGTGCAACTACCCTAAATACCATTGCGTTAATTACACTTCTAATTAATATATAAAACCATTTATAAGCCCTTTCTTTAATTTATTATTTTTGCTTAGCCTCTATTTTTAATTTTCAAATCTCAATCCCCTTACCACTCTAATATGTACATTATTTTATTTTATTTACCTAATTAAATCTCCTGAATAATGTTATCAAAAATTAGGAGTGTTACAGGCTCCTCTCCTTAAAAAAATTCGTCCTTAAAATTCAGTAAGGACTAAATACTAAACATAGCAATCATATGTAACAACTCCTAACAAACATACTAGCCTACCTGACTAGCAACTATCTATATAAATCAAATATTGACATATCCTCAAAGCAGATCAAGATAAGTATCTCTAATCATGTCTTCTGTCTTCCAAGTATAGTCCTTCTCGTTGTCGCTCCATTGAACTTTCACCAACATGACTGTCTTGTTCCTCATTTCTCATCTTACGCTCCAACCAGAACTGGTTATCTAACAAAAGTCAAATTAGGCTCTACTATCAAGTCTTCCAACCCTATCGGAGGAATAGTAGTCTCTGGATCATGCATGTACTTGCAAAGATGAGACACATGAAACACACTATGGACACCTGTCTACTATTAAGCAACTCTACTCTGTAAGCGAGCTTTCAAATCCTCTCTGTAATCTGGAACAGACCAACATATCTCGGTGTTAGTTTCCCTAACTTTCCAAATCGTACCACACCCTTCATGATTGATACCTTAAGGAAAACTCTATTTCCAACTGAGAATTCTTGATCTTTACGCCTATTATCTACGTAACTCTTCTATCTGGACTAAGCTTCCTTCATCCTTTCTTGGATTAACTCAATCTTCTCTATTGCCTCTCTAACCAGATCTAGACCTAAGACTACTATGTCTCCAGTTTCCAACCAACATGCTAGTGATTTGCATGGCCTTCCATATAAAGCTTCAAAAGGCGCCATTCCTAATCTAGTCTGATAAATATTATTATAGGAAAACTCAACCAAATGTAGGTGATCTTCTCAAGATCCACTGAAGTCCAATACACAAGCTCTTAGTAAATCCTTGAGTACATTATTGACTCACTCTGTCTGCTCATCCATCTAAGGGTGATATGCAGTACTTATCTTAAGCTTGGTACCTAATACCTCATGTAGACTCTTCCATAATTCTCTAGTGAACAAAGCACCTATGTCACTGACTATACTACTAGGAATCTGTTGTAGTCTAACTATATTCTTCATGAACAACTTAGCTAAAAAGGTGTCATCCAGGTTGACTTAACTGGAATGAAATAGACACTCTTGGTCAACTTGTCCACTATAAAGCATAAACTTTCACAACACCAAAAAGGTTTATTTGTAACGAATATAGTCGTTACAAATGAAATTTATAACAGATATAGTCATGAGCGGTACAGGCATGAGGTATTTCATTACAAATATTTATAACGGCCTCTACCCGTTATTAGATATATCACTTACCAACGGACTTTGTCGTTAGAAATCTAAATTTTTGTAAGGAAATAGGTTGCTATTATTTGCATCGGTTTGTAACGTGTATTTTCCGTCACTTAGTTTCCCCTTTCATGGTGGAAGAAGGGGTTGTCATTCTAAATTATCACGACCTTGCCTGTTACGAATTTCATCATTAGTAATGCACTTGTTCGTTACAAATTTCATCAATAGTAACAACTATGCTCGTTATAAATTTCGTCTTTAGTAACGAATATGTTCGTTACAGCTACCAAACCATGCAGACCTGCATTTTTGCTAACATTGACACTACAGAATTGTCTATTATAATACAGTAGGTACATACATATCAAAAATTACAGAATTTTGATAACAATAAGCAATTACGCATCCAAACATCCAACTTAAATTGCACAAATATTTGACAACAAATTAAAGGAAGATTCGAAACTTCACAAGTTCATCATACATAACTAAAGAGTATGAAATCAAAATATTACAAGTTCTAACATTACTTCAAAATAAATTCTAGATCCTACAAACAACGAACACGACACTCAGGCCAAATAACAAAACCTCCATCAATTATATCAAATAGCTTGTAATTACCATTTTGTGGTGCTTCATAAATAGGTGCTTCTAGATCAAACACTTTCTCCACCCATACAACTCTTTTCCCATTCATCACCTCTCTATGGTGGCATATTTTTTGTGTCCTAAGATAGCCCTTAGCAACCTCTTTCAACTCTTCTGACAATAAGACTATAGATTGCCTATCTCTTGTGGAAGATCCAATAGCACCATTGGATTGAACACGGAAGCTAGCTCTAGGACTATCATGTTGACTATTGGAAGCAACTTCATTTCTTGGTGTCACATTCCCTCCAAACTGATTCATAAATTGTAACAAACTTTGTTGCATACTCATCATAGTCGAATGCATCGATCTAAATTCTTCGGTTAGTCTATTTTGATTATTCTCCATCTTTGCTTTCCATTTTCTACCTTCATCTTCCTTGAAATTAGCTATTGTTTTTGATGCTTGTGTAAGCTTCACTTGCTTCATAGTCGATGTAGAGCTAATTGCACGACAATAGTTTTTTCTTTTCTCCTTTCAAAACACTTCAGCAATGGGATCATTCTCAAAATCTTCAAAACTTCTACTTCCATTGCTACCATTGACACTAGAGTTTTCCTTTTTTCTTTCCTCCACTGCTTCAACTAATGCCTACATAATATCCAAATAAATTATAAACAAAAGTTGAACTTGAAAATATTTTGCATATTAAATAAAGTAAAAGCATAAATTAAAGAATATACTATCAATATCTTGCATATTGGTTGATAGAAAATGATGAACATGTGAATACTAAAAAAATTTCTTGTCAAATTATGAATACTGTAAAACAAAATATGGAGGAGATAAACTATAATATACCACACTCTCCTGCCACTTCATTTCCGACAACAGTAGATTTCATCCTTCAACAACAATATACCATTACACATCCAACGTCTTAACCAGCAAAACCAACAATTCAACCTTCAACATCATACAGCCACCTCTAAACAAAACTGCACACATATTGCATCACTGTCTCAAAACTGCACCACAACCACCGAATATCCTAAACTCACATACCAACTGTTCAATTGAACTGCACACTGAACTGCTACCAAACAATACATACCAACTACTCTACTCCTTACTACATAGCAGCCTTCCCTATCATACAAACCAACCACTTCAACTATCACACCGTACCACCAGATATCATAGTCACCATCCTCTATATTTGCCATCATCACTGTACTGCCATTAACCTTTTCGCTAATAAACAATAGTTCAGACCACCTTCCTCTACCATTTCAAGACTGCCATACTCCACTGCACATATAATTTCAGCCACTCGTCCCTCCCTTCAAACCATACAAGTGCAGCCATCATCTCGCCTATACGCACTTGACATACCACTGCACTATAACCATTTCCAGTCAATTACCCTTCATCATCCATTTTTCTTCCCTGTCAATTTCTTCCTATCTTCAACGAAGCAGTTCCACTCTTCACAACATTCACTGCGTCATTCATCCTCCTTGTACCCCTTTACATTACATTAAATTTCAGCCTTCCCCTTGTAATGGATACTAATTTGTTGTTAAATTTCTTCAAATACTATGACATGTCAATATGTGGTTATAAAAAGTACTAAAGATAAAGTATGAAAGTAAGAAGAGGTAAATTGAAGTAAAGAAGACTTTATTCGTAAACATAAACTGTGCACAAATGAATACAAAGCTGTTATATATAGTCATGGCCAAAAATTAAAGTACTTGAAGCATTTGTACAAAAACCTTAATAATTGTCGATATAAACTGAAGGTATTGTTAAAATCTCCTCTAATACTGTAACCGGTAAATCAAGCCTCAAAGTATGACCAAGTAGTTTATAGATTAAAATGAGACACATGAGGTCAAAAGGTTCGATGGCATACATGCATTAATACCTTTTCACTTGCTGTAAATCTAAATTTCAGTTCAATTTAGACATCCAAGTTTTTAATAATTTGGTTCTCCAGTAATAATATGGATAATAAATTGGCTTTATTCGTGGGAGCGTTCATCATATCCTTGCCCGATTTGGCTAAGAGATCACAGTGATATACATACTCTTTCACATTGAAGTTTCCTGGTTAGAGAAGGATGAGCTTCTCAATTTTTACCCTTTATAGACCTCAAAATAAACATTCGAGAGAACCATTACATAAATTCTACACTAAGTCATAGCATGTCAACCCCAGCCTGTTGTTCACCTTCCTTCACCTAAGTTACAACAGCCATACATCATATCACTACTGCTTAGCAACTTAAACCGCCACCACATCATTGACTTGCTCCATACCTTCAAATGCCCTCAGTCATCACTCCCCCTACTTCGTAAGAATTTCATCAACCAGTGCCATTCACCCTGCATACACTGCCTAGCAACCTATTTTCTGCAATACATAAACTCACAGCCCGTACAACAAGTAATTTGGCACAATACAACATCAACTACCTATTCATTACAATCTTCACCTCAAAACTACTGACCAACCATATTCATACTGTCAACATATCACACAATCACAACCAAAACTCCTCACAACCATCCTGCACCACCAACACTTTTGAACTGCCTTAACCATAATCAACTGCCATCTGCCTCATTACTGAATGTCAATATCCGTAATAGTCAAAAGACGAGAACTTAGAAGACTCAATATACGTAACATCACCAAGAAATACTTCAGGCAGCAAACTAAAATCAATACAACCATCTAGCAGCTCATCAGAAAAACATAAACCATCATCTTTTAAATCATTTATATTCTTTGGGACACCAATTCTTCATAAAATTCATACCAGTTTTCACTGAATTAATAATATCAAAGTTTATAAGCATTTCTTCCAAGAGGCTAATACCTCACTTCCAAGAACTCATAAATGATCTAAAAGAATTCTTTTTAATTTCAAAACCTAATTAAACCATTTGGAAAAGCACTGAGATATCAATGGAAAAATAAATTAGAAAGAAAATGCAAGATTTAGATTAGATCATTTGTAATAAATATCTTTTTTAGTTATCAACTGACGATTTTATGGCACACTACTATAAAATTGTACTTGCAGCATCTGTTTAATTGGTATTCAAAGAAACATCATAAGCAAGACACATGTTTTATAGAAAGTTAAAGGATCCCAGGTAAAAGAAATAAGAGCTTTTGCAATTTTTGTTAAGTTTTATTCTTTCCAATTGTATTTTATCGATAAAATAAACCAGCTTCAAATTTTATGTCCACTGATTATATTTCCTTGGAAAAAAAATAGTGGAAAGAACATGTTTAAAACAATGGTATACTCAGTTGCCCCGATGAAGACGAAAACAAACGATAGTGGTAAGGTATTAGGTTGTGTAGTTATCCAAACATATATAAAAAGTTGATACCTATATCGGCATAATTACTTCTGAAACTAAAACAAAAAAAATAAACCAAATTAGACAACTTGGAATATAGTGTTGGATATATCATTGTATAAGGACAATGTGTGGTTACTGGATATATGCTATGTTGTTTTTGGAAGCAATAAATAAAATTTTATTTTTCTATAGTCTTGAATAGATGTTGAAGTGCTTATAAATTTAAGTGCATATTCTCAAATCCAATTCTAAAACCCAATGGGCAAAACTTATAGTTACCGATACAGTCTAGAATAGATGTTGAAGTACTTAAAAATTTTCGGCAGCACATGGAATCACCTTTCCCCTTTTTTTACTTGTATGAGCCACTTTCCATGCCACTGTACGTGTGATCTTCTGTCCTGGATTATCAGCTGCCTGCATTTGAATAATTTCATAGTATATTTTTGTCACTGAAATATTAACCTAAAAAAATTTTTACATACCGATTCTTCATATAGTCTAAGATAAGGTTTCCTTCCCAATGTATGAGTTAGAGTACTTTTGGCCTTGTTTTCGGAATTTGTCTTGCATTGTTTCATTTTCTTGTCACTATATTTGATGTCAACAAACCTCTGCCACCATACTTTATGAACGTCATCAGGACGACTATTAAGTGCAACATGTTTGGGCATGAGTTGTCCATCTTTTTTGAGGAATCTCTGACGTATCGTTGATTTGAATGTTCAATAACGTTGTGAAAACTTCTTCTCCAATATTGGTCTAGCTACCATGGGGTTGATATTCAAGTCAAACTCTTTCTGTTGAAACAAAAAAAAATCAAATAACAATGTCAATTTTTTGTAGTCTCATTTAAATACATAAAAAAAATCAAAATCCAATATTGGTTTTCTATTTGTGGTCTCATTTAAATACATAAAAAAATCAAAATCCAATATTGTATTTCTTTAATCATTGTTATTTTTGTAAAGCGTTAAGACTCTATGTTTTCATTCTTGTTATTTCATCATTTGTCCATAGCCCACTGTTTGACTTAGTTACACTTTTGTTGACTAAAATATACCATTAAGTTTTCTATTTTGCGATTTTAAAAACTTAATGGTAAGTTGTAGATGAACCAGACAAAACAGATTCAAGCATAATGAAGTATAAACAGTTATGAATAAATAGTTAAATATATTACGAATAAAAAGTTACGTACCATTAGTGCTTTCCACAGGCTATCTTTGAAAACATCATCTACATCATTCCATCCTTCATAACCAATCGGAATGAGAGAACGAATCAAAACACCACAATGAGAGTCCCATTTTTTTGCATCACTGCCTTTTTCACCTTCTAAGTCCACAATTATTGAGTACTTTTTATTTGGGGGGGGGAGGAGGAACGTCAACTTCCTCTGCGTCATTTGTATGTAGTGACGTGGCATTACAATTTCCTGACATTCTACAATGCAAATAATTTAAAGACGATGATTACGTATTAAAGCATAAAAGAAAATTTGTAGGATAATGGCTCATCCAAGATGGAAAACATAGCAAAAGCTTAATCCATGTTTAATTATTGTTCATACCAATTCATATTTGTAAAAGATATCAATTATACACAAAAAGATTAAATCATATCACTAATATGATACGTTCAAGACAAGTGTAATAACCTCAAAAATATTCAACAATAGAGAAACATACCCAAGTGTATAGTAATTAATACAACATTGTAACAACTAAACAAAATAATTATTGTTCAATCATGTGTGTCTATTTTGATTCGATACATTTCAACAATGCAGTTAAATTAGGCTGCTCCTTCAAAATAGATTGAAAGCTCATTGGCATCTCATAATCATCTATGCTATCAGTCATGCGCTTAGGCGAGTGTTGTACGATGGACCAATTAGGATCATGCATGTCGCTTATGTAAAAGACTTGACTTGCTTCGGACGATAGAATGACAAGCTCGTCATATTCTCCACTACTGCTTTTCAATTTCCTTAGATTCACCATTAACAAATTGGAGTCACTACAAATCTTACAGCTATTTGATTTATCTACTACATTGATCCAATCACAGTAGAATACTACATGTTGAGATTCATAATAATCAACTTCAATAATCTCTTTGATAACACCATACCACGTAGTATCATCATCCATACGATTTAAATCTTTCACACTTGCAACAAATGTTGTAATCGCATTCATGCAAACACCACTATTTTGGGTTGATAATGTGTTATCATAATGTTGTGGAGAGAATATATAACCATTGATTCTATACTTAAGATGAGTTCTAGCTTCCCATTGTGGTCCACTAACATAATGCCACAACATTGAATCCATGCTTTTTTCTTCAATTAGCTGTTAAATCCACTGAAATATATTAAACACTATTATTTTTATTATTAAACTATGAACTAGGAAGCAAGTTCGACAAACCTTATTGTGCAACCAATCAATAAATTCAGATTATACTACCACTTCCTCCTTTGTCTGTAGCCTTTTTTACCGCGCTGAGCATCTTCTAAGGACAACCGATACTCGCTACAAATTATAAGTAATATTCTAAATAAATATAATGTTATACCTTACGAAATGCACAAAAAATACAAACCTATAATAATCATCTAGATCTGGTATGTCAATTCTAAAAAGTATCCATCTTCAAATCTGCATACGTTGCACACTAGATAACTTGATATGTTTGCCTTCCATAATTGAACATTCGTATATATCATTGTCGTTCTCATCCAAAAATGACGCTTGTGTAGAACTATAATTACCCATACGTGGATTTGGCATATATTCCATTGCATATCTAATAGATTCTGAAACAAGATACGCTTCGGAAATTGAGCCTTCCACATATCGCTTGTTACTTGGTATGTTCTTACCCTCGTTCATAGCTCTAGTCAAGAAACAAAAAATATATTACCTTATATATATATATATATTAAATATAAAACAAGTAATTTTATAAAGATGTATCGTACCTCTCAAACGGATACATCCTTATATAATTAACTGGTCCACAAAGTAATGCTTGATCAGCTAAATGCAACATTAGATGTACGCTTATATCAAAGAAGTGAGCAGAAAAGTAGTGAACCAACACACATAACGCCTCTGAAATCATATCTTTAGCAGCTTGTACATGCTCTCGAACTAAAACCTTCGAACAAATAATTTTTAAGTATAAACATACTTGCAAAATTGCACGTCTTAAGTCACGACATTTTGGATAGGCATGTTGAACCATGATTGGAAGAAAATATTGAAGAATGATATGATAATCATATGATTTTCTAATGCTCAAGCTAGGTGGTTGAACGTTGACTAAATTGCCTATCTTTGTTGAAAAGCATGATGGAAGCTTTGCACCTTTTAAGACTTGGCAGCATTGAATTTTGTAAGTCTTATCAAATGCAAACTTAGAATATTGTTTCCTATCAAAAAACAAGTTAATAAGATGCTCCGCTACATTCTTTTCAGTATGCATCACATCAACCGTATATCGCACTTTATGACTACTCCAATACTCTAAGGTAAAAAGAATCGACTTCTTATACTACGCTTGTCTTTCTTCATTGTCGTTCTCATTTACAAAATGATCTTCATCACCATCACCAAATACTTTACGTTTTAATTTTTTTTTACCCGGTACATATTTGACATGAGCAAGCTTTTCCAATAGTGCCGATCCTACCAATCATGTGGGAGGTTCCTTATGCTCTACATCTTTGTACCATCCATGTTTCAATGCTCTATATGGTTGTAACGACCCGCTTTTTTGGACAGTTTAAACCGATGATCAAATACACATGCCGGTTCCAAACCATACAAAAGGGTAGATGGTTATTGGGGTAAATAAGAAAAGAAAAGAAAGAGAAATAAAGGAAATGAAACAACATAGAATCTCGCAGCGGAATGATAAAATATAATAGTCAAATAAACAGTTCATGAAGCTGTTTACAATACTTTGATCATTATTTATACAAACTTTATCAGAGTTATACATATACAACAGAACAAATAAAATAATGTGGCAGACAGCATGATGCAAAGACAATAATTATAGTATACCAAATCTTCATCTTCGTCCTCCAGAATAGATCTTCAATAAGCTGAAAAATTCAGGTCTAACCCGAGCGTAATGAAAAGACAAAACACTCGAGTCAGGACTAAAATATCCTCATGTAAGTTAAATCAATCGTAAATAAATATGAGTGTAACAGCGTCAGAGATGTTTATGGGGTTTGACATCTCATATCCAGTGTCAACGTGTGTGCAGTAACTCAAGAGATGTTACGGGATTTTCCATCTCTCAAGGATCCGTTAAACTATCTACTATGTAGTACAATACGCTATTATAATATGTCTACAGTAAAGTAAAAGTACTAAAATAGCGTTAAGGCGTTACCATAATTCCCCTTAACACATTTTTATAATGCCATAGTCTATACAGCACCGTAAACCCCACAGTAAACTAGTGGTTATCAGAGGGTACCCCATAGGTATAACACAAAGCAAAATGTAGTGGTCGCGAATGGGATAATCAGTATGACAAGGTACATGAGGCGATACCAACTAGGATACTAGTAGTTGCGTGATTCGGACTGATGTTGAGCATAGCCAGCAGCTAACTCAACACCGTGAAACAACACTCCCAAATCGAGGGGTGCACCCAAATCGAATCACAAAAGGTAATAGATATGGTATCGAAGAAGTGTGTCTGCTAAAGATGGCGAACCTTAATGGCCCGGCGCGGCTCCTGTTTTAGTCATGTCAGGGGTCATCCAATATCGTTCTCTTTCTTCAGTCAACGCGTTCACCAAACCCCCCACTTAATTATGGATCAACACTCCGCTTATAATAGTTATTAAAGTGGTTTTCGGTATCGACAGAGAGTATGTCCATATCCGATCCCGGTCTCTTTAATAACTACGTATTATTACACTGATGGATCTTTTACATTTAAAATCGATTCATAATTGATATCAAAATATCATATTCGCTTCAAAAATCAAATCCATTTCAAATATCATCGTATCTATTCAAAACGTAAGATTCCGTTTCAAAAATCATTTTTCGCCTCAATATCTCATTTCGATTTCAAAATCATTTCGAATTTCAATTTAGGTTGCAACTTCATTTAACCCAATTCGTATTTAAATTCAAGATTTAAACATAAACATTTCGCCTTATTGACCAGCTTGAAATTCTAGATAAATAGTATTAAGTAGTTTAAAAGTAGTTTCAATAATTAAAATAGTTAAAAATACTTAAATTTTTTTAATGGATTTCAAATAGATAAATTAATTTAATATAGTTAATATAGGTTAAAATAGTTTAAGTATTTAAATATGGTTTATATAACAGAGTAATTTGGAAAACAAAATGAAACAGCTTCAAAATCAAACCATTTCAATTATAACTTCCCAATTCAAAACAATTTCACTTTCCATTCTACCGATTCAATATCGATTTCAATTCAATCAATGTCAACTTTGACTTCAATTAATTCAATTCCACATTCACCTTTAATTAATTCAATTTCAATTTATATCGATTTGGAGCTTGATTTTCAAAATATCGATTTATAACACTTAACAAAATTATCCTTCAATATTCAAATTCAAATTCAAATCCAAATTTCAAATATGATTCAATTTCAAGCTCAATTTCAAAATATCATTTTTATATCACTTTTACATAGTAATACTCAAAGCTCGAAATAATGTTCAATCTTTAAAACAAATAAATTTTAGAAATTCAATCATATCCCAATTTTTAAATTTCAAAGTCTCAACTTAAATTATTTAACAATTTCTTTTAACCAAAATTTATTTCAACATTCCAAACTCAATTTTTTTTGCGATAAATTCGATTCTTATAAATTGATTTTAATTATAACTTTTAAATCAAAATATTTAAATAAATTTCAAATCAACGATTTTAAAATTTATTAATTTAACCAATCCGGTGTCCGTATATAATTTTTTATCCTATGGCCAAGTGATTAGTTATTTCAATTTAATGTCAGAGATGAATATATATCACTTAAATCAAATCACAGTGTCGTATGTATGTATTATAGGATATATATAAGCAAATAAACATCCAAACATTAAAATATCAACCAATAGCATCCATCGAAATAAATCATCCAATAGACAATACAATTCACGACAATTTCATAGTTTTCAATATTAGGTAATTAATCGCAATTCAATTTTGATTTCAATTTGACTGTCAAATTAATTTTTCAACGGTGAATTCAAATGACAATCTATGTGACAATTAAATTTTATCAAACAACGACAAAGAAAATTCATATCACTTCATAATATCAAATTTAACTACCATAAAGATATTCAGTACGTTGTGAGTGTTATAAAACACTCACCTTGAATTTCAATTTCAAATCAAATCGAACGACGTTTAATTTGACCTAAATTTTTAACAGGCTCTAAATGTCTCCAAATCGATCCCAGAGCATAGTGCTTGTCTCCACGATCCCATCGCGCTTGTTTCATCCGATTCCGATCTCGTACGAAGGAGATATACCGGTTATAAGTTGATCGAAAATTTAATTATAAAACAATTTAAATTACATTTTAAACAACGCGTACCCAAATTATTTGGCCCAGCCCACTACAAAGCTTCTTCTCCCATCCTTTGCCAATGCCTGCACATGAAAATGCACAAACCCACCATTGCCGTGCACCAATCTCCGATGATACGGAGCTCCGATACTCCGTTCGACATGTCGTCTTGGCCAAACTTCTTCTCTCCGCGTGCTCCACCTCTTCGTACCACCAACTTCGAGCTCGACCTCTCCCTGGAAGTCGCGACCAATGACCTCCAACACGCATGACGTGGAAAGTCGCACGTCCCAACCCACAGCCGCACACCACCAAAACGTGCTCCGAGATGCTATCTTCGATGACAAGCTCGAATACGCACTCCAATCCGCGAATCGATCGCTAAATCACTCGATTTAGCAAACCCTAGCTTACTGCCTATTCGACCTTCATAGTCGAGCAACCCAGATCGAAGCCGCACCTTCCAACGAGCATACCAAAATGAAGCTGACGAAGAATCTTGATTTTTAAAATTGGTTTCGTGATTTTTACTTGAGTAGAAATAGAGTTATGATTTTTCAAAGTTCCCATTTTTTTGTCTCTTTCTATTCTTTCTTTTCAGCCATTGCGTGTAGAATAAAGGAGAGGGAGACGTGAATGAAAAGCTACAGGGATAAGGTAGAATTTACAGCTGAAAAGAAGGGTTGATTAGTCAAAATATATATTAAATTTCAAAACGTCTTGATTCTCGTAGCTTAAAATCTCGAACCCCTTTCGAGGCATGCTACTAGGCGTTTATAAGATTACACCCACGTTCTGAACACAATAGGACATGTTTCAGGGCCTAATTCAATCGTATGTGCGAGTTACGGAAATAAACGATAAATTTTAAATTAAATCGATTAAATTAATTTCTAAGCGTTTTGAGCTGCCACGGTCAAACGACAACTCCGATTGCTATGGAAATTGAAACCCCATAATAATAAACTATTACGGATCTACTGGAACTGGTTTCGTCGAATTCCGAGACTGTGCCCCGGGAGGCTATTTTAACTCGTCGATTAAATCGACGACTTTTCAAAATTTACAGAATTGCTAAAAATTCCAATTTTAAAATCTTATTAACTCTATTATAATCCAAATATAACTTACATTCACTTTGGAAACCAATTTGAATCGTATTAAATCAAATTTCAGTTATTCACTCTATTTTCATATATTAAATTTCAGTATGAAATTAATCATATCAAATTCGGAATTTAATTATTCAAACAATTTTTAATATTAAATTTAAACAAATTTGATTTTCCTTAAATCACTATCTTTTGAAATATTCAAACGACCTTATCAAATTAACTTTTGAAACAAATTCAAATTATAGAACAACCATTTCCATTAAACAATTATTCGATTTCCGTTATTCAATTGTTCAATAAATTCCAAATATTATATTTAAACAATTTAATTGTTCAATATTTGACGGATTTCAATATTGGGTTTTTAATTAATTTTCATTACCAGTCGATTACTTTATTACATCAAATGATTTCCACATTATTTAACTTCAGTTAGAGATAATGCACTCAACTAATATATAAAATTTCATTTCAATTGCAATTGGTTCCCAAATCCAATTCGACTAACTAAATGAATAGGTACTTAACTAATTATCACCGATAACTTTTAATTACACTTATAAGTTTATTATTTACAAACAAGTGTCACAATTTCCTATATAATACAACTTCGTTCCATTACCATTGACTATATATTGTTTCAATTGATTTGGGATCTCATTCAATTCATAAATGATTAACTTAGATAAAATTTGTTGCAATTCATTCTACTTATTTTTATCATAAATAAATATTAAAAGATTAACTCTTCTAACATTAAACCATGAAATCTTATTAAATTAACATTTTTAATTATCGAAATTTTACGGGTCGTTACACTCTCCCCCACTAAAACTTTTCGTCCTCGAAAAGGAAAAAGAAGGGAAAATGAACTAAGTAAAGAATTTAACATTTGATATATTTTATTCAAATTTATCAACTTATAAAACAGTGAAATTCCATTTATAAAATCGTTACTACATGTAACATCTCAGAATTTTTAACAATATCAATTTAATAATCTGTAGTTAAAATTAAATTGATATTGATATTCTGCTGATAATTATTCAGATAGATTTAATAATCTTCTTTAATAAATATTTAAATTGGTTATTTTATCTTTTAAATGATGTAAATGGATTTCTATTTACAATATAACTATATGGTTTATATTTTAAATAAAATGGTATTGTTTTAAATTTAGAATAAAATCAACAAATGATTTTATAACTTAATAAAATGGATTATTTATTTAATAAAATATAATCTTTTGTAAAATGATTTTTATTTAATAAAGAGATTTATAAAAACAATATTAATATTGTATTAACTTTATAAATAAATTTTGAATAAGATTTATAATGTTTATTTCAAATAGAATTTATATTTATAACTTGATTTAAATTATTGGGTTTTTGAGTTTAGTTTGAATTTAAATTCTAAAGTATAAAATCTAAATTATTTTAATTTATAATATATATAAGTTTCATCTATTAACATGATTGTTTTTATTTTCATTTTTAAATTTATACACATGTTTAAATATAAATTAACAACTTAATTTAAGCTAATATAACAAACATTTGTAATTAGCACTAATCATTTTAAAGAAGATAACATGTGTTAAATTCATATGTATTCATATAGACAAGTGTCTAGTTTATGACAAGTGTAAATTTTAGTTTTATTTTTCTTTTATTTCATAAATCTGAAAATACAATTAGTTTGCATCATTCATACATATTGCATATTTCATTTTCCTAAATCCAACAAAGATCAAACCCATCTTCAAATTCATTTTAAAGACCTGCACAATAAAAATCTGCAGATCCAAACAATGTTCTGATCTGCACAATCAAAATCTGCATTCTGCATATGAAAGTCCAATGAAAAATCTGCATACCTCAAAACCCTTCCTCAAAAATCAATCTGAAAATTCAACTGCATCATCTACATGAAGCATATCAAAGCCAAGCCTGCATTTCTATAAGCCTGCATGTGTTCTGCAAATACAAAGGACATCTGGTCTGCATTCAAATAAATGTGAGTAACCTTTTAACTTTAAAATTTTCAAATTGGTTGCATGATAGTTATTGAAATGGAATAGCTATTCTCTGATGCTATAGATAACTGTTGATATGATTTTTGATGATGTGCATATTGTTTTTTTTTTCAACTCCCTGTTCTGTTTTCTTTGATTTCCAGACAACCAAAATTTTGTTGAATGCCTACTACTTGAATTATTTCCTGACATAAACAAACTATAAAGTAAAGTAGGTTGTATTATTTTCATCAGTTCATGTTTAAAAATGTCAAGAAGTTAAAATTATAAGTTGACTCTGGAAACAGGGAAAAGGATCAGGTATGCTTATTTTAACAAAAATCAATCAATGGGTATGGTAATTTAGTAGTATAAATCAAAAACATAAGCTGTAACTTGATTTTTAAATCAAGTATTGGTATTTAAAGTGTATGTTTCCTTGACAGTTTGGTCTGAAACAAAAATACGAATTTGGGCAAAATTCTGGTAATCTGTGATTTGTAGAAACTCAGAATTCTTTCTGAATTAAAGAGTAAGGATCATGTATCCTTAGAAAAATCAGAAAAGTGTATATATATTGCTAGATTGATTGCAGTTTTGATTTTTAAAACTGAACCCTAGTTTTAATAAGAGTTAAAGATTTGGCTAGTGAGGAGAGATGTATTGATCGAGTGTGCTAGTTTTTGGTGAATGGGTAGTTGATGTGAAGAGTAGCTCGAGGCCGGAGGGGTGGATCTGCAAGTGGTCGGAGCAACTCGAAATGGCTGTTGACAGGTTTGGATAGAAACCTGTAATATATTTTCCAGGTTTGTGAATTTGGGTGAAATTTGAATTCTTTGATTTCTGTTTGATCTGGGTTGATGTTTGAAGTTGTGGTGGGTTTATGGTTGGTGTTGGATCATCAACGATGATCATCAGAGGTGGTGGTCGCCGTGCATATGCACGGCGACATGTTTTCTGGCAAATTGTATGGTGTGGGATGTTTTCAGGGGAAAGTGGGAGATTTCCCGAAGCAAGTTGATGATTGACTCGGAGTAAATGGAGGGAAAACCCGAAGCAAGATTTTGTTTGCTCGGGTCAACCTGTAGTTTACAGGTTACACAGCGAAACTGTGTTGATTTTAAAAATCTGGGTTTTCAATCTTAAAATCTGTAGTTATAGGTTTAAACAAGGTTTAGGTTCAAAATTAAATTTAAGTTTGAATTACTAATTTGAATTTAAATTCCAGATTTTGAGTTGAAACCTGTTTTTCTGTTTTCTTTAAATCTGAGTTTTGAAATTTAAAATCTGGATTTTTTTTAAACATTAAAAATTCTGTAGATTTATTTTAAGTAAGAATTAAGTATAAGTTCAAATGCAAGTTTGAATTTTAGATTCAAATTTAAATCCCAGGTTTTGAAATAAAAGTTTAAATTCTTAACTATTTCAATTTGGTAAATAGTTGAAATTTTAAATAATGAAGTTTTAAAATATGAAGCAAGATTTAAAGATAAATTTTAAAACTGGAAATCTGAGTTTAAAATGAAGTTCAGTTTCAAATTTAAAAGAAGATTTAAATTTGAAAGTTTTAAAATAAATGATTTGAAACTTCTAAAATTTTGAAATAATTTTAACTTCAAATTCTTATGATTGCATTTTTAAGTCAAACTTTTGTTTTGACTGGTAATTTTAAATAAGTTTCAAATTATTTAAAATTTGATAAGTTTAATATTTTTTTTTCTATTTTAAACTTGAATTTAAATTGAAATTAAAAAGGAAATTTCTTAAGTACTTTGTTTTGAATAATATTGTTTTAAACATAATTAAGTTATGTTTATTTTGAAAATTTAATTAAGATTTATGTTTTAGAATTAATTAATAAGGTAATTAAGATTAATTAATTAATTTAATTAATTAATTTAATTCGGAATTAATAATTGATTAATGATTAATCAATTTGGAATTAAGATCATTAATTAAGTTATTAATTAATGATAAATGAATGATAATTATGTAATTAAGTTTTTAATTAAGGTTAATTAGTTTAATAATTAATTTTAATTAATGAATGATTAAAGATAATTTAAATGGTAATTAATTTAAGTTAATTACCTTATGAAATAATTTAAGGATGGTTAATGAAGGTCATTAACCATGATTATTTAACAATTAATTAATGTAGTTACTTTTTATAATTAATTAGATTAATTAATTTAATAATAATCAATTGTAAATGGTTTGAGTAATTACTTGATAAAGTAATTAAGAAATTAATTACTTAATGTAATTAATTTAATTGAATGAGATTGTTTAATTTAATTAATTAAGTTTAATTAATTTTAAACACTTGGGTTAAGGATAATTACTTTATGTAATTAAAGTTTTGGAAATTACTTAAGTTAAGTAATTAATTAATAATTACATGATTGTAATTAAGTGGAGATGTTTAAGTGTGAGGTAATTTGGTTTAATTATTTAGTAATTAATCAAATAATTAATTGAGAAGTTAATTTAAGGAATAATTAAGGATCATTAATTATTTTAATTAATGATGTAATTAAAGTTGATTAATTATGATTAATTAATCAATAATAGGTAATTAAAGGTAATTAATTAATTAATTAAGGATTAATGTAATTAATT
The DNA here is from genome assembly GCA_030765085.1 of Allium cepa. Classification (NCBI taxonomy): domain Eukaryota; kingdom Viridiplantae; phylum Streptophyta; class Magnoliopsida; order Asparagales; family Amaryllidaceae; genus Allium; species Allium cepa. The sequence goes on from CM060929.1 coordinate 474,215,364, forward strand.
AGGATTAATTATGATTAATTAATTAATTGAAGTAATTATGGGTTAATTACTGTTTAGTGAGAATAATTAATTTGTGTAAAATTAATTAAGGATAATTACATGAATGTAATTAAGAGTAATTAATCAAGAGTGATTAATTAGGATAATTTATTTTGAATGATTAATTGCTTGTAATCAATTAATGTTAGAGTAAGCAAGATTTATATTGGTGAAGTAATTAATTTAATTTACTTTAAATTAATTAAAGATGAAGGAATTAATTTAATTCATTTTAAATTAATTAGAGATAGAAATAATTAATTTAATTCATTTTAAATTAATTATATTATAGGATGATGAGTAAATCATTGCTTATGGATGAATGGTTGAACTTGATTGTCTTGGATGCTTTAAGATCTCAGTAATGAGATAAATAATATTGTGTGGTATGGATGATTGATTGAATGGTGATGATAACATAGGTTATCTATTGTGATGGTGATATATGGAATATCTATGTGATATTGATGATGTGAATTACCTGTTATGTGATAATTATTGATTATCAGTTATGATTTATAAGTTATCTATCTATGTGTATATAGATACTGTAATTAAATTATTTTAAACCTTTAAAATAACTTGGACCTTAAAAGACACGCTTTGGTTTTCGATGAGACCGGGATCGGGTTTCCTTATTTGGATATCCAAAAACCACATCGATTCCAAATAACGTTAGGTCGTTAATCCAAATAGGAGCAAGTGAAGACTCGAGGTGTAAGGGCTATACGTCAGTATAACTCTGTGGGTGATTCCGTAATGAGTTGACGGAATTAGTTCTTATAGATTCGAGATGGTGGTTTAGAGTGCAAGGGTTATTGTCGTTAACTCTGAGGGTGATTCCAAAATGAGTGTAACGAGATAATGCCTTCGGTTTCGTTCGAACCCGGAACGAACTTGTATGGATTGAATGCTTTCAGAACATCGTCAGGTGGACGATGAGTATTCTAAGTGATATGTCCTATAAAGGTAATCGTAGCCTCAAGCCTCATCAACCGGGAATGGCTAAAACAGGGGAGGTGCAGCAAAGCTTCGTGGGTCGCACCCACTGGAGAGCAAGATTGATCCCTGTCTAGAAGTCCCTTTATATTCGGCTGTGTGGGTGGTTGCTAGCTACAACCACGGGGTTGTCTTGTTCGAAACTATTCAGTAAGCAATGGGTCCGCCTTTGTGTTGCAGGGGATAAAGGGAGTAATCCTCGGTACGTTGATCTAGGCCACGTACTGTGACGGGCGGTACCCCAGTAGCCCTGCCGTTGTATGGAATCCAAAAATCCAATAAGTGCCAACGGTTTTGATTGTATTACCCACTTTTGTGGCTAGTAGCTGGAATTTAATCATGTAACAATTTCGGCTATTTCTTATTTATTTGAAAACCCTAGACACTATTATAATATCATCGGATTTCCTATCAAATGTTTTGGTTAGCGTAAGGTAAAAACTTTTCCATGTTTATGTGTGGGAAGTCTTACGTGATACCTTTCTTTTCAAAAGGTTTTTGAAAGTTAAGCAACTTAACCTGTTACTCACACCAGACCCATGTCTGACCCGGAGTTTATTTTTGTTTTTCATAAACTCTTGGGTACTCAAATTTTTATGAGTAGTCAAGGGAATTTAGGTTAGGATAAATGGAGCAGGAGGCATCTGCGTGTAGATATATATAGAGTTTCCGCTGTGTGTTCTCTGAGTTGTTGTCTTTGTGATGTATTGAGTTGTATAACTAGACAGGTATTTATAACTGTCTAGTATGTGTTGGATATCTGTGTACTCTGATATTGTTGTAAACTATGTAATATTTATGTTATTAATATAATTTATTCGTTTCCGCTGTGTAAGATTCTAGTGTTGATTCTCTCTTCTCTTCTTTCTATCCCTTTCTTTCTTAATTCATGATGCGATTTTCCGGGAGTGGAAAGTCGGGTCGTGACACTACACTTCCACTACCCTACTATGATTAGCCCATGAAGTTTACGAGTTAGTTATCAAATAAGTCATAAAATTTTAAAACTTGAAAATTTTTCTAACACCCGGATTTACGAAAAATTTCGGCAGAGTCTCCTTTGCGCGGCTCGATCGGTACAGCTACAAAACGCCTCTACAGGCCCCGAACCAATAAAAGAAAATCAAAAGCCAAGTGGCTCATCAAAAATCACCAAATCCAATGGCAAAATAAACTTGTACCTTTTGTCGGGCAATCAAATTTTTCTTGATTTTAAAAACCTGCATCTAATTTACCACTGATATCCAATTATATAAAAAGAATCATTTTTTATTTGGCATCTTCAATTTCCAATATTAGCTTGAATTAAGTCCGTAAGTCGTACATATATCATCCGTGAGCAATATCAATCTAATCGCTTATTTGATCCACAATTTCACTTCCAAACTAGTATCGTTCATACGACTCTCTAGTGCGGACTCAGATTTGGTTCCTTGATTGGAAACTGTTACTCTCCTTGCATTGCCATATACTATGATAGAGAATTCCAGAATCAAATCAAAAATCCATATCCAGGGTTCGCCGTCGAGAATCGAGTGAAAAATCCTAACTTGGATCGATATAAATTATCTCAAAATTTTGTGCTCGAATTTGGATCAAATCGTTATGCGAACAAAAAAATATACGTACAACTCACGTATTACCTTCCAATGGATTTCTATCCAATTTATCTATACTAAATTATTTTATTGACTTTTATTTTTATTTACAATTAATTATTCACAATCTTTTATTCAGTTAGTATATTCATTTCTTTACATAGCATATTCTTTAACATTATCTTTTCTTAAATATCATATCATAGAATTTACTTACTCAAGTTAATTTTAAACATTCTACATAATTTAATTAAATCCAATTTCATTTTCCAATCGATTCTTAGCTATACCAAATTCTTTTGTCTTCATTTACTTCAATTTCATAATTTTAGTTAATAACTAATTTATTTATGGAACATCTTATTAACAAGCACTTTAGTTTATTAATCATCCTATAAAAGTCTAATCTCTCATAAATGACTTTTCTAAGTTTACAGTTATCTTAAAGGTTACAAATTCAATTTTTTTTCTTACAATCCCTTTGCAATTTATATTTATTTTCCATAACCAATTTACAAAGATATAATACGATTCATTTGTCTTCTTTCTTAAGTTCACTTACTTGCTCCATTTATCCATTCATCATTCCATGTTATATTTAAGTATTTATAATTTTTTATCACAACCATATTTTCCATTTATAGACATTAATTCCTTTTGAGTTTTCCTTACTTGTATACTTCAATTATTTCCAGGTTCTGTTTATTTGTACAATGTCTCATTACATATCCAAACCATCATTTCAACTTCTTAATATTTGGTAAGTCATATTATATGTTATTAGAATGCAAATTTGGTATTATACAAATTTATAGAATTTCATTTTACTTAATTAGAATGTTCACAAATTTGATTTATTTAAATCCTCTTTACCTTTCAACTTTAAAGGTACATTACAACTCTAAAGTTTTCCCAAAATATAAGCTTAGATATCTTAATCCTCTTATTTTATAAATTCTGGTTATTCACATTTCATTCAAATAATTTGAAAATTACTAATTAACATAACTTAGAAATTTAAATGCCCGGTTCTTTTCAAATCGTTTGAAATAAAAATATACACTTATATCTTTAATATATCAAATCATACCTTTGGAGTTTAAACCAAAACCCATTTGCCCAAAATAATTTCGAAGAAAAGCAAAGCTTCTAGAAGTCTCCCCCACTTTGAGACTCGATAATGAACGTCGATGATGCTGCGCAGTCATCACCGAAATTATTTTCCAGCGACAGAAGTGAGGAGTACCGAATTCATTCCTTCTTAAAATCCTTTCAAAATATTTCCCATAAATATTTTCCAACTAATATCACAATATATTTTCTTCAAAGCTTTGAGAACCATTGTCAAAACCTATGGGTCTTAAATTCAATATTTTCCAATTTAAATCTATTTTAATTTATAAGTCACCTTTATAAAATATTCTTATAAGATTTTCTTTCTTAAAACATTCCATAAGTTGTTTTATTACTGTTCATTTTGTAATTCAACTTATTTATTATATTACAATATCCAATTAATGATAATAACCAATATATCATTTCTAACAACCATGGAAGCTAGATAAGTCACAATAATTTCTGAAATTTTTCTTTATATTCAAAATATAATTAGAGAAAAATTATTTCATTTACCCAATTTCAAAACAATACTATGTCGAATTGTTCTATTTAAGTGTTTAGAGATCGCTATCAATGACGTTAATTACTCGTATTGACCAGAATCCATAAGCCACTCAACAAATCAACCGACACAATATAAAACATTTTATATCACTAATAAATACGTTCTCTCATATGTATACACTCAGCGACTCATCATAGGGTATTACTACCCTATTTATAAAGAGTCAAACCCCACAAAGCTAAGGTTATCGCTAAACTAAAGCTCTGATACCAACTGTAACAACCCGCCTTTTTGGACAGTTCAAACCGACGATCAAATACACATGCCGATTCCAAACCATACAAAAGGGTAGATGGTTATTTAGGGTAAATAAGAAAAGAAAAGAAGGAGAAATAAAGGAAATGAAACAACACAGAATCTCGCAGCGGAATGATAAAATATAATAGTCAAATAAACAGTTCATGAAGCTGTTTTTGATCATTATTTATACAACCTTTATCAGAGTTATACATATACAACAGAACAAATAAAATAATGCGGCAGACAGCATGATGCAAAGATAATAATTATATTATACCAAATCTTCATCTTCGTCCTCCAGAATAGATCTTCAATAAGCTGAAAAATTCAGGTCTGACCCGAGCGTAATGAAAAGACAAAACACTCGAGTCAGGACTAAAATATCCTCATGTAAGTTAAATCAATCGTAAATAAATATGAGTGTAACGGCGTCAGAGATGTTTACGGGGTTTGACATCTCATATCCAGTGTCAACGTGCGTGCAGTAACTCAAGAGATGTTATGGGATTTTCCATCTCTCAAGGATCCGTTAAACTATCTACTATGTAGTACAATACGCTATTATAATATGTCTACAGTAAAGTAAAAGTATTAAAATAGCGTTAAGGCGTTACCATAATTCCCCTTAACACATTTTTATAATGCCATAGTCTATACAGCATCGTAAACCCCACCGTAAACAAGTGGTTATCAGAGGGTACCCCATAGGTATAACACAAAACAAAACGTAGTGGTCGCGAATAGGATAATCAATATGACAAGGTACACGAGGCGACACCAACTAGGATACTAGTAGTTGCGTGATCCGGACTGATGTTGAGCATAGCCAGCAGCTACCTCAACACCACGAAACAACACTCCCAAATCGAGGGGTGCACCCAAATTGAATCACAAAAGGTAATAGATATGGTATCGAAGAAGTGTGTCCGCTAGAGATGGCGAACCTCAATGGCCCGGCACGGCTCCTGTTTTAGTCATGTCTGGGGTCATCCAATATCGTTCTCTTTCTTCAGTCAACGTATTCACCAAACCCCCCACTTAATTCTGGATCAACACTCCGCGTATAATAGTTATTAAAGTGGTTTTCGGTATCGACAGAGAGTATGTCCATATCCTATCCCGGTCTCTTTAATAACTACGTATTATTACACCGATGGCTCTTTTACATTTCAAATCGATTCATAATTGATATCAAAATATCATATTCGCTTCAAAAATCAAATCCATTTCAAATATCATCGTATCTATTCAAAATTTAAGATTCCGTTTCAAAAATCATTTTTCGCCTCAATTTCTCATTTCGATTTCAAAATCATTTCGAATTTCAGTTTAGGTTGCAACTTCATTTAACCCAATTCGTATTTAAATTCAAGATTTAAACATAAACATTTCACCTTATTGACCAGCTTGAAATTTTAGATAAATAGTTTTAAGTAGTTTAAAAGTAGTTTCAATAATTAAAATAGTTAAAAATACTTAAATTTTTTAAATGGATTTCAAATAGATTGATTAATTTAATATAGTTAATATAGGTTAAAATAGTTTAAGTATTTAAATATGGTTTATATAACAGAGTAATTTGGAAAACAAAATGAAACCGCTTCAAAACCAAACCATTTCAATTATAACTTCCCAATTCAAAACAATTTCACTTTCCATTCTACCGATTCAATTTCGATTTCATTTCAATCAATGTCAACTTTGACTTTAATTAATTCAATTCCACATTCGCCTTCAATTAATTCAATTTCAATTTATATCGATTTGGAGCTTGATTTTCAAAATATCGATTTATAAAACTTAACAAAATTATCCTTCAATATTCAAATTCAAATCCAAATTTCAAATATGATTCAATTTCAAGCTCGATTTCAAAATATCATTTTATATCACTTTTACTTAGTAATACTCAAAGCTCGAAATAATGTTCAATCTTTAAAACAAATAAATTTTAGAAATTCAATCATATCCCAATTTTTAAATTTTGAAGTCTCAACTTAAATTATATAACAATTTCTTTTAACCAAAATTTATTTCAACATTCCAAACTCAATTTTTTTTTGCGATAAATTCGATTCTTATAAATTGATTTTATTTATAACTTTTAAATCAAAATATTTAAATAAATTTCAAATCAACGATTTTAAAATTTATTAATTTAACCAATCCGGTGTCCGTATATAATTTTCTATCCTATGGCCAAATGATTGGTTATTTCAATTTAATGTCACAGATGAATATATATCACTTAAATCAAATCACAGTGTCATTTGTATGTATAACAGGATATATATAAGCAAATAAGCATCCAAACATTAAAATATCAACCAATAGCATCCATCGAAATAAATCATTCAATAGATAATACAATTCACGGCAATTTCATAGTTCTCAATATCAGGTAATTTAATCGCAATTTAATTTTAATTTCAATTTGACTGTCAAATTAATTTTTCAATGGTGAATTCAAATGAAAATCTATGTGACAATTAAATTTTATCAAACAACGACAAATAAAATTAATGTCACTTCATAATATCAAATTTAACTACCATATAGATATTTAGTACGTTATGAGCGTTATAAACTCACCTTGAATTTCAATTTCAAATCAAATCGAACGACTTTTAGTTTGACCTAAAATTTTAACAGGCTCTAAATGTCTCCAAATCGATCCCAGAGCATAGTGCTTGTCACCACGATCCCATCGCTGCTTGTTTCATCCGATTCCGATCTCGTACGAAGGAGATATACCGGTTATAAGTTGATCGAAAATTTAATTATAAAACAATTTAAATTACATTTTAAACAACGCATACCCAAATTATTTGGCCCAGCCCACTACAAAGCTTCTTCTCCCATCCTTTGCCAATGCCTGCACACGAAAATGCACAAACCCACCATTGTCGTGCACCAATCTCCGATGATACGGAGTTCCGATACTCCGTTCGACATGCCGTCTTCGCCAAACTTCTTCTCTCCACGTGCTCCACCTCCCTGTACCACCAACTTCGAGCTCGACCTCTCCCTGGAATTCGCGACCAAAGACCTCCTGCACGCACGATGTGGAAAGTCGCACGGCCCAACCCACAGCCGCACACCACCAAAACATGCTCCGAGATGCTATCTTCGATGACACGCTCAAATACGCACTCCAATCCGCGAATCGATCGCTAAATCACTCGATTTAGCAAACCCTAGCTCATAGCCTATTCGACCTTCATAGTCGAGCAACCCAGATCGAAGCTGCACCTTCCAGCGAGCATACCAAAATGAAGCTGATGAAGAATCTTGATTTTTAAAATTGGTTTCGCGATTTTTACTTGAGTAGAAATAGAGTTATGATTTTTCAAAGTTCCCATTTTTTTCTCTCTTTCTATTCTTTCTTTTCAGCCATTGCGTGTAGAATAAAGGAGAGGGAGACGTGAATGAAAAGATACAGGGACAAGGTAGAATTTACAGCTGAAAAGAAGGGTTGACCAGTCAAAATATATATTAAATTTCAAAACGTCTTGATTCTCGTAGCTTAAAATCTCGAACCCCATTCGAGGCATGCTACTAGGCATTTATAAGGTTATACCCGCGTTCTGAACACAATGCGACATGTTTCCGGGCCTAATACGATCGTATGTGCGAGTTATGGAAATAAACGATAAATTTTAAATTAAATCGATTAAATTAATTTCTAGGCGTTTTGAGCTGCCACGGTTAAACGACAACTCCGATTGCTATGGAAATTGAAACCCCATAACAATAAACTATTACGGATCTACTGGAACTAATTTTTTCGAATTCCGAGACTGTGCCCCGGGAGGCTATTTTAACTCGTCGATTCAATCGACGACTTTTCAAAATTTAAAGAATTGCTAAAAATTCCAATTTTAAAATCTTATTAGCTCTATTATAATCCAAATATAACTTACATTCACTTTGGAAAACAATTTGAATCATATTAAATCAAATTTCAGTTATTCACTCTATTTTCATATATTAAATTTCAATATCAAATTAATCATATCAAATTCGGAATTTAATTATTCAAACATTTTTAATATTAAATTCAAACAAATTTGATTTTCCTTAAATTACTATCTTTTGAAATATTCAAACGAACTTATCAAATTAACTTTTGAAACAAATTCAAATTATAGAACAACAATTTCCATTAAACAGTTATTCGATTTCCGTTATTCAATTGTTCAATAAATTCCAAATATTAAATTTAAACAATTTAATTGTTCAAAATTTGACGGATTTCAATATTGTGTTTTTAAATAAATTTTCATTATCAGTCGATTACTTTATTACATTAAATGATTTCCACATTATTTAACTTCAGTTAGAGATAATGCACTCAACTAATATATAAAATTTCATTTCAATTGCAATTGGTTCCCAAATCCAATTCGACTAACTAAATGAATGGGTACTTAACTAATTATCACCGTTAACTTTTAATTACACTTATAAGTTTATTATTTACAAACATAGGTCACAATTTCCTATATAATACAACTTCATTCCATTACCATTGACAATATATTGTTTCAATTGATTTGGGATCTCATTCAATTCATAAATGATTAACTTAGATAAAATTTGTTGCAATTCATTCTAGTTATTTTTATCATAAATAAATTTTAAAAAATTAACTCTTCCAACATTAAACCATGAAATCTTATTAAATTAACATTTTTAATTATCGAAATTTTACGGGTCGTTACAATGGATGACCATTATTCAAAAATCTTTTATACTTTGTATAAACAATCTTATTACCAATACGTTCTGACTCGTTCTCAGTAGCACAAATCGGACATGATTTCTTACCATGTGTCACACAACCAGATAAATTTCCAAATGCTGGTAAGTCATGAATTCCCCACAAAAGCATCGCTCTCAGTGTAAATTGCTCTTTCTTATCCATGTCAAATGCACGCACTCCTATCCAAAGCTGCTTTAACTCATCCATAAGAGGTTCTAAGTATACATCAATGTCTTGGCTTGGTGCTCTAGGTCCAGGAATCAACAAACATAACATTTGAAACTCGGGTTTGATACATAATGAAGGGGGCAAATCATATGGGATCATGTACACGGGCCAACAACTATAACTATTAAATTGAGCACCACTAGGATTAAATCCATCAATAGCAATGCCAAGCCAAACATTTCTTCCGTTAGTAGCAAAATCCGGCCATCTATTTTTAAGCGATCTCCATTCAGCCGAATCAATAGGATGGCGCATGGAGTCCCAAGAAGGCTTTGCTTCACTATGCCATAACATTTTTCGGGCTATCCAAGGTACAGTGCACAACCTAGTTAATCTAGGAATAATGGGAAATATTTTAAAACTTTTTTTAGTTGTTTTGTGACTTCGACTATATTCCCATGTTCTTACAGTGCGGACATTCCAATGCATCTTTATACCCCTTCCAAAATAATATACAATCATTTTCACAAGCATGTATTCCTTATACATTCATTCCTAGATTTTTTAATATATTTTTCATTGTAGGGTACTTATCGGGTAGTGTATTTTTCTTTGGAAGCCATAGTTTCAACCTCTTCAACAACTCGGTCATACTGTTTCCTTACCGGTTGAATTCTTTTTTCAAGCCATGAAGATCTATGAGGACACTTAATGTTGTAAGACCATCTTCACAAGAAGGATATAATTTTTCACCTGCTTTTCTTTTGTATTCATTATACTTTTTTTCATGGTTTCCACCAAAAGTTGCTTGGGTACCATGAGATAATCCATATACATCATCAATAAGATTTCCAAGGCCACCTTCTATTGGGTTTTCCTCTTGAAATGGATGAGACATGAAATCATCAGTGACAACATGGGGTGTAGGATTGACCATTACTTCGATGCCATTACTTTCTCCATGAAAAAACCATTCATCATATGCTGGATCCATACCATAAAGAACTAAGTGCTTCTCAACTATTTCAAAAGGCAATTTTTTAGAATTTCTACACTTTATACAAGGACAACAGCATATTTCAAAATCAGGTGGTGAATGACGCTTTATGAAATTCATGAAATATCAAACACCTTGTATATATTCGTCTGTGTTCCTATGTCAAATTCTGATCCAATCTCTCGCGGTAGGTTCTGACATTAGCAAAAACTTGTGGATCGCCTAATTCATTATGAAAATAAAGATTATTGATTCAATGTCGTTTCTTATATGAATGGAGCAAAAGCACATATAATAAAGTATTACGGCAAAAAATGACACAATCTTTCTAAACAGGGTTAGTGACCAATTTTGGTGCTAACAAGATGTATATGTTAGTATGTTTTGCTATCATATACATTATAAATTATGACATCGAAATATAACATATCAAAATTTATGCAGTGTTCTTACTTTAGAGCTTCATATGCATGCATCAGATGCTAATAATAAGAATTTTGAGCATTATCTAAAATGATAATGGAACCGCTCTATACATGTTAATGGTACATAATATTTTCATTTGCAAGTGGTGAAGGGTGTGTGCTTTAAAATAGAGTTGAGTTTCCATTGAACGTCACAAAAGACTCAAAACTCTTGAAATGAAACATAATGCGCACTGTTTAACAACCTAAGAACACACCGTATATTACTTTTTGAATACTTTGATAATCTTTGTGTATGATTATATATTCGTTTGATCCCTGATAAAATGAAATCGAGCCACAAGATGCTTCCGTATGTAAATATGAATTTAAGATCAAAATAAAAATGAAATAAGCATCAAGTAGTCTAAGAAAATTTAAAGCGGATAAAGATCGAAAATCAGCCTTCTATTATTAAAGTTAAAAACTTATCTCGGTATATAATTGGTTATTAGCTAGATAAATACTGGAAAATTTTGATCCCTAGATAACAGTCTTTAATTGTGTTATTTCTTTTAAATGATTGTTCAAGAGAGAACCTCCTATGAGAATAGTACTCCATAAATTCATTAATAACTAAACAAAAAATATACAAATGTTTGAAGGAATTAATGCTTACAACTATATAAAAGATCATCTATCGAAACAGGTAAATAATTAAACAAACTAAAACGGTGTACACATAATGCATACAAACTAAAACGGTATACGTATAATGCATACGGAGAAGTTATCTAATAAGTGGAACTCCACTTTAAATGTGGAGTGAACTAGACATTTAAGGCCGTGTACCACTATGTTTCAAATCATGCAACGAAATGGGCTACAACAAATGCTGAAACACGTAGCTATAAAGGAGGATCACGCAATTTATTCGACTAAACTTGCAATCAAACCTGCAATTTATTCGACTAAACTGAAAACCTAAAAAATCGAACAACTAAAGAACATATTCTTGATACCTGCAATTTAACTTCCACTCAACTTGCAATCGACGAATGGGCTAGGAAAATCGACGAATGGAAAGCTAAATCGTATTCGGCTGAGCTTTGACTCAACTTGCAATCAAACCTGCAATTTGTTCGACTAAACTAAAAACCTAAAAAAATTGAACTAGAGCATCTTTGAATGTTAACAAGTATTCCCCTTTTGTTTGGCGAAAAGCGAAAATAATTTGGAGATTTGGCGGCCAAAGAAAGTGGGAAGTGTAATCAGCTTAAGCGTTGTGCGTCCAAATGTTATTTTCCCTCTTTTACCCTTTTGTTTTCAATTTATTTTCATTTTTACCAAATTTTATAATGGTGTAAAGCAGTGATAAACTATTTACAGCTCCTTTTACAACGGCTTTGAAAGTTTTATAACGGGATTTAAGTGTTATTATTTTATAACGGCATTTGATTGTTAGTAATTCAGAAATATTTTTGTTGGGAATTTCATGTTTTGGTGTAGTGTTTCATTTCCTCTATTTGACCTTGGCAACCCGTCTATAAAATCCATCGATATCGAATCCCATTTCCAAACAGGAATTTCCAAAGGCTGAAGCAACCCATTCGGCTTCTGATGTTTATCCTTCACTTGTTTACAGTTTGCACGCTGCCTAACCCATAAGCCAACATCCCTCTTAATACCTTCCTAATAGAAGCTCATCTTCATATCTTGATACATCTTGGTTTCTCCAAGATGAATCGTAAACTTGGATCGATGACATTCTCCAAGAAATTCTTTCCTTAAGTCGTCGACATTTGAAACACACAACCGTCCCTTCTTCCTTAACCATCTTCTCTGGTCCAGACTAAAATCCTTAAGATCATCGATCTCGATTCCAACTTCAAGCCTTCTAATCTTCTCGGCTAATAATGGATCCTTGTTATGCTTAGAAGCAATCCTTTCTATCAATACTATTCGAACTTCTAAACAGGATAACACGACAATATTTTGACTAGAACTAGCAGTCGATCTTAACTGCAAACTTTACGTAGTCAAAGCTTCTAAATCTTTCCATTTTGCCAACATAGCTAATACCATATTTTGATATCTTCTACCAAGAGAATCCCCTACTTTATGTCCTTTCACATTAGTATACTCTATACCAAAATCATAAGTAGCCAGAAACTCCAACCACCTCTGTTGTCTCATATTCAGCTCCTTCTGACAAAATGAGTACCTTAAAGACTTATGATCTATGTATAACTCAAATCTCTCCCCAAAGAGATAATACCTTCAAATCTTCAATGCGAAGATCACCGCGGCCAACTCTAAATCATGAGTAGGAAATATCACTTCATATAGTCTAAGTTGTCGTGAAGCATAGGCAATCACTTTCCCCTTCTGCATCAACAAAGCTCCTAATCTAGTTCCATATGCATCGGTATACACTACCAACCCTTGCTTTTCGTCTGGAACTACTAACGCAAGTGCATTGGTCAAACAATGCTTTAACTTAAGGAATGCTTCCTCACATTTGTCGGACCAAAAAAATTCACCTCCTTCCTAGTTAACTTAGTCAAAAGTGCCGCTATCCGTGAGAAATCCTTGATGAATCTCCGGTAATAGCTAACAAGTCCAAAAAAACTTCAAACTTTAGTCACCATCTCTATCTCTTCCAATTATTAACATCTTCGATCTTATTTGGATCAATTGACAAGCCTTTCTCCAAAACCAAGTGACCAAGAAACTTGACCTCTTTGTTTCGAAAATGACACTTAGAAAACTTTGCTTTTAGCCGACGTTGCCTTAGCATCTCAAGCGCCACTCTAAGATGATCATCATGCTCCCTTCCATCTTTAGAGTATACTAAAATGTCATCTATAAACACTAACACAAACCTATCCAAATACTCTCGGAAAACTCGGTTCATCAGATCCACGAAGAAAGCAGGTGCATTCGTTAAACCGAATGGCATTACTAACCACTCATATGAACCATACCTTGTCTGATATGTTGTCAAAGGAATACTTTCCTCTACTACTCTTAACCGATGAAAACCTATCGCCAAATCCAACTGGAAAAACACTCTGGCTCCACTCAACTAATCAAATAGATCGTCTATACTCGGCAAAGGATACTTATTCTTAATCGTCCTCTCATTCAACTTATAATAATCGATTCACATTATAACTACCCGTATTTTTAAACACTTAAAAGTATTAAATTAAATAAGATTTTTGAACAAAAACGTTAGGAATAAAAAAATTAAGATTTTACTGATATAAATTAAATTACAATACAAGTTATGAGCTTAAGTAAAATTTCTATTAATGAAATAAGTTTGCAATAATGTAAGGATGACAACAAATGCTAGTGTGTATTTTAATAACATTATTTAAGTGAAATTAACAATTGTCTGAATGTAAATTTCCAATTGATTAGAATAATAAATATTAATAAAGAAAAATAAATTTTTCTTCATTAAAGAAGAAATCATATGTTTATTTATTTGAAATGTTTAGTAGCTTAAAGATTGATTGTAGAGACGAGAAACTATTATTTGATAAAAAATGTGTAATTCCTATCTGTATCCAATAGTTTATAAATTTGTTTAAATTACTATTAGATAGATTATAATTGTTCAATTTCTCATTACATTTATTTTTTCCATTTTGTAACTCGTTTTTGTAAACAATTGAAATTAATGTAATTGAATAATTTCAATTAATGGTAGAGTGGACACCAAATTGTAAATTATTAGGTGTAATTAAATGTAGCTTATGTTTTGTGAAAAAATAAGAAAAGTTGATTTAATGAGAAGTACAGTTATATCAAATAAAATGAATGTTTCATTTGTGAATGTAGGTTTAATTTCATTTATGTAAAGAATGAAATGATTGATTTAACGGAAGAAATATATGTATATTTGAACTGTGTTTTAGCATACAGATGGATTACAAGAATAGAAAATTTATTTAGTTAAGTAAGTTATTTATTACTCTGTTGTATAAACAACAAATTTATAAAGGTATTTAAATGACTAAAGGAAAAAATTATTTTATTTTTCATCCATTTTAGTTGTCGATTTTGAAATTTAACTTTGTAAGTTATTGCAATTAATGTTATTGAAATATTTCAATTAGAATGGAAGAAAACGTTGATTGTAGTTAATAGATTTAATAAAAGAAAGGCACATTTGTGTTAAACAGAAAGGATGTTTTAATGGAAATAAAAGATCATTTTGAAAAAACCAAATTGAACGTTTTCATTTTTAAGGTAAGTAATTTTATTTATTATCCATAGATAAAAATATAAATGCATACAATATTTGAATTAATGAAGTTAATTTGGTTACGTTTCACCAATTGAATTTCAAAAAGGTTTTGCGACGTACATGGTATGTTCATTTCTTTTGTTATTAATTGTTGCATATACGTTTTAAAATAGTTATCTCATTATTAATACTTGATCCGTTCATTTCTCCTTCTGTTTAATACATGAGCCTAGACTTTTAGTTTGTATTTAAACCTTGCTACCTCATTTTCGCGTATACAAAATTTCACTTTCCTTTGGTTTGCAAACTTTCCATTCCTATGTACATTTTTTATGCATTATTAATGCCTGAAGTTTTAAAATAAAATGTGACATTTATTTTTTTCTCTCCACCTTCATTTCTTAATTATTAAATAACTTGCAGCTTATTTCTTTCATTTGCAGTGTATATTTGTGTTCTTTTTTTTGGTAGTTTTATTGGGTTAGTTTTAGACTAAAGGGCTCCTTAGCAAACCAAGAGACCCTAGAAACCCTAAGAGAATTTGGACCCTTTCTTTTCTCACCAATTGACCTTTTATTTTTTTCGACTAAAACCAAGTACGTGTAGAAATTACTAATTTGAGAAACCTTTTACGTACTCTTCTTCTTCTTCTTGCTCAAATCTACAGAAAACTCCAAACCCCAAAACTCCTAAATCTCCAAATCAAATTCCATCCTTCCTCCTTCAAAACCGTAACCTACCTCTCTCCTCTTGCCACCATCCACCTCCATCACCATCCACAACCCACGGCAGCAACCCATGCCTAAATCCCCACCTTCCCTCATCTCTTCTTTCTCCCTTTCCCCTTCTTTTTCCCTTCCCTTTTTCCCTCTTTCTTCCCCTTATTCCCATGGCTTCTATATTCCACTAAACAACTCCGAATCAAATAATTTATTTAAAAACCGTATGTAATTTCAATGGAAAAAACTTTGGTGTTGAACCCTTCTTCCTATTCTGAATATTTCTATATCAAAAACTCTATTTTTCAAGTTCTTTCTCGGGTCCAGTTTTGGTCGAAATTACTCCATACTGCGTCAATCATATCTCCTTAAGAAATGAATCAAATTATGTGATTATTTTTTCAAATCATTTATTTTCCCAATGGCTTCAACTTTATTTTAGACCAGTTCTTCAAATTCCTTAATTTTCGCTTCTAAAAACTAAATTACTTTCGAAGCAATTTTGAACTTGGATTTTCAATTTAGAAAACACCTCTATTTGTTTTGACCATAAATTCCTCAAGACAGAAGCTTTTTAAGTGATTCATTTTTTTATATTGGAGAGAAAACAATTTGAAACAACTTTCTAGTTAGTCACTTTTATAGATTTAGTAATATTCTGGTCCGAATATTTTCTTAAAGATGACCTAGTTTCAAGTTTGTCCGTGGTTTGGATCTTAGGTTGTTTGGAAGTTGGAAGTAGTTGAAACTTGTTTATTGATTCGTGTTCGTGTCTAAGCTTTATTGGATTTGCTTTGAATTTGGATCTTTACTAGGAATCTCCATATTGCTCCATTTTTATCATCACCTCCGTAGCCACAAAAGGTAAGCAAACACTCATAACTACTAGATTTTCTTATGTTAGTTAAACTGAATTTATGATATGATTAGAAATTGATTGGTTGCTGTTTAGTATATTTTAAATTTTCATTCAAGTTAAATTTGACTTTTATTAAATTTAATTGCCATTTATTTTAATATTTAAATTTAAATTTCCATTTAAATACCTGTTAATGATAACCAGTAAATTGTTTGTAGTTATTGGTTGATTTCAATGTTGATTGTGCTATATGTTCAATTGTTAATATTTGGGTGATTGGATGGATGTAATTAGGTTACATTTTGGATGATTGATGTTATTTATGTCTATATCTCTGTATCCCTATGAGTTGAAATGATACATACCTGAACGATCTTATAGATTAGGGCAAAATCATTATGGGTTGAAATGATAAACCCGAGCGGTTCTCATTTGTTTGAAAATGTTCATTTTTGGTACTGGTTGAAATAACATATACATATATGATTTTCTGAATTTGGATTTTATTTGAAATTGAATTATTTGAAGGGTTTAAGTTAATTCAAACGTCATATTTTTTTAGTTAGATGATTAAGATTGATATTTCGAATTATTTGAAACTTTTTAAATAATTATATTCAAGTTGTACACTCGATAGGAGATGAAAATCACATAACATCTATGAAACCATTTTATTCATTTTGATTTGACTTACATAGGATCTTTTAGTTCTGACTCGATTGTTTTGTCTTTTCATTACGCTCGGGTCAGTCTGAGCTTTTCAATGTATTGAAGACTATTTTCTGGTGGACGAAGATGAAGATTGAGTAAATTATTGCTACTTATTATTCCACCACATTATGTGTTCCACTACATTATTTGTTTATTTCTGATGTATGTATAACTCTAATTTGAATTGAAAACGTGCAATCAAATGTCATTTGTAAAACAGCTTCATAAACTGTTTATTTGATTATTATATTTTGTTGTTCCACTATAAGATTCTGTGTTTTGTTTTTTCTTCTTTTTTTTCCTTATTTACCCCATCCATAATCCTCCCTTTTGAATGGTTTGAGTTTGACAAGTGTGGTTTATTATCAATTTGAACTGTCCAAAAAGGTGGGTTGTTACACACAACCTCAGTGACCCATCTGGTTTCTTCACGAACACTGCAGTCGCTCCCCAGGGCGAATTGCTTGGTCAAATAAAATTCCTTCCTTCTAGATCCACTAGGTGGTCTACTTACAGGTTCAACTCCAGGCACAAGATCTATCTGAAACTCAATAGCTCATTTCAATGGTAGTCCTGTAATCAGCTTAAAGACATCTGCAAACTATCTTGCTACTCGAACTTGACTTAACTCTTCTCCCCCTTCCATAGTAGTTGGCAAAGCACAACTACTCCGGCTAGAATTCTCCACGGAGAATATAATTCGGTTATGACCATCAGGGTGTCTTAGTGATATCTCTCCATTCTAGAGAAATATCCTAGCCTTATACTTACTCAACCAATCCATACCCAAAATGATTCTAAAATCTACAAAATCAAAAACAGACATACTGCGTGTAAACATATGACCTAACAAGTCTAGTTCTAACTGGTCACATCTCATCCCTAGAGTTGCTACCCTTCTATTGGATTCGCAACCCTTAAAGAAGTAACAAGGTATGTGAGTTCTAAGCATAACCTATCAACCAAATTCTGAGCTATAAATGAATGTGATGAATCGGTGTCAAATAGTATCCTAATTGGTATATTCTGAATTAAAAGCGTACCTTCCATCACTTTCTTCCTTTTTTCAACTGCAGTTGACCTAGCAGCTAATGGTCCAATAGCAAAAACCTTTCCCTTGTCCATCTTGACTAGTTATGGATGCTGATTCTTATAATGCCCAACTTGGTCGTAGTTGAAGCCCTTGACATTCTTCTTTTCTGCTGCCTTCTTCCCTTGCCTGACCAGCACTCATGAGCATAATGATCTTTCTTGTCACACTTGAAACAAACTAAATTAGCTTTTGCCTTCTTAGGAGCCTCTCCCTTTCTAGTTCATAAAGAACTTTCTTTTCTTTTCTTAAGAACCCTAGATTTCAACGGCATTTCTCTCACATAGATAGCAAGAACCTCCTCATGTCAGATTTCCATCCCCACAAATATATTACAAGGATCACGGATATGTTCAGGTTCGCCCTGGCAATCTTAAACTTCAATCCCCGAATGAACCTCTCAGTCCTTCTAATGACGGCATCTATAGTAGCATACCCATATCAGGATAACTCATCAAACTTAGTAGCATAATCAATTACTGACATCTCTTCCTGCACCAAATCCATAACTTTCTCACTAATGCTGACTTAGCAACCTTAGATAAAAATCTCTGTTCAAATCTTCTTCTAAAATCTTCCCAAATCAACTCCTCCTTCGGAATCCCAGTAGTAACACTATTCCACTAATTAAGTGCTCCCCTTTGCAACAACCTAGAGGCCAGCCTCCTCTTATGCTAATCATCTAAACCCAAATCAGTGAACATCCTCTCACAATGCATCCTTCGTTCCCATAAATGGCTTCCCAACAAGACTGGTGTAGTCTCTGCTCAGGTTAGCTTAATTGTTCCCAACTGGAGCCATAGGATTAGCTCGTCCAACATTTCCAACAGCTCCAACTTGCACCATGTTCACGAAAAACTGATACATCGCCTCCATATTCACTGATGGATTTCCAGCACCCACATTGGCATCTATATTTTGGTTAGCATTAGCACGTCGACCTGGGTTCCTTCCGTTGGGTCAAACATTTCGTTAGTTGTGGAGCTTCCTCCATCGAGATTTCCTCTTCCATTTCCTGCCTCCATATCTTCTTTCTCGTAAATCTACATACGAGCCTTAGTAGGATATAGAAGAACGGTCTAAAAGAGAGGGGAATACGTACTCATATGTATATGTATATGTGTGTGTATACATATATCAAATATAAGTACGTTACTATATCATTATCCCAAAACCCGATCTTATTTTCTGATTCATTGAATTATGTTTGAATATATTTTAGTCTACATTTCATTTAATTTTCATAAACCTATGCTCCGATACCAACTTGTAACATCCCGCATTTGAAGGTCCAAACCTAACGGCCACGGATGTTGCGGTTTCCCATAGTTCTTAGTCTTAGACGACCAAGTATGGTAATGGTCGATATATTGATATTATAGTAACACGTAGATATAGGAAATTTTTAAAATCAACAAATAACTTTCTCACTCCATTTCAAAGCATTTCTAATTCATTACATAATCCCAATACGAGAATCACGTTCAGAGAAAATATAATTATTACAACATACACCAAGAGCAACATGTGAAGATTCCCCTTAGATTATTAGATTATATAACTAGCCAATTAAACATCTTTGCCTTTACAACAAAACATTACAGAATCAAAATAGAAAGAGAACTCTAAATAGCTATCATGCCTCATGTACATCGCTGAAAGCTTATTCATCTAAAAAGGTACCTGAAAACCTCAACTCTCAAACTACTCAAAATCAATTGAGCACCCAGGAGTTTAAGGGGAAAACATAAAATTCGAGTTAGACATAAATCTTGGTATGGATAATAATATACCATCTCAAACCATCTAGTGAGACCACGCCGCTTAGCGTAATGGGTTTTCCCCTTACTCGTATCTCACTTAAAATTTTATAAAACCATATACTATGCTCGTGCATGCACGGTGATTAAAACATAGCAATTCAAAAAAATTATGATGATATGTAAAACAAGTAAACCAATTCTGGAGTACCCAACCCCATTCATTTTGACTATCTGTCTAAGTTACATTTTTTAGGGACACTATTAACTTATTAGTTTTCATGGGCTGACTAATAACCTGTTTAATACTCATGGACTCCCTGCTCAGTTTCATAGTTTTCATGGGATCACTATGAACCTATTGACCCCTGCTAATAACTTCTGTATTCATGGGTTCTCCCTGAACCTATTGGTATCCCCAGTAACCTCTCTCTTATCTTAGTTTTCAGCGGTTGATGGGAACCTATTGACATTTGTCAATAACTTAATCGGGTACTATTTTCATGGATTAACTACAAACCCAATACTCTTTCTAATCATAGTTTTCATGGGTTTACTATGAAACTATTGGCCTCTGCCAATAACTTTTTCTAAGCACAGTTTTCATGGTTATACTATGAACCTGTCTATCTGACAACTTCTTTAACTAGTACTTAGGCATCCTATATTCTGGTCTACATGACCACCTGGATGCAACTATAATCATTTAGGAGTTAACTCAATTTATATTCACTACTGGTTCAACCTAGCTAGTTATTCTGCCCCTTTTCCCCAAATCGCATTTATTGGTCCATATTAAAGTGAATACATAAACTAGAAGTAGCAAACATATTAACATAAGAATAATCAATATCTGTGGTTTAATATCCTTGAAATCATTTTCATATAAAACATGGTCAATCCCTTTAATCTATTATTTTATCAAGGAAAGCTTTTTCAAAAACTCCAATTTAAAAGCACTTAAAAGCTCTTTTATAATGCCATGGGTTTTGCCTTTAAAAATTGAGATCGGGTTCTTTGGTTTGAAAACTAAGGCTTTAGAAACCTTTATTCTTTACTTTCGAAACCATTAGAAAACTTCCTTTCATAAGCATGTAAATCTTCTTTTCAAAACACTAGGCACCTGCCTTTCCAAACACTTTAAAACCATTCTTTCGAAACGTTTCGAATATATTAAAGTATTACCATTTAGTTATAGAAGTATAGCTTCGAAACCCTATGAAAGTGCCTCTTTCAAAACCATTGGGTTTAGTTTAAAACATATCTTATTGGGTCTAGGTGAATACAAGCGAAAATATCCCTTCTGAAATCATTAAAAAGTGTTTGGGGAAAAACAGATGGCTTCGGCACCATCTTTTCGAAAGCTCAAAACGTTTAAATAAAACATTTGATGGATAGCATCGAAACACCTTTTCGAAGCCATTGCCTTTGAATCACTTGAACCCCTTTCGAAAGCTTTTTGGAAGTGGCTTAATATAATTTTAGAACAATAGCCACCTTTTGAAAGCATTGATGACTTCAATACCTTAATAAGATTGGCAGCAAGGTCTCGACTAGGTTGAAACCACCCTTTTTGAAAGCGTTGATTTATAAATAACGAATTCATTTGAAATCTCCACTTAGACAAAGAGGCAGCAACAGATTCAAATGCAAAGGTATTGACTTGGTAGAAAGCATTCTTTTGAAAACAAGGCAGGTGCTTATCTTTCGAAAGAGAAACAAAGGTTTCGATCCCATCGAAAGCAATGGTTTTGATACCCCTCTTCCACCTTTCTTCAATCCACTACATACCATCATTGTGATACCATGTGTATTGGTTTCGACTTTGGTAGATTTTGACTTAGTCGAAGCGGAAGTAATAGGTCGAAAGATGCTTCTAAAAGAGGCGGAACCCACTTTTCTAGGTAAAGACTGATTTAATACCAATTAAAGCAAATACTTTATAACTAACCTACTTATTTGTAAACATTTGATTGGTTGCAATAGCATTTCAAATTCTTTACAAAAATAACTGTCGCATAATTTCAGATCTAAACATGGATTAATTTAACAAATAAGCCATTCTATTAAGCAAAACAAATAAAACAATTAAGTCCTTCATCTAAAATAATTTTATTTCTACAGTAAATTACTTGGGAAAAATCCCCAAAAATTTTCACTTTTAATATTTTATCTAACGTATAAAAATTCCAGAGCCAAATTCTACGCAAAATAATCGAAATAAATTTCTAAACCTAATTAGTCATAATTTCCTTTGGAAATTCATAATAAATTTTCCATGGCTTGGAAAATTATAAAAGTTAAAACCCATCTCTAAAATTATATTCTACATAACATATATTTTCTCATAGCATACGAAAATCATTATAATCAGTTTTACCCTTAAAACTGAATAAAGTAATTATCAAATTATTTTGTTTGAACTCAACATGTCCAATCCAAACATATCACTAATCATAATCATCATAATAATGGATTTAATCATAAACCGAAAAATAAATGATCATAAAACAAAATAGAGATGATTTAGATTATTATTCGCCTTGATTAGGATAAGAACATTGAGATTTGATTGAGATTAATCTTCCTTGCTTTAATTCCTTAGCTTTACATTGATTTTCCCCTTTTCTTACTCCTTAGTAGTGGTCGACTTAAACCTTTTGATTTGTTTTTTTGACGAAATGAAAATGAACATGCATAATGAAAAAGGTAATATATAAGAGTTATGGTGCGCAATTATCCTAAATACCCTTACGTTAATTACTCTTCTAATTAACATACAAAACCATTTATAACCCCTTTCTTTAATTTATTAGTTTAGCTCGGTCTTTATTTTGAATTTTCAAATCTCAATTCCCTTATCACTCTAATATTTACATTATTCTATCTAGTTTATCTAATTAAATCTCCTGAGTAATGTTATCAAAAATTAGGGGTGTTACAAGAAGCCAACAAAACAATCATTGTCGATCATTATTACAAGTGATGTAGGATCCACGATTTGTACTATGACTTCTTTTGGATTCGGAGAATCCGCTGTCGAAATTTCAGAAAGATTTTTTGTCATTTTCTCCTATAAATACAGACTTTATTTTTCATCTTCGGTATTCTTCTTTCCGCTGCCCAGGCTCCACTATTTTTATTTTCATTCTTGTACTAATGGATCCCTGTTGATCCAAACTTTCTTGTAACCGTATTCAAGTGAAAGATTAATAAAAATACAAAGTGGACGTAGGCCAAGTTTGCCGAACCACTGTAAAATTCATAAGTTCATTTACTTTCTCTGCTATGTTTTAATTTCATTCATCATTTAATCTCTACAAGATTCTATTGGGTGTTAATGTCCATTTTTCGCGTCAACAATATAAAAGCTGGAAATGGAAGAGTAAATCTACGTGGAGGAAGCACTATAACCAATGGAGATGTTCATCCCAATGCCAGAAGGAACCAGGGTCGACAGGAAAACAGTAACCAAAATGAAAATGCCAATTTAGGTGAAGGAACCCAATCAGTAAATATGGGGACCATGTATTAGTTCTTTGTCAATCTGATGCAACTTATAGCAGCTGCAGGTTTAGCTGGAGGAATTGTTGCTAATTAGAAAGGAGTTAATTCCATGATGCCAGTTAGCAATAACTATGATAAACCGAGTCAAGATTATACCAGTCTTGGAGGAAAGCCTTTTCGTGGAACTGAAGATATTATTGAATTGGAGAAATGGACATTGCATTGTAAGAGAATTTTTACTGATTGGGGTCTGAATGACGAGCAAAAGAGGAGATTAGCTTCGAGGCAGTTGCAAGGAGCAGCACTGTGCTAGTGGAACGGGGTAACCGTTGGTATGCCTGAAGAGGAATAGATTTAGGCTGAGTTTAGGAAAAGGTTGAGGGAAAGTTTTTATCTAAAGTAGCCAAATCAGCCATGCTTTGGAATTTTACGAAATTAAAGCAAAGGGTAATGTCAGCGTTGGAATATGATACTAAATTGACGATCTATCAGGCTACGGATATGCTACCATCGACACTACGATTAAAAGGAATGAGGAATTTATTCGAGGCTTGAGGCCGGAGATTACTAAAGCAACTATGCCAAATCTCAAAGGTCTGAGTAATGTAGTGGTGGAAATTTCTATAAGGAATAATGAGATGCTTGCAACTTTTGGGAAGAATAAGTCGATGGAGACTCGAAGTTCTCAGGGTAAAAAGAGGAAGTTCTTCATGAATAAGAGAGCTAAGAAGAGTGGAGCTGCCAATAAAAAGAAGGTTGGTATTGTTTGCTATGACTGTAATAAGAAGGGAAATTTTGCTCATGAGTGCCAAACCAACAAGGGAAAGAATGTTGCGGAAAAGAAAGGTGTGAAGTATTTCAAATGCGACCAGATAGAGCACTATAAGAATCAGTGTCCAGGGCCGGCCAAAGTTGACAAAGGAAAGGTCTTTGCTTTGGAACCATCATCTTCCAGACCGACTGCTGTTGAGATAAGAAAGTCTATAATGGAAGGTACGCTTTTAATTCATAGCATATCAGTTATATTTTGTTTTATACAAGTGTATAGCGTTCTTTTGTCCCTCATTGTTTGGTAGATAAGTTAGAATTATAACCATAATACCTTATTACTTCCTTAGGGGTTGCGAATCCAACAGAAGAGTATGCAACTCTAGGGATGAGATGTGACTAGTTAGAGATTGAGTAGTTACGTCATACTTTTGCCTGTGGTTTGTATGTGTTTGACTTTGCTTGTTTTGGGATCATTTTGGGTATGGATTAGTTGAGCAGATATAAGGCTAGGATATTTTGCTTAGATAGGGAGGTATCATTAAGGATCCCTAATCATCATGATCAAATTGTATACTAAGTCAAGAACTTGAATTTGGACGTTTGTACTTTGCTGGGTGCAATGGAAGTAGAAGACAAAGTAAATCGAGATTTTTTTGTAAGAGAGTATGTAGATATGTTTGAACCTATTATAGGACTACCATCGAAACGAGCTATTGAGTTTCAAATAGATCTTGTATCTAGAGCTGAACCTATAAATAAACTGACTAGCAAAATGACACCTAGCGAGATAAAGGAGATAAAGGTTCAGATGGTGGACTTAGAAGCAAAGAATTTTACTGGACCAAGCAGATCGCTTTAGGTAACGACTGCGATGTTCGTAAAGAAATCGGGCAGCTCATCAAGATAACGTATCGATTATCGTAAGTTGAATGTGAATACAATAAAAAATAGATATCCTTTATTGAGAATTAATGATTTATTTAATCACTCAGTTGGAACCAAAGTATTTTTTACTTGGTTTTGGCGACGGGGTTCCATTAATTTAGAGTGATGGAGGATAGTATTTCTTTAACGACATTTTGAATGAGGTATGGTTCGTATGAGTGGTTAGTCATGCCATACGGGTCAACTAACTCGCTGACTTTCTTTGTGCACTTGATGAACCAAATTTTCCAAGAGAACTTAGATAGGCTCGTGTTGGTGTTCGTTGATGCCATTTTGATTTATTCTAAGCATAAGGGAGATTATGGATTCATCTTAGAATAGTGCTTGAGGCGTTGAGGTAGCATCAACTAAAAGCGAAGTTTTCAAAGTGTCATTTTTAATAGAGAGAAGTGAAGTTTTTTAGTCATGTAGTTTCAGAAAAAGTGTTATATGTGGATCCAGCTAAGATTAAAGCTGTAAATAATTTGAAGAGACCATAGACGGTGACCGAGATAAGAAATTTTATTCAATTAGCTAGATATTACCAAAGATTCATCAAAGGTTTCTCTCAAGTAGCAGCCCCTTTGACTAAACTAATCAGAAAGGAGTAAAGTTTATTTGGTCTAGTAAAGTGAGGAAGCATTCCAGAAGCTAAAACATTTGTTGACGAATGCATCTATGTTAGTTATACCAGATGGTAATCAAGATTTGGTAAGGTATACAGTTGTACGTGGAAAAAGATTATAAGCTATGTTGATGCAAAGAGGTAAAGTGATTGCCTACGCGTCTCGACAGCTCAGACCACATGAAGTCATATATCCAATTCATAATTTGGAGTTGGCAGCTATAATCTTTCCTTTGGAGATTTGGAGACACTATCTTTTAGGAAAAAGATTCGAGTTGTATGCAGATCATAAGTCCTTGCAGAATTTATTCTCTTAGATGGAGTTAAATATGAGACAATAGATATGGTAGGAGTTTGTGGCAGCTTATGATTTCGGTATTGAGTATACACCTAGAAAAGGAAATAAAATTGCTGACGCGTTTAGAAGAAAGCATCAGAATGTAGTGCTAGCTATGCCGGCATAATGGAAAGATTTAAAGACGTTAACTACTTGTAGTCTGAAGTTAAGATCGACTGCTAGTTCTAATAGAGTGCCACCATATTGTCAAGTTGGTAGTTCGACCAGTATTGATCGAAACGATCGCTTCTAAGCAGATAAATGAACCACTGCTAGCCGAAAGGGTTAAAAGATTGGAAGGCGAAACTGAGATTGATGATTTAAATGATTTTGGTCTTGACTAGAATGGATGGTTAAGAAAGAAGGAAGGACTGTGTGTTTCAGATGTTGGTTACCTAAGGAAGGAAGTTCTTAGGGAATTTCATCGATCAAAGTTTATTATTCATACTGGAGGAACTAAGATGCATTAGGACATAAAAAGGAGTTTCTTCTAGAAAGATATAAAAAGAGATGTAGGCTTATGGTTTAAGCAATATCTGAATTGACAGCAAGTTAAAGCCAAGCATTAGAAGCCAAGTGGATTGCTTTAGCCTTAAGATATACTAGTTTGGAAATGAGATTCTATATATCCATGGATTTTATTGATGAGCTGCCGAAGTCGAATAGAGGAAATAAGAATTTGGGTTATAGTGGATAGACCAACCAAGAGTGCACACTTCATTTCCATTAAGTCGACAAGGACAGCACATGTATTGGCTAAGTTTTTTATGAAGAACATTGTTGGGCTACATGGGATTCCTAGTAGTATGTCAATGATAGAGATGCCTTGTTTACTACTAAGTTTTGGATGAGTGTGCAGGAAGTGTTCGGTATCGAGCTTAAAA
This sequence comes from Allium cepa, assembly GCA_030765085.1. Classification (NCBI taxonomy): domain Eukaryota; kingdom Viridiplantae; phylum Streptophyta; class Magnoliopsida; order Asparagales; family Amaryllidaceae; genus Allium; species Allium cepa. The sequence continues at coordinate 474,242,706 of CM060929.1, forward strand.
TGAGTACTACTTATCACCCACAAGCGAATGGACAGATAGCGAGAGTAAATAACGTACCTAAAGATTTGCTAAGAGCTTGCATATTAGATTTTGGTGGGTCATGGGAAGATTGTTTGCACTTAGTTGAGTTTACCTATAATAATAGTTATCATACTAGTGTAGGAATTGTGCCTTTCGAAGCTTTGTATGGCAGACCATACAAATTACGAACATATTGGTTAGAGACCTAAGACAAATTTGTTCTTGGTCCAGATATGGTAAAAGAAGCCACAGAAAAGATTGAGTTAACCCGAGTACGGATGAAGGAAGCTCGGTCGAGGTAGAAAAGTTATGTAGATAAGAAGTATAAGGATTTAGAGTTCTTGGTAGGAGACCACATTTTTGTCGAAGTATCACCGATTAAGGGTGTGGTACAATTTGGAAAGTCAGAAAAACTGACATCGAGATTTTTAGGTCCATTTTCTATTATAGAGAAATTAGAAAACTTGCTTATAAAATAGAGTTATCGAACAGTTTGGCAAGAGTCCATAATGTGTTCCATGTTTCTCATCTTAAAAATTATGAACATAATCTAGTTACTACTATTACTCCGATTGCATTGGAAGATTTAGTAGTGGAATGAGATGTGACTTTTGTTAGGTAACCAGTTCGTGTTGTAGTAAGAGATGAGAAGAGGTTAAGAAACAAGACGGCCAAGTTATTAAAAACCCATTGGAATGACAACAAAAAAGACTATACTTAGGAGATGGAAGATAAGATTAAAGAAACTTATCCAGCATTGTTCTGATAGTATGTTCTATATTTGTTATATATAGAATTTTTGCCAGTTAGGTAGGCTAGTATTTTTGTTATATGATGTTACAGAAGTTTGCATGATTGATATGCTTGTTATTATTCTCAATGAAATTTCGAAGATGAAATTCTTTAAGGAGGGTAGCCTGTAACATCCTTAATTTAGATTAACATTATTTAGAAGATCTAATTAGATAAATTAAATAGAATAATGTGATATGTAGTAAGATACGGAGGATGAGATTTGATAATTAACAAGGTTAGGCCATAACTAATCAATTATTAAGATTGTTTTAAAACTTAACATAAAAAGGAATATATGAGAAGGCTCAATTAGGAATAGATCTGTCTTTTATCTCTTAAACACTCCCTCTCCCATATCATTTTCATTTTTTCAAGTGCAAAAACATCAAAGAAAAAGAACAAGTGCCCGACCATTAAATAAGAATAATAGAAGAAGAAAGCTAAGGAAATTTCAAGAAAAAAGCTATGAAAAACATTCTCCATCAAATCTCAACTCCATTATCCAAATTAAGGTGAATAACAATAAACCATCTCATTTTTATGCCTGTTTGGGTACGGATCTTATTGGCTTTGATTCGTTAATGATGGTATGATGTGCTATGTTAGATTTTACCATTGCTCGGTTGAATAATGAATTATTAGAATTTTTACGAAGTTATTATGATAAGTTTATAATCAAAACCTTCGTTTATGACATCCAACCAATTTGGGTTTTGGGTATGTTATTCAAAACATAATTTTGGAGCTGAATTTTTAATTTCATAATTTTCCAAATTAATCAGAATATTTTTTGAATTTCCTAAGAAAGAAATGTCATTTATTTCGGGTTTTAATTGTTAAAATGATTAAATGAAGATTTTGGTCCAGAAATTTTCATACGTTAATATGTTAATTCTGATTTTTGGTGAATTTTGGGGGCATTTCCCATGTAATTATGATTTATATGAATTCAATAAGCTAGAAAAGCTTATAATTATTACTAGATAATTAATATCGATTAAGGGTGCGAAATGAAATTTTGAGAAGAAAAAAGGTTGTAGTAGTTTTTATGGAATGAAATTTGATAATGATGTTTTAGCCAAAAGAGCATTGACAAGGGTTAAGAGTTAGTGAAAAGTAATTGATTTTGATAGAAATAAAACAGCTTTTATAATAATTACGATATTACCACGTTGTCAGCGTTTATGTCGAACCCCAGCGACATTAAACTGAGTAGATGCCTATGATATCAAAAAGTTTGTATGGGACGAATCCATTCTGGTTGGAGTCTTATAAGGCATGCGACATTGGATCAAGGTCGACATAGGTAATCTCGTAAAATATTAGAACTATACCGACCTCCCTTGTTTCTTTGTTTTAAAATCTATAACATATGACACTGATGCCACAAGTTTTCATCATGGTTTTAAACAATGCCACATGCTCCCTATTTGACACCATAGGTAAAGGCAGCAATGCTGCAAGTGTTAGTTTCGACATTGATTACTTTAGACGCTAATGCCGCTAGTATATAAAATGGCAATGATACCGCCTATTATTAATTTCGGCATTATTATTATAGCGGCATAATAGACTAGTTTTATGAATTCAATGTTAACTGTTTTAAGGCAGTGATGTAGGAAGTCATCAATGTCACACTTATTGTTTTAAAGCAACTGATATCATTGGTACTATGATATTGATCATGCATGTCATCGATGTCGACTTCCATGCATTTTATGCATAAAATGCTACATTCAATAGGTTCGACAACCTATAAATATTTATGTTATGACAACATTGATTCCAGCATTATAGCCTTGTATTTTTATAAAATCGGAATTATTTTTAAAAGCTTTGATATGAAGAGATGCGATATCCCACATCGGCTATATTAATGCCACAAGTTTTCAATAATGAACATATTCTAATTTATGGTGTTATGCCCTATAATGAAGAGGTGCGACGTCCTCATATTAATACCGAAGGTATATATAGCAGTATTAAAATGGATTATAAACTGGCATGAGAAATTAGTAAAGTAATGGTCCATATTTTCCTTATTTTAAATATGAATTAAGGGGATTAATCATATGTAATGATAAATGTTTTCAAGGAATAAATTATTACCTAGCCAAAATTTTGATATGAAATTACCAAAGAGAGTTATTACTTAAGGTTAAGTAAATATAAGATGCCAATTGATTGAACATATTCGAATGATGGATACTATATGACTTGTTATTATTTAATCAATTATTTTTCATGATTATTATTGTCATACTCACATCATCATGACCCATTACTGCATTTTGGGGTATTTAAGGGCAGAAAAACTAGTTAGGTTGGCCTATTAGTAAGTATAATCAAATTTAACTCTTACGTGAGTAGAATTGAATTTGGAAGATCAAGTAGATCAAAGGTCTAGAATGCCCATGCTGATCAAAATATTATTATTTGAGATATGATATTGGAAGGGTCCAATAGGTTCATAGTCATCCCATGAAAACTATGGCTTGAGTAATTTTATTGGAGATATTAAACAGATTCCTAGTGATCCCATGTGAACTATAATTGGAATGCAAGATATTGTGAGAATCCAATAGGTTCGTAGTTATTTATGAAAACTATGATTTGAGAAATTTCATTAGAAAATTTGAATATGTTTATAGTGATCCCATGAAACTATGATTGGAGAGTGTTATTTGTGGAAGCCAATAGGTTCTTTGCAATCCTGAGGACATGCAGTCCCTAAGAATTTTGACAGGTTATTAGTCCGCCTATGAAAACTAGTATGTTCATAGTGGCTTTAGGAGAACCATGAGTTGAGATAGATAGTTATGAGAGTGGGTGAACTTTGGGTGCATATAAACCATAACTGATAGAAGAGTCATGCTTACACATTGCAAACAAGCATAAGTTTAAGTTATGTTGTTCTAACCATTGTGGTTGCAGGAGCATGGCTATGAATGACATATTTTGGATAAGATACAAATGAAAGGAAAACCCATTCCGCTTAGCGGCATGGTCTCACTAGATATCTATTTGGTTTAAAATGGAATGTTATTATTCACACTAGACTATTGGTATGACATAGAGTTTTTGTTTTTCCCCTTGAGCTCTTGGGTACTCATTTGAGTAGGTCGGGAGTAGGGATATTCAGGTTAGATGAGTAAGCTTTTGAAGACATGCAGGAGGTAAGCTAGCTATTACTAAAAAAAATTATTATCCACTGTGTCATTTTAATTGTTTGAATGGATGTAATGGCAAATTGTATAATTACCAAGTAGTAGACTTTGATCAAGCTAGGCGCATCTTCATATGTCGCTCTGGAAGTATTTTGTAATAATTATATTTTTTCTGAACATGAGATCGAATGGGATTACGTAATGAATATGAAATCTTATTTGTGAAACGAAATGTGAAAACTTATCATTAAATTATTTTTGAAATTTTCATGTTAGTTCGATTCCTAATCAATTCTATCTTCTCTGATGTCTTGCGAATCAAATCCAGTTTGAGTAGAATTTTGTTGGCGGTTTTCCACCAACAATTAGGCAATTTGCATAGCCTTCCATATAACGCTTCAAAAGGTTCCATGCCAATCATTGCTTGGTAATTATTATTGTACGCAAATTCTACTGAAGGTAAGTGCTACTCCCAGTGCTCTCTGAAATCCATGATGCAAGCTCTCAACAAATTTTCCAAATTTCTATAGTGAATTGAGGGTTCCTATCACTAAAATGCTAACCAGGATTCCAAGAAGTCGAACCCCTCCTTAATATAAATTTTCACTAACTATGCAATGGTCCTATTACCTTTAACGGGAATAAAAGAGCGCTTTCAGTAAGCCTATGTACTATAACCCAAATAACTATCCTCTTCTTCAACCCTGGCTAATAGAAAATTTGCTTCAAATCCTTATATATCTTATCTTCTTCGAGGTGAATGGTTGTCATAGAGTGGTGACATTCTACTAGCACTTCTTCTATAACATCCTCAACCACAGGGACACAAAGGGTCTGTCTTTCCTCAAACATCTTTTTTCATCAGATGCATATCTACTGACATTGGAAAAATGCTCTTCTCTACTCAGCTTGTCCAAAATGTCTACTACCATCGCATCCTTCTTCTACTCCAGGCCAATGCGGTTCATCAATGCAGACCTAACCTCTATTGCTACCAAATATCCTAGAGTGGGTTCGGTTGGTGGTTGGAAATTGAAATTGGAGAGGATCTTCAGTTTCCTTCACTTACATAAAGCGCTAAAAGTAGCGTGCCTTTGGCTAAGGGCTTTGGCAAAAACATTCCATTTTCCAAAGGCATATGTATCCTAAAGTCATACGATACTATAAATTTTATCCACCTCTACAGCCTAAGATTTAAATCTTTTTGGAAAAAAGGTATTTAAGTGATTTATGGTAAGTGAACAACTCGTACATTTCTCCCAAAAGATAGTGCCTCCACATTTTTATGATAAAAACAATAGCCGCTAACTCTAAGTCATGAGTTGGGTATCTCCTTGCATGGTCCTTTAATTACCTACTATTATAAGCTATCACTCTCCCATCTTGCACAAGAATGGCTCCTAATCCCATATCACATGCATTAGTGTAAATAGTGAAAGGCTCCATCCCATCAGGAACAGTTGGTACTTATGCGCTCGTCAATAGTTTCTTCAACTTCTCGAATGCTACCATGAACTTCTCATGCTTTGTAAAAGCCAGATTCTTCTAGGTTAAATGACTTAATGGGATTGCTATCTTCACAAAGACCTTGATTAATTTCCTACAGTTACCCACTAACCCAAGAAAACTCCTAACCTCCATGGAATTTTTTGGAATCTCGCAATCTTGAATAGCTTCCACCTTCACGGGATCTACAGACAATCCCTTCTCGAAAACAATATATCCAAGAAATCTCACCCTCTTCTTCCAAAAGTTATATTTTTAGAATTTGGCAATAAGTTGTGCCTTCTTAAAGTCCCTAGTATCTCCCTTAAGTGATTTTCATGCTTATCTTCATTCTTGGAGAGTACTAAGATATCACCCACAAACATTACGACGAATTTATTCAGCTGTCCCCTAAAAACTTTACTCATCGTGTCTACAAAGTATATGAGGACATTCATTAATCCAAAAGGCATTACTTTCAATTCATAAAGTCCATTCGGAGTGCAAAATGTGGTCTTCTCTTAGCTATTCTCAACCTCAATGATGAAATTGCTAGATCCAATTGGAAAAAGATTTTGGCTCCAACAAGCTAATCAAATAATCATCTATTCTTGGTAAGGTATACAATAAGCTGATCAAATAAATCATCTATTATAGTTAAGGGATATATATTCTTCTCAGTCAACTTGTTGAGTTATCTATAGTCGATAAATAGCCTTAATGAGTCATCTATCGTAATGACAAAGACAACAGGTGCTCCACATTTAGAAGTACTTCGACAAATGAATCCTTTCTACAATAGCTTTGAAATCTGCTTATCCAACTCTTGCCTTTCTTTGGAGGCCATGTGTCTTAATGGCACAGTGATTGGTCAAGTGTCCTCTAAATCGATCCTAAACTAGATCTCCATTCAGGGTGAAAGACCCAAGACTTCTTCAAAAATGTTGGGAAATTCTCGAACTATGGGTATAGATGAGGGCTCATCTTGTGAAAAGCTCAGCGAATATAACTAGCTGAACTCAACTGAGTTTTGGGATGTACAATGATCATCTATATCTCACCCCTACAATTTAACCATACAATTCTCCTTTCGCAATCTAAAATAGTCCCTATTAAGATGACCAATCCATTTGTAGGATAAGTCCATACCCTTCAAAACTAAAAACATATGCATACATGTAAAATTTACATATGTCCATAACTAGGTCTTTGCAAATTAAGGAAAGACACATCGACCCCCAATAGGATTTGACACTACTATTAGGTGGGTGACAAGGTTTTTAGACTCAAACAGTTAACTACGTTATTAGCTATGAATGAATGTGATGCTCCCGATTCAAATAGGGTACAAATAATATGCCCAGAAATAATAGTTGTACCTTCCATTGCAGTCTTTCCTTGATCTCTAAGAGTGGGTCTACTCAAGATAGGAACAGCTTTAATGGCGTAGGCTTGTCCACTCTACCCTTTCTTCAAAAGCTTTGGACATCTGTTCTTGAAGTGCCCCTCCTTATGGTAGTGATAGCACTCTCCTTGAATTCTTCCATTATCAAACTCACTTTACAATCCCCAGTGTTGTGTCCTTTCTTTGGACATGTTCGACATGTTATACGCTCCTTCTTGAACTTCCCTTTGGCCTCATTATTCGCACCAAATCCTATCTTCTTAGCTCCTTCTTGGTTTTGCATTGGTCCTACTTTATCCTTTTCTTTCTCTTTCTCCTCCAAGCCAATAGTCTGAAGTAAATCCATCTCAACTAACATCTCACAAGTAGTGTCGGTGGGTACTTGGGTCAAGAGCAACTCTTTAATTAGGGAATTCGAGACTTTCACAAACTCCATAGCCTTCTTTATGGGGTATCAATCAAACTCATTTTGAATTTAGCTAGTTTTTTGAACCTGCTATACATTCCTTCAAAACGGAGTCATGCCGTATAAGTTATATAAACCTTTCCAATTGAAAATTCACCTCAACTATAGACATAAATCACAACTCAAAGCGGTTTCTAAACTCAACCCAAGTAATTACTCTATCAGCATTCTCCTCCGCCACAACAGTCCACAAATCTAAGGCCTTGCCTTTAAGATGCCATGCCACCATTCTCCTCTTAATCTGATCCCTCCACCCAAGATCCTAAAGAATATGCTCATAATCGTTAATCTAAGTTTTTGTCTCCTCAAAACATTCTACTCCCATATACACATTTCCACCTATATTTTGGAAGTTACATCTTGGGAAAGTTTATAGCGTAGGGTGCTGCTTCAGCAAGCAAAGCAACGGGTACCTCTGGGATAGCTTGTTGAGGAATGCGAACTTGCCCTACATGCCTCAGGTATCGCTTGAACCATTCCGGCATCCCACAGATAATGGGTATCCCTTGGGTAGAGGTGTTCCTAGCCTTAGAGGAATGATTTTCAAACCATTATTAACTATATGTAGGTTTAAACTTTTAGTTACAATTCCCTAAGATAGTATATATATGCTGAAATAAGAGATTTGCCTAGTGTATTTGCATATGTTCAAAATAGTGTGTGCGTGTGGGGTGTGTGTGTGTGTATTATATATAGTAGGGTTTTTGAAAAATACTTTCAAAAATAACAAGCACGCAATCATACGCATACAAAAACCCATTGATCGGGAAACATAAGCTCTGATACCAAAAGTAACAACTCGACTCGTAATGGGCCTAATTTTCAACCTAGAAAGAACATTGGAGTAATTCCAAAGCTGGCTACTGGTTGGTTATTGAACAACACACAGAGCTATTTACTAATGCTATCAAAAATTCACAATGGAAAGGATAAAATATAATACAAAAAAACAATACCCTTTTTATAAAAATCCATAGTACAATATCTCAAAATACAATAACGTCATGTCTAAATGGGTACATCAAAAAATATAAAACATAAGTGGATAGCTAACTGCCGTAAGACTCTGTCTCTGCCTTCGTCTCCTAGATCTACATCGTATTATCTAACCTATATTGTAATGAGAAGGGAATCAAAACAGCGATGTCTGGTGGATAAAATCTTGAGTCTTTCCATAGTACTTGGGCAATATAATTTAGATAAGAATATGTCTTACGATCCTAATATATTTCTTATAAATACCCGCAACCATAAGACCGAAGGCTCTCTTAGTTCAATCCTATAACTTACACTTTCCTAACCCAATGTTATAACTTACTTTCAACCGTAGGCCCAAGGCCATTACCATCCCATGCATGTACCGTCAATCATGTCCTAACAATATGAGAGAAAGTACCCAGGCCATTTAATAACCTTTCAGTTAGAATTAGGTACACTATGACCACTTAATACCTATATCTTGGCTAAGACCCCATCATTTTATACCAAACCTAAGGTGAACACCTCTCTGGTAATATCAAGCTGACATCGTATGGAATCGAATCAGATCACTTAATACTTCCTTTTGGAAGAGGCAGACCCTATAGTAGCTACTTAATACCTCAAACCCAAAGCTGACCCTTGTTGAGATTTCCATCAACTATGCCTAAATGCTATCTCTAACCATTTAATACTTCCTAATTAGGGAGGAGGTGGACCCTACAACAGCAACTTACTACCCTCGACCCTCAAAGTAGGTCCTATATGTATTATGATCTGTAACCTAACTATGATGTCTCACATTTGTCTGACCATTCGTAGGCAGTGGTAGCTCAATTAACTGGGCTAACTTACCCTATAGAATTGGGAATAACCTCGCATCCTCTATGGTACTTATTATTGGTGATGTCTCACATCTGTCTCATAGTCACACTACTAGTAGCCAGATTAGCTAGGTATACTTTTATGTTCTTTTGACTTATCTCGCATCCTTACAACTTAGTCATAATTTGCACTCCCCTGATCATACTATCACATAGCTCACCATATTCTAGTAGGGCTATAACGAAAGATTGTTTATTCCGCCATATATCATCCACTAATCATAATCACCCTTAACTTACATCATATGAAGTTTTAGTTAGGGGTGGATGCGAGTTGGTTTGGTGTGGTTTGAATCCCAAACTGCTTCCTCAACCCATCAAATAGTTAATCAAAATTACAAACCATTATACTAAACTTTTAAATGGTACGGTTTCGGTTCGGTTTAAGTAATATAGTTCGGTTTTGATCTGGTCTGATTTCAACCCATATTAAATATGAAATAAAAGAATTACTTCCATCAATAATTAATTTGTAAAGGCAACTATGTGAAACTTTTACACTTAAAGGGTAAAACCCACAAGTTATACTGAAATGAAAGATCGGTTCTTAATTGTGTGAATATTTCAATTTGGCATTTAGCCGCAGGTGAGATTTATTTCGTAGATTAAAAATCATCAACGTTAATCAATGCATAACCGTTAAATAAAATGACTACAGTAAGATTATACGTAGCATTTATCCTAAAAATGAGATGAAAATTATTATACTAAATCTATAACTTCTTCCTTTATGACAAATATAAGCTAGAAATAGAATATATATCATTAGAGTATAAAATGAGATAAGATTTGCTTGTATTTTTATCATAAGGTTATTAATATAAATATTCGGTTCGGTCCGGTTTAATATGGTCGGTTCAATCGTCCGAATTGCAATCGAACTAGATCAATGCGGATCGTTCCAGTTTGAGAGTATTTTCTCTGGTTAGAGGATTCAATGTGAGTTTCTACACCATTTTTACGTTTTGGTTTGGGTTTTTGCACCATTTCTACGGTTCAGTGTGAGTGATTTCCGTATTGTGATGCGGTTTATGCCCACCCCTAGTTTTAATGCTAATTACTAGCCTATTTATTATGCTATCAATACCTTGTTAATGTGTATATATAAATATATAAATACACACACACATATACACACACACACATACATACACGTAACTAAATATTCTGATACGTACGAAGATTGCATCCTATACTAATCATTTAATTGTCAGAACTTCCAATTTATACAAGTCTAATTCTATACCATAACATACAAATTAGCTAATATCCTTAGCCCTATAATAGACTTGTATAATAAGATAGAATCAATTACCAAACTTAGTTTATATTAAAATATAGAATCATCGTCATTGAAAACTTCTGCATATAAAATGAAAATGGATTCATATTTAATTTTGTAACCCTTAATCACATCAAAGAGAAAAGTAGAAGTGGAATAGAATGTAAAATATTAAAATTGCAGTAACTATACAAATTCTGCTATTTTAGTGTATATATATAATAATTAAGATTCCAAAACATAAGAATTCACATTTCACTTTGGGGAATTTTGGGGGTTTCAGTTTGGTATTTTCATACAAAATTACCCAACGCATATCAAATCCAACCTATACTATACAATTACTAAAATGAGAAAAATTAATATTTCAACTCATAGATAATTCCCAGCTGTCTCCTTTGGATTTGAATATGCCTACTTCTTTTTCAACTTTTCATGCCAATTTCTTTTAAAATATACAATAATTGAATGTATATTAATTAGATTCAGAATTTTAGGGATTCGAGGAGCATAGAATTAGAAATTGAATATTAACATCTAGAATCCCTTCATTGAAGACCTTAAGAAATTTCTGAATCGTGTGGAAGAAAGAGACTGATAAAGCTCCTTCTACATTTTCAAATAATTGTGAATAAAATTGAGCGGGCTATACTCTTATTTATAGTGGTTAAAAGTCATCGAAACTATCAGATTTAAGTTGGTTTAAATAATAAAATCCATGTCGTTCTTGGCCTAAAATAACCCTAGCCACCACCAATATGCTGATCAACCGCCCTTCCTCGAGCAGTCAATCGCTAATGGTCGCCCAGCCTAAAGAAGGCGATCGACTGGTAGCTCATATTTGGAACGTTTTTATTTTTGTTGTTTAATTTTTATTTAATTCCTTAGTTAACTTTAGCGTTAATGTTTATTTAACATTTTCTCTAACCACTTTTCTAATCAATGTTAATTTTTAAAACTTTAAATTCTTAACATTAATTACAATTTGAATTTGAATTTCATTTGAATTATTATGAATTCAAAAACTACAAACAACAATAACTTTTTCGTTTGAGCTCCGATTTCAAAACTTTATGTATGAAAATTGATGAAAAATCTCCATAAATGCAATGACATGACTTCCATGGCCAAATTCCAACATCTACAAACTTTTCATTTTTAGCCTTACGATCAACTAATTATTTCTTATTGGTTTTTATGGGGTGTTACACTTCTTCGCTTGGTCGAAGAACAATATGCACTTATCGTTTACTTGGAAAATAAACATGCTTAAAGCAGCTACCTTGCCTTTTGGGCTGGTAATGTCTTTTTTCTTTGCGACGCCTATATTCTTTATGGCCTCGGTCTGCTTTGGGTTGTTTCAATCCCGTAAACGCTCGCAGTGTATCCCATAAACATCCCTGACTGAACAGTGAAGGTGCATTTTAATGGATTCAACTTCATGTTATACTTCCTCAAAACCGCAAAATGTTTCTCCAGATCTTGTACATGACTTGATGCTACTTTGACTTGACTAGCATATCATCCACATATGCTTCGACATTTTTTCCGATATGATCTGAGAACATCGTATTAACCAACCATTGGTAGGTTGACCTAGCATTTTTGAGTCCGAACGGCATGACTTCGTAGCAGTATAAGCCTTTATCTACCATGAAACTAATATGCTCCTGATTTGGCTCAAATGTAGCTATTTGGTTGCACTCTGAATAGGTGTCCATGAATGAGAGCGGTTTATGTCCGCTATTTGCATCCATTGATGGGTCAATCCTAGGTAAGGGAAAGCTGTCTTTTGGGCAGGCCTTATTGAGGTTGGTATTGTCTATGTAGGTTCTCCATTTCTTATTGGGCTTCTTTACAAGAATAGGGTTGGTGATTCACTTTTGGTTATATACTTCTGTGATGAGTTCATTTGCTTTATCCTTTTGACTTCTTCATGTAAAGCATTATACCTTTCCTGATTTAGGGTCCTGCGCTTTTTTCTGACTGGGTGAGTATCGGAATCAATGTTGATTGCATGATACATGATGGCTAGATCTTCCCTACCATGTTCCAGTGGGCCCAAGCAAAATCATCTGATGATCTTTTAAAGAAGGCTATCTTTCCTATCTTGAGAACCTTTGTAGGGTATTTTGTATCTACTTGCACATCCTTCTAATCGTCTATCGACTTCAATTCTCACCTTATTGTCCATAATTGTGAGTTTATCTCACTTTCTTCTTCCTCTTCGAGTTGAGAGGGGGTGAAGGAGATCTGCTTCTAAGCTTCTTCAAAAAAATATTGTGCATATATCAAATTATATTCATCAGTGTCGATCATATGCATATAATTCCTCCTTTTCTTTTTACTGATGTTGTGGTCGTAGAATGACATGTTTGAGCATCAGCTGTGGTACTTTATACCGATGCAGTTCTATGAACTGGCTTGATTTCCTTTTCATTACTATTATCATGGGTATTAGAAGAGGCAGCAGAGTAGTTTTGAACAGTTTTATTTTAAGAGTTAAGGTTTACATAGCATAATCCCCTAACTGATAATTGTTCTCCTCTCATCGATTACTTATAAGAAGTTTGCATAAAAGATTTATGGAAGGGTGCAGTTGCGGTAGTGGCAGGTATGCGTACTACTCTAATAGGGGTAGTTGTAGTATTGTTGAAGCTATAGATCGGCTCAGGACTTGGCTTCGATATCTCCATTGGAAACTTCATTGGTCGAATGAAAATTTAAAGATGACATTGAGAGAACTACCGAATCCTCAAATACTTTTTTCATTTTGGAGTTTGAGATCTACACCTTGATAATGAGTGGATCCTGATGTGGAAAGACAATTCTAATGGCATCAATTGCTGTAATGACTATATCCTATGTTGTCTTGTGCTGACATAGAAGATGGCCCTCTGCTCTACTTTAGCTTCATACACATACCACTTTTGTATTTTGTTACTTTTTCTTGCCATGTGTGGTCCTCAATGATTTGAGGCTATCAGGTTAGAGGGATTGCCTACTAGGTTTTCATTTGGGTCTGGTGTGAGGTTTCCTATCTTACCTTCATTGTTTCCCTTCTAGATGTTGCCTAAATAACATTTCTGTTATCCTCTTTATTTCAATCTTCAAGTGCTGGCAATTATTAGTATAATGGTCGTTCTCTTTATGGAAGCGGCAGTTGTTGGACTTCGGGAATTTGATTCATGACAAGGAGCTCAGGACAAAAAGTGGATTATCAAATATTCGATAATTAGAGTTTAAATTTGGTTTAGTTTAGTATCTATTGTTAAATTCTTTCCTCAAGATTAAACCTGCACATTTTGAAAACATACAGTTCAGTCGATTGGATCCATCCGGTCAGTTGATTAACCATGCATATAAAATTTGTACATTGTGCACAAGTTTAGTCGACTAAACCCTTATGGTCAATCGACTAAACTGTTGTTACAATTTTATTTTAAAATTTACATGATTAAGTTGACTAAATCATATGGTCAGTTGTCTAAATCTACTATATAGGAACTTATACTTTTCTATTTCAACTTCGTCGACTAGTTGATTATATTCAGTCGACCAAACATGTTCAAACTGCCATATTTTCAAATTTTCTGAATAGATACCTCTTCTCCTTAAAGAGGAATCTCTTCCATGAAGAGTTGCAACCATTTCATTCACCAGATCTCTTTGCCAACTATTGTAAATCTTTGATCATTATATATATGCATTTCAAGTAAGATCAAAGAATGGAACCTTCTACTCTTTGTTCTCTTTAATATTCGATTGTTTAGAAATTGTGAAATCAAGTTTATAATTCTCTTTCTACAGCAATTTATACTTCCTTTATCTTCATGAACGCTTAAATATACATAACATACTTAAGAAAAAGATTTTAGGAAGGGTGTACTTCATTTGGAAATTTTGTGTTGTAGCAAGAACATGCAAAGTAAAGAAAAAATTCCATTTGTATCAAAGTCATGTTCGGTTGCGCAGGTGGGAAATCCTGTTCAATTGCTCAGGTGGTCAAAGTCCTGTTCGATTGCTCAGGCGGTGTAAACCTATTCCCCCAGGTTAAGTGAGGGTTGCTAGTTTTAAATCTAGAAGGCGCCTGGGATTGGATGTAGAACTGGAGTTCGAACCAGTATAAAAATCTCTGTTGTCATTTTATTTTACTACTATATTTACTTTATTTATATTCCATACTAGTAGTTTAGATAATATTCATATTACACTCATCATTATGTCAGGTCGACTAGCTATTAGATAAAACAACGATCCAATTACGCTTCGATATAATTTTTGGTCAACACTTTTTCCATCTTCATCTCGATTGAGATAGATTGTTGTGCTCATTGGAGTAGATTTGGCAGAAGTATTTTCCATACCAAAGTGTTTAATTAGATTATTACGGTATTTTTCTTGATTGAAGAAAATTCCATTATTTAATTGTTTAATCTGTAATCCAAGAAATTATGATAATTCTCCTATATATGACAATTTATCATAACTTATCATTTGTGGAACCAAAAATAATATCATGAACATAAATTTGAATAATTAAAATATGCTTTTTAGTACATTTAATAAAAAGATTTCGACCAACCTTCCCAATTTCAAAACCATAATCTATAAGATAGCTTTCAAGGTGTTCATACCAAGCACGAGGTGCTTGTTTTAGACCGTATAAAGGTTTTTAGAACAACATGTGGGATGTGATAACTTGTGGTCCATCCTCGTTGACATCAGTCCATGTTCCTACCGATCCGAGGAAACAACCGCAACCTCATTTCACATGGTCATCCTCTGGAGAAGAAGAAGAAAGCAGTGAAGAAGAAGATTTAGAAGGAGATGATGAAGAAGGAGATGATGAAGAAGGAGAAGAAAGCTCTAGTGGTGATGAGGAAGAGTAAGTTATTCTCTATCTTAACATTAGCTAGTGGGGTCTTTATCCTAAAGTATGTTGTGTTAAACATTGTTGGTTGTGCTATTTTTTTTTCTTGCTACCTTATGTTATGTACTTCATTGTGTTGTTAGTGCAAATGTTTTGTATAATTATTGTTATTGTTCATATTGTGTGTTTGTTCTCCTTATTATTATTCTGTTTGTTGTGTGGTATATTATTATTAATGTTATATGTTATCATATATATATATATATATATATATATATATATATATCCTTTTTGTCAATGACATAGGGGGAGAAGAAGTATCGCACTACACTAATAAACTTTTCATGATTACAAGATATCGGCACAAATTCAGGGTGAGTTATAGATTAGAAATTTTTTTCGAAAATTATCTCATATGAAGTAGTCATCAATCAAAAAGGGGAGAACGTTGAACTTCATGATTTTGATTCATGATAAGGAGCTTAGGACAAAAAGTGGATTATCGAATATTTGACAAATTAGAGTTTAAGTTTGGTTTAGTTTAGTATCTATTGTTAAAATCTTTCCTCAAGATTAAACCTGCACATTTTGAAAACAAATAGGTCAGTCGACTGGATCCATCCAGTCAGTTGACTAACTATGCATATAAAAAATTTACACTGTGCACAAGTTTAGTCAACTAAACCCTTATGGTTAGTCGACTAAACTGTTGTTATAATTCTTTTGAAAAATTTACATGATTTAGTCAACAAGATCATATTGTCAGTCGACTAAATCTGCTATATAGGACTAATAAATTTCTATTTCAAATTAGTAGACTAGATGATTATATTCGGTCGACTAAAATGCTCATACTGCCATATTTTCAAATTTTCCGAAGCGATACTTTTTCTTCCTAAAGAGGAATCTCTTCCAGAAAGAGTTGCATCCGTTTGTGTTCATCAGGTCTCTTTTCCAACTGTTGTAACTCTTCAATCATTATATACATTAATTTCTTTCAAGATCAAAGAACAGAACCTTCTACTGTCTATTCTCTTAAATATTCGGTTGTTTAAAAATTGTCAAATCAAGTTTATAATTCTCTTTCTAAAGTAATTTATACTTCCTTTATCTTCATAAACATTCAAATATACATACCACACTTGAGGAAAGGATTATAGGAAGGGTGTACTTCATTTGAAAAATCTATGTTGTAACAAGAACACACAAAGTCAAGAAAACATTCCATTTGTATCAAAGTCCTGTTCGGTTGCTCAAGCGGGAAATCCTGTTCAGTTTCTTAGGTGGTCAAAGTCATGTTCGGTTGCTCAGGTGGTGTAAACCTATTCCTCCGGGTTAAGTGAGGGTTGCTAGTTTAAATGCAGAAGGAGCCTAGGATTGGACGTAGAATGGGAGTTCTAACCAGTATAAAAATCTCCGTTGTTAATTTATTTTACTGCTATATTTACTTTCTTTATATTCTGCACTAGTAGTTTAGGTAATATTCATATTACACGATCCTACAGTTGATTTCGACAGTATGGTCCGCCTCTATTCTACTCTGCCTTTTTCCCTTATTCTGGACATTATAGGCTAGCTCGGTCCTAGTCATTTCATATATCTACCCAGTAGTATGGGTGAGGAGAGTATTTGTTGTGAGGTTAAATTCCCTCCATTGCTTTATGGTCGGATGGTACACCTCTGCCCCCTTTTCATCTCATTATTTAGAGCAGAAGCTCTTTCAATCTATGCTTTAGACCTGGCCTCTTTCATTCATGTATAGCCGCTTGCTTTTTCATAGAGGACCTTCATGTTGTGATAGGGTTCTATATTATTCTTCTCCCACATTGCAGTATTCCTTCCAATCCTGCCATGCACTTCCATTAGTAACGCCTCTTTACAAGTAACCCCAGTTCGGAGTGCCTCGGATTTGAAGTATTTTATGAAGTTGTGCGGCCTCTCATTTTTGCTTTGCTTTATGTTGGACGGGTGCTTACATTCAGGGAAGCTTCCCTTTCCAAGTTGAAATGTCTTAGAAAATTGGTAGATAGTTGCTACCAAGAATGGACTTCTCCTGGCCCATCCCTCCAAAATATTTGAGGCTGCACCAACTAGATAAACTAAGAAGAGTTTGTAGCGAGCCATCCTCCCTACCTCCAAAACATCCATATGGTACTCAAACGTGCAAACGTGGTCATCTGGGTTTGTAGTTCCATCGAACTTATCAATCGATGGGGCTTTGAATTTGCATAGAAAAATTGCTTCTATGATGGTTTCACTAAATGGGGAAGAACCTTCCTCCCTTAATTCTTCGTTAATTTGCTAGTAGAAATTTGCGAGCTGCTCTACACGTACCTTCAATTGATGGATCTCATCTTCTCTAGGATCCATTTGGGACGAACCATCTCCAAAGTGTAAAGTAACATCATCATCATCGGGAGAAGTTCATGGCTGCTTTTTTTAGAAAAAGTAGATTGATGTCAGCATGCATTGTTTTGATCTGAGGGTTGATCTGGTTTTTGGCTTTTTGTTTAGCGTCGATTTTAGGGCCAGCTTCACCATCCTCATGTCCGAGAGTGTCATTATTACTTACATTCCACATTACCAGCGCAGTCGGTGAGTGATGGTGTTGGGCTGTGGATGGTTGGGGGGAGATCGACCTTAGAGCGGTATGTTGGAGCATATATCTCTTTGATCACTCCATGCATTGGTTCATTTCGGTTGCGAAGGCTTGAAGAGCTATTAGGACAGGGTCTGAAGTAGGATTTTTTGAAGAAGTGTAGATAAGTTTTGCTGAAAAGAAAATTTGCCTCTCCCTCTAGCGCCAAAAACGTTAATGGGATGTTTCATCTTAGAAAAACCCCAGTATTTTTATAAAGTAATCACGATGCTGAATGCTTTTGTAATTATAAATCAACAAAGTTAAGTGATTTATTAATATTTCCTTTCAAAGAGGTAATTATACTATTTTTAATGCTCATGTAATATGAGATGGAAATATTATGAATCAGCTCGTTATCTTGGTATTGATGTGGACATAATAAAAATAGTAAAGTACTGGAATAATTAAAAGTGCGAGGAATATATGTGGTTTGGATGTTAAAGAATCCTACTTCCATGGGTAAAATGTCACTTTCTTCCTTCTTGATTCTTAGTACAAACAAAAGTGCTGGAGAGCGCAAGTTTTCGTTTTGTATGTCCAAAAAGAGTAAAGTCCAAATTCCCCCCTCTCTGCTATAGTTCTTATTCATTTATGGTACACAGAGATTCACGTGGAATGCCAACGTCATCCTTCTGCTCTCTTGATTCATGCCATTGGATCATGCTACATGTCAAACATCCATCTCACTTACTTGATATGCGTTGGTTGCTAACATGGCCTTGGGTAGGAACTCGTCATTTGAGCGATTGGACTTTGAACTTTGGCGGGAAACTTGAAATTGAAGCGAAAATGTTTGGAACTGAGGTAGGAAAACTCAAATTCGAATAGATTGTGCATTTCCTATTCTGTGAAATAGGCTTATAGCCATTGAACTACACATATACTACTAGAGCTATAATGCACTGTCCAATTTGTGATGTTAGTATAGTATTGTGTTAGGGCTAGTCAGAGTTGAGTTGCTTTGTTTAGTAAAAGACACCGGGCTGTTATTATATAAGGGTGATTACCTTGCTTGAACTTGTCCTCAGCCGTTCTCTCCATTAAAGGACCGCGCCCTTGCCTTTGTCTTTGAGCTAGGTTTAACGATTTTAGGGATGGTGTTAGGATCTCTTGGTTTGCCTTTAAAGTAAGGTTCGTCTCTTGGTTGCATAGCTGTCTTTTCCCATCGCTCATCCATTGAGTCTTTATGTTTGCGGTTAGTATATTTAGAATTGCAGCATTGTTTTATCACATCGAGATGGCGGCGCATTCTTTATTAATTTCATACTAACATGGGATTGTGGCATTGTTTTGTCACGTCAAAATCAAATGGTGGGGCACCCTTATAGCTTTTTTGGCAAAATTACAGCGCGGATGTGCCACTTTTAGATGTTAGTTTAAGATTGCGACACATCCTCGTTTGCGCATAGTCGCTTATGGGGTTCAAATGCAGTTTCGTGCCGTTGCTATTGCTTTTGACGCCACATCATAGTTTCTACATCTCATTATTACTTGAAACCATGCTGCAATTTTACCTGATGAAAAGAATGTGATGGTCATAGATTAGTTCTTGCATTTTGTAGCCATTTCAGGTTATAGAGTTGAAGCTACATACGACGGGTGGGTGCAGTCATTATATTCACTGTTGCTCAAGGATTTTGTGTGCAGTGCCATTTGGATTTTGTTTTCGCTTCCTTTCTACATTTCGACTCCTATTTGGGGGTAATTTGTCCGGCTCGGTGCTTTTATTAATTTAACTTTGTCAATGTTTGGAAACTATAGGTGTAACAATACTCATTAACACGTTCTAATAAATTTTTGTTCATTTAGGTTTGATCAATTTCATTCATCCATTATAATCAGTTTTATGCTTGGATCGTATCTAAATAATTTTTTAAAAAAAATCCTTCACTACGAAGCTGGTATTTCTTGAAACAACACTTGTTTCTTAGTGCAAGGGATCAGACACTTATAAGTATTTTATGAATTGCCTTATATAAAACTAATTTTGCATTAGTTGATAATATATTTGTGTCAGCGGCATGAATTAGTCATCTAATAACTATCATTCTCAAAATTCTTTTAGGACAATTCATATAAGATCCCTCATGAACAATTGTTGCATTCAGTCTTTCGACTCCATAATCCGCCAACTCCTTCGTCTAGGATATGTTGGAGTTTCTAATAAACTCTTATCGTGTATGATATTGTAAACTACTCTTTAGATGAAATTAATTTTAATCTTGTGTGCTACTCTTAAGTACGTATATTATAAAAAGAGTTAACTCAACTTCACTCATAATTAATCTTACTTTATCCCACAAAATTGGTTACTACTTATCAATACATATTTATGTATTATAGGAAGGAGTGACCTTTGAGATTGAATCTTTATTCATATTTGGGTACGTTCGAAACTCTTTCCAATATACTAACATATTCGATCGAATCGAATCAATCTAATGTTGTACGACTTGTTATTTTATTTACTTCTATTTTATACTCTATGAGCTTATCGTGGACTTATGTATATGTATCAAATACACATGTCTATGTGTATGATAACTCATCGGTGAATATGACAAAGTATATGGAACTAATTTGGTATTAGCAGACTTGCGATTGCATACATCTATATGTATTAATCCGAAGTTCATCAACTCTTATGACGTTCTCACTAAATGGGTGCATAGTCTTTAATTGTTTGATATATAATTAACTAGTATCGATTCATAATCATATAATAAAATTATTTCTCAAAACTACAATTTAGCCTATAATTCTTAAATAATCATAAGTAATTTTAAATACCTCAGTATTTTCCAATGATTCATTTTGTCATAAATATAAATACCATATCATAGTTTTATTTCATAACTAATATTCATAATATTCACATTGAAATATAACTGTATATTTTTTAATCGACACCAAAAATAGTCATTATCTCATAAAAATGTACAGTATGTTTAACGAAAATAATTTCTGTAATTTGATGCAATCAATCAATGTTATATGGCATGATCTCACCATTTACCCCATTATTATAGTGGAATACTAAATTCGAAGGTCCATCATTCACTTAATAAAAATTATTTATTTCATATATTGCAATTAGTTTATAGCGAATGGTTCTTTGATCAAATATCATGAACTCAACGAAATAAACCTCATTTGATAACAAATTTCTATATGGAAATACATTTTGATATAGAACTCGTTTCTTATTCCAATATTAAGTATTAATTATTGTTTCACAATTATCGTTTTCGATGTTTGTTTATAAAACAGAAGTGATCATTCACTCTCTTCATCCCAACTATACATTAAATGACATCAACTCTTATACATTTCTTTTTCTTCCTAAATGGTCGAAGCATTCAAAAGAATACCCTTACTAAAACATCATAATGAACTCTTGACAAATGCACATTCGAACATCCTTAACGTTTAAGGATATCAAATATGTATCACTTTTCGTAAACCAATCAAACCGACATATCAGAGATTGAATCCTTAAATCTATATTATATTGTTAGTCTTGTGTTACTTTTAACACAATATGATCTTTATCATAATCAATCAAATTGAATAATTCATCTTGCACTATAGTTTACTTGCTTATTTTGGATGAACCAATTTCATCGAACTATCGTACATTACGAACAATGACCGTTCACCGCATAACTCTTATATATGATAGCATATAGATCAAATATCCATAGTCTCATATCGCTTTTGAGTTCAGTACTTATAGAATGCAATACAGTGTCTTAACCAAATTAATGTGTAAGTGACTAAATTACGAATGTATTTAGTAGTTGAAAGATTAGGCACTTACATAGGTATTGAAAACTATAACATGCAAGAAGCATTTAATAGAAAATAAATATTATATTTCTATTAATCAATCTTCAATTCAGTTCATTTGTATATCTTAATTAATAAACATCTTATCAATTTTATTAAATTCGCAAATTTATCAATGTAGATTATTATAACAATATATAACATATGTTCTTATAATATTAGAAAGGTTAAATGTTATCATTTCATTTTTCTAATAAGGCTCCCACTAGTCTTTTATGTTTCACCAAACATTAAGTCGAAACATAGAAGTCCTTTGACTTCACTAATGGATGTTAGGACTCACCCATCTTGGAATTTTGATTTTCAGTTTGGTCAACAAGTCATAGCTCCACGGATGATGGATAAATCCTTATCAGTTGTATCATATACAACTCCAACCTGTGGTACCTTGTCCTAGTTTCACTTCGACCATGAGTTTTCTCAACAAATCAAAACGAAATTTTTCTCTCTTACCTACCACATCACAACGGCATAAGTATAGTTTATGTACCTTAAGTTTTCTCAATAAATACATATAGTTATCTTACCACATCTACTCAATATATTAATAATACTACATATAACATCACAAGCTTGAGTTTCCTCAAAAACTAAGGAGTATGTAAGTAGTTTATAAATATATATTGTAGATGACAACATTATATTGATGATTCATAATCTTCAATACATTACATTAAGTGATATCAACTTATGGAATAATGTATTTCTTATGAAATACCTTTGTGATTCACGTGTTTGAAATCATGGTATATGTACAACACGTATGTATTTATCCCTTAAATTGTATTTCTTTGATGTTCCCCTTTAGTTTATACATTCATATTATATAAGTTTTATTATTATATAAATTTTAGTTTAAATTACTTTATATAACTAATAAGACGAATTCTCTATTAATTAGTGTTTTAATTCCAATACTTCAACTCAAACCCACCTATAGTTATTTGATGGACTCCATGTCACAATTTAACTATAACCAAAGTGGAGTATCCATATTGAAGTTCAATAGTATCTCAAGTCGAGGGAACTATGTAATACTGTTAATTCGAGATGCTATGTTTGACCTTAGTTTTATTAACCAATAGAAAAACTCTCGAGTAAGCTATTCCATAGTTATCCAATAACTATCAGTAACCCCTTAGTGCCGTCAACAACCATAAAGAATACATTGTCCAAGATTTAGAGAGTGTAACATACTTTAGTCTTAGTGGATGCATTAATCATGTCTTGAAACATCTTGACTAAGAATATTTAAAATAATATATTATTTTTAATGTGATAGATTTTTCATGATTACAACAGATTGTAATTGCTACCCCATAACGTATCATTTAAGGATTTCCTATTTAAGATACTTAAATTATATAATTATTAACATATAATAATATAACAAGTATATAACAGAAATAAAATACCTTTTATTTTAAATGAAATTTTATTATAGAGAATAATTTACAACAAATTATAGAATTACACCAAGGGTATACCCCTAGCTCTATTAGTTGGAACAATAGTATTAAAGATTATAAATCAACTAGAGGTTGGTTTTTCACTCTTAGTGGGGGAGCGATATCTTGGGCCTCTAAGAAACAAACATATATTGTTGATTCTACTATGATTGCTGAATTTATAGCATTAGTTACTTGCAGAAAAGAAGCCTAATGGTTAAGGAATTTACTGTTAGAAATTCACATATGGTCAAAATAAATGCCTTAATTCTATGTTGTAACATCCCTCATTCGAAGACTCATAACTAAGTGCAACGGATGCTGCAGTCATTTACAGTTATTAGTTCTCGATGACCAAATGCGGTAATATTAGATACTCGATATACCAGAAACACATGAATATGAAAAATTATAAACTCAACTTAAAATAAATTTCTCATTTCATTACAATTAGCATTTTAGATTCATTACATAATCCCAATTCGTAAACCACGTTCAGAGAAATATGGTTATTACGAATTATGCCAAGAGAAACATATGAAGATGCCTTATTGATTGATCAGAGTCTAAATATAATCAATTAAACAACTTGGTCATTTCATCCAATTACAAAGCGGAATCAAACAGAAAGAACCCCTAATAGCTAGCTTGCCTTTTGCATTTCTCCAGGAGCTTATTCGTCTAAAGGAGAACCTTAAAACCATAACTCTCAAACTAATGAAAATCAATTGAGCACCCGAGAGTCTAAGGGAAAAACATAAACTTTGAGTCAGACAAAAAGTCTGATGTGAATAATAACCTACCATCTCGAACCATATAGATATCTAGTGAGACCATGATGCTTGGCAGAACGATTTTTCCCCTTACTAGTAACTTAACCCAATTTATAATAACCATATAATGTGCACATGCATCCATCATGATTAAGACATAGCCTAATAAAATGTATCTGGATTTTCCATCCCCATTTACCTTACTATCCGTCTCAAGTTATAGTTTTTAGGGTCACTATTAAACAACTAGTTTTCATGGGATAACTAATAACATGTTCCAAGCTTATGAAATATCTTTCTGGTTTCATAATTTTTATGGGATCACCAAGAACCTATTGGTGTCTACCAATAACATCATCCAATCATAGTTTTCATGAGGTCGCTATGAACCTATTGGGTTCTCCAATAACATCCCTTATGTCATAGTTTTCATGGGCCGACTATGAACCTATTGATCTCTATCAACAACCTGTTCCGGATATAATATTCACGGGATCACTAAAAACTTATTGGCCTTTACCAATAACAATTTCCATAACATAGTTTTTATGGGCTTACTAAGAACCTGTCTAAACCAATAAGCTTTCGATCAGTCTTGGACATCCTATATTCTGGTTTGTCTAACCTCCTAGATGCAATTCTACTCACACAAAAGTTAATTCAATGTATATTCACTACTAG
Source organism: Allium cepa (assembly GCA_030765085.1). NCBI lineage: Eukaryota > Viridiplantae > Streptophyta > Magnoliopsida > Asparagales > Amaryllidaceae > Allium > Allium cepa. Next base: position 474,267,454 of record CM060929.1, read on the forward strand.
CCAACATGGCCTATTATTTTTCCCTTAACACCCAAAAATGCAGGTATGGGTTGATAATGAAGTGAATATGATTACACAAGTATACATGGTAATTGATCAAATAACACAACAACATAAACATCCATGGTTTAATTCCTTGTAATCATTTTCTAATGAATTATGGTTAACAACCTTAACCCACTATCTTTAACAAGGAAAGCTTCCTCTAAAATTTCATAGTTAAATGCCATTTCAGAATGTTTTTACATTACCTTGAATTTACCTTAAAAATGAGATTGGGTTCTTAAATTTGAAAATTAAGGCTTTCGACTGTATTCTACGAATCATTGTGACATCATGAGTTACCCTTTGTCACTTTCCCTTTCGACTTCATAGAGAAAACAAGCCCTCTGTCGTTCTCCCTTCTCGAAATCATTACTTAAAACCTTAGACATTCTATTTCGAAATCATCCAACATACCTTTCGAACATTCGAAAACGTTCCTTTAGAAACACTAAAAACATACCTTTCGAAACACTCAAAAAAATACCTTTCGAAACACTTAAAAACACCTTTCGAAAAATTTAAAACATACCTTTCGAAAGCATTGGGTTTAAGTAAGAATTTATGGAAGCATAGCTTAGAAACCAACTAAAAGTATCACTTTAGAAACCATTGATTGAAAACAAAACAAACTTCAAAGTATAAAAAGGGGATACATTCAAAAGCTACCCATTCAAAAACAACTGCCCCCGATACTATTTGCAAAGTGGATAAATCAATCCTTTCGAAAACATTGGGGAAGGCAGCTTCAATTGTAGTGGAGGGGTATTAGTTCGAAACCTACCTTATGCACTCCTAAACCTATGGCTATGAAAGCATCTTCTAACTAAGGTAGAAGTATTGGTGCAGCTGCATGGGTATCAAATGGGTTCAAAAGTGGCAACTCTTCCGAAAGCTTACTTTTAGAACAAGGGCGGGTCAATGGGCTCGAAAGAAAATAAAAGCGGCTCCAACCCTTTCGCAAGTATGCCTTCGACACTATTCTTTCATTCCGCCTTTCTCGAATACACTAAACCAAATGCTTGATAGGGTGTGCATTGAATGGATGCAAAAGGTTATAAATGGGAGTATGGTGGCGAAAGCAAGCATTGTAGGTGGGAAAGTTGTAATTCGCTATAAAATTAATTTTATGCTTTTTTAAAGTAATTTCTTTTTACCTAACCACTTATTTTGTCGGTTTTCTATTGGATAACAAAACCTTTACAAAATTGTTTTTGGAATTTGCTGCTGCATATAATCCCGAATGCTCCAATATTTAATTAAAATTATCAACTAACACTTGCAGTTAATAAATCATTAAATACTAATCTTTCTAATTAAATCCAAATATCACTCAAATCTCTTGAGAAAAATCTCAAAAATTTGCATAAATTCCAAAATGATAATATCTTTATTGTATAAAGTTTTCAGCCCATAAGTAATTGATTAATTCTTCAAATTAATTAAAACCCGAAATATACCTCTCTTTCACTAAAAAATTCATAATAAATTATCCATAGCTTGGAATATTATGAAAATTAAAATCCATCTTCAAAATAATGTTTTACATAACATATTCAAAAATCATAGCATTTGTAAATCATTTTGCATGATTTTAGCCTTAAACCCGAACTATATTATTCCATAAAATCCTTGTTTAAACTATAACATGCCATTTAAATCAAAACATATCATTATTTATCCAATCTTATGGTTTTAAACCTCAAACCCAACTGTAAACATTCAAGATGACTTATATGAGATGGTTTAGATCATTGTTCACCTTGCCCGCATAAGGAACTTGAGACTTGTTCTTGATTTAATCTTCCTATCTTGAATCTTAGCCTCTAAATGGATTTTGTGCTACTCTTCTTCTTAGGGTTATGGTTGGCCTAGAACTCTCTTTGTTTATGTTTTTGGTTTATGAAAATGTGAATGAGAATGAGGTAAGGGTTATGGTATATGACTATTCCCATTTTTCCCTTGCTTTATTCTCTTAAGTTTCTAATTTATAAATCACACTTATAATTTCATTAGTTAAGGCATAAACCTAATTAGTTTTCAAATCTCAATTCCCTTATCATTTTAACCTCTAGTTTATTCTATTTAATTTATCTAATTAAATATATTAAATAATGTTATTTAAAATTAGGAGTGTTGCAGGCTCCCCTCCTTAAAGGATTTCATCTTTGAAATTTAGCAAGGACAAAATACTAAGCATAGAAATCATCTATAACATCTCCTAACTACCATAATAGCCTACCTGACTAGCAAACAGTCTGTATATAGCAGATATAGAACATACCCTTAAAATTGATCAAGATAAGTATCTCTAATCTTTCTCTGTCTTCCAAGTACAGTCCTTCTAGTTGTCTCTGCACTGAACTTTCACCAACTTGACTTTCTTGTTTCTTAACCTCTTCACATCTCTCGCTACAACCCAAACTGGTTTCCTAACAATTGTCTGATCCGGTTCTACTATTAAGTCTTTCAATGTAGTCAGAGGGATAGTAGCCTTTGGATTATGCACATACTTACGAAGATGAGACACAAGAAACACATTATGGACACCTGCCAAACTACACGGAAACTCTAGTCTATATGCGAGCGTTCTGATCCTCTTTATGACTAGGAATGGTCCTACATATCTCGATGCCAGTTTCCCTGACATCTTGAATCATACCACACCCTTCATCAGTGATGCTTTAATGAAAACCCTATCTTCAACTGAGAACTCTAAATCCTTATGCCTCTTATCTGCGTAACCTTTTGTCTGAACTAAGCTTCCTTCATCCTACCTCGGATCATCTCAATCTTCTTTGTTGCCTCTCTTACTGGATCTAGACTTAAGTAATCTGTCTCCAGTTTCCAACCAACATGCTGGTGACTTGCATGGCCTTCTATACAAAGATTAGAAAGGCGTCATTCCTATACTAGTCTGATAAATGTTATCATAGGAAAAATAACCTAATTATAGGTGATCTTCCCACGATCTACCAAAATCTAGCACACAAACTCTCAACAAATTCTTGAGTACCTTGTTGACTCTCTCTATCTGCCCATCTGTCTGAGGGTGATAAGAAGTACTCATCTTGAGCATGGTGCCTAACACATCTTGTAGACTCTTTCAAAACTCGCTAGTAAAGAAAGTGTCTCCATCACTAACTATACTATTAGGAATCTCATGTAGTATAACTATGTTCTTCATAAACAATTTAGCTAAAACAGGTACCATCCTGGTTGACTTAACTAGAATGAAATGGGTACACTTGGCCAACCTGTCCACTTTGACCCTTATACTTCCATTTCCTTGATTCAACCTTGGAAACCCGTCTATAAAAACCATAAATATTGAATTCTATTTTCAAACTGATATCTCTAAAGGTTGATGCAAACCACTCGACTTCTGATGTTCGGTCTTTACTTATTGACAGTTCACAGACTGGTTTACCCATAAGCCAACATCCCTTTCATACCTTCCCGGTAGAAACTCTTATTCATATCATGATACATCTTGGCTCCCCTAAGATGAATCATAAACTTCGATCGAAGACATTCTCTAAGAACTTCTCTCCTTAGGTTCCTAATATTCAGAACACACAACCGTCTCTTCTTTCTCAACCATCCCCTCTGGTCGAGACTAAAGTATTTTAGATCATCAATCTCTGATTCAACCTCAAACCTTCTAATCTTCTCGGCCAAACATGGATCCTCTTTCTGCTTAGAAGCAATTATTTCAATCAGAACTGGTCGGACTTCAAGGCATGAAAATATGGCAGTGCTCTGACTAGATCTAGCAGTCAACCTTAACTGCATAATAGTCAAAGCCTCGAGGTCCTTCCACTCCGTTAACATAGCTAATACCACATTCTAACGTTTTCTGCTAAGAGCATCCAGTACGTTATTTACTTTTCTAGGCATATACTCTATACCAAAATCATATGCTGCTAAAAACTCCAACCACCCTGTTGTCTCATATTTAACTCTTTCTGAGAGAATAAGTACCTTAAGGACTTATGATCTATATATAACTCAAATCTCTCCTCTAAGAGATAATGTCTCCATACTTTCAATGTGAAGATCACCGCTGCCAAATCTGGATCATGATTTGGGTATCTAACTTCATGCGGTCTAAACTACCATGAAGCGTAGACAATAACTTTACCTTTTTGCATCAATGCAGCACCCAATCCTGTTCCACATGCATTTGTATACACAACTAATCCCTAGTTACCATCTAGAACTACTAACATAGGCACGTTGGTTAATAAATGCATTAAGTTAAGGAATGTTTCATCACATTTTTCATACCAAATAAACTTCACATCCTTCCTAGTCAGCTTAGTCAAAGGCGCTGCTATCCGCGAGAAATTCCTAATAAACCTTTGGTAGTAACCGGCAAGCCAAGAAAACTTTTGATTTCAGCCACCACCTCTGGTCTCTTCCAGTTATTAACAACATAAGATCTATTAGAACTCAATGGATCATTTTGGTTGTAGTCCAACAACTACTTTAAAAACATCTACAAACTCTCTTGCTACCAACACCTGATCTAATTCTTCTTTCACTTCCATTGCATTCAGCAAAGCACAAGCACTTAAGTCTGACTTCTCTAAGGAGTATATAATTCGGTTATGACTATTAAATTGTCTTAGCGATATTTCTATATCTTGGAAAAACGTCCTAACATCAGACCTATCTAACCAATCCATACCCAAATGATCCCAAAGCCTACGAAATCAAAAATATACAAACTACATGCAAACTTATGACCTAACAAATCAAGTTCTAACTGGTCACATCTCATCCCTAGAATTGTACACCCTCCTACTGGATTCGCAACTCTTAAGGAAATAACAAGGTATGAGGGTTCTAAACATAACTTATCTACCAAACACTAAGATATAAATGAATGCGATGCCCCGGTATCAAACAGTACCCTAACTGGTATTCTATGAATCAAAAGCGTACCCTCCATCATAATCTTTCCCTTCTAAACAGCGGTTGGTCTAGAAGATGATGGTTCTAAAACAAAAACCTTTTCCTTGTCCGCTTTGAATGGTTTTGGACGTCGATGCTTGTAATGCCCCATCTAATCGTAATTAAAGCATTTCACTCCTTTCTTGTGAGTAGCCTACTTTGCTTTGCCTATCTAACACCCATGATCAAAATTCCCTTCTTATAACACTTAAACAAAACTAAATTAGCTTTTGCCTTCTTGGTAGATCCTCCTTTCTAAGCTCCTTTGTAATCTTAAAGAATTTCCTCTTGCCCTGGAATGCTGGGTTTCAACCTCTTCTCTTTCCCAAAAGTAGATAGCATCTCTTCATTCATGATTGTCATCTCCACTACAACTGTACTTGGATTATGGAGATATGGCATAGTCTCCGTAGTAATCTCAGGCTTCAACCATCAAATAAACTTCTCATTCCTTTTGATGACGGTGTCAATCGTAGCATATCCGTATCTAGACAACTCATCAAACTTCGTAGCATACTCAATCACTGACATCTCACCTTGTATTAAGTCCATGAACTTCCTCAATTATACTGGCTTGGAAAATTCAGACAAGAATCTATTGTTGAATCTCCTTCCAAACTCTGCTCAAGTCAACTCTTCCTTGGGAACTCCCACAGTAATACCATTTCACCAATAAAGTGCTTCTCCCTGCAACTGTCTAAAAGAAAGTCTCCTCTTTTGATCATCATCTAATCCCAAGTCAGCGACAAACCTTTCACAGTGCAATAACTAATTTTCTACTTCAACGGCATCCTATGTTCCCAAAAATGGCTTTCCACCAAGACTGGTGTAATCCCTACTTAGCTTGACATAGTTATTGCAAACCAGGGACATGGGATTAGCTCCTCCAACATTCACAACATTTCCTTAGCTACTCTAGCTTGCATCATATTAACGAAGAACTGATACATCATCCCCATATCTACTAACGGGGTTCCAACACCTACATTGGCATTTGCGTTTGGATGTGCACTTACCTGTCTACCCAAATTCCTCCTAGTATTGGGTCGAGCATTTCCATTAGTTGTGGTGCTTCCACCACCTAGATTTCCTCTTCCATTTCCTGCCTTCATATCTTCCTTTCTTATATATACGCATAAGAGCCTTAGTAAGATACAGAAGAACAGTCCAAGAGAGAGGGAAATACGTACATATATATATAATGCAAACCCCGATCTTGTTTTTGGATTCATTGGGTTATGTTTTAAAATTTTGTTAGGTACAGATTTCTTTCAAATTTACATAAACCTACGCTCTGATACCAACTTGTAACATCCCTTATTTGGAGGCTCAAAACTAACTGCTACAGATGCTGCAGTCATCCATAGCTATTGATTCTTGGTAACCAAATGCAGTAATTTTAGATACATTGATGTACCATAAACACATGAATGTGGAAAAAAAATTAATCTCAATTTAAAACAAATTTCTTATTTCATTATAAATAGCATTTCAGATTCATTACATAATCCCAATTCATAAACCACGTTCAGAGAAATATAGTTATTACAAATTACGCCAAGAGCGACATATGAAGATGCCCCTTGGTTGATTAAAGTCTAAATATCGGCAATTAAACAACTTTTCCATTTCATCCAATTAGACAACAGAATCAAACCGAAAGAATTCCTAATAGCTAGCATGCCTCTTGCACGTCTTCGAAAGCTTATTCGTCCAAAGGAGAACCTAAAAACCTTAACTCTCAAACTACTCAAAATCAATTCAGCACCCAAGAGTCTAACGGGAAAACATAAACTTCGAGTCAGATAAAAAGTCTGGTGTGAATAATAACCTACCATCTCGAACTATATAGATATCTAGTGAGACTACGCCACTTAGAAGAATGGGTTTTCCCCTCACTAGTATCTTAACCTAATTTATAATAACGTATACTGTGCACCAGCATCCACAATGATTCGACATTGCAAAATAAAATGTATCAGGATGATATGCAAGCATGCAATATGCTTTGGATTTTCTATTCCCATTCACCTGACCATCTGTCTTAAGTTATAGTTTCTTGGGTCACTATTAACCTATTAGTTTTCATGGGCTAATTAATAACATGTTCCAAGTAACAAACTAAGTGTCTGATTTCATAGTTTTTATAGGATCACTAAGAACCTATTGATGTCTAACAATAACATCATCCAATCATAGTTTTCATGAGGCCACTATGAACCTATTGGATTCTCCAATAACATCTCTTATGTCATAGTTCTCATGAGCTGACTATGAATCTATTGATCTCTATCAACAATCTATTCTAAAAAGTTTTCTTGGGATCACTAAGAACCTACTGGCCCCTACAAATAACAATTTCCATAACACATTTTTTTGGGCTTACTAAGAACCTATCTAAACTAATAATCTTTGGATCAGTCTTGGGCATCCTATATTCTGGTCTGTCTGACCTCTTGGATGCAATTCTACTCACACAAAAGGAAAATCAATGTATATTCACTCTGGGCCAACCTAGCCTGTTATTTTGCCCTTAACACCCCAAAATGCAGTTATGAGTTAATGATAAAGTGAATATGATTACACAGGTATACATGATAACTGATCAAAAAACACAACATAATCATCCATGGTTGAATTTCTTGTGATCATTTTCTAATGAAATATGATTAACACTCTTAATCCGCAATTTTTAACAAGGAAAGCTTCCTCTAAAATTTCAAAGTTATATTCCATTTCAAAACTCTTTTACATTTCCATGTATTTACTTTAAAAATGAGATTGGGTTCTCAAATTTGAAAACTAAGGCTTTCAACTATAGCCTTTGGATCATTGTGACATCCTGAGTTACCATAAACAAGCCCTCCATCACTCTCCCTTTTCGAATCATTACTTAAAACTTTTGACATTATCTTTTGATACAATTCATTATCCCTTTCGAACATTCAGAAACATTCCTTTCGAAACACTCGAAACTTACCTTTCGAAACACTTAAAAACATACCATTCAAAACATTTAAAAATATACTTTTCGAAAGCTTTTGTTCAAGTAAGAATTTATGGAAGCATAGCTTAGAAACAAACTAAAGGTATCACTTTCAAAATCATTGATTGAAAACAAAACAACTTCAAAGTATAAAATTGGGATACATTTGAAAGCAACCCTTTCGAAAACCACTGCCTCCGAAACTATTTGCAAATTAGCTACATCGATCCTTTCGAAAACATTAGGGAAGGCGGCTTCAATGGTAACGGAGTGGTATTGGTTCGAAACCAACCATCTGCACTTATTGACCTAGGGTTATAAAAGCGGCTTCTAACTAAGTAGATGTATTGGTGCGGCAGCATGGGTATCAAAGGGGTTCAAAAGTGGCAACCTTTTTAAATCGAAAGCAAATAAAAGCGGCTTCAACCCTTTCTCAAGCATGTCTTCGATACCATTCTTTCCAACCACCTTTCTCCAATACACTAGTACCAAATGCTTATTACTATGTGCATTAGTTTCAAATGGATGCGAAAGGTTACAAATGGGAGTATGGTGGCGAAAGCAGGCATGGTAAGTGGCGAAGTTGTAGTTTGCTATAAAACTGAATCTATGCTTTTTTAAGTAATTTCTTTTTACCTAACCCATTATTTTGTCAATTTTTTATTGGGTAACAAAACCTATATAAAATTCTTTTCACAATTTGCTACCGCATGTAATCTCCAATGCTCTAATATTTAATTAAAATTATTAACTAACCCCTTATAGCTAATCATTAAATACTAATCTTTCTAATTAAATCCAAAAAACTCCCAAATCTCTTGAGAAAAATCTCGAAAATTCACATAAATTCCAAAATGATAATATCTTTATCATATAAAGTTTTTAGCCCAAAAGTAATTAATTAATTCCTTAAAATAATTAAAACCTGATATATACCTTTCTTTCACTCAAATATTCATAATAAATTATTCATAGCATGGAATATTATGAAAAATAAAAATCATCTCCAAAATAATGTTTTACATAACATATTGAAAATTCATGGCATTTAGAAATCATTTTGCACGATTTTAGCCTTAAAACCATTATTCCACAAAATCCTTGTTTAAATTATAACATGGCATTTAAATCAAAACATATCATCATTCATTCAATCATACGGTTTTAAATCTCAAACCCAAATTTAAACATTCAAGATGGCTTATATGAGATGGTTTAGATCATTATTCACCTTATTTGGATAAGGAACTTGAGATTTGTTCTTGATTTAATCATAGCTTGAATCTTAGCTTATAAATGGATTTTGTGCTCCTCTTCTTCTGAGGGCTATGGTCGGCCTTCAACTCTCTTTGTTTATGTTTTTGGCTTATGAAAATGTGAAAGAAAATGAGGTAAGGGGCTTAGGGGTTATGGTATACGGTTATTTCCATTTTACCCTTGCCTTATTCTCTTAAGTTTCTAATTTATAATCACACTTATAATTTCATTTGTTAAGGCACGACCCTAATTATTTTTCAAATCTCAATTACCTTATAATTGTAACCTCTACATTATTCTATTTAATTTATTTAATTAAATCTTTTGAATAATGTTATTTAAAATTAGGGGTGTTACATCTGTGCATTATGTCTGTCAAGTAACACAATCATGAGCCAATATCAAGGTCTACAATGACAAATCTATGCACATTGGCCTGAAGCAGAGCGCGATTAGGAAATTGCTCATTAATGAGGTGATTACCTTAGATTTTGTAAGATCTAGTCGAAACTTGGCAGATCCATTTTCTGGAAGACTAGTAAGGGACTTGGTGTGGAAGACATAAGAGGAAATGGGTTTAAAGCCAATAGAAGGCAATTGTCACTAATAAAAACACTACTCAGCATAATGAAGTTCATTGGAGTTTAATGAGAAAACGTACACTATATATGCGACTGGAAGCATTATTTGTCCAAACAACTATCATTCCAAGCTAAAGTCCTGATATCTATAGTGAATTGGTGGAGGTTATACTACTTAATACTAATAGGTTTACAACATGGATAATGTTGAAGTGTATATTATAGGGAATTTTTGATAAACCTGCCAATATGAATGCTCAAAGGTAGCGCCATCTTCTACGAGACTGTTGACTAGACTTTAAGGGCGTTTCAAAAAACCAACATATAGACACAAGAGCATACATGTGTCGCTATATTCATATTATCTGAAGATTTAAAAAATGCGTGTGTGAAACACATTTTGTTCCTCTCACACAAGATCGATGGTTCAATGCTTAGCCAATAGTTCCATCTTGACATGCTTTGATGAGTTATCACTACGTATAGATTCAAGTCTATAAGATATATATACTTATGCACGAGTTTTCCAACAATAATTGACAAGAGATTTTATAAACATTTGGCAGAGGATTGTTAGAGAAAAAATAAAATTTTGTGTGAGTTTATTTTAAGCAAAGAAAAGGAAGAAATAATAGTTTCACAATATGTAAAACTTGAACTCTATTTGTTTAAATACAATTCTTAAGGAGAAAGGTTAGACCATTTGGGTAACCAAATGGTTTCACTTGTGTTAAGAAGGAAGGTCATGAATCTTAACAAAAAGCGTATGCACCATCGTAGTCGGGTCGGACATGAATTTAGGTTCCAAATAATATATTTCTTGGATAGAATTTATAATTCAAACCCAGGTTTTAAGCCTAAGAATAAGTCTAGAAATAATTTGATACTTTGATTATTGCAATCATTTTGAAGATAGTTGAGATTGGACTTTGGTTCTACGGCCCCAGTGTAGTTATAATACTCGAACTTCTTTATATCTTGGAAGATAATTTGTCTAAACTCTATGGAAACATTCATTTTATCAAACATTGGAGATGGAAAATTGCAAGGATGGTGTCATTCTGCCTATTTTGGAGCAAACATTAGATAATTAGAATGTGAAATTGTCTGTAGTTGCCACCGTATATAAGAAATAGACCAACATAGAATGAAGGAATCACTAAATGGTCTGACTTTGTTATACGTTTGAAAGAGAAATTAGCATGATTTAAATGTACATTTTTGTATTCTTTTAAGATAAGTGGAAAATGATGGAATGACACTTATATGGTGGGGTGAAATTTTATAGATATTATTGGATAATGGCTATTGTTATCCGGCCTTTCGAGCAGGAAGTATCTAGACAAACTTGACGAGTCAAACTTGAAAGCTACTATGGTAGTAAGCCAAGAGAGATAGACACAGAGTCCAAAAACAAGTACAACCAAAGTCGCGAAGTGGAATCTAGATCATCTCAAAATGCCGAAAAAATATCCAAGTGATGGATCGGTATCGATCCATCCCTATGGATCGGTTTTGATCCATAAAACTCTAACAAAAGCACCCTCATTCCTCCTATTATCAAGTATTGATGGAAATAACTATTCAAAGCTCCATAGCATCGATCACATGCAATTCCTTATCAATCTCCTTGAGCACAAAAAGTCAGGAACTCCATTCCATCTTTGCTCCATCTTATCACTCTAGAAACAAGCTTTTAAAAGTGCAAACAAGCTAGAAATCACGAATCTAACTAGTCACCAAAACATGAAGCATTGGAATCGATCCATGAGTGGATCTTATGGATCGGTAGAGATCCATGGCTACGGATCGGTACTAGTTCATAGCTGTTTGCTGACATGACCATGATTCTTCAAGGCTAACTGCAATAGAAACATGGAGATCGTGATGCAGGATGTGGTGGAGCATTTTTCGACAACCTATGGCTATAAATAGGAGGCTAGAGGCTCATTTCCAAGGATCTTTTGCTTCCTTGCCATTTTTACATATTCCTGTTGCAATCATGTAACACCTCATATTTTTATAACATTATTTACAATAATTAATTGGGTAAATTAAATAATGTGAAGGTTAATAGGTTGAGAATTGATTAGCTAAGGGTAGTTGTGCCATGTTAGTGTATAAACTAAAATAAAATAACATAAGCTGATGGGTTAGGATATGAGAAGGGAAATATGAGAAATAGGAGAAAGGCTTAACCCTAAACCCTTAGGAAATAGAACTCTCGTTCATTTTCATTTTAGGAAATTAAAATATCTAATGCTGACCACCATTATTATTCTCAAGAGAAGATTAAAGCTAGGATTCAAGTAAAGGAAGATAATCAACATCAAATATCACATCCTATAATCTCAAAGCTAAGGTGAATAATTACTACATCCCATTTTCATATGATTTTCGGTTTTTGATTAGATTTGAATTTTTTTGCAAGTATACGCCATGTTTTGATGATTAAAGTTACACATATATATATATGCTTGTTGATGAATTATATATGTTCATGTTAGTTTTTATGATATGTTTGATATGAAAATCCTATTATATGATATCTAAATACCTTGAAAATTTAAATATAGGTCAAAAATAATATTTTAGAGATGAGTTTCAATTTTCATAATTTTCTGAATTAATGTGAATTTTATATAAATTTTCTAGTGAAGAAAATAATTTATTGGGTTATAAATTATTTACGGCTAAAATAAACATTATTTGGATTTTAAATTTATAAATATTAGAAAACATATTGAAATAGATTTTCTATGATTTTTCCTAAGTTATTTGATGAATATATAAAATTATTTAAGGCACGGGATATAAATATTTCAAATATTTAATTAAGGAGAAGTGGCATTTTATAAAATAAAATAATTATTTAATTCTGAAAAATAGTGGCAGCACTTTTCTAAAAAGTATTTGTTAACCAATGAGAATTTGAAAATAAAGGCAGGTTTTTTTAAGTTAAAAACAAAGAAATCATACTTTTGACATGTTTCAGCTAATTTTGGCATCAGACCTTCCGACCCAGACCTCTGGACTAAGTCCAAAGGTTCTAGCTTTCAGCAAGGTCAAGGTTCAATGCATATGGTATCAAGTATCTTGGTACGTAATGAATTGGACAAGGTCGAAGGGTTTTAAATCAAAAAGTTAGAGGCCAAAGAGGTTGAGGTATGCTTGTTTTATAAAACAAAAGCTTTCACCTGCTTTGTTTCTGGAAAAAATCAAAATAAAGGTTTTACACCTTCCGACAAAGTTGAAAGGTTACTGCTGCTTTATTTGTTTTGAAACCTTCTGACACAATCGACGGATTAATGCCGCTTAACAAATGTTTTGTTTTGAACCTTTCGGCAAGGTCGAAAGGTTTACTTGTTTGAAAACTAACCGCTCCTTCGTGCTTTCGAAAGGAAGCTTTCGACTTAGGTGATTTATCCTTGTTTTATAAACTGAAGAATAACCCAAGCTTTTGAAGGAGTTTTTTTAAAGGCAATGGCCTGTTGTTTTAAGTAAAATATTTTAAAGCTTTCGAAGCGGACCTTCCGACAAGGTCGAAAGGTTGCTTCCAATGAAGTTGAAAGATTTTAAAAGAAGGTTTTCCACTTGTTTTCAATTGAACCCAGTAAGCCTTTGAAAGGTTTTCTTTGAATGATTTCGAAAGGTTTAAGTTCAATGATTTCGAAAGGTTTTAGTTGAATGATCTCGAAAGAATTTAGTCAAATGGCTTTGAAAGGTTTTCGTCCATTGGTTTCGAAAGATTTATTGAATGATTTCGAAAGGTTTTTATTCAATAGTTCCAAAAGGTTGAGATGGAAGGTTTTCCAAGGATTTTCTAAGGCAATGTTTTAAAGAGATTTTTAAGGAAGGATGTCCAAAGTTTCATTGCTTTCGAAAGGTTTACGTTTCAATGGTTTTGAAAGGTAAGGCTTTGGCCTATTGGCATAGACAATTAAAAGGTTTTCGCTAGGTTTTGGAAAGAGGTACTTTCAAAGATTTAGAAAGAGGTTCTTTCAAGTGTCTAAATGTTTCCATCAACTAAGATTTGAGTAAAGAAGATATATATAACATGGTGATATGATTTTGAATAAAGCATATAGATCATATACATTTCCTTGCTTAAGTTTGATTTAAATATTTTAAATCATTTTTAAAATGTTTTCAAGGAAAATTATGGGAGGGGATCCTTAATTGAAAATGACTAAGATAATAGAACATCAAATGGGACTAGTATTGGGTCGCGCCCTATACATTTGCTATTAGCCCCCAGCTAACTGTTGTCCGAAATTCCAGTGTGTAAGGCTTTGTTACAGATAGACTAAAATTATGATTTCACACCGAAAGGATATGTATTTGTATACAGATAGGTTATTGGTAAGTCTAAAAAGCCTTTAGGATCAGAAAGACATGGGAGATGATTAATCTAGGGACAAACCGTCCAAAAGAGAAGTATTTAACAAATAATTAAGGACAGATCATCTAGAAGTAAAGTATTAAATATATAGTTAAGGATAGGTAATCGGAAAGAAGAACAGCTAATAGGTGTTAGATTAATTTTGATTATATTGTCTAGTAGGCCCAAGTCAGTCAAAGGTTAAAAGTTATTCGAACAAAACTTATGTGTTTGAACAGATGGTTCATTATTACCTGATGTTTATGTATGTTTACATAATGATGCTTTATAGTGTTTAATCAGTTTTGATTGTAGGAAAAGGTTTGCAAAGATATATTTTAAGAGGATGTTAGTGAGGAGTAACCCGTTCCGCTAAGTGGTGTGGTCTCACTTGACATATATATTCCACGATGTATAGTATTATTAATACCAGACTTTATGTCTGACTCAAATTTTATGTTTTTCCCTTAAACTCTTGGGTGCTCAAAATTAATTTGAGTGGGCTGAGGGGTTAAGGTCTTTTCATTTTTTAGTATGATGATGAACAAGGCTACCGAAGGCTTGCAGAGGCAAACATATAACTATTTAGGGTTGCAGTTCTTGTTTTATGTTTTGATGTATTTCCACTATGTTTTGTATTAAGTCTATTATGACTATATGACTTTGATCATCCAAATGGGTATCTTCATATACCACTCTTGGCATATTTGTAATGAGTATATTTTATCTGTGCCTGGGAACGTATTGGGATTATGTAAGTTGAATATGGAACATCTGTTTTAAATGTAATGAAGTAAAAATTATTTTGAAATCTGTATTTTGTTACATATTCAAGTGCTTCTGATATTGTAGATACCATTAACATAGTCGTATTTAGTCGCTGGAAGCTAATACTATAGATGACTGTAATATCTGTAGCACTTAGTTTTGGGCCTCTAGATAGGGGATGTTACAGCTTGGTATCAGAGCATGGTTTATGAAATTCTTTAACTAAAAGATGGTTTTGAAAACATAATCCTTAGTAATTAGAGTTAGGATCGGGGTATGGGATAATGGTATAGTAACATACTTGTATTTGCTATATAT
Source organism: Allium cepa (assembly GCA_030765085.1). NCBI lineage: Eukaryota > Viridiplantae > Streptophyta > Magnoliopsida > Asparagales > Amaryllidaceae > Allium > Allium cepa. Next base: position 474,282,746 of record CM060929.1, read on the forward strand.
ATAAGTATACGCTTAATCTCTAGACTCCTATCTTAGTTAGGCTATTCATCTATATCTCACGAGGTTTGAATATAGATTTGGAAGGAAGAAGAGGTAGAGTTAATCATGGAGGAGATATCACCACCACTAATGGAAATGCCCGACCAAATTCTAGGAGAGGTCCAGGTCAGACTCAAGCTAAAAATGTGGGTGTTGAGGTTCCTCAAGTGGATATGGGAGCCATGTATCAGTTTTTCATAAACATGATGCAAGTTGGAATTACAGCTGGAGTTATCGAAGGAAATGCTGCTGGTGGTGGAGTTCAAGAAGCTTTGACGGTCAACCATTACGCTAACTTGAGCAGAGATTACACCAGGCTTGGAGGGAAACCATTCATTGGAACTGAAGATGTGATCGAGGTGGAAAACCGGCTGCTACATTATGAGAGGATTTTTGCCGACTTAGAATTGAATGACGAGCAAAAGAGGAGATTAGCTTCGAGACAACTTCAAGGAGCTGCTTTATTTTGGTGGAATACGGTTGTACCTGGTGTTGATGAGGAAACCATGATTTAGGCGAAGTTTAGGAGAAGGTTTCAAGAAATGTTTATGTCGATGATGGAGCAGTCAACATTAGTTTGGAAGTTTGCAGAGTTAGAACAAGGAGAGATGTCTGTTCTTGAGTATGCAAGAAAGTTTGAAGAGTTGTCCCTGTACGGGTATGCTTTGGTTGATACGGTGATCAAGAGAAATGAGAACTTTACAATAGGCTTGAGGCCGGAGTTAATTAGAGCTACCTTGCCACACTTAAGGGATCCAGGTGATGTAGAGGTAGAAACGGCACTGAGGTAGGAAGATGCATTGGCTTGTTTAAGGAAGAAAATAAAGGAGGTCCAGGGTGGGACAATGCCAGAAAAGAAAGTTTTTCCATAAGAAAAATGCTCAGAAGGGAGGAGCACAAAAGAAGGGAAAAGCTTATGTGGTTTGCTATAAATGTGATAAGAAATGACACTATGCTAATGGGTTTCATACTGGAAAAGGAAAAGAGAAAGGGAAAGAAGTGATTGGGAAGAAGAACATCCGATCAGATCATCTATTATAAGAACAAATGCAAGAAGTCTGCTAAAGAAGGAAGGGGGCAAGTTTATGCATTGGAGCCTGCAACTTCAAGGCCGGTTGTATAGGAAAAAGGTAAGGCTATTTTGGGAGGCTTTCTATAGATTCACGGTATGTCTGTTAACATTCTATTTGAATCGCATTCTTTTATTTCTCGATGTTTAGTAGATAAGCTTTACCGAGAGCCCTTATATTTAGTTACTTTCTTACGGGTGGCAAATCCGATAGGAGGGTATGCAACACTTGAGATGAGGTGTGACCATTTAGAGTTTGATTTGCTTGGTCATACTTTTGATTGTTGTTTGCATATGTTTAATTTTATGGGATTTGGTATTATCCTTTGGATGGATTGGTTAAGTAAATATGATGCTAGGATATTTTGCCACGATAGGAAAATATCACTTAGTCACTCAGATTGTAGTGATCAGATAGTTTATACCACATGAAACCCTAGTGTGAAGTGAATGCTTTATTAGGTATCATGGAGTTAGAGGATGAGTTGCATCAAGTCTTTGTGGTTAGAGAGTTTGCTGATGTGTTTGAGCCAATAGTTGGATTACCACCAAAACGAGCCATAGAATTTTGGATTGATTTGGTACTTGAAACAGAACCGGTGAGTAGGCCACCAAGAAGGATGACACCTATGGAGATGAGAGAGTTAAAGGTGCAGTTGGTGGATTTGGAAGGCATGAATTTTATTCGACCGAGTAGTGCGTCATGGGGAGCTGTGCGTTGTTTGCTAAGAAACCAAACGGATCGTTAAGGCTACATATCGATTATCGTAAGTTGAATGAGAAAACGATAAAGAGCCGATATCCATTACTGAAAATTGACGATTTGTTCGATCAGTTAAGTGGAGCCAAGGTATTCTCTCAGTTGGATTTAGCGGTGAGATTTCATCAGCTTAGAGTAGCGGACGATAGTATTCCTTTAACGGCGTTTAGGAGAAGATATGGATCGTACAAATGGTTAGTTATACCGTTCGGACTAACTAATGCACCGGCACTCTTCGTAGATTTGATGAATCGAGTTTTCCGAGAACACTTATATAGATTTGTGTTGGTCTTCACGGATGATATTTTGATATACTCTAGGGATGAGAACGAGTATGAATTTCATTTTAGAGTTGTGCTTGAGATATTGAGAGAACATCGATTGAAGGCTAAGTTTTCGAAATGTCATTTTTGGAAGAAGAAAGTGAAGTTCCTTGGTTATGTTTTCTCAGAGAAAGGGTTACCTGTAGATCCGACTAAGATTAAGGCGGTGATTAATTGAAGGAGACCCGACACGGTAACCGAGATAAAGAGTTTTCTTGGATTATCCAGATATTATCGAAGGTTTATAAAGGATTTTTCATGGATAGCTACACTGATGACTAAGCTTACGTGAAAAGATGTGAAGTTTGTATGGACTGATAAGTGTGAGGAAGCATTCCAGAGCTTGAAACACTTACTGACCCATGCACTGGTGTTAGTGGTTTCGAAGGGGAATCAAGATTTGGTTGTTTATACTAATGTGTGTGGAACTGAATTGGGAGCTGTGTTGATGCAAAGAGGTAAAGTGATTTCTTATGCTTCTAGACAGCTCAGACTACATGAAGTTAGGTATCTAGTGCATGATTTGGAGTTAGCTGCCGTTATATTTTCTTTAAAGGTGTGGAAGCATTATCTTTTGGGAGAGCAATTTGAACTTTATATAGATCATAAGTCATTGAAATACTTTCTCTCTCAGAAGGAGCTGAATATGAGATAGCAGAGGTGGTTGGAGTTTATTGTTGCTTATGATTTTGGAATTGAATACACACCCGAGAAAGGAAATAAGCTAGCGGATGCATTTAGCAGGAAACATTAGAATGCGGTATTGGCTATGATTGCTGAGTGGAAAGATTTAGAAGCATTATCTGTTTGTAAAGAGTAGTTTAGATCCAAGGCAGGTTCTAGTGCAGGAAGTGATATATTGTTTTGTTTAGAAGCTCGATTGGTAATGATCGAGAAGATAGCTTCTAAACAGGAGGAGGATCTAGTTTTGGCTAAACGGATCAGAAGGTCAAAGGAAGGAACAGAGGACGATGACTTAAAGGATTTCAGTCTTGACCAAAATAGGTTGTTGAGAAAGGAAGGTTGTGTGTTTCGAATATAGGAGACATGGGGAAGGAAGTTTTGGATGAATTTCATCGTTCGAAGTTCACTATCCATCTAAGAGAAACGAAGATTTATGAAGATATGAAGAAAAGTTTCTTCTGGGAAGGTATGAAATGGGACATCAGCGTATGTGTTAAGCAATGCTTGAATTGCCAACAAGCAAAGGCTGAAAACCAGAAACCAAGTGGATTGCTTCAACCGTTGAAACTTCCGTTGTGGAAGTGGGATTCTATCTCAATGGATTTCATAGATAGGTTGCCAAGGTCTATTAAAGGGACTGAAAGCATCTGGGTCTTAGTAGATAGACTGACAAAGAGTGCTCATTTCATTCCGGTGAAGTCAACTAGAACGACACCTATTTTGGCGAAGTTGTTTATGAAGAATGTGATTAGACTGCATGGTATTCCTAGTAGTATTGTCAGTGATAGAATTTCTTTGTTTACTAGTGAGTTCTGAAAGAGTCTACAGGAAGCATTAGGAACCAAGCTTAACATGAGTACCACTTACCATCCACAAACTGATGGAAAAACGGAAAGAGTTAATAAAGTCTTGGAGGATTTGTTAAGAGCTTGTATATTGGATTTCGGGGGATTATAGGATGACCATCTCCATTTAGTCAATTTCTTGTATAACAATAGTTATCAGACTAGTATTGGGATGACACCTTTTGAAGCTTTATATGGAAGACCATGCAAATCTCCCGTATGTTGGTTGGAGACCGGGGATAGACAGATTATTGGTCCAGATTTAGTGAATGAAGCCGCAGAGAAGACTGGGTTGATTCGACCTAGGATGAAGGATGCTCAGTCCAGGCAGAAAAGTTATGTTGACAGAAGAAGGTAGGACTTGGAGCTTTCTGTTGGAGGCTATGTGCCTATTAAGGTTTCACCGATGAAGGATGTGGTTAGATTTGGAAAGATAGGAAAGTTATCACCTAGATTCGTTGGACCTTTCCGGATTATTGAGGGAATCAAGAAACTTTCTTATAGAGTAGAGTTATCGAGCAGTTTGGTTAGAGTCCATGAGGTATTCCATATTTCTCATCTCAGAAAGTGTATTAGAGACTCAGAGACTACTATAGCACCTACAGTATTAGAGGTTTTAGTAGTAGAGCCGGACTTGACTATAGCCAGAAAGCCGATCTAGATTGGGGCCAGAGATGAGAAGAAGTTGAGAAACAAGATGGTCAGATTAGTAAAGCTCCAATGGAGTGATGATGCTAGAGACAGTACTTGGGAGACTGAAAGCAGGATTAGATATGCTTATCCAGAGTTGTTTGATGGTATGTTTTACCTTTGATTGTTTTGTTGTGTATGCCTTATAATAATTTCGAGGACGGAATTCTTTGATGTGGGGAGTCTATAACACACCATATTTTTCTAACATTATTTATAATAATTAATTGGGTAAAATAAATAAAATAACGTGAAGAGTAATAGTTGAGATTTGATTAGCCAACGGTATCTGTGCCATGTTAGTGTATAAACTAAAATAAAATAGCATAAGCTAATGCGTTAGGATATGAGAAGGGCAATATGGAAATAGGAGAAGGGCTTATACCCTAAATCCTTAGGAAATATAACTCACGTTCATTTTCATTTTAGCAAATTAAAATATCTAAGGCTAGCCACCATTATTGTTCTCAAGAGAAGATTAAAGCTAGGATTCAAGTAAAGGAAGATAATCAACATAATCAACATCAAATCTCACATCTTATAATCTCAAAGAAAAGTTGAATAATTACCACATCCCATTTTCATATGGTTTTTCGGTTTTGGTTAGATCCAAAAAGTTTTTTGCAAGTTTATGCCATGTTTTAATGATTAAAGTTATATATATGCTTGTTGATGAATTATATATGTTCATGTTAGTTTTTATGATATGTTTGATATGAAAACCCTATTAGATGAATGTAAATTCCTTGAAAATTTAAATATATGCCAGAAATGATATTTTAGAGATGGATTTAAATTTTCATAATTTTCTGAATTGATGTGAATTTTATATAAATTTTCTAGTGAAGAAAATGATTTATTGGGTTATAAATTATTTACGTCTAAAATAAAATTTATTTGGGCTTTAAAATTTTATTTGTTGGGCGACATATTGAAATAGGTTTTCTGGAATTTTTCCAAATTTTTTCTAAGTTATCTGATGAATATATAAAATTATTTAAGGTATAGGAATTGAATGTTTTATATATTTAATCAAGGAGAATGGGCATTTTATAAAATAAAATGATTATTTAATTCTGAAAAATAGTGGCATTGTTAACCAATGAGAATTTGACTGATAAAGGCAGGTTAGTTGAAGATTACCCTTTTTAAGTAAAAAACAAAGAAATCATACTTTTGACATGTTTCAGCCAATTTTGGCATCAGATTTTCCGACCCAGACCTCTGGACTAAGGCGAAAGGTTCTAGCTTTTAGCAAGGTCAATGTTCAATGTATATGGTATCAAGTAACTTGGTACATAATGAATTGGACAAGGTCAAAGGGTTCTAAGTCAAAAGATTAGAGGCTAAAGAGGTTGGGGTATGTTTGTTATATAAACCAAAAGCTTTCACCTGCTTTGCTTTCAGAAAGAATCAAACTAAAGGTTTTAAAGCTTCCGACAAAGTCGAAAGGTTACTGGTGCTTTATTTGTTTTGAAACCTTCCAACACAGTCGAAGGGTTAATGCCACTTTATAATGTTTTGTTTTGAACCTTTCGACAAAAACAAAAGGTTTACTTGTTTTAAACTAGCCGCTTCTCCTTGCTTTCAAAAGGTAGCTTTCGACTTAGGTGACTCACCCATGTTTTATAAACTGAAGAATAACCCAAGCCTTTGAAGGAGTTGTTTTAAAGGAAATGGCCCGTTGTTTTAAATAAATGTTTTAAAGCTTTCGAAGCATACCTTCCGACAAGATCGAAAGGTTGCTTCCAATGAAGTCGAAAGGTTTTAAAAGAAGTTTCTCCACTTCTTTTAAATTGAACCTAGTAAGTCTTCCAAAGGTTTGCGTTGAATGATTTCGAAATTTTAAATTCAATGACTTTGAAAGGTTTAAGTTCAATGATTTTGAAAGGTTTTAGTTGATTGATTTCGAAAGGTTTAATGAATGGTTCTCAAAAGGTTTGATGAATGATTTTGAAAGGTTTTTATTCAATGGTTTCGAAATGTTGAGATGGAAGGTTTTCCAAGGTTTTTCTAAGGCAATGTTTTGAAGAGATTTTTAAGGAGGGATGCCCAAAGTTTCATTGCTTCCCAAAAGTTTACTTTTCAATGGTTTCGAAAGGTTCGATGAATGGTTTCAAAAGGTAAGTCTTTGGCCTATTGGCCTAGATAATTAAAAGGTTTTCACTTGGTTTTGGAAAGAGGCACTTTCAAAGATTTAGAAGTAGGTTCTTTCAAGTGTCTAAATGTTACCATCAACTAAGATTTGAGTAAAGAAGATATATATAACATGGTGACATTATTTTAAGCAAAGCATATATATACACTTTTCCATGTTTAAGTTTGATTAAAAGGTTTTAAATAATTTTGAAAATGTTTTCAAGGAAAATTATGGGAGGGGATCCTTAAGTTAAAACGAATCAGATGATAGAAAAGCGGATGGGACTAGTATGGGATCATGCGCTACACATTAGCTATTAGACCCAACTAATTATTGTCCAAAATTCCAGTGTGTAGGACTTTGTCATAGGTAGACTAAAATTATGATTACACACCGAAAGGAATATATGTTTTTATACAGATAGGTTATTGGTGAGCCCGAAAAACCATTAAGACCAGGAAGACCTGGACGATGATTAAGTAAGGGACAGACCGTCCAAAAGAGAAATATTTAACAAATAGTTAAAGACAGACCGTCTAGAAGTGAAGTATTTAACAGATAGTTAAGGATAGATAATCCAAAAGAACATCTAATAGGTGTCAGATTATTTTTGATTATATTGTCTGGTAGGCCCGAGTCAGGCAAAGGTGAAAAGCTATCCCAATAAAAGTTACACGTTTGAATAGATAGTTCATTGTTACCTGATGTTTATGAATGTTTACATAATGATGCTTTACAGTATTTAATCAGTTTTTATTGCAGGAAAAGTTTTTGCAAAGATATGTTTTAAAAGGATGTTAGTGAGGGGAAACACGTTCCGCTAAGCAGTGTGGTTTCACTTAGCATATATATTCCGGGATGTATAGTATTATTCATGCCATGCATTATGTATGACTCAAAATTTATGTTTACCCTTAAACTCTCGGGTGCTCAAAATTAATTTAAGTAGGCTAAGGGGTTAAGGTCTTTTTAGGTTTTAGTAGGATGACAAATAAGGCTACTGGAGGCTTGTAGGAGGCAAACGGATGGCTATTTAGGAGTTTCGATTCTTGTTTTATATTTTGATGTATTTCCGCTATGTTTTGTATTAAGTCTATTATGACTATATGACTCTGATTATCCAAGGGAGTATTTTCATATACCGCTCTTGGCGTATTTGTAGTAAGTATATTTTATCTGTGCCTGGGAACGTATTGGGATTACGCAAGTTGAATATGGAACATTTGTTTTAAATATAATGAAGTAAAAGTTGTTTTGAAATTTGTATTTTGTTTCATATTCAAGTGCTTCTGATATTATAGACACCATTAACATCGCTGTATTTAGTCACCAGAAGCTAATGCTATAGATGACTGCAGTATTTTTAGCGCTTAGTTTTGGGCCTCTAGATAGGGGATGTTACAAATCACCTATGGATCCCTACCAATCTATTAAAACCGTACTTGCAAAATAACAATCTAAGCAACAGAAATCTAAAGTGGACGTAGGCAATACTTGCCCGAACCACTATAAACATTTGTTGTCTTTTTTTTACTCATTTTCCATTATTATTTCTTTATTTTCATTCTCTACTTAATTTCCTCGGTGTTTGTGCCTTATTTTTATACTAAAATTTGGTGCTTTCATTGAGCAAGTGATTCTCAGGCCATTTAGATCTGTCATCTACTATTGGATTGCTTAAATTTAAGTGATAGATCCAATTTCTTTGTTTACTACTCTTTTGAACTACTCAGATTTCCAGAAATTCTACTAGAAGCTATTTTAGGATGACCCCTCGAAGAGATCGATTCACCACTTCAAGAGTTGCTGAGGAGGTTAAGAATGTCGATTCCCAACATGTTGAGGAGGTTGCACCACCAACCACTAGTGAGGGTCAGAACCCAACTGATGTGATTATTAGAGACAATATGGATCGTACAATGAAGCAAATGGTGGACAAGCTCTCATAAAGTCATGATGAGTTGAATCAGTAAATGAAGCAGAGCTTGGCTTTGTTGAATCATTTAACTAACAGCCGTAGGAGAAGCAGAAGGGATTAGACACCTTGTGGTCCAAAATCTGGTTGTTCCTCATCATCGAAGCAAAGGTAGAGGAACAGGAAACAAAATACGGTTCAAAATAAGGAAGGAATGTCAACACAGAGGCCAAATGCAAATCTTGGCAAAGGTTTGTGGACCGGTATTGATCCATGAAGAGGGATCAGTATTGAACCACCTAATGTAGGGTCGGGTGGTTGAATCTTGATTGACGGAGTTGACTTGGATTCTGGTCATGCTACGATGGCCAAAAAGTTGGAAATTAGGTGGTTGCTATGAATCCGCCATGACAAAATCATGCATATCGAACTACTAACCAAATGATTTCCCCAAAATCAAGGAAACCCAGGTATCATGAACCTAATCATGAGCACTTGCCGGGTCAAATACTTGGAGTGGATCACGATCACCACCATTCAATAGATCTACCTGAACCAGATTTGGCTGATATAGTGAGGAGACTTGTAAGTAAGAGCTAGCTTTGTAGTAATGATGATTAGAGCTCCTCCTTAAGCTAGAATCCGCTAATAGAAGAGATTTATGATAGGAAAACCCAAGTAGATTTGTGATGCAAATGATGCAGTCATATAATGAAAAGATGGATTCATGGTAACATCTGATGAAATATGACTAGCATAGTGATTCTGCTAGAGTTATTGACTATGTAATATGTTGATGTTTCTTAATTTTCTTGGAAGGGGCGGCGACGATGTGGTTCACCCGTCTGCCATCGAGATCCATATCATCTTTTGAGCAATTGGCAGAAAGTTTGAGCAATTATGTATGCACACTGCCATCCAGAGGACATCATGTCACTATGCAACCTCTTTCAGGGACCGGGAGAATCTTTGAATGATTCTCTGCAATGGTTTAATACTGCGATAATCGAGGTGACCAATCCTCAAGAAGATATTATGTTGATGGCATTGGTCAGGGGAATTCATCCTTATACGGGCTTCGGGACATGGCTCAAAATGAAACCCCCAATGACAATGGATGTGTTTTATAGGAAGGCTACTCATTCTTATGCTTGTAAGAGGTAAGTTCTACCTCCAAGAAAGCTAAAGTCGGTCAGTCTATGGAGGTGATACAAAGTAAAGTTGTTGCAAAACAGTCTAGAGGAAATTACAGCAATGGCGATGTCAGTGTGTAAAATGGAAATGGTGGATAGAACAAGAACAACAATGGAGCCAAAAATAAGAAACCGAATGCAAGGTGATGTCCAACAATCCCAAAGTATGACAATTATACTCTATGAACAACTCCATTGAGAACATACACTTGGATACTCAAGGTACCGAGCAATACAAAAAGCTGACTCCAAGGGAGTCGACCGAGAAAGAGAAAAAGTCTGGCAAGTTTTGTAGATTTCATGAGATGCACGGTGACAACACCAATGAATGTAAATATCAATGTGATGTGATTAAAGATTTGATTCGCAAGAATAAGTTGCAATAGTTTATGCAAGCTTCTTAGGGTAGCAGGCCAGAGATATCAAATACTCTGCAAGGGAAACCAGGTCAGGTGTTTGTGTGTCCAGGCAGCTTGAGAAACGTTTGGTGATTGATACTACTATTGGTGGACCACATCCAGCCGAGAAGAGCTAGAAGGATATGGAACGTTATGTGGATGCTTTGAAGCATGCAGTAAATGAGAGCTATTTTGTCGTCAAAGATGATGCTCCTAAAAAATAACTCGGGACTATGATAGATGACACTGTTTTTTGGAAATCAAGATCTCGACGAGGTGGAGCCTTGAATATTGATCCACTAGTGATATCGGCCATAATTGGACCTGCAAATATAAAGAAAGTGCTGGTTGAATGTGGGAGTTCAGTCAACATTGCATTTAAGAAAGACTACAACCAGATGCTTTTGGAGGGTAAGTAATTAAAGACATGTAACTCTCGAATTTAAGGATTTAACGGGATGGTACTGAGCCAGTTGGATATATGGATCTACCAGTGGTACTTTGAGAGGGCAACCACAAAAGAGTGTGGGTCGTGCCCTTTGTTGTGTTCAATATTTATTCTGCTTATAATGCCTTCTTGGGCCAACTAGCCCTTGCTGAATTTTGAGCGGTCATAAGTCCTTGGTGCTTAACGATGAAGTTCTCGATAGAGAATGGTGTTGGAATAGTGGAAGATGATCAGGTGATTGGCCGAGAATGTTATGCCCTTGAACTGAAAGAGGCCAAGCGAAGGGAGAAAGGAAAAGGTGTAGAGATGACTCTCTGCATCAAGGCTTTAGATGCATACCAACCACCACTTGAACCCTGGCTCGGGCAGCACGGTTAGTTCTATTAGGATATGGATCCGAGAAAAGATCCAGAGGATGCGAGGGTGGCTCCAACCGAGTTGATGATCAATATCTCGATCATCCAGGATAATCCTATACGGGTCCTGAAGGTCGGATCGCGACTCGGCATGAGGATTATGAAGAAGTTGGTTGGTTTCCTCTGGCTGAACCTAGATGTGTTCACATGGACTCACTCATACATGTATGGAATATCATCGAAAATAGAGAATACACATTGAACGTAAATCATAAATGTGTTCCTGTGAAATAGAAACGCCATAGCCTATGTCCGGAGAGATTCGTTGCGCTCAAAGAAGAAGTAAAGACAACGGCTTCATCCGCTACACCTTATGCCCGGAGTGGGTACCCAATCCAGTCCTTGTGGAAAAATCTAATGGAAAATGGAGGACATGAATTGACTATATAGACCTAAATAAGGTGTGCTCGAAGGACAGCTTCCATTCCCAAAGATTGATCAGCTGGTGGACTTGACAGTCGGGCATGAATTTCTTTTATTCATGGATGTGTGCTCTAGGTATAATCAGATTCTGATGCATGTACCAGATCAGGAACACACCCGCATTATTACCGACCTAGGACTATACTGCTATCTGGTCATGCCCTTTGGATTGAAGAACATTGGAGAGACTTACCAAGACGTTTAAAGATTAGATAAGGCACTAGATGGAGGTCTCTGTAGATGATATACTCGTGAAGTCATGGAGGTTGAGGAACCACATCGATGACTTAGTAGATATGTTCAGCATTCTCCAAAAGTATGGGATGAAACTTAACCCTTTGAAATGCTCATTCTGCATTGTGTTAGGGAAATTATTAGGCTTCATTATGAACTCCAGTGGAATCGAAGCCAATCCAAAGAAGATCGAAGCACTAAGGAACATCGAAGCTCTAGACACAATCAAAGAGGTCCAGAGTTTGAATGGAAAGGTTGTCGCCCTGAGTCGATTCTTCTTCAGAGCCACTAACAAATGCATCCCTTTCTTCGAAGCGATCAAGAAAAGGAAGAGGAATTTCTTTTGGACACAAGGATGTACAGACGTATTCCAGGCTCTGGTGGATCACTTAGAGATACTTTCCATTCCGTCGAAGTTGTTGGAAGATGAGGACTTGTTTATTTATCTGGCAGTGTCGTTGCTTGCTTCGAGCGTTGCACTCATGTGTAAGGAGTCCTGAATCCAGAGGCCGATGTACTACATTAGAAAGTGGTTAACATGGGCAGAAAGAAACTATCCAAAGCCTGAGAAGCTTGCATACTACCTATTGATTGCTTCTAGGAAGCTCAGCCCCTACTTTCAAGCTTATCCAATCAAAGTTCTAACCGACCAGCCTTTGAGATAGGTCCTGCAATGACCTAAAACTTCTGCAAAGCTGTTAAAATGGAACATTGAATTAAGCTAATATGACAAACTATTATCCCTAGAGAGCAATCCAAGGTCAAGCTTGGTGGATTTCATTGTAGAATACAGTCTCTAGTTAACACTCTGAAGAGCGATGGAGAGCAGAATGCCAGGTGGAAGATGTACATGGATGGTGTATTTAACGAACGTTGTTCTGGTGCTGGAGTTGTACTAGTGACTCCGGTGGAATTTTTAGTTTGTTACGCTCTGAAACTCGACGTTCTGTGACAAACAATGAAGTGGAGAATGAGGCCTTAATCGCAAGACTCAAGATTGCTAAGGAATTGGGAGTTAAAACTTTGCATATCTTCTGTGATTCCTAGCTAGTGGTATGCCTAGTAAGGAAAGAGTTTCAAGCAAAAGGAGCGAGGCTAGCTCCTTATCTAAATAGAGCCCTTAAGTTGCTTAGTGATATTTAATAGTACACCATAATGCATATTCCCTAGAGAGGAAAATGTGAGGGCCGAATCACTTACCAAGTTGGCCAGTTCTAGAGATGCATGGCTCATGGGCCTGGTTCGGGTGGAAATATTGTCGGCTCCAAGCATCGACCAAATGGTTGTCGACTGGATGTTGGAGGATGAGACTAAAAGGAGCTGTGGATGACTCCGATCGAGAGTTACTTGTAGAAGGGAGCCCTCCTCATAGAAAGAATGAATGTCGATGGCTCCTTCATCAAGCTTTAAGATACATTATTCAGTGAGGAATACTGTACATAAAAGGATTCTCAGTTCCCCTACTTTGGTATGTCGCTAATGATGAATCCAAGTGAGTCCTCGAAGAGGTTCACGAGGGGCTTATGGCATTGGTGGGTAATCCTTAACGAAAAAATTCTTCACTATGGGTACTTTTGGCCAACTATCAACTGAGACGTGGCTGATTACACCAAAACGTGTGACAAGTGCTAGAGTTTGCAAAGATTCCTAGAGCCCCGCCAATGGAGATCACACAGATGGTCAGCCGCTGGCCATTTGTTGTTTGGGGTACTGATATCTTGGCATGCATCTTTCCGATGCTCAAAGGTGGCATGAAGTATGCCATCATCGTTGTCGACTATTTTACGAAGTGGGATGAAGTGGAGCCATTTTCCAAGATCACTACTAAGAAGGTGATCAACTTCATAGTCAGGAATATCATCTATCGCTTTGGGGTGCCAATGACTATTATCATTGACAATGGAACCCAATTCAACAGTGTCGAGTTCAAAAATTTCTACCACCGGCATCGCATTGAGAAGAGATTCGTAGTGGTGGCACATCCCTGAGCGAATGTAAAGGTAGAAGCCATGAACAAAATGATCAAGTCAATTCTCACGAAGCGATTGGAGAAAGCCAAGGGCAAGCGGGTCGATGAATTACCATCAGCACTTCAGGGTTATAGAACAGTTCATAAGTCTGTGACTGACCACTCCCCTTTCACCCTAGCCTACGGATCAAAGGCTATGGTTCCTATTGAACTTGAAGTGCCTTCTCATTGAGTGATTCATTACGACCCCCATATAAACGAGGAGCTCCTGCTAGACTCTCTATATATGGTCGATGAGAAGTGTGATGAAGCTAATCAAGAGCATCTGTACATTGAAAATGGGTCATCTGGTACTACAACACCAAAGTTGAGAGTTGGACCTTTGAGATTAGCGACCTCGTTCTCAAACAAATCTTCCTAGGCCTCGTGAACATGGGCCCGAGTTGAGAAGGTCTGTATGCAATCAATCACAAACGTGGAGATAGAACATTCAAGTTAGCAACTATGGACGAAGTCTCACTTCCCCAAGCATGAAATAGCGAACATTTACGATGCTAATTTACTTGAAATTTGACTTTGTGAATCTTTAGTCCAGTTAGATGTAGCAAAATAGAATCTATCATTTCCTATGTTTATAAAGCAAAATGACTTCCCAAATCTGCGACTCTGTCTTTGCATAGCCATAATATTATGAAATGTGATAAACATGAATGAACTTGCACGTGCACAATGTAGGTATGTAGGTATCTAAAGATAGGTACCAACTGAACTTCTATGGTCCATGATCAGACTTATAAAGTAAAACCGTACTTGGCATCCGAAGATAGTTGTCATACAACTCCCTCAACCCACAACTTAAGGGTGGGAGTATGAACATTCAAGGGTAGAACAAGACAGTTTGCCCCTATAGCTCACGCCCTGAGTCTAGCTGAGCATCCACTCCTTGCCTGGAGAAAGGAAAGATAAAAGAAATGCGCCTGAAGATAAGCGGGATCTTATAGTCAAATTACGATCGACGCTTGGAGTTAGGCACGACTGAAAGTGAACATCCTGGATAGAGATGTTTAAACTACCATCTCGAGTGGTTAATTCCAACCAACTTCTAGAGTTTGGCCTGGTCAGAACATGCAACCCGAAGAAGGATGTCTAAATTGCAATCGAAACGTCCACGAAAAGGATGTTCGAGTCACTTTTCCCAGGTAATAAGGATTCGACCAAATTCCAAAATCAAACATGGTCACATACGGGCACATATAGAAAAATGGCTTAATGATTATCCCCCGCTCACCTAGACAACAAAATGGACTAATAACTCAATCTTATAATGATGATAAGAAATGGTCCGAAAGTGCAGGAGCGTAATAACAAGCGCATTTCTTCGAACTTAAGAAATTCACAAAAGAATTGAACAGGACAAAAAAAGCTTTATTATTCACGTCAAGAAAATATCAAAAAAGATACAAGTGCTATTAGCACTAAGCCAAAAAACAAAAAGCGGGGGTTGAACCCAGGGAAAGCCTACCTAAAGCAAAAAAAGTCTTGTAACTAAACAACTAAAAGATGAAAGGAGACATACGATTACCTCTTGTGTTTCTTCTTCTTCTTTTCTTCCCTAAAAGATTGCCTACTAGGTCCCTCAAGTTTCTTCCTACTCCTACCCCTACTTATTCGACCATTAGGTAGGGTGCTATGTAAAGACCTGACTGGCACACTCTAAGTACTTTCGGACATGGGAAGAGTAACCGGGGTGAAATGGTCTCACCGGGTAAAGCTATCGACAAAGGAGGAGGGAAGAAGTGAACTAGCCCTTGCTTGATTTTACTGACCGTTAGAACCTGCTCTTCTAGAAACTCTTGAATGTTGGGCCATAATGAAAGGTCTGAAGTCTTGGTTATAAAAACATCCTTCTCATCCCAGGCTTCGGGGAACTCATTAATTGTCTCATCTTCCAAACCATGAATTATCTGCATGCCCCAGCCTAGAGTGTCACCAACTGGGATGCTTGAGATTGACTTGGAAGTAGTTATGACCATTAATTCAGTCGTTGTTGCTTGTTGATCCAGCTAGAAACCTTCCTTTGGGGGTTAGTGATCGTGGGATGATCTGAAATTTGAGGAAGATGAAACGAGAGATTAGTCATCGACCAAAATCATGTGAGCTCTCTCAAAATTTGGGTGAGGTCAATGAGATACCTCCGCCAGGTTGAAGCTCTACATAAGCAGGAATACCATTCGAATTCCCTTCCAAAATAGAGGATAATATGCTAATCTTTGGCATCTGCGATGCATCCAGATAGTGCGGAGAAATAGATGGAGTGATAGAGAGGGTTGAGGGCCTAGAGGTAAGCCCTATAGCTAGATCATAAGGGGTGGTCTTTAAGCCTTTGGCTTGGCCTTTCTGGACCATGGAAGCCAACTCCAGATGCAAAATTAGCTCACTGGCTCTGAGCGCTTCAATCACATCCGGGTTCAGAATCTCACTACCCAACTCTGCCAGATTCACCTCACCTCCTTTCGAATTCTACTACTCTTCCCACACGATCTGCTCCCATGCCAATGCTATAGCTCGGGAATAGTCTTTGCCAAGCGACGCTAAATCTCTAAATTTTAGTACAATGGCATTATAGTTGATGATTAGAAACCTATCTTTGACCCGCCTCTCCACAGCCGCCACTAACCCATCCACTTTCTTAGCCTTAGCCAATGCATTGTCTCTCTGTTTGGGAGTGTCGAGCATCTCATCATAGTAGCCCTAGGCTGTTGTAAGGGCTTCATCCTTCTCTTTCTTCTCCTTTACAAGCTGGGCCTTCAACTCTTCCACCTCTTTTGCCAGTTCATGGTTCCTATGGTGAATAGATTCAACTTGACTTAAATGATTCTTTCTTTCCCGCTCGACTAACTAACTTAGTTGCTTTCCATTCTGTTTGGCATCCTCCTATGCCTTCTTCGGCTTGGAAACCTATGCATTGAGGTGAGTGATAATCTCAACGTTCCGATTCGCCATAAGTCGTAGTCCCATAGCTTCAATCACTATGCTCTTGGCATATTCAAAGATCTGCTCGGCCAACCTCTTTCAAATGAAATACCGGTCATAAGCTTTACTAACATACGCTACCGTATGGTCTTTGACCTCCTAGGGAATATTTTCAAATGAGGAGAAAAATAATGTCTTTGAAGCAGATCTTCAAGAAGCGATGTTGCAATTCAGCCATATAAGGGTTGGACATGACAGTTGCCCTGTTGAAACGACAGGCTGCTCGATAGGAATTTTATCAGCTTTCGTACGAGAGGAGTAGAGAGCAGCGGGCTTTGACACTTGATCGGAATGCCGAGAAGCATGGGATGGCATTGTTTAATTAGTAAAAGGGAAGCAGAAGAAGGACCACGAGAGATGTCACTAGGACAGTTAGGGTTCCTATCGGAACCCCTAGATTGGGGTGACTTGGATTTGGATCGATGCCTCCATGATGAGTCTGTGAATGATAACCTTTCTCTCGACCTCCCTTGTAATGGCTTGAACGCCGACTAGAACCAGAGTCATGACTGGTGCCATGATGGCACAAGCTTGGCTTACACCTCAAGTGATAAGTCATTTGATCCTCAAGAGATTCGTAAATAACATGTGGTCCATTGAACCTACAAATGAGACAAAGAAGAATCAGCTTCGACGGGATAAAAATACGACACTAGCTGAGCAAAGTACAGTGCATGTGTGTGTGCACGCGCAAGTGTCTTAGTATCCTCCGATAGACCATTGGTTAGAATTTTGCTGACAGGGTAATCTCCCGTGTTTGAGTAGAAGGCACATCTTCTTGAAAGTGAATATGTGACCCACTATCCCCAATGCTCATATTTCCAACGCTAAAATAGTCAATTTCATCTAGAACCGACCTAAAATTTGCATAAGGGTCCTCAGATGGCTGAACGGGTTTCACTTCTGCTACAATGGTTTGTGGAGTTTGCTTTATATACCACATGGGGAGAACCCTTATCTTAGGTCATTGCTTCAAAGGAAAATCGTAGTTGCCACCGCCATTATTGTTGGGAGACTTGAACCCCATATCAATGTCATCATGACCTGCTTTGCCACCTTCAAATTCCTTTGCGTGTTCCTATACATCTCCAGTCTCAACCGCTAGACTTTGAACTAAGGGCACCGATGAATGATCTCCATTATCTTCGGCCGAAGAATTGTCCTTTCCACTATCGGTCACCTTTGGAGCAGGACCGACATTAGATCTATATCCAACAACTCACGAGCCCATAGATTCTCGTCGCTGAGTAATGTCATACCCTCCCTTTCTGCCTCCTAAATTTCATGATGTTGTTGAAAATTCTTGACCAAGGTTGCATTGCTAGATCTATACGGTACATTCGCAAGGAACGAAAAAAAGACATTCGGTGATAATAGAAACTATGAACATGGACTTGTATGAAAAGGATAAGAATAAAAATCACATTCGGACAACTACCGCTGTGCGAATCCAAGAGGAAGAAACAAAGAAAAATTCATCTTTGAAGTAGCTTACTTTATTCTAAGCGTCGATTATAATTCCCCGGCCCTTGGATGGCACTAAGAAAGTGAGGGAAGGATTTCTCTTGCAATGCTTGAAGCTATATACATGCCGAATTTTTTAGTTATTGGGAACTCGATTTAAATGGCGAGCAAATATGATGAACAGACTATGAAGGAATGCATAACTGTTTGGATGGAGTTGAGCTGAAGCTCACCTCATAAAATGTAGGACTCGTTGGATAAACTGGTTAAATGATGGAACACATCCGGCTAGGCACATGTACTTATTTCATGCTATATATCCAGCCGGCGAATGATGTGCACTCTGGTTGCGCATAGGAACTAACAAGTCCTTGAATGGGATACCATGTTTCTCATAAATTTTTCTAAGCGATCTTTTCTCAATCTTTGAAGCGAAAGAGTCGGAAGGATCATCTAATATGATGGAACCAACAAGTGTATCAGGAGTAGCTTTGACTTTTGGGCCTTCTATAGGCTCTATTGGAACTTCTGGGGTAGGTTATTCTTCTTGTAGATTCTCAGGCTGAGGTATAGGATGTGCCATAGTTTGTCATCCAAACAGAACCATAGTAGAGCTTGACTCGGTATTTCATTTTGGCATATCCAAAAATTAATTGGCCTAAAGCTTGAACGGAGAGATGCTCGGAACGTCTATGACCCATAACTATCAAAGCTCAACATATAAGTTATATCAAAAAGATTAAAAGTTGTGCCCCTGCGCTAAAGTGAAACTCAGTGTGGTGTAATACAAATTACAGTGTTGTGCAATTTCGTGTGGTGTCAATGTACGATATTATGTAACGTTTCGCTTGAAAATCTAGATGGTACCCAAAGCGACCGTAATCGTTGACCAAGCTTCACGTCCTCGCCCGTGCACTCAACATGCCTTGGGACTTGAGAGATAGCGTTTGGGAAAACTTGGATACTGTTCAACATTGCAAAAGGTTCTAAGGTGGGTTTCGAGGTCCAAGATCCAACAAGGGTTGGATCAATACTGATCCATCCCCTTGAATGGATTTTCGCCATTTTTCCTCCCTCACTCCCGAGCCCAAGCACGACCGATGATTCAAAGTTCATCCAAGCGTGCCACCATCGTCGTTGCCTACCTAGGAGTGTCGGAGCTCAAAGAGATGATTGAGTCAAGTGATTAGTTCGAGTATGTGTGCTAGAGCGGGATTAGGAACAATTATTCGGATTCAACTAAGGCAAGGCAGGTGGCGACTGAAGTCTGGAGGTCGTAGTGACTAGTGGTGGCAGTGGTACAAAACTAGCAGCATTAGAGGCTCGACTTTTGTAGTGAGGAACTTTAATGGCAGACAAGAACTCGAAGATGAATTACAGAAGAAAGTGGGAAAAAAGTGAGATGGATCAGGTAATATAATCCCCGAACCATGTTTCTCGGCAGCAAACTAGCCATGTTTTAAGGCCTGGATTGGTACCGATCCATGGGCATGGATCGGTACCCAATCATTAAAAAAGAGAAGAATGTGATGATGTGTATGCATGTGTATGTGCATATGCCCATGGAACTCCACAAGAATGTTCTTGCATATGGAATCGAAACATGATGAAAATTCAAAGCACGTGTGCATGTACACACTCGACACTCGACATCTGGAACCGAAGAAAAGCAGATCCAAACTTGAAAAATCTAGAAAAGAAACCTGCTTTAAACTCGAAGTGACTGGTCGTAAGAGTTCGATTCAGTTTTATAATGCCAAATGCTGGTAAAGCATCGCGATGAATAGCTAGAGACACATCACTTTACCGAAATAGTTTGAAGGAAGGATAACGACTATTCAATGCACGATTGGAGTCTGATATGAAAATCCAGACTTATCTCGATCCAAAGCACATCATGTTGGAAACAAAATGTACTTTGGAGGACAAGTGTTATCAGGCCTTTTGACCAGGCGGTATCTGGATGGACTTGACCGGTCGAACTTCAAAGCTTACCAAGGTAGAAAGTTCGAAGAGATGGTCATGGAGTCCAGAAATCACGTACAACCAAAGCCGCGAAGTGGAATCAAGAGCATCTCAAAATGCCGAAGCAAAGATCCATCTAAGTGATGGATCGGTATCAATTCATAAAGCTTCATCAAAAGCACCCCAATTTACTCGTATTCTCAAGTATTGATGGCAACAACCTATTTCAAGCTTCAATCGCATGCAATTCTCTATCGATTTCCTCGAGCACTTGAAATCGGAAACTCCGTTCCGTCTTCGACACATTTTATCACTCCAGGAACAAGCTTCTTACAGTGCAAACAAGATAGAAATCACGAAGCTAACAACAAGTTACCACAACACAAAGCATTGGAATCGATCTATGAGTGGATCTTATAGATCGATACTGATCCATAGCTGTTTGCTAACATGGTCACATTTCTTCAAGGCTGACTGTTATAGGAACGTCGAGATCATGGTGGAGATGGAGGAGCATTTCCCGACGACCTATAGCTATAAATAGAAGGCTAGGGACTTACTTCTAGGGACATTTTGGTTTCTTGCCTTTTTTCACATATTTCTCTTGTAATCACCAATGGATTCATACCGATCCATAAGAACTGTACTTGCAAAACAGCAATATAAGCAGTAGAAATCTTAAGTGTACGTAGACACTACTTGGTTGAACCACTATAAATGGTTGGTGTTTTGTTTTTACTCATTTTCCATTTGTATATCTTCGTTTTCATTCTCTACTTAATGTTTTGGTTGTTTGTGCCATATTTTGGCTAATAGCTATATTACCACTTTTTGATGTTTTTAACATAGAGAGTTGTCGCTATCAAACAGCTAACTGTTACCATCTGCTAGCATAAAACTGAGTTTAAGGGCATCTCCAATCAATTACGGGCTGAATATTCAGTGGGCTGAATATTCACCCGTAATTGGGTGGGGGCGCCCAATGGCCAGGCGCCCATTAAATGGGCGCCTGGCCTCAGGCGCCCATTTAATGGGTGCCTGAGCTTTAGGCGCCCATTTTATGGGCGCCTGAGGCAAGGCGCCCATAAAATGGGCACCGCCCCCCTCCCCCTCATTTCTCTTCACTTTTCGTTTTTAATTTTTTTTTAAAATTAGAAAAATTATCCGAAATGCCACCGCGTCCAACCAAAATCGTCCGAAGAACGGTTCAGAGACATCCAGAGGAGCAAGCAGGACCACTACACGTTCCGCCACCGCCTGGAGTTTCACCAGACGATCTACGTGTTTTACATGAGCTGCCAGATGGTTATCAGCATAGAGCCGAAACCGCTTTGACGACCATACAGGTATTAATCAACCCTTACTATAACTTGTTATTTTAATTTGTACATTACATACTCATATTAAATAACCCTTACGCTATCAAAAATTGTTGTTTCATTAACTATCTATAGGACCATTACATTCACTGTCGGGGTAGTTGGGCTAAGTGCATTACCCAGTTTTATGACTATCTTCCTGGTCCTATTATTGAGAGGCTACAGGCTAGCCCTTTTGGTCTATTTTTGTCGATTAGGCATGTTCAGTCCTTTGATCGACCTCTCATCCAGGCATTAGCTGAGAGGTGGTGGCCCACCACGCATACGTTTCATTTTTCAGATTTTGAGTTTGGTATCACCCCAGTTGATTTCTACATGTTCACTGGGATTGAGATTGGACGACAGGGTCTTCGACCTTTTCCATTCGATGATTTATACGAGTCGCCCAATTTGTATACTGTTTTTTTACCACTGATAGATGTTACCTGCGTCTCTAGTGGTTCTGTTAAGTTGACGTACTTGCAGCATTACATCACCAGTTATATAGCTAGAGCCGATATGATGGATGCAGTTACTAGAGCATTCGACCTTTTTTTCGAACCAAAAAGGTACGGTTAGACTTGGCTATTTAGCTTCCCTTGCCCGATTAGACCAGCTACATACTATCGACTGGGGCACGGCGATATTAGGCACCCTATATACCGCTCTAGATTCATTTGCGCTTGGCGATGTCAGGCACATGTATGCTTTTTGGTATATTTTTCCGTTATGGTACTACGAGTACACGGCAAACATGCATCCCCGCATCCAGGACACGGCTAGTCAGGCTGCTGAGCATTACTTCCCTAGGATGAGACGATGGGAGACCATGCAGTACGTACATCATGTCCCCTTAGGTGTACGGCATGACTTGATGGAGGCTAGGTCACAGCTGGATATGCGTAGTCGTGGTAACATCATTCGGACTCCTTGGGCCTCACATTAGACTCATCTAGCAGATGCAGGTCTTCTGGTGGACGACCATCCCTTAATGGTTGCGTATTCAGCATCTAGACGTAGGGTTGCTTTGCATACACCTGCATTTATGCCTATGTGGTATTTGGGAGAGAGATGTGCTTATCAGATTACGAGTGATCGTCGTATACCATACGATCCTTTATCCTGCGAGGACATGTTTGGTAGACATAGGATGATCGGTGATCAGTACTTACATGCTCTACGACAGGCTGGATGGGTGGATAGCAGTACTTTTTTCATCGATGGGGATTACGACGCTTATTGGGCTAGAGTAGCATCCCGTAGATTCATCGTACCAGATTATGTTCGTGGGGTCAACTCTGATCATATAGGACCTCATCTGGCAGCCGATAGAGTTCAGGTACCGCTGGTTTCATTTGACCCGATTCCGTCACAGTTCTCCCAGGCTCCCATGCAGTTGGAGCCTGATACCACTTTTAGAGCGTATGACTTGACAGGTACTTTGATTGAGCAGCCTTTAGTCTTTCCAGATCACCCCGACTATCCTGGTGTGCCTTCAGTCGGGTTATATCCTCCGTATGAGGTACGTTTGTTGTTTACTGTCATTTTTTCTTTATTTTATACTTGTTTTTTTATTATGGCTTTTGTCATCTTTATGTAGTATGCTGCTAGATTGGATCAGGCCAGAGTAGGGTTTGGTGTGTTTCGCGATATGACTCTTGCACATACACACGCCATGCATGATATGTACATGCAGCATACACAGATGCTAGAGGCTCAGATTGATCAGCTATCAGCTAGACTTGCTGTATATGAGCCTTTCGGATCACAGGGCGGAGGTGATGCTGGTCCCAGTGGGTATGGTGCTGGTGGTTTAGATGAGGACGATGGGGATGATGAGGATGAGGGGGATGATGGTGATGGGGATGACGATGTAGACGATGATAATGATGATGATGATGGAGATGATGATGATGCTGGTGACGGAGATGAGGATGATGACAGTGACGGAGATGGTGATGACGGTGATGATGCTGACGATGACGACGCTGCCTCCCTTTAGTTGTATACTTTTTAGTTTATGCGTATGAGTATATGTACTTAGTTCATTATTTCAGTATATTGTGTATTATTGATATGCTGTCACTTTCTTGGATTTTGGATTATAATGATCGTGGTTACTGTGAATTCTATATGTCTATGAGTACCGTGACTTATACATGTTGGTGTATATTATTATTTGTAGGTGTCCATTTAAATACGAACTATATGTTGGTGTACAATGTGAATACTTTATGTTCGTTTAACTAGTGAATGACTCAAACATAGAACACTTATAAGAAACGACACAGTAATAATAGACTGCACATATGAAGAAACTAGACGTGACGATTAAACTGCAACTCCTGTATAGACAGTCTAAGACGTCTTATCTCATGTTCTAGTTCATTTGCGTAGGTTATGCCCCTTGGACATAATGGATCATCCAACCATTATGCATAATTGCAACCATTCGGCCAGAATTGACATAGTTGGATTCGACGCCCAATATTTTCTCCATCCGCACGAACTACAACTTCAACTTCAAACCCGCACAGACAACAAACTAGCTGCGATTCAACTTCTTGCTCAGTGGGAGGTTGAACTACTTGATCCAGGTTCTCATGTTGTTCATATGCCATACGTACAACATTTTGTTCGTATCGCGGTTCGACCACTTCCTGAAGTCTCAGCTGCTCAAGGTTTGGAAACTGACTGCGGACATCTTCATAGTGTTGTTCTTGATAATCGATAAGCCAATCCTCATCAGTATGTGGGCTTTCCGTAGGCACGTAACCTGCATCTGAATCGACAGAAGAAGGCCAAGAAGGCATTGCGATGAAGAATTTATTGTTGTGAGTGTGGAAGAAGATGATTATGAATGATGAATAAGTAAGGCAGAAAGAGAATATATAAACAATACACTTTTGGTCGCAGTACTTTTTGATCTGACAACATACATTACACTAGGGCATATTCAAAAACAAACATTAGACATAGGCATTAGCTTTAACAACAAAAGCGGACATTATCATTTGAAAAGACAATTCAAAAAGCTCATGATACATTAACGAACGTTACATAACCAACTATCAATACTGTTATCTTAAGGCCATCCAAATCTTTCTAGCCAGTTTTGACGTATGAAGTACGCATCATGGGCAATGAAGGGCGTGCCATATTTTAAATTGTATCGACCGTCATAAGTTGAACGTGTTGTCTCAAACACATTTTCCAATATTACCTCGTTAATAACCTTTGTGTAACGCGTGCATGCCCTAGTAAAGTTTTTGTGTGCAGTCCTGACCTCTTGAGCCGTACGTCTGACTTGAGAGCCCACATCGTTGTTGTACAGGTCAGCCAGAGTGTCCCAAAAATTAATTGCCATTGACTCCTGATTATCGCACTTCTCATCGGTTTGAATGTAGTACTGCATAAGCAACTTCAATTCATGAGACGTAAATGTCATGTTGGATATTGTAATTTGAATAATGATAGGTTTGTAAATGATTTAAACGTATAACGATTTGTGAATTTATATAATGGATAATGAGCAGAGAATCTTGACCGGCAAACGAACGTGGCTACAGTACATGATTAGACCGCACACTGACACACCCTCTATCCACTAAACATAGCAGAGAATCTTGACCGGCAAACGAACGTGGCTACAGTACGTGATTAGACCGCACACTGACACACCCTCTATCCACTAAACATAGCAGAGAATCTTGACCGGCAAACGAACGTGGCTACAGTACGTGATTAGACCGCGCACTGACACACCCTCTATCCACTAACCATATAGATGTCATACTTGTTCACCATAATTTACTCTAACAAAACATTCAAATATCAGACAACTATCCTCAAATATCAAACAATGTCTGGAAATTTACTAAAAGTTGTATTGCTTTACGACAGTGACTCTGAAGAAGAAACGTATGCGTTAGCGCATCAACAGAAGGAGGAGGAATTGATGGAGATATATCGTGAAGCATACGGATCAACTTCTGGAAAACATGGTGGTTCCGTAGTGGGTAGGAAATATATCAACCGTAACCAGCAACCATTTCACAAAACACTACTGCAAGATTACTTTGCTCGTGATCCAACTTACGGTCTAGAGACATTCAGACGACGATTCAGAATGAGTCGACCATTATTCATAAGAATTCTCGAAAGTATTCAGCAGAATAGTAATTATTTTGTTTTTAAGCAGGACGCCGTAAAAAAACATGGTTTGAGTGGGCATCAAAAGATGACTGCAGCTTTGAGAATGTTAGCATACGGTACACCCGCCGATGCCCTTGACGATGCATATCGTATTGCAGAGAGTACGGCATTGGAAAACCTAGATCACTTCTGCCAGTCAGTTGTGGACATTTATGGGACGGAATATCATCGATCTCCAAACGAGGCAGATGTAACTCGCTTGCGTGAAATGCATGAAAGCAAGGGCTGGCCTACAATGCTTGGAAGTCTAGATTGTATGCATTGGGAGTGGAAGAACTGTCCAAAAGCTTTTCACGGAGCATATAACGGCAAGGAAAAAAAACCAACAATCATCTTAGAAGCAGTTGCCTCTCATGATTTGTGGATCTGGCATGCTTTCTTTGGAATGCCAGGTTCTCTTAATGACTTAAACGTTGTCGAACGATCTCATTTGTTCAACGATTTGGCGCAAGGTAAGTCAACTCCCGTATCATTTACTCTTGGTCAGAACACATATGAACATGGATACTATTTAGGAGATGGAATTTATCCCAAATGGAGTACGATTGTGAAGACATTTGCAAACCCAATGACGGAAAAACAGAAATAATTTGCTGCGATGCAGGAAGGACGTAGAAAGGGCGTTTGGGGTCCTTCAAGCAAGATTTGCAATGGTAAGCAATCCATGTAGATTATGGAAGAGATCAAAAATGGCTACAATTATGTTCTGTTGTATAATTCTCCATAACATGATCATTGAAGATGAACGCGGTATGGATTATCCTGATTTCGAGTATGAAGGGGCAAGACAACCACCCGAATTGTTTCGCACAACCATGTTACGAAATGAAGAACGGTACATAATTCATAACGATCATCATGAGGTATATCGTAATGCAGCTATTCATAATAGACTCCAAAGGGATTTAATGGAGCATATTTGGAATTCTCATGGAAATCAGTAGTTGAAGATGGTGGATCTTTGTTTAATTACATATGTTTGCCTTTTTTATTTCTATAACGAAGTGTGTAATGCTTCAATTATTATGTTTGTAATGTCATTTATGTTTGATGAAGTAAATCTATTACAGGCATATACACAATGCATCGAAAAAATGATATACCATTAAATATTGTTAAACCGAAAATAACACTTGATTACCTAAATGAACTAAAGGTACATGGAAATGTAAACTGCAATAACTAGAAATATCAAATTAATACGTCAACTACATATGTTTTGTTCCAGATCTACTCTCAACAATGCGCTGTTTGTACTCCATCCAATATTGCAATGTAATTGGATCCATTCCGGTGACATCCTTTTCCATTACTATGGTCTCTTGGCGTTGCCGCTCTAGCTCAAAACGACCCTTCTCAATCTCAGTCAATTCTTTTAACACGGCAAGCTTTTCTGCGCTTCCTTTTTGACGTTCTGCATTTTCTCTCGTATGTTTTTCATGCATTAGGGCTAAACGAGAATCGATTTGAGATTGAACAGCAATTTTCTTCTTAGCTGCTCGTTGCCCCATCAGTCTAGCGTCCTCATCAAATGCGGGAACTACTTCTTCGTCTTCGATATCTTGGCATTCATTTGAGGCCATATGAGAAGAATTGTCTGTGCTAGAATTGTAAGTAGATCTACTTGCTTTTTTCTTCCCCTTTGACTTCGTCTGCACATCTCTTAAGCCTTTTGCGGTGTTTGAGTTCCATTTTTGTTGACTAGCAAGCAAGTCATAGCAGTTTGCAAACTGATAGTAGTGGGGTTTCTTTGTACCATTTTCTCTTGGAAATAATTTCAAGAACTGATCGTTCGTCATTCTCTTCTACAGAAACAGAAAAACAAAATCAAATGTTAACAAAGTGATTAGAAATGAATGTAAATTAAAAATGTGATTTTACAAAACGCTACCAATTCAGCTTCGCCACCCATTCCACTTGGATTTGCTGTTCTTATTTTGTAGATTTGCGACTCGTAGAATTGTGTTTGTCGATTAATCTTCCCAAAACGACCCGTGATTGCAGACATTGACCTCGTCTTTTCAACATGTTTTTTATTGTACGCACTCATGACTTTTGCCCAAAACGCCTCTCCACTTTGGTCGTTCCCCTTTACCGAGTCGTTAGAAAAATGACAATAAATATAACATAAATCCTTATCTTCATCGCCAGATCATGGAGCAGAAGAATGGAACGATAGAGGGGGGGCGGTTTGGGGAATTCCATTTTGAAAGGGTTGAGAATCTAAATCCCAGCTATCCATATTCATCGCTTCGGTATATGATTGAAACGGATGAGACATACTTTCAATATTAAGGAATTGAGAATAAAATTGTAATAGAAGAAGAGATGTGTGTATTACAATCTGGATAACATTCTGATATATGTAGTGAAATCATAAATATGACCGTTTATAACCGTTGTAATTTGAAATATGACCGTTTATAGCCATTAGGGGTGAAAAGGGACGAAATATGGCGGGTAGGGATGGATATTTGGGAGGGGGGGGGGGAGTTGGGCGCCCATTTAATGAACGGCCAAGCCCAGTTTAGGATCCTGAATCGGATCCTGAACGTTAATCTTAATCTTAAGGTTGAATTGAACGACTGAAGATCTTTTTTGCTCAAATTCAGCAAATAATTTGACGATTGGAGATGCCCTAACACTATTTTGCAACCACCATTATGTTGGAGAAATAATGATTGAATGTCACCATGCACTAATTGAGAGATAACCAAATCATTTGACATCTCTTCTACATTAATAAAACCATGAGTGGAAATAATCCTGTGAAATCTTTCTTTCTCATATACCATTGAATTGCAATAATTCATATTTCATTTTTTATTTTTTAATAGTTAATATGTAATAAGTAAAGGGTGGGACAGGACAACAAATTTCATGACGCCGGAGCATCCGGAGCCTCTTTGAGTCAACTTTGATCATTAATGTTTGTACCAGACTTTTGACATCCTGCAGTGTCATGATGAGAGAACCTTGGTATTCGAGCAGGCCGGTAAACTCCTATGCTACGAAACAAAACACATTTCCTTTTACATATTATTTAATAAATATTTTCATTTGCGCTCTTGTACAAAATGACGAAATTTAAAGGGGCAGTATCAAAACTTTTGTACAAATTTTTGTTCTTGGTATCCTCGTTAATGTGACATTACATAAATCATAGAACTGAAATTTTACAGGACCACTTAAGAATAAACACCATCTTACACTTCAAAACACGTGATGAAATCTGCGCGAGCAACAAATTTGTTTTGCAATAAAAGGAAAGGAAACAAGTAACAAGAAAACAGTTCAAAATACAGAATCGGGAACATAGATGGAGATGCAACAACTTATTCAAATGAAAATCATGCATCAGAAAACATACTTATTTTCAGTTGTATTATACGGCGATAACTCTCATATTTTACATTCATGCCTAACAGGTTGTAATAAAGTATTCATGTTCATTGTTCATGGATACACATACATTAAAGCTATATATATATATCCCAATCATCAGGGTTTCAAGTTTCAACTAAGTGTGCGTACCAGTAAAAAAAAATCGATTTACAACCACCATACGTGGAAATATAATGCAATGCATGACTGATTCAAATTCAGTACCCCATCTGATATTGACTGATAATCAACTTTGCATATACAAGCTCGTTCCAGGAGTCAGGCACGCCAGGCAAGCACCAATGACTACAGTCCTGGAACATTAATGGGTTTCTTCTCTCTTCATCCGTTAAACTCTGCTTTCTGTAAACTGAAGGATGAGCATCTTTTCTGTAGTCTGTCATTCTAGTAATGTTCAAATAGGAAACTGGGGTCTTCATTTTCTTGAGCACGTCTTCTAAAACACTGCTTTTTGGAGGATATGGTCTGAGATACTTGTCATCTTTGATGGGTTCTACCTCTCTGTCGCAAGCTCCACCTGAATTCCATTGCCCTCCGCTAAAGAACAAAGATGGCTTGATTACAATATATTCACTTAGTGGTAAAGCAGTAAACCGCTAACATATAATGTTAGGCCTCTTTGTACATAGCTTATTTTGGTCTGTAACTACTTCCTTGGGCTATTTGAGACATGGATGAGTGTCCTTATAGATCATCGGTTACTAGTATCACGAGTTTATGCTAGAAATCGGCCAATGGAACAACAAACTTTAAAATCAACTTTAATTTCTAGCGTACTATTTTAATACACTACTAATCATCTTGTATTTGAAATATCTATTGTTAGATGTAGTTATGAAATCAAACCATGACCGCCTATTTTCTACCACTCATATCTGACACATACATGTCGTTTTCTAGTTCTTTGTTTGAAAGTTGGTCGCTAGATTTAATCAAAAATTAAATCATAATTTACATATATTTATCGTTATTTTATATATGACATATATATCACTTCGGAATGAACAAATACATAAATGTTAATGATTAGAAAGAAAAATCAATCCAATTTTCCAATAAAAAGGCATCACTGTTTTAAAGTTACATTTATAAATGAAAAACACAGGGTTTTAGGTTATGGCCGGAACAAGGACAAAACTATAAGAAATCTCGGTTTTAGTCAGTCAACCGTTAAGTGATGTAAAAATAAATTAAAAATATGAAAAATAATAATATCAGAACACATTTGCAATCATCAAATGCAGAAAAGAGGAAAGGTCCAAAATAATCGATAGCTATCAATTTAAAAATACCATATTTACTTGGATCTGCAGAATATAAACATCCAGCCATCTCACAGTTTTTCTTCCTTGAAATAGCAAGACCATATCTATGCTAATTCAAAGTCCAATTTCTTCAACCAAAGTTGAGCCCTATTTATCGCTTTATTCATGCAATTAAATAGTTGATGTGATCAAAGAGAAGATTTTCTTTAGTGTCATGTGAAATTAAGTGGATTTTCACTGAAAGGCTTCATAATTCAATGAACTAAATTTCTAAAGCAGCACTAATGAATAATTAATTTTAAGGACATTTATCATTTACCTTCAGAAAAATGATGATTCTTTTATCGTTTATCATTTTCCTTCATAAAAAATATAATCATTTATCTGAGGCGCTGTTCTAGAAATTTATTACCATGTGTTGAGAACTCTTCAGCCTAATTTCCTGTTTAATTTATTTATTTTCCGTTTAACCCAGATTCTATTGAGATACGAAGAGAGAACTTGTATGGCACTATGCATTTTCAAGAGTTTTAAAGTTCAGGTTTGAAATCTCTTATACAAATTATTAAGTGTAATCGCCGATAATCATACTGATATTTGTGTATAAATATTTGTTAGCTATTATTATTCATATTCAGATGGTATACTGTGCTTTATGTTCATTCTGGAAAATGTAAATGTAAGTATATAGCAGTCTTGAGTGACTAATTGTTGGAGGAAAAAAAAAACCCTTATATATCACAAAACAAATTGACAATGTGAAAAATGATTTAATAACATTCATATAGCATTTATTAGATTAATTATCCAAGGTAGGACTATTCTCAAGATGTCCCCCCATGTGTGTGGTACCTTAAACCAAACACATGTTCATTTATATTTGATGATGCATGACACATGTGATGGCTAATCACATACTAATTGAAACTTGCTTTAATACCACATTAAAACAACTTTTACTATCACAAAACTAATCGACGATTGAGAAAAGAGGTTTTTTAATATTTATGTAGGATCCATTATATTAGTTGTCGGTTGTAGTTCTATTCTCAACATAAATTAGCACCACCCATTCAAATCTTCTTTTTTATTCTAATTTATTCTGGAACATGTTATATTCAAAAGAGTATTTCGAAAGAGTATTTCGATTGAATATTAATACCGAAATGCGTGAATTTTCCAAAGTTGCCGAAATTCTAAGATCCTCAAAATTATGAAACTAGAACTGAAATCTTGAATTTCAGAAAAAAGACCAACACGTTATTAACATTAAATCTTTTCTTTTTAACAGAACATACACAATTTAGCTAGGAAAATACTGAAATTATGTGCAAAATTACAGAACTTGGTTTGAAAAATATGAATGTTAGAGTTATTTGCAACTAAGGATTTCTGCAAAAGATATATGTTATAAAGGACATTGTTCGTTATTTTCTCCATTTTTTAGCTTCAAATGGGAAAAAGGTTCTATGGTACAAAACTTCCATGCATGCTGGTTTGATTAATGCAACAAATGTCACGCCACAGACGTACAAGCATATTGCTGATTGACAAAAGGCATATGTGAGTGGAAACATTTAATATATAACTTGGTTTGAAAATTAAGGTAACTTGGGTTAGGCCCGTGAACCTATGAAGTAGTACATTTTCTTCTTTTTCCACACTTAGGTTATTAAAGTGGACTTATTTCCACCACTGAATTTAAGCCTCACACTCCTAGCTGTGTCGCAATGCTTACCAATATGCTACCACTTGAGTTCATGTAAGCAGAAACTTAAAGCCAACAAATACCTTTTTAAATGCTTCCTTGAAGATTTATGACTGATTCTGATCTCTATCGCAACTTTTTCATGCTACGGTAACTTTAAGCTCTTAGACCATGTAGCAATTAGAAGGAAATAGTGCAGGTTCAAAAAGGAAAATGGCATGGTTTAGCAACCTATTTATTAGACCATAGATGTCTGAAAAATTTATTTTATCCTCTAAAAACGAAACTTTAGGAGCTACCAGTTATGAGCATCAGCTACCATGTATATTCTAAAAATAACATTATAAGTAGCAATTACCTGAAATGAGAAGCAGAATATCCCCTGAAGAAGACCATGCTTTTCTTTGGATTAACATTTGCATCTATCCATCTTGCCCAAGTATTTAGAGCCTTGTGAAATGCTTCTACGACATTAAGTTCTCCATAGACTCTATTACCTTCTTGATAGTAGTCTTTCCTGTTAAATCAAATTTTGAGTTTGGAACAAACTAAAACAAAAAAAAATGAATTGATTAATTAAACGGTATGTAAGTATGAATTACCCTTTAGAAGTCTTCTCATGGGTCCACCAATGGCCAGTGTTAAATATAAGGACATGGGCATCTTTGTATTTATCGGATGATTTTTCAATTATATCAAGACGCAATGTTTCTTTTGTTTTATTCCCAGAATGCATTTCCCACTCTTGAACAAGGAAAGGAGAGCGGAAGAACTCTATGGTTGCTCCATAATCCTTAAGACCAAGATAAATATATTATTACCAAACAAAGAATAGTGAAAGAATGGTCTGGATAAACATGACATTGTTGCTTACATTTGGGTGGAAATAATAATATATGCTGCGCATATATGAATATTATACAATAAAACCTTAAACTATTGACTTTGTTGTAGCTTATGTGACATAAAATGTATAAAGCACAGGTTTGGTTTCAAGAGAGAAACATAAAATCAAAGCTCCAATGTGACCTCATTAACACCAAATGAAAATTTTGTATCAGAACAAGGTGATATTACACTACGTACAGAAGTCAAAGGTGTCACGAGTCATAATCATGAATTACCTTAAACAAGAAAGAATAGGATCCTTCTGTTCTGAATTCTCGTTTGCCAGAAGCTTCGAAAACCTTCGTTTTGTCCTTAACAGAGTTTCTCAACACACAAACCAATGACTCCCACATGTTTCTATTTAACGAATCGCCAACAAAAACAAGACGTCTATTCCTTAGCCTTTCCAGCATATCTGTAGCATTCAATCTGTAGAGCAAAAGATACTAAAATTTATTAGGCACGTTACACAACCAAAGTTTGAAAACCATGGAATGAAACATAAACGCGTTAACTATCTTAGGCTAAGCTTAAAATGTGTTTAACTGCGTTGAGAACACAACATGTTAACGATGCAAACATGTCAATCAAGTTGAAACAGAGAATATTAAAGGATGCAACTGGAAAAGTCATTAAAAGCAATATGCCAAAATTCTTAGAAATGAAGACTCCAATGTAGTCAAATAAGGGTACACGTGCATCTGAAATCGCTGATATGCACTTGAATTCAGGAATAAGAATAATCCCGAATTGTACTTTGCAAGCTTAAGTCCAATTTTGTTTCATATACACTTAAAAATTGAAAATTTGAAGAAAAGTTTTTCAACTAAAATTAGTTCTTAGTGTAACGATTAGGCAAGGTGTAATTAAATTAATATACCAGAAAATACTTGGAAGCCATATTCGAACACATTGGTATATACAAAAGAGTGTAACAAACAAACATTCTAATTTAATGGAAAATCTCACCTAGGGATGTTGCAACCATCTGGCTGCCATCGCATCTTCTGGTAAGATCGATTCTGTCGTCCATTCAAATAACAGTCAAAAGGTTCATCTATATGAGGACAAGAGCCTTCTGGATACAAAGGATACGAATCATCTTTTACCCAATGCCCTTGAAATATATCACATTTCATCATATCTTCAATCCATTTTTCACTCTTCTTCTTGCTAATTTTTGCTGTTTCCTTCTCCTTTGAATCTTGATTTCGTTTATTGTGAGAATCAACCTCATTTTTTGCTTGTTTCAACTCTTCTGAATCTTTGCTTTCTTTAGATTTATTCACACTTACAGTCGCATTCTCCGTTTGCTTCAGCTTTGAAATTCCAATTTCTTTAGACTTATTCTCACTTACAGACTCGTTTTCCCCTTGCTTCAATCCCGAATCACCATTTTCTTTCTTATTCAAGCTACCAGTCTCTTTCTGTTTCAAATCAGGAACTACACTTTTTGTAGATTTATTTGCATCAGTTGTCTCATTTTTCACTAGATTTGACTCTGTGGCTTCAGTTTTTGCTGATTTTTTGGCACCAACTGTCCCATTTTTCACTTCTCTTTCTTCTTTCACAACATTTTCTTCAGATTCATTTACACTTTTAGTCTCGTTATTTCCCTTCAAAGCACCATTTTTGACATTCCCGTCTTTCAAAACTCCACTTCCTTTAGCTTTATCTTCATCTCCAGTCTGATTCTTTGCCTTCAAAACTTCATTTTTTGCATATTTATCTCCAATTTCACTACCATTAGCCTTAATATCTCCATTTTTACCAGACCGACCTCCCAAAATCTCATTTTTAGGAGACCCATCGCCTCCATTTTCTGTATCACCACTCCTGGTTGTTGAATTCGGAAAAAATTGCGAAATAATAGAAGAAACTTGAGATTTATACGGGGTGAGCGACTTTTGAAACGAAGAAGAAGAAAACAGATTGGAAAACCAAGGGGAAGAGGTGTTATTAGAAGGATTGAATGCAAGAAAAGCGGTGCAAGCAATGAAAGTGAAGATAAAACCATATGCAAAAATCTTGGTTCTTCTGGTTTTAGCCAACGAGATCAGTGGATTTAGATCTTGAATTGAATTTGAATTTGAGTTCTTCATTGTTGAATTTACCGAAGTCCGAGTGAGGTTACAGAATTTTTGGTCTCTGTGTTAATTCAATGCTCTTGTTAGATTAATAACTAGTTCAGTTAATGAGCAATGATTTTATTTGAGATTAAAATCAGTTGGAGATTTTAAGGACGAAGCCAGTGAGAAATCTAAAGATATTTATGCGTGCTGTTGCTATTAAAGAATATTTATTTCGGTGGATATCAGCCACAAATATTGAAATCTAAAGCTAGGAATTAATATACTCTTTAACAGCCGACTGATAAATTCCCATTTCTATTTTCGTACAGTTACTCCCTATTTATTTGCTTCGTTCAAAAAAGTGAGCACTCGTCTGCGTCTGCTTGAATTAGGCCGTAAATTTTAGGACATCGATGGTGTTATGAATGTAGCCGCATCCACATTCGAAATCCATATCTATGAATAGAGACGGACATTGAAAAATTATTTTATCCACCAACGATTGATAGATCGAAAAATATAAATAGAAAATTTTGATTTATCATAAAATTTTTTGCAATTCCATTAATTATAAAAGTGTGAAAAATAAATAAATTGAATGATAATAAATAGTTTTGAGCAATTAATATGTATTACATATAATGCAAACCATCGGCTTAATAAAAAATAAACACATGTCTATCAATGTATTAAAATACACAAATATTAATTATAATCTTGACAAGAACGGATAATTTTCGGATACGGATATCTTTATTTCTGCATTCGTATCTGTTTTTCGGATATCAGATATTTATCCGCTTTTAGGATATAGATACGGACGGATTTCAGATATTTCGCGTACTCATCAACAGACCTAGTCTGAAACCAGTTTTATTACAATAATATTGTTTTTATTATGTGTGCTACAAATGCAAAGTATCGGTGATAGGTTGCAAATTGACGTTGAGATTCCGTTAGTGGACGATAAAGAAGCTATGTTATCTATAGTATTTTCAAAGTATCAAAAGGATGTGATGGAAATTCTATTGATTGAGTTTGCGTTATTAATAGAGATTAGTTCAAAGATGGAAGGAAAAATTCAATCATTTTGAATTACCTAATTGAAATTTCATTCTCATCTTATAATTATATTTCTTTTACCTTTTCTAGAAAAATCGACAAATAATGCATTTTGGTAAAAGAAATAGATCTCAAATATTCGTAGAAAGATTTGCAAATTATAAATTGTAAATTGTTGGCTAGAGATTTAGCCAACCTTAAAAAATTTCTAATGTGTTGTGAAAGAAAAGATCATTTGCTGATCACTAGGCTTAAAAATGTAAAATGAGGACGGAAGCAAACAAAGCAAAGCAAAGTTACACCAACTATAGAATGGTTCGACAAGCTTGTCAACGTCCACTATGAAGATTTCTTTTTTTATTTCTCCCTTACAATTACAAGAAATTACAAAAGAATAATAAGAAACAAAGCACTTAAGACTAATAAGGTAGAGAATCTAATGTACTTGGGACTTTGATTTGATGTAAGGAGGGATCTAGAATGAAGATAATAACCAGAATTCTAATAATTTCCAACCTAATTGAACTGGCAATGCATGAGTATTTATGGTGGTTAAAATGGATGACGAATGGCTGGGATGGCGTACTAAA
The DNA here is from genome assembly GCA_030765085.1 of Allium cepa. NCBI lineage: Eukaryota > Viridiplantae > Streptophyta > Magnoliopsida > Asparagales > Amaryllidaceae > Allium > Allium cepa. The sequence goes on from CM060929.1 coordinate 474,319,317, forward strand.
ATAGGCAGGAAACATATTTGGTCGTTGATCTGATTGCAAGGGCTAATAGGAGATAGCTTTAAAAGCATAAAGGAATGAGTGGCTGAGAGGCATGCTAATTATTCTTCTATATTATGCGCACCCATTGCATTTATTGCGCGTTAAATGTTGGCAACAAGCTACATGAGTAGATATGCTTTTGGCTGCTTTGCTGTAGTACCTTGTATAGTTGTATGTATGACTTGTCGTTTTCTTTTGCATCTCTATGTGATAAGGCACATTAGTGACTCTGATCGAGCTGCAATGCTACTGGAAGTTGAAAGACGCTAAAGACTGAGGTGCAAAAAACATGTCAACCCGATTGTGATATGACGGGACAGGTTGTGATGATGTCGGGCTAGAGACGGGTGATGCTTGAGTCGGTCTTGGCCGATGAGTTCGCTATTGAAGCCGTCGTGAATGTGCCGGTGGGCAATGTAGCTGGTCATGATGGGCTGGCATGAAACCAAGTTGGATGTCGATCATCATAAGTGAACCGATTGCTCAATGCTTAAGTTTTCTCAGGATAGTTGACTACTGCCAAGGACCAAGTAACACGAGAGGTGCCGGGCTAGCTATGAAATGACGATACGGGCCGCTTGGGACCGGCCGAAGTCGGGTGTGATGAAATTTAGCCGAAAACGGGTTACGCTTAAGCTAGTCTTATCAAATAAGTTGGCTGACAATCGACTTAAGTGATGCTGAGTAGGCTGTTGACTTGGAGCTATACTGAGTGTGGGTTGGCATGAGAAGGTCGGTCGACGATGAACCGAGCTAGTGTGCACCGGGTTAGGCTATGCTTAGTTGTCATGTCCTTGTCAAATGGGTTGGTTGTTTAAAACCGTTAGAGGAGAACTGATCGGCCATCGATTCGAAGTGTTACTAAGTGTATAGGCAGTTTTGAAGCAAGCTTGTTTTTGGGCCAATATGAGTGGACCTGCCAAAGATTAGCTCGGTCGGCTTTGATTTGGTTGGGCCGGGTTTAAATCGACTTGCTAATTACTTGGGGAAAAATGAGCAATATTCTACCCTCTCAAGCCCGTTTTTGTGAGCAAGGGCGGGCTTCTCATTTCACAAAGATACTGCTACTCAGTCCCTCTGATGTGAAATTAATGTGTGGCCCAAGTAGTGTTGTCCATTAGTCATGATGATTCGCCTTTTCAATTTCGATAGATGGCTCATGTTTCCAACGTGGAAACAAAGACAGTTGAATTCATCACACCTAGACGATAGAGATTTGAAGGCGATTTGAATCCACTGGCTGAGATCGATGTGGTAGGTTTATAAAGCCATCTCTTCACTCTTTATTGAGAATGAAAAATGTATTCTGCCATTACAAAAGCTTCAGCACCTTCCTTCAACAAAAAATGAGTGCCTTCATTTCCACTTTCACCTACACCGTCGTAGGCATCACCACCATGGATAAGCTTCAAGCTTTTCATCGGTTTCTAAGTTTTTTTTGATACTATTGTTGTTGGTCTCACAATGTTGTTGATGATGTAGTGTCGTTGGTCAAAATTTTCCTTCTCTGGTTATCTTTCGACGTCGATCGACCATCGCTGTTATGTCACCTGTAGTCGATCGATGTTGATGCGCTTTAGGGAGCCTGCAAATATTAAACAATGATATCATCATTTACTTAGATAATAGGCTAGGTTTTGGGACCCAATTTCATAAGCATGGGCTTCAAGTAAAAAAAATAAGGATCGGATAGAGGGTCGTAAGGCCTAATACTTAGTTGATGAATTGTCATGAGTCTCGTGAGTCGGTCATTGGATGCATGTAACATGCCCTATCTTGAGGCCCAAATCTAAGCGCTACAGAAGCTGTAGTCATCTATAGTATTAACTTCCGACGATAAAATACAGTAATGTCAACGGTATCCATAATATCAGAAATATATGAATATGAAACAAAATCACATATTCAAAAACAATTTTTTTGGTTAGGTTTCACAAAACCCGTTTCATATCTAATTACATAATCCCAATCGTTTCCTAGGTTCAGATCAAATATAATTATTACATAAATACACCAAGAGCGACATATGAAGATACCTCCTTGGATGACCAGAGTACTAAATAGTCAAAACAAACTTAATACAACACAGCGGAAATAGAAACATAACAACTCCTAAATAGCTAGCAACAGCCTCCTGCTCGTTTCCGGAAGCTTTGTTCATCCACCTACTAAAACCTGAAAATCCTAAATCCTCATCCTACTCAAATCAATTTTGAGTACCCGAGAGTTTAAGGGAAAAGACATAAACTTCGAGTTAGACATAAAGCCTAGTGTGAATAATACTATACATCTCGATTATATGATATCAAGTGAGACAACGCCGCTTAGCGGAATGGTTTTCCCTCACTAATATCTTTTTAAAAGCATATCTTTTGCAAATCAAAACCCTTCAACCAAACTGGTTAAATCAATAATATTAATATCATGTAAGCATATAAATCGGGTAAACAATGGACTATCTGTCCGAATACTATAGTTTTATTTAGCTAACTACTAATCTTTGACTGACTCGGCCTACCAGACAAAATAAATAAATAGTTTAACTTCTGTTAGATACTTTTCTGGACGGTCTGTCCCTAACTTACTCCTCCTAGGGTCAATTGATCATAATGCTTTTACGAGCTCACCAATAACCTATCTCTACTCTGTAGATTTTCATTTCTGTGTGTAACATCACTTTAGTATTACCTATGACAAAGCCATACACACTGGAATTTTAGACTTATATTAGCTAGGGGCTACTAGCTAAAGTATAAGGCTCGACCTCATAGCAGTCTCATTTTTTATTCTAATATCTGACTCATTTTACTTAGGATCATCTACCTTAAAATTTTCCTTTAAAATTTTCCTTGAAAACCTTTTCTTTCAAAATAATTTAACCCTTTTTAAATCACACTTAAACAAGGAAACTATACTTTATGCTTTACTTAAATCACTTTGCTGTGTTATATATATATATATATATATATATATATATATATATAACATTGTTGACGAAAACATTCGAAACCTTTGAAAGTACCCCTTTCGATACAAGTAAACTACTTTATTTTATAACCTAGGCCGAAGGTAGAAACATACCCTTTGAAACCATTCAAATTTAACCTTTTAAAAACATTGAAATCGTCTCTTTCGAAAGCTTTATAAAACCATAGACATCCTCCTTTTTAAAACACTTTAAACATATCTTTCAAAACCGTTGGAAACCTTCCATTTAAAACCTTTTGAAAACATTGGGGAACCACCCCTTCGAAACCCTTATCTTAAGCCTTTCGAAAGCATTAAGTTCTTTACATAAATCAAACATTTCGAAAGCATTTGGGTTCAAGTAAAACATGTAGAACAACCTTTTGAAACCAATCAAAACTATTCTTTCGAAACCATTTGGGTTTAACTTTCAATAGCACAAAGGGTCGTAAAACAACTAAGTCAATAGCACTCTTTCGAAAACAATTTCCTATATTAAAGAAGTAGATGGTGTCGAAACAAATCCCTTTCAAAGCATTAGAGAAGTGGCTTCGGTTTTAAAACAAAGAAACCCTTTCGAAAGCATTGCTTCGAAAGGTAAGATGCGGTAGGTAGGGGTTTCAACCTCTTCGAAAGCCCTTTCTAAAAAAAACACAACATCTTTCGAAACCATTCTTTAAAACCATTTAACCAAGTTGAAAGCATTCTTTTCGAAAGCATTGCAGGTGCATTTCCTTTTAGAAGAAAAGCAAGGTTTTGACCCATTCGGAACCCTCTATTTCGATCTAAAACCTTTTGCCTATGTCCAATTCATTTCATACCAAGTCTGATGCCATGCGCATTGGTTTCGATGGAGATGAAGGTTGGAGTTCTTGGTCAAAAGCTAGGTGCCGAAAATGGCGAAACAAGAAAAACATGGTAAAATAGGTTATTAACTTTAAAAAGTAATTCATTTTCAACTAACTGGCTTTGTTTGTCAACATATAATTGGTTGCTAATTTCTTTTCTAAAAGTGCTGTAGAAATTTCAGAAGCAACAATTTAAAAGATTTACAAAATGCACCTTCTCCTTTTATAAATATATAAAACATTTAAGCCCCATACCTTAAATAATTTTATATACTTATTAAAACACTTAGGGAAATTTCACAAAAATTCCTGAAAACCATTTTAAATATATTTTCTTACATATATTAATTTCTGACCCAAAAACAATATAAATTGGCCGTATTTAATTTCAAACTCAATTAACCATTTTCCTCACTAGAAAATTAACAATTACATTAATTTAGAAAATTATGAAATTTGAAACTCATCTCTAAAATATTATTTCTGATCTTATCTCAAAATCGCAAGGCATTCAATTGTCATATAATAAGGTTTTCGCATTAAAAATTATCATAAAATCCATATAAAATAACATAAATCATCAACAAACATATATATCTATTTCAACAATAAAAGACATGACAAAACATAGCAAAATACTTCAGATTCAATCTAAAACCGAAAATAATAAAAGCATGATATGTACTATTATTCACCTTAGCTTTGTGATTAAGAAGTTGAAATTTGATCTTGGATTAAGTTGCTTAAACTTCTTCCTCTTATCTTCTTCTTGTTTTTCCCTAATGATGGCCGACCTCTTTGGTATTTGATTTTCGATTGTGAACGTGGGTGAAGGTTTAGGGTATAAGAATGTTACTTATTCCTATATTTCCCTTATCAACTACCTTAACTTATTCTATTTCATTTTCCCTTAGTTCATTTGTTTAGATGGCACGTCTGCCTTCTAATTACATAACCTCAACCCCTTAATCATTTACATTATTTCATTTAATTTAACTAATTAAATGTCCTAAATAATGTTACTAAAAATTAAGGTCGTTACAGACTCCCCTCCTTAAAGAATTTCGTCATCGAAATTACGATAAGGTACACAATAATTCAATTATAAAGGTAAAACATACCTTGAAACAAATCAGGGTAAGCATCTCTAATCCTGCTCTCAATTTCCCAAGTACGGTCTCTCTCATTATCGCTCTATTGAACCTTAACTAATATGACTGTTTTGTTCCTTAGCCTCTTCTCATTTCTCACGACTATACGAACTGGCTTCCTAACTATAGTCAAGTTCGATTCGACTACTAACTCCTCTAACATAGTCGGTGCTATAGTAGTCTCCAAATCTCAAATATACTTCCTTAGATGAGAAATATGAAAAACATTGTGGACTCCTGCCAAACTCTTCGGTAACTCCACTCTTTATGCGAGTTTCTCGACCCTTTCTATAATAGGAAATGGCCCTACAAATCTCGGTGCCAATTTCCCTGATCTCCCAAACTAAATTACACCTTTCATCGGTGATATCTTGACGTAAACATGATCTCCTACTGATAACTCTAAGTCCTTCCGTCTTCTATCAGCATAACTTTTATGCCTGGACGGAGCTTCCTCATTCTAGCTTGATTCAACTCAATCTTCTCTACAGCTTCTCTAACTAAGTCCAGACCAAGAACCAACCTATCCCTGGTTTCTAACAAATAAACTAGAGATTTGCATGGTCTTCCATACAAAGCTTCAAGCGGTGTCATCCCTATGCTAGCTTAATAACTGTTATTATACGAAAACTCGACTAAGTGTAGATGGTCTTTCCATGATCCTCCAAAATCTAGCACATTGGCTCTTAACAAATCTTCCAAGCCATTGTTAACTCTTTCCGTTTGCCCATTGGTCTGTGGATGGTAAGCGTGCTCATTTTGAGCTTGGTACCTAAAGTAACCTATAGACTCTTTCAGAACTCACTAGTGAATAAGGAATCTCTACCACTTACTATACTACTAGGAATTCCATGCAATCTAACTATATTCTTCATAAACAACTTAGCCAAAACTGATGTCGTCCTGGTTGACATAACTGGAAGGAAATGGGCACTTTTGGTTAACCTGTCCACTATTACCCATATGCTTTCATTTCCTCTATTAGATCTAGGCAACCCGTCTATAAAATCCATCGAGGTAGAATCCTATTTCCATACTGGAATATCTAAAGGCTGAAGCAACCCACTTGGTTTCTGATGCTTGTCTTTTACCTATTGACAGTTCAGAAACGCTTTACCCATAAGCCTACATCTCTTTTCATACCTTCCCAGAATAAACTTCTCTTCATATCTTGATACATCTTAGTTCCTCCTGGATGAATAGTGAACTTCGAACGATGGCTTCCTCAAGAACTTCCTTCCTATTGTTTCCTACATTTAGAACGTATAACCTTCTTTTCTTTCTCAATCATCCATTCCGGTCAAGAATAAAATCTTTTAGGTCATCGCTCTCTATTCCAACCCTTAACTTCTTTATCCGCTCAGCTAATACTAGATCCTCTCCTTGCTTAGAAGTAATCCTTTCAATTATCACTAGTCGAACTTCTAAACATGACAACATAACGGTTTCCTTACTAGATCTAGCTTCAGAACTCCATTGTACTCTACATGTCGTCAACGCGTCCAAATCTTTCCACTCGGCTATAATCGCCAACACTACATTCTGATGTCTTCTCTAAGTGCATCTGCAACCTTGTTTTCCTTTTCCTGGTGTGTACTCAATACCAAATCATAAGTGGCTTTAAACTCTAACCACCTCTGCAGCCTCATATTCAGCTCCTTCTGGGGGAATAAATACTTCAGCGACTTATTATCCGTGTACAACTCGAATCTTTTTCCCCAAAGGTAATGTCTCCATGCCTTCAATGTAAAAATCACACAACTAATTCCAAATCGTGAGTTTAGTTCCTAACCTCATGCGGTCTAAGCTGATGAGAAGCATAAGCAATCAGTTTACCACTTTGCATTAACACAGCTCCTAGCCATGTTCCACATGCATCTGTATATATCACTAAATCCTGATTCCCTTTTGGAACAAATAACACAGATGCATTAGTCAATAAGTGTTTCAGCTTTTGGAATGCCTCCTCACACTGATCGTCTAAATGAACTTCACGTCCTTTCGCATTAGCTTGGTCATCGATGCTGCTATCTACAAAAAATCCTTTATGAATCTCTGATAATACCTCGTTAATACAAGAAAACTCTTTATCTCAGTCGTTGTCTCGGGTCTCTTCCAATTATTCACCGCTTCAATCTTCGCTGGATCTGTAGACAACCCTTTCTCTGAGACTACATGACCAAGAAACTTCACTTACCTATTCCGAAATGACACTTCGAAAATTTCACCTCCAACTGATGCTGCCTCAACGTCTCGAGCACCACCCTAAGATGAACTTCATGATCTCTTTCATCCATAGAGTATATCAAAATATTATCTATGAAAACCAATACGAACCTATCCAAGTGCTCTCAGAAACTCGGTTCATCAAATCTACAAAGAATGTTGGTACATTAGTTAGTCGAACGGCATTACTAACCATTTGTATGATCCATATCTGGTTCTAAGCTGATGGAATATTGTTGTAAATCCAACTGGGAAAATACCTTGGCTCTACTCAACTAGTCGAAAAAATCGTCAATTCTAGGTAATGGATATCGATTCTTTATCGTCTTCTCATTCAACTTACAATAATCAATACATAACCTTAACGATCCTCTGGCTTCTTATCAAATACTACGGTTGCTCCCCAAGGAGAACTGCTTGGCCTGATAAAATTATTACTTTCCAAATCCACCAACGGCGCCTTTAACTCCCTCATCTCGGTAGGTGTCATGTTGCTTGGCGATCTACTCACCGGTTTTGCTCTTGGTACCGAATCTATCCAAAACGCAATGGCTCGTTTCGATGGCAATCCAACTACAGGTTCAAAAACACTTGCAAATTCTCTAACAATGAAAAATTGATTTAGTTCGTCTTCTACCTCTAAAGCACCCAATAAAGCATTAACCTCAAAACTAGAATTTTTTAAAGAGTATATAATTCGATCGCTGCAGTCGGGGTGTTTGAGTGATATTTTCCTATCATAGTAAAATATTATAGCATCGTATTTACTTAACCAATCCATACCCAAAATAATTCCGAACTCTACGAAACCAAACACATGCAAATAATCTCTAGGTGGTCACACTTCATCCCAAGTGTCGCATACCCTCCTATCTGATTTGTAACCCTTAAGGAAGTAACTAAGTATGAGGGTTCTAGGCTAAGATTATCTACCAAACAATAAGATAAAAAAGAATGTGATGCATCGGTATCAAATAGAAAGCGTACCTCCCAACACAGCCTTTCCCTTTTCCTCTGTTGTTGGCCTCGAGGTAGCTGGCTCCAATGCAAACACTTTTCCCTTTCTATCCTAGCTGGCTCCTTGCACTGGTTCTTATAATGTCCAATTTGATCGCAGTTGAAACATCTAATATTCTTCTTCCCGATCACCTTCTTTCTATCTACAAAGCGACATTCATTCGCGAAATGCCCTTTCTTATCACACTTATAGCAAACAACCTCCGACTTTCCCTTCTTGGCAGCTCCACCCTTTTAAGCTCTCTTCTTATGGAAAAACTTTCTTTTTTGACTCTACACTCCTTGAACTTCATTTGCCTTATTCCTTTCTAGAAAAGCAAGCATATCCTCATGTATATAAGCCATTTCCACTACAACATCACATGGATCCCTAATATGCGGTAACGTGGCCTTAGCAAGCTCAGGCTTCAACCCCCTAATAAACTTCTCATTTCTCTTAATCACGGTATCAACAGTGGCACAACCATATCTCGTTAGCTCTTCAAACCTTGTTGCATAGTCCTGCACAGTCATGTCTCCCTATTCAAACTCAACAAACTTCCTGAGCAGAGTGGACTTAGCAATCTCTGACATAAACCTCTCCTCAAATCACCTTTTGAACTCAGCCTATGTCATTGTCTTCCCATTAACTCCGATCACAACATTGTTCCACTAGTACAGCGCTGCTCCTTCTAACTATCTAGAAGAAAGCCTCCCTTTCTGCTCATCATTGAGCCCTAGATCAGCGAAAATCCTCTTGCAATGAAGTAACCAGCTCTCTACTTTGATTGCATCTTCAATACCAATAAACGGCTTTCCTCCTCCGACTACTCCAGCAGCAACTCCTGCTTGCATTTTGACAAAGAACTGATACATTGCTCCTATGTCAACTTACGAGACTCCAGCACCCACATTTCCAGCTTGTGCCTAACTTGGATTTCTCCTGATATTAGGTCTAGTATTTCCATTCATTGTGGTGCTCCCCTACCTAGGTTAACTCTTTCACTTCTAGCATCCATATTTACATTCGAGTCCTTGTAAGAGACAGAAGAATGACCTTCGAGAGATAGGGAACTAGAGATATAGCGTATACTTATATATAGCAAATGCAAGTACGTTTCTATAGTGTTATCTCATACCCCGATCTTACTTTAATTCCATAGGATTATATTTTTAAAAATCATTTTAGTTTAAAGTTTTTCATAAACTTATGCTCTGATACCAAGTTGTAACATCCCCTATCTTAAGACCCAAAGCTAAGCACTACAGATGTTGCAGTCATCTATAGTATATTTTGGAGACAAAATACGGTAATGTTAATAGCGTCCATAATACCAGAAGCACATGAATATGAAACAAAATCACAGATTCAAAAACAACTTTTCTGATTACATTTCACAAAAACTATTTCATATCTAATTACATAATCCCAATTATTTCCCAAGTTTATATCAAATATAATTATTACATAAATACGCCAAGAGCGACATATGAAATGCCCTCTTGGATGACCAGAGTAATAAATAGTCATAACAGACTTAATATAACACAACAGAAATAGAAACATAACAACTCCTAAATAGCTAGCATCAACCTCCTGCCCGTCTCCAGAAGCTTTATTCTTCCACCTACTAAAACCTAAAAATCCTCAACCCTCAGCCTACTCAAATCAATTTTGAGCACTCGAGGTTTAAGGGGAAAGACATAAACTTCAAGTCAGACATAAAGCCTGGTGTGAATAATACTATACATCTCAGTTATATGGTATTAAGTGAGATTACGCCGTTTAGTGGAACGGGTTCCCCCTTACTAATATCCTTTTAAAAACATATCTTTTATAAACCAAAACCCTGCAACCAAACTGGTTAAAATAATAATATCAATACCATGTAAGCATATAAACAAGTAATCAATGGACTATCTGTCCAAACACTATAGTTTTGTTTGGCTAACTATTAACCTTTGGCTGACTCGGCCTACCAAACAAAATAAACAAATAGTCTAACTTCTGTTAGATATTCTTCTGGACGGCCTGTCCTTATCTTACTCCTCCTAGGGTAAACTGATCCTAATGGTTTTGCGATCTCACCAATAACCTGTCTCTACTTTGTAGATTCCTTTCAACGTGTAACATCATTTTAGTCTTACTTGTGACAAAGCCCTACATACTGGAATTTTGGACTTATATTAGCTAGGGGCTACTAGCTAAAGTATAGAACGCGATATCATACTAGTCCATCTGGTATTCTAATATCTGAGTCATTTTACTTAGGGTCATCTACTCTTAAAATTTTTCAAGAAAACCTTTTCTTTCAAAATGATTTAACCCTTTTTAAATCATACTTAAAAAAAGAAAATGTACTCTACGCTTTACTCAAATCACTTTGTCATGTTATGTAAATATATACTTTACACAAAACATTATTGATGAAAACATTCGAAACCTTTGAAATTACCCCTTGCGATACAAGTAAACTACTTTATTTTATAACCTAGGCCGAAGGTCGAAACATACATTTCGAAACCATTTACATTTAACCTTTCGAAAACATTGAAACCATCACTTTTGAAAGCTTTATAAAACCACAGACACCTTCCTTTTTAAAACACTTTAAACATGTCTTTTGAGACCACTAGAAACCTTCCGTTTAGAACCTTTTGAAAACATTGGGGAACCACCTCTTCGAAACCATTATCTTAAGCCTTTCGAAAGCATTAAGTTCTTTACATAAATCAAACCTTTCGAAAGCATTTGGGTTCAAGTAAAACATGTAGAACAACCTTTCGAAACCATTCAAAACTATTCCATTCGAAACCATTTGATTTTAACTTCCAATGGTACAAAGAGTCGTAAAACAACTAAGTCGAAAGCACTCTTTCGAAAATATTTTTCTAAGTAAAAGAAGTAGATGGTGTCGAAACCAATCCCTTCGAAAGCATTGGATAAGCAGCTTCGGTTTTGAAATAAAGAAACTCTTTCGAAAGCATTGCTTTGAAAGGCAAGATGCAGCAGCTAGGGGTTTTGACCCTTTTGAAATCTTCTTTATAAAAATAAAGGCACACCACTTTCGAAACCATTCTTTGAAACCATTTAACCAAGTCGAAAGCTATCGAAGTCGAAAGCATTCTTTTCGAAAGCATTGCAGGCGCATTTCTCTTAAAGCAAAGCAAGGTTTTGACCCCTGTGTAACCCACCGTTTCGACCTAATACCTTTCACTTATGTCCAATTCACCACGTACCAAGTCTTGCACATTGATTTCGATGGAGATGAAGGCAGGAGTATTTGGTCGAAAACTAGGTGCCGAAAGTGGTGGAACAAGAAAAACATGGTAAAATTGATTTTTAACGTTAAAAAGTAATTCCTTTTCAACTAACTTGCTTTGTTTTCAACATACGATTGGTTGCTAATTTCTTTTCTAAAAGTGCTGCCGAAATTTCAGAAGTAATAATTTAAAAGATTTACAGAATGCCCCTTCTCCTTTTATAAATAAATAAATAAAACATTTAAGGCGCATACCTTAAATAATTTTATATACTTATTAAAACACTTAGAAAAATTCTACATAAATTCCCAAAAATTATTTTTAATATGTTTTCTAACATATATTAATTTTTGACCAAAAAATAATATAAATTATATTCAATTTCAAACCCAATTAACCATTTTCCTTACTAGAAAATTAACAATAAATCCACATTAATTCAGAAAATTATGAAATTTGAAACCCATCTCTAAAATATTATTTCTGATCTTATCTCAAAATTGCAAGGCATTTACATGTCATCTAATAGGATTTTCACATTAAAAATTATCATAAAATCCATATGAAGTAGCATAAATCATCAACAAGCATATATATCCATTTTAACAATAAAAAACATGGCAAAACATTACAAAATAATTCGGATTTCAATCTAAAACAAAAAATAATTAAAGCATGAGATGTAACCTATTATTCACCTTAGCTTTGTGATTAAGGAGTTGAGATTTGTTCTTGGATTAAGTTGCTTAAACTCCTTCCTCTTATCTTCTTCTTGTTTTCCCCTAATGGTGGCCGGCCTCTTTAGGATATGATTTTTGATTGTGAATGTGAATGATGAACGTGAGTGAGGGTTTAGGGTATAAGAATGTTACTTATTCTTATGTTGCCCTTATCAACTACCCTAACTTATTCTATTTCATTTTCCTTAGTTCTTTTGTTTAAATGGCACGACTACCTTCTAATTATACAAATCTCAATCCCTTAATCATTTACATTATTTCATATAATTTAACTAATTAAATGTTCTAAGTTACTAAAAAACAGAGTCGTTACAATGGACAATATGGGTATGCGTTGAAGACGGTCATTGAGTTTCCATCTCTTGTCAAGGGGCTCGCCTCTAGGCTTTGCTAGGCTTGGTCATTAGGTTATTGCATAATCGAGCCATTGGTGTTTCAGATAGAAACCTTTAGATCTACCACCTCCAACAGTTCGACTTTAGATGAGGCCATTAGCCTCATGACCTCCGAACTGGAACGTGGATAGATTGACCTAGCTAGCCGTGGATGTAATGTGGGAATGGTACACTACCCTACTCCTACCGACCGTCCCGATCATCCCACTCTAGGTCACTTCGCCTTCTCCACGGGCTACTTCAAGGTGGGTTTATGCTTCCCATCTACACCTATCTCGTTTCTATCATCAACACCTATAGACTTGCCTCTGTTTAGATAACTCACAATAGTTATCGGTTCTTATGCGGCATTTATGCCGCTTGTATGGCACTCGGCCTTCCAAAGCCAAAAGCCAACCTTGCTGAAATGGTCCTTTGGCTACAGTAGGAGGCTAGGTACCCAGCCAATACTTACTATCACTTCTATGCTAACACCATACATGTGATCTTTTCGGGAATTCCCAGTAAATTTGCCCATGGTTGGATGACCAGATACTTCTTTATTCCCAACGGAACAACCCCATGCTCAAGCACCTTAACTTCCATACCTCTAGTAAGTCTTCGCTTCTTTTCTTATCCCTCTATCTTTTTCTCTGATTTCCTTTGCTTAGCTCATCTATTAACTAGGAAAGCACTTGCTTATCTCGGCGTTGGCTTCTCGACATTGAATGAGCACCTGAACTTACTAAAGATGGCTGCCATCACCCACTAGGACCTGAGACTCCTGATGACTGACGCTAACCTCCCCAAGGTTGGATTGATGAGGTTAGACCATATGATGATTGAGGAGTAGACCCAACCAAGGAGGAAGCCGACAAAGAAGGCGGCCATGAAAAGAGGTTGACCACAATAAAGTAGGATTACTCCCAAGTGCATTTCTTGACTAATGTTGGGACGATCATGAATGCAATCGGGGATATGACGATATAGTTATGGGTGAGGAGAAAGAAGAATGGCAACACGTTGACCTCGATAAAGAGAGCAATGTTGTTCCGATGTCGTAGGGGGAAGAACTTAACCCACAACAATCAGTCAACTTCATGGTTCCTTGCTATGAGCCGCTGTCTAATGAGCGAGATATGAGCTTCGAGGAAAGCACCATTGGAAGAAGGGTTCAAGAGTCGGGCATTGGTGGAGACGTTGGTCCCTCCTCTAGGAAAATTCCTACATACAACCCTTTTTATCATAGATACAGAAAGGTTCTCCAAGCAAGCCTCATGGAGATATGGATTAGGCTAGTGAAGGCAGCTCAGCCTCATCAAGTAGGCATCTTGTAGGAAATAGAGGCCAAGTCGGTTCAAATTGTAGCCGACTTGCTATTGTCTTATTTTTACTTAAATTTTGACTATCTCTTTTGTTCTTCTTTGTCAACGCAATGGCTAGAAAGTTCAAATTTTCCACATCAACCAATTTGGCTCTAGTACCAAAGCTGTTTTGACTGCCATTCCCAAAGCACTGACGGAGGTCATCGAGTTACCCTCCAGACTCAAGCACTTCCCCTTGGAGAAGGAGTTGGAAAGGTTGAAGAAGCCTAGAGAAGGGAGTCTATCAGGCTCCTGGCTCCTTTTTCAGGCATGCACCAATTATTGATGGGGGTGGTAAAGTGGTGCTAATAGGGAATATATCCCTAGAGATCATCGTTGCTCCAGACCACAATGACCTAGAGCTCTTATTGACGTTGTTTTTGATGTTGCTGGTTAAAATCTAGCTTTGACCTATCGGGCCTATTCTGGGTGGAGCTAACATTCTAGAGAGGATGGTATCAATAACCATACTTAAGATGCCCTATTCGAAAGCTTCTTTAACATAGATCTCCTGCCTACTTTATTGAATACTATAACTGATTTGTTTTTGTAGGTTGTCCACCGCTCCGCCCAATCTGCATAAGGGCGAGGTTCGATAATGTAAGCAGACCCAAAAGGGAGGCGAAGCAAGTTGTACAATGGTAGAGAAGATGGAATAAGAGATGGTTGAGGCCAAGGACTGAGCAAAAAATGTTGTGGTGGACCCTAAGGAGAAGCTAGAGAAGGCCGACAGGGACTTGACCCAACACAACACGGAGTGTAAGTCAATCATGGACATGGAGGCTGCCTGGCAACGGAAGGAGGATTTATGGCAGAACAGGTTGACCAACATCATTAAGGTCCTATTCAGGGAAAATTTTTCTGTTTATCCCCATGAGCCACCTGGACTCCGAGACTCTAGCAGCAATTCGGGTTGAGAACTACTGTCAAGATGGAGACAGCTAGGGAGGCCATACCGTCCATCTTGACCAGGGAAAAATTGAATCCTTGAGCTGGCCAATTGAAGAATGGTCTTTGTAGATAATTTTCTTCCCTTTTTCTGTATGCCTAACATGGTGAGCTATGTGTCCCTACATTTTTGGAAATGAATAGAGTTGCTTTTTTTGAAAATTTTCTTAGTATTTGACGGATGTACTCGCTTTTGTTAGAGCTTAGCTTATAGGGTGTCATATTTTGAGTGCCTAATAGTCTCTTGATTTTATTAACTTGTTGTGGTTGATAGAACAGGCCATTTAAGGGACTTAGATGTGAGCATTGGCCATGTAACCTGATTGTTTGTTAGCCGGTGAAGCTAGCATATGGTAGCTGAGCTTACTTATGTTTTTTTCTTGTCGGGCGGTCCCAGCACAAACTGGAGCATTAAGTGGCTTAAAGGTTACTCTCGGGTGAGACGCTAAAAAAACAAGCAGCAGGCGATCTCGGCTCAAACCTAAGCATTGAGTGGCTTGAAGATTACACAAGGGTGACATGCTATAAGAAAGATTTGGCTATTTGAGGGTTCTTCAGGGTAACATGTTACTAACTGAGAGTGGAAGATGAGCCCGGCATAAACTTGAATGTTAGATGGCAATATCCGATAAGGAAGTGAATGCATATTAATTCATCCTTATGAATAACCGGCTGACAAGAAGAGCGGCATGGCTGGCATTCCCTTAGTAACAAAGGCCGATAGTCCCCAACCAAGTAAATGAGCACATAATAACTCATCCTTCGTTGGACAGCCTAGGTTGTTCCATTGTTCTCCAAGGACAAATGATGCTAGTTGAGAGTGGTAGACGAGGCCGGTACAAATCCAAGTGTTGGGTGACAGTCCCTGACAAGGAAGTGAATGCATGGTAATTCATGCTTGTGGATTACCAGCTACCAAGGAGAGAATCATGGCTCGTAATTCCTTAACATCAGAGGTTGGCAAGAGTTAGGGGTATACCATAGGAGAAATTATGTAATTTGTTATATATATATATATATATCTAACTCAATAACCAATCTTGTTCGAAATCAAATGTATTTTCTTTCTATTATGTATTAATATAATGTGGTTATGTTAAAGTATATATTTAATAGAAAATCCATAAATAGTATGTTTTGTGATAGTAGTTACAAAGTGTTGTAATCGTAAGTAATTTACACAATAAAAACAAATATACCATTTTAAATGTTCCTAGTCAAGATGATATAGATTGGATATCGATGTATCTATTGAGATTAGAGTATGTAGCACTCTGCAGATGTTGGAAAATGTATTCCTCATGGTTGTTGGTGTGTAACTGGGCCTGTTGCACTGTTAAGCTCAATACAACTACAGTGTGGCAATACACCAGTCCAGGCTACAAATGAAGCATAAACAAGTGTGCAGGTCAGACCAGATAGTACAAGCAACTGAAGGCAACATGACCCAAAGGAATTTCAGTAATGCACAAAGATAGAGCAACATCAATAGGCCGAAGTCAATGTCAGAACTCAACGCAAGAAAAGAATTGAAAAAGTCAAAAATATAATAGGAAAGTAACTGCCGTAAAGATCAAGAAAGGATCGAACAATCTCAAGTTAAAGCCGTAACAGTAAAGTAAGGGAATTATTCGAGTTGAATTCGTCAGTAAAATCCCAAACGTTCAAACAGTATCAAGTGGCAGAGAAAATATTTTGACGAATTCAAATAAGTATATATACGACGTAAATTTAGAAGGTCGAATCCTATAAATAGGAATCAACATCATTGGCAATAACCATCGATCGAGTTAAAGGATTAAAACCCCAAAGTATCATCATCGGCATGAAAAAACGATCGAGTTCAAATAAGCATCAAACCAGAAAAAAAAAAGAGGAGAAAAACACATACCAAAATTCGTAATCAGTCTCGATCACATTTGAAGCTGAACTAGAAGAAACAATCGGCAATCCAAGTCAAATAGCATCGAATCGAACAAGCTGCTACAACGAAGCCCTAATCTGGATCGAGAACAAAGCCCTAATTCCACAAAGAGGAACGAACGAGAGAATGGCCGCCATTTTCCCAAAGGAAAGAATAAAAAGGATCGGGTCGAAATAATAAAAGGGGCCGGCCATTAAGTTTTAGGGTTTTTGTTTTTAAATAAGGGCTTTAGTTTTAAAATAAGGGTTTTATCTTATTATTTGTTTTGAATTTGTTTTGAATTTTAAATCTCTTTTCAAACCGTTGTATTTGCTAGTCGTGTGACTAGGGGACAAGCTACGTGGCGTAGCTTGAGAATTCGCAACTCAGTGGTTGAGTTGTGGCAGGGTTTTGAGCATAGAGTTAGGTTAGTCAGTAGCGGGTGTCGCGAGTTTACATGTGTAAGCGTGTGACTATCTAATTTCTAGTAGAAACCTTGGGAGCAGCACGTAGACAGGTTTTTGCCGAAGCTGGGTAAATTCTGTGTCGTTCTATTTCTGCATTTATTATTCTACTTTTATCTGTGCTGCTACTATTCTGTGATCTGTGTTGAAATTATTTTATAAGCTTCCGCAATTAATTTTTATAATTAATACTATCACCCTATTCACCCCCCTCTAGGGTGAAATCGATCCTACTCCATTTAAAAGTCCTCATGGTCATGCGTGGTTAGAAGATACTTGATTTCATTGGAATACTACTAATCTCATTTAAAAGTCCTAAAGGTTATGCATGATTAGTAGATATTAAAATTCCTGATATAAGTGTACCACAAGTTGATACATTTGTATGATTTTATATTAGAACATCATTTCCATTCTTTCTAAAAGTGGAATATGCGCCTAACAAGGGTAGTTATGATTTTGGTTTGATTTTTTGTTGAAGTTTAATATTTATAATCAATTTGAGTTTAATGTTGGATTAATATTGATCAATTTATCTTTATCTTTTTCTAACACTATTATTCTTTTGCTGATAACAAAAGGGGGAGAGAAAAGTTAAGATTTTGTCAAATAGAATCAGGCAAAGGTCAAATAATTTTCCATTTACATCTAGGCTTATTTATATATTTCTATTTGTATGCATATATGTAGGGGGAGCATCATGTAGAGAGGAAGCATTTAAATAGGGGGAGCAATTAGAGTATATCATTGATCAAATACATTTAACTTAGTCAAAATCATAAATATATGTTTGTTATCATCAAAAGGGGGAGATTGTTGAATATGCGCTTATATGATTTTTGTTTGATGATAATAAACATATATATATTCATTTAAATATATTTGGTAATGTACTATTTTATTTTTCATAGATTAAATAAATATTTGTTGAATAAAATAAATTACACAGAATTTGAATTCAAATAGAATAAGTTACACAGAATTCGAATTCAAACAGAAATTTTATTCAAACAAATATTTATTACATGTATGAATAGTACAAATTCAAGCTCTCACTATACATATACAATTTTGATTCTAATTACATCACAATTCAGTTTACATAATTTCCTCACTACATATCACTCACACTCGTAGTTTATCTTCAACTTCATTCCAGTTAGAATCCAGCATCTGAGAAATCTGCAAACATATTCACTAACGCAGTAAAATTAAAAAAGAAATATTTTTGCAATATAAAATGAAATATGATTTTCCTCAGTTATTTGGGTTGTTCGTCATCATTTACATTTGAATTCATCACACACGAACAATGTGACATGCACAGTGAATCACTGTACATGCCACAAGGCCGTGCACACCGATATACACTTGATAATGCTACAGGGACAGGTGAGCACAAGGTCAAACCCAAATAAAAAAGACGGGTTCAACTCAGGTGCAACATTAATAAATCTCGACTTCAGCACAAGGTCAAAGCCGAGTTGTGAAACTGGATTCAACACAGGTGAAAATGGCCAAAACTCAAGAATCAAGTGTCGACTAGTCCAATATAAACAAGAACCAGAGACTACATATAAACTGCATCAAAGCACAAATACATGGAATAATACAACATGACAATGCATACACAAATGAACTCACATGGACAACATGTCATGAATGAACTAGCAAAGGCTAGCCACCAACATAACAGCAACACCAACCAGAAAAGGAGCAAACCAAATATGCAGTGCATACTCAAGTACACAAGTGACACAAGTGTTACAAGACACAGTGCATATATGAAGTACACAAATGCAACTCCAAGCAATGTTCAAATGGTCGACTAATAAACATCATATATACATGTGCATTGAAGACCAGTGATTATGCAACATGGCAGTAAGCAGTGCTCAGTGATCAAGCTAAAACAGTCGAAGTCAGGAAATGCTCAAGACCAAGTATAAGACTTGAATGGAAAGAAACAATAACAATGAACAAAGATGGCCAAAAACAGTGCAACAGGCCCAGTTACACAAGAATCAGTCAATACACAATATCAAAGTGCAGACCACAAAGAAAAATGCAACATGCCTCAAAGACCAGTGAACAACCAGACTTCAAACCATGGAACAACAAGGTGATCGAACAATCAAGACCAGGCAATAGTGAAGTACAACATCACTAACAAATGCAAGCTCGAACACAAGTGTACATTACAGTGTACAGCAACCACCAGACTTCAACAAGTAATCAAGATCAAATGACTTCAAGCATGCAAACAGAAAAAAAAAACAAAAGTGACACGACAATGCATGTAACCAAGACAGTAGGACTACAAGTATGCAAGCTCGACTAACAGGTTCAACCTCTTCATCAAGCAAACCACTGGCAATCAATACAAAATGAAGATGCATGTACAATAGGTATGGAAACACCAATAATACAAGAGAGGTGAAGCTCAATACAACTACAGTGTGGCACTACACCAGTCCAGGCTACAAATGAAGCATAAACAAGTGTGCAGGTCAGACCAGATAGTACAAGCAACTGAAGGCAACATGACCCAAAGGAATTTCAGTAATGCACAAAGATAGAGCAACATCAATAGGCCGAATTCAATGTTAGAATTCAACGCAAGAAAAGAATTGAAAAAGTCAAAAATATAATAGGAAAGTAACTGCCGTAAAGATCAAGAAAGGATCGAACAATCTCAAGTTAAAGCCGTAACAGTAAAGTAAGGGAATTATTCGAGTTGAATTCGTCAGTAAAATCCCAAACGTTCAAACAGTATCAAGTGGCAGAGAAAATATTTTGACGAATTCAAATAAGTAAATATACGACATAAATTTAGAAGGCCGAATCCTATAAATAGGAATCAACATCATTGGCAATAACCATCGATCGAGTTAAAGGATTAAAACCCAAAGTATCATCATCGGCATGAAAAAACGATCGAGTTCAAATAAGCATCAAACCAGAAAACAAAAGGAGAAAAACACATACCAAAATTCGTAATCAGTCTCGATCACATTTGAAGCTGAGCTAGAAGAAACAATCGGCAATCCAAGTCAAATAACATCAAATCGAACAAGCTGCTACAACGAAGCCCTAATCTGGATCGAGAACAAAGCCCTAATTCCACAAAGAGGAACGAACGAGAGAACTGCCGCTATTTTCCCAAAGGAAAGAATAAAAAGGATCGGGTCGAAATAATAAAAGGGGCCGGCCATTAAGTTTTAGGGTTTTTGTTTTTTAAATAAGGGCTTTAGTTTTAAAATAAGGGTTTTATCTTATTATTTTTTTTAAATTTGTTTTTAATTTTAAATCTCTTTTCAAACCGTTGTATTTGCTAGTCGTGTGACTAGGGGACAAGCTACGTGGCGTAGCTTGAGAATTCGCAACTCAGTGGTTGAGTTATGGCAGGGTTTTAAGCGTAGAGTTAGGTTAGTCAGTAGCGGGTGTCGCGAGTTTACATGTGTAAGCGTGTGACTATCTAATTTCTAGTAGAAACCTTGGGGGCAGCACGTAGGCAGGTTTTTGCCAAAGCTGGGTAAATTCTGTGTCGTTCTATTTCTGCATTTATTATTCTTCTTTTATCTGTGCTGCTACTATTCTGTGATCTGTGTTGAAATTATTTTATAAGCTTCCGCAATTAATTTTTATAATTAATACTATCACCCTATTCACCCCCACCTCTATGGTGAAATCGATCCTACAGTTGGGGGGTACCAAGAGGTTATATACTGATAGTTATTGGATGACCATGGAACGACTCACTCGATAGTTTTCTGTTAGTTAATATAACTAAGGTCAAACAAAAAATATCGATGTGTACACGGTTCTCTCAACTTGAGTATACTATAGAACTTCAATATGAAAGCTCCACTTTGATTATAGTCAAATCATGGCATGACGTTCCATCATGTGATTATAGTTGGATCAAGTGGTATTGAAAGAGAAGCACTATTCAGGAGAGGATTCGTCTCCTCAATTATATGAGGTTAGTATCACATTCAACTCAAAGTTAAAATCTCTATTCGGAACATTTCAGTTAATAATAATAATTATTATTGAATCAAGGACTTTGTGTCCGGACTATAGAGTTAATATGGATGGTATTACAATTTTGACCATTATAAAATCTCATAAGTCTAAAGTGATATAGTTTTGACAAAGAGAATTGGTGTAAATAAACATCACAACCGGGTAACGCTTAATAAAGTAAAAGTAGATTTTATCGAAACTAAGTAAGCGATAAATTTGGTCAAAATGTCACACTACCTGCAAAGTGAAGTGTGAACGTTAACATTCGAATAGTTTGATGCTAATCGTTGATCAAATTTACACCTACGAGTCACATAACTGAAATGATGAAATCTCTTTAGAACAAATAATTTAATTAGTTTATAATTATTATAAATTAATTAAATTAATTAATATTTATGAAATAATAATTATAAAGTTTGAATTTGATTTAAGAAATAAATATTGTTGTAAATATTCATAATAACTATAATATATAGATCGGGATGAGATATCGATAAAGAATTAAATTGTATTTAATTAAATACATTTACTTAGGCTAAAATGGCTATTAGCACATGAAGTTTGAGGCAAAATTTTGGCAGGAAACATTAGTAATAGGGGGTGGCCAAAATAGGGTAAAAGTGTTTGTGATGAATGGTAGGGATTTAGTGAGAAAAGGTATGTGATGTGATCCACTATTTTCTCTGATTCAACCATTATAAAATGAACTCTAATCCCAAATTTAAAAGAGCTTTAAGCTACCTCTTATCTCTTTTATCTTGGTCTAATTAGATCTTCCAAAAGCTCCAAAAAACTTAACTCAAATTAGTTCAAATTAACAGCCATTTGATAGTAAAAGCGTCCGCGATTCAAGACTAGCAATATGTAGAATTGAGAAGTTTTCAAAAGAGAAGAACTCATCATTGCAAGGTCGACTTAAGGGCATTAGTTTTAGGTAAGTCTTTAGTTATATTTATAGTACATAACCTCTGCATAACATTATACTATTCATACATATATATTATGATTATTGTATTATTAGTTAGGTGAGATTCCTCTAGGTATGGATGTTGTCACATATTGATTGGTTAAGTGCATATGTTTATAAATAAATAAAAAATCATTAAGGATCTTATAGACAAAGCTAAAATCATTATTTTTTATTATTTAATTTATATATGCATTAGTAAGTTAATTTTTGTTCATACGATTTGTATTAATTTGTATTAACTATACAACTATTTCACATAAATAACAGAATTAATAATTTTCAATTGTATATTTACATTGATTATGATTTTTAATGACCAAAAATAATGTTTTGGTACTTATTTAATATTTATTATTAATATTATTCAATCATTATAAAAATTTATAAATTAATATAAAATAATTATGTTTCAAAAATTCAATTTTAAATTTTATAAAATTAAATTATCATCATAGAAACTCTTTGCCAAAAATTTTGGATTTTTTAAATCAACTTTTATATTTTTAGAAAACCATTTTTAAATTCGGCCCAAAGTATTTAATTAATAAAAAATAAAAAGTTTGACATAGACAAATTTGAAAGTTTTTCATAAGCTATAAGTTACCATTCCTTATTTTCTAAAATTTCAAAATTCTATATATTTATCATCTAATATTTTCTATCATTTATTTATTATTATTTAAGTAATTAATTCAATGTGTTTGTGCATATATATATTAATATAATTAAATTATAATTCACTCTATAATATGTATGTATGAAATTATATTACTTTAGTACATACATCTATATACATACATATTAAAAAAATTAAACATATATTTTAAATATATATATATATATATATATATATGTTTATCGAATACTCAACACTATAATATTTTAATTAAAAATATATCTAAAATATTTTCCTACAATATATATATATACACACACACGCACGCACACATACACATATATATACATACATACACTTGGGTTTTATATATAATAAGTATAAATATATACACATATTTGGACAACATACAATACATATAAGATGAGCTAACATGTGACGTCGCGGATTTTTCGCGCTCGAAAATCGACATCCATACTTCAAATCGTACTCGAATGTCGTAGATTCAACCGTTCAAATCCGATTCGCTGGAGCTTATAACAACATTAAGTAAACAACACAGCGGAATAAAAAGAATAATACATTGATATACAGCATTGATACAATATCTGGTATAATGAATATCAATATACATCAGAGATATGATACAAGAAATAGCGGCGGAAAGAAAAATTAGATAACACCAGCAGCGGAACAAATAACTCCATCTCCAAAGCACCAATTCAGAAATAGCTCGAACTCCCAAAGATAAGCAAGTGCAGTCCATATCCAAAGCTCCAATTCTGAAATAGCTTGAACTCCCAATAACGGTGCACCAAGCTAAGCAAGATTAACCGTGTCTAAAGACTGAACTAACTCCAGATAATCTACTAAACCTGACTATCTGAAAAACCAAACTCTAGACTGCCCGTGTGGAAAATAGTGAGCACCCAGAGTTTAGGAAAGAAACAATAAACCCCGGATCAGTCATGGGACTGGTGTGAGCAACAAAAACAGTTTATTTTTATTTATAAACAACAAGTAAATTTTAAAAGTCAATTCGCAATGCTTTTAGAAAATGTAACTACCATAAGACCTCCCACCACACACACAATGCAAACGCAGCCTTGGAGGAGTTTTCTTCTTATGTTAGTCAAAGATGCTTACTATGCAAAATCAAATCATTTTTGGTATTATTATTAGTGCGTAGTGTAGAAAACATTTCGAAAGTAGAATATAAATCTTAGCCAGCATAGGTACCATTATATTATGCCCGCTATAGCTACCTCCTGAGGAGGCAGGTTCTACAATTTGCAATCGTAAAGGTTCGTATTGTTTCTTTGGATTTCCAACAAATGGTCAGGCCAAGGAACTTCCCATTGCCACATGGAAACGCCTCTGGAAGGACGTCCCTGAGAACCTAACCGGATCTCTGCCAACACAAGGCTGGGTAACTACTGACACGAGTATGCCATCCCCCGGTCGTAACCAACCTTTATTCATGATCCCGATAACCAACAACCACAAAGTAATAAATTTGCAGCAACAACATAGGTTAAGTATCTGGGCTCCATACCATGATACCACCTCTATCCAGAAGGAAATGAACATACCCTAAGGGGCGCTACCTTCAATAACCTTGCTGCATCTTTCCTGTTTCGACCATTCCGGGGTGTGAGGTTCGACGAGGTCACGTCCACAAAGCCACGCTTTGGTTCAAAGCCATGCTTTGGGTCATCAAATGATCAAAGTAATGGTCACAAAGATAAATGATCAAACAAATGATCATATCACAAATGATCAAACAACGATCATTACACAGCAACACTTAGCATGTCACATTACCAAATTGGGAATATATCGCTGATAACCTTCAACTACATAACCTCTGAGCTCGTAAGTCTCGGAGAAGGGTGTTAAGCTAAAAGAATAAATTCTCCGCCACCAACAGAAATGTATTTGAAAGAAATCTGCTTTATATATCAAAATGTAATGTCAGACACGTAACCATACAAGTCTGTTCCGGGTTCGAACAGAACCGAAGGTACTTCCAAAGAAGCCCTTGCAATCCGGATATTCACTAATCACGTTCGGACTTCCCATCACATATGGAGTCTCTATACCGGGGACCAGTCGATGCAAAGACATTCGACGAGTTGTCATTTCATTTTTGAAAATATCCGGTCTTCACCACCGGTCTTCAAATGCTATCCATGACGACATATCACATATTCGGAATGGGATATATGACACAAAGGTCCTCTCCCGGTTAAACCGAATAGTGAGCGAAATAGTTCAAAAACATATGGATATTGGGATTTCAATTAAGTCACAACTTATTACCCAAAACTTCTCTTCAAATGGTTTAAACAAATTACCATTTCCAATCTTTTAAACAAAAAGATTAATTTCACAAATTCCATTTACGTATTTCAAAACAAATTTTCATTTCAATTGGATTAACTTGTTAAATCTTTAAATCAAAGATTTAACTTATAGCTTTCAAACCGTTTCTATAACTTGGAAATCATTTTCATTTTATACTAAAAATCTTTTTAGCACAAATTGGAAGTTCATTACTTATGTGAAAGTTTTTATTATTTGAAAACAAGCAGTTTTCGTTTCAGAAAAATCCAATTATATTTATACGAGTTAAAGTTCTTAATTTATATTCATATTCCCAAATTAATACATTTTAAAATAGTTTAACCCATATATAACTGGTATAACATCTTTAATCCCTAATTTCAAATTATAGAATTCAGTTTCACATTTTGAATTTAAATTTAAAACAAATTATTTAAATTTCAAACTTTATCAAGTTATTCAAAATAAATTTCATCTTTGAAATTCCCTTTTCAAAAGCTTTTCACTTTAAACCCAATCCATTTCAAACCATTTGAATTTAAAAATTCAAATTCAAAACTATTTTCAAAAATCTGTGACTTAATCGATTTCCTCGTGAAATCCATATTTGTGTGTGTATGGTGTGGTCCAGGGGTTTAACACACTAGTGCAACAACATTTCAATCATCACAGATTAAAACATAGAAATATAGTTGATAAGCGATATAAAACTATAACGCTCATCGTCCATTCACAGATTCATAGATAGTATACAAATGTAAATAAATATACACAGCTCAATCTACAAAACAAAATATCACAAATCAGATAGGATAATCAATTCAAGGCATTTCATACAATACAATCATTCATAAGCATTCAATAAACATTTGTAAGCAGGATTAATTAATTGTTTAATCCTAATTAATTCAATTCATTTCTAATTTAATTAATTACTTATGAATTTATTATTCAATTCAGATTTATTAATTCCAAATCATTTGATATAAATTAATTTATCAAACACTTTAATTAATTAAATTATTATTAATCAATATTAATTAAATTGACTCTTGAACCAATTATATAATTAATTAACTTCTTAATTAATTATTTCAAGAAATTTACTCTTTAATTACTTACCATTAAGCAATCATCTCATAATAACAAATTATGAATTACCAATTTATCTTTATCATTAATTTAATCAAAATATTCAAATTTAATTACAATTAGTAATTAACCCCTTAATTGCTTTCATTAAGTAATTAACAATTTACAATTGATTTAATTAATTAATCTAATTTGTTATAAAAATTTATCGCATTAATTTTGTTACTTAATAATTCATAGTTAATTATCCTCATTAACTAATAACATTTCTTAATTTACTTCTTAATTAATCTCTAATTATAAATTAATCTAAATTATTAATTTATAAACTAAATACATAAGTCATTCCTTAATTATCTTATTCATTTAAATCATTTTAATACCTTAACAATTTCTAAGATAATCTATTTCTTTATTAAGGATTTCATTAATATTAAAGTGTATTAGAACATTACATTTTAAATTTAAATTCAAATTCCATTTTGAATTTAAGATTTAAAATGGTTAGTGATTTAAACCTTAACCCAATTTAAATTCAATTTTAAAATCCTTTAATAAATGTACATAACCTTTATTACTTACATATGAAGTTTATATAAGGAAAAGGCTTTTAAACTAAATTTCTATGTAAAATAATTTTGAAAATACATTAATTATTTAATTTGCAAATTCATTTTCTTTTCATTCAAAAACTTTTATAAAAGAATTTCTCAAAATCAAGTTAAACCCTTGTTTGAAACAAAAATTACTTTTTAAAACTATTTTATTTAAAATTATTTTTAAAACATTCATAATTTAAAATTGATTTAAATTTTGAGATTTGGATTTCAAAACAAACTTGAATCCATTAGTTTCAACTTTGTTTTAAAGCCTTGATTTTAATTCTTGTTCAAAATCCAAATTCCATTTTTTTTTTGAGATTCAAAACTTTCATCTCAATTTTACTTAAACTTTGAATTCAAATGCTGTTTTAAAACCTGGTTCAAATCTTGAATTTAAATTTCAAACGACTGGTTCATCGTGCTTAAAAAAAATTTGAACTAAGCTTTTAAAACCTGAAACAATCAGGCTTAGCAAACCTGAATGCTTCACTGTCTCGAACCAACCCAAAAACACAGCCTCACCATAAATTTCCCCACCGTGCATGTGCACATCATCGTTCGCCACTTCCGGTCGCCACCCATGCTTCGAGCAAGTCGAAGGTCATCCCCAGCTCCGCTTCCAACCACCCAACTTCGGCCAGTTCAACTCGAACGCGAATTCGAGTGAAATTCGAAACCTGGAACACTCGCCACCCTTAACTCCCCAACCTGTCATCACCAATTTCTCGATGCTCCAACCACTGTAGGCCATCAAACTCCGGCCGCAGCATCGTCTACGACCCATCCACCATCCCTCGAAACTGCATCGAACTCGATGCATCCAATAGGGTGAACGAATCAAAAGTTCTCGACCCTCCAAAACTAGGTCACCGGAATTTAACCAACTTCCGCCACCACCGTGGTCACCGATCGACCCTCGAAACACTTTTCCCGTGACTACCGATCACTCCTCCACCTCCCCGAACAACCCTAGCACCTCCAGTACCCCCGATCACCAGCAATCCCCCAAAAACCCATTTCCGTTTAATGTCGAATTGCACCTAAACCACTCAACTAAAAATCGTCATACCATGATTAAAAATCAAGTCTTCTAGTACGAATTCAAGTTATATATTTAAATCAATATTTAGTGAAGTTCTAAATTTGGCCAATCTTGAGTTTGTTCAAAGTTTTTGGTTTCTAGAGATAAATTTTAAGTTGTTTTAATCTTAACTAAATTTTTAAAGCTTAGTTTACAATGATATAAACATCCTTTGTTTGAATCTGAAGTTTAATCATCAAATCAGAAAGGAGTAAATGATTTTTGAATTAACAGTTTATGTTCTAAACTGAGAACAGATGCAATTTAAACAACAGCCTGTATATCCTACTTTCAATCTACCCATATATACAGATGATTATATATGCACAAACATATATATATATATATATATATACACACACATACATACTTATCCACAGGCATATGTACAATAGATTTATTCCTTAAATATTTTTTTAAAGAAAGGTTACTCACCTATGTTTGTGAAGAAATAAACAGAGGAGAGGTTTAGCTTGGGCCCAGAAAATATTTTGAATCCAGAAGATCCGGAAAAATGTTTTGGTTGATCTGCTTTTGATCTGAATTTGGTTGTTGAAATCCTTGTTTGTTGAACTTGCATGCTTGCATACTTCAGATTTACTTTTGCTTTGACCTTCATTTTTAATTTTCCAGTTTATGAATTGAATCCATTTCCACTGGTTTCAGATTTTTCTTTACATGGTTTGGATGGAAAAAATAAAATAAAGAAGCTTGGTAGATACAAAGAAGTTTACAGGAGATATATAGAAGATGAGGTTGCTGGGTATATATTTGTACCACAAGATCTTTTTTTTTATATTAATAGGGTGGCTGAGATGATTTTGTAAAGAATTCAAATTGACTATAATATTGATATAGCATTTAATGCCAAGTGCTTCATGTCTCCTATATGTTTACTTGTTTTGTACTTGAATAATTTGTTTACTTCAGATCTTTTCTTAGCTTTGAGGAAACGAACTAAAGTGAGGTTGATATATGGGGAATGAGAAGTTAACAGGGTGTATACTATTTTGTACAGGCTGTTGAATTGTTTAATTAGGCTGAGGTAACTTGTTTGGGGCTGCATTTATGAGTTTGCTCCATCTCGGCTGTACAATATGGAGATAGCATATAAAAGAAAAAGCATGTACAGGGTGTTGCATTTCATTTTTGCTTTTCTTTGTTCCATTTTCTCTTTCTTGTTTTGCTTTCACACTTACATACACATTTACTTGTTTCACTTTTATTTTTGCTCTTACTTTATGTACATTTTATTGCCTACATATATTTTATTACTTTGTATATTCTAGTTAATGTGTTGTTTTAAATTTTAGCTATACGTATTTATTTTATTTTATGCATTTTCCCATATATCTTAAACTTGAATTTCTTATTTTACATTTGCAATTAAAATACCCACATTTTTATTTGAATTTGGTGTAAATTTCACAAACTTTTATTCAAAATATTAAATTAATTATCATTTTAAAATTAATTAAAATTCAGGATCGTTACAGACTTCCCCCCTTAAAAAGAATTTCGTCCTCGAAATTTGCCAGAGAGGGATAACGAAGATAGATGAAAGATAGAGAAATATCTTTTCAGATCAAACTGGATATCAATTCTTCATTTGGCTCACCAAATCAGAATATCAACAATAGATACAAGAAATTATCATAGAATTTCAAATTTGGTTTTAAATGATATCGATTTATCGATACAATTCAAATTCAGCCCTGTATTTTATTAATAATTTAATTCAATTTAAAATTTCCATTTTATTTTAAAGTTTCAAATTTCAAATTAATTAAAGCTTTTTAAAAAAAATGATAAGAAACCGATGAAATACGAAGTAAGAATCTTCTACAACGATTCGTAAGGCATTACCGCACCGAAGCTTCTTTCTATAGCTGTCACGAAGCAATCAAAAGAATTGAAAAGACAAATCAAAGGAGATTGACAGAGAAAGATTGTTTCCACTGTTGTTACAGAGCATTGACCAATTATAGTCGTATTTCCCTGTCCCTTATCGCGTTCTCTTCTTGCACTCATACTCACTATCAGTGGATAGCAAGAGAATTTACTGAGGCATTCAAACAGATATCTTAGGGATTACTCATTCTAGGGATACTTCACCCTATCTCTAATGAGCTACTTAATGTGTTATACTCTTGAGCTAAAGTTTCAACCTTAGCTCTGATACCAAGTGTGACGTCGCGGATTTTTCGCGCTTGAAAATCGACATCCATACATCAAATCATACTCGAATGTCGTAGATTCGACCGTTCAAATCCGATTCGTCGGAGCTTATAACAACATTAAGTAAACAACACAGCGGAATAAAAAGAATAACACATTGATATACAACATCGATACAATATATGGTATAATGAATATCAATATACATCAGAGATATGATACAAGAAATAGCAGCGGAAAGAAAAATTAGATAACACCAGCAGCGGAACAAATAACGCCATCTCCAAAGCACCAATCCAGAAATAGCTTGAACTCCCAAAGATAAGCAAGTGCAGTCCATATCCAAAGCTCCAATTCCGAGATAGCTTGAACTCCCAATAACGGTGCACCAAGCTAAGCAAGATTAGTCGTGTCTAAAGACTGAACTAACTCCAGATAATCTACTAAACTTGACTATCTAAAAAACCAAACTCTAGACTGCCCGTGTGGAAAATAGTGAGCACCCAGAGTTTAGGAAAGCAACAATAAACTCCGGATCAGTCATAGGACCGGTGTGAGCAACAAAAACAGTTTATTTTTAACTATAAACAACAAGTAAATTTTAAAAGTCAATTCACAATGCTTTTAGAAAATGTAACTACCATAAGACCTCCCACCACACACACAATGCAAACGCAGACTTGGAGGAGATTTCTTCTTATGTTAGTCAAAGATGCTTACTACGCAAAATCAAATCATTTTTGATATTATTATTAGTGCATAGTGTAGAAAACATTTCGAAAGTAGAATATAAATCTTATCCAGCATACGTACCATTATATTATGCCCGCTATAGCTACCTCCTGAGAAGGCAGGTTCTACAATTTGCAATCGTAAAGGTTCGTATTGTTTCTTTGGATTTCCAACAAATGGTTAGGCCAAGGAACTTCCCATTGCCACATGGAAACGCTTCTGGAAGGACGTCCCCGAGAACCTAACCGGATCTCTGCCAACACAAGGCGGGGTTACCCCTAACTGGGTAACTATTGACACGAGTATGCCATCCCCCGGTCGTAACCAACCTTTATCCGGGATCCCGATAACCAACAACCACAAAGTAATAAATTTGCAGCAACAACATAGGTTAAGTATCTGGGCTCCATACCATGATACCACCTCTATCCAGAAGGAAATGAACATACCCTAAGGGGCGCTACCCCCAATAACCTTGCTGCATCTTTCCTGTTTCGACCATTCCGGGGTGTGAGATTCGACGAGGTCACGTCCACAAAGCCACGCTTTGGTTCAAAGCCATGCTTTGGGTCAACAAATGATCAAAGTAATGATCACAAAGATAAATGATCAAACAAATGATCATATCACAAATGATCAAACAACGATCATTACACAGCAACACTTAGCATGTCACATTACTAAATTGGGAATATATCGCTGATAACCTTCAACTACATAACCTCTGAGCTCGTACGTCTCGGAGAAGGGTGTTAAGCTAAAAGAATAAATTCTCCGCCACCAACAGAAATGTATTTGAAAGAAATCTGCTTTATGTCTCAAAATGTAATGTCAGACACGTAACCATACAAGTCTGTTCCGGGTTCGAACAGAACCGAAGGCACTTCCAAAGAAGCCCTTGCAATCCGGATATTTACTAATCACGTTCGGACTTCCCATCACATATGTAGTCTCTATACCGGGGACCAATCGATGCAATGACATTCGACGAGTTGTCCTTTTATTTTTGAAAATATCCGGTCTTCACCACCGGTCTTCAAATGCTATCCATAACGACGTATCACATATTCGGAATGGGATATGTGACATAAAGGTCCTCTCCCGGTTAAACCGAATAGTGAGCGAAATAGTTCAAAAACATATGGATATTGGGATTTCAATTAAGTCCCAACTTATTACCTAAAACTTCTCTTCAAATGGTTTAAACAAATTACCATTTCCAATCTTTTAAACAAAAAGATTAATTTCACAAATTCCATTTACGTATTTCAAAACAAATTTTCATTTCAATTGGATTAACTTGTTAAATCTTTAAATCAAAGATTTAACTTATAGCTTTCAAACCGTTTCTATAAATTGGAAATCATTTTCATTTTAAACTAGAAATCTTTTTAACACAAATTGGAAGTTCATTACTTATGTGAAAGTTTTTATTATTTGAAAACAAACAGTTTTCGTTTCAGAAAATCCAATTATACTTATACGAGTTAAAGTTCTTAATTTATATTCATATTCCCAAATTAATACATTTTAAAATAGTTTAACCCATATATAACTGGTATAACATCTTTAATCCCTAGTTTCAAATTATAGAATTCAGTTTCACATTTTGAATTTAAATTTAAATCAAATTATTTAAATTTCAAACTTTATCAAGTTATTCAAAATAAATTTCATCTTTGAAATTCCTTTTTCAAAAGCTTTACACTTTAAACCCAATCCATTTCAAACCATTTGAATTTAAAAATTCAAACTCAAAAATATTTTCAAAAATCCGTGACTTAATCGATTTCCTCGTGAAATCCATATTTGTGTGTGTATAGTGTGGTCCAAGGGTTTAACACACTAGTGCAACATCATTTCAATCATCACAGATTAAAACATAGAAATATAGTTGATAAGCGATATAAAACTATAACGCTCATCGTCCATTCACAGATTCATAGGTAGTATACAAATGTAAATAAATATACACAGCTCAATCTACAAAACAAAATATCACAAATCAGATAGGATAATCAATTCAAGGCATTTCATACAATACAATCATTCATAAGCATTCAATAAACATTTGTAAGCAGGATTAATTAATTGTTTAATCCTAATTAATTCAATTCATATCTAATTTAGTTAATTACTTATGAATTTATTATTCAATTCAGATTTATTAATTCCAAATCATTTGATATAAATTAATTTATCAAACACTTTAATTAATTAAATTATTCTTAATCAATATTAATTAAATCGACTCTTGAACCAATTATATAATTAATTAACTTCTTAATTAATTATTTCAAGAAATTTACTCTTTAATTACTTACCATTAAGCAATCATCTCATAATAACAAATTATGAATTACCAATTTATCTTTATCATTAATTTAATCAAAATATTCAACTTTAATTACAGTTAGTAATTAACCCCTTAATTGCTTTCATTAAGTAATTAACAATTTACAATTGATTTAATTAATTAATCTAATTTGTTATCAAAATTTATCACATTAATTTTGTTACTTAATAATTCATAGTTAATTATCCTCATTGACTAATAACATTTCTTAATTTACTTCTTAATTAATCTCTAATTATAAACTAATCTAAATTATTAATTTATAAATTAAATACATAAGTCATTCTTTAATTATCTTATTCACTTAAATCATTTTAATACCTTAACAATTTCTAAGATAATCTATTTCTCTATTAAGGACTTCATTAATATTAAAGTGTATTAGAACATTACATTTTAAATTTAAATTCAAATTCCATTTTGAATTTAAGATTTAAAATGGTTAGTGATTTAAACCTTAACCCAATTTAAATTCAATTTTAAAATCCTTTAATAAATGTACATAACCTTTATTACTTACATTTGAAGTTTATATAAGGAAAAGGCTTTTAAACTAAATTTCTATGTAAAATAATTTTGAAAATCCATTAATTATTTAATTTGCAAATTCATTTTCTTTTCACTCAAAAACTTTATAAAAGAATTTCTCAAAATCAAGTTAAACCCTTGTTTGAAACAAAATTTACCTTTTAAAACTATTTTATTTAAACTTATTTTTTAAAACATTCATAATTTAAAATTGATTTAAATTTTGAGATTTGGATTTCAAAACAAACTTGAATCCATTAGTTTCAACTTTGTTTTAAAGCCTTGATTTTAATTCTTGTTCAAAATCCAAATTCCATTTTTTTTTAAGATTCAAAACTTTCATCTCAATTTTACTTAAACTTTGAATTCAAATGCTGTTTTAAAACCTGGTTCAAATCTTGAATTTAAATTTCAAAAGACTGGTTCATCATGCTTAAAAAAAATTGAACTAAGCTTTTAAAACCTGAAACAATCAGGCTTAGCAAACCTGAATGCTTCACTGTCTCGAACCAACCCAAAAACACAGCCTTACCATAAATTTCCCCACCGTGCACGTGCACATCATCGTTCGCCACTTCCGGTCGCCACCCATGCTTCGAGCAAGTCGAAGGTCATCCCCAGCTCCGCTCCCAACCACCCAACTCCGGCCAGTTCAACTCGAACGCGAATTCGAGTGAAATTCGAAACCTGGAACACTCGCCACCCTTATCCCCAACATGTCATCACCAATTTCTCGATGCTCCGACCACCGTAGGCCATCAAACTCTGGCCGCAGCATCGTCTATGACCCATCCACCATCCCTCGAAACTGCGTCGAACTCGATGCATCCAATAGGGTGAACGAATCAAAAGTTCTCGACCCTCCAAAACTAGGTCACCGGAATTTAACCAACTTCCGCCACCACCGTGGTCACCGATCGACCCTCGAAACCCTTTTCCTGTGACCACCGATCACTCCTCCACTCCTCGAAGAACCCTAGCACCTCCAGTACCCTTGATCACCAGCAATCCCCCAAAAACCCATTTCCGTTTAATGTCGAATTGCACCTAAACCACTCAACTAAAAATCGTCATACCATGATTAAAAATCAAGTCTTCTAGTACGAATTCAAGCTATATATTTAAATCAATATTTCATGAAGTTCTAAATTTGGCCAATCTTGAGTTTGTTCAAAGTTTTGGGTTTCCAGAGATAAATTTTAAGTTGTTTTAATCTTAACTAAATTTTTAAAGCTTAGTTTACAATGATATAAACATCCTTTGTTTGAATCTGAAGTTCAATCATCAAATCAGAAAGGAGTAAATGATTTTTGAATTTACAGTTTATGTTCTAAACTGAGAATAGATGGAATTTACATAACAGCCTGTATATCCTACTTTCAATCTACCCATATATACAGATGATTATATATGCACAAACATATATATATATATACACACATACTTATCCACAGGCATATGTACAACAGATTTATTCCTTAAATATTTTTTTTTTTAAAGAAAGGTTACTCACCTATATTTGTGAAGAAATAAACAGAGGAGAGGTTTAGCCTGGGCCCAGAAAATATTTTGAATCCAGAAGATCTGGAAAAATGTTTTGGTTGATCTGCTTTTGATCTGAATTTGGTTGTTGAAATCCTTGTTTGTTGAACTTGCATGCTTGCATACTTCAGATTTACTTTTGCTTTGACCTTCATTTTTAATTTTCCAGTTTATGAATTGAATCCATTTCCACTGGTTTCAGATTTTTCTTTACTTGGTTTGGATGGACAAATAAAATGAAGAAGCTTGGTAGATACAAAGAAGTTTACAGGAGATATATAGAAGATGAGGTTGCTGGGTATATATTTGTACCACAAGATATTTTTTTTTATTTTTATTAATAGGGTGGCTGAGATGATTTTTTAAAGAATTCGAATTGACTATAATATTGATATAGCATTTAATGCCAAGTGCTTCATGTCTCCTATATGTTTACTTGTTTTGTATTTGAATAATTTGTTTACTTCAGATCTTTTCTCAGCTTTGAGGAAATGAACTAAAGTGAGGTTGATATATAGGGAATGAGAAGTTAACAGGGTGTATACTATTTTGTACAGGCTGTTGAATTGTTTAATTAGGCTGAGGTAACTTGTTTTGGGCTGCATTTATGAGCTTGTACTTATAACTATTTCCTCCATCTCGGCTGTACAATATGGAGATAGTATATAAAAGAAAAAGCATCTACAGGGTGTTGCATTTCATTTTTGCTTTTCTTTGTTCCATTTTCTCTTTCTTGTTTTTCTTTCACACTTACATACACATTTATTTCACTTTTATTTTTGCTCTTACTTTATGTACATTTTATTGCCTACATATATATTATTACTTTGTATATTCTAGTTAATGTGTTGTTTTAAATTTTAGCTATACGTATTTATTTTATTTTATACATTTTCCCATATATCTTAAACTTGTATTTCTTATTTTACATTTGCAATTAAAATACCCACATTTTTATTTGAATTTAGAGTAAATTTTACAAACTTTTATTCAAAAAAATAAATTAATTATCATTTTAAAATTAATTAAAATTCGGGATCGTTACATAACATGTCCTTTGCATTGTAAATTCTAACATCTATATACGAACATGTTATACCTTGTACTAAATATCAAGTTACACGAGCACACATATGCACATATGTATGCTTATATATAAATTGAAAATAAATTAAATAAATTTTATCAACAATTTATAAATTTAAATGAGATACATGATTTTATTTAAATTGAATTTAGAAATGTTCTAAATAAATTAGACTACATAGACCCAATAAAGATCCAATATAGTAAAAAATTTAAATTCACCCATAACTTCTACTGTGGGCTGGCCAAGTTTTAACAATGGTATTGGAGTCCAATAGCCAGTGCAGTCTAATTAGTCATGTTAGGGATAACCAATCGAGCTCACAACCAAATTAGTAGAGTGTCTACGAATGGTTGTATCGAATGATTGGATTTGAACAATCAACTACTCTGCCCTACCAAGCTATCAGCCTAGCTCGAACAGATATGTGAGCCCAAAAGGCTGCCCCTAATAGAAGAGGCTTAATATGAATTGGGCATTGGGCTAATTTTCAAAATTGTTTAAAAATTAAAAATTAAACATTTTAAATTTAAAAGTTAAGTTAAAAATAAGATATAAATAAATTATAAAAGTTATTATATAATAATAATTTTCAAAATGTTTGAAAATATATAAATATATTAATTTCGAAATTTTTAAATTTTATTAAGTAGATGTATATAATAAATTAATTAAATTAGTTAATTAATTAATAAATATATACATGTATTATGTATTATGATATATGTTATGTTGTCTTAAAACGTTTAAAATAACATAAGTATACATGTATGTATATGAATTAAATTTTCGACTTAATATAATTTAGTTACAATTGTTTAACTAAACAAATCGATTAAAGGTTAATTAAATAAATACATTAATTAAAGGTTAATTAATCAAATTACAATACACATATATAAGATATATGTGTAATATTAAAGATTATAGTATGTTATAAATATTTAATATAAATGCTACATAAAATTAATTCTTAATTAACTAAAATGTTAATTAATTAAAATTTAATTAATGTAATATTATACATAAGATTATTATGTAAGTAATATAAAATGTAAAAGTTGTATCATAATAAAACTTATGTAATATGAATGTACAATTAAAGGTGGAACATTAAAGAAATCCTAAATAGACTTAAGGAATAAATACAAATGTATATATGCATATACGTGATTTCTGATGCGTCTGACACTTAAATCACGTTAGTACTTCATAAGAAATGCATTATTCCATAAGTCGATATCACTCGTTATAATATATCAAAGATTATGGATCTTTAATATAAAGTTGTCCTCTATCATTTATATATTAATAGATCACTTGCATACCTTTTAATCGTTGAGCTTTCCTCAAGCTAAGGATGTTATGTGCGGTGCTATTATTATTTAGGATAGACGAAGTAAGATAACTGTACATATTGTTGAGCTTTCCTTAAGATAAATGCATTATACTTAGGCAGTCGTGAAATGATAGGTCCGAGTGAATAGTCCCACTTTACTTGTTGAGCTCTTCTCAAGGTAATGGTGGGACTGGGACAAGATACCATGAGTTAGTAGTTGTATGTGATATAACCGATAAGGAGTTATCCATCATATATAGGCCTGTGATTTATCTAGCTTTCCTTGAGGTCAATCCCAAGGCATATGAGTCCTAACAGCCACTACTGAAGTCAAAAGTTTCTATGTTTTGCTTAGGGTTTGATGAAACATGAAAGACTAGTGGGAACCTTATCAAAAAAATTAAATGATAACATTTAACCTTTTTAATATTGTAAGAACATATGCTATATAATGTTATAATAATCTATAATGATAAATTTATGTATTTAATACGTTTGATAAAATGTTTATTAATTAAGATATAAAATGATTTGAATCAAATATTGACAAATAGAAATATGGTATATACTTACTAATAAATTCTTCTTGCATGTCATCTTATTTTACAACAACTAATTACATTCTTAATTTGGTTTCTTACACATTTATTTGGTCGAGACCATGTATTGCATTCTATGAATTTCGAACTCTAGAGCAATACATGTTATCCCGCCTTTTGGCAAGGCCATGACACCAAAGAATTGACTGAAAACCAAAGATGGTTCGTCTTGAAGATTGGATAAACATAAGTTAACTATGGATACTGAAAAAAATTTCCCGAGTCGGGATTGATGTACAATTGATATTGTACGATAAGCGAAGCTATGAAGGTCAACACTCCAAATTTCAAGTCAACCGGAGTTCGTATGCTTAAAACATGGATTGATCAAATTCAAGAAAAGCGCCCACATTCGTATCCATGGAATTTCGTAACCATCAAATCGTGAGCCTTTATTTTATATCCATCTCTCAAGCAGTTTAAGCACATATCCATCGAATACAGACAACTCGGTTCGTATCGATTGCCCACTACATCCCTTCGTATCTATCGAGCACCCATCGGATCATATCCATCATGCCTGTTCAATTCGTATCCATCACTTAGGGACATTTCGTATCATTTCCACCAATACACAACACATATCGTTCATCCTCTCTAGAATTCATGTCGATAGATCAAAGATCGATATGAATCATGCATCCCACAAACGATACGAAACAACACTCTTCTATCGATACGAAATGCTCAAGAACATGTCGATATGAATAGGAATAGGAACCATCGATACGAAGCGGCATTGACCATCAATAAAAAATCAACCAAGTGCTATGGGTACAAAGTGGAATCCCATGATCAATACAAAATACACGTGCTAGCATCAACCGATACAAAACGGTCTATGGGTATTGATATGAAAATGCCTCCGGACAATCGATACAAAATGATGCACACTAAATGGATACGAATGAGGTAACACCAATAGATACGAACGAAGCATAAAAGAGAGGTAGACTTGGTCACTTGGCATAAAAGAGGGTCGATCCTAGAAGATAGCACCACGTCATCTGGTCAACACATGCTAGCATGAATATGAAGATACCGATACGAACGACATCGATACGAGCTCGACAATGCTTTGCAAATCCAAACTTGCATCGATAATATCTCATGACCTGTAAGTCCAAATGCCACCAAATTTTCATAGGAGCTTGCATACTACCTCAAGAATGTTCATGATCGATACTGCCCTAAAAAAACCAAATTTGGATTGATATGAATTTCATGTGTATCGATCCCAAACATCCAGAGATCGATCAAGTGGGCCCAACCATGTTAGAGAAGAAGTCTTTCAAAGTTTGAGACAGATATTCTCAGCCTATGCCTATAAATAGCATCCCTAGGCCTTCAGAAAAGAGATCTTTTGGCTCTTCTATGCCGTTACTCTGCTGAACTCCATTGTTTTTCACATATAACCAATTGTACTCTTGTAAATCAATAGAGAATCATCAATAAAAAACAACTCTTCAAAGTGGATGTAGGCTATCATGTCGAACCACTATAAATCTTGTCTTTCTACTGCTTTCCTTTTAATTTTTTAAGTGTTCTTCATATTTAATTCTACTACATACAATCTATCTGTGATATGCGATTGTGATTTGGTGCTTTCATCTACAATTGGGTGTTTGTGACCAATTTTGGCGCAAATATTTGGTGCTTTCACTGAGAAGGCTAGCATTCAGGGATTCTATAACTTGGACTTTGAAAGCTTAAAAACTTGGATCTGGAAAGCTATGACGAAGCAATCAACGAAGAGAAAAAGAGCGGAGACAAGCCAGCATTAAGGAAGCCAGAAAGCATCCTCAGGAGCTAATCAGACTTCGACCTTCATCGCCAGAGATGAGATGGAGATGATGATGGGACTATGCATGAAGAATTATTGAAAAGGCAGGAGAAGATGATGCAGAATCTACTCCGATGGGTTGGACAAGTTGGAGGGCGGAATCAAGAGAATGCCACTACAGGAGGTGCTAGAGATAGGGAACAGAAGCATGAACAACCAGGGTTCAGAATAGAGCAGGACCATAAGGAGTAGCCCTTGAGCTGGGGGGAACTCCCCAGGAGCATGTTGATCCAATCTCGGGCAGGATACCAGGCGGAACTGTTCAATGTGGAATTGATAGAGGAATGAATGCTCATCTAGGAGAGAAGATTCCAAGATTCCCTCGTGAACTCCGGGGGCAGATAAGAGGCTACTGACAAGGACTATAGCTTGGCAATAGTGATAGGTTAGCAGAGATGGTCATACGAGCATGAGAGGCGGATTAATGAATAGAGATTTAGAAGATGTGAATAGGTGCCCCTTCGCTCCCGCAATCAGATAGGTTGGGAACACACCTGAATTCAAGCTACCAACACTAGAGACGTATGATAGAAGGACATATCCTGTTGTTCATGTGATAAGGTATATGCGACACATGGAGGTACTGGGGGTATCAGAGGAGGTCATGGCCCGGTGTTTCCCCTTGTATCTAACATACATAGCAGCACTATAGTTTAGACAAATGGAGAGCGGCCCATTGGAATGTAGACCGAGTTGAC
Source organism: Allium cepa (assembly GCA_030765085.1). Lineage (NCBI taxonomy): Eukaryota > Viridiplantae > Streptophyta > Magnoliopsida > Asparagales > Amaryllidaceae > Allium > Allium cepa. The sequence continues at coordinate 474,360,242 of CM060929.1, forward strand.
CGAGAAGTTTATGAGGCAGTTCAGAGTTCACATTTCGAGACCCAAGAATGTGACGAGTTTGACAACACTAAAGCAAAGAACCAGGGAATCTCTGAGGAGTTTTCTGGCATGATTCAATGCAGTGGCAGCATCGGTGGATCGACCAGATCCATCCACGGTTCCGATGATAGCTGTATCTGGCATAGCTGATGGCTTAGAATTCAAGAACTCATTGACAAGGGATCCACCCATAAATATAGGAGAGTTTTACCATGAGGTAGAAAGGTTTCTGCGACAAGTGGATGCAAATGCCGAGAGAGAGGAAGAAGATGGAGTTGATGTTTATGCAGTCAAGAGCGGATATCCGCCCAGAAAGGATTCAATTAAGGATAGAGGAAACGGAAAGCAGAGGATAGCTATGGTGAGTCAAAGCGGCCGCGAAAAGTGCCAAGGTTCACCCCTTATTCAGAGCTGAATGACACTTTGGAACAAATCTTCCAAGACACTAGGGGGCAGGTTCCCTACCGGAGGCCAATGAGGAGGGATCCGACCAACAACGGGAGGAAATCAAACAAGTACTGTTTATTCCACGAGTTAAGTGGCCATAGTACGATTGATTGCAGACACTTGAGGGATGAGATAGAAGGGCATATCTGGAATGGCATGCTATTACAATACGTGAGGAGGCGAGCAACAACGGTGGAGCAAGGACGACCACCATCTGCATCAACTGGGAACGGCTCAGGATCGAAGCATCAGCTTTTCATCAACTAATTGAAATAATGACGAATAAGTCGCAAACTCCACACTTGTGCGGTTAAGTCGCAAACGGTCCTCAGGCATGCTCTGAGACGACTATCAACTGCATCAGTATTGGTGTCTGCACTTTGACGTCTCTGTTTTGCTTTTGTCTTCTATTTTTTGCATCTGGACTTGATTTGGTTGGACATTTTGGTTGTAAGACTCATTTTGAATGTAAATATGGTATTTGAAATTCCATAATTGAAAAGTCACTTACACATGTATGCGATCGCGAATGGTCCTCTAGCATGCTGTGAGAGGGCAATAAACCGCCATAACAAACAATTCAGGAACTCACTCGAACGTGAAATCTGACATTAATGATACTAAGTCCCCCTGGGCACACATAATTCGCCTTGAAGGCACCTGACCGCGAACGGTCACAATTCGCCTCAAATGGCATCCGACCTTGAATGGTAACAACTCGCCTCGAATGGCATCCGATCTCGAATGGTCACATATCGCCTCGAGCGTTAATACTGTTGGATCATAGGTTTTGATTGCTGACATGAAACAACAATTCACGAATCTACAATGACAACAACATCCAAACTCAACGACTCAAAGTATGGTTCGTATAGTTATATATTTTAACAAGAGTCATCAAATATGTATATAGAGTCTAGTTTAGTGCTTTGTTAAAATCATTCCTCAAGAATCATCATTCGCGTTCAAATAAACTTGCATGCATAGTTTAATCAAAATCAAGGTTTCAAAGTATGCATGGAGCGAGGCTTGAACCCGGGTCACTAGTTTAGAAGGCAAGTGCTCTAACTAAATGAGCTATGGTGATTTTTGTCTATCAATAGAATTCAGTCGGCTGAACAAGATCATTCAGTCGACCTAGTCTATGCATTTTAACATATATGTGCATGTTTTTAAATTCAGTTGACTGAATGATCAAAGTTGGTCGATTTATTCCTGCAACTATCTTTTCTTATGAAAAGACACCTCTTTTCTGAATATTTTGTCTTCCTCCCTAAGGGTTGCAACCATTGCTGTTCGTAGAGAACTCTTCACCAGTAGTTGCAACTCATCATCTATTATAAATACACTTGAGTTTCATTGATCAAATAACTTAATTCACCTATCTCTAACGTGCATAACATTATCAAATTATTGCTTACATATTTCATACATTCATTGCTTTACATCTCACTTCCATATCTAATAAAGCAATTCTAATCTTCCTATTCTTCATACACACACACACACACACATTACTCTTAAGGAAAAGATCACAGGACGGGTGTACATTTTTGACTTATCAGTGCTATTCAAGAGCATACTCAGTCAGAAACAATTTTATTATTTGTATTGGAAGTCATGTTCGGTTGATCAGGCGGTAGAAGTCCTATTCAGTTGTCTAGGCGGAAGAACTCCTGTTCGGTTGCTCAGGCGGTAGAATTCCTATCCGGTTTTCTAGGCGGTAGATATCCTGTTCGGTTGCTCAGAAAGTGTAATACATGTTCCTTCAGGTTAAGAGAGGGTTGCTAGTTTTAATTCCAGAAGGAGTCTGGGACTGGACGTAGAACGGGAGTTCAAACCAGTATAAAAATATCTGGTGTCTTTTTTTACTGCTTTAATTGTTTGCTTTTTACACTCATATTCCGCATCAGCAGATAACTTAGTTTATATCATACTACCACTACATTTACATTGTTTACAACTGTTGGCCATTTCAATCCTATAGCATAGTCACTTTCATTTGGTATCAAAGCATTTTCATTGGTATCAGTCACTTTCATTTGGTATCGGAGCATAGCGACTTACAAATAGGATCTCGAGCGATCTCCATTCACTTTCAGGTAAGATCATTAATCTCTTTATAGGTAATTAACAAGATATGAACATCCAGTTTATCGAACTATAAAACACACCTTCCTATCGCAAGACATGTTTTGGAAGGCAAGCGTTAATCTCGCCTTTTGGCAAGACCGTGATGCCAAAGAATTGACTGAAAACAAAAGATGGTTCATCTCGAAGATTAGATAAACATAAGTTAACTATGTATACTGACAAATTTTTCCTGAGTCTGGATCAAGGTACCATTGATATGGTACGACAAGCAAAGCTATAAAGGTCAATATGCTCAAGACATGGATCGATCAAAATCAAGAAAACCGCCCGCATTCGTATCCATGGAATTTTGTAACTATCAACGCGTGAGTCCTTATTTCGTATCCATCCCTCAAGCAGTTTAAGTATGTATTCATCGAACAAAGACAACTTGGTTCATATCGGTCGCCCACTACATCCCATCGTATCCATTGAGTACCCATCGGATCGTATCCATTACACCTATTTCGTTTCGTGTCCGTCACCTAGGGACATTTCGTATCGTTTCCACCAATACACAACACGTATCACTCATCCTCTCTAGAATTGTGTCGATCGGTCAAAGATTGATACGAATCATGCATCCTATAGACGATAAGAAACAACACTCTACTATCGATACGAACTAATCAAGAACATGTTGATATGAGTAGGAATAGGAACCATCAATACAAAGCGGCATTGACCATCGATATGAAATCAACCAAGTGCTATGGGTATGAAGTGGCATCCCATGATCGATATGAAATACACGTGCCAACATCAATCGATACGAAATGATCTATGGTTATGGATACAAAAATGCCTCCAGACAATCAATAGGAAGTGATGCACACTAAATGGATACTGTGAGAAATGCGAATTACGGATCTTAAGGCTAGAATTAACACTAGAGAGGGGAGGGTGAATAGTATTTTAAGGAATTACTAAATCTTTTTTATTACGTTAATTTGAACACAAATGTATGCAATATTCAGACACAGATATGATCACAGAATCAGATGTAGAAATAAAGTAAAAGCAATAAAGGAAAGAACAAACTGGATTTTATACTGGTTCGGAGTTACCATACATCCGATCCCGCACATAAGTACGGATTTCCTTTCAAAAGCAATTTTTACAATTACACCCTCAATTTCAAGGCCACGAGATACACCATTCCAGATTCACAATCCTCTAGGTAGAGATACTTGATTTTACGGGCAATAAGTTCACCCAATTGATTTCACAGGCTATAATCACACCTTTTCTCGCTTGATTGATTTCACAGGCCACAATCACACCTTTTCTCGTTTGATTAATTACAAAGAAGCCTATAACTCCGAATAGCACTGAGATCTTGTTGAGATAGTGATAGAGAATCAAACCAGAGATGATCTAGTTAGATTCAATGGTGATTTCGGCAGAGTAATGGTAAAAGTATATACAAAGAATGTGGAAGAAGAAGAGGAGTGAAATCAGAGAAAATATGAATATAAATTCGTTTAAAACTGCCCCTATTGATAGTAGAACAACAGCCATATCCAGTCGTAAAAGGATATGACGAATAGACACTTCTTTTGAAATTCAAAATTTTGAAATCAACTGCCACCTTAACGACAGGAGTCCTTAGGGGTTGTCGATAAGCCTATGGTATTTTTTATAATTTATTTTTCTTTAAAAATAACTTCTATCTTGTATTAAAACTATTTTAAACTTTATAAATATACTTCACTATAGTTAACATACATAAATAAGTATAGAGAATAATATTTTGGTATATATATATATAATTTTACTATGATTTTATATTTAAATCTAAGTATAAATATTAAAAGTTAAATATATTATTATCAAAAGATAGTTTAAAACCAAGGATAATTTTATTTTGAAGATAAAGATTATTTTGAGGCTAAAAGTATTTTAAAACCAGGATATATGTTTTTGATTCTTTTAAAAGGAAGGTTTCAAAATCATTTTAAAAACAAGATATAATTTTGTAAAAACATTTGAATAAAAGTTAGTGGATACAAAACAACGTTCCACTAGATTTTTCGTAGGTTCCATCCTACTTAGGGTTTCATCCCTTTAACAGGCTCGAAGTGGATTCCATTCCACGAATAAATTGGATTTTAAGATGCCAGTGCTTTTCTAAGAGTTTTAACAAAATTCCTAATTAAATTACTTATTATTAAAATCTTGAACTCTTGATAATCTTGATACTCATGAGTCTTCAATCTTGATATCTTGAATCTCTATACTGTACAGTCTTCATTCTTGATACCTGCATGGTTAAATCCTGCATATACATATATATCTAAACTATAATGTTAGTATTTATTTTATAATCTTATTCTAAGGTTGTTGTCATCAAAACCATCTTTTTAGGGACTAACAATCTCCCCCTTTTTGATGATGACAACCTTTGTTTATATAATATTACATCTATCCTAATAACTCCCCCTAAAACTAATAACTCCCCCTTAATCTATGCCTAACTATCCTATTTTATACTTCTCTCCCTTTGTCATCAACAAAAAAATAACTCCAAACCATACAACTCCCCCTTAATCTAGTACTATATGACATGTGATTATAATGATAATGTTATCATAAATAATCATCACTTTATTCTAAAACTAAAAATTACTAACTATCCTAACTAAGAATCCATATATGATAATACTTATAATAGTGATAATGTGAGAAATCAAATATAAGAACACAAATTATTTATTAATTATATATTGTTTTATTTACAGTTGTGTAGAAGACGAAAGTAATATCATACAACAATAGGAAAGAGGGAAAAGAAACTAATGTGTGTCCTTGAAAATGGAAGATCTATGAACCAAACAATTTGGGTAGTGGAAACAGAAATTTCCACGTTGTTCGACTAGATTTCCATCATTATCAAAGCACACTTTACCAACGCAAACGACTTTGTCGCCATCTTCAGCATGCTCTTCTTCCATGAAGGCTTCTTCTTCTTCTTCCTCTGTCCTCTTGCACTTGATCTCCTGAAGATTCTTCATCAATCATGATCGGATTAGCGTGATTGTCCATTAGAAATTTTTGCAAATTTCTAAGGATTTTGCCTTGCCATTCTTGTTCTTTGGCCATTCTGAGTTGCACTACTTGAATTTCAGTCATTAGTTGCAGTGCATGCTTCAAGGAATCCTTTATTTTCATCACTCATGCAAGCGTAGTTCGTTGAAATGGTCCAGTAGAAGGAGAAGGGAATGAAAAGGTTGAATTTTTGTTTGATTGGAAGAGGAGGCCATTGTTTTATTATTTTCAGAAGTTAGAACAGAGAAACTACAGAAGGAATGAACAAAATTTCGAAATAAGAAGAATATATAACCACTTATTTGAAATTTGGTGGGAAAATTTCAAAAAAAAAAAAATCGTTACACGTCGACAAGGGTAAGAGGGGGTTGTCGACATGGTATCTATATTTTTGCTATTTGATTTATTTTAATTTAATTTTTAGTTATACTTTATTATTTATATTCTATATTTCAGTTATTGAACAAATACCTAATTCTCTTCTTAATTCAGTAAATATAGATTCAATTAAGGGTTTTGTTAAGATAACAGCAATTTGGTTCTCGGAATTGATATAATCGAGAGTAATTACTTCCTTACTTATATTATCTCTGAGAAAATGATGTCTGATATCAATATGTTTAGTTCGAGCATGATAGAGTAGTATTTTTGGATAAATTTATTACACTAGTATTATCACAATAAATTGGTGATTTTAAGATATTTAAACCAAAATCTTTTAAAGTTTGTTGCATATATATAACTTGAGAACAAGCTAAAGCAGTAGAAATATACTCTACTTCGGTTGTTGATAAGGAAACTGTGTTTTGCTTTTTACTAAACAAGGAAATCAGAGAATGCCCCAAAAAGTGACAAGTTCCACTTGTACTTTTTCGGACTGATTTATAACCAGCATAATCAGCATCACAGTAGGATATTAATTCAAAGAATCTTTTCTTGGATAAAATAATCCATAATCAAAGGCGTGTTTAACATATCTTATGATACGTTTTACAGCTTTTAAGTGGGACTCTTTAGGTCGGGATAGATATCTTGCACAGAGACAAACACTATGCATGATATCAGGTGTACTAGCAGTGATATAGAGTAGTGATCCAATAATTCCTCTATATAATTTTTGATCTATATCTTTCGAGAGATCTTCTTTACTTAGGTACTCATTGGTTGCCATGGGAGTGGGTTTTCTACTTGCAGTATTCAAACCAAATTTATTAACTAGGTCTTTAGCATATTTTTCCTGACTAATAAAGATACCATTATATAATTGTTTTATTTGCAATCCTAGAAAGAAGTTTAATTCATCCATATGACTCATCTCAAACTCTTTTGTCATTATTTCAAAAAATTCTTTGTTCATTTCAAAATTAATTGATCCAAAAATGGTATCATCTATGTAAACTTGTACTAGTTGAATATCATTTTTATTTCTTTTAATAAAAGGAGTATTATCTACTATACCAACTTCAAAGTTTGATTGAAATAAGTAAGATCTTAGTCCATCATACCAGGCTCTAGGAGCTTGTTTTAGACCATATAGAGCTTTCTTAAGTTTGTAAACATGATTTGGTAATTTTCTATTTTCAAAAAGTGGTGGTTGTTCAACATATATTTCCTCTTTTACAAATCCACTTAAAAAGGCGCTTTTAACATCCATTTGATATAATTTGAAATTATTATGATTTGTGAAAGCAAGTAGAATCCTAATGGCTTCTATTCTTGCTGCCGGAGTAAAGATTTCATCAAAATCTATTCCTTCTTCTTGACAATAACCTTGAGTGACTAACCGAGCTTTATTTCTAACAACCTCTTCTTGTTCATTCATTTTATTTTTATAAACCTATTTAGTTCCAGTTATAGTTTTATTTTCAGGTCTAGGAACAAGTTCCCAAACATCAATTCTAGTGAATTGATTTAGTTCTTCTTGCATAGCTAAAATCCATGAATCATCAGTTGATGCTTTTTTTGGATTTTTGGGTTCAATAGTTGACATAATGGTTACATTGCTCATTTTACTTAATTGAATTCTTATTTTTAACAACAGATTGCATATCTCCAAGTACATTTTCTATAGGATGATCTTTTAAAAGTTTATTCTTTTTATTAAGATGATTAATTTCATTATTAGTTTCAGTTGACTCTTGATTTTAAGTGATTAAATCCTCTTCATCATTTGTATCTTCAAAATTTTTGAGGGTTTCATTAAAATAAACATGCATTGTTTCTTCAATGGTGTTAGTTCTTAAATTAAACACTCTATACGCTTTACTTCTATTAGAATATCCAATAAAGATACCTTTGTTGGATTTAGGATCAAATTTATCTAAGTTATCTTTTTTATTTAAAATAAAACATTTACTGTAAAGGCCCGCAAATCCGTACCACTTTGAGTTGACAAAAACAACCTCTTTTCAGCCCAAAATGACACAAAAGTACGAATCTTCGGGTAAAAGAAGAAAGAGGTAGAAGAAGAAGAAAAGAAAACAACATCAGAATCTCACATCGCAGCGGAATAAAATATAATATATAGAATACAGCTTTTAAATACAAAGAATCTGTACTGTCATATATATATACACACATACCATATCAGAGTACATCAATCAATCATACATGACCATACACAGCGGAAATAATAGACAAATACGGAAATACGCTCTGTCATCCAGCTCGTCTCCTGAGCTCCAGCATATAACATGAACCTGTTTAACTCGGTCTGACCCGAGCATCATATAAAACAACACCCGAGTCAGTCTGGAATGCCATCATGGGAAAATCACACTCAATTGGATTATTAAAGTTTCAAAAATTCCTTTGAAAACAAAAGCATCTCGTAAGACCACGCCACAAATAAACATGTCGGGTTTTTACCTTACGATAGCTAAAACAATTTTTATTAAAGTTCTCTGATATTATTATAGTGTCTATAGAAAGTAAAATAGAATCTAGCTGAAATGCTTGCATCTCACGTTTCAGCAATAGTTGGGCACAATCAAAACCGTACAGGCGCTTATTGGAGATTGGATTCCATACAATGGCAGGGCTACTGGGGTACCGCCCGTCACAGTACCTGGTCTAGATCAGAGTACCGAGGAGCCACCCTAACTCCCCTGCAACACAAGACCGGAACCATCCCTTACTGGACAGTCCCAAGCAAGATCACCCTGCAGTTGGCGCGACCAACCGCCCACTAAGCCGAAGTAAAAGGGAAATCTAGACATGGGAAACCTCACTCTCCAGTGGGGGCTACCCACGAAGTCTTGCTGCACCTCCCCTATTTTAGCCATTCCCGGTTGATGAGGCTTGAGGTTAAGCGTTACCTTTCAAGAACGAGTCCCACTTAGGATGCTCATCGTCCACCTGACGATGTTCTGAAAGCATTCAATCCATACAAGTTGCCCTGGGTCTGGACAAACCGAATCACCGTCTTCAACTCTTCACGGTCTTCATTCGTTAACGTTCAAACCGGATCGAAGTGGTTTTCAAATAATTAAATCCGATCCTGGACTCTTCGAAACGATCAGCGCATTGTTCAATATTGATAGTCGGTTATTTAACTATCAATTAATCATACACAAGCAACCACCAAATAATTTTCACAAATTATTTATCGCAAATATCATTCAGATATTATTTTCATTTTAACCCATTTGAAATAAATTTTCAAAGCCCCTTTTATCTCCATGAAATCGTTTATCTGATTTCTTATTTTCACCCACATTTTGATTTACCTTTGAAAATATCCTTTATTTTCTCATTCATTCCTCAAAAATCAATTTCACTCTTCTTATATATTCTCAAACCCAATTTCTCCATTTTATAAGATTTCTCCTAAATCTTATTTCATTTAAATAAATTTGCTTACCAACACAAGAGGATTTTAATTGGATTTTAAAAACATTTCGAAAACATATAGATTTATAAAATAAGTAATATTGAATATTAAAATTTATATCTAGTTATTTATAAGTTTCAAAGCTGGTTTTAGAAAAATTAGAGTTTATTACATATAATTGCTAAACCTTCAAAAATAACTAATTTTAACTATTTAAGTGATTTATAAAAACCTATATAGTATAATAATTTGAAAATACTCCTTTTTAAATAACTTTATAATTTTAGGAAATCCAATATCCATCTATACATACCTCTTGTCCACAATTCATTTCTTACCTTCGGAAATATTCTACTATTTCCATTTCAAACAAATTTATAACTCAATATGAGTTCATCTTGACTTATCCTTGCCAATATATACTGATATCTTCCTATCTCGTTTATAAACTCCGTTGATAAATTTAATAAAATCTCTTTGAGTTCACTTTATTTATAAAGATAGTTTTATTTAAGAATTCCACCTTAATAATTTATTTCCTTTATATAAATTTCATATTGCTCTTTAAATAAATTCCATTCATTACTTAATAATATTCTTTTTTATTTCTTAATAAAAATCTCTTATTTTACTCCTTAACAAAATTTCTTTTTATCCCTAAAAAAAAAGATTTTACTTATTGATTACAATAATTCTTCCAATGTTTAATAGATTAAATTTTCCCAAAACTCAATTTTAACCAATTTCAGTTTATAAAATACTTTTATTTCTTTTTCCCCATTCTCAAGTTGAAGTTTCAAGTTCCAATATTATTTCCTATTGAGTTTTCTTTAACTTCCTTAAATTGATTTATCAACGGTAGTAAAGTTTCAAATTTCAGCTTCCTTGTTATTCAATAGTTAATATTTCAATTCACATATAAAGCCATCCATCTCAATTTATCATTCTATTACAGAACAACATAAATATGAGATAAAAATAAATATTTTTTTTGAGGAATCCTGTTGGATCCCTCCAACCTGTTTTCCCTGCATCCACAGATGTTAGCACAAATAAAATACCAATTCCACTTCAATGGTGGAATATTGCAGTATATGGGGTTCATATATTATCATCCGCTATTATGCGACATATAGGGTCTATTTAATTATTCACCAATTTCAACCATCATTCAAGCTATCCAACAATAAATTTAAATTCAACAATTTAAATTTAAAATCAACTGAGTGAGATTAACTCACCTTTGCCCCTCCTTTTTAAATTTGCAAATTTGTTCCAACCTGGCTTGTTTCCTTGATTTTGACCTTAAATAACAATTTATATGATTTTATTAATATTCGAACAATCGAATAATTATTTATCGTTTAAATAAATTTATGTTAATCTAATAAATTTAATTTTAACTGGTGGTGAAATTTTAAACAAAAGAATTAAATTTTCAAAGTCCTATATGTATATATTTTTTTACTCTAAAGAAAATTAATTTATTTTCTTAACATATATTTTTAATTTAAAACAAACGGAATTTTTAACTTTACAGTAATTTTTTTTTGTTTTCTGTTTCTGCATATATAAAAATCTGCGTATTTTTCTTTCTAAAATCCTATTTTTAAACTTTACTGTTTTTCTGCAACATATTCGTAAATTCACTTGAAAATTAAAACGAGAGCTAAAACTAATTTATATATATTCCAGTCAGTAAAATATATTATATCAAGTTAAAAAAAATCAGAAATTGAAATCTAAATCTAACTGTATATTTTTTTATTTTTTTATTTATTTATATAATCCATATATATTAACATCAATCTGGAAACAGCTTAATCCATATATGCATTAACGAAATTTGAACGCTAAGATCTAACCTCACTGACTTGCGAACCCAGGACCTGACTACGATGCCACCACGACCACCGACGTCGCCTTGGATTGCACGCGTGTCTCGAAAGATTCACCGAGATCCAACTTCATCACCCAGAACTCCCTACGGCCTCGCGTTCATCGATCTTCCCAACGACGGAATTGTCGCCACCCTCCATGCCCTAGCTTGCCCATGACGCCGCGTGACATCCACGCAATCGCGCCCCTCGTCTCGAGATCTAGCTACAAAACTCACGGCTCGGCCATCATTGCTCGCATGCGAATCGATTTCGCTCGTTCCCCTCTTTCTCCCCTTTTTTTATTCCGAATGCCATGAATCGGCTTGAGGGAGGAAGTGGGAAAAAGTTTTGATTTTGCTCGATTACCATTGAAGACAGAAGAAGGACGAATGGATTTATAAGAGGAGATGCGACCTCGATTTGATTTCGTTCGAACAAAAAGTTAAGTGGCTGCCATTTTTTTTGAAGATAAGCTTAAGTATGATTTTTGAAAAAGAAAGAGGCCAGTTACAATTAAAAGAACGAAGGCAATAGCTTTCTCCAGAAGCATAGAACGACGCGATTGAATTTGAGGTGACGGGTTGCGTATAAGGGAAGCTGAAAGAAAAATTACGGCTGATGAAAAGATGGAAGATATTTTTAAGTTAAAACGATTAATTATTTTCGAAGCGTTTTTAACACGTACGATCACATGATGACTCCGAATGCTAAGAAATTTGACATCCGGCAACAATTCAATATTACAGATTCAACGGAACTGGTTTCGTCAAATTCCGAAACTGTGCCTCGGAAGGTTATTTTTAAATATTAATTTAAACGATGTAAATTTAAAATTGAACAAACAACAGTAAAATTCAATTCTAATCCATCTATTATCCTCAGTATTATCAATATAAAGTTTATAAGCCTTTGAAATATTTTTAACAAACTTATAATTCCAAATTTTATATTTTACCCAATATCCAATTACCACTTTAATAATTTAATTAATTCAATAGGTCGTCATATATTTTAAATTTGGAATCCTTTTATTAAATAAAAACCCAACTTTTCATATTAAAATCAATTCACAACTCGGACCAGATATTTAAATCCATTTAAATATCTCAAATTAACCATCCAAAAATCCGGGTTGTTACATTCCTCCCCTCTTAAAAGAATTTTGTCCCCGAAATTACTAGCTCATAAGAATGTCCTAACCCGCTAACTATTTTTTTCAAAACCAACCATTCAACATCCTACCAAACTATCTTTTTAATAAAAGACGCATTATCCTTCTAATTAACTTTCCAAACTATTCCCTAGTTTCAAACTATACTATTTGTTTAACCATTCAAGTTTCAATTTAAAACTAAATTTTGAATTATCAAAAAATTTCTCAAAATTTTTCTAATTCCCGAAATTTTTTGCCAGCGTCTCCTTTGCGCGGCTAGCTCGGTACAACTACAAAATGGCTGTACGGCCTCTCAAAAACCCAAAAGAAAACAAAAGGCCAAGTGGCTCGATCAAAACCCCAATCAATTTTCATATAGAAATTCAAACACATACCTTTTTGTCGAGCATTTCTTATTTATCTTCTGAAATCAAAATCAATTCTCTTTCCCTTTAGATTACCTGCATATCTTACACAGCAATATATCCAATCACAATATACAAAACATTTTATCGCCTTTCTTACAAATGTCAATATCCATTCATTCAAATATTATTTTAGATTAAGTTAGTATAAGCATCTTATGTATTTCTTATATTTATTTTCTATCTTACTACTTTAGTGTGTATTTATTCCTATTCAAATTGATTCTTCCATTTCCATATGAATTCAATTTATCTTTAACTCTAAACATTTAAATTTTATTTATATCAAATTCATGTCATTATTTAAAATTAGTTTCATTCACTAACTTATTTCAATTTTCAATTTGAAAACGTTCGTCGTTCACAAAATTTTCAGAAAATTTCAAAAATTTTCTAACCCCTAAAATTTCTAAATTTTTTTGGCAGAGTCCCCTTTGTACGGAGGAACTTTTGCAATTTGACAATAGATATAAATATATATACATCGACCCACACGGTCGGAAAACCAAAAAAACAGTTCATATTTCCTAGTTTGTATTGCGTAGGCGTACCTTATTTAGCATTTTAAGCAAGTGGCGAATTTTATTTTAGCATTTACGTGCCCAAAGTCCCGCTATACAGTCTTCTGGTACCTGTACTTACTCAATTTAAGCACATAAAATATCATATTTATGAAATTTACAACATTCTACCCATATAAATAACCACAACAATCAATAACATAAATAATGCACCATAAATACTTCCACAAGCAATTTGTATAGTTTCCTAACTAATTAAATTGGTTTCTTAACCAATTCATATACCATTTGCATTCAACTATAAGTGAGTTATGACTCATTTCCTTAACTTAAATTCCTTTTTTAAGTCCAAACAATTCATTTCCAATTTAATTGATTTCAAAATCAATTCTGCTACTTATCAATTCAAAGTCATATTCTATAAACAATGTATACAGGCAGTTTGTATAAACAATTGATAAGGTTCCAATTAAATCCAATTGCTTTTACTCAATTTATATCATCATATCCTATTCAGGATGATTTCCAATATCATTCTTTTTATATTCAATTTATTTTTAATTCAATCTATTTAATATTTACGGCAAATGGTGAAAAACAAGTTTATTTACTTCTATCATTCCATAGAACCTATTCAATCTTGCTTACGACAACAACAATTACTTCCATGTAACTTCGTCAATATCCATCTAAACAACAGTTTCTTTCGTTTTATATCTATTTTAAAATTGATTCCCACTCAATTTATATTTAAATCCGTTCCATTCCAATTTCTTTACCATCTATATATTTGCATTTACTTTATTTTTACATTGAGTTTTATTTCAAACCCATTTATAAAGCTTGACAACTTCCATGCTTATACTTAATAACCATTTCCCAAATTTATACAAGTCATGTTTCATTCAATTCTATATTTAAGTCAATTCACTTTAAATCACTTCATGTCATAACTTAAGTCATTTCATTTGCCAAAAATTCTTTTTCAATTTAATTTGATTCTATTTAAATCAAATCTCTTTCATTTATTACTTAGTTCATTTAATTTATTTACTCAATTCATTTAAAAATTTCAATTTCCCTATTCGATTCATTCTCGAACTTATTTAATTAATTTCAAGACCATCTCCACTTTATTTATATCATCTGGAATTTATTCGCACTTCAAGCCAGTTCATTTATAATCCAATTTCATTTTACTTGCTAACCAATCCAAGTTGAATTTTATGTTTATAACTCGAGGTCTATTCCTCCCATTTACTTTAATTCACAATCCAATTTTACTAACTTCTATTTGTCCAATTCAAACTTCATTTTCATATTTAATTTTGGATTTCTTTTACATTTCGAAAGTTCAAAACAATTCTATCTTGGCTTATTTATTTCACTTCAAACTCCAGATCTTACCTGTATTAAGCAAGCATACCTTTTATTTTAATCATTTAAATTCTTTTGATAAGCCACCGGAGTTTATTTATACAAATTCAATTTTATTACCCAACTATTTCCATTCGAATAAAGATTTTATTTCATTCAACTTAAATTATTCAAGCTTTTACTAAATAAACTTTCACTTTCCTCGAAGCTACGCTTCTATAAAGATTAATCTTAAGTTAATTTACTTATTTCAATTTCATGCTTAAATCCATTTCCAATTTATTTGATACTCACCTAGATCAAATTCCATTTATTTTTTTAAGATTAAATCCAAGGCCATATTTATTCCATCCATACTTGAATTGATTTTTATTTGCAAATTCAAATTATCTCTAAGTTAATTCCATTCCACAACAACTTTAATTCATATTTAATTTACTTACACTTCCATGTTGAATTTAATAACTCGGATTTCATTTCCAATTCCATTATTACCTCACAATCCAATTCCAATTTAAATCTCATTAACCTATTCAATTAACCAATTTATTCCAAATCAGTTCACTTTCACTTCCAATTCTACATTGGAATTTTTTTTTTCAAAAATCATCTTATTACTTTATCTGTGTTCAATTTTATTTTATAATTCCGATTTGGATTTTATTTCATTCTCCAAATATACAAAACAGTTTTATTTCGGCTTACTCTTTTATTTCTTCATACTTTTCTCCTATAAGTCACACATTTATATCTTTTTCTTTCACATTACTACCCATTTAAAGCTTGAATATGTTCACATTTCATTTTAACTTGAGATTGAACACTCATCCATAGCCAAAAATATTCTTAATAAATGGGTTGCCAATTTCCCTTATAAGCTATCGGAATATATTTATCCCAATTCAATTTCATTTCAACTTACTTTTATTTATTTAAGTAAGAAATTGAATTCATTTAACATCATCTATAACTCAACTAAATTTTATTTCAATCTTATATTTAAATTCGATTATTAAGCTTAAGTTAATCTCAACCAAAATTTTATTTCTATTAAATTTCCCAATCCAATTCATTTACATTCTAAATTTGATTTACTTTATCAATTTATTTATATCATCATTATTATTATTCATCATTTGTTAAATTCCAAACAATTAAATTTTCAACTTTTTATAATCCCATTTGTCTAAATATTAGCATCCAACATCCAAGTTATAATAATTTCAGAAAATATTTCTTTTTATATCAAAATATATTTTGGATGAAATTATTTCATTCACCCACCTTTGAAAACAATATTGTGTCGAATTGCCCTATTCAAGTGTTTAGAAACCCCTTCGGCATAGTTGTACAGACTCTGCTGACGAAGGTTCATTTGCCACTCAATAAATCAATCAACACAATATAAAACCAATTTATATTCACTAACAAATACGCGCTCATATCTATTAATACGCTCAAACTCATTCTAGAGTACCAATGACTCTATCTCTAATGAGTAATTCCCACCAGAGCCAAGGTTCTCGCTTAACCTTTCAGCTCTGATACCAAGTGTAAAGGCCCGCAAATCTGTACCACTTTGAGCTGACAAAAACAACCTCTTTTCATCCCAAAATGACACAAAAGTACGAGTCTTCGTGTAAAAGAAGAAAGAGGTAGAAGAAGAAGAAAAAAACAACATCAGAACCTCACATCACAGTGGAATAAAATATAATATATAGAATACATCTTTTAAATACAAAGAATCTGTACTGTCATATATATATATATATACATACCATATCAGAGTACATCAATCAATCATACATGACCATACACGGCGGAAATAATAGACAAATACGGAAATACGCTCTGTCATCCAGCTCGTCTCCTGAGCTCTAACATATAACATGAACCTGCTTAACTCGGTCTGACCCGAGCATCATATAAAACAACACCCGAGTCAGTCTGGAATACCAGCGTGATAAAATCACACTCAATTGGATTATTAAAGTTTCAAAAATTCCTTTGAAAACAAAAGCATCTCGTAAGACCACGCCACCAATAAATATGTCGGGTTTTTACCTTACGATAGCTAAAACAATTTTTATTAAAGTTCTCTGATATTATTATAGTGTCTATAGAAAGTAAAATAGAATCTAGCTGAAATGCTTGCATCTCACGTTTCAGCAATAGTTGGGCACAATCAAAACCGTACAGGCGCTTATTGGAGATTGGATTCCATACAATGGCAGGGCTACTGGGGTACCGCCCGTCACAGTACCTGGTCTAGATCAGAGTACCGAGGAGCCAACCTAACTCCCCTGCAACACAAGATCGGAACCATCCCTTACTGGACAGTCCCAAGCAAGATCACCCAGCAGTTGGCGCGACCAACCGCCCACTAAGCCGAAGTAAAAGGGAGATCTAGACAGAGAAAACCTCACTCTCCAGTGGGGGTTACCCACGAAGTCTTGCTGCACCTCCCCTATTTTAGCCATTCCCGGTTGATGAGGCTTGGGGTTAAGCGCTACCTTTCAAGAACTGTCCCACTTAGGATGCTCATCGTCCACCTGACGATGTTCTGAAAGCATTCAATCCATACAAGTTGCCCTGGGTCTGGACAAACCGAATCACCGTCTTCAACTCTTCACGGTCTTCATTCGTTAATGTTCAAACCGGATCGAAGTGGTTTTCGGATAATTAAATCCGATCCTAGACTCTTCGAAACGATCAACGCATTGTTCAATATTGATAGTCGGTTATTTAACTATCAATTAATCATACACAAGCAAGCACCAAATAATTTTCACAAATTATTTGTCGCAAATATCATTCAGATATTATTTTCATTTTAACACATTTGAAATAAATTTTCAATGCCCCTTTTATCTTCATGAAATCGTTTATCTGATTTCTTATTTTCACCCACATTTTGATTTACCTTTGAAAATATCCTTTATTTTCTCATTCATTCCCATTTTATAAGATTTCTCCTAAATCTTATCTCATTTAAATAAATTTGCTTACCAGCACAAGAGGATTTTAATTGGATTTTAAAAACATTTCAAAAACATATAGATTTATAAAATAAGTAATATTAAATATTAAAATATATATCTAGATATTTATAAGTTTCAAAGCTGGTTTTAGAAAAATTAGAGTTTATTACATATAATTGCTAAACCTTCAAAAATAACTTATTTTAACTATTTTAAATTCAAAAGTGATTTATAAAAACCTATATAGTATAATAATTTAAAAATACTCCTTTTTAAATAACTTTATAATTTTAGGAAATCCAATATCCATCTATACATACCTCTTGTCCCCAATTCACTTCTTACCTTCAGAAATATTCTACTATTTCCATTTCAAACAAATTTATAACTCAATATGAGTTCATCTTGACTTATCCTTGCCAATATATACTGATATCTTCCTATCTCGTTTATAAACTCCGTTGATAAATTTATAAAATCTCTTTGAGTTCACTTTATTTATAAAGATAGTTTTATTTAAGAATTCCACCTTAATAATTTATTTCCTTTATATAAATTTTATATTGCTCTTTAAACAAATTCCATTCATTACTTAATAAAATTCTTTTTTATTTCTTCATAAAAATCTCTTATTTGTACTCCTTAACAACATTTCATTTTATTCCTAAAAAAAAAGATTTTACTTATTGATTACAATAATTCTTCCAGTGTTTAATATATTAAATTTTCCCAAAACTCAATTTTAACCAATTTCAGTTTATAAAATACTTTTATTTCTTTTTCTCCATTCTCAAGTTAAAGTTTCAAATTACAATAATATTTCCTATTGAGTTTTATTTAACTTCCTTAAATTGATTTATCAACGGTAGTAAAGTTTCAAATTTCAGCTTCCTTGTTATTCAATAGTTAATATTTCAATTCATATATAAAGCCATCCATCTCAATTTATCATTCTATTACAGAACAACATATATATGAGATAAAAATAAATATTTTTTTGAGGAATCCTGTTGGATCCCTCCAACCTGTTTTCCCTGCATCCACAGATGTTAGCACAAATAAAATACTAATTCCACTTCAATGGTGGAATATTGCAGAATATGGGGTTTGTAACAACCCGATATTTTCAGCCATTCACATCCACACATGCCGGACTTGAATTGCTCAAAATATCGCATTGTAAATAAATTTGGAGCAAATGAAATACAATCACGGAATCACAGATACAGAAATATCAGAATAACTCGCAGCGGAATATAAAATACATAGTAGTTCATGAAGCTACTACGGCAGAGTCTCAAACTAAATACATAATACAGTCTGAAAACAACATAATAGAAATCCCAAATACATAGAAGTTCACTAATACATGAGATAAACTCGAACATCTGAAACAGAAAGTAGATATAAATGTAGATAAGAAGAAACTCCAGCAAAGACCAGCTCTAGAAAGAGAATCCAAAGCTGTGAATACTCGGGCTGACCCGAGTGTAAAGTAAAACACAAAACACTCGAGTCAGGATAATATATACTTATATAATGTAAACCAACTCAAGTGAACTGTAGTAGAAATGCACAATAACTTAAAGGATGCTTGGGATCGCCCATCCTTTAAGAATCTGTTAAACTATAAATTAAATACATCCCGTGGTTAAAATTTCAAAATGGTATTTTATACTTCAAAATCAAATATCATTTCAAAATTCAATATCATTCAAAAATCCATTTCAAAATATCAAAATATCATATCTTCCAAACCACATTCATTTTTATTTAATTTACATACCATTAAAAAACGCATTTCAAAATAGTTTATATTTCGTAATAAATTACTTCATTTTAAATCATAAAATGAAGTTATTATATTTAATAATTAAATTATTAAATTTCCAAAATGTAAATCTTTCAAAGTTCATTTATTTACTTAATTTATTGAAATAGATGGAAATTCAACTTTCGCAGCATTTAGAAATTGCTACAGAAAGTCATTCAAAACAGTTCAATTTAACAACAGATAGCATTTAAAAATGTTATAATAGAGTTACATCAGCTTCAATAAAACTTAGTTAAATTCAACAATTATAACATTTAAAAAAAATGCTATAATAGCCTTTAATTAAACTTAGCCATTTGGTTCATTATTATCCACTACAACGTTTACAAATACTGTATTATCATTTACATTAGAATTAATAGCATTTTAGAAATGCACTTAATTAACTTCAAATATTAAGTATAATTTCACAAACAATTATATTTTTATTTAAATCATTTTTAACTTATAAAATCATATAATTTCACTTTTAAAACAATCATTTAAATACCCTTATATTCATGATTTTATAAAGTTAAATCTCCATTCAAAAATCAAGATTTAATGATAATTCACTTATTAAATTCCAACATTAAATTTAAATTCATTAAATTAAATTTAACTTAACAATTAAGTTTAAATTTCAATTATAACTTAATTTCATTTTTATTTACTTGACTTAAAATTCACTTTTAAGCCAAATTCACAAATTTCCAAATTTTTGTTATATTTCAAAATTTCAACTTAAATATTCATTCATTTCACATTTTAACTTTATTCAAAAATCATTAATATATTATAAAAATCATTTTTAATTCATTTAATTCAAAATATCATAAATTTATAATATTTTAATATTTAATTTAAATTTCATTTATCACCAAATTATAATTTCCAAAATAACTTACATTTTAGATTTCCTAACTTTACCATTTATTTATGTCACCTATAAATTTTCAGAAAATCAATAATGCTTTACAAAAATCATTTTTAATAAAATTTAAATCAAAAGATTATAATATTTACATTTCTAAAATAATTTAAATTTTTTAGAAAAACATATTTTAACAACGGGTCTGTATTTCATTTTCTAGCCTAGGTAAAGTGATACAGGTAATATATCATTTCAACCCGTAATTTACAAAGAAAACCCGGGTTTGATCATTTCAAACCCGCAATTCCAAGTAAAAGAAAGCAATTAAAAATCATTCAGGCCTATCGTTTCAGCCCATAATGATTTTCTCATATTCTAAAGTCCGTTCGGGTATGTATCATTTCAACCCATAGTGATTCTAGTCTACAGGGAACTTGCAGCTTGATAAACTGATGAAAGTAACATAATAGCATGAAATAATAGTAACATATGATATAACAGGTGTAAATATAGGTGTGAACATCATATGAATATAATATAGCAGTTATAACAGGATGATATGCATTTACAGATTCAGGTGATGTCAGTTTATCACTATATAAGTACATATTAGTCTGGTGAGATTTACTCACTGTTTTGAGCCGGAGACACAATGACGAATTGCACAACGGGATCTACACAAGCACAAAAGAACGATATAGATACGAAATGGAGGATTAATTCCCTTGAATACAAATCAAACAAACAATATAACAATTATAAGGTTTCAGACCAAAAATACGATAAACGATGCTAGAAATACTTCATAAAACAAAGCTGAAATGCTCTCCACTTGCTTCCGACATCTCATAGGCTCAGCCAAAGGTAGAGTACAGGCCTAAGACAATGATTTAGGGTCAAGTCTGGGTTGCTAAGGTCGGCCTAGCATGAGTTTGAGTGATGGTGTAAAGGTGGATGAAGGCAAGAACACAAAATCATGCATACACATGGGTTTTGGGCCATGAATTGGGCTCGGCCAAGGCCCTAGGTGTCACGGCCAGAGGAGTGGGGTCCACTGTGGTGGTGTGGCCATGGGTGCTGGAGGTAATGGAGGTGGTGGTGGTGGATTAGGGGCGGCCATGGTTGGTGGAAGTGGTGGATGTGGAAGCTAGTGCCCGGCTAGGTCAATATGATGGGTGTTTTGAAGCTTTTGCGGATATGCATCACCAAGGGGGTTCATGGCATGGGTCGCTGGTGAGGAGGAGGTGCTGATGGTGTGTCATCAGGTGGTGGAGGCGGTTAGGCAGCAAGGTGGCATGGTTGAACCTACATGAGGTGAAGCAAGTGCAAAATCAAACTAGAAAAATCAACATAAGTGAACAAAAGAAGATAAAAGGAAACAGAATTTTACCAAACTTCTCAATCAAGAGGAGGTCGAAATTTTTTTCAGGAAGGAGGAAAAAGATGTACGTGAATGAAGAATGGAGGTAGGCAGCTGAATTATGTGAGTAGTTATGGCTAATTGATGGCAAAATTAAGTTAAAATGTGAAAAGGTGGGAAAATCGAAAGCCATAGGAAACAAAAGGTCACAAACCCTTTCAATTTACCTTTTATTATTTATATAAATTTATGTAGCTGAAATAATAATAATATCAGATAAGATTTCGAAATTTTTAACAAATATACAAATATATATAATATTTATCAATTATGTAAAGTAAAATTAAGGAAAATAGTTAAAACAGTGAACTAAACTAGCAAAATTTGAAGTTAAATGAAATAATTTTTAGAAAATTCATATAAGCTTGTAAAGTATTTTTAAACATAAATAATAACATAAAATACAAATATATTCACAAAATAAATATTTAAAATTTAATTTAAATATAAAATTTTAATGCAGAAAATAGCAGAAAATGGAAAACAGCCCTTAAAAATAGGAAATCAACACAGAAATTTTTGGAAAAATTCTATTATTATTTTAAAAATATTTAGAGACGAATTTTCACAAATAAAAAAAATTTAAAATAAAATAAAGAAATTTAAAATGAAGAAAATGGTAGAAAATTAGAAAACAGCCTTTAAAAATAGGAAATAAATACAGTAAATTTTGGAAAAATTATATTATCATTTTAAAAATGTTTAGAAATGATATCACACAAATAAAACAAATTTAAAATAATTTCAAAATGAAATAAAGTCAAATTTAAATATATAGTCAAAATCTAGGGTTGTTACACTCTCCCCCACTCAAATCTTTTCGTCCTCGAAAAGGAAGGAAGCGGAGAAACAATTAGAAAGAACAATAGTTTGGAAGACATCCCAAAAGAAGGTAGGGAGAAAGTAGCTAGGAGGGAAAGTGGTTGAAATATAAGGATGGACCATTATTTAAACCATTATACATTTCAATTTAATTTTCTTTATAGCATGATGAATATTCATTTGATTCAAATCTGATGGTTCAAAGTAATTTTTTTTTTAAACATTTTAAAATCTTTAGAAGGGAAAATAACTGATCAAAATATTCTTTATATAGTACTTTATCAAGATACTTTTATCAAAATACTTTTATAAATCGATGTCTTAACAAGTTTACTTTCGTTCCTACAGACTCTGGCTATGCATTGATCAGGCGCAAAGCTAGAATTCTCTAGGTACTTGGTAGACTTGTTTCAACACCTAGTGAAAATAATGAAAACACTTTTAAAAACAGATATGGAAAGTACAATCCAAACAAATCAACCAAACCGAAACAGTTGTCTAACCATGGATCGCAGATACACAATGGTTACGCCTGGATCCCCCAGGAAACAATCCGTATCCGTAAGCTTTTTCAGCCCTGCGAGTTACGCCATGATGACGAGTAGAATGCAGGATACACAATGGTTACGCCTGGATCCCCCAGGAAACAATCCGTACCCCCAGGCCAGCTCAGCCAGGCATTTGCGCTACTAATGCAACCTACATGGAGTGCAGGATACACAATGGTTACGCCTGGATCCCCCAGGAAACAATCCGTACCCCCAGGCGAGCTCAGCCAGGCAGTTGCGCTATGTAGTCGCGATCATAAGACCACGGGGATTGCCATGGAATTCGATGGACACTCGAGTATCATATCCGGAAAACCCAAATCAAAGAGAGAGAATAATATCGATAGAATGAATCCACAGTGTGGCCACAAAGCGGATATCAAGCAGAAGGCACTTTCCATATCTTTACTTCGAAAATATGTATCATATAGTACCTTTCAAAATCACTTTCAAATATCATACTTATATAAATTCCATTATATATAAGATTTCATTTTCAAGTCAAATACTTTCCAAAATCAATAATATATCAAATATACTTATATTGACTTTGATTATATAAGATTTCAATTTACAAGTTGAGTACCTTTACAAATCAATAGTTTTCAAATCACTTCATACTTATACAAATCAATTTTATATAAGTTCGATAACTCCCAAATCAAGTATTTAGTAAATCAAGGTTCTCGATTTCAAACCAATTCAATATCAATTCAGCTTCAAAATCATATATGATTTCACCAAATCATTTCTTCCAAATTACATAAATTTAGTTTCAAAGTTTCTTAAACAATAGATTTAGAAAATAATCCAAATTTCCAAATCAACAAAATTTAGGTCAAATAAATTCATTTCCATTTCAAACATGTATTCACTTCAAAAATCATAATACTTTCAAAGTTATAAATCTTTCGAAACCAAATACTTGAAATCATTTCACTTTGAAAATCATAACATTTTGAAATTATACATTTGAAATCATAAAACATGCCCTTAATTCTTTACATTTCAAAAATTTATTCAATTAAACCATAATCTAAAATTTCCAAATTTTAATTCCATTCAAACCATCAGTTTCAATTCAATTTAGTTTTCAAAAAAACCATTTCAAATATCATCCAATTTCAAATATGGATTTGATTTATAAAATAAACTATTAAATCTTAAATATGTTTCAAGGGTTAAATATACCATATTTCAAAACTAAATTTTATAATTTCATGTATCTCAAATTTTACTTCGTTATTACTTAGTGTTGAAATATTTATTTCACAAATCCATTATTTTTAAATAAACTCATATTACAGGTAAACCAAATATCCTTTCATGCTAATATAAGCTTCAATTATTGATTTATCAAAATCAATGGTTTTCAAAATCATTTTATACTTGCATAAATTTTATCTTATATAAGGATCAAAATTTTCAAAAAAATAAATTTCGCTGCATGAAAAGCCATATGGGATTGAACATCTTTGCTTACTAAAAGATTTTTAATTAAGAATAGTTTTGTATATAAAATAGTTTTTATGAAAAATAGAATAAAACAGTTAGTTTAAGAAAAAGAAAATAGTTTTGAAAAATGGTTTTAAATTTGATAGTGGTTTTTCATAAAGAAAAATTCCAATTAAATTACAAAGATAACCAACCCAACAACTTTCAATTTCAGCGTCAAGTATACCAATGATATTAGGATATAAGATGTACATATGTCATCATTTCGCAACATTACATTCGATCGCTCGCTCGATCACACAAGTTCGCTTTCGAACTAGTATTGTCCATTCGACTTCCCTAATGCGGACTTCGATATGGTTTCTTGACTAGAAGCCATCAGTCTCCTTGCATAGCTATATACTATGATAGAGAATTATAGAATCAAGCCCAAAATCCATATCAAATATTCGCCATCAAGAATCAAATGAAAAATCCTAACACGAAATGGTGTAATTCACCTCGAACTTGTGTACTCAAACTTGAATTAGGTTAATTATGCGAACAAAACAGCACACATACAACTTATGTATCTATTCCAACTTGTTAGATAAATAGTTTCATAAAGATGTTACTAAGTTAAAACATTTAAAACCAAATTTTTCTCAAACATTTGAAGACTAATTTTTATCTAGAATATTTCAAAACTAAATTTCATATTAGTATAATTCAAAATAGTCTTATTTATTTACTTAACAAAACAGTTTCAACTTATAAAAATCATATTATTTCATACTTGAAACATACAAACTAAACTTATATTCTTTATCAAATACCTTATACCTTTCAAAATTTCTTAGCTTTGAAAAGTTAAGCTTGATTTGGAAGTGCTCGAACCTTCAAAATAATTGAAGAAATCATATTTTCAAATCCAAGAATGGGAAATCACTAACAAATCAGTAAATCAATTCCAATAGATAAGGTTATAACAAAACAAATTTGAATCTCGAGGACTGAACACCGACTTACTTTAAATCATTGCAAATATATACATACATACATATATCTTTCGAATATCAAACCATATTTCAAAATCTGAAATCAAAATTGGCTTCACAAAATCAGTCTCATAGCAAAGCTACTAGAGTGGCCTCTCCCCACTCAGAAACTCGAAAATCAATGTCGATGATGCATGCATTCATCATCGAAATTATTTTCTAGCGACAAAAGTGGGTTCTGGACTTTTATTTTCTTGAAAACTTCTTTGAAATCTCTTCGAAATCTTTGGAATTCATTCGAATACATTCGAAACATTTCTTATTCAGAAAACATCTTCAAATCATAATATTATTATATATTTTCCAAAATCTTAAACCGATTTCAAAACACCGGAATTCGATTCCTCGAAATTCAAATTCAAAATCCTTCAGTTATAAATCATTTTTGTATAAATCAAGTTCTTATAAAATTTTCAAAATTTCAAAGTCTTTCAAAATTTCAAATTTTCATTTTTGAAAGGTATATAATCTTTATCGAAAACATTTCACTTTTATATATAAAAATATGGCCATCCTTAATAATTTCGATGTATGCACGATATCAAAATACAACCAAACACAAATTTCCAAAGGATGATTCAAGGAAGGATTTCAAACAAACAAAGATTCAAAATTAGAGGAACTCTAATCAAATAAAATTCTAGTTCGAAGATAAACTCATACGAAGATGAGATAATTTAATTACCAAATAGAGGATAAACAAGCCTATATAAATCGTGGGCGACCTTAACCGGTCAACCGAGACTTTAGGAATATAATCAATATGGAAATCTAAGGCAAATCGACCTTCGATCGCCAGAGATAGAATCCGGGTAGAGCAGGAGATAGATAGCATCGACGTCCAAGGATATAAAAATCTTCAGTGAATCAATGCCAATTGTAAAGGAGTTTCACCCCTTTACAAATCATTCAAAGATTTACGGAATCACCGCTCTTTAGAGAGGTCATTCCAAAGTAGAGTTACGGAATGTTCCAAAATTAAAAGGAAAAATGGGGAAAACAAGACTGGATTCCAGAACAAGAGGGAGTGTTCCAAAGTTCAAGGAATCTTAATCGATAAGAATCCTAACCAAGAGATTTCTAACAAGGTGGATACCGATGGGATGAAGTTTGAAAAATTGTTTTTAAAACTAGAAAATTTTATATCAAAATAATCTTTGAAAAATCCTTTAAAAATCATTTGAAAATCATTTTATACTTCGAAAATACGTTCTCTCACAAAGAAAGGATTATGAGATTGATTTCACTCATTCTAGGGTATTTCTACCCTATCTCTAATGAGTTTTTGCTCCGCAGGCTAAGGTTTGCCTAAAACCAAAGCTCTGATACCAACTTTAACAACCCGATATTTTCAGCCATTCACATCCACACATGCCGGACTTGAATTGCTCAAAATATCGCATTGTAAATAAATTTGAAGCAAATGAAATACAATCACAGATACAGAAATATCAGAATAACTCGCAGCGGAATATAAAATACATAGTAGTTCATGAAGCTACTGCGGCAGAGTCTCAAACTAAATACATAATACAGTCTGAAAACAACATAATAGAAATCCCAAATACATAGAAGTTCACTAATACATGAGATAAACTAGAACAGCTGAAACAAAAAGTAGATATAAATGTAGATAAGCAGAAACTCCAGCAAAGACCAGCTCCAGAAAGAGAATCCAAAGCTGTGAATACTCAGGCTGACCCGAGCTAAAGTAAAACACAAAACACTCGAGTCAGAACAATATATACTTATATAATGTAAACCAACTCAAGTGAACTGTAGTAGAAATGCACAATAACTTAAAGGATGCTTGGGATCGCCCGTCCTTTAAGAACCGGTTAAACTATAAATTAAATACATCCCGTGGTTAAAATTTCAAAATGTTATTTTATACTTCAAAATCAAATATCATTTCAAAATTCAATATCATTCAAAAATCCATTTCAAAATATCATATCTTCCAAACCACATCCATTTTTATTTAATTTACATACCATTAAAAAACGCATTTCAAAATAGTTTATATTTCGTAATAAATTACTTCATTTTAAATCATAAAATGAAGTTATTATATTTAATAATTAAATTATTAAATTTCCAAAATGTAAATCTTTCAAAGTTCATTTATTTACTTAATTTATTGAAACAGATGGAAATTCAACTTTCGCAGCATTTAGAAATTGCTACAGAAAGTACATTCAAAACAGTTCAATTTAACAACAGATAGCATTTAAAAATGCTATAATAGAGTTACATTAGTTTCAATAAAACTTAGTTAAATTCAACAATTATAACATTTAAAAAAAATGCTATAATAGCCTTTAATTAAACTTAGCCATTTGGTTCATTATTATCCACTACAGCATTTACAAATACTGTATTATCATTTACATTAGAATTAATAGCATTTTAGAAATGCAGTTAATTAACTTCAAATATTAAGTATAATTTCACAAACAATTATATTTTTATTTAAATCATTTTTAACTTATAAAATCATATAATTTCACTTTTAAAACAATCATTTAAATATCCTTATATTCATGATTTTATAAAGTTAAATCTCCATTCAAAAATCAAGATTTAATGATAATTCACTTATTAAATTCCAACATTAAATTAAAATTCATTAAATTAAATTTAACTTAACACTTAAGTTTAAATTTCAATTATAACTTAATTTCATTTTTATTTACTTAACTTAAAATTCACTTTTAAGCCAAATTCACAGATTTCCAAATTTTTGTTATATTAAAATTTCAACTTAAATATTCATTCATTTCACATTTTAACTTTATTCAAAAATCATTAATATATTATAAAAATCATTTTTAGTTCATTTAATTCAAAATATCATAAATTTATCATATTTTAATATTTAATTTAAATTCCATTTATCACCAAATTATAATTTCCAAAATAACTTACATTTAAGATTTCCTAACTTTACCATTTATTTATGTCACTTATAAATTTTCAGAAAATCAATAATGCTTTACAAAAATCATTTTTAATAAAATTTAAATCAAAATATTATAATATTTACATTTCTAAAATAATTTAAATTTTTTAGAAAAACATATTTTAACAACGGGTCTGTATTTCATTTTCTAGCCTAGGTAAAGTGATACGGGTAATATATCATTTCAACCCGTAATTTACAAAGAAAACCCGAGTTTGATCATTTCAAACCCGCAATCCCAAGTAAAAGAAAGTAATTGAAAATCATTCAGGCCTATCATTTCAGCCCATAATGATTTTCTCCTATTCTAAAGTTCGTTCGGGTATGTATCATTTCAACCCATAGTGATTCTAGTCTACAGGGAACTTGCAGCGTGATAAACTGATGAAAGTAACATAATAGCATGAAATAATAGTAACATATGATATAACAGGTGTAAATATAGGTGTGAACATCATATGAATATAATATAGCAGTTATAACAGGATGATATGCATTTACAAATTCAGGTGATGTCAGTTTATCACTATATAAGTACATATTAGTCTGGTGAGATTTACTCACTGTTTTGAGCTGGAGACACAACGACGAATTGCACAACGGGATCTACACAAGCACAAAAGCACGATACAGATACGAAATGGAGGAGCCAAGGATTAATTCCCTTGAATACAAATCAAACAAACAATATAACAATTATAAGGTTTCAGACCAAAAATACGATAAACGATGCTAGAAATAACTTCATAAAACAAAGCTGAATGCTTTGCACTTGCTTCCGACATCTCATAAGCTCGTCCAAAGGTAGAGTACAGGTCTAAGACAATGATTTAGGGTCAAGTCTGGGTTGCTAAGGTCGGCCTAACATGAATTTGAGTGATGGTGTAAAGGTGGATGAAGGCAAGAACACAAAATCATGCATACAAATGGGTTTTGGGCCATGAATTGGGCTCGGCCAAGGCCCTAGGTGTCACGGCCAGAGGAGTGGGGTCCACTTTGGTGGTGTGGCTATGGGTGCTGGAGGTGGTGGTGGTGGAGTAGGGGAGGCCATGGTTGGTGGAAGTGGTGGATGTGGAAGCTAGTGCCCGGCTAGGTCAATATGAAGGGTGTTTTGAAACTTTTGCGGATATGCATCAAAGGGGGTTCATGGCTTGGGTAGCTTGTGAGGAGGAGGTGCTGATGGTGTGTCATCAGGTGGTGGAGGCGGTTAGGCAGCAAGGTGGCATGGTTGAACCTACATGAGGTGAAGCAAGTGCAAAATAAACTAGAAAAATCAACATAAGTGAACAAAAGAAGATAAAAGGAAATAGAATTTTACCAAACTTCTCAATCAAGAGGAGGTCGAAATTTTTTTTAGGAAGGAGGAAAAAGATGTACGTGAATGAAGAATGGAGGTAGGCAGCTGAATTATGTGAGTAGTTATGGCTAATTGATGGCAAAAGTAAGTTAAAATGTGAAAAGGTGGGAAAATCAAAAGCCATAGGAAACAAAAGGTCACAAACCCTTTCAATTTACCTTTTATTATTTATATAAATTTATGTAGCTGAAATAATAATAATATAAGATAATATTTCGAAATTTTTAACAAATATACAAATATATATAATATTTATCAATTATGTAAAGTAAAATTAAGGAAAATAGTTAAAACAGTGAACTAGACTAGCAAAATTTGAAGTTAAATGAAATAATTTTTGGAAAATTCATATAAGCTTGTAAAGTATTTTTAAACATAAATAATAACATAAAATACAAATATATTCACAAAATAAATATTTAAAATTTAATTTAAATATAAAATTTAATGCAGAAAATAGCAGAAAATGGGGAAACAGCCCTTAAAAATAGAAAATCAACACAGAAATTTTTGGAAAAATTCTATTATTATTTTAAAAATATTTAGAGATGAATTTTAACAAATAAAAAAAATTTAAAATAAAATAAAGAAATTTAAAATGAAGAAAATGGCAGAAAATTAGAAAACAGCCTTTAAAAATTGGAAAAAAATACAGTAAATTTTGGAAAATTTATATTATCATTTTAAAAATGTTTAGAAATGATATCACACAAATAAAAAAAATTTAAAATAATTTCAAAATGAAATTAAGTCAAATTTATATATATATTCAAAATCTAGGGTTGTTACAGGGTTCATATATTATCATCCGCTATTATGCGGCATATAGGGTCTATTTAATTATTCACCAATTTCAACCATCATTCAAGCTATCCAACAATAAATTTAAATTCGACAATTTAAATTTAAAATCAACTGAGTGAGATTAACTCACCTTTGCCCCTCCTTTTTAAATTTGCAAATTTGTTCCAACCTGGCTTGTTTCCATGATTTTGACCTTAAATAACAATTTATATGATTTTATCAATATTCGAACAATCGAATAATTATTTATCGTTTAAATAAATTTATGTTAATCTAATAAATTTAATTTTAACTGGTGGTGAAATTTTAAACAAAAGAATTAAATTTTCAAAGTCCTATATGTATATATATTTTTACTCTAAAGAAAATTAATTTATTTATTTTTAATTTAAAACAAACGGAATTTTTAACTTTACAGTAATTTTTTTTTTCTGTTTCTGCATATATAAAAATCTGCGTATTTTTCTTTCTACAATCCTATTTTTAAACTTTATTGTTTTTGTTTTTCTGCAACATATTCGTAAATTCACTTGAAAATTAAAACGAAAGCTAAAACTAATTTATATATATTCCAGTCAGTAAAATATATTATATCAAGTTAAAAAAAAATCTGAAATTGAAATCTAAACCTAACTGTATATTTTTTATTTTTTTATTTATTTATATAATCCATATATATTAACATCAATCTGGAAACAACTTAATCCATATATGTATTAACGAAATTCGAACGCTAAGATCGTACCTCACTGACTTGCGAACCCAGGACCTGACTACGATGCCACCACGACCACCGACGTCGCCTTGGATTGCACGCATGCCTCGAAAGATTCGCCGAGATCCAACTTCACCACCCAGAACTCCCTACGGCCTCGCGTTCATCGATCTTCCCAACGACGAAATTGTCGCCACCCTCCATGCCCTAGCTTGCCTATGACGCCGCGCGACATCCACGCAATCGCGCCCCTCGTCTCGAGATCTAGCTACAAAACTCACGGCTCGGCCATCATTGCTCGCACGCGAATCGATTTCGCTCGTTCCCCTCTTTCTCCCTTTTTTTTATTTCGAATGCCGTGAATCGGCTTGAGGGAGGAAGTGGGAAAAAGTCTTGATTTTGCTCGATTACCATTGAAGACAAAAGAAGGACGAATCGATTTATAAGAGGAGATGCGGCCTCGATTTGATTTCGTTCGAACAAAAAGTTAAGTGGCTGCCCTTTTTTTTTGAAGATAAGCTTAAGGATGATTTTTGAAAAAGAAAGAGGCCAGTTACAATTAAAAGAACGAAGGCAATAGCTTTCTCAAGAAGGGTAGAACGACGCGATTGAATTTGAGGTGACGGGTTGCGTATAAGGGAAGCTGAAAGAAAAATTACGGCTGATGAAAAGATGCAAGATATTTTTAAGTTAAAACGATTAATTATTTTCGAAGCGTTTTTACCACGTACGATCACACGATGACTCCGAATGCTAAGAAATTTGACATACGACAACAATTCAATATTACGGATTCAACGGAACTGGTTTCGTCAAATTCCGAGACTGTGCCTCGGAAGGTTATTTTTAAATATTAATTTAAACGATGTAAATTTAAAATTGAACAAACAACAGTAAAATTCAATTCTAATCCATCTATTATCCTCAGTATTATCAATAAAAAGTTTATAAGCCGTCGAAATATTTTTAACAAACTTATAATTCCAAATTTTATATTTTACCCATTATCCAATTACCACTTTAATAATTTAATTAATTCAATAGGTCGTCATATATTTTAAATTTGGAATCCTTTTATTAAATAAAAACCCAACTTTTCATATTAAAATCAATTCACAACTCGGACCAGATATTTAAATCCATTTAAATATCTCAAATTAACCGTCCAAAAATCCGGGTTGTTACATTTATTTCCAAAAATTCTAAAATAATATACCTTATAGGTTTCTTTGAGTGAAGAAGTTCATAAGATGTCTTATCAGCTAAAAGTCTAATTAAAACTCTATTTAAAATATAATAGGCGGTAGCAACTGCTTCTGCCCAAAAATACTTTGGTAATTTACTATCTGAAAGCATAATTCGCGCACACTCTTGAATCGTCCTATTTTTACGTTCTAAACTACTCCATTTTGTTGTGCAGTTTTTGAAAATGAAAAATTATGAGTTATTCTCTTTTTATTGCAGAATTCCTCAAACTTTTCATTTTCAAATTCACCACCATGATCACTATGGAAGGTTATAATTTTTAGAGAAAGTTGATTTTGAATCCTTTTTGTAAAGTTCATATAACATTCAAAAGTATCACTTTTATGTTTCAAAAATATTGTCCATGTAAATCCAGTATAATCATCTACAATTACAAAAACATATTTACTATGATTTATTGATAGAATTTGAGATGGACTAAATAAATCAAGGTGAAGTAATTCAAGATGTTTTGAGGTTGAAATCATATCTTTTAATTTAAAGGAACTTTTTCTAAGTTTTCCTAATTGACATGCATCACATAAACTATCTACTTTAAAATTCATTTTAGGGAGAACACTTACTATATCATGTTTTGACAATCTAAGTTTTCCTAATTGACATCGATATGAGCTCGACAATGCCTTGCAAATCCAAACATGCGTCGATCATATCTCACGTCCTACAACTCCAAATGCCACCAAATTTTCACAGGAGCTTGCGTACTACCTCAAGAATGTTCATGATCGATCCTGGCCCGAAAAGTCTAAATATGGATCGATAGAATTTCATGCGTATCGATCATGGTTCGATCCCAAACATCCAGGGATCGATCATGTGGGCCCACCCACGTCAAAGAAGGAGTCTTTTGAAGTTTGAGATAGATATTCTCAGCCTACACCTATAAATAGCATCCCTAGACCTTTAGAAAAGAGATCTTTTGGCTCTTCTATGCTGTTACTCTACCGAACTCCATTGTAATTTGGATATAGTCAATTGCACTCTTGTAAATCAGTAGAGAATCATCAATAAAACAACTCTTCAAAGTGGATGTAGGCTACAAAGCCGAACCACTATAAATCTAGTCTTTCTACCGCTTTTCTTTTAATTTTTTTAAGCGTTCTTCATATTTAATTCTACTGCATACAATCTATCTGTGATCTGTGACTGTGATTTGGTGCTTTCATCTACAATTGGGTGTTTGTGACCAATTTTCATGCAAACAATAGAAGACTATGGATATTTGATCCACATACAATCAGATATAAGTGTTATATGAGGAATGATCACAGTTTGTATTGTACAATACTTTGATGAATATCTTATTCGAAACAAGCCAATAAACATTACCACCAGATCGAGTATTCAATTTGATTGATTACAAAAGGATTGTGTTGTACTAAAAGTAATACTAAAACCAACTCTATAAGAAAGATCTTGGAACTCGATCACTGAAATGTCAGTTTGATCATTTTACATAAGGTTCATCGTATTTGGTGTCCATAATGTTAAGGATGATCAAACACATCTTTGTAAGAGTTCTTTATGATGTTGTAGTTAGGTTTTTTATTTTTAATGGTTTGACCACTTGAAATAAAAACGAATTTATAATGGTAGATATAATTTAAGGTACAGTTGGGATGAAGAGAGCGAATTGTCTCTTCTGCTTCATTTAGAAACATAGGAAATGAGAATTGTAATAATAATAATGGATACTTAACACTGGAATAAGAAATATGATTTCTATTCCAAACGTATTTTCATATAGAAAATTGTTTTCGATGAGATTCATTTCTTTGAGTTCAAGACATTTAAACAAAGAAATCTATGCTGAAATATAGTTATAGTATATAAAATAAATAAATTTTATTAAGTGAATGATGGATCTCTAAATTTAATATGCTATTATAGTAATGGCAGAAATAGTGGGAGCATGCCGTATAACACTTATTGATTGCATCAAATTACAAATATGAAAATTATTTTCGTAAAATATACCAGACATTATTTGTGAAATAATGACTATTTATTGGTATCAAATGAAAGATAGACACAACTATATTTCAATACAAATATTCGTTATGAAATGAAACTGTAATGTGGTATTTGTTTTCATAACAAATGTGATGCATTGGAAAATATAGATGTATCTAATATTATAAACATTTATTTTTGAATTATAGACTAAGACATACTTTTGACAAATAATTTTATTATATGATTACGAATCATATGATACTAGTTAATCATATGAAATGTTGGACAGCGTATTATTCATGGCTATTGAGGGCACCAAGGGGTTATGTACTGATAGTTATTGGATAATTATGGAATGACTCACTTGATAGTTTTTTATCGGTTAATATAACTAAGGTCAAACCAAAAATATAAATGTGACTAATTTACGCAGTTCTCTTGACTTGAGAATACTATGGATCTTTAATATGAAAGCTCCGCTTTGATTATAGTGAAATCATAACATGGCATTCCACTGAATGACTTAGTTGTATTGAGTAGAAGTATTGGAAGTAAAGCACTATTCAAGAAAGGATTCGTCTCCTCAGTTATATGCGGTTAATATCATGGTCAACTCAACGTCAAAGTCTTCGGCTAGAGCATTTCAGTTAATAATAATTGTTATGATTAAACCAAGGACTTTGTATTTGAACAATAGAGTTGAATATGGACGATAATGGAATTTCGACCATTACCAAATTCTTTAAGTCCAAAGTAATATTGTTTTAACGAAGAGAATTAGTTTTAATAAATGTCACAACTGGTAATGCTTGATAAAGTGAAATTGGATTTTACCAAAACCAAGTAAGTGATAAATTTGGCCAAAATCTCACACCACCTGCTAAGCGACGTGTGACCATTAACATTTGAATAGTTCGATGTTAATCTCTAACTGAATTTACATCCGCGAGTCACATAACCAAAATGATGAATTCTCTTTAGACCGAACGATTTAATTAGTTTATAACTCTTATAAATTAATTAATATTTATGAAATATTAATTATAAAATTTGAATTTGATTTGAGGAATAAATATTGTTGTATATATGTTTACAATAATTATAAATATATCAATCGATATGAGATAGCGATAAGGAATTAAATTTGATTTAATTAGATATATTTACTTGGGCTTAAATGGGCTATTAGCCCATGAAGTTAGAGGTAAAATTTCGGCAGCAAACATTTGATATGAGGGCTGCCAAAATAGGGTAAAAGGATTTGCGATGGATGGTAGAGATTTATTGAGAAAAGGTATGTGATGTGATACACTTTTCTCTTTTATTCAACCACTATCAAAGAAATCCTAACCCTAACTTTAAAAGAGCTTTTAGCTACCTCTCATCTCCTCCATGTTGGCTGAATTACACCTTCCAAAAGCTCTAACAAAACTCAAATCAAACCAATTCAAATTAACGGCTATTTGATAGCAAAAGGGTTTACGATTCAGGACTAGCAATCTGTAGAATCAAGATGTTTCCGAAAGAGGAGAACTCATCATTACAAGGTAGATTTAAGGACATTAGTTTTATATAAGTGTTCAGTTATATATATGTGTGTGTGTGATACATAACCTATGTATAACTGTATATTTTTCACACACACACACATATATATTGTGATTATTGTATCATTAGTGATGTGAGATTCCTATAGGTTCACAGTAATCCCATGAAACAAATAAAATAATAGATGTACGAGTTTTATTAATTTCCTATATATTGTGATTATTGTATCGTTAGTTATGTAAGATTCCTATAGGTTCACACTATCCATAATATCAGAAGCACTTGAATATGAAACAAAAACCCAGATTTTAAAAACATCTTTTCATATTACATTTTCAAAACACATGTTTCACATTCTAATTACATAATCCCATAATCGTTTCCCAGGTTAGGATAAAATATAATTATTATAAAAATACGCTAAGAGAGACATATGATGAGGCCCCCTTGGTTGATCAGAATACTACATAGACATAACTGTCTTATATACAACATAGCGGAAAACAAAACAAAACAGTAACTCCTAAATAGCTATCCGTCAACCACCTGCTCGTTCCCGAAAGCTTTATTCGTCAACCTACTAAAACCTATAAAATCTCAACCTTCAACCTACTCAAATCAATTTTGAGCACCCAGGAAATTAAGGGGAAAACATAAACTTCAAGCTAGACATAAAGCCTGGTGTGAATAATCCCATGCATCTCGGTTATTTAATGTTAAATGAGACCATGCTCCTTAGCGGAATGGGTTTCCCTACATTAACATCCTTTTAAAACACATCTTTTGCAAATCGAAATCCTGCAACAAAAACTGGTTAAAACTGTAAAGCATTATTATGTAAACATACATATCAGGTAACAAATGGGCTATCTGTCCGAACACAATAGTTATGTTTGGCTTACTATTAGCCTTTGGCTGAAGTGGGACTACCAGGCAAAATAACAAAATAATCTAACATCTATTAGACACACCTCTTCTAGACAGTCTGTCCTTAACTATCTATTAAGTACTTCTCTTTTAGATT
Source organism: Allium cepa (assembly GCA_030765085.1). NCBI lineage: Eukaryota > Viridiplantae > Streptophyta > Magnoliopsida > Asparagales > Amaryllidaceae > Allium > Allium cepa. The sequence goes on from CM060929.1 coordinate 474,397,679, forward strand.
GTCTGTCCTTAACTTAACATCTCCCAGGGTCACCTGATCCTAATGGTTTTGCGGGCTCACCAATAACCTATCTGTATACAAACATATATTCCCTTCTATATGCAATCATAATTTTAGTCTTACCTGTGACAAAGCCCTATACACTTGAGTTTTTGGACTAAATTAGCTGGGGCCAATAGCTTATATATAAGGCATGACTCTATACCAGATCCATCTGGTATTCTGATATTTATATATACACTTTACTCAAACCTTTTGTTGATGAAAACATTTAGATTTTGAAAGTACCCCTTTAGAATCCATTGAAATCACCACTTTCGAAACTAAGTAAAACCTTTTTTTCTAATCTAGGCCGAAAGTCCAAAACCTTCCTTTTGAAACCATACTCAAAACCTTTCGAAACCCTTGAAAAGCTTTTCTTTTGAAAGCCATAAAACTTTAGACATCACATCTTAAAACCTCTAAACATTGCTTTTGGAAACCCTTGGAAAAACCTTCCTTTTCAACCCTTTCGACACAGTCAGAAAAACATTCCTTTCGATTCCTTTGAAACCATTGCCGAACTACACCTTCAAAACCCTTCTTTTAAAACCTTTCAAAAGCTTCAAACCTTTATAAACTCAAAACCTTCAAAAGCATTTGGGTTCAATTTAAAACATGTGGAACTACACCTTTTTAAACCATTGAAACCTTCTCTTTCAAAACCTTTGGGTTATACCACAAAAGAACAAAAGAGCATATAAAATCATTTAAGTTGAAAGCTAACATTTCAAAATCATTCCTAAGTAAAGAATTGATGGCATCGAAACAAGCCTTCCGAAAGCATTAGAGAAGTGGCTAGTTTTAAAAGCTAAGTATACCTTTTGAAACCATTGACTTCAAAAGGTAGAAAGGAGGCAGCTAGGGATTTTGACCCCTTCGAAAGCATTACTTAAAACAAAAGAACGCAACCTATTCGAAACCTTTTCTTTTAAAACATTTGACACAGTTGAAAGGCAACCAAATCGAAAGCTATCCTTTTAAAAGCAAAGCAGGTGCTACTTTAATTGAAAACAGAGGCATACTCAAACCCCTTTGGAACCCAACATTTCGACTATGTAACTTTCGCCTTTATTCAATATGCTACATACCAAGTAACTTGATACCATGCGCATTGGTTTCGAAAGCATGGTGGCAGAATGTCCTAATCAGAACCCCTGATGTCGAAAGTGGTGGAACATGCTGAAGTCATGCAAATTTCATTTTTAACTTAAAAGAGAAATGCCTTTTAACTAACCTGCTATTGTTTGTCAAATTTTCATTGGTTGCTAAATATCTTTTTCAAAAGTGCTACTGATATTTTCAGAAATAAACAATAAATTTATTTTACAAAACACCCCTTATCCTTAAATAAATATATAAAATATTTAAGTCCCATACCTTAAATAATTTTATATATTCATCAAAACACTTAGAAATTTTTTATAAAAATTCTAGAAAATCATTTTAAATATTTTTTCTAACACATATAAATTTCAGACCTAAATTATTTATAATTTAACTGTAAATTATTTATAACCCAATAAAACATTTTATTCACTAGAAAATTAATATAAAATCCACATTAATTCAGAAAATTATGAAAATTGAAACCCACCTCTAAAATATTATTTTTGATCTATTCTTAAATAGCAAGGCATTTAAATGTCAATAAATAGGGTGTTCACATCCAAACATACCATAAAATCTATACAAATAAGCATAAATTATCAACAAGCATATATGACGCAGCGGATTAAACAGTAAGTTGTCACCAAATGATGCACAACGAACAAACGACGATGGAACGATACAAAGATGAATCGATGGATTGATAATACCCAAGATAAATGCCCAAATCTGTTGATCTCGCGAGATACCGGATTCTAGCTATCTTTAACACGTTGATCGCGCACGATACCGTGTTAAAAGATCTATGATTCTTCGACGTTGATCTCGCACACGAAATTCCATGAACCGGCTTCAAAATCGTTGATTCGAGCGCACTCGAATAACCGAAGATGGAGAAAGGAGATAACACTCAACTTCCAATTTTAAAGAGGCACAAAGCACTCAAACACAAGTTTATTCAAAATCAACCACCTTTACAATGACATCACACACGTATTTATAGAAGATTACAACTCACACAACTCAACACAGCCGACCTAACTCACGGCCGACCTAAGAACAAACGACTTAACCCATACAACACGATCTTCGACCTAACAGTTACAACACACGCGACCTACGATTCAACAAACAACACACGACCTATGTACAACACATAAGCGGCTTAAGAAAAAGTACAACACAGCTCGGCTTCTGGTACTTGAGCGACCTAACATCAGGAACGACCTTGGATGCATGAACGACTTAGATGCATGAACGACTTAAGGAAGCACGGCAGCGACATAAGGTTGTGCGACTTACTAAAGCGGCATCCCAGAGCGACTTAAGAAAACATTACAGCTTGAGCGACTTATCTTCGGAATCGACCTAAGGCAATGCGATATAAAGAAACTGCAGCTTAACAGGTTAGCTCGTTTATCCCGCTTGAGCGACCTATGGATCCTGAGCGATATAAGGGTCGCTACCCTCGCTAGGTCGGTCAACATAGCTCGCTTGCGATCTAAAATGGCGCGACTTAAGGATTAACGCACTAGGTCGCTTGAACGGCTTAAAGCATAACCCGTTAGGTCGCTGGTGCGCCAACCCACTCGAGTTACGTTGCGACTCTAGGCGAATCTCATGATGCACTGCATCATCCTCCACAGGTTGACAAGAATTCGACCTCATGTTCACACTTTCCTCTTCTTCAACACGCTTATCTTCATGATATGGAATCAAGTGTTTGACGTTAAAAACATCGGCAGTATGAATATTATCCGGTAATCTCAACTGATAAGCATTTTCATTAATCCTCTTCAAGATTTCTACTGGACCAATCTTTCGAGCATTCAATTTGTTGTAAGTTCCAACTGGAAAACGATCTTTCGTTAATACTGCGTAAACAAAATCACCCTCTTTGAAGTCCACACTCCTTCGCTTCTTATCTGCCAGTTGCTTATACTTCTCATTTGACTTAAGCAACCGTTCATGAACAATTCTGTGACACTCCTGCAACTCATTCACAAAATCACAAGCTCGTTTAACAACCCATTTCTGACGTGGAACTATCGACAAATCCAATGGTCCTTTTGGAAATGCTGAATATACTACTTGAAATGGGCTGAATCTAGTACTTCGATTAACATCATGATTATGTGCGAATTCTGCCTGACACAACTTCACATCCTAGCTCTTCAAATTATCCTTCACAAGACATCTCAACAAGTTTCCCAAAGACCTGTTCACTACTTCCGTTGGCCTATCCGTTTGTGGATGATAGGCGCTACTAAAATTCCGCTTAGTCCCAACCATCTTCCACAGACTCAACCAAAAATGACTTAGAAATCGAGTATCCCGGTCAGAAACAATAGTCTCAGGTAGCCCATGTAGTCGATAAACCTCTTTAAAGAACAATTGAGCAACACGGACTGCATCAGCGGTCTTTTTACAAGCTATGAAATGTGCCATTTTCGAAAATCTATCCACCACCACATATATAGAATCATTCCCTTGTTGAGTTCTTGGCAAACCCAAAACAAAGGCCATGCTAACATCAACCCGTGGTCTAGTAGGCACGGGCAATGACATATACAATCCTGCATTCGTAGTTGTCCCTTTGGAAACTTGACATATGTGACATCTCTGCACAAATCTTTCAACTTCTTTCCTTATGGAAGGCCAAAAGTATGATTGAGAAATCAACTGCAAGGTATGATCTCTTCCCACGGGTCCTTCTTCATGCAATTCCTTCACAATCTTCATTCGCAAACTGCACTCTGGTATACACAACCGATTTCCTTTGAATAGAAACCATCTACTAACACATACTCATCCGTCTTACCTTTCTCTACTTCATCTACAATCTTAGCAAAGTAAGGATCGTCAACAAATAATTCTGGAAATACTTCAAAACCCGTCACTTCAACTCTCATCGTAGTCAACAAATGATTTCTTCTACTCAATGCATCTGCCACTCGATTTGTAACTCCCTACTTATGCCTTACAACAAATGTAAACTGCTGCAAGTATGCGATCCATGAAGCATGTCTGGCTGCAATCTTATCCTGTCCCTGCAAATGTTTCAGTGCTTTATGATCAGTATACAACACAAACTCTTTATAAAACAAGTAGTGTCTTCAATGTTTTATGGATTGGACAATAGCATAGAACTCCAAGTCATAGGTACCGTATCTTGTCTTGGCTCCAGAAAGTTTCTCGCTAAAATAAGCAATTGGACGTCCCTTCTGACCTAATACTCCACCAATTCCAACCTTAGACGCATCAGTATCTAGCTCAAAGAGCAACTGAAAATCCGGGTATCTAAGAATCGGTGTTGTAGTCAAAAGTGTCTTGATCTGTTGGAAAGCAGAATCAGCCTCTTCAGTCCACACAAACTGCTTTCCTTTCATATAATCTGTCACTGGTGCCATCACGCTACTGAAATGTGGAATAAACCTTCGGTAGAATGATGATAACCCATGGAAACTTCTCACTTCAGTTACAGTCCTGGGTTGTGGCCAATCTTTGATTGCTTCAACTTTACCTTGATCCACATGGGTTCCTTCCTTGGACAACACATGCCCCAAAAACAAAACAGTGTGTCATGAACATGCATTTCTTTGTTGCGGCGTAAAATTGCTCCTAATGAAGTATCATCAACACTTCCCGCAAGTGTTGTAGATGTTCTTCTGTGCATCCACTGTATATCAATATATCATCAAAGTATACCTCCACGAACTTTCCAATAAACGGTCGAAGGATCTGATTCATTACTCGCATAAAAGTACTGGGTGCATTTAAAAGACCAAATGGCATGACCAGCCATTCACACAACCCTTCCCGCGTCTTGAACGCGGTCTTCCATTCATCCCCTGGTCGAATTCGAATCTGATGATACCCACTCTTCAGATCAATCTTTGAAAAGATAGCAGCTCCGCTTAACTGATCTAACAAGTCGTCTGATCTTGGCATCGGAAATCTGTACCTCACTGTAATCTTGTTTAGTGCTCGACTATCTGTACACATTCTCTAAGTTCCATCCTTCTTTGGCACTAATAAGGCTGGTACTGCACAAGGACTTAAACTTTATTGTGCACACCCTTGTTCAAGTAACTCCTCCACCTGCCTTCTCAACTATTCGTGCTCCTTTGGACTCATTCTATAATGTGGTCTATGTGGTAACACAGCTCTCGGAACAAGGTCAATCTGATTTTGTATATCTCTCAATGGTGGTAATTCTTTTGGTAATTCTTCAGGAAATACATCTTCAAATTCTTTCAACACCGGCTTAACTTCCTCAGGGATTTCAACCGTTTCACTACCTTCACGTCCAATCTACAGAAATACTTCAGGTCCATCCTCTACTTCTTTGACAAATTCCTTCAAAGATAACAGAGTCTTTAGTTCTTCGATTTCCTCTAACTTGTTTTCACTTTGTTGTCGCTTTTTACGAATTAAAGTGATTCTAGTGCCATTGAACATGAAACTATAGCAGTTAGTCCTACCATCATGTTGCACGGCTCTATCAAATTGCCACGATCTTCCCAACAACAAATGACATACATCCATATCTACCACGTCACACCAAATTTCATCCTTATACTTCTTTCCAATGGAAAAAGTTACACAAGCCATTTGACTAACCATCACTTCCCCACCTTTCCTCAACCAAGCTAATTTGTAGGTTTTGGGATGCTTCTCTGTCTTTAACGCTAACTTCTTTACAACTTCTGTAGAGATAATGTTATCACAACTTCCTGCATCGATAACAAACTTACAAACCCTTCCCAAAATAGTGCACGTCGACTGAAAAATATTACTCCTTAACCAGCTAGTCTCCTCTTCCTGCTTTGGTGTCAAGCAAGATCTCCTCATCATTAAAGAATATCCCTCGTCTCCCGCCAATAATTCTTCTTCCTCCTCAACTTGTGGTGAATTGGAACATTCTATTTCTGCATCCTCATCCTCAACCTCAGCAACCATCGCTCGCTTCTTAGGGTTCGGGCATTCATTGCTCTTATGACCAAACTCCTAACAGTTATAACACTTGAAATTGTTGTTGACCTTGGTCTTCACAACTTCATTGACAACCGGTTTACTAATAGCCTTGGAAACAATAGTATTGCTACTAGCCCCTTTTACCTGATTGATCGAACTTGTAAATGCACCACCTCCTCTTCTACCTTGCTTCTCCCAAGCTAGAGCCTTCTGGTGTGCTTCAGCAACGGATCTTGGATCAAACATGTTCACCTTATCCTGAATTTGCATTCTCAATCCTCCAACAAATCTAGATGTCAACTGTTCTTCCATTTCCATGATATCGTTTCTAGCAATCAGTTGATAAAATTCATCTGCATAATCATTTACCGACTTTGTCCCTTGTCTCAAATTATGTAAGCGCTGATACATAAGAGACTGATAACTATACGGCAAGAAAGTCGCCTTCATCAATTTCTTCATCTTTTCCCATGAAACAATCTTCGACTTTCCCATTCTCTCCTGTGTAAGTTTAGTTTGTTGCCACCATGCTATAGCTCTTCCCCTCAATCGTGTAGCAACCAACTTAACTCTACGATGCTCGGGTACTTCCTTGAAGTCAAAAATTTCCTCAACATTTGATAACCAATCCAGAAATTCTTACGCTATCATTTCCCCTTTGAATTTTGGAATTTCTATTTTCATCCCCGACTACCATCGACGATCATCTTCTACATTCCGATATTGACTTCGTACTTGGTCTCGATCTCGATAATGAATACTACCTATATCACCATCTTCATCATAATCAAATGTACTTCGATATCTATCCCATCCATCTACATCTCCACGATCATGCATGGTCCTTCTACCCTGTCTTTCAATATCACGATATGATTCATTTTCAAACCCCCGTGGAGTTCTTCTCTCTTCATTTCCGTACTCAAGGTGTTCTCGTCTCATTGAAACCGATGATTCTCTTCTTTCTCGACAAGATTGTGGTGACACCCTCCTCGCTTCCGAAACCGATGGCGAAACCTTGCTTCCTCCATGGTTTGAGATTGGTGACCTTCTCCTTTGACTTTGATTCATGTCATTCATCAATTTCTCTAACTTCCCAATACCTTCATCAAACTTTTCATTGATACGCTGCTCCATCTGTTCAGCTTCTTGCCTTCTATATACATCTTCAACATTTTGAAATCGATTAGCAGGTCTCAGAGGCATGATCAAACTTATCAACAAACAATCTCCAAACTATCTTTAACTCGGATTCAACTTATCTCGGCTCGGCTGAAACTCTAACTCTCGGCCTTGATCAGACTTTGCACAAACCAACACTCTGATTTGGCTCCTACACTTCCTCTTAACCCTAACAGGTTCGGCTTAGCTATGATTAGCTAAGTTTAGGCTTTGATACCAAATTGACGCAACGGATTAAACAATAAGTTGTCACCAAATGATGCACAATGAACAAACGACGATGGAACGATACAAAGATGAATCGATGGATTGATAATACCCAAGATAAATGTCCAAATCTGTTGATCTCGCGATATACCGGATTCTAGCTATCTTTAACATGTTGATCGTGCACGATACCATGTTAAAAGATCTATGATTCTTCGACGTTGATCTCGCGCACGAGATTCCATGAACCGGCTTCAAAATCGTTGATTCGAGCGCACTCGAATAACCAAAGATGGAGAAAGGAGATAACACTCCACTTTCAATTTTAAAGAGAAACAAAGCACTCAAACAAAATTTGATTCAAAATCAACCACCTTTACAATGACATCACACACGTATTTATAGAAGATTACAACTCACACAACTCAACACAGCCGACTAACTCACGGCCGACCTAAGAACAAACGACTTAACCCATACAACATGATCTTCGACCTAACAGTTACAACACACACGACCTACGATTCAACAAACGACACATGACCTATGTACAACACATAAGCGGCTTAAGAAAAATTACAACACAACTCGGATTCTGGTACTTGAGCGACCTAACATCAGGAACGACCTTGGATGCATGAACGACTTAGATGCATGAACGACTTAAGGAAGCACGGCAGCGACATAAGGTTGTGCGACTTACTGAAGCGGCATCCCGGAGCGACTTAAGAAAACACTACAACTTGAGCGACTTATCCTCGAAATCGACCTAAGGCAATGCGATATAAAGAAACTGCAGCTTAACAGGTTAGGTCGTTTATCCCGCTTGAGCGACCTATGGATCCTGAGCGATATGAGGGTCGCTACCCTCGCTAGGTCAGTCAATATAGCTCACTTGCGACCTAAAATGGCGCGACTTAAGGATTAACGCACTAGGTCGCTTGAATGGCTTAAAGCATAACCCGTTAGGTCGCTGGTGCGCTAACCCGCTCGAGTTAGGTCGTGACTCTCGGCGAATCTCGTGATGCGCTGCATCAATATATAATCATTTAATCATTCAAAAACATGGCACAATCATGCAAATAATTTAGATTTTTCCTTAAAACCAAAAACCATTAGGTAAAATGAGGTGGTCATTATTCACCTTAGCTTTGTGATTAAGGATGTGAGATTTGGTCTTCATTAATTGATTTGATTCTTCTCTTGAATCCTATCTTTTTCTTCCCTTGAGATTGCTAATGATGGTCAGCCTTAGAAGTGTTTTTGTTTGAGAAAATATGAAATGAACGTGTGTTTTGGTTTCCTAAGGGTTTAGGGTATAAGTTTAATCATTTTCCTATTTTGCTTTCCCTTATTTCCTAACACCTTAATTCTTTGATTCATTGTTTACTCATTAACATGGCACTTCTACCCCTTAATTAAGTCACAAATCTCAATCCATTAATTAATCCCATATTATCAAATTTAATTTAAATAATTAATTTTCCTAAATAATGTCACTAAAAATATGGGTTGTTACAACGAAATCCAAGAATGAACAGTAATTATAAGATGTCTCTAATAGAAATTCCCCAAATCCATACGCTAATCTTGCTAATCTCCTTTTGTTATCCAACCTTTTGACCAGACAGACTTCAAATAGACTGGATGAATTGAACTTGGGGTTATCTAGGAACAAAGCCCGGAGAGTTGCCCAGGAGTCTAGATAGTAAACACAAATAGAGTCATGGGACAATAACCAAAACAACTCAAGACAATACAATTTTAGGATCCCCCAAGTTAAAAATCGATATCGACTCTTATTTAGGGATCGGTATCGACTCCTAGAAACAACTTGGGTGGACCCCATCTTCTGTCTATGTGTTTATCTTGATGCCAAGGCTCTATTTCCAAAGTCATTTTATTGGATCAACGTAACACTTCATCGATCACCATGAACACTTGAAATTACAACTTTGTTCTCCTTCAACGCTACCATTTGGACTTAGAAACATGCTAATATTGGTGCAAAAAACTATGAAATCACAAAGCTAATTACAAGACGATCCAAAGCAATAAGTCGAAGGCACCAAAAATGGTGAACTTGGGGATTGGTACCGACATCCAAATATTATTGTGGTGGTGCCTATTATTTTAAGAGAATTGGTTAAATTCATGCACAAGGGCTCGGAGATATTTTAGCCAAGATTTTACCTCCCTGCCTCTATAAATAGGCTGGTAGGGCTCATTTTTTAGGATCTTATAGCTCTAACTCTTGTATTTCATATATTTTGGTATTTCTAAAATTCCACGTATTGGAGTTGTATCAAGTCTTAAAAACTTCTACTCCCAAGTCATAAATCAGCAATAAAATATTAAAGTGGATACAGGTCGACTATTCCGAACCACTATAAACGATCATATCTCTTTTTTTCTTCATTGTCATTTAAATTTATTCATATTTAATAATCTTCTATACCTTCTGGGTATTTGTGCCATTTTTGGTTCAAACACTTTGTAATGATAAATTTTGGCTAATTAAGTAAGGTTTAAAGTGACTTTTAGGCTAGAGAATTTTAATGTCGCTTATCTAACTATTTTGGGAATAATGAAACGATAAGGAAAAGTCCCATTAGCCCTTTATGGGTGCTAATCCCATAGTAGGCCTTGGGCTTAGCCTCTAATTTTCTTAATTGCCCACTAATCCATTCAAAATCGTATCAAACTTCAAATAGCCATATCTTCCAAATAGTAAGTCTGTTTCCCTATTATGACAACTCTACGGAAAGAGAAATCATCATCCCAATCTTTTCAGACCCTTTTTGGCTCTTATAAAAATTTACAGGCCATATAAGAATTTCAGTGTCCAAATCGTGCAATAACATCCTAGGGATGGAATATGTCTCTGGTAGTTAGTTTTCAAACATATGGAATCATACGACCCTATATAAAAATAATATTAATATTTTAATATCCTTCGATGCGTAAAATACATGTCGTTACAGCATAACCCTAAGGGTTGCTTGTCTCGAAGGTGCTCTCGGGTGACACACAGTTGGTAGTTATTTTTTAGTTGCAAAAACGGCCTTGGCATGACCTTGAGAGCCATTCAGCTCAAGGTTACTCATAACTGACATGTCGGCTGACTGCCACAATTTGATTTGGTTGATTATTACTAGTAGGAGTTAATGTTGACACTTTCGAATTGCAGGCGGTCTCAGCATGAACCAGAATACTAACCGACTTGATGGTTCTTCCAAGTGACACAATACTAAGTGTTGTGATTTCTTGGTGAAGCATGAGAATACCTTTCTTTGATTGTTTGAGGGAGATTCCATTACACTTCCTCGCCTTCTGTTGAATGCATTGGATCTTGCAAATCCCCCCATGAATAGGGAATTTTGTGACGAGCCGGTTATAGAAGATGACGTCATCTAGTTGAGCAAGCATCCGTCATCCTATCAAAATACTCTAAGCAGAAGGGCAATCGACCAACATAAAATTTACTCGGATTTTTACAGTAAGAAGTTCTTAGTTGAAGATTGCCGTAAGTAAGGCGGTTCCCATTAGTACGATACCTACACTTCCAAAACCGTAAATTGGCAAGGCATGGGGTGGGGATGGACGTAGGAAGCTTAAGAGCTCCAAAAACATGTCTAAACATGACGTTGACCGAGCCGCCCCCATCCATGAAGGCTAAATTCTCATTTGAGTTGTCCATTGTAAGAGTGATGACTATAGGAATATGAGATCGCCTCTCGCTTCCGATAGTAAAAATTATAGGTAATCTAATTCCAACTTAATTTTTTGTGTGCACGACGCTCTTAGGAATTTATGTAGCCGGTTGAGCCCACTTCCCTCGAATACCGAGATTGTGCTTTTTGGCTATTGCCGGCCACATATGGGACTCTATATATGGTGAGGCATTGGTGATTACTACGATGTTGTTTTTTGATTGTTGGGGGAATGCTGGCCGATTGTCGCAGTTGTTTCTCTTTTCTACTTGATCTCAAACAAACTATAAAATGATCCCTTTCCACGTAAGTCTTTTAATTTCATCTTCGAGCACATGGCACTCATTAGAGAATGGTCATTGATTTGGTGCAATAGGGGTATTTTTTGTTGTCATGAGGCACTTCCCTTTTTCCATCGCTGGTGGTGTTTGGTCATTTACATTGCACCTGATCCCGGATCATGAGATATATTATTTCCATATCCCTATTCAAATAGTAGAATTAGCATACTTAGACATGCACTGAGTTTTGGCCTCGGCTTGCCTTTTGGTGTCATTTTCCTGACCACTGGGTCAACAGTTGATTTTACTACAAGGATCAAGCTAGGTGCACTACAAGAAATTTTATTTTTGGTGCGCATAAAAAAAGCTACCAAAACTTATGGTAGCGTTTTGATAAACGCCGTGATAAATCCCGCAACTAAAAATCCATGATTTTTAGTTGCATTTATTTCAACGCCACTATAAATCCTTTTATTGCAGCATTTCTCAAACGCGACCATAAATCTTTTTGTAGCATTTTAAAGATGCCACCAAAAGGTTTGTTGGAGCTACCAATATAATTTCCAACTTTACCCCTACTTTACGGTTGCATTTACTTAACGCCACTATATGTATTTCTGTAGCGTTTTTGAAACGCTACTAAAAGTTGATGTTCATTTCGCACTATTTTTTCCTGCTATTATTTCCTGTTGATCGTCTATTATGTTTCTACTATATCAATCAACAATCGCTCACATAATCCGCATATTCAAACAATTAAAAAACATATTAATCATATAATCAAATTGGATATCCATAACCATTCTAATACAATAGTTTTTTGATAAAATAGCCAAATTCATATACAATAACCATTCGTATACAAATTTAACCACCAAGTACTAATAAAAAGTTATACCAAATTGGTGCAAACAAAACACTCGATTATCCATAATTCTTTGTTGCATGCACAAGTGAAAGCTAGAACCATAAAAGTCCAACCTTGCTCTATTTGGAAATCCAATGCCTGCACAAGTGAAAGCACAATATATAGTCTAACAATTATGTTGATTCGTTGGACTTTAAATCTGATATCAAACATCTATAGCATTGTACAAGCATATCATACTATAAATAACGTCATATAAATAATCAAAGATATAAATGAAATGAAATAAATAAAGTCCAATCTTACATAAGGCCCAATAAATTTCACTATGAATACTAAAATTTAAGCCACCTCTCGACATGAAGAAATTATCAATGGAATGTACTTCTTGAAGACCAGTAATGGATATGCAAGTTTGGAAGTCAGTGTCTACAACTAAATTATTAGCATTGAAGGTTCTTTTATCATTATTTAACATATAATTGAAATCCCCTTCTTGTAACCAGGGCATATTAGTATGTTGTGATTATTTTTGTCTGGCGGTCCCATAAAGAAGTTCTATCAGTGATAGTATTTTTGGCATAGACCATAGTGAATTTTTTTAGTACCCCCCACTATTATTCACTATGCACGTTATATGTTGATCTGATTTGTGAATTACCTGTAATTGTTATGCTGTTATACCTATAAAATGAAAATTCTACCTCTTGGATCAATTTTATTATTGTAGACATATTGCTAATTTATATTTCACAAGATGTTAAAGGATTTTAGCCTCACTCAACTTGTGTTCTACTAATCCAACAATAGTAATATTAAGCTTTGAAAGATGTTACAACACATCTTATTTTCTAGTGAAAGAGTTTAACCCTCTCACATTCTAGATTAGGAAGGAGATTAATCCGCGTCAGTACTCCTAACAATATAGCTGCTAGGAGTAGTAGCGTTTAACTTGCTTTTTTAATTTTTTTTTGACCTTATTCTTAATTTATTTGCAAATTTGTCCTAGTTTGGATTACCAGTGACATCTACATTGCTAATAGATTTAAATTCAAACTCCTTTTCTTCACTTCTGGTTTTATGTGTGAGCCTCTATTTACTTGTATTCCTATCACTGATCAATTCGGGATTCAGATTTGGAAGATGGTTGTTATCTTGCTACGATTGAGGTGTTATTAGTTGTTCCTTTTACATCTACATTTTCTTTTATTTTCTTGTTTTGTTACATTGAAAAAAAAAGAGTTTTTAACTATTTCAAAAATTTACATTACAACTCCAACTTCTGACCATCCTGCCTGATTTCATACCTCCTACTTGCTCTGCCCGCAAACAAGACAACTTCACCATTCATCATACCACACATACCACATACAGCTGAACCACAAATCTCCACAAACTCCTTTTCATTACCCTGCAACAAGCATTTCATAAAACTTCAAAAATCACCACAAACATTCACACAACTGCTCCTGCATACAACAGACCTTTGCTACTCCATATCATCAAGCAAATCGAACCATCCACACTTGATATTATCAAGCAAGTGACCAAGTTCAACAACAGTCACTGTGTTGATTTAAAGACCACTGTGCACATTTCTATGCCATTTCAGTGCACACTTCTTTACTTTAACCTCTATCATATCTGTTTCATAGTGTAACTCTATCACTCTGTCACTCTGTTCATATACATTTATATCCAGCAGTTAACCCAGCTCTTCATATACCCAACAGTTCCACTGTCCTCATTTCAACTTCATTAACTACCATATCATAGTTGTTGTTCACCTCAATGGTGCCTTCAACAATATTCACCACTTCCATCATCTCCTACAACACTTAACCACCTTCTTCATTACCATCTGAACTGATTCAAACATCTGAACTCCACCATACTCATTCACACTGCACACTCCAATCAACAAACCCCTTCAAACAAGCCACTACGTCCACAAGCTGGTTCAACACTCCACTACAACAGTATATCACCGACATCACCAGAAACACCACCTTCAACCACTCAAATATCAGTTCCTCTACATCATTGCTACGCAATCCCACCTTCTACCAACCACTTACATACAACAACCATCAACCAGTAAACTTCCTCACAACATTCACTGCAAAACACTTCTGCCCTGAACATCATCCAAACTTCATCAAATACCGAGTCAACTGTCATTCCATTTCATCAACGTACTACTTCATACAACAACCCCCTTCCGCCTTTAACTACTTCCAGTCACTCAAAACCCCCATTGCATAGTTTCTGTTCTGACCATTACATTGCTTCACCACCTCATGCACATCATTTCATCATATACCACTTACAAACTACACATCACTTTCATCAACATCTCACCAAAACATATCACAAACTTCACATTTCAACATTCACAAAACTTCGTGCTTATCAGTTGACGACGGCAATGTACACACTGCCCATAGGCAGTAGTGTGGTATACACATTGCCGCCACGAGGCAGTACCACGATTTAACATGAAATGAAACACAAACATAAGTGAGATTGAGGATTACATAATCTAAAACCTAATTTCTTCTATGATTGAGTACAAATTAGTTTAATGTTTTTGATTTAAAGCCAACCGATGATGATGTATGTATGTTGCATATGTTATACCACAACTCATGTTTGGTTATAGACTAGCAGATGTATGTTAGGCTAGGTCGCATCATGTTACACCATTACATCAAGTTCTATTGCAGCGTAACACATTTTCAAAGTGATTGATGCAACTGCAAACATTGAAGTGCACCATAGATGAAAATTTCTTGAAAGAAATTTGATAGATGCTATCACAAACCATATTAGCTTTTATACATTAAATTGCTTTTATAGTCAAATCTTATTTTTAGTGCTACCTTATCGTCCTAATTGAGCTTATCTCAAGCTAATTTGTTCAATAAAAAATATTAGGTCTGTTCTAGTCTGGGTCTTCTTATCATCATTCATGATGAGCAATATTTAATCTGTAGTGAAGTTCATATATCGATGATTTTGAACTTTTCATGTTTTAATCTATTTATCTTTCGCATCTAACGATGAATACTGAGTAGCTTAATATTGCGTAATTTACCAAGAGGTGTTCCACAATAGAAGGTCCGGTCATCAATATGCTCGACATTCAAGCCAAGTAACCATGAACCTAAAGATACATCTACATTTGCATATCTGTGCAATATTGGCATGCTAAAAGATAACATATTATCTTGATTAATTTTATTGGCTACCAATCTGCCAATTTTTATCTTGTTATATCACTTAATGTGGTTAGTTGTCCCAAAATAACGACAACGTGAAAAAAGAGACAACCCAAAAAAATGACGACCTATAGTAAAAAAAGGAAATGTAAGAAGTAAAATTTATGCTTACGCATTGATTGAAATGTATGCTGCAAGATCCTTGGAGACTGCGTATATATGACCAGTTGCATGTCGAGAATATTTATTTCCTTCTTCTCCAAATTTCCAGTATTCTGGTTCATGATATTTTACTCCCCTGCAGAAGCACAAAGATGCTCCATTATGCACATCAATTATAACTAAATTTAGTTAATAATGTTACATACCATAATATCATAACTAACTCATATTTGTACACACAATAACGTAACTAACTCATATTTGTGCACACACACTGTGAATTTCATTTAGGAAAGGTGAAAGTGTGCACAAACATTATACATGAAAGCAACTATACATAAATTTATTATCAACCATAGAGTCAGAGAGGAAAGTTGAGCATACTTATGAGACAGGATTGGGCCAAACTTCATGCATCCAATGTTGTTAACATTGAATTATATTATTTATATTTCTGCCTATGTTGTTTCTGACTTTATCTATAAGTTTAACCAATGATATATGTTCTTAAATATTTCAAAAATTAAAATTATAATTGAATTATTTATCTGAAGAGACAAAACAAGTTCGTTTCCCCTTTTTTGATTTTTTTCACGATGAAATATGGAAGAATAATCCAATACTATCTGGCATCTCTTTTTCTTTCATTTGACCACCTCAGACATGAATCTGTGGTTTTCTTCATCATTATAATGTTAAAAAATGGAATTCACCAAGATTGACATGTACATCGTCATCAACTTTTACGTAGAAATCTGCATCCCAAGTGGCTACAGCTGTTGTGAAATAAACCCTTGTTTTTGTTGAGAGTTCATGGTATCTTTCGATATGGTTCAACCTAAAGAAACCTTTGTACTCTACTTCTTTTGCATCAATATTACGATCCAGAACACCACCTGGTGTGGCACTATGCCCAATTACGAATCTAATGACAATGCCTTTCTCCTCTAATTTTTCAAGATTGGATCCTGTGAGGCAAAGATAATTACTTAAAGATCAAGCTTTAATATCCAGTGGACCAGCGATATTAGATTATTATGACATTCTATGTCATAGGCCAGTTGATCAATACTCTTATGATAGTTCGTTTTCAAATTATTTTTAAAAATATTGTGACATTTTTTACGGTTAAAAATTCAGCCAATTAACAACTATTATAAGACCTCTACCATTTACTCCAACTAACTCTCTGAGTGAAAACTTGATGGGAACTCAAGAGAATTGACCATATCGATTAACCTAATCACAACCACGACCACAATCACAAAATCGACCATTTGAATAACATACCACAATCACAGAATTAGCGATTAACCTAACTGCACCTGATTAGAAGCTAATTAACCTAATCACAAAACCGAGTAACTTTAATCATAATAAAAAAATCGATTTATAAAAATCATACCTAAAATTTTCTACGATGATGAGAAAATCGTCGATGAGGAGAAAACCACAGAAGAGTAGAAGCAACGATGACAATAAACTACAATGTAGAAACGTGCTGCGATGATGATGCGAAGAGAAGAATGGGAATCGACCTTTATTTGTTTGCTTTTGTTGAAGCAATTTGGGATTAGGTTAAAATTTTCTAAGTGAG
Source organism: Allium cepa (assembly GCA_030765085.1). Taxonomy (NCBI): domain Eukaryota; kingdom Viridiplantae; phylum Streptophyta; class Magnoliopsida; order Asparagales; family Amaryllidaceae; genus Allium; species Allium cepa. The sequence goes on from CM060929.1 coordinate 474,415,036, forward strand.
AGAGCGCAAATATACTGGTTACGTTTATTGTATTTACGCGAAATCATTTTGGCATGCACGGGATAGTGAAATACTTTTGCCGCGTTTATAATATAGGCTGAAATGTTATTGGTTGCATTTACGGAAAAAGGCCACCATTTTATGCAACCAAATGCTGATTTTCTTGTAGTGGTGGTATACCAGGTTTTAGTGTTGTTATTATAAAGATCAACGTCTAGCATTCCTATTATACCGTTCATCCACTGATAGAAGTAAGTCAAGGATGCATCCAACTGCTTTTGAAGCTCTCTCCACATTCTGGACTTATATCCAACCCTCTAGTAAAGGGACACGATCATGATGTTCATATCGACACCCATATCCTAGATGGACTCCTCGTTGAAGCAATTGAATACGATCGAAAGTTTTCAATTCCCCAAAGTCTGACGTTACCTAGTTCGCTAACCATCATAACATGGGTCTTAGAAGTGAATAACCTAATCTTTAAATCCTTATATAGTTAGGCCCAAGCATTGGTGCCATCCGGTTGTAGATGCAAGAACTAGCGGGAGGCCCGTCATGTGCGAGTTGATTTAAAGAGTAGACATTTTGCTGGGTTGAAAAGATGACCGACGCATGTAATAAAGTTAAATGTAATGATGTGATCATATGGGTCAGAACTCCAATCATACTTGTTAATGGGTGGAAAGACATACTTCATGTGAATGAAAATATTCAAGATTTCCTCAAAAAATGTCTTTCCATTCTCGTCATCAGAAAACGCTTTGTGTAACGACCCCACCGTTATACCTATATTATTAAAGAACACTATAATTAATGTCACGGCTTATTAAGGACAATCAAATGTGAATATAACTTTAAACTACCATACTTACCTTTTTATTAAATCTCTAGATTAAATTTGACATGTACAGTCTCAGTTCAAAGAAACGAACACATCGGTTTCTTAGAATAAGAATAGTATATCATATAAAATAGAAATCACAGATCGCAGCGGAATAATAAATCTAATATACATATACAAACTATGAGTCTACAAAAGTATAAAAATAAACTCACATGATATGCATCTAGTATAAATCACTATCTCAATTATATATCTCATATATAAAACTTAAAGTGCTAAATAGGATAAACTAAAAATCAAAAATGTTTATCTCCTTACTAGCACAACCATCCAAAGGTCAACTTGTCTTGTAACCTGAAAAGTCTTGGCTTGACCTGAGTATATAAAATAAACATGTCAGACTATCTATAAATATCCAAAAGGGTAAGAATAAGATATAACACAAGGATATATGACATATAGATAAATACAGGTGTCATACACACACACACACACACAGATATATATATATACAGGGAAATAGTCCAACTCTAATACACTTTAAGACATAAGAATACCAAATTCACAAAACAAAAAATAAATCACAATCATCAAATCCATCATACAACATAGAAATATTTCAATCACAAAACAAAGGATAAATCAAAAACCCAAAAATTCCAAACCAACGAAGAATATCTCAAAATCCGAGAAAACCAAATGCTGAATGATCTTAATGTCCAGACCCATACCATAGGAAAAAAAGGTGGTATCACTCATGTTGATCAAATACCAATGATTGCTCATACCACTAAAATAGAATCTCAAAATTCATGAAAACTAGACCAGAGAAGATATAACTTATACCGACCTCTTAGATCATATAAAAATGCAGGAGCATACTTCTTAGGATCTATTAACTCCCTACCAAACACCAAAAGAGAGTAAACTCTAAAGTGCCAAATCCCCTAAAGTTCATAGGATAAAAAGGTTCTTTTGAGTCCCTTATACTCAATATGCCTAGCATTGAATAGGATGGTATTTACCTTATCAATTAGCAAATCAATGGCGGGTTCTATTTCATTTGGCACCTGAATTCGCACTCGAATCGGACCAAATCAAATATATATCAGGCTATTGTTCTCATCGTCCTTCGAATCTACGAAGTAAGACATCAATTTCTCAATAAGCTCAATTATGTTCATTGCATAATGGGCCTCTTTATCACACTTAGTAATCGCAAAAACTTAACCAAAACGTCCCATACTGCCGGGTGAAATTCAAGTTTACTAGAAGCTATTAAATCTCATTTATTCTGGATACCACTAGAAAACATAAACTATATCCTTTTAAGGATCTACTGGCCCCTCGGACAAACGCCAAAAAAGAATAATATCACTAAAGTGTTAATTACATCCTATAGCAATCACAAGAATTTAACCAAATGCAAAAGTCACACAAAATTGCCAAAATAGTATTTAAATAGCCAAGTGTTAAATTCGATGAAAATCTGACAAGAGTTTATGCTTTTGAAAATAAATAATATAATTTAACGTGTGGAAAATGATTTCTAAAAATAATTTATATATGAATATATTTTCATACTTCTTATTAAAAACCCATAAACACATTTATTTCGCACTATATACACACAAACACACACACACACACACACACAAACACACACACACACACACACTCTTTTGTAGACTAAACCCAAAATTCAACTTTTAACATCAAAATACTTATGTCTATATTTATGTGTGTGTGCAGTTATTCCAAATCCTTATTTTAAAATTCTATAGCTCAAAAATTGTATTCCAAAGTCTATATATATGTAAGTAGCCATTTATTTTAGAGTCCATAGTTTCTCATATTTCAACTCATCTTTGAAATCAAACATTTATCCAAAAAAAACTTAGGTGTTATATTTCCAAAATTCATAATCCAAAATCCATATTCCAATCCATAACTTTCTATTGGCAATATTTAAAATATATATGCAAAAATACTTATTTAAAATTATTTAAACAGGAATATGATTGCTTGGGAAACAAGTTTTAAAAGTCTACATACACATACAAGCATATACTCAAAGAAATTTAATTCCCAAATTCAATCCCGATTAATCAATCAATTTGTGAAACCAAACTCAGAAATCATTAACAAAAATTTATCTAGAATCGATAAAACAAAGCAATGGAAATGCATACACAAAGCAAGCAAAACATGGGTTCTAGCGACGGATCGGAAATGGGTCTACAGTCACCCAAAACTCACGTTCCAAGTGATGATAGGTGCATCAGTTCTATACGACCGATCCACTAGTTACGGACCTGAAATGTGAGTTCCTGGCCCCATTTCTCTCTCCGACGACAATCACTAACTCTAACACGACTTATTTTCTTTCAGCGACACTATATAATTGCCAACAAAAGAATATGCCTATACTACCATATAAAAGCAAATCATAACAACTACGGATTAATTTGACCAAGAACAATAAGCATTTCAATTGATTGTAAATAGACAGCAAATAGGGTTTTAAACAAACATCAAATCCATTCAAATACAGTTGCAATTTAATTCAACAAAATACATATGCACATAGATTTGGAGATAGATTGCGTGAGTTGTTAACTCACCTTTTTAACTTCATGTTGCTTGCTAGATCCTTAATCAAGCCTTGCTAAACTCCATGCTCACCAAAATCACCTAAAAACTCAAGAATAAAAACCAACCAGCAAGCAATTTGATCAATAATGGGATCAAAATTACTCATTTATGGATCAAAAAGATAGAGATTGAGTTTAGAATAATTACCCTAATTATCCTGAATTTTGTAATAATTTTTCTAAATTAATTCTTGAAGATTTTTCTCTAGGTTAGGGTTTTGAAAGAGGAATACTTGGTTGCTTATTTCAGTTTATAGAATATGGAAATGAACGTATAACGAAATGAGAAGAGGGGTTTCTTCTTAGTTAAATGGGCTTGTATGCTTCATGGATCCAATAAGAGAATGTTAATAATCTATTTCCTAAGAGAAGTGTTGCTATTTCCATACTTTTGTTTTCTATTTTAAAACAGTAATTTTAGCTTAATTAATATTTTACAAAATTCACAAACTAATTTCTTAAATTTGCCAAAACAAATCAAACCATTTATATTAATGTTGAGATATTTTATAAAATCAAATTTAACTTTTGAAAATAAAAAGCCATTCTCATTAATTTCAATAAAAATAAACTATTAATTATAAAATCTCATTTTATACAATAAATCCCAACATTAACATTTTACTCTAAATACCAAATTAATAATTGATTTAATAATATTTCAAATTTAAATTGAAATCCTCTTTAAGAAACAAAACTCATTTCTTAAATAAATTAAATCAACTATTCTCAAAACTAAATTTAATTTCAAAATCAAATTTCACAAATCACACTTTAGAATTAATTATCCATTTAAATTTAATTAATTAGGTAACTAACAACTGGGTTATTAGACTTCGCCCCTATTTCCAGCTTGCATTCTATTGAGCTGCCAATTAATGATGTTCATTTCCTCTTTAAGACCAGTATCCGCTTGTTGTGGGCTCAACCGGTGGCTTGGCAGAGTAGAGGATTAATGGAGGGAAGGGGAGTGATAATAACGGCGATGACAAGCTAGAGTAGGAAATGTCCTCTCCCTATGCAGAGAGGGTTGTTGGAGCTAGCCAACACGTACCAAAAAATATGGGAAAATTTCAAAAAAGCTCCATTTTGAATTCTTGATAGGCTATGAAGTGTAAAAATATTTAGAACTTCTATAAATTTTCTTCAAAATAAAACTAATATTTATTTGAATTTATAAATAAATTTATATTTTATTCATTTCATATTATGTTTTAAACATTTTTATCATATACACATATATGCAAATACGCATGTGCAACTTTATAATGTGTACATAGTTTAACATGCCCACATTTAGGTGCTAGCATATATTTTATCCCCTCTTGCATCGATTATATCATCTAAATGTATGTAAAAGTGTATCAAAGTGGTATGTATGTAATGAAAATATATATATATATATATATATATATATATATATATATGTGTGTGTGTATGTGTGTGTGTGTGTGTAATTCTATCAAATAGTTTGTTTAATTTATGTATATAAAATGCATATATAAATGTGAATATGAACGAGGTTTACATAATACAAATAAGGAAATTATATAAGTTTTGGAGCATATAAGTTTGAGAAATAAAAGGCTAAGTCATATTAAACAAATAGAATCGATGTAATGATCAATGCTCTTTGTAATTTACATAGCCCCTTTATTTCTAAACAAAGATATTTGTATACTTATATACTAATGAAATTATGGATAAATTTTATAAAATATATTCATTTTTTAAATAAAGGCTCATGGCTTTAAAATTGATTTTGCAATGAACTTAGATTTTGAAATGAAAGGTTAAGTTGTATTAAGAGAAAGATTAATATGGTGATTAATAGGGACATTAATCTCCTTTAATAGAACCGTTTATTTCATAATTCAAAAGGAATGAATGTATTCAAAGCGTGGTGATTGTTTAGTAAATGAAAATATTTTATAATGAAAAATAATTTTTTTGCAACAGCAAAAGATGCTCTTAGCCATCAAATAAAACTTTAGTTTACTCTTTTTCCATTTTTAATTAATTAATTAAAACTCTATTTAAGAGAAAAGTAATATCAAATGATTTTCAAAAATAAAAGCACATTTATGTTTTGAAAATTTAGTACAATGCACATATTTATTATTTCCAGAAATACATGTAAATTAAATTTACTTAATCAATTTTAAATTAATCAATAAAAGATTTTATGTATAAAATAAATAAATATATAAATGAATTTTTTTCGAATGTCTTCTAGGCTTAAAGGAAATGAAATATATTTTTTATTTTTATTAAAACGTAAGTTTATATAATGTAAATCATGCAATCAAAATTTTTTACAACTGAAGTCAATTAAACATATTAAATTTAAAATTGAATTTTTTTTATTTTAATGCCATGAGAATTAGAGCTATTGCAAACAAACAAAATGATTTTTTTTATGAATGCACTTAAACTTACAACCATCCATTATGTGACGATAAACCGGTATTCCAGATTTGTCATATTCAAGCCATCTAATAGAAATATAAAACAACAACAAAAATATTTGTCAATGGATAAGAGACAATCCTTTCACCAGTGCCTTGAATTTTTACCTTGAAACTATGAATTTTCTCATTGAATTAAATTCTTAATTTTGGAGTTGCTAGCCCTTCAATTGCAGACCATCGACTATCGAGTAATATAGAATTTGATGTAAAATTGAACTTGGAATTTTCTATTGCATTTTACAAGCCATGGCCAAATTAGCTTTTGACTAAGAATGTCATTTTTGAGAGAATCAAATGTAACGAAATGAAGGGGCCATGTTTTATTAGAAGAATGGAATTAATGTTCAATTAACAAAGTCATTAATCTCCTTTAACACTTTCCTTTTCATTTAAGGTCAAAAAGAACTCCCTCTTTTTAGTATCATGACCGGCCACACTTAAGCCAACTAGTGGCCGACTAGGTGTGTTTGCTTATAGAATTAAATACATTTAAGTTCGTATAATAATTCATGCATTTAAATATAATATATTTATAACTATTATAAATACACTGTTTAATCGTGTTCAGTACACCAAATAAAGTTTTGTAACTAATATATCATAAATATTAGTTAATTTAGTTAATTTATAACAATTTTTAATTAAAATAGTAAGCCAAAGGAGAATTCAACGCTTCGGTTGTGTGACTCTTATGTGTAAATTTAGTTTGGCGATTAATATTGAACAATTCCAATATCAATGTTCATACGTCACTTAGTAGGTGATGTGGCATTTTAGCCAAGTTTATCGCTTACTTGGTATCAGTAGATATCGATTTTACTTTGTTAAGTGTTACCTGATGGTGATGATTATTTACACCAATTCCCTTCAACAAAGCTATATCACTTTGGACATATGGAATTTTGTAATGTTCAATATTCTAATATCATCCATATTCAACTCTATAATCCATACACCTCCTTCGTTGAATAATAACAATTATTATTAATCGAAATCCTCTAGCTAGAGACTTTGAGTTGACTTTATTTGACAGTGGTACTAACTTCATATAACCGAGGATACAAATCCTCCCTTCAATTGTGTTTCACTTCTAATGCTTCCACTGACCCAACTATATTCGTTATATGGATGTCGTGCCACGATTTAATTATAATCAACGGACAACTTTCATATTGCAGATCAACGATATTCTAAAGAGAAAAGTGTAATTTTATCACATTAATAATTTTCTATTTGACCTTAATTATATTAACCAACTGAAAACTATCGGGTGATTTCCATTGTTATCTAATAACTATCAATACATAACCACTTAATGCCCCTAGCGGTCATGAATAATACACCATCTATCAATGGAGAGTGTTACGTGCTCTAGTCTCCATGGATGCATTGATATCCAGTCTTAATTACAATGCATTGTAACTACTATCACAAAACATACATTTTTTGGATTTTCTATTAAATATACTTTTAATTAAATTAATTAATATAACATGTTATATCCAATATATAATAGAAAGAAAACACCTTTGTTTCGAACAAGATTGGTTATAGACTTAGATATATGTAATAAACTACGTAATTACCATTAGGGCATACTTCTAACTTTATCAATCCCAGTTGCACATGGGGTCGATTATGGAATCTCTATCCCATATCTTCAATATGTTTAATGATAACCGATAGAGTTAGACCCATCATGAATGGATCTTCTATGTTGGTTCAATTAACTACTATCAAGCAACTCTCTCCGATGTTGATAAAATACCTTTATTATATGGAACTATTCGAAGTATGTTTCTGGACTACTAGTGAACTCTTATTTTTTATCATCATATAATAATACATAGAATTTCTAATATTTTGAATTACCCTTAGCTTAGTTATAAATTTGTGCATTTATATTTATATACATTGCTTTATTATGGTGCTATTCAAGGTGATGCATTTTGCCTTTTGCTGAATCAACCATAGCTTTTCATTGAAAACATTTCCAGCTTAAAGCTTCTTTATTAAGGTTAGAACATGAATTTAATATCGATACATCATACTCGATGACACTTACGAAGTCCGCATCGAACACTCTTTCATAAAGATATCATTATTTCTTTAAATAATACTCTAGTATTTCATAAATACTCGAGAACTCTCTAAAGTACCATTTAGTGATCTTAATTTGGATTTGATATTTGCTTTATGCACTAAATACATAAGCAAAATTCAATATTTAGATAATTCAACATGTATGATAATTCCTATTGTCAATTCATTTGGAATTCATCGTACATATTCTATATTAAACTTTTTAATATGGTGTTTTTGCATATCATTTGGGACATTCCCAACATCCTTTATACTTACTATAAAAGATATAATTTTTCAATCTAATATTGAGTATTAAACAACCAAACTATTACTAATTTTAACATAAGTACATCGCTAATGATCAATAGTAGTTGTATACTTATAATTTAGAGATATCTATACACCTTTTATTGTTCTTTCTTATAGACACACACTTCCTATGCATTTTAGCTGAAATCAAACTATTCGATATTTCTATCAGAATACTTATCCAATTCCAATGCTTATAAAATGGTAATTTCTTATCATTCTTTTGATCATATCCAAAAGCTCACAAACTCAATATTGCTCCCAATGTCTTCGAGACACTTTGATTGTTATGTTCAATAGTATATTCTAAATCGTTATTTTGAATTTTCCATTTCAATATATATACACCAAACACGAAGCCATACTATGCGATAATTTTATGAGTTAATTTGAATTAACTAAGGCTCACTGAATAGAGAATTTATTATGCAAATTTCAATAGTTTAAATTTGCAATGTTATTCTTATTAACGTTGCTCGTTATATTCCAACTGCCTTAGTCTTATTCTTGAAGACTTATTCATGGTCGATGGATCATATCACTTTGGGTAAAACTACCAAAATCATATTTTGATAACATACTTGGAATCCTTTTCAGATTTATGCATCATACCATATCATAGATTCTATACTCTTAATTGCGTAATCGACAACCAAGGATTCTCTATTCTCGACAATGATAAGAAACATATGGTTTCTCTTCAATGTATGAGAATACTTATTACACACTCTAATGCAATGTGTTTTTTTAAGTTAGGTTAATTTCATTTCATCCCATGTCATCAGTTTTTTATTTAGATCGTATCCAAATCTACGTTAATACCAATAATTCCAAAAGAAATCTCTCGCTAAAAAGTTGGTATTTCTTAAGGCAACGATTGTTTCTCAATGCAACAAAATAGGTATTCATAAACATTTTATGAATTTTCTTATATATAAAACTAATTTGGTTTTACTTTACAGAACTTACATTCGAAACATAAATAGGTCATTTAATGACAGTCTTTCCCAAATTCCTTTTGGGAAGATTCATTCTAGATCCCTTACGAATAATTATTACGTGCAGATTTTTGACTCGCACAACCTACCAACTCCTCGGCCTAGTATATGTTAGGTTTCCTATAAACCCCTATCTTGTATGGTGTTGTAAACTATATTTTAGATGAAACTAATATTAACCTTATGTACTGCTCTTAAGTTCATGACTTATAGAAAGAAGTTAACTCAGCTTTACTCATAACTAATCTTACTTTGTTCAACAAAGTTCAATTATTGCTTATCGGTACATCATTATGTATCACATTTAGGAGTGACTTTTGAGATTGAATCTCTATTGGTCTAAGGTACATTCGGAACTCTTTCTAATGTACTCACTATTAGATCAAATTGAATCAAATTTATATTCTATTGCTAGTTATTTTATTGACTTTCATTTTATACTCTATGATCTTATCATAGACATATTACATGTGTATCAAATATCCATATTAGTGAGAACTCATTGGTGAATATAATAAAGTATATGGACCCATTTTACTATTAATAGAATTGTGATTGCATACATCTATATGTATCGATCCAAAGAGTTCATCAACTCTTATGATGCATCCACTAAATAGGTGTGTTGCCCTTAACTGTCTAAGATACAATTCTCTAGTACCGTATGATTTATAATTATATAATCAATAAATTATTTCTCAGAACTATTGCTCAGTCTATAATTATAAAATGATTGCAAATGCTTTAGATACTTCTGTATTTTATGATGCATCATAAATACTACTAATATGGTTTTATTTTATAACGGATATTCACAATATTCATATTATAATAACACTAATTCTATTTTTTTAGCCAATATTGAAAAATAATTATTATTTCATAAATAACATTTGGTACGTCTTATGAAAACAATTTTCATAAATTGATGTGACTAATAGGTGTTATACGACATGCTCCCACTTTTTTCGCTATTACTATAATAGCATATGAAATATGAAGCTCCATTCATCCACTTAATGTAGACTATTTATTTCATTAGTGTAACTGGTTTACAGTCGAGAATTTTCAGATCGAATATCTTAAATTTAAAGAGATAAATCTCATAGAAAAAAAATTCTATGTAAAAATACATTTTGGAATAGAAATCATACTTCTCATTTCAATATTAAGTATCAACTATTATTTTAAAATTATCATTTCTGAAATTTCTTCATGAAACCGGAATGACAATTCGTTCTCTCCATTCTCTCCATTCCAACCATGCCTTAGGTTGTATCCACTCTTTTGCATTTGATTTCCATTCTAAATGGTCAAATCATTCAATGGATACCCTTCCTACAATGTCACTATGAACTCTTACAAAAGTGTGTTTGGTCATCATTAACTTTTAAAGATATTAAATAAATTGCACTTTACATAAACTGGTTAAACATGCATTTCAGTGATTGAATTTTTAGATCTATCCATTAACTTTTGGTCAGTATTACATTTAAAATAAATAAGATCATTATTGTAATCAATCATATTGAATGCAGGATCTCGCATTATAGTTTACTTGCTTATTTCAATGAACTACTTCATTGAGGTTTCATACATTATGAATTATGACCGTTCACAATGTAACATTTACATGTGTTTATATATGGATCAAATATTCATATTCTTATATTGTTTTTAGAGTCGAAACTCATTGAAGACAATACACAGTCTTGGGCAAGTAAACCTGTAAGTGACCAAGTTACGAACATATTTAGTGGTTGTATAATTAGATGCCTGCTTGAGTCAAAATGCAACAATTTATTGGTAAATAAATTTTATATTTATATTTACCATTATAAATTCAATTGTATATTTTAATCGATAAACATTTTATCAATGTGCACAAGTTATTAATGTAGATTATTATTTATGAAGTAGATGTTCTTATAATATTAGAAAGGTTAAATATTACCATTTCATTTTTCAAATAAGGGTTCCACTAGTGTTTTATGTTTCTCTAAACCCAAAGACGAAATATAGAAGTCTTTCAACTTCACTGGTGGGTATTAGGACTCGTCTACTTTTGAATTGTGATCTTGAGTTTGCTCAACAAGTCATTGCCCCACAAACGATGGATAACTAATTTTCGATTATATCATATAAAACTCCTAACCTATGGTTCCATGTCCTAGTCTCATTCGACCTTGAGTTTGCCCAGCAAGTCAAAAGAGATTATTCAGTTGTACCTACCATTTTACGATGGCCTAAGTATAGTATATGTACGTTGAGTTTGCTCAACAAATACATATATTTATCTTACCTTGTCTAGTCAATATATTTATAACACTACATATAACATCACTAGCTTGAGTTTGCTCAACAAGCATAGAATATGCAAGTAATTTATTAATATATAAATGGCAGAGGAAAATATTTACACTAAAGATTCATAATCTTTAATATATTTATTGGATGATATCGGTTTAAGGAATAATGTGTTTCTCATGAAATACCCTCATGATTCAAGTGTCGGACACACCTGAAATCATGGTGCACATACAATACGTATGTATTTATCCCTTAAGTCTATTTGGATTTTCTATAATGTTCGACCTCTAATTTATACATTTGTATTATATAAGTTTCATTATTGTATAACTTTTATATTTTAATTAACTTATACAATAACCTTATATATAAAATTATACTGATTAAATCTTATTTAATTAAATTTAATTAATTAACTCTCTAATTAATTTTATATTTTTCCAATATAAAAATTATATTGAATATTCGTATATATACTATGACCTTTATAGTATAACACATATATCTTATATATCTGTGTAACTTTATTTAATTAATTAACCTTTAACTAATTAATTAAATTTATCAAACTTTGTTTAATTTATTTAATTAAACTATATTAATTTCAAAATTTTATTTTATATACATACATGTATACTTATGTTATCTTAAACACTTTAAAATAACACAACATATATCAATATGTATACTACATGCTTATAAGTATTAATTAGTTAACTTATTTAATTAATTTAATTTATTAATCTTATTCATAAATTTTAAAATTTGAAATTAATATTTCAATATTTTCAAACATTTTGAAACTTTTGTTATCTTTCCAAACATTTTGAAAATTTATGTTATATTATAACTTTTATAATAAACAAGTTTCATTTTAAATTTAAATCTTAAATTTTAAATCTTTACTTTAACTTTCAAAACCATTCCCAATACCCAATTTTTGGACCTACTTCACCTTTAAAGCCAGATCGGTAACTAGGTAGGATATTGCACTTAATTACCTAATTTCAATCCTAGACATTATCTTTTAGACACCGTACTAAGTGGAAAAAATTAATTTGTTTGCCCTAATACGACTAATTTAATCCGCATAGGCTATTGGACTTTGATATCATTGTTGGAACTATGCCAACTCATAGTGGAAGAAATGAGTAGATTCCATTTTTTTCTATTTTGGATTCTTAATGGGCCCCGCAATGTCTAAAAATATGTAGAACTTCTCTAAATTTTCTTTAAATTAAATCAATATTTTATTTAAATTTATAAATAAATATTATTTTGTTTATTTTTTATTATGTTTTAAATATATGTATCTGATACACGTATATGTAAACATGCATGTGCAACATTATAATATGTGCATAGTCATGCCCCTGTTTAGATGCCCAGATTTACACTACTATGGATATGTTATCCTCTTTTGTATTTAGTTATACTGTCTAAATATATGTACAAGTGCATCAAAATTGTTGGAATATAATAAAATATATGTATGTATATTAAAAGTAATTATATCAAATAGTTTGTGTATGTATATAAAATGCACATATAAATGTAAATATGAATGAGGTTTATATAATAAATACAAATAAGGAAATTATATAAGTTTTAGAGCATGCAAGTTTTAGATATGAATTCTAAGTCATATTAAAGAAATTGAATTAACATAATGATGAATGCTCTTTGTAACTTACATAGTCTTTTTATTTCTAAACAAAGATATCTGTACACTTACATACTAATAAAATTAAGGATAAATTTTGCAAAATATATTCATTTCTTAAATAAAGGCTCTTGGCCTAAAATTAATTTTTAGAATGAATATAGGTTTCGAAATGAAAGTTTGAGTTACTTTAAAGAGACATAATTAATGTGGTGATTAATAGGGACGTTAATCTTCTTTAGTATAATCGTTTCATTTCAAAATTCAAAAGAGAATGAATGTATTCAAAATGAGGTTATTTTTTAATAAAAGAATATATTTTACAATGACAATTTTTTTTAAATAGCAAAAGACGCTCAGCCATTAAATAAAAGTTTATTTTATTTCTTTTATTATTAATTAATTAATTAAAACAATATTGTTTTAAGAGAAAAGTAATAACAAATGATTTTGAAAATAAAAGTACATCAATGTTTTGAAAATTTTATACAACATGCATATTTATTACTTCCAAATATATACACATATATATATATATATATATATATTGAATTTACTTAATCAACTTTAAATTAATTAAGAAAAGAGTTTATGTATAAATTATATATATATATATATATATATATATATGAATGATTTTTTTTTGGAATGTCGTTTTGGCTTAAAGAAATGATTTTTTTAAATGGAACAATAGTTTATATAATGTAAATCATCCAATTGTAAATTTGTACAGTTAAAATCAATTAAAATATATTAAATTTAAAACTAAAATAAAAAATTATTATAATTCCATGAGCATCATAACTATTGCAAATTAACAAAATGATAGTTTTCTAAATGCACTTGAACATACAACCATCCATTATATGATGATAAAGTTATATGTAAGATTCTGCGTAATCAAGCCATCCAACAGAATATAAAATAATAATAAAATTATTAATCAATGGATAAGAGATAAATCTTTCATCAATGCCTTGAATTCACTCTTTGAAACTATGAATTTTCCCCTTAAATCGAATTTTTAGTTCTAGAGTTGCTGGCTCTCAAACTATAGCCCATCGACTATCAAATAACTTAGAATTTTATGTAAAATTGGACTTGGAATTTTCTATTGCATTTCGTAAACCTTGACCAAATTTCTTCTTGGTAAAGTTAGGGATATGCCCTAGGGGCGATTATGTAATTTGTTATATATATCGAACTCTTGACCAATCTTGTTCGAAATAAAGGTATATTCTTTCTATTATATACTTGATATAATATGGTTATATTAATTAATCAATTTAATTAAAAGCATATTTAATAGAAAATGCATAAAAGGTATATTTTGTGATAGTAGTTATAAAGGATTGTAATTGGGAGTAATTTATCACAATGAAACAAATGTACCATTTTAAATGTTCCTAGTCAAGACACATCCAGACTGGATATCGATGTATCCATTGAGACGAGAGTACATAATGCTCTCCAAATATTGGGTAGTTTATTACTCATGACTGCTGAGAGAACCAATGGGTTATGTACTGATAGTTATTGGATAACTATGGAATGACTCACTTGATAGTTTTCTGTTGGTTAATATAACTATGGTCAAGTAGAGAATATCGATGTGACTACTTTACACAGTTCTCTCGACTTGAAATTATTGTTGATCTTCAATGTGGAAGCTCTGCTTTGATTATAGTTAAATAACATCGAACGAATATAATTGGTTCGTGTGGAAGCATTGTAAGTGAAACACTATTCAAGAGAGGATTCATCTCCTTAGTTATATGAGGATTGTATCATGGTCAACTGAAGTCAGCTCAAAGTCAAAGTCTTTAGCCAGAGCATTCGGTTAATAACAATTGTTATTATGAACCAAAGACTTTGTGTTTGGACTATAAAGTTGAATGTGGATGATATTAAAATTTTCACCATTACCAAATTCCATAAATCCAAAGTGATATAGTTTTGACGAAGAAAATTGGTGTAAATAATTTCCACCATTAACCGCTTATAACAAGTAAAATTGGATTTTACCAGAAGATGTGTAAGTGATAAATTCGGCTAAAATGTCACACCACCTGCTAAGTGACGTGTGAACGTTAATATTCGAATAGTTCGATATTAATCGTTGACAGAATTTACACCTTTGAGTCGCACACGATTTAATTAATTTATAAAATGTTGTTAGTTGATTAAATTAATTGATATTTGGGAAATAATAATTAGTATTTCTTTGATATTTGGAAGTTTTTTGTAGTTATTTTAATGCGTTTATGAAACTTATATTTGCACACATTGATATACGAAGTTGATGTTATTTAAAGATAATTGCATGAAATGATTTATGGAAATTTTATGTCATTTGATGACATTATTTATGAAAATTTTATGTCATTTGATTTGATGATATATTTTGTGGAAATTTTATATCATTTAACGACATATATGTATAGAAAGGATTGGAGAGAGAGAAACAAACAAGGAAATTAATTGGGGAAGTTTTATATAAAGAATGGGAAAAGTTTCATTCCTTCAAGTAAAACATATTCTCTAATTCATTCTATACGTAGTTTTTTTTCCTCTCCTCCTAACTTTTCATGGAAAAAAACAAAACAAAAAAGTTTCCAAAATTCTTTCAACTTCATATAAAAGCATCAAAAAAATAAACAAAACAAAAGTGGTTCATCCATCTCTTGCAGGGATAGGATGAGGATCTTGAAGATCTGAGGAGATATCATCATTCAAGGTGTGACTTCTAGGCAACATCTAAGGGGAGTCCATTTTCAAGATGTGCTTCAAGGCTTTAGGTAATAAGGAATGCTTTTCTATATCATATAATGATATTTGATGTAATTTTTGTCGAAAGAGAAGTTTAATTATCATAATTTGTATGCACATATCACTGTCTCATTTAAGTTGAAAATTATTTGTGTAGCTTGAATTGTTTGTTGAATGAATTAATTGGTGCTTTATTTAATAAATCAAAACTAATATTTGTATTTGTTTAAATATAATGTTTTTTTGGAACTATGTTCTATACATTAAATTTAAAGTCTAATTTTTAGATCGAAATTTTGTATGTTCAATTTATCAGTTGGGTTCTTATTTTGTTAAATTAGAATTAAATTTTTTATATGTTTGTATTTTGTGTTTATATTGTTTTGAAAATAAAAAAGGAAGATGTTTTGGCAATAAATCAAAATTTTAGTTTCATTACTGTAGTCTCTAATTTGTATTAACTAGAGATATTTTATTGAATATTACATGTATACAATTAACGTTTTGACGATAAACCTACTTCTAAATTGATTGCTATAAATATCTAATTTTTTTAAGTAGAAAGACTTGATTTAATCTTATATACACACAATTAATTTCATATGTATGTTTGCGTATATAAAATTTGTTACATGTGTTTCATATTGTCAAAGTATGATTAAATTTCTTTCTGAAAGGAGGAAACAATTTAAATGAGGCAATAATATAAACATACATTTATTTTCGGCTGTTTACATCCTTATATTATGATACCTATAATTTGTCATTTATAAGCTACATTTATTAAGTTTATGAAATGGGAAACTGATTCAATTGTCATTGTTTCCCTTTATTCATTTCTTTTTTTTTCCCTTCATGTGATTTCCTATCCTTTAATTTTGTTTATATGTCAACACCTTGCCATTAGTTGATAGCACCTATCATATATTACACTTACAAAACTTACACTATAACATATTTGTTTATACTTATATTCATGCCATATACAGTTGCTAATTAATGACATTCATATGATCAATTGATTTAATTAAAGAGTGAGAAATGAAAGGTTTCACTCTCCATATAAATTTTTGCCCCATCATTAATTGAATAAGCTAAGGGGAAGGAAATAAAAAGTTTCCTGCTCTAAATAACTTTATGCATTGTCATTAATTAAATAACTTAAGAGATAGAAAATGAAAAGTTTCATTCTCTAAATAAATTTAATAAGTTATTGTTACACACAAATATGTACAATAAGAGTATATTTGATATACTCTAATTTACATACACATTAAATTAGAGAAAAACTTTATTTATATAATTAAATAAAATATTTATTTTATTTAAAAGAAACTTAGAAAAGGTCTAGGTATATTTGGACTTCATAGGCCCATTAAAGATCCAAAATGGATTTTTTTGAAATTCACTCATTTCTTACGCTGTTGGTTGGTCTAATTCCTTCGCTTCTGATGTAAGAATGTCATTTTTGAGAGAATCAAATGTAATGAAATGAGGAGACTATTTTTTATTAAACTAATGGAACTAATGTATGAATAATAAGGTCATTAACCTCCATTAACACTTGCCTTTTCATTTCAAGTTCAAAAACAAAACTCCCTACTTTTAATATAATGCCCAGCCATACTTAAGCCAATTAATGGCTAACTTTGAGTGCTTGCTTGTAGACTTTAAACATGTTTAAGTCCATACAAATTTCTACATTTAAGTTTAATTTTAATGTGTACTGATATCTAATAGCATTCATTATATTTAAAACTATTATAAATAAGCTGTTTACTCATGTTTAATACATCAAATAAAATTTTGTAACTAATAATTCGTAAACATTAGTTAATTTAATTAATTTATAACAATTATTAATTAAATCGGGCGGTCAAAGGAGCATTCAACACTTCGAGTTGCGTGAGTCTTATGTGTAAATTTGGTCAGCGATTAATATCGAAAAATTTGATTATTAACGTTCACATATCACTTAGCAGGTGATGTGGCATTTCAGCCAAATTTATCACTTACTTGGTTCCAATAAAATCCAATGTAGATTTGCTAAACATCACCCAATAATGACGATTATTTATACCAATTCTCATCATCAAAACTATATCACTTTGGACTTATGGAATTTGGTAATGGTCAAAATTCCAATATCATCCATATTCAACTCTATAATACAAACACAAAGTCCTTGGTTAAATAATAACAATCATTATCGACCAAAGTACCCTGGCTAAATAATTTGACTTCGAGTTGACTTCAGCTGACCGTGATACTAACATTATATAACCGAGGAGACGAATCCTCTTTTGAATAGTGTTTCACTTTTAATGCTTCCATGACAACTATTGTCATTTGATGGACATCGTCCCATGATTTAACTATAATCAAAATGGAGCTTCCACATTGTAGATCAACTGTATTCCCAAGTCAAGAGAACCGTGTAGTTTTTTCATGTCGATATTTTCTGTTTGATCTTAATTATATTAACCAACCGAAAACTATCGATCGAGTCATTCCATAGTCATCCAATAACTACCAGTACGTAACCCATTGATGCCTCCAACGATCATGACTAATACACTGCCCAATATTTGGAAAGTGTTATGTACTCTACTATCAACAGATGTATCAATATCCAGTCTCGATACATCTTGACTAGAAATATTTAAAACGGTTGTTAATTTTGTTGCGGTAGATCACTCAAGATTACAACGTATTGCAACTACTATCAGAAAACATACCATTTATGGATTTTCTATTAAATTTACTTTTAATTAAATTAATTAGTTAACATAACATATTATATCAAGTATATAATAGAAAGAAAACACCATTTGTTTTGAACAAGATTTGCTATCGAGTTAGATATATGTAATAAATTATATAATTGCCCTTAGGGCATACCTCTAACTCTATAAAGGGGGCCATGAATGACTGGCCCATCCTTCTCTTGACATATATCTAGCCACACCTCTATGAGATCTAGAGTGTGTCATTGGAGCCTCATGCTCCCTGCTAACGGCTGGAGCACCGCCATTGAGACGGTAAAAAGCAAATGTCCGTAGATGATCAAATGCAGATGCCATTCCATTGTGTCTTGGCTCTCCGAGCACATCCAGTTTTAGAGCAATAACAAAATGGCTTGGAGTGCATGCAACATACCTCCATAGATGAACATGAATATCCACGAGCAGGGTTTCAAGCACCACTCTATCCTGGGCCTTAACGGCATTTATGAAGTCGTAAGGATCGAATAGGGTAGGTTGGTGATAGGTAGGTCGTTAAGGTCGACTATATGAGGAGCCGGTGGGACATAGTTTACAGTAGCTTGGGCATCCCAATCGCATCCTTAGACTTTGTACTTTACGGGCCAAAGTGCCCGTGCTTATTGACTATTGTAACACAACGCATTACGTATCATTGTTGATCCAAGGAATACGACAAGTAGCACTAGCGGTGATATTTCCATTAGTTCCATTCTCAATGAAGTTGCTACCTTCACCATCAAGAAATGAGTCTAGGTTATAAGTCAAATCAGTTTTTTATATAGAAGAGAAATAATAAAAGGGAAGAGCTTTAAGGGGAGGCCATCCTTCTAACACTTAAATGTTGATTAGAGATTTAGCCAGCCTTAAAATTAGTTAAATGCATCATGAAAGAAAAGGTCGGAATCTAATCACTATGCTAAAAAATGTAAAATGAGGATGAATGCAAGAAAAGCAAAGTAAAATGACACTAAATATATAGTGATTTGGCAAGTTTGCCTACGTCTACTATGAAGATCTTTTACGGTATTTTTCTCCTACAATTAGAAGGAATTATAAGAGAATAATGAGAAACAAAGCACTTAATAGTAAAAAAGAAGCTAACCTTAAGTACTTTAGGCTTTGATTTGCTGTGAAGACTGCTTTGGAAAGGAGAAAATAACCACGCTTCTAATAATGTCCAACCTCTTTGAAATGATAATGCATGGGTATTTATAGTGGCTAAAATGGAAGATCTAGCATAGTTAAACAGGCAGGAATCATGTTTAGTCATTGATCTATTCGCATGGGATAGTAGGAGACAGTTCTAAAGGCATAAAGGAATGAGTGGCTGAAAGGCATGCCAATTGTCCTTTTGTACTAGGTGGACATGTTGTGTTTAGTGCATATTAGATGCTGATGGTAAGCTAAATGATTTTGGTATGCTTTTGTTTGCTTTACTACGATACCTTATATAGTTAGTTGTATTGCTTGTTATTTTCTTTTGCACACCTATGTGGTAAGGTAGATGAGTGATTTCAACTGGGCTGCTATGAAATTTGAAACTGAATGCCACTAGGAACCAAGGTGCAGAGAACGTGCAAAGCCGGCTGTAATATGATTTCTTAGGTTATAGTGTGTCGGGTAGAGATGGGTCATGCTTGAGCCGGTCTTGGTAAATGAGTTTTCCATTAAAGCCATCCTGAATGTGCCGACTGGCAAAGGAGCTGGTCATGATGGGCTGTCATGAAGCCGGGTTGGGTGTGATCGTCATGAGCGGACTGGTTGCTCAATGCCTAAGCTTTCTATGGAGAGTAGATTATTATAAGAATCAAGTTACAAAAGAGGTATCGGGATGGCTATGAGATAACAAGATTGGCTGCTGGGACTGGTCGAAGGCGGTTACGAGGAAACTAGACCAGAGACCAATCATGCTTAAGTTGATCTTGTCTAATGAGCAGGCTCTCAATTGACTTGGAGTGAAACTGAGTAAGTGGGTTAACCTATAGCCATATTGAGTGTAGGGCGGGGTGAACCGATGAACTGAACCGATGCACACTGGGCTGGATGGTTCTTAGTTATCCTATCCTTGTTAGATGGGCTGGTTGTTTGAAGCCGCCAATGGAGTGGTGATCGACCATTGATCTAAAATGCTATTGAGTGGACATGCTATTTTGAGGCCAGCTTGATGTTGAGCCGATATGAGTTGACTGATAAAAAATTAGCTAGGTCGAATTTAAATAGGCCTGGCTAGGAATTAATGGCTTGCTAATTACTTGCAAGAAAAATAAGCAACACATATATTTATAGTTATTTTTTCTAGCAAGACAAAGTATTATTATTTTGCATGAGCAAGCTAGTTTAATAGTGGCCATATCACTTTGCAAATGAAAACCAAGCTTAAGATTAAGACACCTCAAAACTAATTGAACAAATAAACTAGCTAGAGCATAAGAGTTAGGCAACATGCCTAAACTACTAATATAGATACAAGCTTATCCTCCTAACCAAAGGAGGACAAGCACTCATCCTCAGATGAATCTGTCCCATTTACATTAACATATGTGCTAAATAACTTAGCAATTGACTCATCATACACATCAGAATTCTTATCGAAAATGAAGCACCTACCCCCAAAATTCTTCTTTTAAAATCTCTTCATTCTATTCCCCATATTTTCCATCAATGGACAGAGAAAGCTAACAACTTGATAGAACATAGATCTATGTTGTTCGTTGTTGGAATCTTAATTTTGATTGTGACAAACTATATAAAATATTATGTGTATACCAACCATCTTTGCAGGAGATTTATTGCAGATTCCTTTTCTTAAAGTGGAGTATTGTGTGTCTAGAGTCTGTACTTTACTTAGAAATTTGTTAAAATCTCTCCTGAAATGATATATATATATATGCACACACATGCACACACATGCACATACATGCACAAAAGTCCAAACTCAGATGTCTGAAAACATTCATTCAGACGTTTGAATGCTGAAATCTGAATATTGTTTCACAATATTCAGACATCTGAATGATAATTTTCAGACGTCTGAATATAGTCAAAAATTGCCTAAAAGCTTGCCGTTTGCTTTTCAATCTAATTCATAAGTCTTAAATTTTTAATTCAGATATCTGAATATTTACAACCGTTATTTTCTTGAAAAGACACTTCTCTTCACCAAGAGAAATGTTTTTAAATCAACAGTTGCATCCGTTCTTTTCAATATAACTTTTCATTTATAGATGCAACTTTTTATATACTATAAATAGATTACAGAATTCAACAAACAACTCACTGAATTTACTTTTAGCACTCTTGAATTCTCATTTATTCTTAATCTTTCAAATTGCATTCAAATTGCTTATATACTTTGATCATTAATCATTTTATTTTCCACAATTCTCAAGGCACATCACACTATATATCATAAAGGAGAAGATTATAAGAAGATTGTATTCAGTTGACTTATCAGTGTTATTTAAGAACACACTATAGTCAGATACATTTGTTATTTGTAAAAGAAGCCCTGTTCGGTTGTTTAGGCAGTTGAAGTCCTATTCGGTTGCTTAGGCTGGTGAAGTCCTATTCGGTTGCTCAGGCTGTGTAAACCTATTCCTCCAGGTTAAGTGTGGGTTGTGTTAGTGAAATTCCAGAAGGAGTCTGGGACTGGACGTACAACGGGAAGTTTGAACCAGTATAAAAATTCCTAGTGTGCTTGTTTTATTTTATTTATTCATATTGCTATAGTAACTTAGTTTATTTCCACACTAATTTAATATAATTCCATATAGCACGATCCACACTGCCTTTTCATTTGGTATCAGAGTAAGGTTTTCATCTAACCGTAACATAGTTATTTGATCCTTTGCTAATATGGATAATAACACTAGCACTAGTTCTATAGGCACTAACACCAGTTTTATTAAAGGTCAATCCACTGCACGACCTCCATTTTTCAATGGTCCGAACTATAATTATTGGGCTACTCGTATGAGAATCTATATGCAATCAAATAGCTTTGAATCATGGAATATCACACAAAATGAATACAGTATTCCTACTAGAGAATACTCCACATGGACAAACACACAAAAATTAGATGCTACTGCCAATGCTAAAGCTATGAACATGTTATCTTGTGCAGTGGATAGAAATGAATTTAATGGTATTAGCAGGTGTTAAACTGCTTATGAAATATGGAGAATGCTTAAAATCAGTCATGAAGGAACTAAAAAAGTCAAACAAACTAAAATCTCCATGCTCAAAAATCAGTTTCAAAATTTTAGAATGAAACAAGATGAATTCATCAATGATATGTACTCCAGATTTCAAGATATCTACCATTCACTATTAAGATTAGGAGAAAAGTGCACCGACTTTGATATTGTATCAAAAATCCTAAACTCTTTTAACGGACGAATGGGAAAGAAAAGTCTTAGCTATTGAAGAAGCTAATGACCTCTCTACCATGAAACCTGAAGAGTTAATAGGAAATCTAATGTCCTATGAAGTGAATTTGCAGGCAAAACGAGTACAAGCACAAGACAAAAAGAACGTAGCTTTCCATGCTGAAGAAGAAAATGATGAAGATTCAGATAAATAAGATCTAGCATTTATTGCCAAAAATTTCAAAAAGTTCTTGAAATTCCAGAAAAACAATAGAAACAATGAAAAAAGAACCTTCTAAGCAAACCATCATCTTCAGTTCTAGAATGTTTTAATTGTCATAAGAAAGGTCATATGCAGAAAGAATGTCCATAACTAAAGAAAAAGTACTTCAACAAGGGAAGAAAAGATAAGAAAAAGAAAGCATTTTCTGTTACATAGGATGATTCTGATACATCTGCATCAGACAACAGCAGTGACAGTGAAAACGAGCAAGCTAATGTTTGTCTTACGGCTACCGAAAACGAGATTAGTAAATTTACCTTTGATTATATGATAGAAACAAATTCAGAGCTAGTTGACACTCTCAAAAAACTCAGAAGAAAATATAAGGAGACTCGTGAATATCGGAACAAACAAGAATTCGAAAGAGATATGCTTAAAGATGAGAAGAAAATACTAGAGGAAGAACTCGAAAAATTACAAGAATCATACTCTAATATTAATTCTCAAATCACTCTTTTGAGTTAAGAAATTGAAACTCAAAAAGAAAAGAACGACGCTCTTGTTTTTGAAAATCACGAATTAAAGACAAAAGTAAAATCGATAGAATTAGATCCTTTGCTAATATGGATAATAACACTAGCACTAGTTCTATAAGCACTAACACCAGTTTTATAGAAGGTCAATCCACTGCACGACCTCCATTTTTCAATGGTTTGAACTATAATTATTGGGCTACTCATATGAGAATCTATATGCAATCAAATAGCTTTGAATCATGGAATATCACACAAAATGAATACACTCTTCCTACTAGAGAATACTCCACATGGACAAACACACAAAAATTAGATGCTACTGCCAATGCTAAAGCTATGAACATGTTATCTTGTGCAGTGGATAGAAATGAATTTAATCGTATTAGTAGGTGTTAAACTGCTTATGAAATATGGAGAACGCTTAAAATCAGTCACGAAGGAACTAAAAAAGTCAAACAAAGTAAAATCTCCATGCTTATAAATCAGTTTCAAAATTTTAGAATGAAACAAGATGAATTCATCAATGATATGTACTCCAGATTTCAAGATATCTATCATTCACTATTAGGATTAGGAGAAAAGGTGCACTGACTTTGATATTGTATCAAAAATCCTAAACTCTTTTAACGGATGAATGAAAAAGAAAAGTCTTAGCTATTGAAGAAGCTAATGACCTCTCTACCATGAAACCTAAAGAGTTAATAGGAAATCTAATGTCCTATGAAGTGAATTTGCAGGCAAAACGAGTACAAGCACAAGACAAAAAGAACATAGCTTTCCATGCTGAAGAAGAAAAGGATGAAGATTCAGATAAATAAGATCTAGCATTTATTGCCCAAAATTTCAAAAAGTACTTGAAATTTCGAAAAAAACAATAAAAACAATGAAAAAAAGAACTTTCCAAGCAAACCGTCATCTTCAGTTCTAGAATGTTTTAATTATCATAAGAAAGGTCTTATGCAGAAAGAATGTCCAGAACTAAAGAAAAAGTACTTCAACAAGGGAAGAAAAGATAAGAAAAAGAAAGCATTTTCTGTTACATGGGATGAATCTGATACATCTGCATCAGACAACAGTAGTGACAGTGAAAACGAGCAAGCTAATGTTTGTCTTACTGCTACCGAAAACAAGATTAGTAATTTTACCTTTGATTATATGATAGAAACAAATTCAGAGCTAGTTGACACACTCAAAAAACTCAAAAGAAAATATAAGGGACTCATGAATATCGGAACAAAGAAGAATTCGAAAGAGATATGCTTAAAGATGAGAAGAAAATACTAGAGGAAGAACTCGAAAAATTACAAGAATCATACTCTAATATTAATTCTCAACTCACTCTTTTGAGTTAAGAAATTGAAACTCAAAAAGAAAAGAACGACGCTCTTGTTTTTGAAAATAACGAATTAAAGACAAAAGTAAAATCGATAGAATTAGATCCTTTGCTAATATGGATAATAACACTAGCACTAGTTCTATAATCACTAACACCAGTTTTATAGAAGGTCAATCCACTGCACGACCTCCATTTTTCAATGGTTTGAACTATAATTATTGGGCTACTCGTATGAGAATCTATATGCAATCAAATAGCTTTGAATCATGGAATATCACACAAAATGAATACACTCTTCCTACTAGAGAATACTCCACATGGACAAACACACAAAAATTAGATGCTACTGCCAATGCTAAAGCTATGAACATGTTATCTTGTGCAGTGGATAGAAATGAATTTAATCGTATTAGTAGGTGTTAAACTGCTTATGAAATATGGAGAACGCTTAAAATCAGTCACGAAGGAACTAAAAAAGTCAAACAAAGTAAAATCTCCATGCTCAAAAATCAGTTTCAAAATTTTAGAATGAAACAAGATGAATTCATCAATGATATGTACTCCAGATTTCAAGATATCTATCATTCACTAATAGGATTTCAAGAACCCGTCATCTTCAGTTCTAGAATGTTTTAATTGTCATAAGAAAGGTCTTATGCAGAAAGAATGTCCAGAACTAAAGAAAAATTACTTCAACAAGGGAAGAAAAGGTAAGAAAAAGAAAGCATTTTCTGTTACATGGGATGATTCTGATACATCTGCATCAGACAATAGCAGTGACAGTGAAAACGAGCAAGCTAATGTTTGTCTTACGGCTACCGAAAACGAGGTTAGTAATTTTACCTTTGATTATATGATGGAAACAAATTCAGTGCTAGTTGACACTCTCAAAAAACTCAAAAGAAAATATAAGGAGACTCGTGAATATCAGAACAAAGAAGAATTTCGAAAGAGATATGCTTAAAGATGAGAAGAAAATACTAGAGGAAGAACTCGAAAAATTACAAGAATGATACTCTAATATTAATTCTCAACTCACTCTTTTGAGTCAAGAAATTGAAACTCAAAAAGAAAAGAATGACGCTCTTGTTTTTGAAAACCACGAATTAAAGACAAAAGTAAAATTGATAGAATTAGATAATACTAGTCTGAAAACTAAGTTAGATAGCATCACCAAAAATGTTTCAAACTTTAACAAAGGAAGAGAAACTCTATCTAAAATTATTGATAGCTCTTAATCTGTTTCAAGTAGAAAAGGATTAGGGTATGATAAGAAAAAAAAGCTCCACCTAAAAAGAAAATTAGGAGAAATGTTAATCCTACTGAAAAACAGTCAAAAAGGATGCTTACCCGAAAAACATAAGAGTTTGGGTTTCCTAAAACAAACAACAGTCTAATTAGGAAGAAATATATTAACACCTTTTCAGAAACTGTTCATAAAAATAAAGATTACATTTTCAAATGGGATATTGGACCCTCTTAGGTTTGGTTTCCTAAGACTTAACTCTTAGGACTGTATTAAAAAAGATAGGCAACAATGTTATCTCATATTTTTTATAGGTCCCACTCAAGAAAAGAGGAAAATGGATACTCGACAGTGGTTGCTCAAAATATATGACAGGAGACGAAGATATGCTATCAAATATTACTTACTTAGATGGAGGCTCCGTCACATTTGGAGACAACAACAAAGGCTATATCATCAGCAAAGGCGAACGGTATTTCAAATTTACCTCTTATTTCAAATGTTTTACTTGTTAAAAATTTAAAACAAAATTTACTTAGTATCAGCCAATTGTGTGACAAAGGATTCAAAATCACTTTTTCTGAAAACAAATGTAGTATTCTTGATCAAAATCAAAATCTTATCTTTGAAGGAAAATAGAGACAGAAATATCTACGTTCTGAATATAAAAATAAATCATAATTCAGATATGTGTTTAATTGCCAAAGAAAATGATCCTTGGTTATGGCACAAATGATTCTGTCACATTAACTTCAAAGCTATAAACAAGCTTTCTAAAAATGATTTAGTAAAAGGTCTGCCAAAAATGAATTTTAAAATCAATCATATATGTGATGCATGTCATTTAGGAAAATTAATTAAGTTGTCTTTTAAATCTAGAAAGGTTATTTCAACTTTACAACCACTTGAATTACTACATATGAATTTATTTGGACCAACACAAGTACAATCCATTAAACACAATAGATATGTGTTTGTAATTGTTGATGACTTTTCTAGATATACTTGGACTACTTTATGAAAAAGAAAAGTGATACTTTTGATAATTTCAAATCGTTTGTCAAAAGAATTCAAAATTATAAAGAATTAAGAATAAAAAATATAAGGAGTTATCATGGAGGTGAATTTGAAAACGAAGCCTTTGAACATTTTTGTAAGAAGAAGGGAATATTCCATAATTTTTTTTTCCTAGAACTCCACAACAAAATGGAGTTGTAGAACGTAAAAATAGAATCTTACAAGAATGTGCAAGGACCTTGTTAAATGGAAGTACGTTACCAAAACATTTATGGGCTGAAGAAGTTTGCAACAGCTTGTTATGTTTTTGAATCGTGTTTCTATCCACCATTAACTAAGAATACTCCTTATGAAATTCTTAATGGTCGAAAACCAAATATTTCATATTTTAAAGTTTTCGGTTCAAAATGTTTTATTTTAAACACAAAAGATCAGCTTGATAAATTCGATTCAAAATCCGATGAAGGAATCTTTGTAGGATATTCACATCGAAGCAAAGCTTATCGAGTTTATAATAAAAGACCTAATATCATCAAAGAAACACTTCATGTATCCTTCGTGGAAAATTTTAATCAAATACCAACTATAAGAGATGATGAAGAATTCCCTGACGATATCACAAATACAGAAATTTCAAAATTTGAAAATAACAAAAACATGATTTACAATAACAATGAATTAAGATCTCCACCTAGATTATTAAGGGATCATCCTTCTTTTAATGTTATTGGAGAACCCAATTCATCTGTTAGAACAAGAAGTCAATTAAATCAAATGGGTCATGTAGCTTTCCTTTCTCATATTGAACATAAAAATATTAAACAAGCATCCACCGATGAAAATTGGTAATCGCTATGCAAGAAGAGCTAAACCAATTCGAAAGAAATAACGTTTGGAATTTCGTCCTTGTGCCTAGTGATCAATCATTTATTAGTACAAAGTGGGTCTTCAAAAATAAAGCAAACGAATAAGGAAATATTACTAGAAATAAAGCTAGATTAGTCGCACAAGGATATAATCAAGAAGAAGGGATTGGCTATGAAGAAACGTTTGCTTTGGTCGCTAGACTAGAAGCAATACGAATCTTACTGGCCTATGCATGTTTTCATAACTTTAAATTATTTCAAATGGATGTTAAAAGTGCCTTTTTAAATTGTTTTATAAAAGAAAAAGTTTATGTTGGACAACCTCCTTTATTCGTATACGAAGAATTTCCTGACCATGTCTATAAACTTAAAAAGGCCTTATACGGTCTGAAACAAGCACCTCGTGCTTGGTACGGTCGTCTTAAAAAATATTTAATAGATTCTGGTTTTTAAATTGGAAAGGTTGATCAGACTCTTTTTATTAAAAGAAACAAGCAAGATATTTTAATTGTTCAAATATATGTTGATGATATTATTTTTGGACCATGTCAAGAATTTTCTACTATAATGACCAAAGAATATGAAATGTCACATATGGGTGAATTAAATTATTTTCTTGGCTTACAAATAAAATAATTAGAAAATGGTATTTTTATAAATCAAGAAAAATATTGTAACAATCCAATTAAACGCTTTGGTATGGAAAATACTACTACCAAATCAACTCCTATGAGTACAACTATATATCTTGATGAAGATGAAAAAGGCAAAAGTATTGACCAAAAATTATATCGTAGTATGATTGGATCATTACTATATTTAACAGCAAGTTGACCTGACATAATGATGAGTGTTTGTTTGTGTGCTCCATTTCAAGCAGAACCAAAAGAATCACATTTGCGAGCAGTGAAATGCATACTACGGTATCTTAATAAAACCAAGGACTTTGGACTATTCTATCCAAATGAATGTCCTTTTGAATTAGTGTCCTATAGTGATGCTGATTTAGAGGAAGCCGGACAGATAGAAAAAGTACAAGTGGGACTTGTCACTTCATTGGACGGTCTCTTATATCCTGGTTTAGTAAGAAACAAAATCATGTTTCATTATCAACATGTGAAGCAGAGTATATTTCTGTAGCTTTGGCATGTGCTCAAGTTATCTATATGCAACAAACACTACAAGATTCAGCGGTTTAAATGATTACACTCCTACCTTTAATCTACTGATGGTTGAATTCCATCCTTAGCAATTTTATACTCCCAATATCGGTTTCAAGCTGAAGTTTATGCTCCTCCTGTCGGTTACAGGCCGAAATTTATAGAATAGTGAATGGTCGAACTGCACTAATCTATTTGTTTCTGCTCATATCTGCACTCTGGGGATAAGAGTTAGTTGACCGATGGTCGGATTGCACCCAATTCGTGTCCATTTTCCAATCCACACTCTAGGGAACTAGAGTTATTGTGGAAAATGGTCGGGCCATATTTTTCTTAATTAATTGATTTTGCCTCAAATCTGGGACTTAACTTAGCGAGCAATCGGTTGTATCACAATCGCTTTTGATTCATGTTTGTCCTATCACTCGATGGGATTGACTTGGTTATCGAATGGTCGAGTCTCATCCATTCCTCGTTAGATATTCCATTCATTGGGTTATAGGCGAGAATCCTCAAATAAATAGCTGGAGCACGTTCATTTTGTTTAGTTCAATCGTGAACTTATGTAACCAGCTAGCTCCAAACAATAGGAACCTGCTAGGTCATATCAATATTAGTTAGTCAGATATTGTAACTATTATGTAATGCTACAATAACCATAGATATGAAGGAAATTTCAAGCTTTATTTGCCAAATGGAAAGGAATGACATAATTTTCCTTATTACATATCTGAAAAATCAAATTCTAAAGCAAATTCAAAAATTGAATATAACTAAATGAAAACGAATAAAAAAAGTGAAATAGCATCGTAAATGCTCGCTATTCCATGCTCTTCGGAGTGTCATGCCATCAACAGTCGCTAGCTTGAAAGTTTCCTCTCCAAGCCTATGTTCAATGACATATGGTCCTTCCTAAGTAGGATTCATGTGCGATGGTGTAGGAAAAACCCATTTGAAGACAAGATCGTCGATTTTAAAGGTTCTAGAGCGGACATTACTTTTGTAGTATCAGGAAACTCAGTGTCGATGTGCAGCTGCCCTCAAATCAACTTCTTCACGCTTCTGATCTAAAAATTCTAGAGGTTCTAAAAGGTTGTCTCTATTCGTTTTGGGATCGTAGTAGGTTACTTGATGAGAAGGAACTTCAAGTTCAACAGGAATGACGGCTTCGGAGAAGTAAGTAAGGCCGAATGGAGTATGGCCAGGCACAGACTAGCGGGTGGTTTTGTAAGCCCATAATGTTGTTAGGAGTTTATCCACCCACCTGCCTCTAACTTTTTCCAAATGCTTCTTTTGAATGGACTTTATGATTTTATTCACAGCTTCAATTTGTTCATTTGCTTGTGGGGGAGTAACTACCACAAATCTCTTTTCAACATAATGCCGACTGCAGAAGGCTTTGAATTCAACGCTGCTGAATCGAGTCTTGTTATCGGTTACAATGGTTTATGGAAAGACAAAACAACTGATAATGTTCCAAACATTGAAGTTGATTACTTTCTTTGTCATGATCGCAACTAAAGGCTCTGCTTCAGCCTAATCAACTGCCGTGATGGCGTACTTCGCACCACCTTTAGAGATCGGTAAGGAACCGATAATATCTATGCCACATATGGAAAACGGCCATGGACTGACCATTTGTGTGATTTTCGTAGGAGCTCTCGGAACTTTTTCATGCACCTAGCAATTGTTGTATCGCCTAGCTTAATTGGCAGCATCTCAATTACGGTCGGTCAATAATATCCACAACGGACTATTTTCTTTACTGGGTCTGTCCTCCAGTGTGATCGCCACATTCCCCTTCATGAACTTCCATTAGAATTCATTTTATTTCATCATTAGCGATACTTCGATGCAAAAGAATGGATTTTATTTATGATTCCTTCCTAAATGATATACCATGAAGCTTTATGAAGGACTTGTCGCCTCTCATTTTTCTGTTTGGGAAGGACTCCCTATAGAAAATAGTCTTTGATCAGAGTCTTTGACGACTCCATCTCAGGCTCCGTTAGTACCTAGTCGATTTCCATCTAGTTTATGCTTAGAGTGTTTAGTACATAGACTGGAACCAAGCCCATCCATTGTGCATCTACAGTGCTAGCAAACTTTGCCAATGAGTCGGCCTCTTTGTTTTGATCCCAGGGAATGTGTGTGACGTAATAATACTCAAAGCTAGTCAGTAGCTCTTGGACTTGGATAAGGTATGGGCGATTCGTTATCCTTTAGCTTGGTAGGCTCCCCTGACTTGGCAATACTACCAACCATGAGTCGTAAAAGATTTCAAGATTCTTTATTCCTAGTTCTCTAGCAAGTTTGTGTCCAACGATTAGAGCTTCATACTTAGCTTCATTCTTTGTTGTAGGGAAGTCAAGTTTCAAAGCGTAGAAAACTGATCGATCTTCCAGGGTTACTAACATGATTCTGGTTCCAAAACAACAATCATTGGATGCTCCATCCATATACATTTTCCACCAAATGGTAGGGCCTCCATCGCTATCTGGGAGGTCATCATGTGCAGTGAATTCTGTTATAAGCCTGTCGATGCTTATCCTTGGATGGATTTTCGAGGAAGACATGTGAGTTGGATTGGCTCAGTTTGATTTTCTACTTAAGTAACCTTCCAGATGTCTCTATCATAACGGCTGGACGGTGTAAACGTTGATAGGATGAGCCTAAAAATAGGGGCAGAACTTCCATGAAGCAATCAACAAACAATATGGAAATTTCTCTATCTTTTGATAGTTCTTTTCTACGATTTTTAATAATTTGCTAATATAATAACCGGTCTCTAGATCTGATTCTCTCCGCAAAGCAGTGCGGCATTTATAGCATGTATTGATACGGCTAAGTATATATACATGTTTTCATGATCCACCAGCTTTGACTAGATAGGAGGCCGTTCTAAATGGTTCACCAAAGCTCGAAATGTGTCTTCACAATCTTGCATCCATTCAAAGTTCCCTTTCCTCTTCTAATCAAGTCGAAGAGAGGAATGCATTTATCGTAGCTCTGAAATAAATCGACTTAGGGCGGAAATCTTCCCGTATAGACTCTATACTTGATTGATCATCTTCGACACTTGGATATTGAGAATTGCTCGAATCTTCTTGGGATTAGCTTTGATTCAACGAGCATTGACAACGAAACCCAAGAACTTTCCTGAAGCCATGCCAAAAGAGGATTTAATAGGGTTGATTTTCATTTTTTAATATTGGAGGATATCAAACATTTCTGTTAAGCCTTTAATGTGGTCGCTTGATCTTCATGACTTTACGATCATATCATCCGCATATACCTCCATCGTCTTTCTAATCTAATCTTCAAACATTCTATTGACTATGCATTGATAGGTCGCTCTAGCATTCTTCAATCTAAATGGCATTACTACATAGCAAGACGATCCAACATCGGTAATGAAGCTGGTGTGCTCCTGATCGGGATTGTGCATCAGGATTTGGTTATATCCAGAGTATGCATCCATGAAAGATAGCAATTTTTTGTTCCACGGTTGTGTCTACCAGCCGGTCAATCCCCGAAAGGATAAAAATGTATTTTGGACACGCGTTGTTTATGTCTGGATAGTCAATGCACGTCCACCACTTTGACTTGCCTTTCTCACTAGTACAGGATTAGATACCCATTTAGGGTAGAGGGTGTCGTGAATAAACTCATTGCTTTTGAGCCTATCCACCTCCTCTTTAAGGGTAGCAGATTTCTGTGGATCCATGCTGTGCGTTTTCTGTTTCATTGGGACATGCCCCAAGTCGATATCTAAATTATGGCTCACGATGGCAGACAAGATCGCACACATGTCAGAATGATTCCAAACGAACATATCAAGATTCGATTGGAAAAACCCAGAAAGTTATTTCATTATCGGGGGGGGGGGGAAGGTTGAGCTGTGATCCGATCTTTAGGACCCATGATGGGTCATCGTAGCTGACCGTGATGTCAATTGTTAGCTCAATCCTTGAAAATTTGGTTTCTTTGGGTTCCTTCTTGTCATCCTTCAAATCTATGTCTTTATAGAACTTACTATGGCACCTGAGCCAAGGTCCAGGCACTGGCTATCAATCTATGGCAGTTTGGATGTAGAGAGACTTATCCACAACCTTACCTTTCTCCTTCCATTAAGCATTTATTAATTCAGCTACATAATAGGCATGTTCATCGGCTGATCACTATTCAAGCTACGGGTGATTGCGTAAATCACATGATTGATCGCTACTCCCCAAAGGAATATAGGAAAGAATAGCATTTAACGGTGTTCGTCGCTCTGGTGGAATTCATGTACCCTTCATTTTTCTTGAGATGCACTTTAGTGTCTGTGTTTCTAGAATACACCGGCATAATTGGCATATTGAATCTCTTAGGATATTCTGCATATTGAATAGCTTCAGTGAATGGGCATCGATTGGGGGAAATGCTCAAGTCGTCCTTAGTCTAGTAAGTTTTCAAGTTAAAGGTATTTGTAACGCTTCTGAATGTTGTATGTATGATTGTCTAACGTGCAATGGATTAGTGATAATTCACTTGGAGTTCGATCCAAATTTTTTTGCTATTTGCTTGGAGAAAATCTTAGTTTTGCCCGAGTTTGACCTTGGGCCAGAACTTCCTGTGTTTGCTTTGAGTCGAATGGATGACTACTTCAGCTTCGACCGATGATGGATAGCTATACTTTGAGATGGCACAAAAAGTGGCGTAGGGAGGTCGCCACATAAGCCATTGTATCATAGCTGGCAAGTCAGGCGTTTGGAAGCTGGTCAGTTGAGAGCAGTCATAGTCTACCCTAGAAGTCTGATCTAGTGACCGATCCCAGTTCATGTCATATAACTTTAGTTCTCCAGCCTTTATTTGTACCATTTGAGTAGCCGTTCCGTGTCCATTCCTTGGTTGCAATCCAGCAGCTGCTGCTTGATCCCCTATGCCCCGGTCAGTCACAGGATATAAGGGAAGCATATAGAAGCACCATCTTTAAGTCGAGTTCTGAATCCAAAATGCGGGGGCACTGCACTGCAATGTTACTATGCACTCCTTCTCTACTTGATCCCATAACACTCTTCTTCCTAGAGTATCCAGCTTCCTCTCTCCTCAAATATTAAGCTGCTTTGACATAGAAAATTCCAATGTTGTCAGTGGTTTTCTAGCTAACCAGTTGTCAAAGACAGATTTTGGACCAATCTCTCTTGCTACCGCCATCAATATTGAATGGTCGTTCAAATTACTGACTTCTGTGGAAGCTTTATGAAATCTTTTCAAATAATCTTTCAGTGATTCTCCTAGAGCCTAGATCACGTTGGATAGGGACACTACATCTTTGGGGCGAGTTATGGGAATATGGCATTGCTCCACAAACTTCGTTGCTAAATCGTCAAATATAGAGATTGACCATGGGGGAAATCTCATAAACCACATCGTCGTTATGCTAGAGAGAGTGATAGGAAAACACCTGCACTTGGTGGCATCATCAGCTTATATGGAATCAATCACCATTCTTATCTCATGATGTGCTTTCTGGGGTCGGTTTTTCCCTCGTTGGTAGGCATCGATGACATACTGAATCTCCTTGGTTACTTTATATGTAAGATATTATCACGGAACGGAGTAAGGGTTGTCGAGATCCCCAATCATCATTAGTCAAGCCTTGGCTCTCCACCACTAGCTGTCACAACCCGCCCTTCTCGACCCTCAAAAAATCAACACAAATACACCATATTATAATATGCCGACGATCGACTGTTGAAAAAGACAGA
This sequence comes from Allium cepa, assembly GCA_030765085.1. Lineage (NCBI taxonomy): Eukaryota > Viridiplantae > Streptophyta > Magnoliopsida > Asparagales > Amaryllidaceae > Allium > Allium cepa. The sequence continues at coordinate 474,450,414 of CM060929.1, forward strand.
TGGTTGAGGGAAAAGAAAGAAGATGGAAGAAAGAAGAGACTAAAACAATAATAGAATCTCACAATCGCAGCGGACAAAATATAATAGAAAATAACAGATCTTTACGCAAAATGAAACATTATCTCTTTTATAGATTACATCATCGTAGTATCTCAAAAAAAACAACAATTACCAGCCTGGCAGTTATAACAGCCTGCCTCACAGCTTGCTGGAAACTCAACAATCACAGCAGCGGAAATAAACAAGTACGGGTAATACGTCTCGGGCTCCAACTCCTCTCCTGAGCTCCCAAGCATCCTATCCTGTATTATTTAATACTCGGTCTGACCCGAGCATTATAATGAAATAACACCCGAGTCAGTCTGGAATACCATCGTGATTAAAACACACCCAAATTGATTACTAAAGTTTCAAAAATCCTTTGAAAATCAAAAGCATCTCGTAAGACCACGCCACAAATAAACATGTCGGGTTTTTACCGTACGATAGCCAAAACATTTCTTATCAAAGTCCTCTGATATTATAATAGTGTCTATATACAAATACTTATTCAAATAGCTGAAATTGTTACATGATTAAATTCCAGCATACTAGCCACAAAGTGGGTTCTACAATCAAAACCGTACAAGGCACGTAGGAAAAATGGATTTCCAACGAATGACTAGGCACTGGGGTACCAACTGTCACAGTACCCGGTCTAGATCAGCGTACCGAGGATCCACCCTAAATCCCCTACAACACAAGACCGGGACTAACCCTTACTGGATAATCTCGAGTAAGATCACCCCGCGGATGGGATCAACAACACCACCACACAGCCGAAATGAAAGGGACATCTAGACAGGGATGACCTCACCCTAATGGGCGCGACCCACTTAGCCTTGGTGCATAATCCCTGATTTTTAGTCATTCCCGGTTGATGATGCTCGAGGCTTAGCGTTAACTTTTTAGAACATTTCACTTAGAATGCGCACCGTTCTCTTGACGATGTTCTGAAAGCATTCATCCATGCAAGTCCGTTCCAGGTCTGAACGGAATGAAGGCACTACTCCTACTACATCCATTTTGGAATCACCCTCAAGATTAGTAGCGACAAGCCCTTGCACTTCACTGCTCTATCTTCGGCTCCCCGCTCTTGTCTTCCTCACGAATACGTTCAAACCGGATCGAAGTGGTTTTCGAAAAATCAATCCCGACCCCGGTCTCTTCGAAACGATCAACACATTTGGTCGATATTGATAGTCGGTGATTTAACTATCAAATAACATTCAAAAACAATCATCAAGCCATAATAATTTCCTCCAAATTATTTATTAACCTCAAAACATCTTCGAAAGATATAATTCCACTTTTCAACCTTTTGAAAAAAATTTCAAACTATCTTTCTCTCACGAAATAAATTTTCCAAATATTTTCTATTTCCACTGAAATCACCAAATATCAATACTTTAGATTTTAAACAATTTAAAACACTTTGTTTGAAAATATACTTAAAACTTTTAAATTTAAAACTACTTAAGCACTTTATTTGAAAATATATACTTTAAAAATATTTAAAATAAAACTACTTTATAAAATATAAAATGTAAAACTAATTTTTAAAATAAAAATTAAGCCAAACTAAATTTAAAATAAGAGTTACGAAATTCTATACAGGTTTTTAAATATAATTTTAATCATATTATCTTTTAAAATAAAACTATTTCATAAAATATAAATATTAATAATTATCTTTTTAAAACATAATACCAATTAACCTTTAAATACTTACTACTAAAACAAATTTGAAAAATATTTAATTTAAAATTTAAAACATTTAAAAATAATAAATTTCTTTAAAACATTTTTTTAGAATAATTTTCAAAATTTAAACTTATACTAACAAATTCTTTTGAAAAATATACTTGGCTTTCAAGTAATACACTTCCATTTCAGAATAAACCAAAGAACACTTTTTATAAATCCTACTCGATTTACCTTAACTCAAATTTACGTCTGAATCCCGTAAATTTCTTCCCACACTATAAAAATAAATACTTTTTATTTTTAAACACATTTCCCTTTTTCCTGGAAATCACTTTCAAAAGATATACTTAAATTATTAAAATAAGGTTACTAAAATTACTTAAACAAAAATAATACTTAAGAAATTCCTTAAGAGTTTCTGAGTAATTTAAACCAACATTACCTTTTTAAATCAAATATTTATATTAAAATTTCCTTTTGAAAACATAATTCCAAATTTACCTTTATAATAATTAAATACCATAACTACTTTTATAAATATCTACTTTTCTCTTAAAAATAATTAAAAAAATGATTTTCTAAAACATTTTAAAAACTCAATTTTTAAAATTTCTAATTTGTACTTTGAATGTTTTTCTTTGAAAACGTACTTAGTTTTCCAGGACAAATATGCTTCCCATTTTTTAAAAATGATCTCACTACTACATTTAAAACAATTTTTTTACCATCTTACAGAAATTCCCACCGAAAATCTATACTTTCAATATTTATTCCCCGATAAATATTCCATTCCATTTATAAACCCAGTTTATAAATTTTCATTCCTCGTTTCCTTTTAAATCACAATTCCAAAAAAACTTCAAATTCCAAACCAATTTCCTGCATTTAATTTCTTTCCAACTCCCTTTTAATCCCAATTTATTTTATTTTCATTTATATTTTAAAATACCAGACTATACTTATTCAATCATAACACAGCACAGCTTAATTTCCAAATTAATCTATCTCAGTATATAAATGAATAACATTATCAATTATAAAAAAAAAATCTATATTGTGAGGAATCCATTTGGATCCCTCCAACTTGTTTCCCTACATCCACAGATGTTAGCACAACCAATAAATATCGATCCAATCTGATAATAATTATCATATTCAGCTAATCAACCAATCAATCATTTAAATATTAGCTATTTAAATTAAATGGCATCTAGATGTGAGTAAGATTAACTCACCTTGAATTTCAAAATGTCGGGCGTTCAAATTTTACATTAAATCGAGCACGTTCGATTTAATGTAAAATTTTCACTTGCTCAGAACGATTCCAGATCTGTACCATAGCGAACTGCTCATCGTTGCGATTCCGACGCTTCTTGTTTCGTCGGAATCTGATCATGCATGCATGAGATATTCAGTTTTAAAGGTGTATATGTAATTAAAACAAAATTTCTTTTCTTTACTATTAATTTCCCAAAACAAGTAACAGTTGCACGATACAAAATCAAGGCCGAAGCCTTGTCCTCCACATGCAATTGTTCCAGGCGAAAAATGAACCCATGCCGCCCCTTAGGGTTTGCCAATGCGGCCACCACGGCTACTTCTACAATGGTCGGCGACTTTCAATGGAACCACCACTTCGAGCTCCGCCCTTTCCTAGAACCTCGCAACGCTCGGCTACCCCTACGCCTCGCAATTCATGCTCGAAACGACGACGAACACTGCCACTTTCCACCTCCAATCGGTGACAATAGCCGAGATCCACCGTTGGATGTGCTCGCCTTGAACAGCTCTCTAACTTTCATTTAGAAAGATTTCGAAAATATAGCCTAGATTTTGAGAGAAATTAGGGAGAAGGGAATTGAATATGGGCCATTGTTTTTCTCAAGTGGCGGCCGTGAAAACAACTAGGGTTTCGTCTAAAAATTGAACATATAAATGTTTACAATTATTATTTTAATATTAAATCCACTTTTAAACAATATTTTCAAACGAACTCTGAATCAGACATGCCGCCAGGCGATTATAAGTTTTTACCCATATTTCGAACAAAATGGAACGTGTTTCGGAGCCAAATTCAGTCATATGTGGAAGATAACTTTTTGAATCAAGTTTAAATATTAAATTATCGATTTGAATTTCAACGCGTTTCTCACCCGTACGAACAAACGATAAATCCAAACACTACGAAATGTGAAATCCGATAATAATACACTATGATGGATCCAATGGAATTGGTTTCATCGAATTCCGAGACTGTGTCCCAGAAAGCTATTTTAACTCGTCAATTAATTCGAACGATTCTCAAAATCGTCGAAATCACTTAAAATTTTACTTTTAAAGTCTTACTAACTGTATTATTAATCATATAGAATTATAATCATATTTGAAATCATTCTGATTCATTTTGAATCAAAATTTGACTATTTACATTATTATTCTGTTAAATCACATTATTAAATTAATATAAAAATTTCAAATATTAAACTTATCGATTTTGGATTCCATCCAAAGGTCCAATATTATAATTCCAATCCAATTAGATTTAAAATAAATTTTAGAAACCATTTTCATATCTATATACAACCAGATTCACCAATCATCCCAATTTCGAATATAAAAATTGTTATTTATCCAAATCCAATTGAATTACCATATTTGAAATTTGACTAATCTTAATGATTTAACCAAAATTTTCTTATTTCAAATCAAATTATAATTCGCATTCAACATTTAAAATGAATTAAATGTTTAAAATTTAACGACCAAAATTCCGGGTCGTTACATTCCTCCCCCTTATAAAAGTTTCGTCCCCGAAATTTGCTAAGGTAGGAAAATGCTTTCAAACTCATTAACTTACCCCAAAACTTACTTTGTTAAAAATTCACATTCATTTCACCAAAATCTTTAGCTCAATTCCACAACCATTCGCTTTATTTTAACCCAAAGCTCTGTTTACAATACCATTTCAAAATGTAACTTTCTAGTTAACCCAAAATTTCCAAAGCTTTCAAAAAATTTCTAACTCCCAAAAATTTTGAAACTTTTTGACAGCATCTCCTTTGTACGGAGAGCGTTTTACTATAACACAATTATAATAAATATATATACATCGACCCACACGGTCGGAAAACCAAAATATACCACAATATATCACAATATATTATCATATTCCAATTTTATTGCGTAGGCGTACCTTTGATTAGCATTTTAAAAGCAAGCGGCTAATTAATATTGCATCTACGCGCTCCTACTCTATCGATTCCTCCCGTGCCTGTGCTTACTCAAACAAGTACATAAGTTTCCAATAATATGAGATTTTACAACCTTCCATTCATTAATCTTAGCCAAACACATTAATTGCATAGCCCAAACGACAAATTTCAAAATTCAACAAGTTGACCATCTTTATAAGCAACCACAAGGTTCAACACTATTTTAATTCCCTAACAAATCCAAACTTTATTTTATTTCACTCAAATGATTTGCATTCAAGTTTACTACATACAATTCATATTCATACCAGTTAATTTCATATACACAACAAATTGGTTTATAAGCCTTACTTACATAAATTTCACCCTTTCCAATTCCAAATTGATTCACAATCAATTTTATCTTCAATTTGATTTATTTGCATCATATTCATAATTCACTTCATTATATGCGAATCCACTAAATTAAATTCCACCTTGTTCTAATTTATTCAAAAACCAACTTATTTACTTCCTTTAAACAATTTACTTCCGTTTACCACAATACGACTAATTTTCTATGCAAATTTTAAATGTTATTCATACAATAACCATTACTTAAGCTTATAACCATTTTAAATTAATTCCAACTCAATTTATATTAATTTTATTCGATTCTGCATTATTCACTACTTATACATTCTCATTACAATTATCACATTAAACTCCTATTCTTACATTTCAATTTCATTATCGATACAGGTTCATTCAAGTCCATTACATAAGCTGCGCAACAACCATTTCACAATTTTCTTATGTCATTACAACTCCATCACATCCCATTTTTTTTACATCAAATTTATTTTATTTTAATTTGATTCTCATCCAATCCAATTCTAATCCATTTACAAATTTTAATCCAATTAGTTTATTTACTCAATTCATTTTAAATTTTCTTTATTCACCATCTCAATTCATTTCTGAATTTATTAATAACATGACCATTCCAATTATTCTGTACCAGAACTGGGTTTTATTTTACTTTTCAAATTTCTAACAAGCTATCACAATTTTATCCATCCCATTAGCTTTTCATTAATTTAGCTTATGCTGAATTCATCTTCAAACAATTCTTTTGAATTTAGTTGAGTGAGAATTTATTTCATTTAATATTATTTCAACTAAATAAGATTTTCTTTCAATTCAATTCTTTTCCAAATTTAATTCAAGTCCAACTAAATTTTATTTAGCCAACTTAAATTCATACCATTTCCTTTACCATTTAAATAAGAATTTAATCCCATTCAATATTATTTATAACACAATAGAATTTTGATTTTTACTTCAATCCATATTCAACTCAATTCCTTTTAATTTAAGTAAAATCCAATTCGATCCAATTTTTATTTCTCCATTCAATTCAAATTTTTTACTTTCTAATATATAAGTTCAAAAACTTATTACTAACCTAAGTCCATTCACCTTTATTTATATTTCACTTTGCCTTACCTCACTTCACATTTCATTTAGGATTTAAATTTTGAATTTCCCATAAAATATCAGCCATTTTATTTTGGTTTTACAATTCATTTCTCTATTCATAAGTTCCCTAACTTATTTACTTAAACGCTTATATTTCTCATTTTAACCCATTTACATCTTATAACCATATTTCTAGATTATGTATGCTACACTTAATAGCTTAAGTGTATAAATTTTCATTACACAATTATAACCCACAATTATTATCATTTTATATTTTTCAACTTTATATCCAATTTAATTCAATTCCAATTTCAATTTTATTTTAACTTATCTCAAGTTAAATTCAAATATATCCTATTCACTTCCATACACTCAAGTTAAATTCTAATTCCAGGATTAAAATTTCAAATTTCCTTCTTAATTAGATCAACTTCACCTTAAAAGTTTAATAGTTGATTCATCTTAACTTTCCACATTATTTAAATAGAATTTTCCAGAATTCAATTGCCCGATTTTATTTCATAACCATTTTGAAATAATAATCAACACATACCCACTTGGTATATCAAATCAAATCTCTGGATTCCAAAACAACTTGTTTTTACCAAAACAAATTTCCCCTTTGAAATTTCTAAGAAAACTTGTATACCCAACAAGTTCAAACAAATATCATAACCAATCTCCACGGTAGGAATCCATCACTTTAGAAACTCGAAAATGAATAATGATGATGTGGCCATCATCATCAGGACTGTTTTCCAACGACTGAAGTGAGTTCAGTGCATCCTTACTACCACAAATTCCCTTTCAAAAACAATTTCCATTCAAAAATATTTCCCAGAATAACACTCCATCATTGCTTTCAAACACTGTGGAAAACATTTCAGACATTCCCGAGATTTTAAATTCCCAAACCTTTTTATTTAAATTCGTTTAAAACCCTTTTCAAAATTTCCAGGATTTAAATTCTGGTTTAAATCAAATTTTAGTTATACTTCTTTGGATAAGTCATACTTATTGAATTTTATTTGGTTATAAACCATTTCAAATTTTAAATTCTTATTTGGTTATAGTATTAACACCCAAACATCCAAATATATAAATAAAATTCAGAAAATTATTTTTTATATCAAAATATAAATTTGGGTAAAATTATTTCATTTGCCCACTTTAAAAACAATACTATGTCGGTTTATCTTGTTTAAGAGTTTACAAATCCCTATCGATATGGTTGTACTACCCGTATCGACCAGAATTCATAAACACTCAATCGATAGGTCATCACAGTATAAAAACAATTTTATATTCACTAACAAGTACGCGCTCATAGCTATTAATACACTCAACTCATTATAGAGTACTATTGACTCTGTTTAATGAGTAATTTCCCAACTAAAGCCAAGGTTATCGCCAACCTAAGCTCTAATACCAACTATCACAACCCACCCTTCTCGTCCCTCGAAAAATCGACACAAATACACCATAGTATAATGTGCCGACGATCGAGTGCCGGAAAAGACAAGTGGTTGAGGGAAAAGAAAGAAAATAGAAGGAAGAAGAGACTAAAACAATAATAGAATCTCACAATCGTAGAGGACAAAATATAATAGAAAATGATAGATCTTTACACAAAATGAAAAATATCTTTTTTATAGATTACATCATCAGAGTATCTCAAAACAAACAACAATTACCAGCCTGGCAGTTATAACAGGGCTTTTCAACCATCGGCAGCGGTTCACTCGACTGGTAGGCTTTTCAACCATCTCAGCCCCGCCGTGGCACACAATGATACCTCGGGTTTGCTTTTACGGCCAGCTTCTCAACTCGCGACCAACCCCATAAGGCCTTACACTACCTCCGGGGACAGGTAGGGGTAAGAGTCTCCCGTTCGCCACCTAACGCAAAGCGAGAACCCCTTATCATGTTGTAATATAGTATACCCGATCCCGGTCTCTTCGAAACGATCAGCGCATTTGGTCAATATTGATAGTCGGTTATTTAACTATCAAATAACATTCACAAACAATCATCAAGCCATAATAATTTCTCCCAAATTATTTATTAACCTCAAAATATCTTCGCAAGATATATTTCCACTTTTCAACCCTTTGAAAAAAAAAATTCAAACCATCTTTCTCTCACGGAATAAATTTCTCAAATATTTTCTATTTCCACTGAAATCACCAAGTACCAATACTTTAGATTTTAAAACAATTTAAAACACTTTGCCTTAAAATATACTTTAAAACTTTTAAATTTAAAACTACTTAAACACTTTATTCGAAAATATATACTTTAAAAATATTTAAAATAAAATTACTTTACAAAATATAAAATATAAAACTAATTTTTAAAATAAAAATAAGCCAAACTAAATTTAAAATAAGAGTTACAAAATTCTATACAAGTTTTTAAGTATAATTTTAACTAAATTATCTTTTAAAATAAAACTATTTTATAAAATATAAATTTTAATAATTATCCTTTTAAAACATAATACCAATTAAACTTTGAATACTTACCACTGAAATAAATTTGGAAAATATTTACTTTAAAATTTAAAACATTTAAAAATAATAAATTTCTCTAAAATATTTTTTTTAGAACAATTTTCAAAATTTAAACTTATACTAATAAATTCTTTTGAAAAATATACTTGGCTTTCAAGTAATACACTTCCATTTCAGAATAAACTAAAGAACACATTTTATAAATCCTACTAGATTTACCTCAACTCAAATTTACGTCTGAATCCCGTAAATTTATTCCCACACTTTAAAAATAAACAACTTTTTTATTTTTAAACACATTTCCTTTTTTCCTGGAAATCACTTTCAAAAGATATACTTAAATTATTAAAATAAGGTTACTAAAATTACTTAAATAAAAATAATACTTAAGAAATTCCTTAAGGGTTTCTGAGTAATTTAAACCAAGATTACCTTTTTTTAAATTAAGTTATTAAATCAAATATTTATACTAAAATTTCATTTTGAAAACATAACTCCAAATTTACCTTTATAATAATTAAATACCATAACATTCTATTAACTTAAGAATTATTGTTAGGATATGAAAGGAAAAATATATCACCTAGATGCATGTTGAAGCTGGATATTAAGAAGGCATTTGATTCTATTGCTTGGAACTCTATTTTAGCTATTATGTCTAGGATGAATTTTCCTAAACCTTTTTTAGCATGGATTTTCACTTGTATTTCATCACCAATGTACTCAATTTCGAGAGAGGGTGGTCTGTATGGTTATTTTAAAAGTACATAGGGTGTTAGGCAAGGTGATCCATTTCTGCCTATTTGTTCATAATTGTCATGGAGTTACTCAATTCAATTTTGATGGATCTAGTTTTAAAGAAAGCACTTGATTTACATCCTAAATGTAAACATCCCCTCATTACTAATCTTTTTTGTTGTTGATGATCTCATCATCTTTACAAAGCCTACTTATAGTAATATTCAGTGTGTTATCTCTTCTCTGCAATTCTTTTATTCCATTACTGGCCTTCAAATAAATCTTTCAGAATCCAATATACTTGTTGCTGGTTTACCTACTTTGAAGAAGATTGATATTAATAAATGCTCAGGGCTTCAGGAATTACCAAAAAATTCGTATTATTTGGGTTTGCCTATTATTAGCTCTAGAATTACCAAGTAAAACTGTTTGCCACTCTTTGAAAAGATAATTGCAAGGTTGTAGTTATGGTCATCTAATAAATTGTCACAAGCTGGTAAGCTCACTATTATTCAATCTATTGCTGTGGCAATGACTACATATTGGACTAGACACTACATTCTTCCAATCAAGTTGATTAATATGATTTCTAGTGCTCTAAATAAATTCCTCTGGCATGGTGACCTTTTCTCAAAAAAGCTCATTCCCATTTCTTTCTGCAAACTGTTTGATGCTAAAAAGCATGGTGGACTTGGTATTACTAATATTTTTCAGTGTAATAAAGCTGTTATTTCTATTTATTTCAATAAGATTTTTGCAACTGATAAAAACCTTTGGTCTCAATGGGTTAATCAAAATCTTATTGGCAAGAGGAATTTCTGGACTATGACAATACCCCAAAATTGTAGTTGGAGCTGGAGATGTATTCTTAAACTAAGGGAAACTTTCTTACCTTTCATACAATGTAATTATGCTTTGATTAAAGGATTATCTTTTTGGCATTCTCCATGTGCTAAACAGGGTCTAATTCTAAGTACTTTAGTAGATTACAACTTGAGAAGGAATTCTGGAATTTCAGAAGAAGCTAGAGTTGATGAATTTATGCATGACGATTGTTTTGTATTACCTTATTCTACCTCCTTTCAATTAAGAAATTTATGGAATCTCATTACCAGTAATCCAATTACAATTAGTGATAATGCACTAATCTGGTCAAGAAAAGGTAAAAATCATTCTATCAGGCTAGTGTATAACTATCTTTGTCAGAATGTTTTTGTGTTCCCTTGGCATTCAAGAATTTGGAAAATTGGTTGTTTTGCAAAGGAAAATCTGTTGTTATGGAAGGTGATGGCAAATGATTTGAATACTAAGGACAAGCTTTGTAGAATGGGTATTATTTCAGAGGATTTATGTGTATTTTGCAAACCTGAGTCTGAAACTAATACTCATTTATTTTTTGAATGTCCTTTTGTTTATCAAATATGGTATAGGATTTTGTCTAACGGTGGTTTTTATACGCCTTCAGCTGTTAGTTCTATTGAATGGTTTAATGTGTTGAAAGCAACTAGATGGAAGACTCGCACAACTAGGCTTTTGCTAAAGCTTCTAAGAAAATTGATTTATGCTGTATGGTCTGAAAGAAACAATAGAATATTTGGTATTGGAGGCAAGAACTCATCTCAGCTTTACAACATGATTCATGGAAGTATTTTGAGGGATTTAAGGATTGATAATATTTGATGCTTGATGATCATAAGGTCCTGCTGGCATTTAGTTTCTATGCTGACTGGACTGAAATGCAATTATGTCTTCAGCTTGCATAATGTGTTTTTTTATGGAAGTGAAGTCTGGTTTCATATTTGCTCCATGAATTGATCAGTATTATCAGTTAATTTACTTTTGACTCATGGTTGGTTCAGTTCTGCTCAAAATTGTTGTAAATATTTTTGTGTGTTTGGTTGTATTGTTGTCATTGTTTTTTGTCATGATAATGGGTTTGTGTGAGTTGTAATTGCTTGTAATGGTATATTAGTCAATAAAATGAGCTTATGTTCTTGCTTTTCAAAAAAAATTAAAAAAAATACCATAATTACTTTTATAAATATACACTTTTCTCCTAAAAATAATTAAAAAATGATTTTCTAAAACATTTTAAAAACTCAAATTTTAAACTTCTAATATATACTTTGAAAGTTTTTCTTTGAAAACGTACTTAGTTTTCCAGGACAAATACGCTTCCTATCTTTTAAAATCTCACTATTACTTCTAAAACAATTTTTCACCTTCTTATGGAAGTTCCCACCGAAAATCTATACTTTCAATATTTATTCCCCGATAAATATTCCATTGCATTTATAAACCCAGTCTATAAATTTTCATTTCTCATTTCCTTTTAAATCACAATTCCAAAAACACTTCAAATTCTAAACCAATTTCCTGCACTTAATTTCTTTCCAATTCCCTTTTAATCCCAATTTATTTTATTTTCATTTATATTTTAAAAACCATACTATACTTATTCAATCATAACACAGCATAGCTTAATTTCCAAATTAATCTATTATAGTATATAAATGAAATACATCATCAATTATGAAAATAATTTCTATATTGTGAGGAATCCAGTTGGATCCTCCAACCTGTTTCCCTGCATCCACAGATGTTAGCACAACCAATAAATACAATTCCAATCTGATAATAATTATAATATTCAGCTAATCTTCCAATCAATCATTTAAATATTAGCTATTTAAATTAAATGTCATCTAGATGTGAGTGAGATTAACTCACCTTGAATTTCAAAACGTCGGGCGTTCAAATTTTATGTTAAATCGAGCATATTCGGTTTAATGCAAAATTTTCACTTGCTCAGAACGATTTCGGATCTGTACCATAGCGAACTGCTCGTCGTTGCGATTCCGACACTTCTTATTTCATCGGAATCTGATCACGCATGCATGAGATATTCAGTTTTAAAGGTTGTATATGTAATTAAAACAAAAATTTCTTTTCTTTACTATTAATTTACCAAAACAAATAACAGCCGCACGATACAAAATCAAGGCCGAAGCCTTGTCTTCCACACGCAATTGTTCCAAGCGAAAAACGAACCCATGTCGCCCCTTAGGGTTTGCCAACGCGGCCACCACGACTACTTTTACAACGATCGGCGACTACCAATGGAACCACCGCTTCGAGCTCCACCCTTTCCCAGAACCTCGCAACGCTTGGCTACCCCAACACCTCACAATTCGTGCTCGAAACGACGACGAACATAACCACTTTCCACCTCTAATTGGCGACGATAGCCAAGATCCATTGTTGGATGTGCTCGCCTTGAAAAGCTCTCCAACTTTCATTTAGAAAGATTTCGAAAATATAGCCTAGATTTCGAGAGAAATTAGGGAGAAGGGAATTGAATATTGGCCATTGTTTTTCTCAAGTGGCGGCCGTGAAAACAACTAGGGTTTTGGCTAAAAATTGAATATATCAACGTTTACCATTATTATTTTAATATTAAATCCACTTTTAAATAATATTTTCAAACAAACTCCGAATCAGACATGCCACCAGGCGATTATAAGGTTTTACCCATATATCGAACACAATGGAACGTGTTTCGGAGCCCAATTCAGTCATATGTGAAAGATAGCTTTTTAAATCAAGTTTAAATATTAAATTATCGATTTAAATTTCAACGTGTTTCTCACCCGTACGAACAAATAATAACTCCAAACACTACAAAATTAAAAATTTGATAATAATACACTATTACGGATCCAATGGAATTGGTTTCGTCGAATTCCAAGACCGTATCCCAGAAGGCTAATTTAACTCGTCGATTAATTCGAACGATTCTCAAAATCGTTGAAATCACTTAAAATTTTACTTTTAAAATTTTACTATCTCTATTATAAATCATATAGAATTTATAATCGTATTTGAAATCAAAATCTGATTATTTACATTATTATTCTATTAAATCGCATTATTAAATTAATATAAAAATTCCAAATATTAAACTTATCGATTTTGGATTCCATCCAAAGGCCCAATATTATAACTCCAATCCAACTAGACTTAAAATAAATTTTAGAAACCATTTTCATATCTATATACAACCAGATTCACCAATCATCCCAATTTCGAATATAAAAATTGTTATTTATCCAAATCCAATTGAATTACCATATTTGAAATTTAACTAATCTTAATGATTTAACCAAAATTTTCTTATTTCAAATCAAATTATAATTCATATTCAAAATTTAAAATGAATTAAATGTTCAAAATTTAACGACCAAAATTCCGGGTCGTTACACTAGCTGTCTAACCATCGCTGATAAGTTTAGCATTTGGATAGTTGGAGCCAAGCGGTGACCATACTCCACCTCACGTGAATGGTTCGGTCGATATTTATGGGCCGTTCCCTACCTTTTTGGCTTAATATCCCTTTAATATATATCGTACGTCCACTTCATCGTCATTCCAAGGAGGTAATTAGTCTACATCCATCTGAATTTCAGCATCCAAATCAATTGCAGTAGCTCCATCTTGTGCTCTAGAATGGATACGTAGTCTTCCTCCTTTGGGATTGATAGCATTACATCTACAGGTAGATTGTTTAGGCCTCCTTACTGCATGCTAGCGTTCTCGTTTCCTTTTGCATTTTGAGAGGTAGATCTGGTATTCCTAACTATTGTTGATAGTTTTCCTTAGGCTTTTGCAAATTAGAATAGAACGAACAAGCTTCTTGAATATAATTCCGGATCTCTTCGAGGGATTTATGCCATCCAGTAGCAACAAATGGATCCAAACAGGGCCGAGAATCTAGTTCTTAGTAAAAGCACTAAAATATTTACACCAAAAATTGGCACAAATACCCAATAGAAGTTTTGTAGAGAAATAAATGGAGAATCTAAATCGAAAACAGAGTAGGCAAGCAATAAATTAGTAGAAAATCAAAGGAAGAACAGGAACACAATGATTTATAGCGGTTCAGCGTTGTTTGCGTACAACCGCTTTGAATAGATAAAAATACCGAGTCACTTTGTAAGTTGAGTACAATAGGGATCAAATAAAAATCCTAATTTACAATAGAGTACAAAGCAACTAGCAGTGTAAATTCCCCAAAATAAACAATCAAGTCTGTATTTATAGATGGATATGGCGGAATATCTCCTTGAAAATTCAGTAAAGGGATCTCTAAAACCATATGGACCCATAAAAGAGATCACATGGCCAATTCCCAAGGAATAAGGATCAATGCCGATCCCTATTTTAGAGGAATTCGATGGTGCAATCACTATGGGAGGTTTTCCATGTTATAATATACTTAGCCTCTAAATTTCATGCCAATTGGATTAGTAGAACTTGAGTTATTTCTCAATCTTTATTTCAATGTGAGCTGTCTTCTGATTTTAGCCGATCCCTATCGAGGAAAGAGGGTCGATCCCTATCGAGGAAAGAGGACCGATCCTACTTGCTTCATCTTTTGGAGGTACGATTCCTACAGTTTGCTCCCTAGGGTCCCTACATATTGCTTACAAAATTTCATACGTATTGGACTTGTGGATCTTGAGATATTGATTGTTTCCCATTGACTTGCATTTGATTAGTTGAAATATGTTGATCCATATGTTGAAGAATGATTATAGCTGATCCCTCCTCCATGTTGAACTATATTCCATATGTCGAACATTCTGCATTACATATCTCTCAATTCCATTCAGCCAAGACTTCATATTACCATCTGTACTTGACTCCTAGACCCTATAATCATCACCATGGACTTACTGGCCTTGACGACGGTTGAATCTAACTTATCCAATTAGTTCGAATATAGCAGAATCAAAATGGCAGATACTACAGCAATACCCTATATTTTGGAGTACCATACTATAGAGAATAAACCAACCAATCAATCAAAGTAAACAACGAAGATAAAAATAAAGACAAGTTATTTAAATGGTATAAATTTAAGATGAAGAGTTAGGGTAACTAGTAAGAATAGGGTGTTAACCCAAAGCCCAAATTAAAAACCCTTTAATCCTCCTACCTTTCATTCATTCCTTTAATCACTCAAAAATAAAATAAAAACTAACCAAAGAGAGGTCAATCAAATCTTTAAAGGAAGATAATAACAAATTTAAATGAAAAGAAGGAGTTCATTCGTAAGTTGAAACAAAGCTCTAAATCAAGTTCAATCAAACAATAGGTGCATAATTCTTTATTTAAAACATTCCAACGTTGTATGGGATAAGGTTGAATGTATTTACGATGTTTTTAATGTTAAAGAACAAATTTAGGAAGATAAAAAAATATTTGCTCTTGTTTGAAAATTTAAGAATGGTGATCTATGAAATGTTCAAGGAAAAATGTTAACCAAACCTTCCCCAAATCACTTGAAATTTTTGTATGATGAGCAAAATAGTAATATGGAGGTGGATTTTCAGTTTCATGATTTTCTAAAATTATTTGGAATTTTTATGAATTTTCTAAGTTGAGTAAATGCCTAGTTTCGAAAATAAATTATTAAAAATATTAAAAGTTATTATTTTAGCTTAAAATTTTTATCTGAGGTAAAGTACAATGATTAAGTTTTTTGACGTACTTTTGGGATTTTTCCCATGCATTTTCAAATTTATATAAATTATTTGGCAAAGGGAAGAACTAATTATAAAAGAGTAATTAATTAATTTAAGAAGGCAACTAATAATTTATGAAAAGAAAACTGCATAAAGCCATGATAAACCAATGATAATTTGACAATAACCGAGTTAGATAAAAAGTAAGTCCTTTGAATGGAAATAAAACAGCTTTTAAGTTAATTATCAAATTGTCATATCAACTAGAGATAGTTGATATTAACTGGAGATATCAACTTGTGATGGCCTGATATCAACTGGAGATAGCTCATATCAATTAGGGACGTCAACTTGTAGTAATTGATATAAATTAGAGAAATCAACTTGCGATAGCTGATATCAATTAGAGATATCAACTTGCATTATGTTAAAATCAATTGGAGATAACTTATATCAATTTGTGAAAGCTGATATCAGTGGAGACATCAACTTGCGATGGCTTAATATCAACTGGAGATAGCTGATAATAATTGAAGGTATCAACTTGTAATAGCTGATATCAATAGAAAATATCAACTTACGATAGCTTAGTGTTAATTATAGATATCAAATGGAGTTAACTAGTATCAACTGGAGATACCAACTTACGATAGTTGATATCGACTAGAGATACCAACTTGTGATAGCTATTATCAACTAGAGATAGCATTATATCAATTAGGGCTATCAAAAAGAGATAGCTTAATCTCAACTAGAAATATCAACTAGAGATTGCTTAATTTCAATTAGAGATATCAACTGTAGATGGCTTAATCTCAGCTAGAGATATCAACAGGAGATAACTTAATGTCAACTGAACATATCAACTAGCAATATCAAATGGAGATAGCTTAATGTTAACTTAAGATAGCTATAAAATGTATCGACTTTTTATATTTTAATCTAACATTAAGATAACTGTTATTGATGCCAAAAATGGGCATCAACAATCAAATGAATCTAGTAGAGATTAAATGAAGAATAAAATTAAAGCAGACCAAATATCATAAATGAAGCCATAAATTTTTATAGTGGTTCAGCATCCTTGGCCTACGTCCACTTCATATTTTTATTAATCTTGCACTTGATTATGATTACAAGAATGTTTGGATCGGCTAGGATCCATTAGTACAAAAATAAAGAATAAAGATGGCAGATCCTTAACAGAGAAAGCATGATCCCTTTTTTGACGCCATGCTTGCTGATTTATAGGGGATGATGTGCATGGACCGGACTGAAATTTCGACCAAAGGTTTGGGAGGAGGCCACCTAAAAATTTCCAAGCCCATCGAGGCCCACAATATGGACCGCTATCAATCCCTATTAGTGTGTCCAAATGGGCTGTGATCCTTATAAGGGGTTCCCCATGATGTTGGCTACTTTCTCCTTAAATTTCATGCAATTTCGACATACGGTTTGTGAGATATTGCATTTTCCGTGAAATAGTGTTGCTTGAATTCTGATATCTGCCGATCCCTCTAAAGGGAGTTATGCTGATCCCTCCGACTTCCTTCAATTGGAATGAGATCCCTAGGAGGTGTTCTACATATTGTAGTAATCTTGTATTCCATGTTTCATGTTGATAACACGTGTAGATTTTGAGTTATCGACCGATCATCGCTGCAAAATTGAGTTGTTGAATTGATATGATACGATCCATAGTATAGAATACGGATCGTACCTGATCCATCTTGGGGAATAGTGAGCTTTCATGCTTCTGCTTCATATTATCATCTATGCTTGATTTTTGGACCCTATAATCATCACTCTGGACTACTGGCCTTGTTGACAATCGAGTCTAACTTCTCCAGTCAGTTCGGGTATAGCCGGGTTAAAATGCCGAAGAACACTATAACTTAATCAACTTGCCTTAGCCTTTAACCTATGATGCCTATGTACTAACAAACTACAATAGCTAATATGCTAATAAATTTTAAGTAAATAAATGAACTTTTTGTAGCATTTAGGAAGACTCTTCGTAAATGGTGGATAAGAAATTCATGAAGATGAAATAGCCATAGAAATTAATAAGTTAATATGAAATAACTTAATTAAAGAATGAGAATCTAGGCTAAGCTAAAGTAAGCTATGCGATGATATGTTGGATCATTAGAAATCATAAAAATGTAAATATAAGGGATTTATGGCAATAATAGGTCTATCCATGACATTATATTTGATGATTGATGGTATAAGGCATGCGTGGCAGCTGTTTGTATAAACATGACATTATATATGATGATTGATGGTGTAAGGCATGTGTGGCAACCGTTTGTCTAAACACGGGATTATATTTGATGATTGATGGTGTAAGGCCTGTTTGGAAAGCATTTACCTAAACACGACATTATATTTGATGGTCGATGATGTATGTCCTGTGTGGAAACCGTTTATCTAAACATGACACTATATTTGATGATCGGTGGTGTAAGACTTACGTGGTAATTATTTGTCTAAACACAACATTATATTTGATGAATGTTGGTGTAAGGCCTGTGTAGCAACCGTTTGTCTAAAAGCAACATTCTATTTGATGATTGGTTGTGTAAGGCTTTGGTAGCAACCTAATAATATGTTCATGATACGTCTAAGGGAAATACAAATAAGACACATAAGTGATAACCTTAAGTGTGTAGTGCCCTTGTTGAATTGGTAAGAGTAAGGCCTGATGTAGCAACCATGTTTTCAAAACCGCAATAGTATATAAGTTCAATTAAAATAAAAGATTTATATTCGATCTTATGATGATCATTATTTTTTTGAATCAAATTTTTATTCAAATAAAGTCTATTTGATAAAGGATTTTTTTATAATAAAATTCAATTAGTTAGTGAATTCCTTTTTATTAGATAATATATTAAGATCCAAACAAAATGTTTCAAAAAAATATATAACAACCCTATTTTCGAACTCGTAATATTATATAAATTCAATTAAAATAAAAGTATTTATATTTGATTTTGTGATAATCATTATTTTTGGAATCAAAATATTATTCAATTGAAGTTTATTTAATAAAGGATTTTGTTATAATAAAATCGAATTACTTAATAAATTCCTTTTTATTATATAATATATTGAGATCCAAATAAAATGTTCCAATAAAATAGGTAGTGAGTAGTTGAAAAAAAAGTAACTGTATTAATATATGAATTGAGTAGAATTGTGTAATTATTGAATTGTATTTGGTAAATTGAGACGTAAATTAGTTTAATTCAAAGGGAATATAACAATACACAAATCAAAAGAGTTACTTGAAAAGTAAAATAAAAAGATAAATCAAAATTTCATTGCATAAGGGGAAATTAAGCAATGGTTTTTGAGACTATATACAACTTTTATTCCTTCCTTTTTCTTTATGTTTGACCCAGCCCAAGCTCATTCTTACCCTAACCTACATCATATTTCATGCCCTAGTCTCCTTCCTTCCAAATAGCACATACGCATGAGGAAAAACATGCGAAAAAAGAAAAATCCCAAAAATGGAGAGGATTGCGCATGACCTAGGCTCGACGTGGAGTATCGAAGAGGCTTTTGATGATTTGAGCATTATCAGCCTAGTGATTTTGGGCGTGGTGGCACTGGCATGGAGGATTAGGCATGGTGATTTTAGGGAGGAGTTTCGGTAAAGCTATGCGATGGTGATGATTTGCTGGCACTATCCTAGAAGCTTGCATTAGTGTCAATGTTAAGAAAAGGAGGAGTAGCCATGTAGCTGTAGGCGGTAGAAAATGGTGGCATATATGGTTGGGGAATTGGCAGCGGTAGCTGTTGGCGGCAACTCCTACCTATTACTGAGTATTGGATTTTTCCGTCGCTTGATTTAGTGAGTTGTTAAGCTCACAACATCTATTTCTATTTTATTTCTACCCCGTTGGATGTCAAGTTTGTCCATTGTTAAATTATATGAGACGGATGTTCCACTCACACATCTATCTTTTCAATATAATTTCCCTACTACGTGCTCTTTTTCATTTTGGATTTCGATGAATCACTGGTGCAAAATAGAACATTTGCTTCAGTTGTTCTAGAAACCGAAGCAATTAGTATCATTCCCATCGGTTCCTAAGTGATAGCCAAAAGCAAATACAGTGTAAGAAACATTTGAGATACGCATAATATTATTTGCATTGGTTGTCCTATAGAGTCAAAGCAAATATGTAGAAGTAAATACGAATTTGAGATGTCATAATATAATTTGCGTCAGTTTTTCTATAAACCAAAGAAAAAGACTTATAACGAAATAAGTCCGTAAGTGTGTGAAGCATGTGATCGGTTATTATATTATAACATTCTAACGAGCATGAAGCGGCTTAGAAATCATACCCGAACTGCTTCAATTCTTCATATATCAGCATGAAAGAAGCATGTGATTGCTGACGAGAGTAAAAACCATACCCGCCCGCTTCGGTTTCCCAATCATCATTCAAACACTTAGAAAAAAGAAAAAAAAGTCATGGTAACTCTGGAAATCCCAATATTCATAGCTCGAGTTTTAATTTCCTTGTAACCGTACAGTTCCAGTTTATAATGGCTTCCATTTTGCATTTCCTCACAATGTTTTATCCATAGAAATATGATTTTCTCACAATCTCACAATTTCAGGTAATGCTTTAAACTTCTTTCTAAATTGCCAATGAAATAAATTGTAATTTTTAAAGAAAAATGTTATGGGGTTAGCTAAGGACCGTGTTCTTTTTGTAAGCCCTTGAATTTCATTGTGAATAGATATAAATCGGTAATTTCAAAATCGATGATTGGAAAAAATATTAGTTGTAGTTGTGTGAAATTTAATATTACATCTCTTATCCAGAAGGGAAAGGTAAATTTTAACTTTCAAATAGATTAAAATACTTCTATATTAATTGATTTATTATTTTTATAAATAAAGAAAGATGGAGAAATGTTGAATTTGTGTACAGATTTTTTAATCAAACATGAAACATTTTACCATTTGACTTAATAATCATTCTAAGTTAAAAAAAATTGGCAAGCAGTTTTGATCAAACTCGAACATATACATATTGATATATTAACTTGGAGATTTGAAGAGAAAGTTGGTTTCATTATGCATGAATTTGGTTGAAATCAGTACAAAATTTGATGTTTATGAAGTTTTGTAGAAGCTATAAACAAATATATTGAATTAAACAATAGTTTATGTCATGTTGACGTTAATATACTACTTGGGTGGTCATTTGCTGCTCATTTATAACTAAGAGAGTATTTTGAAATGTAACTTGGTTGTTCATTTCACTGCTAGTCAAAATAATATATAGGTCTTGTATCACTATTTTGTGCACCATTGCGCTTATAAAATGGTCAAACAATGGGCCCTGGAGGCAGTACCTTCTAGATATAGTAGTGCTACACTACTTTGTGCACCATTGCGCTTATAAAAAAGCATATATCAATCAAATGAAGTACGAAGAAAGTCCATTTTCTAGTTTACCGTGCTTTTACTACAATGAGAATGAACAATAGTATCGCTGTCTGGTACATCTTTGTCTGAGATATAAACATAGGTGAAAGGGAAATAACTATTTAAAATTAAATTTCTTTTGATAAAGTTGATGACTAAGTTTTGTTGAGAATATCTCTTATGCTTCTGATATTTTATTTCATGATCTTTTGGGCATGGAAATTTCATCTAATGATGCATTCATTGCACTTATCATCAGATAGTAAATAAATGAAGATTCATCACTAAAATAGTTAAATGAATTATAAAATATGATATAAAATTTAAAAATTAGTTAATAAAATATTTAAATAGGTGAATGAATTGTAAAATATGTTTTATGATTTAATTTATTCCTTAACGCCTTCACTACAATTTGTGTATATTTTTTTGAAGCAAAAAAAAATTATTTTTGAAAAAAATATTCTAATAAAATTAATTTGTAAGAATTAAGAAATAAATATAATGTTGATTTGAAGATAAATGCTAAATATTAATGCTACAACAACAAATTAAAGTCATTAGTCGCAAAAGGCTTTGATTTATTTTAGCACATACATACCCCGGATGCAAAATTATGCATATAAGACAAAAAAATGAAGTGCTATCAAAATTTCATACAATTCTCAACGTCTATGAATTAATGTTTTGTGTATTATTTTTTACAACCATGAATACGCAGCCATCAAGATCATTTCGAATGGAACACTTAAAATAAATTTTATTTTTTGCTTGCGTAGTGTTTCTAGTATTTGCACATGGATCGTAGTCGGATGTACAACTTGAAACATAACGATAATGAGTTCCTGTACAAAATGTAAGAGTCATCAGTTGTGTGTTCAATGATCAATCAGAATAGGGGAAGAAACTATTTTTTGTCCTTGTAGACGCTACAACAATAGGAGGAGATTGCATAACATAGAGCTTGTTATGGATCACATAATTCGTAATGGGTTCAGCGATAATTATACACGGTGGATATGTCATGGTGAAAGTATACTTAAGGAGAACTAGTTCTAGTGATTATGTGACTGATGAGAATGATCAAGGAGATAATGTGAATAATGACGTGAATGATGGGAATGTTTATGTTCATGCAATGTTTTACGATTCTAAAGAACATTTGATGGAAGATCTAAAAATGTACGAAAGAATACTAATCAATGCTGAGAAGACTTTGTTTTTTGGTTTCTCTCTAAGTTCACAATAATGTCAGTTGTGCTTAACCTTTTCAATATAAAAGCAAAACACAGGTGGACTGAAAATTTTTACGTCATTGCCGAAACTTTTGAAGGACATGCT
The DNA here is from genome assembly GCA_030765085.1 of Allium cepa. Lineage (NCBI taxonomy): Eukaryota > Viridiplantae > Streptophyta > Magnoliopsida > Asparagales > Amaryllidaceae > Allium > Allium cepa. Next base: position 474,473,416 of record CM060929.1, read on the forward strand.
TCCGGAAGGTAATGAGCTTCCTACTTCTAACTATGAATCAAAGAAAATTTTGTGCCCAATTGGTATAGAGTACAAACGATACACGCCTATCCAAATGTTGCATATTGTGCTAAAATGAATAAGAGAGCATGCATGAGCGTTCGAAGTGTAGATTATCCCGTTACAAGTCGTGAGGGTATGTTCGTAACGACTCAAATGAGAAACGACCACTGACAAAGGTGTTATGGTATTTGCCCATTAACCATGGTTTAAACGTTTATTTGCAAATAAAGAAAACGTAAAAAATTGAGATGGCATGTAGATGTGAGGAAAGATGATGGGTTACTAAGGCATCCAACCAATTCTCCATAGTGGAGAACAATTGATACAATGTATCCTAGTTTCGGTGAATAAATTAGGTATCTCAGATTTGGTCTTTGCACATATGGCATAAACCCATTTAGCACCTAAATAGTCAACAAAGTACTTGGTCGGTTCTTTTGGTGATTTACAATCTTCCACCTCACTTGACTATGAAGCGCAAATACATCATGTTGTCTCTTCTAATCTTGTGATCATGGAAACCACGAAACGACATCAATGTTTACCTATCTCCTCTTGTTGATGATCTAAAACTTCCGTGGGATAAAGGTGTGCGTGTGCTTGATGCATATAGTAAAAGTGATTTCACATTGCACGCCATAATCTTTTGTACCATAAATGATTTTCATGCATATGGTAACTTGTTTGGCTATAATACAAAAGGTGCCAAAGATGCCCAATCTGTCAAGACGGTATGGTTTTGAGCTCTTGCATTTTTGTAAGAAAAATGTGTATATGCATCACCATAGATTTTTCCCTCTCAGTAACCCTTATCATAAAATGAAGAAGCCTTTCAACGGGGAGATAGATAGTGGAGTTGCTCGTTTTCCATTAACAGGAAATGATGCTTTTGAACGGGTCAAGGGTATTGAAAATGCATCCTCATTTGGAAGGCTCATGGAAGAAGAAATCATTATTTTATTAACTTCCATATTGGAGACACTTACAGGAAAGCATTGTTTAGTTGAAATGCATATAGAATAAAATATTTGTGACAGTATCACTGGTACGCTCTTGAATATACCTAGTAAGACAAAGGACAGTGAGAAAGCTAGAAAAGATACACTGGAAATGGGTATACGGAAAGATTTAGCACCGATGGAGAATTGAAAACGTACATATTTGCCTCCTCTATGTTACACATTGTCCAAAAAAGATAATACTAGTTTATGTGAGTCTATTCATGGTGTCAAGGTTCCAATAGATTATTCTTTGAACATTGGCAGTTGTGTATCGATGAAGGATTTGAATTTGACTGGCATGAAGTCTCATGACTGCCATGTGTTGATGTAACATTTATTACCTGTTATAATTCAAGGTATATTGCCAAAACATATTAGACATGTCATTACAAAGAATTGCATCGTTTTTAATGTGATTTTAACAAGGTGATTGATCGTGATATATTGGATAATCAACAAGCTGAGGTTATGATTACCTTATGCCAATTTGAGATGTATGCCCCCTTTTTTTTTACATTATGGTGCATTTGTTTGTTCATCCGGTAAAAGAAATAAAGATTTGTGGTCCTGTGTTTATGAGATATATGTATCCGTTTGAAATGGGAACTTTAAAAAGGAGAATGAAGAACATATATAGACCTAAAGCTAGTACCGTAGAAGGTACTGTAACTAAGGAGGTCAATGAATTTGCTACTCAATGCTAAACTAGTGTTGAACCTAATGGACTTTGCAAGTCTCGGCATGAAGGGCGACTTGATGCTCATGGCACAATTTGGTTAAAATTGACTTCAATTGGTGACGAAGTGATTCACAATGCCCAACTACTTGTTTTATACACCTTAGTGAGGTTCATCCTTACTTAGAGGAGCACATGACAATTCTAAAGTCTGCGAATCCTTCAAAGACCGAAAGGTTGTTGACAATTGAACATAACCGCTCCTTCATTGTATGGTTTAAAGACAGGGTGATGCTTCAACTGTCCCAAACAAATATGATATTTCTAATACATTAAAACGATTGGCGTATGGGCCTCGACTTCAAATCAACCCTTATAAAGGATATGCTGTCAATGTATATATCTTTTATACGAAGTGTTGAATATGCGCTTATATGATTTTTGTTTGATGATAATAAACACACATACGTTCGTTTAAATGTATTTTTGTTTGATGATAATAAACATATATACATTCGTTTAAATGTATTTGTTAATGTATTATTTTATTTTTCATAGATTAAATAAATATTTGTTGAATAAAATAAATTACACAGAATTTGAATTCAAACAGAAATTTTATTCAAACAAATATTTATTACAATTTTGAATAGTACAAATTCAAGCTCTCACTATACATATGCAATTTTGATTCTAATTACATCACAATTCAATTTACATAAATTTCTCACTACATATCACTCACACTCGTAGTTTATCTTCAACTTCATTCCAGTTAGAATCCAGCATCTGAGCAATCTGCAAAAATGTTCACTAACGCAGTAAAATTGAAAAAGAAATATTTTTGCAATATAAAATAAAATATGGATTTTTTATTTGCCTCAGTTATTTGGGTTGTTCGTCATCATTTACATTTAAATTCATCATACACGAACAATGTGACATGCACAGTGTATCACTGTACATGCCACAAGGCCGTGCACACTGATATACACTTGATAATGTTACGGGGACAGGTGAGCACAAGGTCAAACCCAAATGAAAAGCCGGGTTCAACTCACGTGCAATATATTTAAAATCACGACACGAGCACAAGGTCAAACCCGAGTTTTTGAAACTGGATTCAACTCAAGTGAAATTTCAAAAATCAACATGAAGTGAATCAAGTTCAGTGTGGCAATGCACCAACCAGAGACTCGGTGCAACAGTTCAACATGACTAAAAGTACAGTGAATAAGAAGTCGATGCAGACATACACTTGCAACAAAAAAACAGCAGTGTGCAACTCGAGCTTCAGAAAGATCAGAGACAAAACAATGCCCAACTCAAATGAACACAATGCACAAAAGCATAGCAACTGCCATAAGACCACAATGCAGTGTACATGAGTACAACTACTGGAGTCAAGTCAGAAAAATTCATGAATGCAAACCACCAACTACATACATGTGGACAGAAGATAATTGAACAACTACAAGGTCAGGGAAGCAACAAGAATACCATAGACTACAAATAAAGCAAGTGCAAATACAAGTTGTACAAGATTGCCACCAACATAACAGCAAAAATGAAGACTGCAAGAAGTATGCAATTCAAAGCTTGCAGTGATACAAAGCAGACATGAATGCAACAACAAACCCAAATATGAAAACCACAAAGACAATGCAAATATACGGAAACAACACAAACTAAGCTACGACCACCAAGTACAACAATGCACCAAGTAGCAGGGTGTGCGAGTCTGTTAGAGTGTTTGTAAGCGGGAGACTGTTTAATTCTAATAGAAATCTGGGAATGCAGCAGTAGGCAGGGGTTGCCGAAGCTGGGTAAATTTTGTGTGTGATTTACTTTTCAGCATATTTATTTCTCTGTAGTTTGTTTTTGCGTTTAACTCGAGAGAATTTGCTATAACCCTATTCACCCCCCTCTAGGGTTAATCGAAATCCTACAAGTGGTATCAGAGCAAGGTATTTTTTCTTTAACTCTAGAGTCATGAATCCACCAAATAATGCTTTTTCTGAGGGGCAATCTATTGCTAGGCCCCCCATGTTTAATGGGAATGATTATGCTTATTGGAAAGTTAGGATGGGTATTTATCTTAGTTCTGTTGATTATGATGTTTGGAACATTATTGAAACTGGCTATAAATCTCCCACTATAATTGTTGGTGGTACTGAGATTCCTAAACCTAAGGATAGGTGGGATGCCAGCGATAAGAAATTAAAAACTACAAATGCTAAAGCCATGAATGCTTTGATCTGTGCTCTTGATAAGTCTGAATTTAATAGAATTTCTCATTGTAAAACTGCACAAGAAATTTGGCATACCTTGGAGGTGACACATGAAGGAACTTCTCAAGTCAAGGAGTCTCGTCTAGCCCTATTCAGCAATGAATACGAGAACTTTGTGATAGACAAAGGCGAGAGCATAAAAGACATGTTTGGACGCTTTTCAACTTTGGTGTACAACGCGAGAGCACTTGGGAAGGTATTCACTGAGGTAGAGCTTGTGAGGAAGGTGCTACGAGTCTTACCGATGAGCTTTGAGGCAAAAGTCACGGCAATACAAGAATCGAAAGATCTGAGTAAACTAAGCATGGAGGATTTGATCGACAACTTGATGACATATGAGCTTGAGCTAAAAGCAAAGGACGAACGCAACAACTCCGAATCAATGAAGAAGACGATTGCCTTAAAGAGCAAAAAAGAGAGCGATGAAGAAGAAGAAGATCCAATTGAAGAGCTTGCAATGGTTGTCAATAATCTTAGAAAATTGTCAAGATTCAGGCCACGCAAGAAGAAAACAAGTGGTAATAGGCCAAAAGATTCTGACAATTCTGATAATGAACTAACATGCTTTAACTGCAACAAGCCTGGCCACTTCAAACAACAATGCTCACTTCTCAAAAACAACAGAGGAAAGAAAAAGAAGAAGAAGGCCTTTGTAGCGACTTGGGATGATGAAGAAGGAGAGGAAGTTTCGAATAATAACTCAGAGGAGGCTAACTTGTGTCTTGTGGCAAAATCAGATTTAGAAGCAAGCTCAGAGGAATCTAGTGAGGTAGGTGACTATTCTTATAAAGAACTTGTTTTTATGTATCTTGATCTTACTAAAACAATTGATACTCTTGAATCTAAAATGGAGAAACTGAAATCTGATAGGAGAGTACTTGCTCATGAAAATTTTAGGTTAGAAACTGAACTTGAAAATATTCAAAACCTAGAATGTAAAAAATGTAAAATTTTAGATTTAGAATTATCAAGATTTAAGAATAGCTTTGAGAATCTTGAAAAAGAAAATTTGAGTTTAAGGAAATCATTGACACTAGGAAAAAGGATTTTATAAATAGATGCACCTCACTTGTAACTGAAAACACAAATCTAAAAACCAAAGTCCAAAATCTTGAGAAATCTCTGAATAACTTTTCAAGAGGAGAAAAATCATTCAACATGTTATTGGGAAATCAAATTTTTGCTAACAACAGAAAAGGATTAGGCTTTGGGAAAACACAAGTTGATGGTAATACAAAAGGTAAGAGTGTCTTTGATAGATGTGAAATAATTGGACATCATATTGGAAATTGTAGTCATAGGAACAAGAACACAAAATTTATACAAGTTTGGGCTCCTAAGAATTCTATAAACAAATTTCATGTCTATTGGAACAAGAATGAAAGGACAAAACAAGTTTGGGTTCCAAAGGGATTGTTTATTTACAATGCTTCAGCCACTAACAATCATGGACCTATAAAAACAAATAGGTCACAAAAATCTTTCATCGTGTAGGTATGGTGGCGGGCTAAGGAACAACAACAATGTTCGCTGGATTTTGGCTGTTCCAGAAACACAACGGGCAACAAAGCAAAGCTCCTTAGCCTAGTACAAAGGTGACATAATCACAATGGGCAACCACGAAAAATTATCGCAAAGGTAAAACAGGTGAAGGTATATTAAATGTGATAATCTGCACCGTATTCTGAATGAAATCAGCCAATATTGAGATATTGCAAAGAGATGATTTTTTTCTGGCTTGTTCAACATAGTTGGCCAATTATATTTATGCCAAAAACACTATTCTTTGAATTACTTCATACATATACGTTTGGATTAAACATAGTGCTTTGTTGGATGATAATATTGACTAACTCTATATTCACGGTTTTCTGATTATTTACACGGCTTCAATCCAAATTCAAGAGAATGCCATTTAAAATGCTGTTTGAGTTTTTATGCACACTTTATGGTCTAGTCTATCAAATTTAATTAGTGATGTTTTGAAGTGAAAGAGAGATTCAGATGCAGATCATACTGGTAATCTAGTTGACAGAAAACTTACTAGTTGAACGTGATTTATGGTGAGACATTTAGTAACTGCATCGTTTTTCAAAGAAAATATCTGCATATTTTTCATTTCAAATAATTTTCAGATAGCAGAAAATTTTCTCATATAATCCCCCTCGAGAAAATCATTTTTAATCATATTTTCAGATTAGTCATTGTGAAAAACTAATTTCATAATTATCTTTGTTATCCCGCTTTTTGGCAAAGCCGCGATACCAAAAGATCGATCGAAAAAACGGAGAATAGTTCGTCTCAGAGACCGGTCATACTTCGTTTCGCTATGGATATCACTGAATTTTGTCCGAGTCCGAATTGTGCTACAATTGATAGGACAAGACAGTAAAGACCTTAGAAGCCGCCATCTCAAATTTCGAGTCAATCCGAGTTCATACGCTCAAGTTATGATCGGTTCAACTTGAAGGGAACACACTGGTTTCGAACCCATCATGGTGGGTGTCTTCGAACCCATCATCATGCATCATTCAAATCGATCACCTTCGAACCGATGGACTTCGAACCCATCGGAGTGCTTCGGCTCGACTCCATCAACTTCGAATCCATCTGGTTCGCGCTAGTGGACCTCATGACCATGGAGAGTTGGCGGGGCTCGTATCCATCCAAAGATCCTTGTTCAAATCCACTAAGCTTCGGTTGTTCGAACCCATCACAGAAGCCTTGTTCGAACCCATCACAGAAGCCTTGTTCGAACCTACCCGTGAAGCTTCGTTCGAACCCACTGGGTCAACCAACCATGATGACGTGTCTTTCATCGGTTCGAATGCGCCGAGATATATGGAGTCGAAGCGGTCAACTCGGAGTGAAGACCGGATCGATTCGAAGTGTGCGCTCCACGTCAACACGAAGACACGTGCCACCATGGTTTCGAAACCATCGATTCGAATGCATGGTTTCGAACCAAACAGCCTCGCAGTGAACCCTATTTCGAATCCATCATATCTCCCAATCCATTGATCCAAATTCCACGAAATTTTCATAGGAGCTTGCATTCATGTCGAAGAGTGTCCACACCAAATTTCGCCTCGATTGGATGAATTCTTGATCGGTTCGAATGGAGTTCGAACCGATGCCAAAGTGGGCCCAAACTTTATAAGACCGGGCGTGTGGGCCCCCTCACGTGCCAGAAGCGGTCTCCCGAGTTTTCAGCGAAATACCAGCAGCCTACGCCTATAAATAGAGCTCCGGGGCCAACAGAAAAAGGATCTTTCGACTCTCAAGCGCCCAGACTCTGCCGGATCAAGATCTACATCATCCTACATCATAATTTCATTGTTGATTTCGAATTTCCAGTTGTAATTTGCTGTTGATTGCTGCAATAACTTGTAATCATTGAAAGAAAATCAATAAAACATCAAAACACTTCACAGTGGACGTAGGCAACACGCCGAACCACTATAAATTGCTCGCCTTTGTCTTTGCTTCATTGTTGTTTGGAGTTTTTGTTAGATAATCCTCATTTTTAATTCATATTCTTCATTTATTATCTCTTCAAAAGACTCCCAAAGAGTGTTGTGCCCAATTTTGGTACAAACACTTTGGTGCTTTTCACTGAGAAAACCCAGATTTTCTCCTGCTCGTTGGATCTGTCATCGATACCGGATTGAATAAATCTAAGAGAGAGATCCAGATCATTGAATCCAACTTCCTTCCCCTCTATTCAGATTTGCGTAAAGTCTAGGAAAGGAGTTCAATTATCAAGATGGTTAGCACAAGAACCACTTCAAACATTGGTGATCAAGAAGGTCGGGATAGGCAAAATCCCACACAGCTACAATCCACCAGTCAAGATGCTGCTGGGCATATGGATCAGTCAGGTCCGGTCACAAGACAAGAGTTCCAGGCGCTACTCCAGGAACTAACCCGAAGCCGACAACAGCTAACTGAGCAGATGCACGCTAACGCTGAGTTGACCAATCAACTAAATCGCCAAAAGCGAAGAAGATCCAGAAGGGATCAAGCTCCTCATTCTTCCACCGAAAGCTCTGCTTCATCTGACTACGACAACAGGTCTACCCGTCCCAGTCTAGACGGAAACCATGCGCAAGCTGCTGACTATCAACAGGCATTAACCGTTGGGCAAATAAGAGTTGGCCCATCTACCAGCTTCCACACTGGACCCTCCTCCCGAGGAGGCACTATTCCACAATACACTACAGATGATCGAGCTCCTACAGCCGCTGCAGTTGACACAGGGGTTGATACCCGAGATCACTCCAATCAAAATTATCATCAGCAGGGACATGCTCCAGAGCCATATGTCCCAGAAGACGTCGACCCAAGGAGGCGAGATACGGATTGTCGACAGCGCCCGATCCCACCTCGCACTGTGGAACCCGACCACACTTTGGCTCACCACACGCAGAATGTTCCAATACCAGACTTCTCAGCCATGGTACGACAAATGATTTGCGAGAGTCAAGGACTAACAAATGACGATTGGGGAATCTCCCGAAGTCATACCCCGTTTACTGATGACATATTGTATGCTGAACCTCCTCGGCGATTCAGAATGCCAACCCTTCCCATGTATGAAGGAAATTCCGACCCAAATCAACATATTTTGAAATACGAATGGTCGATGACTGCTGCGAGAGCTGATGACGCAGTAAAGTGCCGCAGTTTTCCCATTTCCTTAGGGGGAATTGCGACGATGTGGTTTACTCGATTACCGCCACGGTCTATTTCTTCTTTTGATCAGTTAGCTACCAAATTTGTTGAGTAGTTTCGTATGCATATTGCCAGACCTAAGGATGTTAATACCTTATCAAGTGTTACTCAAGCTCCCGGAGAAACACTTAGACGATATTTGGAGAGGTTTAATGCTGCGTGCGCAGAGATCACCAACCCAATGACAATTCTATCTTAATGGCTTTGACTAAAGGAATTGATCCTGATTTCGAGTTTGGCAATTGGTTGGCTGGAAAGCCTCCCGCATCGTTGGACCGTTTCTATTCCAAAGCCGCTCAGTTCTTGAGGCGAGAGGATGCGAAACAGTCTAGGAAGCAGGACGATGCAAGGCCCAGCAGTGAAGGGATTCAGAGTAATGTTGCGGTTAAACAGACTGGCGAGAGTTCAGGAAAAGTCGAGTTGCATATTCAAAATAAACAGACTCAACGACCGAGAAACGGTGATAACTGAGGCAAGAAGAAATATCAGAATCGTGGTCCGAGGCGTAGGGCCGCAATGTTTGACAGTTATACACCGCTTAACACGTCGCTGGAAAACGTGTACCTACAGCCTTGTAATACTATGCAGTACAAGAAGCCTGCTCCGAAGCCTTCGTCGGAAAGGCAGATTCAAACAGGAAAATTCTGTAGATTTCATGAAAGTTATGGGCATAATACCAATGAGTGTAGACATTTGCAAGACCTCATTGAAAAGTTGATCAGAGAAAGAAAGTTGGACCAGTTTGTTCGAGCGCCGCAGTCTGGTGGAGCGGGCCCATCTAATCAAAATCGAACGCAGAATCAGAAAAGACAAGGTGAACCCGCTCGTACGGGCGGAAGGTTGGTTATCAATACAATAAGTGGTGGTCCCCATCCAGCAGACAGAAGCTGGAGAGAAATGGAGTCATATGCTAGCTCGATCAGGCATGTGGACTTTGAATGCTATAGTAACTCAGAAGACGGAACACCGGCTAAACAACAAAAGACGATGACAGACGACATCGTGTTTAGAAATCGAGATGCTGATAGAATCAAAGCCCCCATGATCGACCCACTGGTTATATCCGCTCAAGTTGGTCCTGCTTGGATGAAGAGGATCTTGGTAGACAGTGGGAGTTCTGTGAACATACTGTTTAAAAGAGCATATGATTTAATGAAGATGGAAGCTAAGGAATTAAAACCTTGTCAATCACGAGTCCACGGCTTCAACGGAAGTGCGACGATACCGACCGAAATTGTTGAATTGCCGGTGGAGTTGGGAGTGGGAGAATGCCGAAGAGTTTGAATGTCACAATTTGTTGTCTTGGATATTCCTTCTCCGTATAATGCTTTCTTGGGCCGACCGGCCCTCGCTGAATTTAGGGCAGCTATTGCCCCATGGTGTTTGACCCTTAAGTTCCCTACTGATCACGGGATAAGGGTTATATAAGTAGATCAAGCAGTGGGGAGAGCTTGCTATGTTGCCGAGCTGCGAGAGGCGCAGCGAAAGGAAAAAGAAAAGGGGGTAGAGGAATCTCTCTGCGTCCGTTTCACCGACATTTGACAATTAACGCCTGGGCCTCGGCCCAGGCATCACGACCAATTCCAGAAGGATCTAGACCCCCGAGACAATGAGAATAAAAATGAATCTAGAGAAAGTCAGGCTTCGCCAGCTGAATTAACAATCGACGTTCCGATCAGTGGTAACGATAATTCAAAGATGTTGAAAATTGGGTCGCAATTAAGCCTGCAAGCACAACGGGAATTGGTCGAGTGTCTCCAAGCGAATCTGGACGTATTTGCTTGGACGCATTCTAATATGTGTGGGATCTCGCCAGACATCGCGAGCCACACCCTAAATATTGACCCGCGGTTTGTCCCGGTCAAGCAAAAAAGGCGTGGTATGGATCCAGAGAGATCTGCCGCCCTAAAAGAAGAGGTCGATAAGTTGAAATCAAATGGGTTCATTAGAGATGCTTTATACCCAGAATGGGTGTCCAATCCCGTACTCGTCCGAAAACCAAACGGGAAATGGAGAACGTGTATCGATTACTCAGATCTGAATAAAGCCTGCCCGAAAGACAGCTTTCGACTTCCCCAAATCGATCAACTGGTAGATTCAACCGCAGGACATGAATTATTATCCTTCATGGACGCTTACTCAGGTTACAATCAGATACCGATGCATGTACCCGATCAAGAGCACACAAGCTTCGTAACCGACTTGGGATTATACTGCTACAAGGTCATGCCTTTTGGATTAAAGAATGCTGGCGCAACTTATCAACGCTTAGTCAACCGAATGTTTGCCGATCAGATTGGGAAGACTATGGAGGTTTATGTAGATGACATGTTGGTGAAATCACGATACTCCGTTGATCACGTCAAAGATTTGGAGTCAATGTTCAGTATTCTCCGAAAATACGGAATGAAGCTCAATTCGCTGAAGTGTCATTTCGGAGTCACATCCGGAAAATTCCTTGGGTTCATTGTCAATGCCCGAGGAATAGAGGCCAACCCCGAGAAGATCTGGGCTATCAAAAATCTTCAAACTCCGAGAACCATAAAGCAAGTCCAGAGTCTTAATGGGAAAGTCGCAGCACTGAGCAGGTTTATCTCAAAGTCGACCGACAAATGCATTCCCTTCTTCGATTTGATTCGGAAAGGGAAACGAAACTTTGAATGGACTGCAGAATGTGAGGGCGCATTTCAATCGCTAGTCCAACATCTTTCCGTACCACCAATCCTTTCAAAGCCTGTAGATCATGAACAGTTATATCTCTACCTGGCGGTATCTGAAAATGCAATCAGTGTGCGTTAATTCGGGAGGAAGACCGAGTGCAAAAACCGGTCTACTACGTGAGTAAACGACTAACCGGAGCCAAAAGAAATTATCCAAAGCTTGAAAAGTTGGCATATTTCCTAGTCATTGCCTCGAGGAAGCTCCGTCCATATTTCCAGGCTCATCCTATTACTGTGTATACCGATCAGCCGTTACGACAGGTCCTCACGCGGCCTGAGACGTCTGGTAGGTTACTAAAGTGGAACATCAAACTGAGTCAGTTCGACATCACTTATACTCCGAGAAGAGCCATTCACGGCCAAGTCCTAGCAGATTTTATAACCGAATTCACTGTTTCTGAAGACTTGCCCGAGACCAGCAAATCTCTCGAATACATCTGGAAGCTATACACCGATGGTGCATCAAATGATCGGTGGTCAGGAGCTAGGGTAGTGCTTGAAACCCCCTAGGGACGATCCATATGTTATGCTTTAAAGTTCGAGTTCCGTGCAACCAACAACGAAGCCGAGTACGAAGCTCTACTTACCGGACTAAAGCTTGCCCGTGATCTGAAAATCATTGCTGTAGAGATCTACTGCGATTCCCAGTTGGTAGTGTGTCAAGTTCGAGGAGAATATCAGGCCAAAGACCGAAGATTAGCCGCTTATCTAACTCGAGTTCTGGAGATGGTTGATCAATTCGATTAGTATGACATTTTCTACATACCCCGAGAGCACAATCAAAAAGCTGATTCGTTGGCAAAGTTAGCAAGTACGGGTGAAGCTCAGCAGTTGGGGGTAGTTCCGGTTGAAACCCTATCCTCTCTGAGCATTGATCAAAGGGAGACTGATTTCACATTTGAAGCTACCTCCAATAAGGAGTCGTGAATGACTCCCTATCGAGATTATATCGAACGTGGTGTATTGCCCGAGCAACGAAGCGAGAAAAGACAAGTTCTACGAAAGGCCTCACGATTTGTTATTCAAAATGGAGTCATGTATCGGAGAGGATACTCTTTTCCACTCCTCCGGTGTATTGCGCACGATGAAGTCAAACGAGTGTTACACGATGTACACGCAGGAGAATGTGGCGATCACACTGGGGGGCAAGCACTTGCAAAGAAAATATTTCGATATGGGTATTATTGGCCTACTGTAAATCGCGACGCCATGGACTACGCCAAAAAATGTGACAGATGCCAAAAACACGCTCGGATTCCTAGAGCCCCGCCTACTGAGATGACCCAAATGGTCAGTCCATGGCCGTTTGCAATATGGGGGATTGATATAATTGGTACATTGCCTTTGGCCAAAGGTGGCGCGAAATATGCTATTGTCGCAGTCGATTACTCTACGAAATGGGCGGAAGCCGAACCACTTGCAACAATCACGACGAAGAGAGTTATCAACTTTGTAGTATGCAATATCATTTGTCGGTTCGGTCTCCCGCATACTATTATTACCGATAATGGAGCCCAGTTCGACAGCGCTGAATTCAAGAATTTCTGTCTGAGATTCCATATCCATAAAAAATTCTCCGCTGTTGCACACCCGCGAGCAAATGGCCAAGTCGAAGCCGTAAATAAGGTCATCAAATCTATTTTGAAGAAATGACTGGAAAAGGCCGGAGGCAAGTGGGTTGATGAACTTCCCATGGCCTTGTGGGCTTATCGGACGACTCACAAAACTACAACCGGCCACACTCCATTTTCTCTATCTTATGGCGCTGAAGCTGTTATTTCGGTCGAAATGGAAGTTCATTCTCATCGTGTGACATATTATGATCCGAAAACGAATGCTATACTACTTGCCGAATCCCTGGATCTGCTCGATGAGAGGTGCGAAGAGGCTGATTTGAGGGCAGCCGCATATCGAAGTCGAGTCGCCCGAATGTACAATGCCAAGGTCCGACCGCGGACCTTCGAACTTGGCGACCTTGTACTCAAGAGAGTTTACCCGGTTCCTTCTCACATGAAGCCAAATTGGGAAGGACCGTATGTGATTTCACAAAAGCTTGGAGATGGCACATTCAAGTTATCGATCGTTGACGGTCTAACTCTGCCGAGAGCCTGGAATAGCGAGAGTCTCCGTCGCTACTATACATAACAGGCTTTATTTGTTCTAGCTCGTTATTTCCTTTGCATTTTATTTTCGCATTTTTGAAACTCGAACTTGTAATAAGTCATCTGACTTTGCCATATTTTCTCATTTCAGCAATAAAATGCTATCTCTTCGAGCTAGAGCTGTGATTTATCGAATATGCCGCAAAACATCACAATGCACGAAGAGCTAAGTTCCATCATACGGTGGGATTTAATTCAAGTAGGGATTGACTGTGATGCGACCGGTCACTCGCTATGCGAAGCCCAAGCTCGGGGGCATGTCACCACGATTAACATTTAAAAGGATTGATACACGACAATCCTCACACGAACTCCAACTTCCCAGAGTGAGAATTGGAGTATAAATATTCATTAACTCGTTCCCGGAGTGCGAACGAACTCCGACTTCCCAGAGTGTGAATTGGAGTATAAATATTCATTAACTCGTTCCCGGAGTGCGAACGAACTCCAACTTCCCAGAGTGTGAATTGGAGTATAAATATTCATTAACTCGTTCCCGGAGTGCGAACGAACTCCAACTTCCCAGAGTGTGAATTGGAGTATAAATATTCATTAGCTCGTTCCCGGAGTGCAAACGAACGACAACTTCCCAGAGTGTGAATTGGAGTATAAATATTGATTAAATCGTTCTCAGAGTGTGAACGGACTCCAAATTCCCAGAGTGCGAATTGGAGTATAAACATCAAATCCGTCGTTCCCAGTGTGTGAACGAATTCCTAAAAAGCCCAAATAGGTGTGACTGACCATCCAGGGGCTAACTCCAGATTCTCGAAGCGCGAGTTGGAGAACAAATATCAATTCCAGGTTCCCTAAGTGCGAACCCAAACATACATGTTTTCTCCAAGTTCCCGGAGTGTGAATTGGAGCACAAATGCCAAGTTAAAGTTCCCGTGGTGCGAACTGAAATGTTAATACTAACTCCGAGTTCGCAGAGTGTGAGTTAGAATGTGAACATCAATTCCAAGTTCCCGGAGCGTGAACCGTGTTACAAACATAGATAACTCTCGAGTTCCCGGAGTACGAACCAGATTATCGATCTTAAATTATCTTAAGTCTCCGGAATGTGGACATGTGCTTAAAGTTTGCAATAAACGCACTCAACCACCAAAACACAAATGTTATTCCCCGAGACTAGGGGGCCAAAAAAAAAGCTAAGTGTTAATCGCTAACCAAAGTGATACAATGTCCGAAGTTCAATTGTTCATCGATCACAACTTGCAACCAAGATTCTCAGACTTGGCGAACAAAAACGAATTCTACTTGACGGCAAAAACACCGCAAGTGCACCGGACTGAAAACAAGACACTACAAACACTTGAGCACAAAAGAAATGAGGGTTGAAACAAAGAAACTAAATTTTATTTCAACTAACTGAAGACAAGGACTTACATGCAAATAAGTTCTCCCAAAAAAGAACCCTACTAGCAGGGGCCGAACCTGCATCTATGCACGGCCTACTAACAAAAAACGAAAATAAGTTCCTATCTACCAAAAAATTTGCTTGGGTGGCCGATTTATTCCTTCTTTCTTGGCTTCCTTATCAGCTGTTCGTCATCATAATCGCTAGGAACGGAAATCCTTCGTTTGGACGACCTCCTCTCCGGTGGTTGCTCTTCGGTCGGGGGCATAATATCTACGTCCTCCTCAGAACTTGAATCTAAATAAAGGCTCCCTGCCGGAGGAGTAGGAGGGACAGGACCCGCAACAGAAGATGGGATAGTGCCACCCGACGATACTATCCTCGCTGGTGCTGGGCTCTGCGCCGCCGTGCTACCACCAACATTACCACTTTGCCCCGTAGCTTCTAATTCTGCACGAATCTCGGCCAGGATCTCTTCATCACGAATCGTTTGGGCTTGGTTGGGGGCATCCGCAGTCTGCATTGAAGAGCTAAAGGTTGGCGGAAGGTCACTAATGATGAACGGCAGGCTTGTGGGGAAGCCACCCTGCTCACCGAGCAGCTCGCTCACCATTTGTTCATCAAGAGATAATCCGCTCCCCTGCGCCGCCTCGGTTGATACTGCAGTTACAACAGTAGTCTCGGTGGTGATGGCCTTACCCCCTTTACTTGATTCTTGGGTCGCGGTGATCGGAGCAACTTCAGTCACTAAGTAAAGATAAGAAGAAGTTGTTAATAACTGCTTCAAAACAAACTCTCTATTTGGAAAACACTTGAGATAAATTCGGAATACCTTCCCCGGTTTGGCTTGCGGACAACTGAGCGGCCTTGTATGTATGCTCATGAATAGGAGATAACCGCGGCTGTTCCGGGTCGTAAGCAGGGACGGATTGCGAACCAACCACAGATGCAGGCTCTAACGGAGGTGGAGCAGTGATTTCAGTAACACTGGCGTGATGCTCAACACCTGATCCCTCTCCAACCTCCAGAGATCGGCCGCCAACCATCTCTTTCTCATGAGCGATAATAGCGTCGTGAAGGACCTTCTCATCGTCTGTCAACAGCCGGTTTTCAAGTTCGAATCGGTCGACCAACTCACCCGGACGTGCTTCCTCTTCTTTCTCGACCAATCGATCCCAAGCGCTACGGAGGTGTATTGGGTAATCCTGGAGCCAGGCCAAATTTCGGTGTCTCAACACGTTGGCATTGTAAGCGATAAGCAAATCTTCAATATCGGCCTCTAGTCTGGCCTCCGCTTGATGAACTTTCTCCTCAACCTCCATCTCGGCCGCCTGGACCTTGGCTACTGCTGCATCTCGTTCAGTCCGAAGAATCACGGCCTGTTCACACGCCTCCTGGGCTGCATTATTCGCATCATCCCTATCCTTGGCGATTTCGGAAAATTTAGACTTAAGCTCGTTCAACTCCTTAGGGCTGCCCCCTTCTCGGCAGTAACCATGGTGTTTCGATGGCCCATGTCCTCTACCGTGGCATAGTGCTCACGTTTCATCCTCTCCATTGTTGCTTGGGCTTCATCGGCTTTTTTGATAGCCTCCATTTCAGACTTCCAAGAAGATTCAGCTTCAGTATTTAGCACATCAATAATACGGCTCTTTTGAGCTAACTCAGCCTGCATTTTCTCGATGGTAGCCCTACGCTCAAAGGCCAACGACGACGCTTTCTCGGCCGCCTTGTACCACGCCCTGTATTGGGCATAAAAGTCGTGCACATAATCGTGCGCCGTCTGCTCGGCCTCCGGCGGAATTCTTTTCAAGTCAAGAGGAAAAATGTAGTTATCAAAGCAAATATTTGGAAAGTCCTTCTTCAGTTGAGCCAGCCTGATTGTTCCTTCCCCCGAGATTTCAGTAGGAGTTTGTTCCGCAACTATTGGAGGCATTGCCTCAGATCTGGGATGGCGAGATTCATACTTTGAAGATTGAGAGGCCGACTGGTAGTGCAAGGAATCGGAAGGACGAGAAACATGGACGTGAGGTTGTATAGGAGATCTTGGAGGAGGAGTGCGCGATCGAGACCGATGTCTATAATCCTTATCTCTCCGTTCTTGGCTAGAATACCCGGAGTACCTGCGATCGTAATCCCTATCTTTTTCTCTCCGTTGTGACTCGTAATAGGAGGAAGATTTGCGAGCATGTCGTAGGCTCCCTAGCATCGAACCACGCCCAGTCATAATATCTGCAAAGCGAAATGAGAATAAAGTTAGTGGTTTCTCGAAACCGATGACCTAGGACTCAGGGCAATGTAGTGTCGTGAAATGTGTATGAATATGTATTCCCCTCGACCAACCAGAAGTGTCGACTGAGCTAGTAATAAAAGGCTCGCTCAATTCTAGAGTACGATGAAACTCCTCCAACCCGGCGTCATGTTGAAAAGACACATCATCCGGGATTGGAAGATCGGTAAGCCCCTCGTAAAGACTTTCAGTTCGCGGAGGAGACATCTCAAAAATTCTAACTCCGGGAGAGGATCGGGCCGTGACAACCGATTTCCATCTCCCCTTCTTAGTTGGCGTGACGACAGCTGCCTTGCCTTTTCTTTGCTCTTCATCATCCTGAACCATGTCTGTAGGCTCCAACAATGGCTCGTCGTTAGTATGAGTTCTTTCAGAATCAGCCTCCTCGGCTATGATAACTTTGGGCTTCTTGTGTTTGACTCATTTTTTAGAAACAGTCCTTAGTGCCCCGTCAAACAGTATGCTCTGCCCTCGTTCAATCAACCCATAAGTCCGAAGATTCCTGTCCGTCAAGAGCGACTCGATATCCCTATCCCCACTCGGGACTTCTCGAAGTACTCGCACCATCTCCTTAAAGTGCTCGCCCTCAGGTCGTTGAATCGTCGCTGTAGAAAAGAGAAAAAAACGTAAGTTTCGCTTTGACCGCAATTGCCTTAGTAATTACTTGATAACTCAGCTACACTCATGTCTGAATAACCATCGCCAGGCAAACCCCGGAGGACACCTGACATAGAACCATTCCGTCCTATAGTAACTCAACCTGGTCCAGGACCCAGTGACCACTTGGCAGTTCCTCACCGCTTCCAGAAATGTGAAGGAAGGATAATCACCTCGAGTTTTGAAATTAAATAGATATCTGATCTCGGTCGGGATCGGTGGTCTATGAAGGTACTCCATGAAGACGATGAATAAACTATTCACGGAGGCATACCCGTTCGGGTGTAGTTGAGATGGAGCAATTCTCAAAAAAGAAAACACCTCCCTTATGTACTTGTAGAATGGAGGAAGCGTCCCAGCCGCGCACATGTGGCAATTAAATGCTGTATATCCCTCTGGCGGGTTGTGTGGTCTATCATTCGGCCCCGGCAATAAGACGTCATCCAGCGACAGACCGTGCCTCAAGCATATTCTCCCTAACATGTCTTCAGAAATATTCGATTGAACGGAATCCGACGGATTGGCAATGAAAGACGCATTGGGAAGTTCATCCGGGGCCGGACCAATGATCTCAGGTTCAATATCTGGGACCTCTAGTCTCGGGGCAGCTGTACTTTGAACCTCCCGCTGTTGCGAACTTGAAGGTTCCATAACTAGCTAACTCATGAGAAACCATCGCTGGACGACAAAGGACCCGTGCGTTCCCCAGTGTAAAGTGTATGAATGTATGTTGTGCAGTGCCATGCATTACTTGAATAAATATCGTAGAGTTAAAAGAAATATACAAACGACAAAGCTACGGAGTCCAGTTATAATGACCGTCATCGCTGACCGTCATCGTTGAACCGTTTGTATGATGGAAATTTGATTTAGATAGAAGTTGTTATAGTTCCATCGACGAGCTTCAAAAGGTGGCCAAGTATGCAGTTTAATATGTCCAAATGTGCAGGAATGAAGCTCGTCGGAGTTATGCTTAGAAACGTCAAACTTTGGAATCCATCATAGAGGGTTCGAACCGGTCACATGGACCTCGTTCGAAACCAACCTAACGTCACTTCGAATCGATGAATGGAAAGCGCGCTTCGAAACGATGATCAGGTGTCGAGTTCGAATCGATCAAAAATGGACGACTTCGAATCGATCCTTGTTTGGCTAGTTCACACCGATCGGAAACCCCCAACTTAACATCGATATCGTTTGAATCGATCCTCTTCGAATCGATATAAAGTTGAGAACTTCGAACCGATAGCTGATGGGTTCGAACCCATCGATTCGAATGAACCCATCGAATCCATCAATCGGTGCGAACTACGTCACCTCCATAAGGTCATCCAAGAGACCGATACGAAATCCAAGAGAAATGATGCCGCCATCATCGATTCGAACAAGAGTCCCCACATGGCTTCGAAGCCTCCCCAAGCCAGATCTGGTTTTACCAATCTCGAGACTAAGTAAACGATGAAGATGAGGTAGGTTCGAAGTAACTTTGCCGTTTGGATTCGAGGCTAATTACCTAGTTTAAGTGATGGATTCGAGGAGTTAAGTTCTTGGATCTGGATTGGTTCGAATACGAAAACACGGTGCCTTCTTCTTTGAAGTTTCGAAACGATGCAGTGCGCAGTAAAAACAAGGCGAGAGTAAAACGTTAAAAGTGAAAAAGTGGCAGGCCCACTGCTATTTATATGGAGTTTTGATTTTGACCGAGGCGATTCCTCTTCTGGTAGACTTGACCGGTTGCAACCAGTGAGAGCGCGGATCGATTCGAAACCACCACTCGAAGCCATTTGCTTAATGCCGTGTGGGTTCGAAGTTACCCTCACACTTCATCGATACGAAGTACACAGCAGAGTGACGAGCTGCATCGATGCGAAACAAACGGTGGGCGCATCGATTCAAAGCCCTTGTTCACATCAACGACTTCGTATCCATCCATAACCTATCGATACGAACTACTAGTTCGAATCCATCCTTTCACATCGGTTCAAATGTCAGCTTCAAACCCATCACAACAAAAGTATACTCCATCCATACGAGCGTAGGTTTTGAATCCATCGATGCTCAAACGCACCGGTTCGAAATCTTACACTCGTGCAATACAAATCCAATTCCTTCAGCTTTCGATATCGGCTCAGGAGAGGATCGATACAAAGGGACTTTTCAAAACAACCATCAAGCGTTGTCTCAATTCAAATTTCAAAATCGGTTCAGGAGAGAATCGATATGAAATTCAATGGCAAACAAAACTAACAACGACTTGTAGATGCACGACGCTAACAAAGGTCAAACTAGCATATGTGCATATATATCGAACTAACATTCGATTTTAAGCATTTGTAGGGATCAAGCACTTATCTTGTTACAAATGCAACAGCCAACGGTTAAGAGCTATTATACAGCAATCAATCATACCAACGCAAGGTTGTAGCAATACAGAGTACGAGTCTCAATAAAAAGAGAGCAATGATTGTTCGGAGAGAAGTTATAGCTATTCAAAGCACGTCATGTTCTCACAAGACGTACTTTGGGGGGCAAAATGTTATCCCGCTTTTTGGCAAAGCCACGATACCAGAAGATCGATCGAAAAAACGGAGAATAGTTCGTCTCAGAGACCGGTCATACTTCGTTTCGCTATGGATATCATTGAATTTTGTCCGAGTCCGAATTGTGCTACAATTGATAGGACAAGACAGTAAAGACCTTAGAAGCCGCCATCTCAAATTTCGAGTCAATCCGAGTTCATACGCTCAAGTTATGATCGGTTCAACTTGAAGGGAACACATTGGTTTCGAACCCATCATGGTGGGTGTCTTCGAACCCATCATCATGCATCATTCGAATCGATCACCTTCGAACCGATGGACTTCGAACCCATCGGAGTGCTTCGGCTCGACTCCATCAACTTCGAATCCATCTGGTTCGCACTAGTGGACCTCATGACCATGGAGAGTTGGCGAGGCTCGTATCCATCCAAAGATCCTTGTTCGAATCCACTAAGCTTCGGTTGTTCGAACCCATCACAGAAGCCTTGTTCGAACCCATCACAGAAGCCTTGTTCGAACCTACCTGTGAAGCTTCGTTCGAACCCACTGGGTCAACCAACCATGATGACGTGTCTTTCATCGGTTCGAATGCGCCGAGATATATGGAGTCGAAGCGGTCAACTCGGAGTGAAGACCGGATCGATTCGAAGTGTGCGCTCCACGTCAACACGAAGACACGTGCCACCATGGTTTCAAAACCATCGATTTGATGCATGGTTTCGAACCAAACAGCCTCGCGGTGAACCCCATTTTGAATCCATCATATCTCCCAATCCATTGATCCAAATGCCACGAAATTTTCACAGGAGCTTGCATTAATGTCGAAGAGTGTCCACACCAAATTTCGCTTCGATTGGAAGAATTCTTGATCGGTTCGAATGGAGATCGAACCGATGCCAAAGTGGGCCCAAACTTCCTAAGACCGAGCGTGTGGGCCCCCTCACGTGCCAGAAGCGGTCTCCCGAGTTTTCAGCGAAATACCAGCAGCCTACGCCTATAAATAGAGCTCCAAGGCCAACAGAAAAAGGATCTTTCGACTCTCAAGCGCCCAGACTCTGCCGGATCAAGATCTACATCATCCTACATCATAATTTCATTGTTGATTTCGAATTTCCAGTTGTAATTTGCTGTTGATTGCTGCAACAACTTGTAATCATTGAAAGAAAATCAATAAAACATCAAAACACTTCACAGTGGACGTAGGCAACACGCCGAACCACTATAAATTGCTCGCCTTTGTCTTCGCTTCATTGTTGTTTGGAGTTTTTGTTAGATAATCCTCATTTTTAATTCATATTCTTCATTTATTATCTCTTCAAAAGACTCCCAAAAAGTGTTGTGCCCAATTTTGGTACAAACAATCTTTGAATTTGATTTAAATGACAATTTTAACTAGTCTAACTCCCTAATAATTATCGAAAAGATAAATAGTGATTGAAAAGGTGACGAGTGTTGATAATTTTCGTACATTACTAAAGACATTATATTTTAGAAAAAATTCTTTAGAAATTCAAACAAGAGTTATAAAACTTTTTGTTGGGTAAAGATTCCGTAACCATTTCTATGTCTATCATATTTCTATCAACCATCGCTCATCAAAAATTCAATATAGTTTGTCGATATGTGGTACTTTAAATAGGAATCATTCATTTTTCATTTTATAAAAAAAAATCCAAATTATTCACTCTTATTTAAAAGTCCTCACGGTTATGCATGAGTGAATTACTTGGAATTTGTTATGTGCTTCCATGCTCATTTAAAAGTCCTTACGGTTATGCATGTATGGAACGCTTATCAAAATTGATTTATTAAATAAACAAGTTGATTCTAATCCCATTTAAAAGTCCTCACGGTTATGCGTGATTAGAAGATACTTGAATTCATTTTTAAAATTAAATTGGAATACTACTAATCTCATTTAAAAGTCCTAATGGTTATGTATGATTAGTAGATATTTAAATTCCTGATATAAGTGTACCTCAAATAGATACAACTGTATGGTTTTATATGATGACATCATGTCCATTACTTCTAAAAGTGGAATATGCGCCTAACAAGGGTAGTTATGATTTTTGTTTGATTTTTATTGAAGTTTAATATTTATATTCAATTTGAGTTTTAATGTTGGATTAATATCGATCACTTTATCTCTATTTTCTCTAACACTATTATTCTTTTGCCGATAACAAAAGGGAGAGAGAAAAGTTAAGATTTTGTCAAATGAAATCAAGCAAAGGTCAAATAATTTTCCATTTGCATCTAGGCTCATTTGTATATTTCTATTTGTATGCATATATGTAGGGGCAGCATCATGTAGAGAGGAAGCATTTAAATAGGGGGAGCAATTAGAGTATATCATTGACCAAATACATTTAACACAGTCAAAATCTTAAATATATGTTTGTTATCATCAAAAGGGAGAGATTGTTGAATATACGCTTATATGATTTTTGTTTGATGATAATAAACATATATACATTCGTTTAAATGTATTTTTGTTTGATGATAATAAACATATATACATTCGTTTAAATGTATTTGTTAATGTACTATTTTATTTTTCATAGATTAAACAAATATTTGTTGAATAAAATAAATTACACAGAATTTGAATTCAAACAGAAATTTTATTCAAACAAATATTTATTACAATTTTGAATAGTACAAATTCAAGCTTTCACTATACATATGCAATTTTGATTCTAATTACATCACAATTCAATTTACATAAATTTCTCACTACATATCACTCACACTCGTAGTTTACCTTCAACTTCATTCCAGTTAGAATCCAGCATCTGAGCAATCTGCAAAAATGTTCACTAACGCAGTAAAATTGAAAAAGAAATATTTTTGCAATATAAAATAAAATATGGATTTTTTATTTGCCTCAGTTATTTGGGTTGTTCGTCATCATTTACATTTAAATTCATCATACACGAACAATGTGACATGCACAGTGTATCACTGTACATGCCACAAGCCCGTGCACACCGATATACACTTGATAATGTTACAAGGACGGGTGAGCACAAGGTCAAACCCAAATGAAAAGCCGGGTTCAACTCACGTGCAATATATTTAAAATCACGACACGAGCACAAGGTCAAACCCGAGTTTTTGAAACAGGATTCAACTCAAGTGAAATTTCAAAAATGAACATGAAGTGAATCAAGTTCATTGTGGCAATGCACCAACCAGAGACTCAGTGCAACAGTTCAACATGACTAAAAGTACAGTGAATAAGAAGTCGATGCAAACATACACTTGTAACAGAAAAACAACAGTGTGCAACTCGAGCTTCAGAAAGATCAGAGACAAAACAATGCCCAACTCAAATGAACACAATGCACAAAGGCATAGCAACTGCTACAAGACCACAATGCAGTGTACATGAGTACAACTACTGAAGTCAAGTCAGAAAAATTCATGAATGCAAACAACCAACTACATGCAGGTGAACAGAAGACAATTGAACAACTACAAGGTCAGGGAAGCAACAAGAATACCAGAGACTACAAATAAAGCAAGTGCAAATACAAGTTGTACTAGATTGCCACCAACATAACAGCAAAAATGAAGACTGCAAGAAGTATGCAATTCGAAGCTTGCAGTGATACAAAGCAGACATGAATGCAACAACAAACCCAAATATGAAAACCACAAAGACAATGCAAATATACAGAAACAACACAAACCAAGCTACGACCACCAAGTACAACAATGCATAAGTGATACAACGAACATGAAGCATGCAAGCTCGAGCACAAGATATGGAAACTGCAACAATGCAATCTACAAATGCAACGACCAGACACTTCATTGAGCTACAAACAGTGATGCAAGTATTGAAATTATACTCAATGGAAAAACAATGCACATAATCCAGAGAACAAACTACATGAAGGCAATATGAAGGATGTCGAGCTCAATACAACCCAGTAACGTCAATATTTAGAGTGAATGCAAGACAATAGTCGAAGTAATACCAAATGTTACCATGGAATCACATGAACAAGTTCGAGCAATATAAAGAACCAAAGTCTCAGTGTACAAAATCAAGAAAAACGTTTCGAACATGTCAAATATGCTACAAGGATGAACACGTTGGCCGAAGTCAATTTTTTCTCACAGTGGTACTCGAATCAAAGCAATAATTGACCAGTGAACAACTGCAGTTAAATGTCAACGCAATGGTAATGGCAAGTCATGGAGTCGCATTCACATAATCAGATGACCAAGTCAAAAATTCAAATGCGTATTTTTGAAAAAGTCAAAAATCAAAAGAGGAAAGTTTTTGCCGTATCAACCAAGGGAAAATCGAACGCTGCAGAATAGAAACCGTGTGCATCAAGTCATCAAATCATGAAATAGGAAAGTATGGAATCCATATAAATTCGCACCCAATTATCATCATCGACGATGAGCGAACAAAGTCGAAAATCAAGCTATCAATCGGAAATCAAAAGTACAAGAGACATACCAAAGATCAAAGTTTCCAGAAGCCCTAAATTTCGAAAGCCCTATAGTGCAAGCGAAGAAGAGAACGAGAGCGTCTGATACTATCTCAAGGAAATCGAGCATTACAGAGCTTGATTAAGCATTACAGAGCTTCGATCGAGCTTCAAATCTCTCAAGCCTAATTTGACAGAGAAATCGAAGATCTCATCGCCTCCATTTTTTTTCTTCCAGAGGAAATCGAAACCGAGTGAAAGATAATAGAAATGGGGTGGCCGTGTTTTAATTAGGGCATAGTTATTATTAGGGTTTAGCTTTTCATTGGAGTTTATTTTTGATAGGGTTTAATTTTTAAATCTAGTTTTATTTGAGCAAAAATTATGGATTCAAGTTTGTATTTTAATTTTTGCTCTTGCTTTTATTTTTGAAGTCTTCTTTTCTTTTCGAGTCAAAGTCTCGGTAAATCACCACCTAGGTTTTAGGTAGTGTCAGATTGTCTAGTTAGAATTAGTTCAGTGAGCAGGGTGTGCGAGTTTGCAAAACTCTATAGGCGGTAGCAGGGTGTGCGAGTCTGTTAGAGTGTTTGTAAGCGGGAGACTGTTTAATTCTAGTAGAAATCTGGGAATGCAGCAGTAGGCATGGGTTGCCGAAGCTGGGTAAATTTTGTGTGTGATTTACTTTTCAGCATATTTATTTCTCTGCAGTTTGTTTTTGCGTTTAACTCGAGAGAATTTTCTATAACTCTATTCACCCCCCTCTAGGGTTAATCTAGATCCTACACGAAGTGCCAGGATGAGAAGAGCAAAATGCAAAATAGCGGAGTTAGTGTCGTGGCATCTTCAAGGGAATTTTCTTAGTACTAAAGATAACAGGTCAATGAATGCGACAATGCCATATTATGAGATAACATGGGATATTTGGGAGTTTGAGTATAAAGAGTTCACGATCCAACTATTTCTATGTAAATGGGTTGACAACCATTATACTGTACTAGTGGATGAATATGGATTCACAGTTGTTGACTTTGGTCCAGTGAGTCATGATAACAATCCACTCATTTTGGAAACTCAAGCAAAACAAGTTTTTTACATGACCGATCGAGTTGATCATAAGTGGGTCTATTGTTCTTCCCGGCAAAAGGTGCATTGTTGGGATTGGTGATGAACAAGAGTATAATCAATTTGATGAGAATTCACCTTCTCCCTCGACATAAATCTACCAGAAGAAGAAGTTGATTTAAACGAAAATTATGTACGTTCTGATCACGATGAAGACGTTTGGATAGTGGTGTAATTTATTACATGGGATCTATTTTGTAGGAGGGTACAATGAGGAAATCACATGTTGTAATGACCCAAAATTTTCGACTCCGAAAATTCCGGATTGTTGTAGAAAAGAAGAAAAAAGAAGAAAGAAGGAGAACAGAAAATAACAACATCTCGCATTCGTAGCAGATTAAATATAATATCAAATAATAGCATTTTTATAAAGAAAAACTGTAATTGTTACTTTACATACAATTCATCAGAGTTACAACCATATACTCATAACTGGACAGTTATATCAACCTGTTCCAGACTCCAATCAATAAAACTCTCAAATACACAACAGTAAACTCCATACGTTCCTGCCATCCTGTGTGTCTCCTGGGCTCTAGACGTCCTCACCTGAAAAGCTGTAATACTCGGTCTGACCCGAGCATTACATCAAAGTAACACCTAGGTCAGGCTGGAAACCAGTGTGAGTAAACTCATCTAACAATGAAATACTAAACATAAAACTTATTTAAAACCTGGGGTAATCTCGTTCTTTACTTCAAGTTCATTACATTAAGTAATTAGCCTTTAATTAATTACCCAAATTAATCTTCTACCCATTCACATTAACTACATTTATCCTTAATTAATTACTCAAATTAATTATCCGATAATCACTTACGTTGATTAATTATCCTTTAGTTAATCATATTCATTTATTTATCTAATCCTTTAATTAATTTCATTAATTAACCCATTAACTAATTACAATAAGTAATTAATCCTTAATTAATTCCATTAAGTAATTCTCGTTAAATAAACCATATTTAGTAATTATCCATTAATTACCTTCCTTAATTAATGGTATTTAGTAATTGCTTTCATTATTATCACTAATTAATTTCATTAAGTAATTAACCTTTAATAAATAAATCATCTTTTAAATTAATTACCTTAATTAATTAATTACATTAATAAATCAATCTTTTAAATTGATTACACAAATTAATTAAACTTTATTAATTATCTAAATAATTAAATTAATTAATTAATTTCTTAACTAATTAATTACTTAATTAATTAACCTCTAATTATAAATTAATCTTAATTACTTAATTAATTAATTCTTAATTATCAATTAATTAATCTCTATTTAATTAATTATAACTTTAATTATAAATTGATTAATTCTTAATCACTAATTAATTAAACTAATTAATTACTCTTAATTACTTCATTAAATTAATTAGTCATTTATTATCAAAACTTTAATTAACTTTAAGAAAAATCTTTATCATTGTTAATGACTTGCTTAACATTAACATTATTTAAATACATATTATCTTTAATTAACACTTAATTTAATTACTAAATTAAGTCTTTAAAAATAACATAAAAATAATATTATCTTAACAAATTTAAGTTAACAAAACATATAACTTCTTTAATCAAATAATTAAAAAACATTTACCTATAATAGTTTAAAGTAGGTTTAATATAAATTTAAAACTTGCTTTATAAATTAAAAAAAACTATTTTAGAACCTGCTTCGGGTCCAACCCGAGTCCCTCCCGAGTCATGCCCCAATAAATCACCTTTTTTTTTCAAAACTGATAAAAAAATTAAAGTTAAAACCCGAAACATTATATTCTCATGCGATTGACTCGAGTCCATACACGAGATACCTACCCAAAAACCCCAGCTTCCCTTCGAGTCACACCATAACCCAAAAACCTGACGCATCCTACTCTACTGTGCACATGCATCGGCGATCCAGCCATCTTCGACCACCCACGACACCTCAGGCATATCGACGATCACCCCTACACCAGTTCCCGACCACCCAAACACTTTCACAAGCCACGATCAAAATCGAGCAAACTCGAGTAATTGGAACAAAAACCCTCGCTTGAAACTCCCTTGAATCCATGTCGCCGACCACCGGAAGTCCTGAGAATCCAGCCACACACTCTCCGGCCCTCCACGCAGCCATTCCCCTTGGTCCGATGCAACCAGAACAACCAGATACGCTGCAACGATCTTGTTTCCAGACTCGACCATTTTAGTGTTAAAACCCTTCTCCGATCGATTGTCCACGCCACGATGACTGAGAAAGTCACCTACCATTTTTCCTAGCCTCGATAACTTCGCAGCAACCTCCAAACAAAACTCCGACCACCCCAAGACCACCAATCACCCAAAAACCCTCAAAAACCACTTCCTCGTTAACCTTGAATTTCTCACATGATTCCAAACTAGAAAACATGATTTTCATTTTAAAAATCGTATTTGTCAAAATCGATTCAAGTTGTATACTTGAATCGGCAAATTAAAATGTTTGAATTTTAATATGTTTAAAAGTCCTACTGTTTTTCCAATTCCTAGATAAAATCCTAACTAATTTCTCTCAAATTTATTTTTAAGACTTTATCTATGTTTCAAAAAATAAAAGTTGTTCGAAAACTAAAACCAAACATAGAACAAGTGCATAGATATCGAGTTTTGAAGAGACAGAGTTGAACAGACATGCACATTACAATCACATATATAAACACATGCAAGGCATAATTTATCTTAGAAATCCACATGCAACAGATTTTTACTTACTTAAGATTTTTAATTAAAATGTTTACTCACAGGTTATTGAAGAACAAAGAAGAGTTTTGGAATCAGAAAAGCTTTTGATGATTTAAACTGGATTTTGGACTTGATGATGATTTGATCTGCTCTGGTTTCTTTACTTAATGAATTATCTTTGAGACTGAGTTGAACTAGAATTTTGTTGAGCTTCAAGTTTGAAACAATTTTGAAAGATTTTGTTTGCCCCTTGATCTATTTGATTTTATTTACTGGTTTATTACAGGCTATGGTTTCTTTTCTTTTTTTGAAATTGAAATCAAAGAGAAAATGAAAGAGAGGGACAGAGAGATGCTTTTATAACTTGCTTTATTCATAAAAATATATAAATGACACTTGTTATAATTATCTTGCCATTTGTAATTTGCATGCTATATTGAATTACATTTGTTTAAATTGTATTTTAAATTTTTTACACTTGTATACGTTGTATTTAATATGGTTTTTATCTAAAATTTATATATTTACATATGTTCATTTTTTCCTTTCTCTTTTTGTATAAACTTTTTAATAAATTTCTATTTGATTAATATATTCTTAATCTATTTTTTATAAAATCCTTTAAAGAAAATAATATAGAACTAATTATACTAATAAAAATCAAATATACAGGATTTTAAATCCCATTTATTTTCAGATATTAGTCTTTTGAATTTCAAAATCATATTCAAATTCAATCTAAAATCAACTCATATAAATATATATTTAAAAAATACATATTTAATTTGTTTGAAAATAAAAGTTTTGCTAATTTTAAATAATTATATTAGGAGATTACTAAATAAACATTTATCCAGAGATAAATATTTATTATAAAATTATTATTTTCAATCTATAATCAGTGTTTTCAATAGCTAAAATCATATAATATCTAATTACCCGATTCCTAAAAATCCGGGTTATCACATTTCTTCCCCTCTATAAGTCTTTTCGTCCTCGAAAAGGAAAAAAACCAGAATTTAAAATTATCTTTTAAACATTTTTAACTATAAACTCCTTTTTATTCAAAACTTAAAAATACTTTAAAATCTATATAATACTATAAAATAGCTTTATAAAAATACTTTTTATAACTCGATGTTTCCACAAGTCCATCTTTGTTCTCACAGAAATTCGGTCATACGTTGATCAGGCGTAGGATTGAAAATCTATAAGTACTTAGCAGACCCATTTTCAACACCCAGTGAAAATATTTGGAAAACATTTTATTGAAAATATAGAAAACACTTTTGAAAATAGAGGAAACATCTATGATAAGAATGCTCTGGAAATCATCACCCCCTCCATGGTCGGAGTTAACCCAATGGTTACGTTGCCATCCTAGCAAAATCCATAGATAACTGTAGGTATTCCGCACCGCTCGATTACGCCATGGAACCCGACACAGATCGCAGTTCCATCCTGGGTTACGTTGCCATCACAACAAATGCCCATGTAATTGTAGGCATCAGCGCCCTCGATTTACACTGCCAAATGAAACTTCACCACTCCCACATAGGTCGCAGACTACAACAGTCGAGTCCCAATGTAGCCTTAAGCTCTCACGGCCTTTCGACTTTCGCTATGTCACCATAGGTCGCAGTCTATCGATGTTACCTTGCCATCGCGGCAAAATCAAACGTAGACCGCTGGCTCTCAGCAGCACACACGACTTTCGCTATTGTTCACAGTAGATCGCAGTAACATCGTGTTACACTGTCGTCGCAGCATAACGCAAATGTCTCTGTAGGCATCAGCGCCCTCGACTTTCTCAATCCACTACACATAATCCTCGGGAACTTCAATTTGTCTGAACTTCCTCACAGGATCAACTTTAGAGCCTTCCCCTTAGGGCTCAAGGTAAACCCAACTGTGGATCTCCTAATGAAGTCATTTCAAAGGGAGCGCCTTTTTCTTTAGAGCCAATCTCAAAACACTTTATACTATACGCTTATACTATCTTTCAAATCATACCTTTATGATTTACATAAATCTCCTTTACACAAAATCGATTCCCAAAATCGATAATTCTCAAACGAGGCTTCAAAATTCCCAAAATTTGATTTTCCCAAAAATCAAAAGCTTTTCCATAATCCATTGGTTCCAAAACCTTTTTCCAAAATTATTCCCATAAAACCATATATATATATATATATATATATATATATATATATATAATCTTCAAAAATCCTTGGAGCACTCCATACTTGTGTATATTCCTTTTTTATACTTCAAATACTTTCAAAAACCCTTTTCATCTGGCTATAGATTCAACAAGGGGAGTTTTACCAAATACATAACTTTATTTATTGCCAAATCAAATATTCAAGTTTGATTACTTTATAAAGTTATTTACCATCTTACTTACTCTTATAAATGAGTTCTAATCATTGAAATATCAATCCTTTATTTATTTCATCATTCATTTTTCAAAATATACCTTTCCATTTCAAAATTCATTTTACAGTTCTTATCCACAAATTCTCAATATCAATTTCATTCAAACCCGTACGATGTACACATATCATCCGTATGCAATATCAATCCGATCGCTCACTTGATCACACAATTTCTCTTCCGAACTAGTATCGTCCACCCGACTTCCTAGTGCAGACTCAGATCTGGTTTTTTGATCAGAAACCGTCATTCTCCTTGCATAACCATAACTATGATAGAGAATTTCCAAAACCAATCAAAAATCCATATCCAGGTTCGCCATCGAAAATCAAATGCAAAATCCCAACTCGGATCTATATACTATCTCGAAATTCTATGCTTGAATCTAGATCAAATCACTATGCGAATAGAATAATATATGTATCATCCTACGTATTTATCTTCATTGATTATCAGCTAAATCAGTTCTCTTTTCTATTCACCTTCATTTTGATTCTATTAACTCATCCACAATTTCTTCCAATTTCTATTTGGGTTATGACTTCAATTCTTATCTTAATTGGTATTCAATTATAGACAGTTTGCACTCTGACCAACTTGTATTAAGAAAATAGCTTGAATTTTTTTAAATAAATAAGTAGTTGAAAAATAGTTATTAGTTGCAAAATAGCTGTGCAATAGTTAAGTAGTTTCAAAATAGTTGTAAAATAGACAAATAGTTATAAAATAGTTAGATAAATGCAAAATAGTTGTAAAATAGTAATTACCATATAAAAGAATTGCAAAATTGTTGTAAAATAGTTAAACAATTTCAAAAGTAGTTGTAAAATAAGTATAAGATAGTTTGGGTTTTAAAAAGAAAGGTTGTACAGTAAATAGCTTGGAAATATAGATTTAAAACAGTTGATATTAAAATAATTTATTTCAAAATAGTTTCAGAGTCAAACTGTTCAATTTCGTAATCTCCACTTTCCAATTAACTTTCAATTTCCACTTCCATTTAAATTGATTCAATTTCAATTCAATTTTACTTCAATTCCTATTCCAAATTCAAATCAATTTCCGTTTGAATTTTATATTTGTCCATCTTCAATCATACTTCCAATTAATTCAAATCAAATTCAGTTTGAACAAATTCAATTTAAATCTCAACTTTAAACCATCTCCAATTATATAAATTCAAGTTAAATTTTAATGTTGATTTAATCCCTTAAATCAAATTAACCTTTACTTTTAAATCAAATCAACCTTTATTTTTAACTTAACAACTTAAATCTTTAAACCATTTAATTCTGAGTCCAAATTCCAAAATTAGATTTTTAAATTATCTTTACTTGACTTATTTCAAAGTTCAAATAAGAATTCAAAAATCATTTAATCTTCAGATTCTAATTTATTATCCATTTTTAACTTCAAAACCAATTCTCAGTTTCACAGATTATTTATAACAATAGAATGATCTCCGGATAAATAAACAACCAAATTTTATCCAAACACTAATTAATAACATCCATTTCAATTTCCAGATCTCAAACTCATTTTGAGATCACTTATAACTCGCATTTTAAATCAACCATTTAATTTCCCAATTTAAATTTCAATTTCATCTTGAAATTTCCAATTCAAGTTGTTTTTTCTAAACTTATTTAACTTTCCTTAAGTTAAATTCACTTCAATTTTATCCAGTCAACTTTACCCAATTTGAATTCCCATTTCAAATTTTAAACTTTATATTAATATCTAGTCCCATTTATAAGTTCAAAAACTTATCACTTTGGGTTTTCACATCACATTCCAAGTAAAAATTTAAAACTCAACATTTAGAGTTTATTTCAAATCATCTTTGATATTATGTATATCCCTCATATATACATATTTACTTCCTTTTCCCACCAAGTTATCCTTAAATTTTAAACTGCCTTTGGTTTTAAATTCAAAATAAATTCCTTTAAATTTTCAAATAACTTTGAAATGGGACCCTTTTATTCATGTACATTAAATAATATTATTTATTATTTCTTTATCTCTTTCAAACAAATTCCAAATTCCAGACTTAGATTTTAAAACATCATAATTTAGATCATCTTCATTTCCAATTTATAAGTCATTCTCACCTAAATGTTTACTTCTTAAACCATTTCATTTTGCTTACTCATTAACACACATTTCATTATTAGATACAACAACCATTTATTTTAGTAACCAAGATTATCATATCTGGAAACCAATTCATTATTATCTTATTCTGATAACATTTCTACAAATTCAAGATTTTAACTTCAAATTTGGATCCATTTCAAACTTATCTTCATTCAATTTCAATTTGGTTGTACTACTACTTCCACTTAATTCTCATTATTTTATTTAATTCCAATAATCAACAACCAATTTCTTTAATATATTTAATAATATGAAAAATTATTTGTTTATATATCAAAAGATAAACTTATATGAAAATCATTTTTAAAATCATTTTATTAGAAAATAACAAATACGCCCTCATATATACTACACTCAACTCATTCTATGGTACTATTGACCCTATCCTTAATGAGTAAACCCACCAGAGCCAAGGTTCTCGCTTAACCTTCAGCTTTGATACCAAAATGTAAAGACCCAAAATTTTCGACTTCGAAAATTCCAGATTGTTAGAGAAAACAAGAAAAAAGAAGAAAGAAGGAGAACAGAAAACAACAACATGTCACATTCGCAGCGGACTAAATATAGTATCAAATAATAGCATTTTGATAAAGAAAAGATGTAATTGTTACTTTACATACAATTCATCAGAGTTACAACCATATACACATAACTGGACAGTTATGTCAATCTGTTCCAGACTACAATTTATAAAACTCTCAAATACACAGCGGTAAACTCCATACATTCCTGCCATCCTGCTTTCCTCCTGGGCTCCAGAACGTCCTTGCCTAAAAAGCTGTAAAACTCAGTCTGACCCGAGCATTACATCAAAGTAACATCCGGGTCAGGCTGGAAACCAGCGTGAGTAAACCCATCAAACAATGAAATACTAAACATAAAACTTATTTAAGACCCAGGGTAATCCCGTTCTTCACTTCAAGTTCATAACTTGTTATAGTGAACACATATTTCACACATTAATATCTAAGTACCAAACTTAGTTTTAATGGTCCATTTTACTTAAATTATTCCATTCCATCCTATTGATTTCACATATAAATCTATAAAGAATCATTGTAGGGTACAAATCGAAGTGGGTTCGGGTATTTACTGATACCCGACCCCGGTCTCTTCGAATTCAATACCATTATGACCCAAGTTTATTTAAGTGAATACAATTCAAATTTTAAATACAGGTTGTCACTTTTAAACAACAATTCTTCATCGATAAATAACCACATTATCACTGTTCAAACCAGTATATCATATCACAAAAATTTCATATCAGGAATATCAACCAATCATTCATAAGCAAGATTAATTAGTCACAACATTTCTAATTAAATCAAATTAATTACTTTAATCACTTTTAATCTTGCTTACTTAACAGTAATTAATTACAAACCATTAATCAATCATCCCTTAATTATCCTCTCCAATTACATTAAGTAATTAGCCTTTAATTAATTACCCAAATTAAACTTCTACCCATTCACATTAACTACATTTATCCTTAATTAATTACTCAAATTAATTATCCAATAATCACTTACGTTAATTAATTATCCTTTAATTAATCATATTCATCTATTTATCTAATCCTTTAATTAATTTCATTAATTAACCCATTAACTAATTACAATAAGTAATTAATCCTTAATTAATTCCATTAAGTAATTGTCGTTAAATAAATCATTTTTAGTAATTACCCATTAATTACTTTCCTTAATTAATGGCATTTAGTAATTACTTTCATTATAATTAATTTCATTAAGTAATTAACCTTTAATAAATAAATCATCTTTTAAATTAATTACCTTAATTAATTAATCACATTAATAAATCAATCTTTTAAATTGATTACACAAATTAATTAAACTTTATTAATTATCTAAATAATTAAATTAATTAATTATTTTCTTAACTAATTAATTACTTAATTAATTAACCTCTAATTATAAATTAATCTTAATTACTTAATTAATTAATTCTTAATTATCAATTAATTAATCTCTATTTAATTAATTATAACTTTAATTATAAATTAATTTATTCTTAATCATTAATTAATTAAACTAATTAATTACTCTTAATTACTTCATTAAATTAATTAGTCATTTATTATCAAAACTTTAATTAACTTTAAGAAAAATCTTTATCATTGCTAATGACTTGCTTAACATTAACATTATTTAAATACATATTATCTTTAATTAACACTTAATTTAATTACTAAATTAAGTCTTTAAGAATAACATAAAAATAATATTATCTTAACAAATTTAAGCTCACAAAACATATAACTTCTTTAATCAAATAACTAAAAAACATTTTCCTATAATAGTTTAAAGTAGGTTTAATTTAAATTTAAAACTTGCTTTATAAAAGGAAAAAAAAACTATTTTTGAACCTGCTTCGGGTCCAACCCGAGTCCCTCCCAAGTCATGCCCCAATAAATCACCTTCTTTTTTTTCAAAACTGATAAAAAAATTAAGGTTAAAACCCGAAACATTATATTCTCACGCGATTGACTCGAGTCCATACACGAGATACCTACCCAAAAACCCCAGCTTCCTTCGAGTCACACCATAACCCAAAAACCTAACACATCCTACTCTACCGTGCACATGCATCGGCGATCCATCCATCTTTGACCACCCACGACACCTCAGGCATCTCGACGATCACCCTTACACCAGTTCCCGACCACCCAAACATTTTCACAAGCCCACGATCAAAATCGACCAAACTCGAGTAATTGGAACAAAAACCCTCGCTTGAAACTCCCTTGAATCCATGTCGCCGACCACCGGAAGTCCTGAGAATCCAGCCACACACTCTCCGGCCCTCCACGCAACCATTCCCTTTGGTCCGATGCAACCAGAACAACCAGAGACGCCGCAATGATCTTGTTTCCAGACTCGACTATTTTAGGGTTAAAACCCTTCTCCGATCGATTGCCGACGCCACGGTGACTGAGAAAGTCACCTACCATTTTTCCCAGCCTCAATAACTTCCCAGCAACCTCCAGACAAAACTCCGACCACCCCAAGACCACCAATCACCCAAAAACCCTCAAAAACCACTTTCTGGATAACCTTGAATTTCTCACATGATTCCAAACTAGAAAACATGATTTTCATTTTAAAAATTGTATTTGTCAAAATCGATTCAAGTTGTATACTTGAATCGGCAAATTAAAATGTTTGAATTTTAATATGTTTAAAAATCCTACTGTTTTTTCCAATTCCTAGATAAAATCCTAACTAATTTCTCTCAAATTTATTTTTAAAACTTTATCTATGTTTCAAAAAATAAAAGTTGTTTGAAAA
This sequence comes from Allium cepa, assembly GCA_030765085.1. Taxonomy (NCBI): domain Eukaryota; kingdom Viridiplantae; phylum Streptophyta; class Magnoliopsida; order Asparagales; family Amaryllidaceae; genus Allium; species Allium cepa. The sequence goes on from CM060929.1 coordinate 474,510,090, forward strand.
CAAAAACCAAACATAGAACAAGTGCATAGATATCGAGTTTGGAATAGACAAGGTTGAACAGACATGCACATTACAATCACATATATAAACACATGCAAGGAATAATTTATCGTAGAAATCCACATGCAACATATTTTTACTTGCTTAAGCTTTTTAATTAAAATGTTTACTCACAGTTTATTGAAGAACAAAGAAGAGTTTTGGAATCAGAAAAGCTTTTGATGATTTAAACTGGATTTTGGACTTGATGATGATTTGATCTGCTCTGGTTTCTTTACTTAATGAATTATCTTTGAGACTGAGTTGAACTAGAATTTTGTTAAGCTTCAAGTTTGAAACAATTTTGAAAGATTTTGTTTGCCCCTTGATCTATTTGATTTTATTTACTGGTTTATTACAGGCTTTGGTTTCTTTTCTTTTTTTGAAATTCAAATCAAAGAGAAAATGAAAGAGAGGGATAGAGAGATGTTTTTATAACTTTCTTTATTCATAAAAATATATAAATGACACTTGTTATAATTATCTTGCCATTTGTAATTTGCATGCTATATTGAATTACATTTGTTTAAATTGTATTTTAATTTTTTTACACTTGTATACGTTGTATTTAATATGGTTTTTATCTTAATTTTATATATTTACATATGTTCTTTTTTTCCTTTCTCTTTTTGTATAAACTTTTTAATAAATTTCTATTTGATTAATACATTTCTTAATCTATTTTTTATAAAATCCTTTAAAGAAAATAATATAGAACTAATTATACTAATAAAAATCAAATATACAGGATTTTAAATCCCATTTATTTTCAGATATTAGTCTTTTGAATTTCAATATCATATTCAAATTCAATCTAAAATCAACTCATATAAATATATATTTAAAAAATGCATACTTAATTTCTTTGAAAATAAAAGTTTTGCTAATTTTAAATAATTATATTAGGACATTACCAAATAAACATTTATCCAGAGATAAATATTTATTATAAAATTATTATTTATTAATCTATAAATCAGTGTTTTCAATAGCTAAAATCAGATAATATCTAATTACCCGATTCCTAAAAATCTGGGTTATCACATTTCTTCCCCTCTATAAATCTTTTCGTCCTTGAAAAGGAAAAAAACCAGAATTTAAAATTATCCTTTAAACATTTTTAACTATAAACTCCTTTTTATTCAAAACTTAAAAATACTTTAAAATCTATATAATACTATCAAAATAGCTTTATAAAAATACTTTTTATAACTCGATGTTTCCACAAGTCCATCTTTGTTCTCACAGAAATTCGGTCATACGTTGATCAGGCGTAGGATTGAAAATCTATAAGTACTTAGCAGACCCATTTTCAACACCCAGTGAAAATATTTGGAAAGCATTTTATTGAAAATATAGAAAACACTTTTGAAAATAAAGGAAACATCTATGATAAGAATTCTCTGGAAATCATCACCCCCTCCATGGTCGGAGTTAACCCGATGGTTACGTTGCCATCCTAGCAAAATCCATAGATAACTGTAGGTATTCGGCACCGCTCGATTACGCCATGGAACCCGACACAGATCGCAGTTCCATCCTGGGTTACGTTGCCATCACAACAAATGCCTATGTAACTGTAGGCATCAGCGCCCTCGATTTACACTGCCAAATGAAACTTCACCACTCCCACATAGGTCGCAGACTACAACAGTCGAGTCCCAATGTAGACTTAAGCTCTCACGGCCTTTAGACTTTCGCTATGTCACCATAGGTCGCAATCTATCGATGTTACCTTGCCATCGCGGCAAAATCAAACGTAGACCGCTGGCTCTCAGCAGAACACACGACTTTCGCGATTGTTCACAGTAGATCGCAGTGACATCGAGTTACACTGTCGTCGCAGCATAACGCAAATGTCTCTGTAGGCATCAGCGCCCTCGACTTTCTCAACCCACTACACATAATCCTCAGGAACTTCAATTTGTCTGAACTTCCTCACAGGATCAACTTTAGAGCCTTCCCCTTAGGGCTCAAGGTAAACCCACCCGTGGATCTCCTAATGAAGTCATTTCAATGGCAACGCCTTTTTCTTTAGAGCCAATCTCAAAACACTTTATACTATACACTTATACTATCTTTCAAATCATACCTTTATGATTTACATAAATCTCCTTTACACAAAATCGATTCCCAAAATCGATAATTCTCAAACGAGGCTTCAAAATTCCCAAAATTTGATTTTCCCAAAAATCAAAAGCCTTTCCATAATCCATTGGTTCCAAAACCTTTTTCCAAAATTATTCTCATAAAACCATATATATATATATATATAATCTTCAAAAATCCTTGGAGCACTCCATACTTGTATATATTCCTTTTTTATACTTCAAATACTTTCAAAAACCCTTTTCTTCTGGCTATAGATTCAACAAGGGGAGTTTTACCAAATATATAACATTATTTATTGCCAAATCAAATATTCAAGTTTGATTACTTTATAAAGTTATTTACCATCTTACTTACTCTTATAAATGAGTTCTAATCATTGAAATATCCATCCTTTGTTTATTTCATCATTCATTTTTCAAAATATACCTTTCCATTTCAAAATTCATTTTACAGTTCTTATCCACAAATTCTCAATATCAATTTCATTCAAACCCGTATGATGTACACATATCATCCGTATGCAATATCAATCCGATCGCTCACTCGATCACACAATTTCTCTTCCGAACTAGTATCGTCCACCCGACTTCCTAGTGCAGACTCAGATCAGGTTTCTTGATCAGAAACCGTCATTCTCCTTGCATAGCCATAACTATGATAGAGAATTTCCAAAACCAATCAAAAATCCATATCCAGGTTCGCCATCGAAAATCAAATGCAAAATCCAAACTCGGATCTATATACTATCTCGAAATTCTATGCTCGAATCTGGATCAAATCACTATGCGAATAGAATAATATATGTATCATCCTACGTATTTATCTTCATTGATTATCAGCTAAATCAGTTCTCTTTTCTATTCACCTTCATTTTGATTCTATTCACTCATCCACAATTGCTTCCAATTTCTATTTGGGTTATGACTTCAATTCTTATCTTAATTGGTATTCAATTATAGACAGTTTGCACTCTGACCAACTTGTATTAAGAAAATAGCTTGATTTTTTTTAAATAAATAAGTTGTTGAAAAATAGTTATTAGTTGCAAAATAGATGTGCAATAGTTAAGTAGTTTCAAAATAGTTGTAAAATAGACAAATAGTTATAAAATAGTTAGATAACTGCAAAATAGTTGTAAAATAGTAATTAGCTTATAAAAGAATTGCAAAATTGTTGTAAAATAGTTAAACAATTTCAAAAGTAGTTGTAAAATAAGTATAAGATAGTTTGGATTTTAAAAAGAAAGGTTGTATAGTAAATAGCTTGGAAAAATAGATTTAAAATAGTTTATATTAAAATAATTTATTTGAAAATAGTTTCAAAGTCAAACTATTCAATTTCGTAATCTCCACTTTCAAATTAACTTCCAATTTCCACTTCCATTTAAATTGATTCAATTTCAATTCAATTTTACTTCAATTCCTATTCCAAATTCAAATCAATTTCTGTTTGAATTTGATACTTATCCTTCTTCAATCATACTTCCAATTAATTCAAATCAAATTCAGTTTGAACAAATTCAATTTAAATCTCAACTTTAAACCATCTCCAATTATATAAATTCGAGTTAAATTTTAATGTTGATTTAATCCCTTAAATCGAATTAACCTTTACTTTTAAATCAAATCAACCTTTATTTTTAACTTAACAACTTAAATCTTTAAACCATTTAATTCTGAGTCCAAATTCCAAAATTACATTTTTAAATTATCTTTACTTGACTTATTTCAAAGTTCAAATAAGAATTCAAAAACAATTTAATCTTCAGATTCAAATTTATTATCCATTTTTAACTTCAAAACAAATTCTCAGTTTCACAGATTATTTATAACAATAGAATGATATCCGGATAAATAAACATCCAAAATTTATCCAAACACTAATTAATAACATCCATTTCAATTTCCAGGTCTCAAACTCATTTTGAGATCACTTATAACTCCCATTTTAAATCAACCATTTAATTTCCCAATTTAAATTTCAATTTCATCTTGAAATTTCCAATTCAAGTTGTTTGTTCTAAACTTATTTAACTTTCCTTAAGTTAAATTCACTTCAATTTTATCCAGTCAACTTTACCCAATTTGAATTCCCATTTCAAATTTTAAACTTCATATTAATATCTAGTCCCATTTATATGTTCAAAAACTTATCACTTTGGGTTTTCACATCACATTCCAAGTAAAAATTTAAAACTCAACATTTAGAGTTTATTTCAAATCATCTTTGATATTATGTATATCCCTCATATATACATATTTACTTCCTTTGCCCACCAAGTTATCCTTAAATTTTAAACTGCCTTTGGTTTTAAATTCAAAATAAATTCCTTTAAATTTTCAAATAACTTTGAAATAGGACCCTTTTATTCAGATACATTAAATAATATTATTTATTATTTCTTTATCTCTTTCAAACAAATTCCAAATTCCAGACTTAGATTTTAAAACATCATAATTTAGATCATCTTCATTTCCAATTTATAAGTCATTCTCACCTAAATGTTTACTTCTTAAACCATTTCATTTTGCTTACTCATTAACACACATTTCATTATTAGATACAACAACCATTTATTTTAGTAACCAAGATTATCATATCTGGAAACCAATTCATTATTATCTTATTCTGATAACATTTCTACAAATTCAGGATTTTAACTTCAAATTTGGATCCATTTCAAACTTATCTTCATTCAATTTCAATTTGGTTGTACTACTACTTCCACTTAATTCTCATTATTCTATTTAATTCCAATAATCAACAACCAATTTCTTTAATATATTTAATAATATGAAAAATTATTTGTTTATATATCAAAAGATAAACTTATATGAAAATCATTTTTAAAATCATTTTATTAGAAAATAACAAATACGCCCTCATATATACTACACTCAACTGATTCTATGGAACTATTGACCCTATCCTTAATGAGTAAACCCACCAGAGCCAAGATTCTCGCTTAACCTTCAGCTTTGATACCAAAATGTAAAGACCCAAAATTTTCGACTTCGAAAATTCCAGATTGTTAGTGAAAACAAGAAAAAAGAAGAAAGAAGGAGAACAGAAAACAACAACATGTCACATTCGCAGCGGACTAAATATAGTATCAAATAATAGAATTTTGATAAAGAAAAGATGTAATTGTTACTTTACATACAATTCATCAGAGTTACAACCATATACACATAACTGGACAGTTATGTCAATCTGTTCCAGACTACAATCTATAAAACTCTCAAATACACAGCGGTAAACTCCATACATTCCTGCCATCCTGCTTTCCTCCTGGGCTCCAGAACGTCCTTGCCTAAAAAGCTGTAAAACTCACTCTGACCCGAGCATTACATCAAAGTAACATCCGGGTCAGCCTGGAAACCAGCGTTAGTAAACCCATCAAACAATGAAATACTAAACATAAAACTTATTTAAGACCCAGGGTAATCTCGTTCTTCACTTCAAGTTCATAACTTGTTATAGTGAACACATATTTCACACATTAATATCTAAGTACCAAACTTACTTTTAATGGTCCAGTTTACTTAAATTATTCCATTCCATCCTATTGATTTCACAGATCAATCTATAAAGAATCATTGTAGGTTACAAATCGAAGTGGGTTCGGGTATTTACTGATACCCGACCCCGGTCTCTTCGAATTCAATACCATCATGACCCAAGTTTATTTAAGTGAATACAATTCAAATTTTAAATACAGGATGTCACTTTTAAACAACAATTCTTCATCGATAAATAACCATATTATCACTGTTCAAACCAATATATCATATCACAAAAATTTCATATCAGAAATATCAACCAATCATTCATAAGCAAGATTAATTAGTCACAACATTTCTAATTAAATCAAATTAATTACTTTAATCACTTTTAATCTTGCTTACTTAACAGTAATTAATTACAAACCATTAATCAATCATCCCTTAATTATCCTCTCCAATTACATTAAGTAATTAGCCTTTAATTAATTACCCAAATTAATCTTCTACCCATTCACATTAACTACATTTATCCTTAATTAATTACTCAAATTAATTATCCGATAATCACTTAGGTTGATTAATTATCCTTTAATTAATCATATTCATTTATTTATCTAGTCCTTTAATTAATTTCATTAATTAACCCATTAACTAATTACAATAAGTAATTAATCCTTAATTAATTCCATTAAGTAATTTTCGTTAAATAAATCATATTTAGTAATTACCCATTAATTACCTTCCTTAATTAATGGCATTTAGTAATTACTTTCATTATTATCACTAATTAATTTCATTAAGTAATTAACCTTTAATAAATAAATCATCTTTTAAATTAATTACCTTAATTAATTAATCAAATTAATAAATCAATCTTTTAAATTGATTACACAAATTAATTAAACTTTATTAATTATCTAAATAATTAAATTAATTAATTATTTTCTTAACTAATTAATTACTTAATTAATTAACCTCTAATTATAAATTAATCTTAATTACTTAATTAATTAATTCTTAATTATCAATTAATTAATCTCTATTTAATTAATTATAACTTTAATTATAAATTAATTAATTCTTAATCATTAATTAATTAAACTAATTAATTACTCTTAATTACTTCATTAAATTAATTAGTCATTTATTATCAAAACTTTAATTAACTTTAAGAAAAATCTTTATCATTGTTAATGACTTGCTTAACATTAGCATTATTTAAATACATATTATCTTTAATTAACACTTAATTTAATTACTAAATTATGTCTTTAAGAATAACATAAAAATAATATTATCTTAACAAATTTAAGCTAACAAAACATATAACTTCTTTAATCAAATAATTAAAAAACATTTACCTATAATAGTTTAAAGTAGGCTTAATTTAAATTTAAAACTTGCTTTATAAAAGAAAAAGAAAAACTATTTTAGAACCTGCTTCAGGTCCAACCCGAGTCCCTCCCGAGTCATGCCCTAATAAATCACCTTCTTTTTTTTCAAAACTGATAAAAAAATTAAAGTTAAAACCCGAAATATTATATTCTCACGCGATTGACTCGAGTCCATACACGAGATACCTACCCAAAAACCCCAGCTTCCTTCGAGTCACACCATAACCCAAAAACCTAACGCATCCTACTCTACCGTGCACATGCATCGGCGATCCATCCATCTTCGACCACCCACGACACCTCAGGCATCTCGACGATCACCCCTACACCAGTTCCCGACCACCCAAACATTTTCACAAGCCCACGATCAAAATCGACCAAACTCGAGTAATTGGAACAAAAACCCACGCTTGAAACTCCCTTGAATCCATGTCGCCGACCACCGGAAGTCCTGAGAATCCAGCCACACACTCTCCGGTCCTCCACGCAGCCATTCCCCTTGGTCTGATGCAACCAGAACAACCAGAGACGCCGCAATGATCTTGTTTCCAGACTCGGCCATTTTAGGGTTAAAACCCTTCTTCGATCGATTGCCGACGCCACGGTGACTGAGAAAGTCACCTACCATTTTTCCTAGCCTCGATAACTTCGCATCAACCTCCAAACAAAACTCCGACCACCCCAAGACCACCAATCACCCAAAAACCCTCAAAAACCACTTTCTGGTTAACCTTGAATTTCTCACATGATTCCAAACTAGAAAACATGATTTTCATTTTAAAAATCGTATTTGTCAAAATCGATTCGAGTTGTATACTTGAATCGGTAAATTAAAATGTTTGAATTTTAATATGTTTAAAAATCCTACTGTTTTTTACAATTCCTAGATAAAATCCTAACTAATTTCTCTCAAATTTATTTTTATGACTTTATCTATGTTTCAAAAAATAAAAGTTGTTCGAAAACTAAAACCAAACATAGAACAAGTGCATAGATATCGAGTTTTGAAGAGACAGAGTTGAACAGACATGCACATTACAATCACATATATAAACACATGCAAGGCATAATTTATCTTAGAAATCCACATGCAACAGATTTTTACTTACTTAAGCTTTTTAATTAAAATGTTTACTCACAGGTTATTGAAGAACAAAGAAGAGTTTCGGAATCAGAAATGCTTTTGATGATCTAAACTGGATTTTGGACTTGATGATGATTTGATCTGCTCTGGTTTCTTTACTTAATGAATTATCTTTGAGACTGAGTTGAACTAGAATTTTTAGAGCTTCAAGTTTGAAACAATTTTGAAAGATTTTGTTTGCCCCTTGATCTATTTGATTTTATTTACTGGTTTATTACAGGCTTTGGTTTCTTTTCTTTTTTTGAAATTGAAATCAAAGAGAAAATCAAAGACAGGGATAGAGAGATGTTTTTATAACTTGCTTTATTCATAAAAATATATAAATGACTCTTGTTATAATTATCTTGCCATTTGTAATTTGCATGCTATATTGAATTACATTTATTTAAATTATATTTTAATTTTTTTTACACTTGTATACGTTGTATTTAATATGGTTTTTATCTTAATTTTATATATTTACATATGTTCTTTTTTTCCTTTCTCTTTTTGTATAAACATTTTAATAAATTTCTATTTGATTAATACATTTCTTAATCTATTTTTTATAAAATCCTTTAAAGAAAATAATATAGAACTAATTATACTAATAAAAATCAAATATACAGAATTTTAAATCCCATTTATTTTCAGATATCAGTCTTTTGAATTTCAATATCATATTCAAATTCAATCTAAAATCAACTCATATAAATATATATTTAAAAAATGCATACTTAATTTGTTTGAAAATAAAAGTTTTGCTAATTTTAAATAATTATATTAGGAGATTACCAAATAAACATTTATCCAGAGATAAATATTTATTATAAAATTATTATTTTTCAATCTATAAATCAGTGTTTTCAATAGCTAAAATCAGATAATATCTAATTACCTGATTCCTAAAAATCCGGGTTATCACATTTCTTCCCCTCTATAAATCTTTTCGTCCTTGAAAAGGAAAAAAAACCAGAATTTGAAATTATCCTTTAAACATTTTTAATTATAAACTCCTTTTTATTCAAAACTTAAAAATACTTTAAAATCTATATAATACTATCAAAATAGCTTTATAAAAATACTTTTTATAACTCGATGTTTCCACAAGTCCATCTTTGTTCTCACAGAAATTCGGTCATACGTTGATCAGGCGTAGGATTGAAAATCTATAAGTACTTAGCAGACCCATTTTCAACACCCAGTGAAAATATTTGGAAAACATTTTATTGAAAATATAGAAAACACATTTGAAAATAGAGGAAACATCTATGATAAGAATTCTCTGGAAATCATCACCCCCTCCATGGTCGGAGTTAACCCGATGGTTACGTTGCCATCCTAGCAAAATCCATAGATAACTGTAGGTATTCGGCACCGCTCGATTACGCCATGGAACCCGACACAGACCGCAGTTCCATCCTGGGTTGCCTTGCCATCACAACAAATGCCCATGTAACTGTAGGCATCAGAGCCCTCGATTTACACTGCCAAATGAAACTTCACCACTCCCACATAGGTCGCAGACTACAACAGTCGAGTCCCAATGTAGCCTTAAGCTCTCACGGCCTTTCGACTTTCGCTATGTCACCATAGGTCGCAATCTGTCGATGTTACCTTGCCATCGCGGCAAAATCAAACGTAGACCGCTGGCTCTCAGCAGCACACACGACTTTCGCGATTGTTCACAGTAGATCGCAGTGACATCGAGTTACACTGTCGTCGTAGCATAACTCAAATGTCTCTGTAGGCATCAGCGCCCTCGACTTTCTCAACCCACTACACATAATCCTCAGGAACTTCAATTTGTCTGAACTTCCTCACAGGATCAACTTTAGAGCCTTCCCCTTAGGGCTCAAGGTAAACCCACCCGTGGATCTCCTAATGAAGTCATTTCAATGGCAGCGCCTTTTTCTTTAGAGCCAATCTCAAAACACTTTATACTATACACTTATACTATCTTTCAAATCATACCTTTATGATTTACATAAATCTCCTTTACACAAAATCGATTCCCAAAATCGATAATTCTCAAACGAGGCTTCAAAATTCCCAAAATTTGATTTTCCCAAAAATCAAAAGCCTTTCCATAATCCATTGGTTCCAAAACCTTTTTCCAAAATTATTCTCATAAAACCATATAAATATATATATATATATATATAACTATATAATCTTTAAAAATCCTTGGAGCACTCCATACTTGTATATATTCCTTTTTTATACTTCAAATACTTTCAAAAACAATTTTCTTCTGGCTATAGATTCAACAAGGGGAGTTTTACCAAATATATAACTTTATTTATTGCCAAATCAAATATTCAAGTTTGATTACTTTATAAAGTTATTTACCATCTTACTTACTCTTATAAATGAGTTCTAATCATTGAAATATCCATCCTTTATTTATTTCATCATTCATTTTTCAAAATATACCTTTCCATTTAAAAATTCATTTTACAGTTCTTATCCACAAATTCTCAATATCAATTTCATTCAAACCCGTACGATGTACACATATCATCCGTATGCAATATCAATCTGATCGCTCACTCGATCACACAATTTCTCTTCCGAACTAGTATCGTCCACCCGACTTCCTAGTGCAGACTCAGATCTGGTTTCTTGATCAGAAACCGTCATTCTCCTTGCACAGCTATAACTATGATAGAGAATTTCCAGAACCAATCAAAAATCCATATCCAGGTTCGCCATCGAAAATCAAATGCAAAATCTTAACTCGGATCTATATACTATCTCGAAATTCTATGCTCGAATCTGGATCAAATCACTATGCGAATAGAATAATATATGTATCATCCTACGTATTTATCTTCATTGATTATCAGCTAAATCAGTTCTCTTTTCTATTCACCTTCATTTTGATTCTATTCACTCATCCACAATTGCTTCCAATTTCTATTTGGGTTATGACTTCAATTCTTATCTTAATTCGTATTCAATTATAGACAGTTTGCACTCTGACCAACTTGTATTAAGAAAATAGCTTGAATTTTTTTTAAATAAATAAGTAGTTGAAAAATAGTTATTAGTTGCAAAATAGCTGTGCAATAGTTAAGTAGTTTCAAAATAGTTGTAAAATAGACAAATAGTTATAAAATAGTTAGATAACTGCAAAATAGTTGTAAAATAGTAATTAGATTATAAAAGAATTGCAAAATTGTTGTAAAATAGTTAAACAATTTCAAAAGTAGTTGTAAAATAAGTATAAGATAGTTTGGGTTTTAAAAAGAAAGGTTGTACAGTAAATAGCTTGGAAAAATAGATTTAAAACAGTTTATATTAAAATAATTTATTTGAAAATAGTTTCAGAGTCAAATTGTTCAATTTCTTAATCTCCACTTTCCAATTAACTTTCAATTTCCACTTCCATTTAAATTGATTCAATTTCAATTCAATTTTACTTCAATTCCTATTCCAAATTCAAATCAATTTCCATTTGAATTTTATACTTATCCATCTTCAATCATATTTCCAATTAATTCAAATCAAATTCAGTTTGAACAAATTCAATTTAAATCTCAACTTTAAACCATCTCCAATTATATAAATTCGAGTTAAATTTTAATGTTGATTTAACCCCTTCAATCAAATTAACCTTTACTTTTAAATCAAATCAACCTTTATTTTTAACTTAACAACTTAAATCTTTAAACCATTTAATTATGAGTCCAAATTCCAAAATTACATTTTTAAATTATCTTTACTCGACTTATTTCAAAGTTCAAATAAGAATTCAAAAACAATTTAATCTTCAGTTTCTAATTTATTATCCATTTTTAACTTCAAAACAAATTCTCAGCTTCACAGATTATTTATAACAATAGAATGATATCCGGATAAATAAACATCCAAATTTTATCCAAACACTAATTAATAACATCCATTTCAATTTCCAGATCTCAAACTCATTTTGAGATCACTTATAATTCCCATTTTAAATCAACCATTTAATTTCCCAATTTAAATTTCAATTTCATCTTGAAATTTCCAATTCAAGTTGTTTGTTCTAAACTTATTTAACTTTCCTTAAGTTAAATTCACTTCAATTTTATCCAGTCAACTTTACCCAATTTGAATTCCCATTTCAAATTTTAAACTTCATATTAATATCTAGTCCCATTTATAAGTTAAAAAACTTATCACTTTGGGTTTTCACATCACATTCCAAGTAAAAATTTAAAACTCAACATTTAGAGTTTATTTCAAATCATCTTTGATATTATGTATATCCCTCATATATACATATTTACTTCCTTTGCCCACCAAGTTATCCTTAAATTTTAAACTGCCTTTGGTTTTGAATTCAAAATAAATTCCTTTAAATTTTCAAATAACTTTGAAATAGGACCCTTTTATTCAGATACATTAAATAATATTATTTATTATTTCTTTATCTCTTTCAAACAAATTCCAAATTCCAGACTTAGATTTTAAAACATCATAATTTAGATCATCTTCATTTCCAATTTATAAGTCATTCTCACCTAAATGTTTACTTCTTAAACCATTTCATTTTGCTTACTCATTAACACACATTTCATTATTAGATACAACAACCATTCATTTTAGTAACCAAGATTATCATATCTGGAAACCAATTCATTATTATCTTATTCTGATAACATTTCTACAAATTCAGGATTTTAACTTCAAATTTGGATCCATTTCAAACTTATCTTCATTCAATTTCAATTTGGTTGTACTACTACTTCCACTTAATTCTCATTATTTTATTTAATTCCAATAATCAACAACCAATTTCTTTAATATATTTAATAATATGAAAAATTATTTGTTTATATATCAAAAGATAAACTTATATGAAAATCATTTTTAAAATCATTTTATTAGAAAATAACAAATACGCCCTCATATATACTACACTCAACTGATTCTATGGTACTATTGACCCTATCCTTAATGAGTAAACCCACCAGAGCCAAGGTTCTCGCTTAACCTTCAGCTTTGATACCAAAATGTAAAGACCCAAAATTTTCGACTTCGAAAATTCCAGATTGTTAGAGAAAACAAGAAAAAAGAAGAAAGAAGGAGAACAGAAAACAACAACATGTCACATTCGCAGCGGACTAAATATAGTATCAAATAATAGCATTTTGATAAAGAAAAGATGTAATTGTTACTTTACATACAATTCATCAGAGTTACAACCATATACACATAACTGGACAGTTATGTCAATCTGTTCCAGACTACAATTTATAAAACTCTCAAATACACAGCGGTAAACTCCATACATTCCTGCCATCCTGCTTTCCTCCTGGGCTCCAGAACGTCCTTGCCTAAAAAGCTGTAAAACTCACTCTGACCCGAGCATTACATCAAAGTAACATCCGGGTCAGCCTGGAAACCAGCGTTAGTAAACCCATCAAACAATGAAATACTAAACATAAAACTTATTTAAGACCCAGGGTAATCCCGTTCTTCACTTCAAGTTCATAACTTGTTATAGTGAACACATATTTCACACATTAATATCTAAGTACCAAACTTAGTTTTAATGGTCCAGTTTACTTAAATTATTCCATTCCATCCTATTGATTTCACATATCAATCTATAAAGAACCATTGTAGGTTACAAATCAAAGTGGGTTCGGGTATTTACTGATACCCGACCTCGGTCTCTTCGAATTCAATACCATCATGACCCAAGTTTATTTAAGTGAATACAATTCAAATTTTAAATACAGGATGTCACTTTTAAACAACAATTCTTCATCGATAAATAACCACATTATCACTGTTCAAACCAATATATCATATCACAAAAATTTCATATCAGAAATATCAACCAATCATTCATAAGCAAGATTAATTAGTCACAACATTTCTAATTAAATCAAATTAATTACTTTGATCACTTTTAATCTTGCTTACTTAACAGTAATTAATTACAAACCATTAATCAATCATCCCTTAATTATCCTCTCCAATTACATTAAGTAATTAGCCTTTAATTAATTACCCAAATTAATCTTCTACCCATTCACATTAACTACATTTATCCTTAATTAAGTACTCAAATTAATTATCCGATAATTACTTACGTTGATTAATTATCCTTTAATTAATCATATTCATTTATTTATCTAATCCTTTAATTAATTTCATTAATTAACCCATTAACTAATTACAATAAGTAATTAATCCTTAATTAGTTCCATTAAGTAATTTTCGTTAAATAAATCATATTTAGTAATTACCCATTAATTACCTTCCTTAATTAATGGCATTTAGTAATTACTTTCATTATTATCACTAATTAATTTCATTAAGTAATTAACCTTTAATAGATAAATCATCTTTTAAATTAATTACCTTAATTAATTAATCACATTAATAAATCAATCTTTTAAATTGATTACACAAATTAATTAAACTTTATTAATTATCTAAATAATTAAATTAATAAATTATTTTCTTAACTAATTAATTACTTAATTAATTAACCTCTAATTATAAATTAATCTTAATTACTTAATTAATTAATTCTTAATTATCAATTAATTAATCTCTATTTAATTAATTATAACTTTAATTATAAATTAATTAGTTCTTAATCATTAATTAATTAAACTAATTAATTACTCTTAATTACTTCATTAAATTAATTAGTCATTTATTATCAAAACTTTAATTAACTTTAAGAAAAATCTTTATCATTGTTTATGACTTGCTTAACATTAACATTATTTAAATACATATTGTCTTTAATTAACACTTAATTTAATTACTAAATTAAGTCTTTAAGAATAACATAAAAATAATATTATCTTAACAAATTTAAGCTAACAAAACATATAACTTCTTTAATCAAATAATTAAAAAACATTTACCTATAATAGTTTAAAGTAGGCTTAATTTAAATTTAAAACATGCTTTATAAAATAATAAAAAACTATTTTAGAACCTGCTTCGGGTCCAACCCGAGTCCCTCCCGAGTCATGCCCCAATAAATCACCTTCTTTTTTTTCAAAACTGATAAAAAAATTAAAGTTAAAACCCGACCCTGGTCTCTTCGAATTCAATACCATCTTGACCCAAGTTTACTTAAGTGAATGCAATTCAAATTCTAAATACAGGATGTCACTTTTAAACAGCAATTCTTCATCGATAAATAACCACATTATCAGTGTTCAAACCAACATATCATATCACAAACATTTCATATCAGAAGTATCAACCAATCATTCATAAGCAAGATTAATTAGTCACACCATTTCTAATTAAATCAAATTAATTACTTTAATCACTTTTAATCTTGCTAACTTAACAATAATTAATCACAAACCATTAATTAATCATCCCTTAATTATCCTCTCTAATTACATTAAGTAATTAGCCTTTAATTAATTACCTAAATTAATTTAACTTCCACCCATTCACATTAATTTCATTTATCCTTAATTAATTACTCAAATTAATTATAAGATAATCACTTACATTGATTAATTATCCCTTAATTAATCATATTCATTTATTTATCTATTCCTTTAATTAATTTCATTAATTAACCCATTAACTAATTACACTAGTAATGAATCCTTAATTACTTCCATTAAGTAATTTTCCTTAAATAAATGATATTTAGTAATTACCCATTAATTACCTTCCTTAATTAATGACATTAAGTAATTACTTCATTATTATCACTAATTAATTTCATTAAGTAATTAACCTTTAATAAATAAATCATCTTTTAAATTAATTACCTTAATTAATTAACCACATTAATAAATCAATCTTTTAAATTGATTACACAAATTAATTAACCTTTATTAATTATCTAAATAATTAAATTAATTAATTATCTCCTTAACTGATTAATTACTTAATTAATTAACCTCTAATTATAAATTAATATTTATTATTTAATTAATTAAGTCTTAATTATCAATTAGTTAATCTCTAATTAATAAATTATAACCTTTAGTTATAAATTAATTGATTCTTAATCATTAATTAATTAAACTAATTAATTACTCTTAATTACTTCATTAAATTAACTAGTCATTTATTATCAAAAATTTAATTAATTTTAAGAAAAATCTTTATCTTTATTAATGACTTACTTATCGTTAACATTATTTAAATACATTCTATCTTTAATTAACACTTAATTTAATTACTAAATCAAGTCTTTAAAAATAACATAAAAATAATTTTATCTTAACAAATTTAAGTTAACAAAACATATAACTTCTTTAATCAAATAATTTAAAACCATTTATCCTATAGTAGTTTAAACTAGGTTTAATTTAAATTTAAAACTTGCTTTATAATCTGAAATCCTAGTCCCTCCCGAGTCATGCCCCGAGAAATCACCTTCTTTTTTTTTTCAAAATTTTGTTAAAAAAATTAAAGTTATAACCTGAAACATGATATTCTCTCGCGATCGACTCGAGTCCATACTCGAGACACCTACCCAAAAACCCCAGCCTCCATTCGAGTCACATCACAACCCAAAAACCTGACACATCCAACTCTGTCGTGCACATGCACCGGCGATCCAGTTATCTCCGACCACTTGTGACACCTCAAGCATATCGACGATCACCCTTACATTAATTCTCGACCACCCAAATATTATGACAATCCCACGATCAAAATCGAGCAAACTCGAGCAACCTGAAACAAAAACCCTCGCCTGAAACTCCCTCGAATCCACATCGCTGACCACCGGAAGTCCTGAGACTCCGGCCATACACTCTCCGGCCCTCCACACAGCCATCCCCCTTGGTCCGATGCAACTCAAACAACCAGAGATGCCGCAATGATCTCATTTCCAGACTCGATCATTTTAGGGTTAAAACCCTTCTCCGATCGATTGTCGACGCCACGATGGCTGAGAAAGTCACCTACCAATTTTTCCTAGCCTCGATAACTTCCCAGCAACCTCCATATGAAACTTCACCACCCCGAGACCACCGATCGCCAGAAAACCCTCAAAAACCACTTTCTGGTTAACTTAGAATTACTCACATGATTCAAAACTAAAAATAACGATTTTATTTTAAAAATCGTATTTTTCAAAGTCGATACAAGTTGTATACTTGAATTAGAAAATTAAAATGTTTGGTTTGTAACATGTTTAAAAACTTTCTGTTTTTCCCAACTCCCAGATAAAATCCTAACTAATTTATCTCAAAATTATTTTTAAGACTTCATCTATGTTTAAACAAAAAAAGTTGTTCGAAAACTAAAACCAAACATAAAACAGGTGCAGAGATAGTGAGTTTTGATCAAAATTTTGAAATTTTGTAATAAGAGACAGAGTTGAACAGACATGCACATTACAACCACGTATATAAACACATGCAAGGCATAATTTATCCCAAAAATCCATATGCAATAGATTTTTAATTACTTAAGCTTTTTAACTAAAATGTTTACTCACACGTTATTAAAGAACAGAGAAGAGTTTTGGAATCTGAAAAGCTTTTGATGATTTAAACTGGATCTTGGACTTGATGGTGATCTGATCTACTCTGGTTTCTTTACTTAATGAATTTTCTTTGAGACTGAGTTGAACTAGAATTTTGTTGAGCTTCAGTTTGAAACAATTTTGAAAGATTTTGTTTGTCCCTTGATCTACTTGAATTTGTTTACTGGTTAATTACGGGCTTTGGTTTTTTTTTTTTTTTGAAATTGAAGATCAAAGAGAAATTAAAAGATAGGGATAGAGAGATGTTTTTATAACTTGCTTAATTCATAAAAATATATAAATAACACTTGTTATAATTATCTTGCCATTTGTAATTTGCATGCTATATTGACTTACATTTGTTTAAATTGTATTTTGAAATTTTCACACTTGTATACATTGTTTTTAATATGGTTTTTATATAATTTTTATCTTAATTTTATATATTTACATATGTTCTTTTTTTCCTTTCTCTTTTTATATAAACTTTTTAATAAATTTCTATTTTATTAACACATTTTCTTAATTTATTTTTATAAAATCCTTAAAGAAAATAATATAGAACTAATTATACTAATAAAAGTCAAATATATAGGATTTTAAATCCATTTATTTTAAGATATTATTCTTTTGAATTTCAATCTCAAATTAAAATTAAATTTAAAATCAACTCATATAAATATATTTTTAAACAACACATATTTAATTTGTTTGAAAATAAAAATTTTGCTAATTTTAAATAATTATATGAGGAGATTACCAAATAAACATTTATCCAGAGATAAATATTTACTATTAAATTATTTGTTCAATCAATAATTCAGTGTTCTTAATAGCTAAAATCAATAATATCTAATTAACTAATGCCCAAAAATCCGGGTTATCACACATGTATGTTTTTTGTTGTTCTTATCTCCAATTTATTGATGTATTGATGTTAGTTTGGGACATGCCGAAATATACAAATATTGACTTTGATTTGTATTGATTTGATCTCCACTTTAGGTATTACTTTTACTTTATAGAAGATGTTTGTAATAATACCTTGAAAATAATACATGCTTATATTTTGTAGTTTTTTTTTCACTGTATGATCAGTATAAGTGCACGATGTATCGATTTTTCAACAACAATTTGCCATTGACAATTATTATAACTAAGTTGGATTCTATATTTTGAGGTTAAATAAGAAGAGATTATTTTTTGTATTAATTGAATATGTTATGTTAGAAACTTCTATTAGAATAACATATAAGTATATACCTTTATATTTTTATAACTAAACATCATAGGCATCTTCTATGCATTGCTTGTTTGAGTTATTGTTTAGATTGCTTATTGATGATATAATTAGTTATACAGTATCACCAAATTTTTGTACAGTTTGATCAGGTGATGACCGATATAAACCGTTTTTTTAAATTAAAGTTAAAAAGCAGCTTTAAAATTTTCAAAGCTTATAATAAACTTTGTCTACTACTAACATATCATACTCCTGTGTCACTTTTCATTAAATACAATAGACTAAGACAACAGACTAATATAATCACAATAGGAGCCTACGTCACTTTGCACTATTTTGGATCTGAACCGTGTCACTTTTCTTATTTTGTGAGTCTTGATATGTATCTTCCTATGTTTTGTTTCTTAAATTTATTATCAAATTCCCTTATATTACCTTCATTTTTCAATGTTTTTCTAGTTATATTTGTTGTAGTATATATTTGTAGCATCCTCTACTTGGAGGCCCAAATCTAACTGCTATGGATGCTACGGTCATCCATAGTTATTAATTTTCGGTGACCAAATGCGGTAATGTTAGGTACATTGATATACCATAAACACATGAATATGAAATTTTTTAAAATCAATTTAAAAATAATTTCTCATTTCATTACAAATAGCATTTTAGACTCATACATATGCCATGTTCAGAGAAATTACAATTTATTACAAAATACACCAAGTGCGATATATGAAGATGCCCCTTGGTTGATCAGAGTCTAAATATAGGTAGTTAAATAAATTTTCCCTCACATCCAAATAACGGAGTGGATAATAGATAGAATCTCCAAAATAGCTAGCTTGCCTCATGCACGTCTCCGAAAGCTTATTCGTCAATTAAAACCTAAAAAACTATTACCCTCAGCCTACTCAAATTAATTTTGAGCACCCAAGAGTTTAAGGGAAAAAATATAAACTTCGAGTCGGATAAAATATTTGGTGTGAATGATAATATACCATCTCAAACCAAATAAATATCCAACGAGACCATTCATCTAAGTGGAATCGGTTTTCTGCTCGCTAGTACCTTAACCAAAAACTAATTAACTATATATTGTGCACCTGCATCCATAATGGTTAAAATATAACATAATTTCGTGGGAGGCAATTATTCAGTATATCCTGGATTACTCATCCCCATTCATTTGACTATCTGTCTCAAGTTATAGTTTCTAGGGCCACTACTACCCTATTAATTTTCATGGGCAAACTAATAACATATTCTAAGCTTATGGACTATCGCCCGGTTTCATAGTTTTCATGATATTACTAAAAACCTATTGGTGTCTACCAATAACATCATCCAATCATAGTTTTCATGGGCTGACCATAAACCTACTGGGTTCTCCAATAACATCGCTCAGGTCATAATTTTCATGGGCTGACTATGAACATATTGATCTCTATCAATAACCTATTCCGGACATAGTTTTCATGAGATCACTAAGAACATATTGGTCCCTGCCAATAACATTTCTCAAGGGAGAGTTTTCATGGGTTATAACTTTTTATATGTGTTGAATTAAGGTATCTAACCTATTCCATTATTTTCGAATGATGGTTTCCCTTTCCGTAGAGTGGTCATAATATAGAAATGGACTTATCTTTATAAAGTTATAAATATTTTAAGTTTTGAAAACATAGTTGTTGAAAGGGTACTAAAGCAACAAGTGGCGGGAGAGGTTCAACTAACATTGGAAAAGGAGATTCCACCGGCATCAGAGAAAAGAAGGTTCCTCTAACATTGGAGAATGGAGGTTCGGCCGACATTGGAGAAAGAGGTTTCCTCCGACACTAGAGAAAGGGAGTTTAGTGGCAGATTCATAATTAACGTAAAAACTGTTATTTTCCTACAAAAAGTATATTCTTTACACCTACTCTTATTATTTGTCAAATTCCTATTGTTTATAGGTATACTTTATTAATTTCTTTGCAGAAAAAACTGCTTTAATCAGATTTCACGATTCCCAAAACTATTTTCAAATAATTAAATTATATTAATATTTTAATATAATTATAAAGCCTTTCCAGTTTAGAGAATTCAAAATAAATTGTAAACACTTGGAAAAAATGGCCAAAATTCACCAAAAATTTAAAACAACATTTTCTTTAATATATAACGATTTCGCGAAAATTCATTATTTTATTATTTTTAATAATTAAAGTCCAAAATAAACGCTCTATTCACCTTAGGAAATTCATAAAATATTCATATTAATTCCTATTCATTGTTTAAGGTCATTCAATAAGGTTTTTCTCTTGAAACCTGCCATAATAATTTGACAAAAGTCCAATAAATCGCCATCATGCAAACAATGGTAAAATCAACCATATCATCATCAAACAATGTGGAATACATCAAAAATCCAAAATATAACACATATGAATGAGATGGATACCATTATTACCTTGTTTCGAGAAAAAGAGTTGAGATTTGAGTTGTTGATTTGATTCCTCTTAGCTTTAACTTGATTCTCTAACTTTTCTTCCTTTAGAAGCTTTAGCAATGACCTTTTCTTTGCTTTTGTTTTGTGTGAACGTAAAAATTAATGATAATATGAGGGTAGAAGGGTTTATATTTTGGAAATGAAGCGTATTCCTATTTTTCCTCTCTCATAAATCTTTCTACTTATGTTTAAGTCAAAACAATCTTATATGTTGATTACTCGAGGCCTTACCCAATTAATTATCAAATCTCATCTTCTTTTCACGCCACACATTATTCTATTTAATTAATATAATTAAATCTCCTAAATAATGTTAAATATATTTAGGGTGTTACGGGCTCCTCCCTTAAAGATTTTCGTCCTCGAAATTCATAAGGACTACTAACAAGCATATCAAACATGCCAACAAAGCTAGTATATCACACCAGCGAAAAGTCTATACAAAAATATATATAGAACATATCCTCGTAATAGCCTGGGATAAGTATCCAAAATCATATTTTATGTTTCCTAAGTATAGTCCTTCTCGTTGTCGCCCCACTGAACTTTTATCAACTTGATTGTCTTGTTTCTTAACCACTTCTCATCTCTCCCTACAACCCGAACTGGTTGCCTAACAAAAGTCAGATCTAGTTTTACTATTAAGTCTTCCATTGTAGTAAGAGGGATAATAGTCTCTAGATTATATACATACTTACGAAGATGAGACACATGAAACACATTTTGGACACCTGCCAAAATGCTCGGTAACTCTACTCTGTATGCGGGCTTTCTGATCCGCTCAATGACTAGGAAGGTCAAACATATCTCGGTGCCAATTTTCCTGACTTTCCCAATCGTACCACATCCTTCATCGGCGATACTTATTTAAAAACCCATCTCACATTGAGAACTCTAGATCCTTACTCCTCTTATATGCGTAACTGCTTTGTTTAGACCGAGTTTCCTTCGTCCTACCTCGGATCAACTCTATCTTCTCTGTTGCTTCTTTCACTATATCTAGACCAAGAACCAATCTGTCTTTGGTCTCTAACCAACATGCTGGTGATTTGCATGGCCTTCAATATAAAGATTCGAAAGGTGCCATCTCTATACTAGCCTGGTAGTCATTATTATAGGAAAATTCAACCAGGTGCAAATGGTCTTTCCACAACTCACCAAAATCTAATACACAAGTTTTCAATAGATCCTTGAGTATCTTGTTGACTCACTCCATCTGTTTATCCGTCTATGGGTGATAAGTGGCACTCATCTTAAGCTCGATTACCAATATTCCTTGTTCTCTTCCAGAATTTACTAGTGAACAAGGCATCTCTGTGCTGACTATGCTACTAGGAATCCCATGTAGTCTGACTATATTCTTTACAAATAATTTAGCTAGGACATGTGCCGTCCTAGTTGATTTGAGTGGAATGAAATGGGCACTCTTGGTCAGCTTGTCCACTATGACCCGTATACTTCCATTTTCTCGGTTCGACCTCGGCAACCTATCTGTAAAATCTATGGATATTGAATCTCATTTCCAAACTGTTAAGTCCAAAGGTAGAAGTAATCCACTCAGCTTTTGATGTTCGGCCTTCACGTGTTGACAGTTCACAAACTACTTTACCCACAAGCCAACATCCCTCAATATATCTTCTCAGTAGAAGCTTCTCTCTTCATATCCTAATACATCTTGGTCCTCCCGGGATGAATTGTCAATTTTGATCAATGATATTATCTAAGGACCTCCTTCCTTAGGTTTTCTACATTCGGGACACACAACCGACCCTTCTTTCTCAACCACCCTCTTTGGTCAAGAATAAAATCCATCAGATCATCAATCTCGATTTTGGCCTCTAGCCTTCTAATCTTCTCAGCTAACACTGGGTCATCGTTCTGCTTAGATGTAATCCTTCTAATCAATCCCGGTCGAACTTCCAAGCAGGCCAATATGGCAACACTCTGACTAGAACTAGCAATAGACCTTAATTGCACACTGCAGGTAGTCAGCGCCTCAAGATCCTTCCATTCGACTAATATGGCTAACACTACACTTTGATGTATCCCGCTAAGTGCATCCGCAACCTTATTACCTTTTCCTAGCGTGTACACCAAAGTCATAAGGTGCTAAAAAATCCAGCTACTTATGCCATCTCATATTTAACTCCTTTTGAGAGAAAGGTATCTTAAGGATTTATGATCAATATATAACTCGAACCTCTCCCCCAATAGATAGCGTCTCCATATTTTCAATGTGAAGATTATCGCAACCAACTCTAATTCATGAGTAGGGTATCTCACTTCATGGGGTCTAAGCTATCGAGAAGCGTAGGCAATGGCCTTACCCTTTTGCATCAACATAGCTCCTAATCTGATTCCACATGCATTGGTATACACTACTAGTTCATGATCCCAGTATAGAACTACTAACACATGTGCATTGGTCAATAAATGCTTTAACTTAAGGAATGCTTCCTCGCATTTGCTAAACCAAGAAAATTGCACATCCTTCTAGGTCAGCCTAGTCAAAGGAGCTGCTATCCAAAATACTTAATAAACATCCGGTAGTAACCAGCAAGCCCAAGGAAACTGCTGATCTCAGTCACCGTCTCTAGTCTTTTCCAGTTATTAGTGGCTTCAATTTTATCCGGATCAACTAGGAGAACACTTAGCTGATGGAACCTTGTTGCCAAATCCGACTGGGAGAACATTATAGCTCCATTCAACTGATCCAACTAATCATCGATTCTTGAAGAATGATAATTATACTTGATCGTCCTTTTGATCAACTTGCTGTAGTCAATGCACAACCTTAGAGATTCATCTAGCTTCTTTACGAATACCACAGCTGCTCCCCTAGGAGAATTGCTTGGTCTAATAAAGCTCTTCCCTACCAAGTCCATTAGCTGCACCTTTAGCTCTTTCATCTCAGTAGGTGTCATCTGGCTAGGTGGTCTACTTACAGGTTCTGCCCCTGGCATAAGATCTATCCGAAGCTCGATACCCGATCTAATTATTCTTATACATCCATCACTGTTTGTGCTGAAATTGGTCACAAACCCTAAAAGCCGCAAAAACACCAATGATTACACACAGATCCATAGTACTCAAACACAGATCTTAGATCCAGATAAAGTAGAGAATAAAAATGAAGAAACAGTAAAGTTAAAATGGAAGAAAGCAAGAAAGAACACAAGGTTTATAGTGGTTCAGCAATCCGGCCTACGTCCACTTTGAATCGGCCCTTTTATCCCTTATATATCGTATTTACAATTACAAGCCTTTGAAAATCAATAGCAAAAATGGTAGAGTTTTGCTTAGGAGAGAAGAAGAAGATCCCTTTTTTAGTTGCCATAGGACTCCTATTTATAGGTGTAGATCCAAAAATATCCCCTCAAAACCTGGAATACCTCTTCTCATTCGCAAGTGGGCCCACCAGACCGATCCAGAGCGATTTGGGATCGATGCGTGTTCAATTCATATCAATCCAAAAGTGGTCCAACCGCGTCAAGATCGATCATGGGTGTTCTTGAATGCATCAGGAAGCTCCTCTAAAAACTTCATAGCGTTTAGACTCGTAGATTATGAGTTATGATCGATACAGGTTTATGTTCACCGGTTGACTATCGCATTCATATCCATGAATCTCGTATCCATCACCTTCATATCCATCATCCGTTCTTGTCTTCGTATCGATCGGACACTGCCCTCTTTGTATCGATACTTGACCACTCCGTAAGCACATGCCTTCATATTTATTCAACCTGCTTCTTTTGTATCCATGTTGTTCATATCGATCTAAGCTTTTATTATGGACCGATACGAACAAGACCAACATGAACTCTGTTTTCATATCCATCCTCCGAGTATATCCTTCGTATCGACCAACGCTCAATCGATAAGAGTTACTCATCCAGACTCCCTGTGACCATCGTTCTGCTCTTCGTGTCGATCCCCCCTTTGGTCAATACAAAGTATTTTTCCAAACTTGTACCGTGTCCAACCAGATCGATGCATCTTTGGTCGACTCGAACTGAACTGCTGGATCCGTCTTTGATCGATACGAAGATATCGATCTAGAACCATTCCTTACCAATATTGGTTCATCGATATCTCGAGTGTACGAACTCCTATTGACCTAAAATTTGAAATGTAGCCTCTCCTAGCCTTATTCATTGTTCCCAATCGATCTCGTCTTGATTGGAGCTCATCCAAATTTTGACGACATCGATCATAGCATTGTTTCCAATCGATCTTCAATTTTGATATCCATCCTTTCCAGCCAATCTGTCGGTATCCCGGCCTTGACCAAAAGGTGGAATAACAATTACATTTGGGAAAGCACAAGCCCTGACTTCTCCACCGTGTATGCAATTCGGTTATGGCCGCTGGTGTGTCTCAACGACTATTCCCTATCCACGCAACATATTATTGAATCGTAGCTATCTAACCAATCCACACCCAATATGATCTCGAAACCTTGGAAATCAAAACTTTCAAACTACATGCAAACTTTTGACCTATAATGTCAAGTTTGAAATAATCACATCTCATTCCTAGAATTGCATATCCTCATATTCGATTCGCAACTCTTAAGGAAATAAATAGGTATGATGGTTCTCGGCATAATTTATCTATCAAACATCGAGATATAAATGAATGTGATGCACGAGTATCAAATAATATCCTATCTAGTATACTATGAATCAAAAGAATACTCTCCATCACGAATTTCCCATTCTCAGCTGTTGTTGGTCTGGAAGAAAATGGTTCCAATGCAAAAACTTTTCCCTTGTCTTCTCTAACCGGTTCTGGACACTGACTTTTGTAATGCCTGATCTGGCTATAGTTGAAGCACTTCACTCCTTTCTTATCTGCTACCTTCTTTCCTTTTCCAGTCTGACATTCATAAGAAAAATGTCCTTTTCTTTCGCACTTTGTAGCAAACTACATCGGTCTTCCCTTTCTTGGCTGTTCCTTCTTTCTACGCTCTTTTTAATTTAAAGAACTTTCTCTTCATTTCCTAGAGATCTTGAACCTCAACCGACTTCCCTTTACTAAATGTAGAGAGCATCTCTACATTTCTGATAGCCATCACCACTACGACATTGCTTGGGTTACGGAGATGTGGCATGGTTGCCCTAGTAATCTCTGGCTTCAGTCTTCGAATAAACTTTTCATTTTTCTTGATGACCGTGTCAATCATAGCGTATCTATATCTTGAATAGCTCATCAAATTTCATGGCATATTCGATTACCAACATCTCCACCTACTCTATATACATAAAATTGCTCATCGATGCCGATTTTGCCACTTTAGATAAAAACCTCTCTTCGAATTTCCTTCGAAACTCAGCCAAAGTTAATTCTTCTTTATATACTCCAATAGTATCCCCTTTCACCAGTATAATGCTGCTCCATGCAACCTTTTAGAAGCAAGTCTTGGCTTCTATTCATCATCAAATCCCAAGTCAGTAAAAATTCGTTCATTGCACAATAACCAATTTTATACTTCAACGACATCCTTCATTCTAAAAAACGGCTTCCTTCCAAGACTGGTGCAATCCCTACTCCGCTTGGCATAGTTATTGCCAATTGGGGCCACAGGATTTGCTCCCCCAACATTCACAACATTTCCCCTAGCTGCTCTCGCTTGCATCAGATTGACGAAGAACTGATACATCATCCCTATATCTATAGCCGGGGTTCTGGCACCTACGTTGGCATTTGCGTTTGGATGAGCATTTGCCTATCAACCCGGATTCCTCCTGATATTGGGTTGAGCATTTCCATTAGTTGTGATGCTTCCCCCACTCAGACTTCCTCTTCCATTTCCTATCTAAATCTTTCTCGTATATCTACATACGTGCCTTAGTAAGAAATAGAAGAACGGTCTAAGAGAACGGGGAATACATACTTATATATATATATATATATATAACAAATGCAAGTACATCACTATAGCATTAACCCAAACCCCAGTCTCATTCTCTGGTTCATTAGGTTATGTTTTGAAAATCTTTACATTCAAATTTATTTTAAATTTGCATAAACCTAAGCTCTAATGCCAACTTGTGACATCCCCCATTTGGAAGCCCAAAACTAACTACTATGGATGCTACAGTCATCCATAGTTATTAATTTTCGGTGTCGAAATGCGGTAATTTTAGATACATTAACATACTAGAAACACATGAGTATGAAAAATTTTAAACTCAATTTAAAACAAAATTTTCATTTCATTACAAATAGCATTTTAGATTCATTGCATAATCCCATACGTAAGCTACATTCAGAGAAACTACAATTTATTACAAAGTACATCAAAAGCGACATATGAAGATGCCCCCTTGGTTGATCAGAGTCTAAGTATAGGCAGTTAAATAAATTTACCCTTACACCCAAATAACGCAGCGGACAATAGATATAATCTCCTAAATAGCTAGCTTGCCTCGTGCATGTCTTCGGAAGCTTATTTGTCAACTAATAACCTGAAAAACCCTTACCCTTAGCCTACTCAAATTAATTTTGAGCATCCGAAAGTTTAAGGGGAAAACCTAAACTTCGAGTCAAACAAAATTTCTAGTGTGAATGATAATGTACCATCTTAAACCAAATAGATATCTAGCAAAACCATGCCACTGAGTGGAATGGCTTTTCCCCCCGTTAGCACTTTAACCAAAAACTAATTAACCCTATACTATGCACCACCACAATGGTTAAAACATAACATAAAATAATGGCATGCAATTATACAATATATCCTAGATTTACCATCCCCATTCATCAGACTATCCGTCTCAAGTTATAGTTTCTAGGGTCACCATTACCCTATTAGTTTTCATGGGCTAACTAATAACCTATTCCAAGCTTGTGGACTATCGCCCGGTTTCATAGTTTTCATGACATTACTAAGGAATTATTGGTGTCTATCAATAACGTCATCCAATCATAGTTTTCATGGGCTGACTATGAATCTATTGGATTCTCCAATAACATCTCTTAGGTCATAGTTTTCATGGGCTAACTATGAATCTATTGATCTCTATCAATAACATATTCCGGATATAGTTTCCATGGGTTCACTAAGAACCTATTGGCCCTTGCCAATACCATTTCTCAGAGGATAGTTTTGACGGGCTATAACTTTTTATAGGTGGAATTAGGGTATCTAACCTATTCCATTGCTTCCAAATGACGCTTTCCCTTTCCTAAAGTGGTCTTAATAGAGAAATGGACTTACAGTTTAAAGGTTATACATATTAAGTTTTGAAAATATAGCTGGCGAAAGGGTGCGAAAGCAACAGTGGTCGAAGGGGTTCCACCGATATTTGAGAGGAGGGTTCCTTCGACATTGGAGAAATGGGGTTCCATCGACAATGGAGAAGGGGGTTCCACCAACATTGGAGAAACGGGTTTCCACCGACATTGGAGAAAGGGAAAGGGGTTTCTTCGACATTGAAGAAAGGGTGTTCAGTGGTAGACTCGTAATTAACATAAAAACTGCTATTTTGCTACATAAAATATATTCTTTTCACCAACTCTTATTGTTTGTCAAATTCCTATTAGTTAAAGGTATACATTATCAATACCTTTATAGAAAAACTACAATCAGATTTTGGGATTCCCAAAATTATTTTCAAGCCATCAAATTATATTAACATTTTAATATAATTATTAAGCCTTTCTAGCTTAGAAAATTAGTAATAAATCGAAAACACTTAGAAAAAAATCCCAAAAATTCACAAAAAATCTGAAATAACATTTTCTTTACTATTAAAAATTTTTGAGAAAAAATTCATTATTTTATTATTCTTAATAATGAAAACCCGAAATAAATTCCCCTTCATCTTAGAAAATTCATAAAATATTGCTGTTAATTTCAAAATATATGAAATTGAAAAATAATCTCTAAAATTATGTTATACACAACATATCCAAAAATAAAGTCGTGTGGAGGTCATTCACTAGGGGTTCCCTTGAAACCTATCAAAATAATTTCATAAAAATTCCAATAAATCACTATTCATACAAACGATGGTAAATTCAACCATATAGTCATCAAACAATGCAGAATAGATCAAAAGTCTAAAATTTAACACATACAAATGAGATGGGTACCATTATTCACCTTGTTTTGAGAAAAAGAGTTGAGATTTGAGTTGTTGATTTGATTCCCCATAGCTTTAACTTAATTCTCTAACTTTTCTTTCTTTAAAAGCTTTAACAATGGCCTCTACTTTGGTTGTGTTTTGGATGTAAAAATGAATGAGGATATGAAGGTGGAAGGTTTTATGATTAGGAAATGAAATATTCCTATTTTTCCCCTCTCATATATCCTCCCACTTATGTTTAAGTCAAACCGATCTTATATGTTGATTAATTAAGGCCTAACCTAATTAATTATCAAATCTCATCTTCTTTTCACATCACACATTATTCTGTTTAATTAACCTAATTAAGTCTCTAGCATAATGTTAAAAAAATTAGGGGTGTTACAATATTGATACTAAAATTTATGATGCATGGATCAAGGAAATAGTAGTGCACACAATGACCAGAATTCTTCTTCGCAACCATCTAAGAAGATGCGAAGAGGTCTAACAACCGGAAAGAAATATAAAATACATGAGCCAAAATTCATTAACTGGAGTGATAATGACAAACCCATTGGAAAGTGAAAGAATTATTATAGGACGTATACAGGCGATATAGTTAGAAGCAGAATCGATATCAATATTAAGAATTGGGATGGAGTTAGCCAAGGGATTAAGGACACCATTTGAGAAATGTTAAGTTACTATTTATTTGTAGATGGATAGTTTTCATTTTAATTTCATATTTTAAGCGTTTGACATTTATTTTTTTATTTTATATTATCTTAGACCGAGTTTCAGATCGATGACAAAACGAAAGGCAATGTGTTAAGCGATGTTTGTGAAAGGTGGAAGATTTTCAAAATGAAATTGGTTAGCTATTGTATTAGGAAGAAAAGAAAGCTTCGTAGGACTGTAAAGAGCCTTATGAATTTTGTGATGGTATTACACAAGCACAATGGGAAGCATTCAAAGTGGAACATGAAACGGAGGAATTTATGGTATTTTTATTTATTTATTATCCATTTGCATAAATAATTGAATATTATGCATACTATGAATTGACAATTTTTTGTCTTAAAAATACTTTACACACATTTTTTTATAAAGGGTAAAATATAAAATTTAACTATTATTATTTACCAACAGATAAGAAAATTATCAGTGTGTTTCAAAATTTATTGGTAGTATGATATAAGTATGATATGTCATGTGTATTTTTCTCATTGCATAATAGAAAAGATTATCCCATGTTTATATTTAAGTAATGATAAAAAATTTATTTACAACATAATTTGGTTTAATTTGATGCGGTATATCAAGAAAGATTTGCATTGTATAAAAAGATGGAAAAAATATAGATATAAAGGTAAAATCAAAATTTCAATTCAGAAATTAACAAAATTTGAGCCTTGATGGAATTCGCAGTCCATTGATAAAGTCTCATTTTTTACCATTCTTTCTATTTTCAAAGCTTCATTAAATGATTAGCTTTCATAACAAAAGCAACATTTCAAATGCATTTATTTAAAGTAAATAATTTGAATTTCACTATAGTTACATTTAGAAAGATATAAGCCGAAAGAAGATAATAATAACTTTAAACCTTTCTTATCAGTAATTAGTAAAGAAATATTTTGCTCACTATTTTCTAATATATTTAGGTATAAACTTATTTGAATAACTTAAATAGGAAAGGTTACTGAAATATGGTATTATATACTGGAAGAACATAATACCCCAAACTGAAAAAAGAACCAAGATTAACTACTTCACTATAAACAATCTGATAATCAATCATTTATTCCACCATTAACAACAGAGTATGCCAGTTTTTCAATGACTAGAAACATAGCATGGGATCTTCTTCTATCATTTGGTAAGTAGGAATCATGCTTTTACATCCATGTGAACATCATACTTTACATATATAATTTGAATATGTCGGCTTTACCCTATATATTCTATTTGCTTATTTGTGCCATCATTTATGCCATCAATTGTCTGAACTTTACTACTCGAACTAGATATTATTTTTATATTTTTATCTTATCATGTTTCATTTGCTATGCTATGCACCAGTCTTGCACCTCATTGGTTCCCATCAGCTGCATCAGACTTATATAAATGATACAAGGATTAATACTTCTATAATATTTTTTATGATATAATACTTCTTTTTATTGTTTATGTCCAAGGATCAACAAATTTATCATTTTAGAAATAGAAGTATGTAAATGATAAAAAATAAAATGATTATAACTATATACTTTTTACCGAATTTTATCAATATAAGGTATAAAAGTATAAATAGTTGGATAAATTAATAATATTTTTATAAAAATTGAATATAATAATCAAACGATAATGATAAATTTGCAGTTGGACAGAACTTGTATTAAAACTTAAATAGAAGCACTACAAAAATCATATTATGCACAAGATATCAAAAACTCTTTCCAATCCTAGTGCATATCAATATCAAATAAATGAGTGGACAACATGTGTACATATATTATAACATTATCATATATTTGGTAATAATTTGTACCAATGCATGCCTTGAAATTTAACGACTTGCATTATTGAAAATTTGAAACAGAAAATAAGCGAGAAGGCTACGAAGAGTCAGGCATGTAATGAGAATCTTCACTATTTGGAGGCAAGCTGGATATGTTGGGAAGAAGGTTAATTGTATAATCGAAGGCCATAATTCCTCAACCACAATACAAAGTGGACGTATTATGGATCAAAGCGTTGATTGGATTATGGTAATATCAAAGAAAGAAGTTGATGGAAATTATGAAATCCCTAATGAGAAAACTAAGTTAGTTTCAAAAAAAGTGGTACGACTAATTTAACATTTTTATTCTTTTAGTATGATTGCAAAACTTGATCTCTTAAGCATTACAGATGCACTTTAGTAGTGGATAGGTAAAAATTGGATGACAATCATATTATGTGACTATATCGATTGTGTAGTTTATAAACTGTTTAATAGAGTATCTTGGATGTTTTGCATGATGTGAAGTAATTAGATTTGAAAAATATATATATTCTAACTAAATACCGTTCAATGGAAATAAACTACAAGTTTATATGTCAAAATAATTATTACTACCACCAGCCGACCCTCTTTCCCAACTTAGTTTAAATTTTTGATTTGATGCATCGGTAGTTTTCAAAGATATAATAGTAGAACTCAACTTTACTTCAACTTGAATTAGATGGACTGCTTAATCATATAAATATTCAGTGTCTAAAAAGTGAAAAATACTCACTATTCTTGTACTTGAATTTGTATTTATGACATTTATATTACTATTTTTTATATACATATAACATTAACTTCAATATTAATACACTCATTGTTTGTTGACAGACTGAATGGAGATAAAAAGAAATTGAAGGGACAAGGGCTCCAAATAGGCATGATGATGTCTTAAATCGTGCTCTTGAAAAACGAGAGCATCTGGATCAAATAAGAGGAGTTGGTAGGACGGTCGGTATCTAAGACTTTTTTGGGAAGGGAGTGAAAATGAAAGGTCCATGAGGTGTAATATCAGTAGATGAGCTATATCTTATTAGCTAAGAAATAGAGGCTAAAATGAGGCAAGAAACGCTATAATGAGGCATGAAATAGTGGATAACGCGAGCCAAGAAATAAAGGCTAAAGTTAGGAAAGAAATGGAGGGTAAAGTGAGCCAAATGGAGTCTAAGATGCATACAACGGTTGAACAGCAGGTTGCAAACATTTTGAAGAGGATGGGAATGCAGACACTTATTTCTATGGAGGTCAACAAGATACCATCAGCTGGACATCGCAGTAGCTGCCAATCAGTACACCTGACCAAATTACAATTTGTAAATGAAACTTAAGAGACAGAACCCTTTGAAGAGTTGCAGATAAACAATTCAAAAGTTTATTTTAATTTACATTTATGATTTTATGCATTTGACAAGTGTAATTGAAAAATGATGGTTTTGTTCTTTCATTTTAGAAACTAACTATATGTCGTTTAGCTGTGAATTTGGACTCTAAAATTATCATAGTGGGTCGTGGCATGGTACATCCTGCTTTAAGGCCCAGAGATCAATGTCACAATCAACAAATATTGGCTGATCATGTAAAAGTTGAGACTGATGTGATGGAGTCAAGTCAAGGAACCCCACTTCCAGTTGTAACTAAACATCACATCATGATTGGTGAAGTGGTTGGTAGTTTTGTTCAATGGTTTAAATGTCTTCTGCTTCCAAGAGATGATGATATGGTAAGTATGAAAATTTTGTTTAGTCGACTATAGCGTACTACAAAATAAGGAATGCTCATATAGCTGATAACTGCATACATATGTTAGTATGTATTAGTATTGTTTTTTTATAAACAAAAAAGTTTAGGTTCACCACTACTTCAAAATATTGTACTATTGTAAAAAAAGTATTATATTATAAATTTCATGTTCTAAAAAAAAATTAGGTTCTAAAAAAATTCTATAATGGTAAAAAAAGAAATTTTAGGTTCTAAAAAAAAGTTCAAGTTCACCACTGCTTAAAAAGTTCCGGGTTTAAAAAAAGTTATTATTGTAACTACGTACATATGTAGCTGGTACCTTGCGTTATATCTTTGGTCTCTATATATGATAAATTTTAAAATAAATAATATATTTGACCATTATAACAATACCTTAATATACATACTTAAATTACATATCTGAATTGGTTCTAGCTATAGTTCGTTCACTATTACTTTGGAAGAAGCAACACACTGATTACTTTAATTAGATAAATTTTACTGAAATTTCATGCTCTCAAGTAGACAAAACTGAGTTTGATCAGCTCTCCATCAAGAATTTTTTATCCAGGAAAAAAATTGAGATGTACACTCTAAATTGTTTCAACTTTGGTTTATTTTCTAGAAAACCTTTCAAATGTTTGGTAATTATTGATTTGGTTAACCAATTAGCTACTTTTATGGGATCACCTTTATAATTAAGACAATAAAACTACTCATATTAAAAATGGCAATGGGTAAATTTTGCTTTTGTTTACCAAAAATAATCTTGAATTTTTTATAACTTAAGTACCATTTTTCATCCAACGACTCTGCTTTTTTAATTGAAAATGTTGTTAGTTAAATGTCAGTAAAGTATAAATCAACATTATTAGTACATTACATGTACATAAATGTATCAACATGCATGCATAATGCCAATTATATATTAATCTATTATGAAAATAGGGGGACTAGCCTAGGGATCCATATCTCAACAAAACAACATGTGATTGGAAGTAATAATGATTAGGCCATGAATCCAATAGGAAATGAGTCTGGAAAGAGCAATACAATTTTAGATAAAGGGATCCTTAAAACTTCAGCGAAGTAATGCCGATATTTCCATGACCTATAACATCCCGATATTTTCAAACATGTCGGACTTGAATTGCTCAAAATATTGAATTGTTAATTTTTAATTGGCAAAACTCTACATATGCAGTAAATAAAATAATCACATAATCATCGACACAGAGTAATATAATAATAAGCAGCGGACACAAATGATCAGTAATTAATGAAGCTACCACACTCATATATATATATATGTATGTATGTATAACAGAGTTAAACAAGATACAACAGACGACTCGAACACATAGAAGTCTGAATACAATAATCAATAAAAAAATTGAATATATCACTGGAGTAAACTGAAAGAAAAATACGTAGCTGGATCTCCAAGCGAAGCTCCAACTCCAAAGGTGAGTCTCGAATGCTGTGACACTCAGTCTGACCCGAGCATAAAGAAAAAAACACTGAAGTTAGGATTAACATTCTTATGTCAATAAGTCCAACTCAAGTGAAATATCAACTGAATTACAAGTAAATTAAAGGATGTTTGGGATAACCATCCTCTAAGGATCCGAAGAACTATTTACTATGCAGCAATATATGCTATTATAATAATGTCTATAGTAAAGTAAACTATTAAAATAGTGTTAAGGCTTTACCCATATTCCCCTTAACACATTTTATAGTGCCATAGTCTATATAGTACCATGATACCCAGTAAACTGGAGCTATTAGAGGGAACTCCATGGGTACGACAAAAAAAAACTTGTAGTGGTCTCGATATGGTAGGTGACACGGCACAACTAGGCAATGCCAGGATAGATATGCCAATTATACTTCCGGGCTGTTGGTAACGCAGAGCCGCAGCAATCACCCAACTCGAGCCACACTCCCAAATCAAAGATGAGCACCAAATCAATCACAATGTAATAAAATGGCAAACGATGGAGTGTGTTCGATCGGAGGAGCTACCTCACTTGTCCCGTCAATTGCTCCTGTTTTACCTACCTTATGCTAACTCACGAGAGTTAGGTCCACGTATATACCTCATATAGGATCATCGCCACCATCCTACTTTATTCTGGAATCTCCACCGCGTATACAATTGTAAAATGGTTTTCGGTATTGGAAGAGAGTATGACAATATCCGATCCTGGTCTCTTTAACAACCAAACGTTATTATAACACCATAGTCATTTAAAAATAGCTTATCCTTCAAAACCAAAATATGATATCATTTCAAAAACCATATCGATACGAAATCATTATTCACTTAAAAGATATCCATTTCCAAAACATAGCACTTTTAATGTTATAACATTTCCAAAATGCCAAAACTTCAAAATTGTAACATCTTGGAAATCGTAATACTTTAAAATCATAATACTTTGAAATCATAATACTTTGAAACATAACTTCCCACCCAAACCAATTTGATATAGAAAAATAGTATATATACACAATAAAATAATTTATAAATAAAATATTTTATATATAAAATAGTTATAATTTTAAATTGTTTATATAAAATAAAATATTTAGAATATTAAAATAGTTTATATTAAAAATAGTTTTAAATTAAAAATAGTTTACATTAAAAATGTTTTATATTAAATAGTTTATATTACAAATAGTTTTAAATATAATTTAAAAATACTTTATATAATAAAATAGCTTCATCAAATTTCACAAATCGATTCAAATCATGTAACGTCCCGGAAATTTTCGACTTTCGAAAATTCAACATCGATACTCACTTTATCGACTGCCGAGCAATCGAAGGCCGGAAACCCGAAATGTTATGGTTTAAGAAAAAGAAAGAGACAGAAGAAGATAGAACAGAATAGAAGAAATAACAGAACAACATCAGAATCTCACAATTCGCAGCGGAACAACATATAATAGATAAATGAATAATCTTTAAACAAAGAACTATATCAGTTATTACATTTCATCATATTACATTACATTACATCATCAGAGTGTACAACAACAAACAACATCAACAATGCAGTGGAAAAAGAAATACTATATGCTAGTAATACGCCATGCCATCCAGCTTGCCTCCAGCAACTCCTGAATATCCTGAATATCCTGATAAACCTTAACTCTTGACTGCCCGTGTGGAAATTGGTAGGCACCTAGAGTTTAGGAAGGAAAACAATAAACTCTGAGTCAGTCATGTGACTGGTGCGAGAACTCAAAACAGTTTATTTATCTTTAAAATCAAAATATAGGGATATTTTTAATTCGATTCGCAATGCTTTTAAAAATGAGACTACCATAAGGCCTCCCGCACACACACACATGCAAACGCAGAATCGGAGGAGATTTCTCCTTATGATAGTCAAAGATGCTTGATACGCATTAAAAGAACATTTGATATTATTACTAGTGCATAGTGTAGGCAAAATTCGTTTCGAAAATAGAATATAAATCTTAGCCAACATAGACATTTCGAACTATGTCTACTATAGCTACCATCCAAACAGTGGGGCGCCACCATAAGTGAATGGCAGGTCCTACAACTAAAACCGTACAAGGTTTCGTATTGGGAATTGGATTTCCAACAAATGGTCAGGCCAAGGAACTTCCCATTGCCACATGGAAACGCCTCTGGAATGACGTCCCGAGAACCAAACCGGATCTCTGCCAACACAAGGCCGGGTTACCCCTAACTGGGTAACTACTGACACGAATATGTCATCCCCCGATCGTAACCGATCTATCCGAGGATCCTCGATTTCCAACAACCACAAAAATATGCAGTAACAACATAGGTTAAATATCTGGGCTCCATACCATGATACCACCTCTATCCAGAAGGAATGACATACACTAAAGGGCGCTACCCCTAATAACCTTGCCGCATCCTTCCTGTTTTGACCATTTCCGGGGTGTGAGGTCCGACGAAGTCTCGTCCACAAAAACACACTTTATACAAAAGCCGTGCTTTGGGTCAACAAATGATCACAAAGATAAACGATCAAATAAATGATCCTATCACAAATGATCAACACAATGATCATTTCACAGCAACACTCTGCATGCCACACTACCAAATTGGGAGTATATCACTAATAACCTTCAACTATATAACCTCTAAGCTCGTACGTCTCAGAGAAGGGTATTAAGCTAAAAGAATAAATTCTCCACCACCAACAGAAATATATTTGAAAGAAATCAACTTTATATCTCAATTTGTAATGTCATACATACAATCATACAAGTCTGTTCCGGGATCGAACAGAACCGAAGGTACTTACAAAGAAGTTCTTGCAATCCGGATATTCACTAATCACGACCGGACTTTCCGTCACTAAGGGTGATAAAACATCTATATCGGAGATCAGCCGATGTAGAGTAACTCGACGGTAATCCTTCCGTTTTCACAAATACCCGGTCTTCAACACCGGTCATCAAATGCAATCCATAACGATGTATCACATACTCGGAATGGGTTATACGACCCCAAGGTCCTTTCCCGGCTAACCCGAATAGTAAGCGCTTATTTAAAAATAAGTGTGGCATTCAAATTCAACAATTCACAACAAATACCTATTTAAAGGTAAATATTGATAGTCAGATTATTTAACTATCAATAGGCATGCTCAACATCACCAAATCCAAATAATTTTCCAAATTATTTACTTTCCAAAATATCTTTACTAGATATATAATTTCCACACTTCAAACATTTGAAAACAATTCTTCAAATCACTTTTCCTTACTCGGAAATTTCTTTCATTCAACATGGTTCATTTAAACCAATTAAATAAATCCTTAACGATTTACTTTATATTTACGTTCCAAATCCGTAAATTTATTCCCACACTTTAAAAATAAATCAACGTTTATTTTTAAACTAATTCCCCCTCTCTTTTATAAATTCCATAGTGAATTTATAATCCCAAAATATCTATGATATACGATTTTCAATCGATTTTCAATATTCACTTTCAATTTACCTTACAAGGATACATTCTAAACATTCATTTCTCATTGGAAAAATATTTCCATACTTATTTAATAATAAGTACATCACAAATCTATTTATTTTCAATACTTAGAAAATATTCCATATACTTAATATCGAAATTAAGTATATATTTCATTCTTTAAGAAAATCATTCTCTTAACACATTTATTTGGGTCAAAAACGAATGTTGTGTAAAACATCGTTACGACGACCCAAAAATCACTAGTATAGGGATTTAAAGTTTAAATAGATATATAAATCCCAATACTATACAAAACATTTCCTTTCGGAAACCATTTACTATAACAACAGTGTTATAGTCTACCATTTCCTTCTAATTCTCGAAAACGTCTATTTCAACAATGAATGTTGAAATCTATGTATTCGATACTTAATGCATTTTAAAACGTCTTTAAAATCATTCACTTCATTTCAAAATGTTCCTTTCCCAAAACATATCCATTTCATTTAATTATATATTCACAGTCCAAAATCGTGAATATAATTCCTTTCATATATTCCTATATCCAACTTATCAAATTCAATTGATTTCGGATTTATAAACAACGTTTATAAACTCCATTTATATTTTTATAAACTTCTATTTATAAAGATCCTTTTTATATCTCATTTTAAATGCCAAAATCCGATTTATAAGTTAATCTCTTATAAATCTTTTATTTTACAAAACTTATTTATATTTATAACTTCACGATTTATAAATCTATAAATCTTCATTCACTTATAAAATCCATTTATATTTCCTTTTAACATTTATAAAACGGGTTTCACAATTCCTATATTTTTAATCCATAAATATCAATATTTTTAAATCGTTTATAATAATTCAAAATTCCCAATTTAAACCATTTCATGAATTAATTAACTATTTATTTCAAAAAAATCTCATTTATGTTATATTTCTCA
The DNA here is from genome assembly GCA_030765085.1 of Allium cepa. Lineage (NCBI taxonomy): Eukaryota > Viridiplantae > Streptophyta > Magnoliopsida > Asparagales > Amaryllidaceae > Allium > Allium cepa. The sequence continues at coordinate 474,549,792 of CM060929.1, forward strand.
AAAATCTTAATTTTTTTAACATAAAAATTTATAACGTTTTAATTATTTAAAGTGAATCAATTCAAAATTTAATAAAACATATACTTTGAAAAATCACTTTAAAAATTCCTTTTAAAACCAAAATTATTATTTAAAAACTCCAAAAAAGGATCCGATGATGTAACATCACCCAATAGTCAATCACGACATCCAAATATCATATATCGATATGATAATCAACAAATATCAAAATATCTGTAAATAAATCAATACAGTCGAGGAATCCAATTGGATCCCTCCAACCTGTTTTCCTGCATCCACAAACATTAGCACAATACCAATTTCGCTCCAGTACGAAATTATCGCGGTATATGGGATTAATAATATTATCCGCTTAATAACGGCGCAATAGGGTCTCATCCGCTAAAAAATACGGGAAATCAACAACTGCAATATATACATATGCCAATATATATATATTGATATTATATATAATACCAATTTCACCGTTTATGAAATATTCGCGGTATATGTTTTTAATAAATAACATCCGCTTACTAACGGCGTATAATGTCTATTTTAACTATCAATAGATAACAATCATCATTCAAACATGCATTCAGATATTTTAAATCTAACTATTTAAAATAAAATCGAAACTGATTCGATTGAGTGAGAAGTTCTCACCTTGATTTCAATTCCGTTTTAGCTTTTATTTCGAATAAAATTAAACACGCGTTTAATTATACCTGAAATTCTCACTGACTTCTACCGTCTCCAAACCAGTTCCATAGCGTAGCCTTCGCGAATACGATTCCACCGCACTTCGTTTTGAATTTTTTCGACCTCGCAGCAAAGAGATACAAATTTTAGAAGTTACACGAATTTTTAAATATGAAAGTTACAACATTATTTTACATTCCTCAACCCAGATTAATCCAGGCCGCACATCACGCTACCCCCCTCCCTCTCTTCTTCACGCGCACGCAACTCTCCCCTACAGGAAACAAAAAACGCACTTGAACCCATCACATGCCGATACTAGGGTTAGTAAATGCCGCCTCCACGTTCACTTGCAACTCGATCAGATTGCTCCACTTCGAAGCCCCTTCCACCACGCACCATCGGCCACCGACCGCACGCGAACGACCCCCCCATTTTGCACGAAATTCGAGGGTACACGTCCACGAACGCGAGCGTCTCTCTCCCTCCTCGTTGCTCCGATCTCCATCAAATCCGTATGGATGTCAAGCTGCTTCGATGCTCTACAAGATTGCTATTGGAAGTTTCGGCTATAACTTCGTGGATGAGGAGAAAAATCGAGTGGAATATCGGAGTTTTTCGGCCATTCATTCCTAAAACTGGCGGCCACAAGATGATGAAACCCTAATACTTTTTTTTTCTTTTAATTTGTGAAAAGTAAGGCCTATTTATAGAACATATCGAACACTATTCATTCCGGTTTTCATAATTCCGATTTACGCGCCGAAACTGACGTTTCTAAGGTTTATCCCGCGTTCTGGACACAATGGAACAGGTTTCGGAAGCTAATTCGGACATCTGTGCGAGATATGGCAACAAACGTTCAATTTAAATTAAATCGATTTAAACGATTTTCTAGGCGTTTTAATTTGTACCGGACAAACGGTAAATCCAATCGACTTAAAATTTGAAACCTTACAATAATATCACATTACGGGTCCGATGAAACTGGTTTCGTCGAAATCCGAGACTTTTTGAAAAATGGCTATTTTAACTCGCCAAATTAATATTAAAAACAATTCGATGCGTTTCGAGCTGCCACGATCAAACGACAACTCCGATTGCTACGAAAATTGAAATCCGGTAATAACTAACTATTACGGATCCAATGGAACTGGTTTCGTTCAATTCTGAGACTGTTCGAAAATTGACTATTTTCACTAGTCGATTAAATATTAAAATATTCAATTTTCACAAATTAACTTTTAATTCGATTTTAAAAGTTCTAAAATATCATTCTAACTTCAATATGATAAAATAAAATTTTACAAATCATTTTCAATCATATCTAACTCAATTTTCAATTATTTCTGAAATTTCACATATTTATTTATTGATTTAATTATTCAATTTAAATCCAATTATTCGAAATAAAATTTATTCGACTTATAAATTTCACTTATTAATATTTAAAATAAATTAAATATTCAAATTTAAATTAATAAAAATTCTGGGTCGTTACAATCTTCCCCCCTTAAAAGAATTTCGTCCTCGAAATCAACAAGTAAGAAAAGTTACAGAATCTATTAATTTTTCAAAATCCATAGTTAAACTTCTTACAATACTTTACTAAGTTTTCAAATCATACTTAGGTATCCTTTCAAAAACAATTACTATTGTTTAACTTTCAATTCCAAATAAAAGTTAAAGTTTTCAAAATTTTCCAATTTTCTCAAAATTTTTCTGACGCCTTAAATTTTCGGAAAAAATCACCATGGTCTCCTTTGCGCGGCTCGATCCGAAAAAAAATGACAGTATATATATCACAAATATACATCTCATCAAGTAATGAGGCATCCCGAAGGGAAAAAAGTATAAAAGTACGATATTTAATCCGAGATATGTACCTTATATTTTATTAGCGAGCATATACGGCTAATATAGCGCGAAAGCGAGCTCCAAATGCGAAGCAAACGCCATCCGCACCTACTAAACACTCAACAAACAACATGAGAAACATGCATATAGACAATAGTATCAATATATAACATATAACAACATCTATATATGCCAATATAGCAAATGCAACTAAAGCAACAAATGAAACTATCAACCAACTAAATATTCATTTATATTAAATTTTAATTAGTTTGCATTCACTAATTAAATCCAATTCACATTCAATTCTATTCAAATTTATTTACTTTCAATTTGAATTCAATTTCATAGCTTCCAATTTCGCTAATTCACTTTCATTAACACTTAATGAACTTATATTCAATCAATTAACAATCAAATAACAACCAATGTATATTCAACATAACCAAATTATTCACTTTACATTAAATTTGGTTCAACACATTTAATTCCATTTGGTTTAACATTAAATTGATTTCCATTCCAATTTATTCAACTTTCAATAACATTAGATTTTAATGAATTTACACTTTCATTCATTATTTCATATCAACTTAATTTACATTCAATTGATTAACATTCAATTCATTAATTCAATTCAATTACAAAAGTTGAATTTCATTTATATAACTCAAGTTCACATTTATCACTTAACTTTATTAATTTAGTTTGATACCAAAATCAACTTCATTCAACATCTCTTAAGTTAAACTTCCATTTAAACATCACTTAGTTTACATAACTTGAATTCCCACTTATAAATCAATTCAGATTCCAAATTCTTAAGTAAAATTTTCATTTAACTTTAAATTCATTTTTTTTATCTATAACTCATATTCATAGATATATCCATATAGTTTCACTTGTTATATATATAAGTTTATTTCACAATTGTAAATTACTTTAATTATAATTCAATTCTTATAATTATTTTGCTTATACAATAATTCTTTTATTTAGATTATTCAAACAACCAAACAATCAACTTATATACATTCCTTTAATAATTCTGAAAAATTATTTCTTTATATATAAAATATACTCAAGTAAAATTATTTCATTTACCCAATTTAAAACAATACTGTGTCGAATTGTTCTATTTAAGTGTTTAGAAACCCCTTCGGCATAGTTGTCAAGACCGTGCTGACGAAGGTTCATATGCCACTCAATAAACCAATCATCACAATATAAAACAATTTTATATTCAATAACAAATACGCTCTCATAGCTATTATTACACTCAAACTCATTCTAGAGTACTACTGACTCTATCTCTAATGAGTAACACCCAACAGAACCATTGTTGTCGCTTAACCATATGCTCTGATACCAAATGCAACGTCCCGGAAATTTTCGACTTTCGAAAATTCAACATCGATACTCACTTTATCGACTGCCGAGCAATCGAAGGCCGGAAACCCGAAATGTTATGGTTTAAGAAAAAGAAAGAGACAGAAGAAGATAGAACAAAACAGAAGAAATAACAGAACAACATCAGAATCTCACAATTCGCAGCGGAACAACATATAATAGATAAATGAATAATCTTTAAACAAAGAACTATATCAGTTATTACATTTCATCATATTACATTACATTACATCATCAGAGTGTACAACAACAAACAACATCAACAATGCAGTGGAAAAAGAAATACTATATACTAGTAATACGCCATGCCATCCAGCTTGCCTCCAGCAACTCCTGAATATCCTGAATATCCTGATAAACCTTAACTCTTGACTGCCCGTGTGGAAATTGGTAGGCACCCAGAGTTTAGGAAGGAAAACAATAAACTCCAAGTCAGTCATGTGACTGGTGCGAGAACTCAAAACAGTTTATTTATCTTTAAAATCAAAATAGAGGGATATTTTTAATTCAATTCGCAATGCTTTTAAAAATGAGACTACCATAAGGCCTCCCGCACACACACACATGCAAACGCAGAATCGGAGGAGATTTCTCCTTATGATAGTCAAAGATGCTTGATACGCATTAAAAGAACATTTGATATTATTACTAGTGCATAGTGTAGGCAAAATTCGTTTCGAAAATAGAATATAAATCTTAGCCAACATAGACATTTCGAACTATGTCTACTATAGCTACCATCCAAACAGTGGGGCGCCACCATAAGTGAATGGCAGGTCCTACAACTAAAACCGTACAAGGTTTCGTATTGGGAATTGGATTTCCAACAAATGGTCAGGCCAAGGAACTTCCCATTGCCACATGGAAACGCCTCTGGAATGACGTCCCAAGAACCAAACCGGATCTTTGCCAACACAAGGCCGGGTTACCCCTAACTGGGTAACTACTGACACGAATATGTCATCCCCCGATCGTAACTGATCTATCCGAGGATCCTCGATTTCCAACAACCACAAAAATATGCAGTAACAACATAGGTTAAATATCTGGGCTCCATACCATGATACCACCTCTATCCAGAAGGAATGACATACACTAAAGGGCGCTACCCCTAATAACCTTGCCGCATCCTTCCTGTTTTGACCATTTCCGGGGTGTGAGGTCCGACGAAGTCTCGTCCACAAAAACACACTTTATACAAAAGCCGTGCTTTGGGTCAACAAATGATCACAAAGATAAACGATCAAATAAATGATCCTATCACAAATGATCAACACAATGATCATTTCACAGCAACACTCTGCATGCCACACTACCAAATTGGGAGTATATCACTAATAACCTTCAACATATAACCTCTAAGCTCGTACGTCTCAGAGAAGGGTGTTAGGCTAAAAGAATAAATTCTCCACCACCAACAGAAATATATTTGAAAGAAATCAACTTTATATCTCAATTTGTAATGTCATACATACAATCATACAAGTCTGTTCCGGGATCGAACAGAACCGAAGGTACTTACAAAGAAGTTCTTGCAATCCGGATATTCACTAATCACGACCGGACTTCCCGTCACTAAGGGTGATAAAACCTCTATATCGGAGATCAGCCGATGTAGAGTAACTCGACGGTAATCCTTCCGTTTTCACAAATACCCGGTCTTCAACACCGGTCATCAAATGCAATCCATAACGACGTATCACATACTCGGTATGGGTTATACGACCCCAAGGTCCTTTCCCGGCTAACCCGAATAGTAAGCGCTTATTTAAAAATAAGTGTGGCATTCAAATTCAACAATTCACAACAAATACCTATTTAAAGGTAAATATTGATAGTCGGATTATTTAACTATCAATAGGCATGCTCAACATCACCAAATCCAAATAATTTTCCAAATTGTTTACTTTCCAAAATATCTTTACTAGATATATAATTTCCACACTTCAAACATTTGAAAACAATTCTTCAAATCACTTTTCCTTACTCGAAAATTTCTTTCATTCAACATGGTTCATTTAAACCAATTAAATAAATCCTTAACGATTTACTTTATATTTACGTTCCAAATCCGTAAATTTATTCCCACACTTTAAAAATAAATCAACGTTTATTTTTAAACTAATTCCCCCTCTCTTTTATAAATTCCATAGTGAATTTATAATCCCAAAATATCTATGATATACGATTTTCAATCGATTTTCAATATTCACTTTCAATTTACCTTACAAGGATACATTCTAAACATTCATTTCTCATTGGAAAAATATTTCCATACTTATTTAATAATAAGTACATCACAAATCTATTTATTTTCAATACTTAGAAAATATTCCATATACTTAATATCGAAATTAAGTATATATTTCATTCTTTAAGAAAATCATTCTCTTAACACATTTATTTGGGTCAAAAACGAATGTTGTGTAAAACATCGTTACGACGACCCAAAAATCACTAGTATAGGGATTTAAAGTTTAAATAGATATATAAATCCCAATACTATACAAAACATTTCCTTTCGGAAACCATTTACTATAACAACAGTGTTATAGTCCACCATTTCCTTCTAATTCTCGAAAACGTCTATTTCAACAATGAATGTTGAAATCTATGTATTCGATACTTAATGCATTTTAAAACGTCTTTAAAATCATTCACTTCATTTCAAAATGTTCCTTTCCCAAAACATATCCATTTCATTTAATTATATATTCACAGTCCAAAATCGTGAATATAATTCCTTTCATATATTCCTATATCCAACTTATCAAATTCAATTGATTTCGGATTTATAAACAACGTTTATAAACTCCATTTATATTTTTATAAACTTCTATTTATAAAGATCCTTTTTATATCTCATTTTAAATGCCAAAATCCGATTTATAAGTTAATCTCTTATAAATCTTTTATTTTACAAAACTTATTTATATTTATAACTTCACGATTTATAAATCTATAAATCTTCATTCACTTATAAAATCCATTTATATTTCCTTTTAACATTTATAAAACGGGTTTCACAATTCCTATATTTTTAATCCATAAATATCAATATTTTTAAATCGTTTATAATAATTCAAAATTCCCAATTTAAACCATTTCATGAATTAATTAACTATTTATTTCAAAAAAATCTCATTTATGTTATATTTCTCAAAAATCTTAATTTTTTTAACATAAAAATTTATAACGTTTTAATTATTTAAAGTGAATCAATTCAAAATTTAATAAAACATATACTTTGAAAAATCACTTTAAAAATTCCTTTTAAAACCAAAATTATTATTTAAAAACTCCAAAAATGGATCCGATGATGTAACATCACCCAATAGTCAATCACGACATCCAAATATCATATATCGATATGATAATCAACAAATATCAAAATATCTGTAAATAAATCAATACAGTCGAGGAATCCAATTGGATCCCTCCAACCTGTTTTCCTGCATCCACATACATTAGCACAATACCAATTTCGCTCCAGTACGAAATTATCGTGGTATATGGGATTAATAATATTATCCGCTTAATAACGGCGCAATAGGGTCTCATCCGCTAAAAAATACGGGAAATCAACAACTGCAATATATACATATGCCAATATATATATTGATATTATATATAATACCAATTTCACTGTTTATGAAATATTCGCGGTATATGTTTTTAATAAATAACATCCGCTTACTAACGGCGTATAATTTCTATTTTAACTATCAATAGATAACAATCATCATTCAAACATGCATTCAGATATTTTAAATCTAACTATTTAAAATAAAATCGAAACTGATTCGATTGAGTGAGAAGTTCTCACCTTGATTTCAATTCCGTTTTAGCTTTTATTTCGAATAAAATTAAACACGCGTTTAATTATACCCGAAATTCTCACTGACTCCTATCGTCTCCAAACTAGTTCCATAGCGTAGCCTTCGCGAATACGATTCCACCGCACTTCGTTTTGAATTTTTTCGACCTCGCAGCAAAGAGATACAAATTTTAGAAGTTACACGAATTTTTAAATATGAAAGTTACAACATTATTTTACATTCCTCAACCCAGATTAATCCAGGCCGCACATCACGCTACCCCCCTCCCTCTCTTCTTCATGTGCACGCAACTCTCCCCTACAGGAAACAAAAAACGCACTTGAACCCATCACATGCCGATACTAGGGTTAGTAAATGCCGCCTCCACGTTCACTTGCAACTCGATCAGATTGCTCCACTTCTAAGCCCCTTCCACCACGCACCATCGGCCACCGACCGCACGCGAACGACCCCCCCATTTTGCACGAAATTCGAGGGTACACGGCCATGAACGCGAGCGTCTCTCTCCCTCCTCGTTGCTCCGATCTCCATCAAATCCGTATGGATGTCAAGCTCCTTCGATGCTCTACAAGATTGCTATTGGAAGTTTCGGCTATAACTTCGTGGATGAGGAGAAAAATCGAGTGGAATATCGGAGTTTTTCGGCCATTCATTCCTAAAACTGGCGGCCACAAGATGATGAAACCCTAATACTTTTTTTTTTCTTTTAATTTGTGAAAAGTAAGGCCTATTTATAGAACATATCGAACACTATTCATTCCGGTTTTCATAACTCTGATTTACGCGCCGAAACTGACGTTTCTAAGGTTTATCCCGCGTTCCGGACACAATGGAACAGGTTTCGGAAGCTAATTCGGACATCTGTGCGAGATATGGCAACAAACGTTCAATTTAAATTAAATCGATTTAAACGATTTTCTAGGCGTTTTAATTTGTACCGGACAAACGGTAAATCCAATCGACTTGAAATTTGAAACCTTACAATAATATCACATTACGGATCCGATGAAACTGGTTTCGTCGAAATCCGAGACTTTTTGAAAAATGGCTATTTTAACTCGCCAAATTAATATTAAAAACAATTCGATGCGTTTCGAGCTGCCACGATCAAACGACAACTCCGATTGCTACGAAAATTGAAATCCGATAATAACTAACTATTACGGATCCAATGGAACTGGTTTCGTTCAATTCTGAGACTGTTCGAAAATTGACTATTTTCACTAGTCGATTAAATATTAAAATATTCAATTTTCACAAATTAACTTTTAATTCGATTTTAAAAGTTCTAAAATATCATTCTAACTTCAATATGATAAAATAAAATTTTACAAATCATTTTCAATCATATCTAACTCAATTTTCAATTATTTTTGAAATTTCACAAATTTATTTATTGATTTAATTATTCAATTTAAATCCAATTATTCGAAATAAAATTTATTCGACTTATAAATTTCACTTATTAATATTTAAAATAAATTAAATATTCAAATTTAAATTAATAAAAATTCTGGGTCGTTACAAATCAACTCAAATACAAAAATTCAAATTTAATTCTGTCTCAATTCATCAATTTCAATTCAATTCAGCTTCTCAATAAACCATTTCAAATTATATCGATTTCAAATACAGATTTGAACCACAAAATAAACCATTTCAATTTCAATATATTTCAAAGCTTTAAATATTCTACATTTTCAAAACTAAATTTGATAATCCATATATATATATATATATATATATATATATATATCTTAATTTGACTTCATTATTATTTAGTTTTGAAATATTCACTTAATAAAATTCAATATCATTTAAATAAAACTTCAAATTACAAATTTAAATAAATTAGGTATCCCATTTCAATTTATGAAACTTTGAAGATATTCCTTTAAATCACTTGTAATCAAAATCAAGTTTTAAAATCTCAAATTTAGTAAGTTTCAAATCGATTTGCTTAAATAATTTTTTTAGTTAAATACAATTTCAAATAAATTCAAATTTATCTTTCCAACCTTAACTTGTAAAAATCATTATAAAAATCTATTTTAAAATATAATTTTAAATAAATACTTAAACATATTATATATTAATTAAATCAAACTTTATTAAATTACATATTATTATTAAACTTATTTTATATTAAAACTAATTTATACATATTTTAAAATAGTAAAATTACAAGTAAATTCTTAAAATTTAAAATTTTAAAACTAATTTATAATTTTAAAAACATATAATTTTAAAAATCTAAAATTTAAACCTTTATAAAAATACATTTTGTATAATATCTTAAAATCAATATTTATTAAATCATAAATCTTTTCCAAAACTATAGAAATCATTTTCAAAATATTTATATATAGACCAACGGTGTCTGTATATAGTTTTCTATCCTATGGTCAGGTGATACTGATATTTATCATTTCAATCCGTAATATAAATATTTACGAGTATATATCTTTTCAACTCGCAATCCTAAATTCTATTTAAAAGAAAATCGCTCGGGTTTATCATTTCAACCCATAACGATTTTCTCCTATTCTACAGACCATTCGGGTATGTATCATTTCAACACAAAAGGAATTCTATACTAACATGGAACTTGCAGAGTGAGAACATATAAGATAATAACATAAAAATCAACAACATGCATATATAATCAGAGACAAACTAACTAATAGATCATGGTGTCAGATGTCATAGGTGAATGGATAAAGATAATAGCATACATATAATAATTAAATAACTAAAAGCAGCATATTTCAATTGTCGTTTCAATTAAAATCAAATTTAATAAATATAAGAACGTTAATCGTGAGTGAGTGCCTTTTGAGGCTAGAGAGATACGATTATGGAATGAGAGGAGTTACGATCAAACATGAATTCCAGAGCAAAGCAAGATTGAACACGAATTTGACGAGCAAAGCTGATAGCTTGGAATTGACGAAATCAAATCAAAGCTGGGTTGATGAAGATCAGCTATAAGTGAACTTATATATGTGACTGAATATAACTATATATATATAAATCATATACTAAATTCAAACACGTATTAAATTAATTGTATAGGTATTTCAAAAATCAATATTAAATCCCGACACATACAATATTTATATATAAAATTGAAAACCAAATTCACATATTTATATAAAACTAATGTATATATACATATATACAAACTTACATACAGGTTATAAATAAAATAAATATTTAATATCAAATCAATATAAATAATTTATTATATTTTAAAACAAGACTCATAACAATTTAAATAATATATATATATACTTATTTAAAATGGAAGATACTTATATATATACACACACACACACTAATATGAGCTTATACATAAAAAAAATTAAAACTCACATTTACCATTCAACACATATATAAAGATTAACATATATTCATAATAAAATTTGAAATAAATACTTGTATATATACTTTGAAACCAATAATATATATATATATATATATATATATATAACTAATACATAAGCAAATGGATATAAACCAATACACATACCGACTATATAAATATTTATAACTAAAATGAATATTCTTTAATATATATACAGTAAACAAAATAAGAACTAATATAACCTATTTATATAAATATAAAAATTAGTTACCAAATTCATATATAAACTGTGTATATAGCATTTACAAACAATACATATGAAGAAAAGTGTATATTCATACTATCAAAATATATGCAGACCCATACAACATAGCAGTATAAGTTATGTAATAACATATGTAACACTATTATGACTTATATATGCTAACAACATGTTATATAGTACTAATATAAACTTATGTAATAAAATTTACTATAACACCATATATATCAAGTACTAGCAAACAATGCATATGTATATACTAACTTTTGAACACAAACAACTTACATACATATCTAAAAAAAAAATCTTCATATGCAACAAACATGCTCATATATATATAATAGATATAATAAAATACATAAAATACTTCCTTCCAAATCAATATAAAATAATATATATAAAAGTTGACATACATCCACTCTATATATAAACCTATATATGAGCTTAAATGGATGATATACCACTTATATAAACATGTATATATATAACAGATATAGTGTATAAATCTAACTTTTATATATAAACTAACATAAACCTTAACATACAACATATCGCGTATATAAATCACTATGTTTTACCGAAGTAAAATATAAAAGTACACTGGATCGATATATATTAGTACTTTATATATAAGATTTACATAAAAACAGACTTACTTATTATATAAGTATATACTAAAATAACTAAACGATACATGCATATATACTAATATATATAAATAGATTTACATATATATAGTTTGTAAACTTTATATTAAAAAAACAAAAAAATATAACATAACTTAAATATATAAACTTACGTATATAAAAAAAATTAATATCAACTAAGCAAATACATACCTATATACGAACAAGTGGAGAAGTACTCGGCTATTCATATTTGACAGAGAAGAGGAGAAGATGCCTACGGAGAGATGATGGACGCAGATAGGTTCGGGATAAAGGGGAGGAGCCTGTGGCGGTGCTTCGGTGTTTGGTTGGCGTTGAAGTCTTGCCACGACCTGGGTTGGAGGGTGGCTGCCGTGGACTTTATGGTCAGATGAAGAGAGAGGGGAGGCGAGATGGGGAAGTTGAGGGATCAGGCTATTATTTATGAGGCCGAAGTTGGGAAGAAAGTGGCTGTCACATTTTTTTCTTTTATTAATTTAAAAGAGAAGAGAACAACAAATGTAAATTATGCACTAGGAATGATAAAGGTTAGGCACAAGAATTCAAGGAATAGTAATGTCTAATAGCCGATGGTTAATACACGATGGAAAAATGAAAAGTCACAATAACCAAAAGGCACAAAACCAGTACCGATATGGTTACCGATTTTGTGGATTCCATTGTGTATCGAATTTTAAAACACAGAATTGAATATATCTTAGAGATCAGCACGACGAGACGATCAAAATGGTATACGGATATCAGTGGTAGGATCATCCGATCAAATGTCGTTAATCGGTACCGAAAATGCTGCTAATTTGTCGAAATTAAGATGAATGGAGCAATAGTAGTCCAAATTTGGAGAAACGATATATGATGTCTCACTCAAAAGATGATTTACAAATTTATTGTATAAAAATATTTAGGTTTGGATAACATTTTATTATCATCAATATTAACCGATTTAAATTTAAATAAAATTACAGAAGAAAAGAACTTCAATATTATCTGATGAAAATTTACCATTTACAATGTTTAACAAGACGTATTCCAAATATCAAATCTTCAATTCAAATTTTATTATTTAAAATTTCACAAAAATTCAATTAATTAAATTATTTAAAAAATCGTTAAATTATCCGGGTTGTTACACTCTCCCCCACTCAAAACTTTTCGTCCCCGAAAAGGAAGGAGGTAGGAGAATAGAACAACCAGAAAGAAAAATAGATTTGAAACAAAATAAAAAAATTAATTTAAAACTATATATTTTTCAGTTTTAAACAATTAATATTCAACTATTTGGTTTAATCCATTTTATTAAATCAATGAATAGTCCTTCAATTCAAATTTGTGAGTTCAAATTGCCAATTCAAATCGTAAAATTTTCATTTAGTTTTTAAATTGGTTCCCATTCAATTATTTCATGTTTTAAATATTTATTCAAAATTTTGGCTTCATTTTGTAACTGAAATCATCATTTTAGAAAATTTAAGAATTAAATTTCTGATTTACTTCAAACATTTTAGTTATATATATATATATATATATATATATATATATATTATCAAATCAAACCTAAATATATACTTATATTGTAAATCAAGTCATACTTAAGAAATTCAAAACAATTCATTTTTTTTTCAAAACAAAAGTGCAGGTAAGCTACTAATGGTCTCTCCACTTCGAAACTTGAAATTGAATGTCGATGATGCTGCAATCACTGCCAAGATTATTTTCCAACCACAAAATAGGAGAGTACTGATCTAAACTTATAAAATTTCTTCGAAATGATTTCTTTTTGAAAATATTTTAAATAATATACGTTTTAAAACTTTAGAACCAAAGTTTGGAATCACCGAAAATTTAAATTCTCAAATTCTTACTTTAAATCTATTTAAATTCCATATCAATTTATAACTATGTTTTATAATTGCATTTATTTATTTTATGTGGTAATAGCCCTTTGTTTACAAAATAATTGAAAATCAAATATTATCACTTTGTTAACCAATTCATCTAACTATTATTTTAGAAAAAAATATACTTATATATAATATATCATACTTCATTTTGAAAATATATTTGTGTCAGTTTGCTCTATTCAGGTGGTTTGGAATTCCTATCGATAGCGTTGATCAGACGAATCGTTCAAAACCCCAAATCAACATTAACAACTCAAACAACACAATATATAAAACATTTTAATTTTGATAACAAATACACGCCCTCACTCGATAATTCCAAAATGGATTTCAAAACAAGGATAGAGATTCAAGTTCCAAGGGACCCTAATCAAAGAGAATTCTAATCTAGAAGATAAGCTCAAAAGAAGACAAGATGATTAAATAACAAAGGATAAAAATGGATATACTTATATAAATCGTGGGTGGCCTTAACTGGGTTAACCGTGACTTCAAGAATAAGATCGATGCAGAATTCTGAGGCAAATCGACATCTGATCTCAAGAGATAGAATTCGGGCATAAAAAGAGATAGCATCATCTAAACTGAGGATACAGAAATCTCCGGTGAATCAATGCTTGTCACCATTCGCCGCGAACGGCACCCGACGTCGAACGGTCACATACCACCTCGAATGACATACGATCTTGAACGGTCATCATTCATGGTCTGGTAAGACTATCAATTTCTTTGTAGGTCATTAATAGGATACGAACATCCAACTTATGCCACTACAAAACACACTTTTCTATCACAAGGCATGTTTTGGGGGGCAAATGTTATCCCGCATTTTAGCAAGGCCATGATACTTAAAGATTAACTGGAAACCAAAGATAGTTCTCCTCGATTGCCAATTATGTACATATCGACTATGGATGTTGGTAACTTTTATCCGAGTTTGGATCAAGCTACAATTGACAAGACATGACAAGCAAAGCTTTGAAAACCTATGTTCCAAATTTCAAGTCAATCCGAGGTCATATGCTCAAGATATGATCGATGCAAGCTTGCCTCCATCTGCTCGCATCCATCAAGCTTCATCTGTTCGTATCCAACAATTGCCTCCATCTGCTTGCATCCATCAAGCTTCATTTGTTCTTATCCATCAATTGCCTCTATCTGTTTGCATCCATCAAGCTTCATCTATTCATATCAATCGATTGCCTCCATCCGTTCATAGCCATCTGTTCGCATCCATCAAGCTTCATCTGTTCGTATCCATCAATTGTCTACTGTTCCTATCCATCACGTACACCCAACTTCATATCCATCAATTGGAATCATTCGTATCGATCCCAAAACATCAAACGATCGATACGAAATGGTCCCATCTATCAATACGAAGTAAGCTATTAAACAATTGATATGAACAGTGCAACGATGATCGATGCGAATAGTGCAATGATGATCGATGCAAATAGTGCAACGATGATTGTTGCGAACAGTGCAACGATGAACGATGCAAACAAGGAAGAGGTGATCGATGCGAACAAGATACACTCTAATGAAAGACTTAGTCACTCGACATGAAAAGTGGATCGATCCGAGAAGTTAGTGCCACATCAACTTGCAAGCGCGTGCCCAAAAAGCGATAGAATAGATCGATACAAAGGGGATTGATACGAACAACCTACATAAAACCCAAACGTGCATCGATCATAACTCACAATCCACAAGTCCAAATGCCATCAAATTTTCACAGGAGCTTGCGTACAACCTAAAGAATGTTCGTAATCGATCTCGAAAAAATTCATTCGTATCGATCACGGATCGAGTTGAGATCACCTGGGATCGATCGTGTCGGACCACACACATGCAAGAAGAGGTCTCCTGAGATCTGAGTGAGATATTTGCAGCCTACGCCTATAAATAGCATCCCAAGAGCTTCAAAAAAGGGAATCTTCTAGTTCTTCTATGCTGCTACTCTGCCGGAATTGTCACTACACTTCAATTGTACTGTTGTAATCATATGTAACTAATTGTAACCAGTGAACAAAAATCAATAAAACAGCAACTCTTCAATGTGGACGTAAGTTACAATGCCGAACCACTATAATTCATGTGTTTCTATTGCTTTTCTTTGATCTTTTGAGTGTTTTTGATATTTATGTTCTCTACATACTTGCTATCAGAGATCTGTGATTGTGAACGGGTGCTTTCATCAACAGTTGGGTGTTTGTGACCATTTTTGATGCAAACATTTTGGTGCTTTCACCGAGAAGGTTAGCATTCAGGGGTTCTATGGCTTGTACCTTGGATTTGAAGAATTAAAGACTTGGATCTGGAAATCCAGGATTAGGTAATCAGCTAGAAGACAGAGGACTGAAAGAAGCCAACATGAAGGAAGTCAGAGGCTTCCTCAAGAGCGAATCAAGCCTCAGTCTTCATCACTCGAGACGATATGGAGAAGATGACGGAAGCTATGCAAGAGGGAATGCTGAAAAGACAAGAAAAGATGATGCATAACCTACTCCAATAAGTTGGACAAGCTGGAATGCAAAATCAAGGAAACATTATGGCAGGAAATGCTAGAGACAGAGATCAAGAGCATGGAGCAATTAGAACCTAGAATAGAGCGGGACCATCAGGAACGACCCCAAAGCTAGGGGGCACTCCCCAGGAGCATGTTGATTCGACCTCAGGTAGGATACCATGTGAAGCTGTTCAACACGGCATTAATAGAGGAATGGACGCCCGTCTAGAAGAGCAGATTCTAGGTTTCCCTTGCGCACTAGGGGCAGATCAGAGGCAATGGACAAGGACTATAGCTTGGTGACAGTCATAGATTGGCGGAGATGGTCAGACAAGCCATGAGAGGCGGACTGGTGAATAGAGATTTGGAAGATGTTAACATAAGCCCCTTCTCTCCTGCAATTAGGCAGGCCAGGAATCCACCTGAATTCAAGCTACCGACATTGGAGACATATGATGGAAGGACAGATCCACTTATTCATCTGACAAGATATATGAGACATATGGAAGTGCTGGGGGCATTGGAGGAAGTGATGGCTCGGTGTATCCTATTGTATCAGACAGACATAGCAACATTATGGTTTGGGCAATTGGAAAGCGGCACCGTTGGAACATGGACTGAGTTGACTGAGAAGTTCATGAGGCAGTTCAGAGTTCATATCTCGAGGCCCAAGAATGTGATGAGTCTAGCGGCACTAAAGCAGAAGACCAGAGAATCTTTGAGGAACATCTTAACAAGATTTAATGCAACAACAGCATTGGAGCATCGCCCAGATCCATCCATGGTCTTAATGGCAGCTGTATCTGGCATAGCTGATGGAACAGAATTCAAAAATTGACTAACAAGGGATCCACCTATGGATCTAGGGGAATTTTATCATGAGGCCGAAGGATTTCTACGAATAGAGGATGTAAATGCTGAGAGAGAAGAAGGAGAGGGACTTGATGTTTATGCAGTCAAAAGCGGAGATCTGTCCGAAAAAGATTCAGGCAAGGATAAAGGAATATGAAAAGCTAAGGATGCCGATGATAAATCAAAATGACTGCGAAAGGAACCCAGATTCACCTCTTATATGGAGCCGAACGAGACTTTGGAATAGATCTACCAAGACATCAGGGGGCAGGTTCCTTATCGAAAGCCAATGAGGAGGGATCCGACTAACAATGAGAGGAAATTAGACAAGTACTGCTTATTCTATGAGCTAAGCGGCCATAATGCCAATGATTGTAGGCACTTAAGGGATAAGATAGAAGGGCATATTTGGAATGGCATGCTATTATAGTACGTGAGGAGGCGAACCGCGACGGTGAAGCAAGAACGACCACCACCTGCATCAATAGGGAACGACTCAGGATCGA
Source organism: Allium cepa (assembly GCA_030765085.1). Taxonomy (NCBI): domain Eukaryota; kingdom Viridiplantae; phylum Streptophyta; class Magnoliopsida; order Asparagales; family Amaryllidaceae; genus Allium; species Allium cepa. The sequence goes on from CM060929.1 coordinate 474,567,668, forward strand.
GGCGTCAGCATGTTATCAACTGAATGAAATAATGATGAATAAGTGGCAAACTCCATTCCAACGCGATTAAGTCATTTAAACATGTATAGGACCGCGAACGATCCTCAGCCATGCTCAGATACGACTACTAATGCATCGGTGTAGGTGTTTGCACTTTGACGTATCTATGTTGCTTTTGTTTTCTATTTTCCATGTTTGGATTTGGTTTTGTTGGATATTTTTGTAGAAAGACTCATTTTGAATGTAAATCTGCTATTTGTGATTCCATAACGGCTAAGCCACTTACACATGTACGAGATCGCGAACGGTCCTCAGGCATGCTCTGAGATGGCGATAAACCGCCATAACAAACAAGTCAAAAAATTCACTCGAACGTGAAATCTGACATTAATGATACTAAGTCCCCCTCGGGCACACACAACTCGCCTCGAACGGCACCTGACCACGAACGGTCACAACTCTCCTCAAACGGCACCCGACCGCGAACAGTCACAATTCACCTTGAACGGCACCCGATCACTAACGGTCACAATTCGCCACGAATGGCACCCGATCGCGAACGATCATAATTTGCCATGAACGGCACTCGACCGCGATCGGTTACCATTTGCCACAAATGACACCTGACATCGAACGGTCACATACCACCTCGAATGATATACAATCTCAAACGATCGTCGTTCACGGTCAGGTAAGACTATCAATTTCTTTTTAGGTCATTAATGGGATACGAACATCCAACTTACAGCATTACAAAACACACCTTCCTATCGCAAGGCATTTTTTGGAGGGGAAGTGTTATCCCGCCTTTTAGCAAGGCTATGACACCAAAAGATTAACTAGAAACCAAAGACAGTTCTCCTTGATTGCCAGTTATGTACAAATCAGCTATGGATGTCGGTTAATTTTATTCGAGTCCGGATCAAGCTACAATTGACAAGACATGACAAGCAAAGCTTTGAAAACCTACATTCCAAATTTCAAGTCAATCCAAGGTCACATGCTCAAGATATGATCGGTGCAAGCCAAGGGAATAAATTCGTTCGCCTCGATCTGTTCTCATCCATCAAGCTTCATCTGTTCATATGCATCGATTGCCTCCATTTGTTCGCATCCATCAAGCTACATCTGTTCGTATCCATCAGTTGCCTCCATCTGTTTTCATCCATCAAGCTTCGTCTATTCATATGCATTGGTTGCCTCCATCCGTTCGTAGACGTCTGTTTGCATCCATCAAGATTCATCTATTCTTATCCATCAATTGTCTGCTATTCGTATCCATCACATACACCCAACTTCATATCCATCAGTTGGAATCAATTCGTATCGGTCCCAAAACATCAAACGATCGATAAGAAATGGTCCCGTCTATCAATATGACGTAAGCTATTAAATGATCGATACGAATAATGCAACTGTAACAACCCGAAAATTTCGATCTCGAAAATTCCAGATAGTTAGGAAAGAAGAAAAGAGATAGAAGGAAAAGATGAAACAGAAGCACCAAAAACTCAGATTCTCACATTCGCAGCGCATCAAAATATAATATCAAATTATAATAGTTACACAAAGGAAAACTGTAATTGTTATTTTACATACATTTAAACAGAGTTACAACATTTTCACCAACACTGGGCAGTGAAAGCAACATGTTCTCGATACAAATCAAGAGTATTCAATAGGTAACACTTCATACGTTCCTGCCATCCAGCTCGCCTCCTAAACTCCAGAACGTCCTTACCTGAAAAACTATAATACTCTGTCTGACCCAAGCATTACATCAAAGTAACACCAGTGCCAGACTGGAAACCAGCGTGAGTAAACCCATATTGCATGAAATGCTATGTTATAACATACTTAAATTTTGGGGTAACTCGTACTTCTCTACGAGTTCTTAACTTGTTATTAGCCAACACTTATTTCACAAATCCATCTCTAAGTACCCTTACTTAGTTTCAATGGTCCAGTACACTTAGACTATTTCATTCCAGCCTACTAATCAAGTCTTTAAAGAATTATGGTAGATTAAAATCGAAGTGGGTTTGGGTATTTACTAATACGCAACCCTGGTCTCTTCGAATTCAATACCATCTTAACCTAAGTTATTCTAGTGAAAAACAATTCAAACTTCAAATACAGGGTGTCGCCTATACAGAAATTCATCAAAGATAGATAACCATAGTATCTCAGTTTAAACCCAACATATCATATCACAGAACATCACAAATCACATATCTGGGATATCAACTAATCTAAGGCATGCCATATATTCAATCATTCATAAGCAAGATAAATTAGTCACACTATTTCTAATTAATTTAAACAAATTAAATTAATTACTTCAATCATCCTTAATCCTGCTTACTTAGCATTAATTAATCATCCCTTAATTATTATCTTAAACAGTAAGTAATTAGCCCTTAATTAATTACCTAAATTAATTAATCTTCACTTACATTGATTAATTATCCCTTAATTAATCGCACTCGTAAATTGACTAACCCATAATTAATTCCTTAATTAATCAATCCTTTAATTAATTACACTAAGTAATCAATCCTTAATTTTCATTAAGTAATTTCCCTTTATTATTCCCATCAAGTAATTTATCATTTAATAGTTCACATTTAAAAAAAAATTGTCCACTAATTACCACCGTAATTATTGACATTAAGCAATTATTCTTTAATTATTTTTATTAAGTAATTATCCTCTAATTACTTCCTTAGGTAATTACCCTTTTATTAATTACATTCAGTAATTATTCAATAATCACTGATTACATTAAGTAATAAATTTCATTAAGTGATTACCTTGATTAATTAAACTAATTAATTGTTTTAACAAATTACATTAATTAATTATCTTTAATTAATTGAGTAATTTTACCTTAATTACTTTTGTTAATAAGGTTTTAAAATTAAGATAAACCATTTATCTTAATTAGATCTTTAACATCTATATTTTCTTAAAGTAGATACTTGAAAACAAAATCATTCGAGAATACTTTTATTTATTTAAAGTTTAATTACTCTTCCTTTTCCACAACTTGATTCAAACATCATCTTTTTATTTTTGAAAACACATAGTAATTTAATTTCCAAAATTTACCTAATATATACATGATTTCCTTTAAAAACTAAAAGATTTTAAATCATTTAATCCTTACATTTAAACTTAAAATTTGTTTAAACAATTTTTTTGCTTAAAAAATTCCTGTACAAGCCTTAATATAAAATCCAAAACCAGGCAATGAGAGTATAAATCCAGAGCCCTAACTTCAAAAAAAACCCAAACAAAACCTCGAGCCACCCAACAATTCCACGCGAACCCTTCTTCCTCGAGAATTTCTCAAACCCACTCGAGACCCACCCGAGGAAAGCACCATCGTTCCCATGCCCAGATCAACCCAGTCATCAACGTGCACATGTGCACATGCACACCATAACCATGCCCTACGATGAACTCTCCAGCCATCCTCTAAGTCGACGATGACTCCCACAATCCATCCGATTACCCAGCTTCGTCAATAGCGACGAAGATCAAAATCGACCACTTCAATTCCGGTTGGAATCTCAACCCAGTAGATAAAACTTCACTGTATCGACGATCTCCCCTATTAGATATTCTATTGTCCTATCCAGAGACGCGCCACAGCCGACATACCCATTTCCCCCTCATGCGATCGAGTTTGATGCTATGACAATATCGCAATAGCCTCGAAACCAACCTCGAATAAAAACACAGCCAAACCCTAGATTTAACTCGCCACGCCACCATGATGCTCCAGAAAATCTTTTATTATTTTTCCCACAATCAACGATCAACCAACAATCCCTATCCTCAACCCCGACACGTTCCGAGCGTCGAGATCGTCAGAATATTATGATAATCCAAATGTCGTTCAACTCTGAAATTCTTCATAAAAACAAACTAAAAATTTATGAAATGGTTTTTAAAAACCATCATTTTCTAGTTCAAATCTGAATATGAAACCCAAATACAAAATTATACACATCGGTTTTGACTTGTATCTGATTTTCCACTGTAATTTCATTTATTTTAAATATTTATTAAATAATTTCGCTTGCAATTATTTTTTATTTGTATCACGTCATTTCGAACAAGTTTCATTTAAACACCAAGTGACAACAATGACCAGGGAAGAAGAACTTGATTTCTGAATCAAGTTTAAAACTGGAACAGAGTTATATATATATTTACAGACGTACATACTTACAATTTCTTATTATTATTTTTTATGCAGCATAATTCATTCATACACAACTACTGACACATCATCTTTCCAAACATCATTCACATGCATCAGATTTAAACAATTTTTTATGCATTGTTTTACTCACCTGCACATGCAAAGCAGAAGAAGCATGGAATCTGACAGTTGATCGAAACTTAATCTTAAATTATAACTTGATTTCCTTTAAACTTTGAATTTATTCAAGATGATGTTGAACTTTTGCTTCAGGCTGAAATTGTAGCTTCTAATCATGCTTGATTCCAGTTTTGAATAAAAACTTATCTTTACTTTGATTTGTGGAAAATTTCGAAGTAGATCTTGCCAATGATTTGAGTTTTGTAATTGTTTGCCTTAATTGTATATTTTTCTTTGATCTGGTTTTATTTTCCAGATTTTAATTTGCCAAGTTTTTGATTTGAAAGAGAAATGTTAAAAAGAAATAGAGAAGTTAATGTAGGGATATATTTATAACTTGATTTTATGAACTTTGAAATAAAGGAAAAATAAAAAATAGGATTGACACTTGTTTTATTTATTAGCTATTTTACTTACAAATGTTAATAGATGATCTAATTTGTTAACACTTGTTAAATTGACAATGTTATTAGTTAACATGTGTATTAATAGATTTTTAATTTAGTTATATAAAAATGTTTTTAATATGTATTGTTTTAAATTTCTCTTTACTTATTTATGTAATTTTTAAAAGAAAATAATATAAAATCCATTTACACACTTAAAAATAATTATACTAGTTTAATATGTTATTAATTTATACTTACAAACCTTTTAAGATAATGATATGACACTAATCATATATACATATCATTTTAAACTCAATTTATTTTTAAAGTGTTTACACTTGAAATTTCAAATTCAAATTCTCTTTTTAAAACTTTACTTATGTAAATCCAAATTAATGCTTATTTTATTTGTTATAGGAAAAAGAATACATTTTTAGATTATTAAAGAAGATTATTACATTATTTATTTGCCTAGAAATTTATGGGATATCACATTCCTCCCCCCTGGATCTTTTTGTCCTAAAAAAGGAACGAAGCCAGAATTTTTAAAAATACTTAATATCAGTTAAACCACTTTTTGATCATTTTTAAAACACTTTAAAATCTATATAATATTGCCAAAATAGTTTTATAAAAATATCTTTTTATAACTCGATGTTTCAACAAGTTCGTCCTCGTTCTCACAGAAATGCGGTCGTACGTTGATCAGGTGTAAAACTGAAAATCTGTAAGTACTCGGTAAATCCATTTTCAACATGTAGTGAAAATATTTGGAAAATAATTTTATTGAAAATATAGAAAACATTTTTGAGAATAGAGGAAACATCTTATGGAGAGAATGCTCTGAAAATCATCACTTCCATCTACAGTCGCAGTTAACCCGATGGTTACGTTGCCATCCCGGCAAAATCCATAGATAACTATAGGCACTCCGTGCCCCTTGATTACGCCATGGAACCCGCTACAGATCGCAGTTACATCCTGGTTTACGTTACCATCACAGCAAAAATCCATGTAACTGTAGGCATCAGCGCCCTCGAATTTTGCTACCAAAAAAATAAAACTTCTCCACTCCCATATAGGTCACAGACTACATCAGTTAAGTTCCAATGTAGCCTTAGGCTCTCACGGCTTCTCGACTTTCTCTATGTCTTTATAGATCGCAGTCTACCAACGTAAAATCAAACGTACACTATTGGCTCTCAGCAGCACACACGACTTTCGTTATATTACTATAGGTCGCAGTCTACCGATGTAAAATCAAACGTAGATTGTTGGCTCTCAGCGGCACAGACGACTTTCACTATGGTCTGCAGTAGATCGCAGTGACATCGAGCTACACTATCGTCATAGCATAACCCAATGTCTCTGTAGGCATCAGAGCCCTCGACTTTTGCTACCCACTACACATAATCCTCAGGAACTAGTTTGTCCGGACTCCTCACAGGATCAACTTTAAAACCCCCCCTTAGGGTTCAAGGCAGTACGACCCTGTGGCACTCCTGAGAAGTTCATTTTAAGGGAGCGCCTTTTTCCCCGGAGCCAATCTCAAGACACTTTATACTATACTCTTATAGTATCTTTCAAATCATACCCTTTATGATTTTCATCACAATCTCCTTTACACAAAATCGATAACTCTCAAACTAGGCTTTCCAAATTTCCAAAATTGATTTTCCCAAAAATCAAAAGCCTTTCCAAATCCATAGGTTCCAAAAACCTTTCCTCAAAATCATTGTCATAAGATCCTTCATATATATATATGTGTGTATGTATATGTATGTATGTATGTATGTATGTATGTATGTATAACTTTAAAAATCTTTAGATCACTTCATACTTCTATAAATTACCTTTTTATACTTCAAATACTTTCAAAAATCCTTTTCTTCTGGCTATAAATTCAACAAGGTTTAATGACCCGCCATCCATCTCCACAGAATGAAGCATCATTAATAAGAAAGAAAGGGATAGAAAAGAGAAAGAAAGAGAAGAAAGAAGAAACAACACATCAGAATCTAAACAGCGGAACGAATATATTATATTAATAGCATAAAATATTACATAGTTTACAACAACTATCAGAGTGCACGGATAATACAACACATACTAGACAGTTATAAACACCTGTCTAGTTATTACAACTCAATACAACTCAACAAAGATATTACCAAACATAGCGGAATACTATATATCTAATGCAGAAGCCTCCTGCTCCATTGCTCCTTCATAATTCGTCAAAGCTAACCTGAATCCCTTGGCTACTCATAAAAATTTGAGTACCCAAGAGTTTAAGAAAATAGAAGATAAACTCCGGGTCAGACATGGGTCTGGTGTGAGTAACAGGTTTAAGTTTCTTAATTTTAAAAACCTTTTGAAAAGAAAGGTATCACGTAAGAATTTCCACACACAAAAATGGAAAAGTTTTTACCTTACGCTAACCAAATCATTTGATAGGAAATCCAGTGATATTATAATAGGTCTAGGGTTTTCAAGTAAATAAGAAATAGCCGAAATTGTTACATTTATTAAATTCCAGCTACTAACCACAAAAGTGGGTAATACAATCAAAACCGTTGGCACTTATTGGATTTTGAATTCCATACAATGGCAGGGCTACCGGGGTACCGCCCGTCACAGTACTTGGGCTAGATCACCGTACCGAGGAGTACGCCCGCTCCCCTGCACTACAAAGCCGAAACCATTCCTTATTGAACAGTTCCGAACAAGACAACCCCACAGTTGGTGCACAATTCCAACCGCCCACTAAGCTGAAATAAAAAGGGACCTCTAGATAGGGGAAAATCTCGTCCTACTTGGGCATGACCCACTTAGCCTTGCTGCACCTCCCACATTTTAGCCATTCCCGGTTGATGAGGCTTGAGGCTACGATTACCATTATAGGACACATCACTTAGAATGCTCATCGTCCATCTGACGATGTTCTGAAAGCATTCAATCCGTGCAAGTTCATTATGGGTTTGAACGAAACCGAAGGCATTATCTCGTCACATTCGTTTTGGAATCAACCTCAGAGTTAACGACGATAACCCTTGCACTCTGAATCTACATCTCGAATCTGAAAGTGCTACCCGTCAAACTCATCTCGGAATCACCCTCAGAGTTATACTGACGAATAATCCTTACAACTTGAGTCTTCACTCTTCACAAGAGATTCACGGCCTATCGTTAATTTGGATTGATGTGGTTTTCGGATATCCAAATATGGAAACCTGATCCCAGTCTCATCAAAATCCAAAGCGTGTCTTTTTAAGGCCAAGTTGTTTTAAAGGTTTAAAACAATTCAATTATCTATATATACAGATAGATAAATCACAGATTCACAATAGGTAATCAACATTATCATCACAGCAGATAATCCATATTATCATTATCAAAAGATAATTCAAATCATCATCACAATGCAAGTAATGCTTCCATATCACTCAACATTACCTATCTCATCTCTGAGATTCAAATCATTCAAGGCAAACAACATCATCCATCCATATAAGCAATGATTAACCGCATCAAATATAATTAATTTAAAATGAATTAAATTAATTACATCTTTTCTAATTATTTTAAAATAAATTAAATTAATTACTTCATTAATATCAACTTGCTTATATCTCTATTAATTAATTATCAACCAATTAATTAATCATCAATCAATTATTCATTTTAATTAATCATTCCTGATTAATTAACCTTTAATTACATTCAAGTAATTATCCACTAATTAATTTCAAATTAATTATACTTAACCAAATATAGAAGTTATCTTAATTACTTCCTTAATTAATTAACTATAAATTAATTACATTACCTCTTAATTAATTACATTAATTAATTCCTTTATTTATTAATTATTTCTAAACAAATCCATTCTTAATTACTTCATTCATTATAATAATTAATGATTTCTAATTACATTTTCTATTTAAATTAATTTCATTAAGTAATTAATTTTTATTTAAATCATAATTGTTAATCACCCTTGATTAACTCCATTCAGTAATTAACTACCTTAATTACTTTACCAAATAAATTAATTGCTCATAAATTAATTATCTCAAATTAATCCCTTGATTAATTTACAAAGTAATTATGCTCAAATTACTTTCATCAACAAATCACTTCCAATTAATTACATACAGTAATTACCCATTAATTACTTCTCTAAGTAATTTCTCTTCATTTATTTACATTAAGTAAATATACTTCACAAATCACCAAATGATTATTCTAAGTTAATTAAACTGAATTAATTAACTTAATCAAATTAAACTCAATTAATTACAACTAGTAATTAATTTCCTTAATTGCTTCCATAAATAATTATACTTAACAATTTACACAAATGATTATCTTTAAATTAATTAATCTAATTAATAATTAAAATTAATCACATTAATTAATTATTAAATAATCCTTAGTTAATGACCCTCATTAACTATTTAACAATCCATTACTTATTTTTCCAAAATAATCAACTTATTTTAATCATTATTAATTAATTAATCATTAATAACCATTTAATTAACCCCTAATTATTTAATTAATTAAGTGTTAACAATAACTTAATTAATCCTTTATTACTTGATTAATTATTTATTAATCATTAACTAAAAACTAATCTTATTAACTAATGATTCTTAAATTACAAGTTAATTTTTCTAAAAATAATTAATCTTAGACCTTTAAGATTAATCCCTTAATTACTTTAAATAATTATCCATTTTATTAATTTATTAAATAAATTAATTATTCATTTAATTACCCTAATAATTAAATGCATAACAAACCATTAAATTATAATTTAACTTCAACAAGTTTTAAAGATCAATTTAAAACCTTCAAATGATAAATAATACTTTTCTTATAAAAGAGATTTTACAAAAGTTTAAATCAAATTCCCTTTTAAATTCAAAACATTTAAATGTTCTTTATCATTCAAATTTGTTAAAATACTTAAATTTATAAAAACTTAAATCTATTTTGAAACAAAGATTCAAATCCCGATTTGAATCAGTTTAAACTTTGTTTAAAACATTTCTTTATATTTAAATTTCTAATTTAAATACAAATTTCTTTAAAAACATTTTTAAACACTTAATCCCTTTTTAAGTAATTTGAACAAATTTGATTTTTAAAAACTTCATTCATTTCCAGCTATGATTCAAATTAAAACTTGAATTCATAATTTAAAATTAGATTTAAAACTTAATTTAAATCTTTGCTTTAATATTTAAATCCAGTTTAAATTTTGAAAATAAAACAGGATTTTAACCTGAACAAAGCTAACTCGAGCTACACCTAAGTCATTCGAGCCTGACCTATCCTAACTCGAGCAAACACTAAAATAACTCGAGTAAACTTCAATTAACATTCCATTTGAAAAAAAATTAGAACTTATTACTGTCAGGTTTTACAAAAACTGCATCATCAAAATACCCGAGCCCTCACAATTAAGACTTCAAGTTCACTACCCACATGTTTCGAGCCCAATGCGAATTAACCCGAAACAAACTCGAGTAACCCTTCTTCCCAAAAAATACTGATACACCAATCCGTGCCCCTGCACCACCACGGCAACTAATTCCGACCCCTCGCGACAGCTCTCGCAAGTCGGCGCCCATCACCAAATACCAATTCGACCTTCAAATCATCTGCAGAAACCAAAAATCAAAATCGAGCACCGAGCTCGAAAACTGGAACAAAAAGTCGATACTGCAATTCGCCTCAAACTCAAAATTCTGATCATCAGCGAATCTACGCCTCCGGCCACTACTTCCTCTATACCCCAACTACCACCTACTTGAATTTGGAAGAACTCGATCGCTTCTAGAGTTAGCGTCGACCCAATTTTACTGATGAATAGAAACTAGGGTTAAATACTAAAATCCCTAATCACCACCGCCTCAATGCTTAAATCCTCACTTCTATAATTTTCCTTGAATCTTCTATCACCATTCTATCACCAGAAATAATACTGTCCATCCAGACTTCTCAGATTGATAGAATCATACCAAAACTCTATTTTTGATTAAACCAGTAATGCCTAAACAAATTCAAACTAAATATTCTGATTTTAGTTTTAAAATTCAAGCATTAGATTAATTAATCAATTTATACTTTTGAATTAAGGAATCTGTAAGATCAAACTCTTACTTATATAAGGATTTCTCTATGTTTTCTGAATTCCCAGATAACATTACATAAATTTTTTCATAATAAATAAATTTTAAACTGTAACAAATGTTCACAGCCATATTTTTGATTTAATGTTAAATCTTAACACATATTAAATCAAATGAAGTGGATATTTTTAAGCAATTCTTAAATCTGGAATTCGAGTACAGAAAGGTAAATTCACAGCAATATGAACAATTACAAACACACATATTATACCAGTAATGAACCTGAAATATAGCATGCAAACACACTTATCTCCAGAATGAAAACAAGCAACTAAATTAATACTTAAGTTTATTTAGTAAAAATTGTTACTCACTGAATTTATAAGCAGAACCTTTGAAAAGTATGAAACTGAATGGTTCTTTGATTCCCAACTTCAAATTGCTTCTTTTATTTTTCTTTTTAAACTTTAATTCCAGATTCACTCAATTGATTTGCTTCCTGCTAACAAATTCAGTCATGCATGCTTTACAGAGAAAAATGCAGGCTTCCAGAAGAGAAAATGCATGCAGGCTTGATGAAGTTGCAGTTGCAAATGATTTTAGGTTGATACTTTGAAGGACTACATGTTTTAAGGATGATTTGCACTTCAGGTTTTGGTTTAGAGGAACTTTGGTTCAGATTTATTTTGAGGGGAAAACAGTTTTTGCAGGAATTTGTTTGCATAGATTTTTGCAGGAATTTGTATTGAGATTGCAGTATTGATTATTCAGGTTAATGAATTGAAGAGCTACAGGTTTAAACTTTGATTGCAAAATAAAATTTCAGATAGCTTGAAGAAGATTGGTTTGAATGTTGATTTGGTTTTTGTGGAGATTATTTACAGGATTTATGTTGAACAGAGTTTCTGTTTTGAAAATTTTGCAGATTTTTGTTTGTTTTGAACAGATTTTTGATTCAGATTTCTTAATTGAAGATCCTATTATGATTTTGAAAAAAAGAGAAAAGAAGATAAAATGAGGAGATGTGTTTATGTAAGTAGTTTTTGATTTTAATAAAAATAAAAGAAAAAGAAAGATAAGTTAGGACACTTGTTTTAATTTCTAACATTTGTCACTATGATTTATTTTAAGACTAACATATGTAAACAAGGGTGTTAAAAGATTAACACATGTATTTTAAGTATCTTTACTTTAATTTAAATAGTTTACAAAAGCTTTTAATCTAAATTTATTATTCTTATGTATATATATAAATGAATTTCTTCCTTTTCTTCATAGAAAAATAAAACAAAACAATTTATAATTAAAAGCTTATTCAAATATTTTTAAGTGTTTATTGTATTAAATTCAAAACATTGAATTCACATTTTAAATTAATTTATCAAGTCCAATTTAAAAATCAAGTTATATATAAGTGCATATATAACTCTTATTAAATTTAAAAACAACAAATCCTATTTCTAACAAAATTTATTCATAATTATAAAAAACTATGTATTATCAATGCTATTTGAAAATAACAAATTAAACAATTTTAAACTAATTTATAAAAGAGATTATAATTTACTCCCATTACTCGATAAATTAAGATCATATGTAATTTGTATTTTAAATTCTTATATATAAATTTCAAGCAATGTTTTAAAAAGAAGATAAAATCAAGCTTTTATGTTTATCTAATTTAAATTCATATTTAAGTTAATTAAATAAAATTTTAAAACCAAATATCCATTTGAAATTCGACCCTCGGTCGCATCGAAATTCTAATGCCATTTAAAGACCAATATTGATAGTCGGTTATTTAACTATCAATAAATATTCACAACAATCACCAAGATTTAAATAATTTTCCCAATTATTATTCTCGAAATATCTTTGCAAGATATATATTTTTAACACTTCAACCATTTGAAAACAAATTTCAAATCACTTTTCACTCATGGAATAAGATTCTCGATATTATTTATTTCCACTGAAAGTGTGTCGAGTTCAAATACTTGAAAATACTTTAAATCACTTATTCCAAATATATACATGGAAACATTTAGATAAAACTATTTTAAAACATTTATTTAAATATTAGTTATGAAAATATTATGTAAATGTCTCATATAAAATTTCCATTCTAAACTAATTTTTAAAAAAATTAGTAGATAGGATATAACTATTTAAATATCCATTTTCTAAAACAAATACCAATTAAAACTTTAAATAATCACTTCTATAATAAATTAAAATAAATCTTAACTTTAAAGATTTTCAAGATAACCTAAGTAAATAATTTCTCCAAAATAATCTTTTCTTAAAACCATCTTCGCAACTTCAATTTCATATTTATAGACTATATTGAAAACATACTCGGCTTTCTAGGGAAAGTACACCTTCCATTCTAAAATGGTTCATTCAAATCAATTTATAAATCCTTTTGGATTTACTTTAAATTTACGTTCCAAATCCGTAAATTCCTTTCCACACTTTTAAAAATAAAACAATATTTATTTTTAAAACAAAATTTTCTTTTCTTTATAAAATTCCCATTTGTGGATTTAAATTTTTGAATAATCGTAGATATACGATTTTCAAATCGATTCCTAAATAATTATTATCTTTACCAAATAAATATCAAATTGATTTTTCAAATTTATTTTCAAAACCCCAAATCAAATTTCAAATTGATTCTCAAATTATTTCAAATACCAAATTTTATTATCTTTGGAAACAAATTCCTTCTTTTAAATTTATTCAATTTTTTAAAAATTAATTTACTATAAATTTTCTACTTAATTTCAAAAATACAACTTGATTTATTTCTGGTATCCTACGATACCAAAAATATATTCGGCTAAATTATAGCCTTCAACAGTTTCAATCATAAATAGTCACACACAGACTATAAATGATCAACATACAATATTGAAACTAATTCAAATATTTGAGAAATCCAGTAGGATCCCTCCAACCTGTTTCCCTGCATCCACAGACGTTAGCACAACAATTAAATACCAATTCCACTTCAAGATGGAATATCACGGTATATGAGATTTATAAAATATCATCCGCTATTATGCGGCGCATAGGGTCTCATCCGCTATATAATGCGGGAAATCAACAACTCCAATATATACTATATATATAATACCATTCAGTGAATAATTATTATAAATCAATCATCCAAGCACACAGTCAATCAATTTTAAATCTAACTATATAAAATTTCAGTCAGAACGATATTGATTGAGTGAGAAGATCTCACCGTTGCTTTTTTTTGCAATCCACTTTCCATCACGACTTGTTTCTTCATAGTTTTGCACCTTAAATAAGTTATACAATTTATTAATATTCGAATAAATAGAATAATAAATTTCTTTTTAAATAATTTTAATAACTAACAATTTTATTCAAACCGATAATTTTCCTTCCTTTTTTTAAATCTTTACTATTATAAATAAATTAAATCAGTTTATTAACCAAATTAATGTGTATAGTGTTTAAAAATTCTAATTATAAATTCTTCAACATTTAAAACATCTATTTTCAAAATCCTATCTATATATAAATTAATTTTTGTTTATAAAAAGAAAGAATATGCATATAAATCAACTGCTATTTATATATATATAGACACACACACACACACACACACACATATATATATATATATATATATATATATATATATATATTCTTTAAGCATATATATGTATATTTGCTGTTTTATCTTCTGCAAATTTGAAATAGAAATTAACTTTACTATAAATTATTTTATCTATTCCTTTTACTCTGTTTTCTGCATATATGTATGTATCAAATTAAAATAGGCATGTATACCTCACTGGAATCTGTAATTCGACCGAACTTGTTGCCCTGACTCACCATCGTGAGCCACCCCAGTCGCATAGCTTGCCATCCCAAATTGGCCACGACTTCGATACGCTACCTCTGCCACACCCTCGCGCTTAAGGACGAGCCTAACACTGCAGCCAACCTTCAAGAATGCGACCCAAACCCCTTTGCTTGACTTCAATGCACGCACGAGTCTGGTTTCTTCCATCGCTGCTTGCCATCGACGCTACTGAGCTCGCGCTGCTTCCCTCCTACTCGAACTCGCAATGGCGTCCACACCCAAAACCCTATTCGCAATTGCATTCGCACGGTACCCCACTATCCACTAAAATGAATTCGAGATTTGGGATCCCAGAAGGGAATGGAAGCTCGCCGTAGTTTATTTCAGGAATTGATTTCGCATTAAGGACTCGATTTTGAAAATTGGGTGAAGAGAAAGGAGCAGAACGCGATTCCACTTTGTTCCTATCTCGTCGACATTATATATATATATATATATATATATATTCTTGTTTGTCTTCTGAAGGAAGCCATTTTTCTTTTTTGAAATGAATTCGTTCTAATGGAAGAAAGGAAGTTACGAGGTGATTTAAAAGGCGAAGGGTTGCGTGCATTGAATAAGGAAAGGGGACAGGACTGGTTGCTAAGGTGGCTTGCTACAGAGAAGGTTGGCTACAGAAATTTTTTGAAAAGAAAGGAAAAAATGCTGATGTGAAGGGATTTCAGCTGATGCTGACTAGTGTATATATAAATATATTTTTTACTAGATTCAAATTCAAATTGTCTCGATAAATGCAACTTAAAATCTCGACCTCCTATCGTGGCATGCCGCCAGGCATTCATAGTATTATACGCCTATTCTGAACACAATGTAAAATGTTTCAAGTCCTAATTCGATCATATTGGGAAGATAGCTTTTTTGAACCAGTTATTAAATAAAATTTCGATTTAATGTTCAACGTGTTTGCTTATCGTACGGCCAAACGACAACTCCAAATGCTACGAAAATTGAAATCCGATAATAATACAATATTACGGATCCAATGAAACTGGTTTTGCCGAATTCCGAGACTGTGCCCCAGAAGGCTATTTTTAATTATCAATTTAAACGATAAAAATTCAAAACTGAACAAAACATTTCCATATTAAATTCTGAAGCTTCCATTATCTTCAGTGTTATCAATATACATTTTCTAAGCCTTTAAAAATATTTTTAATCAGCTTAAAACTGAAGATTCAAATTTTTATCAAACTTTAATAAATTAAATTCAATAATTAAATTTCCAAAATCATAGTAAATTTTTGAAATTCAAGTTAAACTAACTTCCAAATATTAAAAATAAATTAAATATTTTGATTTTAAATGTTCAAAATTCTGGGTCGTCGCATTCTTCCCCCCTTAAAAGAATTTCGTCCCGAATTACTAGTTAAGAAAAACGATCCTCAATCCATTTAATATTTTCCAAACCAAACAGTTTTATCAACTTTCCAAACAAATCTTTTATTAAAGACTCATTATCATTTCAATTAATTTTCCAAATTCAATCATAAGTTTCCAAACAACATTGTTTTCAATAATTCAAGTTTAAATTTCAAATTCAAATTTCAAATTATCCAAAATTTCTAAAAAAAATCTAACACCCTAAATTTTCGAAAAATTTCGCCAGCGTCTCCTTTACGCGGCTAGCTTAGTACGACTACAAAATGGCACCACAGGCCCCCAGATTCAAAAAGAAAACAAAAGGCCAAGTGGCTAGACAAGAAAATCATCAAATTTCATATAGAAATTCGAATACATATTTTTTGTCGAGCAATGTAATTTTATCTTCGAAAATCAAATCCCGATTCCTTTGTCTTTAACACACCTGTATATCCTGCTAGCCATAATATCCAATTACAACATTCAAATATCATTTTTTGCACATTCCTTTACGGAATTTCAATATATACTTCTTATAACATTTTTTTGCTTCACTATTGAAGTTATATATCCATTTTCATTCAATCTAACATTTTCAATTTTATTTGAATTCAATTTACAGTTTCAATTTATTTGGATTCAATTTACCTTCTGAATATTGAATTTTTATCAATTATCTTTCATTCACAACTGATTTATCTCACTATTTTGAATTAGTTCCATTTACAATTCATTATATTCCAATTCATTTTATCTTAAACAATTCAAATTTGTTTTCAATATTCAGTTTCAATTCCAGTTTTATTCTTTTGTTCATTTCCAAAATTTATTTTCAATTTACCATTTTGGTTTACAACCACTTATATTTAAATTGGATTTCAAATCCCATATGAATTTAATTTACCTTTTGTTTATAATTATTTAATTTCGATTCATTTCAAATCATATTCAATTTCGTCATTTCTTTAATTAGTTTTATTTACTAATTTTATTTCAATATTTCACTTTGTTTAATACAAACCAAATTCAATTCCAATTCCAGTTCTATTTGCTTACAAATTTGAAATGAATTTCAACATTCAATTTACTTTCATTTATTTGCAATTGCAAATTTATTCATTCATTCACAATTTTATTTTCCATATTTACTTTTATCTAACTTCTCTTTTAAGTTAGATTTTTATTTTAACAACTTCAAACTTACAAGTTATCAACTTAATGATATTCCATAAATACTTTATATAACATTCCAGAGTCTTTTCAATAATTCAAAACCATTTTTTTAAATCAATTCATATTATCCCTTTTGAATTTCAAAAACCAAACCTTTTTTGCAAACAATTTCAATTTAAAATAATTTGGCAGCAATTCCTCTTTTGGAAATCCGAAAATGAACATCGATGATGCTGCAGTCATCGCCGAAGTTATTTTCCAGCGACCTAAAAGAGTTTAGTGCTTTTATCCCTTTAAAATAGTTTTCCAAAGCCTTTGAAAATCATCTTCAAAATTAAAAAGGGGTTTAAACTTTCCAAATCTCCAAAAAAATTAAATTCTTTTCAAAACATTTCCAAATACTTCTCTGGAATTCCGTTTCAAATTATAAATCACATTTACAATTTATATTCTCAAATTCTATTTGTATGTGAATTTATTGCTTAGCTGTTTGTTATCATTTCAATTTCTTATTCAAATGATAATAATATTATCACTTCCTAACAATCAAGCGACCATATACTACTATAATAATTCATAGAAAATTTATTCTTTTTTCTACGAAAATAGTTTTGGTAAAATTATTTCATTCACCCTATTTTAAAACACTATCGTGTATAATTGTTCTGTACGAGTGTTTAGAGATTCCTATCGATAAAGTTGTACGGTCTATAACGACCAGAATCCATATATCACTCAATAAACCAATCATCACAATATAAAACAATTTTGTATTCACTAACAAATACGCGCTCACATCTATTATTACACTCAGCTCATTCTAGAGTACTGCTGACTCTATCGCTAATGAGTAACACCCAACAGAGTCAAGGTTATCGCTTAACCAAATGCTCTGATACCACTTGTGAAGGCCCACAAATCCGTACCCCTTTTGAGCTGGCAAAATTCCACAACAATTCAGCCCAAAGTGGAACAAATGTATGAGTCTTCGGGTTTAAAGAAGAAAGAGGTGGAAGAAGAAGAAAAGAAAACAAAATCAGAATCTCACATTTCGCAGCGGAACAAATATAATAGATAAATGAATATCCTTAAAACAAAGAACTATATCAGATGTCACATTACATTTTCAGAGTTTACAACAACAAACAGCGGAAAAGAAATATTACATATATTTATGATACGCCTCGCCATCCAACTTGCCTTCAGATCTCCACGGAGACTTCTTGATAGACTTCGCTCCTGAATAATGATAACCTGACTCTAGGCTGCCCGTGTGGAAAATTATGGGCACCCAGAGTTTAGAAAGGGAACAATAAACTCCAAGTCAGTCGTGGGACTGGTGTGACATCTTAAAAACAGACATTTCTACAAAGAAAGGAAAAGAAATCCGCTATGCTTTTTGGAAAATGAAACTACCATAAGGCCTCCCGCCACACACACGATGCAAACACAGAATTGGAGGAGATTTCTCCTTATGATAGGCAAACATGCTTAATACGCAAAATCCTTTGATATTATTATTAGTGCATAGTGTGGAAGTCATTTCGAAAGTATAATATTAATCTTAGCCAGCATACAACCACTATTAGATGCCTACTATAGGTACCATGTTCAATAGCAGGTTACCGCCACATTTCATGGTAGGTTATACAACTAAAACCGTATAGGGCGCGTATTGTTTCTTTGGATTTCCAACAAATGGTCAGGCTAAAAAACTTCCTACGGCCACATGGGTATGCCTCTGGAGGGACGCCCCGAGATCCTACCCGATTCTCTGCCAACACATGGCCGGTTACCCCCTTCTCGGAGAGTAAAACCTAAGATATGCCATCCCCGGTCATTTGCGACCTTTATCCGACGATCCACTACACCAACAACCACAAAGAAAAGTATTTGCAGTAACCACATAGATTAAATATCAGGGCTCCATACCTGATACCACCCTTTTCCAGAAGGAATGGACATACCCTAGGGGAGCTACCCCCTGAAACCTTGCCGCATCTTTCCTGTTTTGACCATTATCGGTTTGTGAGGCTCGACGAGGTCTCGTCCACAAAGCTACGCTTTTAACAAAGCCATGCTTTGATCAACAAATGATCAGCAACACGTCGTATGCCACGTTACCAATTTGGGAATGTATCACTAATAACCATCAACTACATAACCACTGAGCTCGTACGTCTCAGAGAAGGGTGTTAAGCTAAGAGAATAAATTCTCCGCCACCAACAGAAATGTATTTGATAGAAACCAGCTTTACATCTCAAAGTGTAACGTCAGACACACATCCATACAAGTCCGTTCTGGTATCGAACGGAACCAAAGGCACTTCAAAGAATCCCCTGCAAATCCGCATAGTCACTAATCATGTCTGGAATCCCCATCACAAAGGGTGATAAAATCTCTATACCGGAGCAACACAGTGCAGAGACATTCGACAGGTGATGCTTCCGTTTTCGAGAATACCCGATCTTCAACAACGTCTTCAAATGCAACCACATTTCGTCGTATCATTATTTGGAATGGGTTTTATGACACAAGGTCCTCTCCCGGCTAATTCGAATAATGAGCGCTTATTTTTAAAAATAAGTGTTCATTCAGATTTCAAACAAATCAAAATTTCCACTTTAATCTTTTAAATAAAAAATCCATCACAATCACAAAGGTTCGATGTGGGTTTCGAATATCCATTTGAAATTCGACTCCCGGCCGCATCAAAATTCTAATGCCAATTAAAGGCCAATATTGATAGTCGGTTATTTAACTGTCAATAAATATTCACAACAATCACCAAGATTTAAATAATTTTTCCAATTATTATTCTCGAAATATCTTTGCAAGATATATATATTTAGCACTTCAACCATTTGAAACAAATTTCAAATCACTTTTCACTCGCGGAATAAGATTCATGATATTATTTATTTCCACTGAAAGTCTGTCGAGTTCGAATTTGTGAAAATACTTTAAATCACTTATTAAAAATATACTTGGAAACATTTAGATAAAACTATTTTAAATAATTTATTTAAATATTAGTTATGAAAATGTTATATAAATGTCTCATATAAAATTTCAAGTCTAAACTAATTTTAAAATAAAACTAGTAGATAGGATGTAACTATCTAAATATCCATTTTCTAAAACAAATATCAATTAAAACTTTAAATAATCACTTCTATAATAAATTAAAATAAATCTTAACTTTAAAGATTTTCAACATAACCTAAGTAAATAATTTCTCCAAAATAATCTTTCCTTAAAACCATCTTCACAACTTCAATTTCATATTTATAGACAATATTGAAAACATACTCGGCTTTCCAGGGAAAGTACACCTTCCATTCTAAAATGGTTCATTCAAATCAATTTATAAATCCTTTTGGATTTACTTTAAATTTACGTTCCAAATCCGTAAATTCCTTTCCACGCTTTTAAAAATAAAACAAAATTTATTTTTAAAATAAATTTTCCTTTCCTTTATAAAATTCCCATTTGTGGATTTAAGTTTTTGAATAACCACAGATATACGATTTTCCAATCGATTCCCAAATAATTATTATCTTTACCAAATCAATATCAAAATTGATTTTTCTAATTTTTTTTTCAAAACCCCAAATCAAATTTCAAATTGATTCTCAAATTTATTTCAAATACCAAATTTTATTATATTTTGAAACAAATTCCTTCTTTTAAATTTATTCAATTTTTCTAAAATTAATTTACTATAAAAATTTTACTAAATTTCAAAAATCCAATTTGATTTACTTCTAGTATCCTATGATACCAAAAATATATTCGGCTAAATTATAGCCTTCAACAGTTTCAATCATAAATAGTCACACACAAACTATAAATGATCAACATACAATATTGAAACTAATTCAAATATTTGAGGAATCCAGTTGGATTCCTCCAACCTGTTTCCCTGCAACCACAGACGTTAGCACAACAATTAAATACCAATTCCACTTCAAGGTGGAATATCATGGTATATGGGATTTATAAAATATCATCCGCTATTATGCGGCGCATAGGGTCTCATCCGCTATATAATGCGGGAAATCAGCAACTTCAATATATACTATATGCTACTATATATATAATATCATCCAGTGAATAATTATCATAAATCAAATATCCAAGCACACAGTCAACCAATTTTAAATCTAACTATTTAAAATTTCAATCAGAACAATATTGACTGAGTGAGAAGATCTCACCTTTGCTTTTCTTTTGCAATTCATTTTCCATCACGATTGTTTTTCATAGTTTTTGACCTTGTATAAATAAGTTATACGATTTATTAATATTCGAATAAATCGAATAATAAATTTCTTTTTAAATAATTTTAATTAACTAACAATTTTATTCAAACTGATAATTTTCCTTCCTTTTTTTTAAATCTTTTATATTATAAACAGATTAAATCAGTTTATTAACCAAATTAATCTGTATAGGGTTTAAAAATTCTAATTATAAATTCTTTAAGATTTAAAACATCTATTTTCAAAATCCTATCTATATATAGATTAATTTCTATTTATAAAAAGAAAGAATATGCATATAAATCAACTGATATATATATATATATATATATATATATATATATTCTTTAAGCATATATATGTATATTTACTGTTTTATCTTCTACAAATTTAAAACAGAAATTAACTTTACTGTAAATTATTTTAACTATTCCTTTTACTATGTTTTCTGCATATATGTATATATCAAATTAAATTAGGCATGTATACCTCACTGGAACCTGTAATTCGACCGAATTTGTTGTTGTGACTCGCCATCGTGAGCCACCCCAGTCGCATCGCTTGCCATCCCAAATTGGCCATGACTTCGATACGCTACCTCTGCCACACCCTCGTGCTCAGGGACGAGCCTAACACTGCAGCCGACCTTCAAGAATGCGACCCAAACCTTTTTGCTTGACTTCAATGCGCGCGCGAGTCTGGCTTCCACCATCGCAGCTTGCCATCAACGCTACTGAGCTCGCGATGCTTCCCTCCTACTTGGACTCGCAGCAGTGGCCTCGCCCAAAACCCGATTCGCAATTGCATTCGCGCGATACCCCACTATCCACTAAAATGAATTCGAGATTTGGGATCCCAGAAGGGAACGGAAGCTCGTCGTAGTTTATTTGAAGAATTGATTTCACATTAAGGACTCGATTTTGAAAATTGGGTGAAGAGAAAGGAGCAGAACGCGATTCCACTTTGTTCCTATGTCGACATTTTATATATATATATGTGTGTGTGTGTGTGTATGTATATATATGTGTGTGTGTGTATATATATATTCTTGTTTGTCTTCTGAAGGAAGCCATTTTTCTTTTTCGAAATGAATTCGTTCTAATGGAAGAAAGGCGGGTATAGGGTGATTTAAAAGGCGAAGGTTTGCGTGCTTTGAATAAGAAAAGGGGACAGGATTGGTTGGTAAGGTGGCTTGCTACAGAGAAGGTCGGCTATAGAAATTTTTTGTAAAGAAAGGAAAAAATGCTGATGTGAAGGGATTTCAGCTGATGTTGACTAGTGTATATATAAATATTTTTTTTATTAGATTCAAAATCAGATTGTCTCGATAAACGCAACTTAAAATCTCGACCTCCTATCGAGGCATGCCGCTAGGCATTCATAATATTATACCCATATTCCGAACACAATGGAAAAAGTTTCGAGTCCTAATTCGATCGTATGGAGAAGATAGCTAATTTGAACCAGTTATTAAATTAAATTTTCAACGCGCTTGCTTATCGTACGGCCAAACGACAACTCCGAACGCTCAAAAATTGAAATTCAATAATAATACAATATTACGGATCCAATGAAACTGGTTTCGTCGAATTCCGAGACTGTTCCCCGGAAGACTATTTTTAATTATCAATTTAAACGATATAAATTCAAAACTAAACAAAACATTTCCAAATTAAATTCTGAAGCTTCCATTATCTTCAGTATTATAAATATACATTTTCTAAGCCTTTAAAAATATTTTTAATCAGCTTAAAACTGAAGATTCAAATTTTTATCCAACTTCAATAAATTAATTCTATAATTAAATTCCCAACATCATTGTAAAATTTAGAAATTCAAGTTAAACCAACTTCCAAATATTTAAAATCAATTAAATATTTGGATTTTAAATGTTCAAAATTCTGGGTCGTCACATTAACTGTTTTTGTTGTGTTTGAAGATTAGATTATTTAACTAATCAAATAACTTTTGCTAAAGTAAATTCCTGAATGTTAGCAAAAGAGATCTATATATCATCATATATATATGGATTAAATAATAGTTTTACATACTGATATTTTTATATCAGTCAGAGTCTTATCCTCGAATTGAAAGAAAAAAAATTGGAAGCAAGTGATCCTGGATACATTGTAATGTATGTCCGTATGTTTGTTTTATTTTTGTGTGAAATTTTTGGGGTCACTTCAGAAGGATAACTCTGATCCTTATGTAGGAGATCCGTCTCATAGCAGCAAGGGCATCTTCATGGAATTCTATATAATCAGGAAACCACCTGAGCAGTTTTGATTGTATGCCTATTATTGTTGTGGTGTACATTCACATGCAGCACAGTTATTTCTTATTTATATTCATCACCATAGACATTATTATATATCGCTAGATTTTCTTATGAAATGGTTTGGTTATCATAATGTAAAAGCACGTCAGTGTTTATTTACGTGTGGTCTTACGAGATACCTTTGAAGGGTTTTATAAATAAAAAAAGTCCATATGATTCCTTTGTAAACTGTTATCATTTGATATTATATTTTGATCCGCTGCGAATGTGAGATATTGATGTTTTCTATTTCTTCTTATTCTTCTATCTCTTTCTTCTTTTTCCTAACTATCTGGAATTTTCAGGATCAAAAACCCTGGGTCGTTATAGTTGGTATCAAAGCTGAGGTTAAGCGAGAACCTTGGCTCTGTTGGGATTATTCATTAAGGACAGGATCAATGGTACCCTAGAATGAGTTGAGTGTGTGTGTGTGTTTATATATATATATATATATATATATATATATATATATATATATGAGAGCGTACTTGTTATTTTCTTATATAAAGATTTTAAATGATTTTATATAAGAATATATTTTGTTACATAAAGCAATAATTATTCTAATATTAAGGTAATAGAAATACAACCAAATTGAATCTTAATAAAGATAAGTTTGAAAGGGATTCAAACTAAAATTAAAATCTTGAATTTGGAAAAGAGTTTCTGAATAAGATAATAATAAATTGGTTTCTAGTTGTAATAACTTTAGTTATTTTCCTAAAATGATGAAATGATGGTTAATGACTTAGCAAAATAATAAAATTGTTTTTGAATTCTTAATTGAACATCGAAATAAGTTAAGTAGAGATAATTTAAAATTGGAATTTTGAAATTCTGACTCAGAATTTAATTGTTTAAAGATTTAGATAGTTGACTAAAAAAAGTTAATTTAATTTAAGGGATTAAATCAACATCTAAAATTTAACTCGAATTTATAATTCAAAATGGTTTAAGGTTGGAATTTGAATTGAATTAGTTCAAATGGAAATTGGGATTAATTTAAAATTTAAATTGATTATTGAAGTGGGTTCAATAGATATTAGTCCAAATCAATTGGAATAATTTGGAATTGTAATTAAAGTTGAGTAGGTTTAAAATCAAATGGAATTTGATTTAAATCGGGAAAGAAATCAGGATTGATTCAACTTGAATTGGGAGTAAATCAATTTCAATGGAAATCGAAGTTATTCAAATTGGAATTGAGTCAATTTAAATGGAAGAGGAAATTTAAATTGAATTGATGAGGAAGTGAATAGTTTTGACTCTGGACTAATTCAATATAAATTGTTTTAATGTAAACTTATTTTTTTCCAAGCTATTTAATATATACAGCCTTTCTTTTTCAAAGTCAAATTATTTTATATTTATTCTACAATTATTTTGGAACTATTTAACAATTTTTTAACTGTTTTATAAATTAATTACTATTTTTCAACTATTTTACAAATTAATTACTATTTTACAATTGTTTTGCAATTACCTAAAATTTCTGAAACTATTTAACTATTTTTCCACTATTTTACAATCAATTAACTATTTTACAGCTATTTTGCAAACTAATAAATTACTTTTCAACGACCTATCTATTTTAAACTTTTCAAGCTATTTTCTGAATTCAAATTGGACAGAGTTCAAACTGTTTATGATTGAATATCCATTTGGGATAAGGATTAAAGTGATAATCCAATGGAATTGAAACAATTGTGATTATGGGGATAGAAATTAAAGGAAATGCGAATAGGAAGAGAAATTGAATTAGTTAATAATCACTGAAGATAATTACATAGGATGTACGTATATTATTCTATTCGCATAGTGATTTGATCCAGATTCGAGCATAGAATTTCAAGATAGTTAAATTGATCCGAGTTAGGATTTTTCACTCGATTTTTGATGGCAAACCTGGATATGGGTTGTTGATTGGTTCTGCATATTCTGTATCATAGTTATGGCTATGTAAGGAGAATGACGGTTTCTAATCAAGAAGCCAGATCTGAGTCCGCACTAGGAAGTCGGGTGGACGATACTAGTTCGGAAGTGAAATTGTGCGATCGAGTGAGTGATCGGATTGGTATGGCGTACGGATGATATGTGTACATCGTACGGGTTTAAATGAAATTGGTACTGAAATTTGTGAACAAGAAATGTGAAATGATTTCTTTTGAATGAAAGTATATTTTGTGAAATATACAATGGATAAAGGTGAAAGTTAGATATTTTAGGATGATAAGTATGATGGAAACAACAGTATTAAAAAAAAGGGTAATCAAATTTGAATAATTAATTTTGAATAAACAAAGTTATATATCTTTGTTATATAAGATATATCTCCTCTTGTTGAATCTATAGCCAAAGGAAAATGGATTTTGAAGGTGTTTGTAATGTAAAAGGAATTTTATACAAGTTTGAAATGATCCAAAGTTTTTTTATTTAATATATATATATATATATGTAAAGGATCTTATGTGGATTTTGAAAAAAGGTTTTGGGAACCTTTGGATTTGGAAAGGCTTTTGATTTTTGGGTAAAATCAATATTGGAATTCGGAAAGCCTAGTTTGAGAATTATATATTTTGGAATAATCGATTTTAGGAAAAGGATATTTATATGAGATTCATACTAGTGTATGATTTGAAAGATACTATATGTGTATAGTATAAAGTGTTTTGATAATGGCTCTGGGGAAAAAGCCGCTCCCTTGAAATGAACTTCTCAGGAGTGCCACCGGGTGGTGTTGCCTTGAACCCTAAGGGGGGGTCCTAAAGTTGATCCTATGAGGAGTTCAGACAAAACTAGTTCCTAAGGATTATGACTAGTGTGTAGCGAAAGCCGAGGAGGCGCTGATGACTATAAAGGCATTTGGGTTATGCTGTGACGACAGTGTAACTCGATGTCACTGCGATCTACTACAGACCATAGCGAAAGTCGTGTGTGCTGCTGAGAGCCAACAGTCTGCGTTTGATTTTCTATTGGTAGGCTGCGACCTATGGTAACATAGCGAAAGTCGTGTGTGCCATTGAGAGCCAACAGTCTGCATTTGATTTTACACCGGTAGACTGCGACCTATGTAGGAGTGGAGAAGTTTCATTTTGACAGCGAAAATCTAGGACGCTGATGCCTACAGTTACATGGACTTTTGCTGTGATGGCAATGTAACCCTAGAATGTAACAGCAATCTTTTGTGGGTTCCATGGCGTAATCGAGGGCCGTGGAGTGCCTACAGTTACATGGACTTTTGCTGCGATGGCAACGTAACCCAGGATGTAACTGCGACCATGGATGGGGGTGATGATTTCCAGAGCATTCTCACCAAAGATATTTCCCCTATTTTCAAAAAATGTTTTCTATATTTTTAATAAAATTATTTTCAAGGTATTTTCACTGGATATTGAAAACGGGTTTACCAAGTGCTTATAGATTTTCAGTCCTACGCCTGATCAACGTATGACCGAATTTCTGTGAGAACAAGAATGGATTGGTTGAGACATCGAGTTATAAGAAGTGTTTTTATAAGAAGCTATTTTAATAGTATTATGTAAATTTAAAAGTATTTCTAAAATTTTATAATAAAAATATTGGAATTTTGGAAAATGAAGGGAAATCCAAACTGGAAATATGAAAAACAAATTGAACTTACGAAAATTTAATGAAGTGATTTTTTCATAATAAAATCGAATATTGATTTAAAAATTGGAAGTAGGCTAATTAGCTAAATAATTATTTGATAGAGTATTTTAATAAAATTTAACTCGGCTAAATAAAATGGATTGTAAGTTAATAATGGAGTTTGGAAATGAACTCGAATTATAAATAGAATTTGACTTGGATTTGATAATGAATTAAAAATGAGTGGAGAGGTTGTAAAGAAATAAAATGAAAGTGAATTATAATACAAATGGTTTGAGTTGCAATCAAAACCCGGGTGAGTAAAAATAAATTGAGAATGGCTTTGTATTAATAAAATAAATTTGAAAATGAATTAAGTAGGTGAATTTAAAATTTAAAATGGGTTAATTGAATTAAATAATAAATGGATAAAGTCTGATTGAATAGAAATTAAATCAAAGTTTTAATTGGGATTAGGTTATCAGAATGAACTTAAGTTATGAGGCATATTAATTTGAAGTAAAATTGCTTAAGTCAATAGAAGCTTGATTTCGAGTAAGATTGGAAGACCATTAAATAAAAGTTTGGGTTAAATTTATTTGAAAAAAATGGATATTAATATAAGCATCGAATGTTGTCAAGCTCAATGAAATAGTTTTAAAATGAAACCAATGCGGAGATGAAATGAAATGCAAATGAATGGTTGGTGAATAAATTAGAAATGAAATGGAATTAAATACGGAATGAGTTGAAATTAATTTGAAGTAGTTATAAACTAAAATGGACACTATATTAAGCGAATATCGTCGAATTTGCATAAAAATAATTGTCGTTTGACGTAAACGAAGGTAAAGAAATTCCATGAATTAATAGAAGCAAATAAAATTTATTTTTGAATCATTTGAAGTGAATGTGAGCTGTTGGGTTAAAATAAATTGAATGTAAGAAATTGAGTTGTAAACAAATAAAATTGAACCAAAGGGTATATGAATTGGTTGAAAGCAATTGAATTAGTGTTGAAATCATATCAATTGCTCATGGAAGTTATTTAGAATGCATATCTTTTAGAGTTGATGTGCTGTAGTTGTTCAAGTAAGAAAAATGTTATAAACTTCATATATATAGTGCTTACATGTTTAAATTGAGAAAGTACGGGTACCAGGAAGCCGTTTGGCTGGATTTGGTAGCGCTAATTGCTAAAATAATAAGCCACTTGCTTAAAATGCTAAACAAAGGTACGCCTATGCAATAAAAATAGGAAATATGAACTGCTTTTGTTTTCCGGCCATGTGGGTCGATGTATATATATTTATATCTCTTCTCAAATTGCAAAAGCTCCTCCGTACAAAGGAGTCTCTGCCAAAATTTTCCGAAAATTTTAGGAGTTAGAAATTTTTTGAAAATTTTTGGAAAATTTTCTGGTAGCGACAAAACGATTTCAAATTGGAAATTGAAATAAATTAGTGGATGAAACTAAATTAAAATAACGATATGAGTTAGTTATAAATGAAAGATAAAATTCAATGTTCAGCATTGAAATTAAATTGAAATCATATGAAAATAAGGAAAACTAATTTGAATAGAAGTAGATATGAAAACTTCTGTAAGGAAATGTATAAAATGATTTTAAAAGCTATGATCGGATATTATTGCTAAGTAGGATATGCAGGTATTATAAAGGGAAAGGAAAATTAATTTTGATTTCCGAAGGTAAATTTGAATTTGCTCGAGAAAAGGTATGTGTTTAAATTTCTATATGAAATTTGATTGGATTTTTTATCTAGACAATTGGCTTTTTGTTTTCTTTTGGAATTTGGGAGACCGTAGAGGCATTTTGTAGTTGTACAGAGCTAGCCGTGCAAAGGAGACGCTGGCGAAATTTTTAGAAAATTTAGAGAGTGAAAATTTTTGAGAAAATTATGATAACTTAAATTTGAATTTTAAATTTAAACATGTATAAATAGAGTAAATAATGTTGTTGGAAACTATATAAGGTTTTGGGAAGTTGGTTGAAGTAATAGTGGGTCTTTAATAAAAGATAAGTTATGGCAAGTTGATAAAAACTGTTTAGTTCTGGGAAAATAGTAATGGTATTGAATCATTCTTCTTAACTAGCAATTTCGGGGACGAAATTCTTTTAAGGGGGAGGAATGTGACGACCTGGAATTTCTAACAATTTAAATTGGAATATTTAATTGATTGTAAATATTTAAAAGATTAATTTTTAACTTGAGTTCAAATATTATTATTAATAGCAATTAAGTTATTAAATTTAATAAACTAAAATTGGGTAAAATGTAGAATCTGAAGTTTGAAGCCTCTTAAAAATAATTTGAAGACTTATAAAATTTATAATGATGATACTGAAGATAATAGAATGGTTGAAATTTAATTTAAAGGTGATTTGTTCAGTTTTAATAATATATCGTTTAAGTTGAATTTAAAAAAATAGCCTTCCGAGGCACAGTCTCGGAATTTGACGAAACCAGTTCCATTTGATCCGCAATGGTTAGTTATAATCGGATTTCAAGTTTCATAGCAATCGGAGTTGTCGTTTGACCCTGGCAGCTCAAAACGCATAGAAACTATTTTAATCGATTTAATTTAAAATTGGTCGTTTATTTCCGTAACTTGCGCATATGATCGAGTTAGCCTTCGAAACCTTTTCCACTACGTTTGAAATAGGGGTATAATATTATAAACATCTAGCGGCACACCTTGATAGGATGTCAAGGTTTTGAGCTATGGATTCAAAATGATTAGAATTTAAATTTAAAAATAAATGTTGACCAGTCAAAGACAATTTCACATCAAAACGTTTAGCCTTCATTTCAATTTTCACTATAGCTAGGAAATGTCAGAACGGAAAACGATTCAAAAAATTTCCCATTTTCCATAAATCATGCTGCTTTCTCGTGCGAGAATAAAAAAAATCACCTCGTCCTTACCTTCTGAAGGAAGCCTTTAGCCTTCGTTATTTTAATCGAAACCTGCCCCTTCTTTTGGAAAGCATTCTGAAATTTCATATCTAAAACAAAAGGGGGGATTTTGAAATCAACCAAAGGGCGGAATAAATTAAAAAAAATCAGGACGCGAACGAATCAAAGGAGGTGTTCGAATTCGATCTTTCGCTCCTCAGGTTCTATCGCGAATCGGTGGCAAGAGGTTGAGTTTGGGGTTTTCATGCTATGTGGAGGCGAGGGATGCATCAGGTGGCTCGCGACTGAGGTGGGGTCAGACCGAGTATTACAGATTTTCAGGTAAGGACGTTCTGGAGCTCAGGAGGCGAGCTGGATGGCAAGAACGTATGGAGTGTTTCCACTACATTATATTGTTGTATATCTGAGACATAATGATTTTGTATATCCAGTGTCTATATATATGTGTAACTCTGATGTATTAAAGATGTAATCGACAGACATGGTATTCTTTTGTAAACTGTTATTATTTGATATTATACTTTGATCGGCTGCGAATGTGAGATGTTGATGTTTTCTGTTTCTTCTTATTCTTCTATCTCTTACTTCTTTTTTCTAACTATCTGGAATTTCCGGGATCGAAAACTCCGAGTCGTTATAAAATTAATATCATGGTGCTTTGTAATATTATAAAGTATTTGTTATTGTTTTGAAAATAATTTAGGTTAAGTCTAAAAACCATGATTTAGATGTACCATATTCACTTCTATGGTTGGAACATAATTCTGGAGATGACTATAGAGTCTTCGGTGTTTAATTTTGAGTTTCAAGAGGGGATTGCTACTATAGTAGTTTTTCTTCAAAGTCGTTTTGATAAAACAAATTTTGATTTAAATTCCAAAAGTATGATTTGATATACAAAGGTTATAAGTATATATTATTTCAAAATGCTTTGAAATGAAACCCGATGTTTAGTTCTTAAGTTTTCCATTAAATTATATTTTTGATGCACGTATCCTATGCATTAGGGTAGTTTGGTTGTGCATCATGTTTGATCTATTGATTAGTAGTGTTGTATATGTATCAAATGATGATGTGTATTACGTTGGTAGTTTTTATTGTTTATTTTAGAACAGACAAGTTTTTGGAGATTTTGATTGGTCAAAAAATCAAGGTCGTCGCAAACATTCACAACAAAATAAAATTATGTCCACTTTCAATCAATACTGAAATTATTTATTATTTCATGAATAATATTAGGTATGTTTATGAAAATAATTTTTTGCATCTTGATGCATCCACTGATAAGTATTATGTAGCATGCTCCCACTGTTTCCTGTATTACTATAGCATATGATATACGAAGCTCCATTTAACTACTTATTATAGGCTATTTATTTCTTTTACTGTAACTAATTTACAATCGAGAGTTTTCAATCAAAGATCTTAAACTCATAGAAATGACTTTTATAAATACCAATTTTCTATATGAAAAACATAACGGGTATAAAAATTACATTTCTCATTCATATTAAGTATATACAAGTATTTAATACAATTTTTATTTTCAATATCACTTCAAGAAGCAGATTTGGCTATTCACTCTCTTTATGTCAACTGTGTCTATCTTACGTTTACTCTCGAACATTCACATACTTTTCATAATGTTCGAACCATTTAATAGGAAATCCTTATTGTAACGACGCAGAATTTGACCACTTTAAAATATACTATTTAAAATGATTTTAAATATGGAATATGTAATGTTATATGATTCAAACAATATTAGATAGAATTTGAAAAGAGAAGTATACACAAAAATATTAACATTCGTCTATATCGACAAAAGTGACAAAATGCTGCTTTCAGAAAAGTAAGTTTCAACGCTTAAATAAATTATGTTAGTTAATTATGAATGTTTATATTTTGTAATAGTAATATACAAAATTATTTTTAAATTTGGTTTACATAAATAAATAGTTTAATTAAAACGTCAAAATGTGAACGTAAAACATTTTGTCAAACATCAACTTTTTATCAATTAAAAGTTGCCGCAATATTGTCGCTCCTTTATTTTCTTATACATGAACATATATTCAAATAGTGTAAGTATTAGTTAATTCACTAATCAAGTTTACTTTTACTAAATATACTTAGAAAATTCTAGAATATAATTAACAAAAAGTAAGCACAAAAAGACAAAAAAGTACAAAAGTCAAAAAGTAAAACATCAAATCAAACAAACATAACTATTACTTTTCTTACTTAATATTAAGTGAAAATGATATAAAGTAATGATCTAAAATGCGATGTTAAGTGTTGAAAAAAATAATGTTGCTTAAAAAGTAATTAAGGTTATTTTGGTAATTTGGTAAAGGTATATTTTGGTAACTTACCACTTTATTTTTTCTATAAATAGCAACCACTTTCTCACTTTTTTCACACTATTTCTTGCTTCTTCTTCCTTCTTGAAGCTCTCTTTAATGGTTTCTTCTTCTTTCTTTTCCTTATTAACTTTTCAAAAATCATATCAAATCAACTTCAAACACAATCAAACTTTACCAAAGACCTTAGAATACCATTCAAACATGGTTTAGCATCTAAGAAGTGAAGAAATGATGGCGGAAGGAGTGGAATAGGAGGAGGCCGGACCTATGGAAGAGGGAGGAGCAAGTCGTGAAGCACTAGAGCAAGAAAAAGAGAAGGAAGTGCCGCCAATTTCATTCTAAGGAGCTAGGAATAAATTCAAGGTGATGCGAAAGCTCTGTCAAATTTTTCGATGTTGGTTGAAGTTGAAAACTATAGTGAAATGTTGGATTAAATGATTGTTGGTAGGAAGTTAATTGATTTGGTTAAAGGTGAGTATTCATACTTAAAGTTACTAATTTTTAAAAATATTTCAAGTTAATAACATGAAAAGTATAGCATATGTTGGATGATTTAATGGATGATAACTTGGTTGATATTATGGTTGATTATATGTTTGTGATAATGATCATAATTTGGTTGACATTATGGTTGATATATGTTTGTGACATTGATGATAAATTGATTTGATAAAAGATAAGAAAAATGGTTAGTTAGCATAGTTAATTTAATAGGAATTTAAATCCATATAAATATGTATATGGAAAATATTTAGCGTCTTAATGAAATTAAAATATCTAAGGAGATTGAAAATGATATAATACTATGATATGAAATGAAATGGAAAATGGATTTGAAATATGGAAAATATTATTTAAAATGAGTTTAAAATATTTAGAAATGTTTTATAAACATTTAAAATGGTTTCCACTACGTTCGAAAAAAATCGAAAATTTAGCCAAAAATAAGCACGTCGCGTAACGGTAGTTCGCGATTTCGCACCATAAAGGTCAAACGAGTGTAAAAGTTGGAATATAACTCGAAATTCTTCGAGATAAGAATTTTCCTAACTATTATATCCATAGTTTTCCAACGAAGGTAGAAAACCAATATTTCAATAGGTAGATTTTAAGATATGAGTAAAACAAGTTTTTTAAAAAATCGCGGTTTTATAGTTTAGAATCCAAAACTGGATTTTTTTGGAAATGATGTTTAAAAATATGAAATAAATCTTATAAATATTTTTAAAATATTTTAAAAGTGATTTAAGTAAGACAAATAGATTTTCAAATAATAAAAAGTCGTTTTAATTGATATAGCTTTAAAAAAGCACTTTCTGTAGCACTTTTTCGCAGCACTTATCAATAACTTTTAAAATATACTTTTAGCACAACCGTTCTTTTCCAAATCTTTTGTAAAGGTTCTTAAATGATTAATAGAGTATTCTAAGGGTAATTTGAAGGATTTATGGAATGGTTAAATAAATGAATAAGTGTTTTAAATAATGATTGGAAGTTATAAATCATTTCTAAAAATGAAAGGTGTATGTGGAAACGACTAGTACATTTGTCCCACTTATGAGATCTAAATGGTAAAATAAATTGTGTAACTAAGGTTAGAAATGGAGCAACCAGTGCCCTGAACTTACCTGGCCTTCATTTTGTCTTTCATACGAGGGGTGGAACAGATCAAAAGGGCTGCCCGAATGCTCTAAAAGATCATAATTAAGTTTTTTCCAAGATAAAAGAAAAGAAACAAATTCTTTGAATTTATTATAAATGGTATATATATCAAATTTATAAAATTGATATTTTGTAAATAAAAGTAATGGAATTATAAAAGTGTTTTATAAATAATAGAAATGGGATTGCAACCAAATTTATATATGGATTTCCAATTGAAATTTACAAAAGAATTTATAATGGATTTTATAAATAATAAGATTTGAAAGGAATGAATTTGTAAATAAGAGATTTATAAATAATTAACTTATAATTGGATTTTGACTTATAAGTGAGATAGAAATGGAATTTGTTAGTAAAGGAATTTTGTATATGGAAGTTTATAAACTATAATTGAATTTATAAACACTGTTTTGTAAATATGAAATCAATTTAATTTGATAAGTTAAATATGAAAGTTCATTGAAGGAATTATATTTACAATTTTGGACAGTGAATAATCCTTTAAATTAAATATGTAGAAGTAATGAATTCGATAAAGGAATTATATTCACGATTTTGGATAGTGAATAATCCTTTAAATTAATATGTAGAAGTAATGAATTCGATAAAGGAATTATATTCATGATTTTGGACAGTGTATAATCCTTTAAATTAAATATGTAGAAGTAATGAATTCGATAAAGGAACTATATTCACTATTTTGGACAGTCAATAATCCTTTAAATAAAATGGATGTTTTGGAAAGTGATATTATAAAAATGGAGTTTAAATGGTTTGAAAATAAAATAAGTTGTGATTGGGTGTCGAATCGGTTTGCACTCCACTTGTATGCATCTTTGGAGGCTTTCGACATTGTCAGCAGAGTATTTATTTGGTTTTGAAATGTTTGTAGCATAATAGAAGGCTTCCTGGTTTTCTTCATTGTTGTAAGATATGGTGTCAACTTGATATGTTGCTTATTTTAAAATATGTATATGAAAATATTTTTCAAATATCCAATAAGTGAAATGCTTGTGAATATTATCTTTTTAAAGATATTTTGAAGTGAATAGTTATGAAATGTATCAAAATAATAAACGCTTAACAAAAATCAGGCTCAGTTATTAATTATGTGTTAGATTTTGTTTGTTACTTTTATTGTTAAATAACCGACTATCAAATTTGGCCATTCTAGTTTCTCACTTGATGTAGAAACTAATTAGCCGTACACTTTGTACGTAACTGGCTGTGTAGGCTTGATTATTGTTCGTGTTGAGCATGTTGATTCATGCAGTGCAGAGTGGTTACTCCATCTATCGAGCTTCCTTCTTGGTTGAAGGATAGCAAGTTGAAAGTTGGAGACGTGATAAGTCTATGAGACTTAGTTTTTATATGAAGTTGAGAAACGCTTTTGCGTTATTGGTGCGAGGAGACCAGGATCATATTTATCTGAAAACTACTTCGGACCAACATTTATACGACGATTGTGCAGATTGGTCGATGATATTGATATTTAGGATTTTCATAGTGAAGAATAATATGTTGATCGTTTGGGGTTAAAATCCTAATATAAATCCAGTCGCAGCAGTCTCTTCGTTATGAAATAACCAATGCAAGGACGATTCGCTACTAATCCTAGCGATTTCTCGAAATGACGTGGTAGGAAAATACCTTCGGTTTATCATGTTCTTGGACAATTTGTATGGACGAGTGTTTGACATTGCATTTCTATGATTACGTACATTGGTTTTTACAAATGAACATCATATGGTGGCGGAGAAAGCAACTTCTCTTAGCTTAACACGCACCTTGAGACATACGAGCTCAAGGGTTGTATTTTTCTGGAAAGCAATTTGTAGTCAACAGAAATGGCAATGTGGCAATCAAAGATCATGTGATACATGACATGTGATATGTGAAAGGTAATCGATACCTCTTTTGTCTCACTCCCCGGTAAATGACTGAAATAGGGGTAGAAGCAGCAAGGCTAAGTGGATCGCTCCCAATCAGGAGATGTCATCACTCTTTTAGATATATCTTTACACGCTATGACATCGTGTATCGGATTATTGTTGTGTATGCTCGTGGCCACAAATTAAAGGTCGGTGACGACCAGAGTGATGGCATATTCGGTACTATCCAGGAAGGGGTAGGCTGGCCTTGTGTTGGTTTAGGCACCGAGTATCTCGACCCTAGGTACATCCCTCTAGAGGTGTACTGAGTTTTCGAAAAGGTAGTTCCTTTACCTAGTCATTTGTACGGAATCCAAAATCCACTACGAACTTGCGGCTTTGTTTGTAGAACCTAGTATTGTTGGAATTTAATAATGGTAACAATTTCAGCTATTTAATTTATTATTTGTATCATAGACATTATTATAATCTAATGTGATTTGATATGAAAAAGTTTTGGTTATCGAAAGGGAAAAACCCATCTGGTTTTATATGTGGGCGTGTCTACGAGATACTTTTTGTTTTGATAAAGGAAATTTTTTTATAAATTTAAAATTTAGTTGACATGTGTTTTCTCACGCTGGTTTACCAGACTGATCCGGGCGTTCTTCCCTTTCAATGCTCGGGTCAGACCGAGTACATTTATAGGTTCATATTTGGTGCTTTTGGAGCTTCAATAGGTGAGCTAGAGATCTTCATGTCGTATACATGTATCTGTTTATTATTCAGCTGCATTGCTATGCATGGTTTTTGTTGTAAATTATCACATTGTGAGGATAGGTTATTATAACTGTCCAAGCCGATGATTACCTATAGTGTACTTTGATACTGACTTATGTATATTACAATTTCTTTTCGTAAAGATTATTGATCTATATCATATGTTATTCCGCTGCGATGTGAGATTCTGTATTGTTTTGTTTTTCTTCTCTCTTCTTCTTCTCTTCTCTTCTTCTTTCTTCTCTCTTTCTTCTCACCCTCTCTTTTCTTTCTCATGATTATCTGTAATCGACACACTTTGGTTCGGACATGTGTGGTTTATTGTCGGATTCAGAGGGTGCTGATTTCGGGTTGTCACACTTATTATAATCAATCGTATTGAATATACGATTTCAAATTATGCTTTATTTGCTTATATCCAATGAACTAATTTCATAAAATTTTATACATTACAAACTATGATCATTCATCATATAACATTTATATGTGAACGAATACATATCAAATATATATTCTTTTATTCTTAA
The DNA here is from genome assembly GCA_030765085.1 of Allium cepa. NCBI lineage: Eukaryota > Viridiplantae > Streptophyta > Magnoliopsida > Asparagales > Amaryllidaceae > Allium > Allium cepa. Next base: position 474,605,369 of record CM060929.1, read on the forward strand.
GAGTTCAAAACTCATGAAAATAATAGAAAGCAATCGACACATAAACACTAAAAGGGCTAAGTTAGGAATAGGTTTAGTAATGTGTAGTTAGGCTCTTGCATGGACCGTGGAGCGACAACATGCCAAAAGATTTAAGGTAAGTGCATTTTATATTTCTGTGTCAATCTTAATTTAGTTCAGTTGCATGTTTCAAATGATGAACTTTTTATCAATTATATTAGTTGCACAAATATATCGTTACCGATTATTTCAACTTTATAAAGCAAATGTTCTTGTAGTATGAGAAAAGTTAAATATTACTTTTTCATTTTTCTAGTAAGGCTCCAACTATATTTTTAGTTTCTCAAACCTTAAGAATCAAAGTAATTTTTTATTTCTCAATGGGCGTTAGGACTCGCATGCCTTGGGGTTATGTCTTGAGGAATATCAACAAATCATGGCCATGCATGCAATAAAGGACTCCATATTGGTAATATCATATACAACTCCTAACATGTGGTCATTGTCCTAATCTCATCTAAACCTTGAGAAATATCCAAATCGAAAGAGATTATTCACTTATACCACATTTCATGACTATCTAAGTATAAATGTATGTACCTTGAGGAATATTAACAAACATGTACATGCATCTTACCTCATTTGTTCAATATACTAATAGTACTACACATAACATCATTGGCTTGAGGAATATTTACAACTAAGGAGCACGCAAGCAATCTATTAATATATAAATGGTAGAGGAAAACTTTATATTAAAAATTAATAATCTTTAATATATTTAATTAAGCAATATTGACTTGTGGAATAATGTATTTCTTTTGAAATACTCACTTGATTCAAGAGTCGAACACATCAGAAATCATAATATATATATATATATATATATGATTTGTATGTGTTTATTCGTTAAATCAAATTAGCTTTCTTGTTGTCCCTTAATTATTTTATAACTTTTATAATTTACTTAATTTATTTAATAATCTTACGCAGATTATTACATTAATATTAATAATTAAACCTTATTTATTTAATTAATTCAATTAGTTAACATTGTAATTAGTTTTATATTATTCAATTATAATTAGTTAATTTAATTAAATAATTTTGGTTATTTTAATTTCAAGAATTTCATATATACTTACATCGCCTTAAATAGTTCAAGAAAATGTAACATATATCATTATATATAATTAAATCAATTAACTATTTAATTAATTTATTAATCAAATTAATAATTAATCAATTTATAAATTTCAAAAACAATTTTGAAAATCACATTACAACATTTATAACATGCTTTTTGTTTTAAATTTAACTTTTAAATTAAAAAATTAATTTTTTAATTTCAAAATAGATTTTAAAAATGACCAGGGACCAAATTCAAATTGGGCCTTTTCAAGTAGGGATAACCATTGGGCTTACTTCACCTTTTGGGACAAGCCAGTAGCTAAGTAGGGTAAAGTATATAACGACATGGAATTATATCATTTTGATTTGTGAATATTTAATTATTTTAAATATCCATTTAATAGTTTTTAATAATTAAATAACCCTCTTTTATTTTATAATTAATGGAAGAAAATTCATTTTTGTGTTTTGCTTGCAAAAATAAGTAGTTTGATGGAAAACTGAAAATGTGACCGAAACCTTCTATTCGGATTTTTAGCTTTTTATCGAATGGTAAGTTGTATAAAGTAGTTATACCCTACCATACATTTTTAAAACAACATTTAAATGGTTAGGTTATGTTAAGAAAACTATATTTGTGAAATTTGACAATACTATAATAAAAAGAATTAATAAAAATGAAATATGTCTAAATTTAAAATTTGAAGCGATGGCTTAAGTGTAAAATTGGAGAAAGGCAATGGGCCTTCTTAATATCCACTATTTTTTCATATGGTTAGTGCATTGACTTTGAAAATGACATTTTCGAGGCTTGTAAATGATGTCAATTTGAAAATAAACTAAGGTATATTTTGGTCTTTTGTGTTTTCATTCATTTATAAAAAGTTAGCCTCTTATCTCACTTTTTCATTTTTTTTTTCATCTTAATTTTACACTTCTTAACCCCATTTTTTCCTCTTCCTCTTCCATTCTTGAATTATTAAAAATCCTCTTATTTTAGAGTAAAAATTGAAATTTAGTTGTGAAATTGTGTTCAGGTTGATTGCAGGGAAGAAATCTTGAACCTGACATTTTTAAAACACTACACCAAACATGCCATTTTGTCACACTTTTTTTGTTTCACTTCATCACGGTTATTATTTTTGGAAATTTATAACGGTTATTATCATTACATTATATTATCACCGTTATTTCCGTGTCAAAGTTTGGGTTTTTCGTAAATAACTCAAACACGTCGGATGGAGCCGTATTTACGTTTTAATTGTTACTTCAGTTGTTTGTCATGCTTCTAGCTTCTATCATTCTTCCCTAAAGAAAATTAGGTTTAAGTCGTCGCTCCAGCATTCGTTAGATCCAATGAGTCGCCCGCTATCGCCGTAATTTCAAAACCTCCGTACATTTCTTTCGCCAAATCCGCTCATCTCTTTAACCACCTTCGCACTTCTTCAAAGTCAGGTAATAATTTTCGTTTTTTCTACGCTTCTAAATTAGAATATACTGGTTTGTATTTATTTCCATGTGGGTAGAAGTATTTTATACTCTTTGCTATTAATCATCTAGTCGACCTCTGAGAATGATCGATCATATCTACTTGTGCCACAATATGATTATACTCTTCGGCTGACTCGTTGATGTTGAATTTGGGATGTTGCATTAGAGTATACTGGTTCAGCACGTTGATGTTGAATTTTGGGATTTTTTTTCTTTTTTCTTTTTTGTTCTTTTTTTTGACTTGTAAATTTTTCTTTTGAAAATTTGAACTACCTTCATCTTCGATGTGGATTTGTAAGCCATATTTTCTATTTTGTGTTTGGAAATCATCATTCACCTGACATATTTTAACAGTCTTTAGCAATATGCTACTATTTGATGGATTTTTTTATTTTTTCAGTCTACTTTTCCAAAGTTACTAAATGTTTAGTCTTTATTATAATGAAATTTTAGTCTATATTGTCCACTTTCAGAACTAAAACAAAACAAAAAAGCTTGCCAATGCTAATGACAAGTACAGATACGTTGTTCTCACACTGACTCTAAGTCAGTTTTTGAAGTAACATGATTTCAGATCGTTCTATAAAAATAAACCTTTTAAAAAAAATTACAATAATATCCACATGTTATATATTTTGGTGAAAATTTTCTATTTTACAAATATTTGCAAAAATATTAATGGTGTCAAGTATAAGTCACAATTTCATAGTCTATTCAACAATATTCATATTTCATATAAGTGGGTAAAAATAATTTTGATGGTGCAAATCTTTTGCAATTAAGGGAAGACCTTAATATTATCAAAAAAGTCTGTCGCATAAAACTGAATTTTTGGGGAAAAAAGAAAATTCAATTTGATAAAAGAGATGCCTTTTTTCCCAAGATTTTTGTGATTTTATCAAGAAAAGAAAGAAACAAAAATCAATAGTGCAGTGGCTTTTAAAATCTAACATATAACTGCATAGTCATAAAACCAGAAAGATAATTTCCTCTACACAGATCAAGTTCCCAATTGAATATTTATACACTCAGGTACATAGAAGAAATATGATTACATACAGTCTTGCACCGAATAAACATTATATATTTTAATTTAATTTGTTGATGATCCAAAAGGTGACTTTACAAAGGATGAATCTTCTAATGATTATAGGGGATGAACCTCTAATGATACATAGCATCACATCCGTCTTATGGTTTTTCTTTCTATTAAGTAATCATTAAATCATACAAAAGTTTATCATCCTTCAAACACAAGATGCAAGTCAAATCCAAAGTTCCTAAAGGTACAAGACAAAGCCTTAGGCAAGTGCTAATTATGATTAAAACAAAAATCAATGGTTTTAAATGAGAGTTAAGACTTGACTGCGTACCTAAATGGAGGTAAGCATGTTGATATTAATGTTAAATGATTATGTAATAAAAACCTTTTGCGATTAACATGAACATCAAAAACTAATAAGAGAAGAATATAATGGTATTGACATGGTAACTGGAGATTGAGCATCGAAAAATTGCGGTTACGTCGACGTTTAGGCGAAGGGCCAGTGCTTGGCCTTTTTAGGTGCCCGCTGTGTTCGCTAAAGCGATGTCATAGGCTAGGAATCCATCACCTGAGACCGCTGAAATATAATGATAATATTTAGAATTGCAAGGATATAACTGCAACTATAAAATAAAATATGTGTTTATCAATTTTTTTGTTTGATCACAAGTATCATGCATATGAAGTCTTTATAGTTCCAATCTTGCCTACAGTTAAATTTTTATTTAATCCTAAACGCATAAAAAAAATTAATTTAACTTCAGTTCAATTATTTCGTGAGATTATATTTTGTTCAAAAATTTATTTCAAGTATCCAAATATTTTGACTTGACTACTCATTTTTCAAAGTACCTTTACAAGTGGGATTAAGTGCTAAAAACACAGTTACGACCATAGTTAACATTTGCTATCAATTCAAAAGTTGGGTATATAATTGAGATTATTTATGTTTTCACTTTAATTCCAACTTTAAAAAAAGGATATTTATATTTGTTAATATTTTTAAAATGTTTAATGAATATCATACAAAATTTTAAATTAATAATTTTAGGCAGTTGTTTTCTTAAAAGAAGGTAATTTTATATACATGTCGAACATCTGGTAATTTTAAGGAGGATTTGATATATATAGCTTGAGTTTGTACCTTGCACAGATTCATTGAATCTAGCTTCTACTATTTAAACTTTTGTTATTTCTTCCTCATTTCTCTAGAGTTAAAAATTAAATTCAAACTAAAATAATCAAATAATTATTTCACCTAAAAATGTATACGTTAAAACTTTGTTGTTCCATACTAATTCAAAAAACATTAAGCAAAATTTTTTATGTTAACTACACGTAATTAACTCTATACTGAGATAATTTTTATGTAGAGCAACTTGAAATCAAGATAAGTAGGAAAGGTTGAGCTGCCAAAAATTATAGGAAAAACAAGTTTTTCTAAAATATAGAATTAAATTCCACTATTAATGAAATTTCATATTGCGATAAATAGCTACTTTTTTGCATTTATATTCAAGTAACAGTTTCATTGAACAATTTATGTATTAAATTTCGCCAATCAAAATTATTAAAACCTTAAAAATGCCATGATATTTATAAGATGATTAATTGCGGATTGGCAGGGAGCCATTGGATGCAATTTGTACTATTCTGGAATATTAATTTTTTGGCGAGATAGTTTAAATGGGTTGTATAAGAGTCCAACTATTATTCTATGGATATTATTTACTCACATCCTCTATAGTTAGCAGTAGGCCTGAAGTTCGGGTCTATGCTTTTGAATCTTGATGAAACTTTTCTTTAAAAAAACAAAAAGGAAGACGAACAAAAAAGAAGAATGAATGAATTAGATATTTAAAAGAATAATTAAAAATGAAAAAAGGATGAATGAATGCCAATGAACTTTATTTCTAATATATAATTAAAAGTATACAGAGTCAAAATTTTCATGGCTAGAAAACATGGAAAGGTCTTATTTAATAGATGATGGGCATGGGCTTGAAAATATCAATGAATTAAATGACTATATTGTTTTTGAGTTGTTATTGTTTTTTATATTGTATAAATACTGGATAAAAAAATCAGTTTATTGTATAATGTATGAGGAGTAATTGAAATTCTTATTCAATTAAATATTTTAGGAAATAAATTATTTATTTTATGAATGCTATTTAATGTATTCGTTGCGTAACCTTCCTATAAGGTAAAGCTTCTACAACTTAAAAAAGAAAAGAAATTTGAAGACTATGTACAAGCTAAGATACACGATGATTATTATTTTAAATTAATGTAATGCACGATAAACATTGAGAAAATCTTTATGAATCAAGAATATTAGAAAATAGTTTTTGTAGTTGTTAAAATAGTAGTTGTAAAATGTGTTTTATTTTTTTAATCCCTTAGAGATTTTTTGGCCCCGTCCGACATGTGTTATATATGATTGTTATACGGATATTAATTTTTTAACATAACGAACATATATGTTCATCTGATACAATAGTTGTCGAATTTGTCCCTGTATTGGACAAGTTACAAACACAATAAAGTAATTACATTTTATAAATCATTTCATTTTAAACGGTTTACAAAATTTTGACAGCACTTCCTTCTCGTTTCCTGTGCGTCTGCATTTGTGTATGATAAAGGGAACAAAAGAGAAATGTTGCCGAAATTTTGTTAAATCATTTAATCTGAAATGATTTATAAAATGTAATTACATTATTGTGTTGTAATGGGAAGTAGGATGACCACCATCAAAGTAAAAACTAATGAGCTAAAAATTAAAAAATAAAGTGAAGTGCTTATTTGAATTTTCTACGATGGTAAGTGAAGTATGTTTAATTCTCAGTAACATAATTTTTTGGTTCCATATCTCATTCCCTTCATCTCTACTCTTTTCTTTCTTTCTTTTCTTTTCTTCTACTCACTTGCCAATGGCTATGTGTTGTTGATTTTCTCTTATATAATCAATGTCAAGTAGTTGCAGAGTATCATCATATTTTTAACTGATGTAATAAATAAGCATCACAATGCAAATCTCAATATGTTTTCGGTAAATATTTGTGTAAATACAAGTCCAAACAAGAAACCTAGATAATTTTTTTGTGTTTATATGAAATGACAGAAAGAGATAAAAGTTCTTGCTAATGTCGTTATCTACTTCGAGAGAGTGGATTAGATGTCGATGTAGGAACACCGATGAGTACATTCAGGGGGTTCGACACTTTATAAACTTCGCAAAGCAGCATGCACCGCCTAACTTTGAAATGTGCAGTTGCCCTTGCAAAAGTGAAGAAATTCAAAAAAAAACCATCCTTCAAAACAATCAAGAAACACTTAATCATTTATGGTATGGATCCAACATATGATGAGTGGTTTTTTCATGGTGAGAGGAACGACACAAATGCAGTAATTAATCCTACACTAAATGTTTCCGCCAATGAGGCTTGCATCTCTCATCAAACTCGAGTGGAAAACCATGTAGAAGGTGCTCTTGAAAACCTTGTTGACAATGCGTATGGTGTGTACGATAGCATTCATGGTATCGAGAATGGTTATCAAGGAAGAAAGTACCACGAGTACAAAAGAAAAGCAAATGAAAAACTATATTCTTCTTATGAAGACGGTCTAACAATGTTAACTGTCCTTATAGAGCTACATAATTTGAAAAAAGAATTCAATTGGACCGGAAACAGTATGATCGAGTTGTTGAAGAGATTGAAAAGTGGCTTCCAAATGAAAATACACTATCAGGTAAATACCCCACACTGAAACAAATATCAAAAGATTTGGGAATGAATGTAGAGTGCATACATGTTGGCGAAAATGATTGCATATTATTGTAGAAGGAGAATAAAGATGCCGTTGAATGTCCTCGTTGCCATACTTTGAGATTTGAAGTTAAAGACGAAGATAAAATTGTAAAATTCACAAAGCAACCAAGAAAAGTTCTAAAATATTTTCCATTAATTCCTAGATTAATTAGATTGTACACTATACCATGGATAGCTAGAAAATTGTTATGGCATAGTGAAGCAATAACTTATTGGAATTCCATACGACATCCTATTGACTCAGCTGAATGTAAATCACTTAAGAATAAGTGACCACAGTTTGCTAACAATGCTTGAAATGTTTGGCTTAGATTTGCTACCGATGGGTTCAATCCTAATGCAATCCAGTCTAATAGTTATAGTTGTTGGCCTGTGTATATGGTTCCTTATAATTCACCTCCTTCATTGTGCATGAAACCAGAATTTCAAATGTTGTGTTTATTAATTCCTAGACCTAAAGCACTATAATGATGTATATTTAGAACCCCTTGTTGAAGAGTCCAAACAACTTTGGACAATAGGAGTGCTGCATTTAACCTGGACAAGAAAGAGTATTTCACATTGAAAGCAATGCTATTGTGGGGAATTCGTGATCTACATGCATTTGGGAATCTATCGGATTGTGTGGCTCATGGTTATAAAGCATGCACTATTTGTGCTATAGAGACCGAGGCGGAACACGTTGCTGAAGTTTTGGAAATGATAAAAAAAGAAGCTATTGTTGTGCAATTACTTCTACATCTAATGCGAAGCACGTATGTAACAACCCTGAATTTTATGATTTATTTTAATTGTATATTTTAATTATTTTGAATTGCTGATTTAAAATCTTTATATTTTATTAAAATGGATAAATTTTGTTATTTTAAATATAAATTTGATTTTTGTGTGAATTATAATTCTAAACCTGAATAAATAGAATATTTCCAGAAAAAGTGGATTTTTGGTCAATCTGGTCAAACTTTGACTTTCAAATTTAAATTTAAATATTTGAATTTTTTAATTTTATCTTTTACTATGAAAATAAATTAAATCTCAAGAGTACTGCTTTTCGTTTCGTTGTAATCCGATTTATATTGTGAAAGTTATGCTTCTTACAATACTGTTTGTAAATCGATTTATTTAATAAAATTATTTGTTTCAATTTATATAAATAATATTTTTATTTGTCATATCATGTTATAATATGTGTTATATGACATGTAGGTGTATATTTTTATTTTAAAACATTTTAAAGTGATGTTATAATTTTCCAAAGCTTATTGTATTTTATTTTCAATTTTTAAACCCTGGTTTCTATTATTTAGCTACTTTGTTAATTAATTTATATTTATATAAAATTTATTTATTTATTTTATTTCATACTTTATTTTTTTTATTTTTTTATTTACATTTTTCATGTGTTTAAAATGAATAAAGAAAATAGGAAATATGAAGAGTTTATAACCATTCATTTACCCTAACCTTTTCATCTCCTTTTTACCTTTTCATTTGCAAATCGACACTTGCATTCAATTTGGATGACCATATCACTTTCTTCAGCCAAATTTTTTTCATTTCTCATGCAAGGAAAAAGTATCTCACCTCTAACCTTCGGCCATCATTTCTGAAAGAAAAATTGGTAATGGTTTTATATTTTTCTTACTCTTTTCTTCTTTATTTTATGTATTTTCTTTACCTTGCTTTCACTTCACTTGCTCGGCCTCAAGCTCCTCCTTCACCACCACCTTTGCCACCATCTTGCTTGGCTACAAACCCACTCCAACTCCACTAATTATTACAGGCCGTGGCCATCCTTGGATGAAAGCTCCACACAAAAATTCAAGCACCACTTGAAAACAACCCAAGTCGACCACCTATTGGCCTTCACCACTCCACAACCCTCTTGGCCACCACTTTCACCACCTTCTCCAGCCCCTACCTGACCCTAAGCCACTGCTATACCATCCCCTGACCTCCACCAGGTGTGGTCGTGCCACACAAGTCCATGGCCAAACCTTGTGGCCGCACAAAAATTCACCTTTGCCTTGACTTGTGTGTGTCCATGCCATTAATCACATAAGCTCCTTCATACCCAAGCTAGGCCGAGCCATGTTGGACTCATACTTGACTCATTCACACCACTATGGCCATGCATTTCAAACCCTAGGCCGAGCATATAATTTGTGAAAGCATGGGCAAGTTGTTTGATTCTATGTTGTGTATTATTTCCAGGTTGTTTAATGTTATATTTTGTGTTGAAATTCGTGTTGTAATCTTGTTTTGTTTGATATGTACAAGATAATCACTTTGGCTCTCCCCTCACTTGAATCCGTATTCGTACTTTCATGCTTTTCGGATTTTTTTTTGTGTGTCTGAATTTGTTAACTCCAGCATTAAGAAGTGAGTATTTCTCACAAGACATTCTGTACTTATATAATTAGTAAATCGACACCATTTGAATCTGTAGATTATATTATCATGTTATAACTGCCTGTGATATGATCATATGATGTTCACCCATGTTTTTACACCTATCAAATCATCTGTTACTGTTATATAATGCTATACTGTTTATTTATATCACTTTATCACTGTAAGTTTCATGTAGATTAGAATCACTACGAGTTGAAATGATACATACCCGAACAGACTTTAAAATTAGTAAAAAATCGTTATGGACTCAAATGATAGGCCTGAACGATTTTTATTTATTTTTATTTGCTTGGAATTGCGGGTATGAAATGATAGAACCCAGATTTTTCCTTGTAAATTACGGATTGAAATGATATATTATCCGTATCATTTGACTTAGGTTAGAAAATTTTATATACAGACCCGTGGTTAATATATATTTGCTTGAATTTATAAAATATTGTAAAAATGTAAATATTATGATATTTTGATTTAAATTTAATTAAAAATTATTTTTTCAAATATTAGGGATTTTCTACAAGTTGAATAACTGAAATAATTAAATGGTAGAGCAGAATTTGAAATATAAGTTAATTATGGAATTTATGATTTTGTTTATAAATGTAGTTTAACTTAAGTATGAAAATATGATTATTTGATTTAAATTTGAATTTAAAATGATTTTATAAAGTGTTATTGATTTTTTTATAAATTAAAAATAGTTAAATAAATAAATATTTAAAATTGAAATTTGAAATATAACTTAACTTGGAAAATGTTAAATGTGTTTTAAATTAAAGGTTAAGTTAAGAAAAATAAAATTGAATTTAAATTGAATTTATGAAATGGTAAATTTAATTAAAATGTAAATTAAATGAAATGTTATAAAATTGTACATTAATCTAATAAGTAAATTATTAAAATTTGTTTTTGTATGAAAATCGCACTCTATAAAATCATAAATTAATGGGTATTTAAATGATTGTTTTAAAGTGAAACTATTAAATTTTATAAGTTAAAATGGTTCAAATTAAATTTTAATTGTTTATGAAATTGTATTGAAAGTTTGGAATTTAATTAAGAGCATTTCTGAAATGCTATCATTTTGAAGTAAAGGATATCACAGCATTTCTAAGTGTTGTAATTGATACAAATGAACTAAAAGGAAAAAATGAACCATGGGCCATTAAAGCACTTTGTAAGTGCTGTAGTTGCAGAATTGAACTAAAGCTTTTATTTGAAACTTGAACATTATTGCAGCAATTTTAAATGCTGTCTTTGTTAAATTGAATTGTTTTCAAATGTAACTTACCGTAGCATTTTCTAAATGTTGTGAAAGTTGAAATTTCACCTTTTTTAATCAATTTAAGTGAATAAATGAATTGTGAAAAGTCTAAATTTTTCGAAATTTGAATATTTGATTTTAAATATAATAATTTCATTTTTAAAGGGTTTAAATGGAATATTTGATTTGAAATATAAACCATTTTGAAATGTGATTTGAAATGGTATTTAAATTAAACAAAAACGAATGAGGTTTTGGAAGGATATGATATTTAGATATTTTGAAATGAATTTGAAATGATATTGAATTTTGAAATGATATTTTATTTTGAAGTATAAAATACCATTTTGGAATTTTAACCACGGGATGTATTTAATTTATGTTAAACTGATCCTTAGAGGAAGGGCGATCCCAAGCATCCTTTAAGTTATTGTGCATTACTATTACAGTACACTTGAGTTGGTTTACATTATATAAGTATGTATGTCTTGACTCGAGTGTTTTGTGTTTACTTTACGCTCGGGTCAGCATGAGTATTTACATCTTAGCTTTGGATTTCTTTTTCTGGAGCTAGGAATCGCTGGAGATTTACTTATCTAGTTATATATCCCTTTCAGTTTCAGTTGTCTATATCAGCACTTGTATTCATAAACTTCTATGTATTTGGGATTTCTATTGTATATGTTTTTCAGACTGATATTATGTATTATGTTTTGAGATTTTGTTATAGTAGCTTCATGAACTACTATGGTATTTTATTTCCGCTGTAAGTTATTCTGATATTTTCGTGTCTGTGATTCTGTGATTGTTTTCATTTGCTCCAAATTTATTTACAATGCAGTATTTTTAGCAATTCAAGCCTGGCAAGTGTGGATGCGAATGGCTGAAAATTTTAGGTTGTTACAACGTAAAACTCACTCAAGCTTTAAAAGCAATTATCAATTACAAAGAAAATGAAGATAAGCAATGGAAAATAGAGATGCAATAGAAGATTGATCAAATTCATGAAGAAAGTAGAATAACGAATTATACTCTAGCTGAAATGCAACAATGTATAAGGCAACTTGTTAGTCAGATTAGGACAAATTCGATGGCCCCAAGAACAGAAATTGGTTCGCATACCGAGCACCGTCCTAGCCCTACTCCTACTCCATCTAATGTTGTTATTGGATCCTCTATGGTTGAAAGACAAGCGGTGCAATTCTTATCATGAAAACTGAAAGTGGTAGTTAAAGGACATCTTGGAGTGCAGAAGATTTTTCATGGTAGAAAGGTTGGAGATGAGAAAAGTTTGTTTGGGTGGAGGATGTTTTTGAATACAAGACTCAAAATGGTCATTATACATTGTCCGAGTTGGTTGATGGTGGTTTTGTAGATTGGCCGGAGTCTTGTATTCGTTGTTTGTAAGCTTCTAGATGTGTTGTAGTAGTGAAATTTGAAGTTGTCAGAATGAACTTTGTAGAATTTGATATGTACTATTTCGTATGTTTGATGTTTTTAATAATTTGATTATATGTTAGTTTTGAAATTTAGTTTCATGTTTTCTATTGTTACAAATTCGTATAGATATAGTTGAATGAAATACTATTAGATGTTGAATAAGGTATGGTTCAGTTATACCAAATTTGCAACACTTATAAGTGTTGGTAATTTTTTTATTGCCTGTGTGCGCGAGGAATTACCAACGGTTATAACCGTTGGGAATACCAATGGTTATATGAAAATAGACATACCAAAATTCCCAACGGTTATAAACGTTGGGAATATGAAAGTAGCCGTAGGTTATAACCGTAATTCCCAATGGTTATAACTGTTGGGAATATGAAAGTAGCCGTAGGTTATAACCGTAATTCCCAACGGTTATAACCGTTACAAAATATGTAAAAAAAAGTTATAATGTACCTGCTGCCAACAATTATAACAGTTGGGCACTTAATTACCAATGGTTATAACCGTTACAAAATGACAATTCTAGTGTTGTGAAAAATTGGAATGGTGAGAACTCTAAAACATCTTTTACATACTTTTGGAAATAAGGGATGATAGTGTAAATTAATAGTAGCTTGGCTTTGTTTTTTAATATGATATTCATGTGTATACGTAGTGTTATAATCTTAACAAGTAGCTTTTGCTTTAGGAAATATATGTGATGAAAATTTTATGCTTGCTGGAAAAAGTATACATAGACACACTTATAGGCACATGAACAAACATAGTAATGTATATTTGTTTTCCTTTTCTTTGCTTCTTGAGAATGAAACTCCAATTTTCCCACTTTTAAAATTGATATATCCTAATCTGTCAATTTTTAGCCTTGACTTCCTACATAAAAGTTGTTCATCTTGCTCTCTAGTATTTTATAAAAAATGATTATTTGAGTTTTCGTTGAGTATAGTGGCCATGGTGCTAAATGTCAGTATGTGGTGAATTTTGAACTTAAATTTCAAAAAATAAATTCTCTAGATCCAAAACGAATTAGGCTACGGCATATGCATCAATTGGGTTTATGTGGTGGCATAGTATTTTTGGTGAAGTTTAGACGGAGTTTGGCGACGACAATCAATGATCATCCAAAGCTAAGTTTAGAGTTCATCAAAGATGGAGATGGAGATTGATGGAATGGAGAGTGGAATCGACTTTAGCTTGGAGAGCTCTATCATGTGGCCAAGTTTGGTGGTATACGGTGCTAGGATAAGGAATCGCAACAGGCTTAGTTGGAATGCCTGGACGTGAATGGCTTTTGGACTTTATGGTCGAAAATCACTTGGAGGCATGGGAGTAGGGGTCGGTGGTATTGGCATGAAGAGCACGACATGGCGAATTTGTGAGTGGAAGTGGGTTGTTGAATGGCGGTTTGTGAGGGTCGTGCATGTGCATGTTCTTGCACGGTTATTGGGTCCAGGATTTTTAAATTGAAAGTCGATTTGGGAATTCTGATGGCTTAGTTTTGGTTTTGGGTAGTAGGCTTGGGCCCATTTAAGAGTTGGTAGGAAAATAGATTTGGTTATTTAATTTTATAAATTTAAGTGTCAAGAAGCACTATATCTCATTCGTTTTACACCCGATTGACCTATGAATTTTTGCACTAGGTTCTTATGAACTAATAGAACACTATGGTATAAATAGTTGTTCATTTTGGTGAAGTATAATTTATTGATAAAATAAAAGGGACTGGATATAATTACATTACTTAAATAATAATGTAGTTAATTTATTTTACCCCATTGATAACATCTATTAAACAGAACAAAACACTGTTCTGGTATAATTAATTGAATATATTATTTTGGACTTCTATAGAGCAGAATAAAACCCTGTTCTGCTATTACATGAATTTACATATGTATTTATATACCGTTAGATTAATATTGGATAAGGGATGTGTTAACAATTGATTTTTAACTATGGATTTAATTTATATGTATGCCTGCTGATGAAAATGCTAGTAATATAACTTGGAAAATTAAAATGAATTAAATGGTAGCTTGTTTGTGGTCGCTATGCTTTTTCCGAATTTGAAAAATTGTGGATTTAAATTTACTTAGAGGTTAAATGTTTATTTAATTCTAAATGATTTTAATTATTTTATAACTGATGTTTTAAGTAAATGAACTATTCTGCTAATGATGTTTTGAAATAAGTTAATTATATTGCTAGTGTTGTTTAACGCTATATTTAATTATATTATTAATGTTGTCTAATGTTATTTACTTATATGAATTTAGTTAATTATAGTTTGGTTATTTAATGGATTTAGTTAATGATAGGTTAAGTTAATTAATTATTTTATTAAGGATGTTTTAAAATTAATTAATTAATTTATCAATGATGTTTTAAAATTAATTATTTTATAGTAGGATTAAAAGATGATATTTCGTAAAGGAAACTAATAAATGATATTTAGTAAGAGTGATTCATATATGATATTTAATGGATAACAGAGATATTTATAAATGGTAATTTATAAATAAAAGAAGGGATTCATAAGTGATATCTTAAATATAACAAAGACTAGTGCTAAATATTGAAGATTTTTAAAAATAAGTTTAGATTTATAAAGGAATTTTATAAATAGAAATAAATTTTATAGAACAACTTTTATAATAATTTTGAAGATTTACAAAATAAGTTTTATAAACTAATTTGAAAATTTACAAATGGACTTGTAAATATGGAATGAGTTTATAAAAATGGAATTTTATAAAAGGAATTATATTTGATTTTTGATAAATAATCCTTCTTAATTATAGTGGTATGGAAACATTCTTTTTATATTTAACACTACCTGATAATGGTTTGGATTTAGAGTAAGTAATGTTTAAATGACACTTTTTGGCCCATTTAAATATGAATCTAGAAAAGAGAAAACTTTCCTTAAGTTTATGTTAATATACTTCTACCGTTGAGATAAGATTATGGATACATTTTCTATTTTTTTGAAAGAACAATATTTGGTCAATATCCTTATACCAGTGAGATAAGTATATAAATGTTTTCCAAGTATTGGAAGGAGTATGAGGGGGTTTGAAAATATCTTTTTGTGAAGGTATTATAAATCAAATAATTTAAAAGAGATTTAATTACTGAAGGATTAATTAGTGTAGGCTTAGTTGATCCTATATAGAATTAAATCTGTTTGACCGTTTATTCATTTGATAGTTAAATAACCGACTATCAATTTTGGCCAAAATATAACTCTGGAAATATCTAGAATAAACATAAGGGTTATATAGCACAGTTGTCTTCGATGAGGCTATACTATGTGTATAAATGTCGTTTTATTCTCCTAGGAAGAACGATAAGGAAATCCATCTGCCTAAAGTGTTAGAAGGTGATCTTTACTCTTATGCATTGTCAGATTATTTCCAAAAGTACCGGAGTTGATTTCGTTGAAACTTTTGATTTGGTTTTGGAGCGACCAGTAAATAGGGAAGTGTACTTGTATGAGATGACTCGAAATCATAACCATCCCAAAACCATATGCGCATTCTACGCTTTGGAAGAGGTTTGAGGCTAGTTCGAGATAAAGAATTTAAGGCGGAGTTTATTGAAATACAAGGGCTACTTGCTACTAATCCTGAGGTTCATTCCAAAATGGCTGTAGTAGAAGTAGTGGCTTCAGTTTGTTCATATCTTGAGCAACTTGTATGGATGAATGCTAACATTGCATTATTGCTTGGAAGCGGTGTTAGTATTCCAAGTAGGAATTACTAGGAGAAAAAGGTAATGCATAGCCTCGTGAGCCTCACAACCAGTAATGGCTAAATTATGGACGTGTCGTAGGGCTATATGAGTCGCTCTTATTAGGGTATGATCATCAATTGTATCTAGATCGACATTTAGTTATGGATGATGTATGCTTATGGCTATAGAAACGGTTTGTCAAGGACAACCGGGGAGGTGGAGGTGATCATATTCGGCACTATCCAAGAAAGGGTACGTCGGTCTTGAGTAGCAGAGGTGCATGTGTTTTGCAGCCTCGGTACATTTTCTCTAGAGTGTGCTGTACGGAAGGTTCACCTTGTCTAGTTGGAACCCATTCTCTAATATGTGCCTTTACGGACTTAGTTATATACCTATTATGCTGGAATGTAATTAATGTAACCATTTGAACTATAATTAATATTTATTTTAAACTCTAGATATTTTTATAATATCACTGGATTTTCCTATAAAATGGTTTGGTTATCGTAGGGTAAAAAGCTGTTCGTATTTATATGCGACGTGGGCTTACAAGTTACCTTTATTTTAAAAGGTTTTTCTTACAATATTAAAATCCATGTAATTGTGTTTTTCACGTTGGTTTACCAGACTGATCCAGACGTTTTTTTCGTATAATACTTGGGTGAGCTCTATATTTTCCAGATTTAGCTGGATAGGTTGGAGCTTCGGGAAACGAGATGGATCCTCCAAGACATATTCTGTCAGGACCCTTTTCTTCGACTCCCGAATATCGACATTAATTCGTCCACTGTATCAACTACCGAATAATCGAATGCCGGAAAATCGAACCCTTAGTGTTTAAGAAAAAGAAAAAGATAGAAGAAGTAAGAAAGAAAGAAAGAAAAGCAACAGAAACAATATCAGAATCTCACAATCGCAGTGGAACAACATATAATAGATAAATGAATAATCTTTAAATCAAAAGAACTGTACATTTTATAATTACAACATCAGAGTCAATATACAACACAACGCAATAATGGATAGTTATATAAACCTGTCCTCACAACTGAATACACAGTGGAAAAGATAATATCATTTACAAGTGATACGCTTCGCCATCCATCTTGCCCTTGATCTCCACAGCATCTTCTGAATCCCAGAATGGCCTGACAACCTGACTTTAGACTGCCCATGTGGAAATTGGTGGGCACCCAGAGTTTAGGAAGGGAAGAATAAACTCCAGATCAGTCATGGGATTGGTGTGAGAACTTAAAATAGTTATATCTTTAAAACAAACAAAGAAATATTTTAAAATAGATCGGCAATGCTTTTGGAAAATGAAACTACCATAAGGCCTCCCGCCACACACACCATGCAAACGCAGAATTAGAGAAGATTTCTCCTTATGATAGTCAAATATGCTTGATACGTGAATTCTTTGATTTATTATTATAAGTGCACAGTGGAAAACCTTTCGAAAGTATAATATAAATCTTAGCCAACATACGACCATTATCGTATGCCTGCTATAGCTACCATGTTCAATAGCAAGTTACCGCCACATTCCATGGCAGGTTATACAATTAAAATCGTACAGGGCGCGTACAGTTTCTTTGGATTTCCAACAAATGATCAGGCCAAGGAAATTCCCATTGCCACATGGGTACGCCTCTGGAAGGACTCCCCAAGAACCTAATCGGATCTCTGCCAACACAAGGCCGGGTTACCTCTGCAAAAGTAGGTAACTACTGACACGAGTATGCCATCCCCTAGTTGTAAACAACCTTTATCCGAGGATTCTCAACCAACAACAATGACAAAGTCATATATATTTGCGATATCCACATAAGTTAAGTATCTGGGCTCCATACCATGATACCACTTCTATCCAGAAGGAAATGCACATATCCTAAGGGGCGCTACTCCATATAATCTTGCTGCATCTTTCCTGTTTTGACCATTACCGGGTTGTGAGGTCCTACGAAGTCTCGTCTACAAAGCTACGCTTTTCACAAAAGCTATTCTTTGATCAACAAATGATCAGCAGCACTTCATATGCCACATTACCAAATTGGGAATGTATCACTAGTAACCATCAACTACATAACGTCTGAGCTCGTACGTCTCAGAGAAGGGTGTTAAGCTAAGAGAAATTCTCCGCCACTAACAGAATTGTATTTAATAGAAACCAACTTTACATCTCAAATTGTAACGTCGGACACACATCCATACAAGTCTGTTTCGGGATCGAACGGAACCGAAGGCACTTCCAAAGAATCCCTTGCAATCCGGATATTCACTAATCACGTCCGGACTTCCAACACAAAGGGTGATAAAATCTCTATATCGGAGATCAGCCGATGCAGAGACATTCGACGGTAATCCTTCCATTTTCAAAAATATCCGGTCTTCAACAACGGTCTTCAAATGCTATCCATTACGACGTATCACTGTTCGGAATGGGATTCATGACCCAAAGGTCCTCTCCCGTCTAAACCGAATAATGAGCGCTTATTTTAAAATAAGTGTAGCATTCAAATTCAAACAAATCACAACAAATTCCCATTTAAAGGTAAATAGTGATAGTCGGTTATTTAACTACCAATAGATATGCACAACATCACCAAATTCCAAATATTTTTCCAAATTATTATATTTTTCAAAAATATATTTACAAGATATATTTTTCCATACTTCAACCATTTGAAAACAAATTTCAAATCACTTTTTACCTTTACAACTTTTGAAAACAAATTCAAATCATTTTCCTTACGCGGAAACACTTTCAAATATTTATTCATTTTCACTGGAAATCTGTCGAGTTCAAATACTTTAAAATAATTTACAGCACTTATCCAAAATATATCGGGAAAACACTTTGAAATAAAACTATTTTCCTTTAAACACTTTACTTAAAATATTAATTATAAAAATATTATACCAATATTACATATAACTTAAGTCCAAACTAATTTTCAAAATAAAATTAGTAGATAGAGTATAACTATTTAAATAACTATTTTTTAAACAATTATTGATTAAATCTTAGAAATAATCATTTCTATATCAACTTAATAAATCTTTACTTAAAGGATTTAAAACAATTTAAGAAGTTAATATCTCCAAAGTATCCTTTTCAAAACCAATTCTAGAATTTTATATATATATATATATATATATATATATATATATGTATGTATGTATGTATGTATGTACGTATGTATCTTTCAAAGCTATTCAGAAAATTTATTCGGCTTTCCAGGGAGAATGCACTTTCATTTCAAAATGGTTCATTTAAACCAATTAAATAAATCCTTACCAATTTACTTTAAATTTACGTTCCAAATCGGTAAATTTATTTCCACACTTCAAAAATAAATCAATGTTTATAAAATCAAGAAGTAATTTTGGAAATCTATTCTGTTTTTCTTAATGGCGACCTGCTGTTTTTTCTGCGTCCTGCCTTCTCGTTAGTTGTCTCGCGACCGTTTTTCCATCCTTCTTCTCCCATTGCTTCCACCTCATGCCCAGCCATCATCCTCTTCTTCCCTCTCACCCCGAGGCTCCTTCCTCTCTGCCCTCCTCTACACGTTCTGGTAGAATTTTCAAGCTGTCTACGATACCTCCTGTATTCTTTGTCTCTTAATTTCCCCCTCTCCCAGCTGCCAAGATCTCATCCCCTGTATCCGATGTTAACCCTAGCTTGCGACGTGATTATTTGGATTCTCAAGATGGTGTTGACTTTGTGGACCTGCGCCTTTGCGTGAATTTGTTGCCGCAGGTGTTATCGAAGCAGATGGTATTGTATCTGGTGTAGATTCAGTAGCTATTGGTGATGATATTGTTGTGTTGGACTGTGGGTATCGACATGTTTCTGCATATTTGTTGTGTTGTGATCGGCGCACAACAGTTGTTCGACCAAATGTTGTTGACAAAGTTGTTCCTATAATCAGTGTTGTGAGTACCGATGGTGCATCGCATTCGGCCTCTTCCCTGCTGGTCCTCTTGTGGCCTCATTTGGTGATGTGGCTACTGCTGTCCCTTCCCCATCTGGCCCTAAACCTTGGACTTCTCTATTTACATCTCTGCCCCGTAACGCAGGTGATTATGTCCCAGTTGAGTTTGACATTGTTGAGGAAAATGGAGTGATGATTCCTCCTCCGAACGTTATGCAAGCTGGAATGGACTTCTGGTCAGACCATTTAGTTGGTTTCCTTTTGGATCCAAAACATCGCCTTCTTGATCCGTCTGCTGTTTGTCATAGGGCATGGCGGCTGCGCGGTGATCTTCGTGTTAAGTTTGTTGACTCCATGTACTTTCTGTTGTTCTCCTCCTCTGAGGAACGTAGACGTGTTCTTGAGGCTGAGCCTTCCTTTTTTGATGGAAAACCATTTATTATAACTCCCTGGTCTCCAACTGTTGCTAGAGCCCGTGAACAAGTTCTTTATGTCCCTGTATGGGTTTACTTTTCTCAGATTCCTTCTGCTCTTCAACCTCTTCTTGGTTTGAATTGGCTTGCTTGCAATGTTGGTAAATTGAAGTGTTTTGACTCTAATACCTTTACGCGTGATAAGCTGGTCTATGCTAAGGCTCTTATTGAGATTTCTCCCTATAAGCCGCTCCCATCCTCCATTCCAGTTCAGCTAGCTATTGGCCATGTGGTGGAAGTCCGTGTTCGCTATGGATGGGCCCCTGACATTTGTACTTCATGTAACTCATTGGCCACTTAGATTCCTCCTGCTCGCATTCTACTATTTCCGCTGCTGCTACTAAGATCACTCTTCCCCGGCCACCGCTTAGGAAATGGGTTCCCAAATCATCGGTTGCTCCTCCTCCTGTCGATCCAGATTCTGACCCTGGTCCGATGGTTTCTCCTGCACGGCCAGCTTCCCCTTCTACATCCATTGTTCCCGCCGATGTTTCTGCGGATCCCACTGTTGTTCCGGATCTTGCTCTGCCTCCTTTGCCTGTTGTTTGGGCTGAGTCTGAAAGTTGTTGGGTTGATCGTCGTTCTGATATGCGTTTTAGCCCGTTCGATAACTCTTATTTCAGATTTGTCTCCGATGATCTTAAGGACTTTCGCTGTTTATATTATCGACCATCTGGTGATTCCTTGGTCCTTGACTTGGATGGTTTGTATGCTGACTTAAATTCTGTCATGTTGGCTGATACTACTTGGGATCGATCTTTTATTTACACTTCTGATGCTCTGATTTATGATCCTTCACTTGCAGTCTTGTTTCGCCCCTTTTTTGGTCTTCTTGGGAATGTCTCTTTGGTTCCTCCCAGGTTGATGATGTCGTTGGTGATTCTTCCTCTTCGGAGGAGATTTAGTCTTATACGTTATTTATAGTAGTTGTGACATACTGTTACACTCCTGTGCTGTATTTTTTTTTTCGTTTTAGTAGTTAAGGTGCTTCTACCTTACTCTTGTACTTCAAATTTTATTACGTTCGTAATAAAAGTGGACGGTCCACTATAAAACCGACTGGCCTTGCCAAAAAAAAAATCAATATTTATTTTTAAACAAATTTCCCTTTTCTTTATAAATTCCATGGTGAATTTAAATTTTCAAATATCCACTGATATACGATTTTCAAATTGATTTCAAATATTCACTTTCAACAACAATTTAATTTTTCAATTGATTTCAAATTCATTTCAAAACACCAAATAAATTTCTAAATGGATTTTCAAAAGATTTATTTTCAATCACTAAAATCAATTCCCAAATGGATTTCTAAATTTATTTCCTTTTTAAAAATAACTTGCTTTTAAAGGAAACCAATTCTTTTAGTTTTCAAACTCTTTAAAATCCGTATTTTGAATAAATTCTTCAACCTTTGAATAATATTACCTGAAATCCATTTATTAAAGCTTTTCCCATATTTTTAAATTTTATTCAATAAGATTAAAAATAAAATTTTATTATTTTAGAATTCCTTCTTTTAAATTTATCCAATTCTCGAAAATAAATTTTAATATAAACTTTCAACCTAAATTTTCAAAAATCAAATTTTTGTTTATTTCCTGTATCCAACGGTACCAAAATTATATTCAGCTAAACTTTAGCCTTCAACGATTTCAATCACAAAGATAATCGCACAGAGATTATAAATAATCAACACACAACATTGAAACAAATTCAATTATTTGAGGAATCCAATCGGATCCCTCCAACCTGTTTCCCTGCATCCACAGATGTTAGCACAATACCAATCCCGTTTCACGACGGGATATCGCGGTACATGGGTTTATATAAAATATTATCCGCTATTATGCGGCGCAATAGGGTCTCATCCGCTATATAATGCGGAAAATCAACTCCAAGTACATACATAATATCAATTCCACTTCAAGGTGGAATATCGCGGTATATGTGTTTAACATAATAACCTCCGCTTAGTAGTGGCGTATAGGGTCTATTTCAATACAATAGATAGCAATTTATCATCCAAGCATACAATCAACACAATTAAGCAATTTTAAATCTAACTATTTAAAATTTAAATCGAAACAAATTCGACTGAGTGAGAAGTTCTCACCTTGCTTCCAATAACTGTTGCAGTGTTTTATTCCGAATAAAATTAAACGCGCGTTTAATTTTACCCTAAATTATCACTAGCTCCAATCAATTCTAGTCCAGCTCCATCGCGTAGTTTTCGTCAATACGAACCCGACGCAATTCGTTTCGTGTGAAACGGACCTCGTATGAAAAAGTTACAATGTTTTAAAGTTTATACAAATTAATATAATAATTTACAATTTTATTTTAAATTTTCAAACCCTTTCTATCATCTCGGCCGTTGATTTCTTTCTTCCTCATGCGCGCGACATAAACCCATCGGCCGCCAATTTCCAACAATTTTCGCACCCACCATATCGACTTTGAAGACGATCGGCAAGTGCCATACGAACGAGCGTCACGAGCTCCACCTATGGCCGAAGATCGGCCACACTCGGCCCCCTATTTCGTCTCGAAAATTGTGCCCAATCGCGCGCTTCGAGCAAGGATTGCCGCCGATCCACACAATATAAATCGATCACCACCGTTGATCTTCAAGACCTCGTCGTGCTCTACAAATTTCTAGTTGGAAGTTTCTTGAAATAAAGCGTGGATTGGGAGAAATCAAGGAGGGAAAATTTGAAGATTTCGGCCATTGAAACATCTCCGGCGGCCGTGACCTAGTTCTTGTTAGGTTTTGCAAAATAAAAGAAATAAGGTCTTTTTATAGAAAATTTGACGAAACACTATTCACTCGAAATTTTTCCGAGCTCCAAACGAAGCGTGCCGCCTGGCGTTTATAATGTTTTACCCCTATTCTGAACGCAATGGAATATATATCGGGAGCCAATTCGATCATATTTGAAAGATAGGTTTTCAAATCGATTATTTAAATTTAGAATTCACTTAAACCGATTTCTATGCGTTTTAGCTTGCCCCGGACAAACCGTAAATCCGATTGACACGAAATTTTACTCGTCGAAATCCGAGACTGTTTGAAAATTGACTATTTTTACTCGTCAATTAAATATTAAAATATTCAATTTCTACAATTTAACTTTAAATTCAATTTTAAAAGTCCTATAACATCATTCTAACTCCAATATGATTTAATACAACTTTACAAATCAATTTTAATCACATTAAAACCAATTTCCAATTATTTCTATAATTTCAAATATTAAATTATCGATTTAATTATCCAATTAAATCTAGATATTCGAAATAAAATTTATTCGACTTACAAATTTTACTTGTTAATCTTTAAAATCAATTAAATAAATGAATTTCAAATGACAGAAATTCTGGATTGTTACATATTCATGTATGTTTTATCTTCATGATTGTCCTTTTTTGTGTTTATCAGCATTTTTGGAGGCAAGTTGTTATAAATGTCTAAGCCGATGATAGGTTAGTTTTCTTTGATGATAGTATGCATATCATTTTTTTTCTTTTCGTAAAGATCTTTTGTATATTATATACTACTTGTCATGTTGTGAGATTTTGTTTTGTTTTTTCTTTTCTTCACCCCAATAACCTGTCTTTCTGACACTTGGACGTTCAACACGAGAATACCGTGGATGTACTAGTGTCGACTTCCAAAGATTGAAAATGGGGGTTGTCACAGGATACTTGATTACCCAATCCTAGCCTAAACATTGCTTTTTTAGACACTCTACTAAATAGGTAAGTTAAATTAAATAACCATCTATTTTAGACCGCATAGACTATTGGTTTCTAATACCATTGAAGGAACCTTGCTAGTCAAAAGTAGATGAAATAGGTAGATTTCATTCTTTTTTCTCTTTTGGATCTTGGTTAAGCCTATGAAGTCTAAAGATATTTTAGATCCAACCTAAACTTTGTTGCAAGTAAAAAAAATATTTTACTCAATTAGATTTATAAGTTTTTTAGTTTATAGGTGTATCAAATATACTAGTTTATGTGAAGTGAATATATTGTAGATAAGAGTGTATATAGTTAATGGATAAGCATGTAGATGCGGAGAATTACACCGCAATGGACCCAATCCCCTTTACATTTGCCTTTGTCGTCCATGATTTCAATTTAAAGTATATGCTTGTGCGTGCATGTGTGTGTGAAAGTCATATTAGATAACTTTTTGTAATTAAAATCTAAATTTGGCACTAGAAAATTTGGTTTTAATTAATGAAAGGTTTAACATAAAAGGTTGCATAATTATGCAAGATCTTTTTTTTAAATTTGAAATAAAACAATATATGTATAGTTGGATGTATTTACGAAAAATTACAATTTAACATATTAGAATTAAAACAACATATATTTGTGAATATTGTATTTATACTGTACACAAATACATACATACATACATTTAAACATATATGTAAATAAGTTAGATTTAAAAGTAAACAATCTAGGATAAGTTTTAATTTAGAGATGAAGCTAAAGTTTAGGGATGTTTTTTTTAAGCAATAATTTAAAAGAGGAAAAATTATTTAAAATTTGCACAAAACTCCACTTATAAAGTCTAGACCCAATTCCTGCATGAATAATATTCAAAAGTTCGTATCCGAAAGTTAACCTTATAATTATAGAAATTAATCTTCAAGGAATAGTTAACATAGACAATTATGTATGTAACTTGTACAAAAGTAGAAAATAGATTTAAATCAAAATTAACTTCAAATTTCTCTTTTTTTGAAACAAAAACACCAAAACAAAAGAAAAAAATTGGATGAGTCAAACAAATGTAAATTTGTTATAAGAGCAAACAGATCTAAACATTACATGGAATAGTAATAAATAAACAAAGATGATGAAAGACACAATCAAATCAATTTGATATAGACATATATAATAAAGGGACCTTGAAAAGAAGAACCAAAAACTCCTAGATTCCATTGAATCAATCTCCATAATCTGTAGGAATCAAGAGATAAGAACCATATATATATATTTACAATATTATGTGCTAAATGATTTAATTTTTTTAAATCTTTTCCAACACGAAATTCTAGACATGACATGACAGGAGAGGTAGAGAAAAAGTATGAATGAAAGAATGACATAAAGGAGGCAATAAAGATCATTAAAGATAGGTGTTATCCCGCCTTTTGGCAAGTTCGTGACACCAAGAATTTAACTGGGAATCAAGGATAGTCCATCCCAAAGATCGGTTTCGCACACGTTCTCTATGGATACTAGTGAATTCTGACCGAGTTTGGATCGAGTTACAATCGATATGATATGACAAGAAAATTTACGAAAGCCAACATTCCAAACCTCAAGTCAATCAAAGTTCGCATGCATGAGATATTGATCGATTAAGTTCAAAGGAATCATCATCATTTATATCCACATGAATTCGTACCATTGCTTCAGAGAGCATCCTTTGTATCCATCAAGCATCCATCAATTCACATCCATCATATGTGCATTGCTTCGTATCCATCATAACCAAGAAATCAGACCACGTTCGTATCCATGGAGTTCTCGTATACATCGACTCATGGTCATCGATTTCATTTCTGTCCCTCCACCAACTTAAGTGTGTAACCATGAAACAAAGACAACTCGATTCATATCAATCACCCAATACTTTCCTTCATATCCATCGAACTGGAGCCATTTCGTAGCCTACATGTTAGCGCATTTCGTATCGGTCTTTTACTTACTTGGTTCATCTTGTTCGGTACTGACCGATACGAAGAAGACCGTGCATTATCGATACGAAATCAACCATTCAATAATCGATACGAAAGCGACCACTCTATAATCGATATGAAAGGATCGTCCATCGATCGATACGAACCGACTATCAATGATCGATACGAAATTAAATGCAATAAGTGGATACGAATGAAGTTATACCGGTGGATACGTAGAAAAACCTAAAAGAAAGGAAGACTCAATCAGTCGGCATGAAAAGTGGATCAATCCTAAATATAGAGCCACGTCATCTGATCAACATTTGCCACTATGGATATGAACACCATTGATATGAACTCCGTAATGCCCTGCAAATTCAAACTTGCATCAATCATAACTCGAGATCTAAAATTCTTAATGTCACCTAATTTTCACAGGAGCTTGCCTACAATCTCAAGAATGTACCTGATAAATTTCAACCCCAAAGGACCATTTACGGAGCGATACGAACTCAATTCATCTCGCTCCTGGATCGAGTCAATCACCTGAACGTGATCCCGTAGGTCCACCCACGTGAGAGAAGAAGTCTTCCGAGATCTGGGAGAGATATTTACTACTTACGCCTATAAATAGTGACCCTGGACCTACAAAAAATGGACTTTTTTGGGTTCTCTACACTGATACTCTGCCAAAATCATCACTATACTTCAGTTTTACTGTTGTAACCTCTTGTAATCAATGAGTGATATCCAATAAACATCAATCATTTCATAGTGGACGTAGGCAATACGCCGAACCGCTCTAAATTCATGTGTTTCTATGCATTTTCTCATCTCTTGATTAGTTTGTTTGTTAGATCTACGTCATTTTACATTTATTTTCTTCATTTTATCTCTTCAAACACATCTGAAGAGTGTTGTATCCAATTTTGGTACAAACACTTTGGTGCTTTCACCGAGAAGACCCAACTCTTCTCTTGCTTGTTAGATTTACTATCGATATCAGATTGTAAGAATCTAGGAAGGGGATCCAGATTTCAAGCCTAGAAGTTCTTCCATCCTATTCAGATTTGTACCAAGTCTAGGAGAGAACTTCGATATCCACCATGGTCAACACTAGGACTACCTCAACAGCTGCAGATCCAGAAGGACGGGATAGGCAGAATCCCACGCAACTACCCTCTACAAATAAAATGTTGTCGGATCTTCGAATCCACAAGGCCCTGTCACCAGGGAAGTGTTCCAACTGCTAATGCAAGAGATAACTCAAAGCCGCCAACAGCTTACCCAGCAGCTTTGTGACAATGCAGAGTTAACCAATCGGCTGAACCATGAAAAACAAAGGAGATCCAAAATGGATCAGGCTTCTTACTCATCCATCGAAAGTTCAGCTCCCTCTAATTATAATCATAGATCCACGAGCCCACGATTGGATGGAAGCTATACATAGGCTACCGGACATCAGAACACACTGAATCTTAGGAAATCGAGAGTTGGTCCATCAACCGGCCATCAAACCGGACCCTCATCTCGAGGAGATATGGCTCCTTATCATACTACTAACAACCGTGCTACCGCCGCTGCTACTGAGTTGGGAGCTGACGTCCAAAACCGAATGGATCCGAACCGTCGCCAATATGAGTATACTCCTGAGCCTTATGTTCCTGAAGACCTAGAACCAAGGAGGCGAGATATGGACCGTCGACCGTGACCTACCCATCCATGCATTGTGGAAACCTACTACACCTTGGCTTGGCATGCCCAAAATTTCCAGATGCCGGACATCCCGACAACGATCCGTCAAATGATCCATGAAAGTCAGGGTCCCACCAATGATTGGGGAATCTTCCGGAGTCATACCCCTTTCACCGATGATATCCTCTATGCTGAACCACCTCAGCGATTTAGAATGCCAACCATACCTGTTTACGAAAGGAGCTCTGACCCTTACCAACCCATTTTAAAGCATAAATGGTTAATGAATGCTGCACGGGATGATGATGCGGTTAAATGCCGAAGTTTCTCAATTTCCTTAAGGGGATCGTAACTATGTGGTTTACTCGCCTACCACCTCGATCTACCTCAAGTTTTGACCAGTTGGCAACAAAGTTTGTTGAATAGTTTCGCATGCATGTCATAAGGCCCAAAGATGTTAATACCTTGTCTAGTGTCACTCAAGCTCTCGGAGAGACACTCAGACGTTATCTGGAGAGGTTTCATGCTGCATGCGCCGAGATTAGTAATCCTAATGACAACTCCATTCAGATGGCACTGACTAAGAGGACCAATTTCGATTCCGAATTTGGCAACCGGTTGGTCGGAAAATCCCCTATGTCATTGGACCATTTCTATTCCAAGGCGGCTCGGTTCTTAAGAAGAGAGGATGCAAAACAGTCTACGAAAAAGGATGACGCCGGGCCCAATGTGGAAGGAATCCAAAGAAATTTCGCTATAAAAAAACCGGGGAGAGTTTCGAAAAGGTGCAGTTAAACATACAAAATAAACAGAATCAGCAGAAAGGCGATAGAATTCAGGGCACAAAATGGGATCAGATCGTGGGCAGCGACGTAGGGCTCTCAAGTTTGACACTTATACTCCTCTGGATACATCTTTGGAAAATATGTAGTTGCAAACTTGTAATACTATCCAATATAAGAAACCTGCTCGAAAGCAGTCGGCAAGGAAACAAATTCAAACATGAAGTTTTGCAGGTTTCACAATAGTTATGGCCATAATACGAACGAGTGCTGTCATTTACAAGATATTATCAAGAAGTTGATACGGGAAAGAAAGTTCGAGCAGTTTTTTCAGGCGCACTAGTCTGGAGGTGCAGGCCCATCAAATCAAAACCAAATACCAAATCAGAGTAGTCCAGAGAGAACCCGCTCATATTGACGGGAGGTTGGCGATTAACACTATCAGTGGTGGTCCTCATCTAGCGGATCAGAGCTGGAGTGAAATGGAGTCGTATGCCAGCTCTATTAGGCTTGCAAGCTTAGAATGTTGTAGTAATTTGGAAGACGTGGCTCCGGCCAAATAACAGAAAATGATGATAGACGACATTGTATTTCGAGACAGGGATGCTGACAGAGTCGAAGCCCCAACCATTGATCCACTAATCATTTCAGCTCAGACAGGTCCTTCTTAGATGAAGAGGATCTTAGTGGAAAGTGGAAGTTCAGTGAACATACTCTTAAAGCATGCCTACGATCATATGAAGATGGAAGCGAAAGATTTAAAGCCTTGTCAGTCTTGTATTCATGGCTTTAATGGAAGTGCGACTATGCCCACTGGGATGGTGGAGCTACCAATGGAGTTGGGAGTTGGAGAGCGCCAGAGAATCCGGATATTATGGTTTATTATATTGGATATAGATTCACTATACAACGCTTTATTGGGTCGACTGGCTCTAGCTGAAGGGCTACTATTGCCTCCTAGTGTCTAACTTTGAAATTCCTTACCGACAATGGAGTCGGAGTCGTTCAGGGAGACCAGGCTACTGGATGAGCCAGTTATGTTGCTGAGTTGCAGGTAGTGCAGTGTAAAGAGAAAGGAAAGGACGTAGAGGAATCTCTCTACATCCGCTTTGTAGAGAATTGACAGCTAATGCCTGGGATAAGGCCCGGGCACCACAACTGGTTCCCAAGAGATCTTGATCCAAGAGATACCGAAAATGAAGGTGAAGTCAAAGACGATCAGGCTACCCCAGTAGAGCTAATGATCGATGATGTTTCAATCGATGACAATGACGATTCTAAAATGGTAAAGATTGAATTCAGCTAAGACAACAGATGAAGGAGAAATTAGTTGAATTTCTCCAAGCAAACCTCGACATGTTTGCGTGGATGCACTCCGACATGTGTGGGACCTCCTCGGACATCGCGAGCCACACATTGAATATTGACCCATGGCATATCCCGGTCCAGCAAAAAAGGAGTAGTATGGATCCAAAGAGATCTGTCGCTCTTAAGGAAGAGGTTGATAAACTCAGGTCGAACGGGTTTATTCGAGATACGTTATATCTGAAATGGGTGTCCAATCCTATACTTGACGTAAAATCTAACAGGAATTGGAGAACATGCGTTGACTACTCAGACTTGAATAAAGCTTTTCGTAAAGTCAGTTTTCCACTTCCTCGAACCGATTAGCTCGTAGATTCAACGGCTGGACATGAACTCTTATCCTTCACGGATGCGTATTCTGGCTATAATAGATAATTATGCACTTGCTCGATCAGAAGCATACCATATTCATCACCGATCTAGGACTTTACTGCTACAAAGTCATGCCATTTGGACTCAAGAACGCCAAGATAACCTACCAACGGCTAGTTAATCGAATGTTCGCTAACCAGATCGAAAAATCCATGGAGATATATGTGGACGACATGCTTGTGAAGTCGCAATTCTCCACGAATCATATAAAAGACCTGGAAATGATGTTCAACATCCTCCGAGAATACAGAATTAAACTCAAACCGTTGAAGTGTCACTTTGGGGTCGCGTCTGGAAAACTCCTTGGATTCATCGTCAATGCTCGAGGAATTGAAGCCAATCTCGATAACATCTGGGCAATCAGAAATCTTGAGACTCCAAGGACTATAAAGCAAGTTCAGAGCCTCAATGGAAAAGTAGCAGCACTGAGCAAGTTCATTTCAAATCCACCAACAAATGCATTCCCTTCTTCGATCTGATCAGAAAAGGAAAATGGAACTTTGAATGGACTACGGAATGTAAGGGCGCATTCCAAGCACTGGTTCAACACCTGTCCACACCCCACATTCTGTCAAAACCAATTGGTCACGAGAGATTGTACATCTACTTGGCGGTGTCAGAAAACGCAACCTATGCTGCCTTAATTCGGGAGGAGGAATGGATACAACGGCCAGTCTATTGCATTAGCAAACGACCGACTAGCGCATAGAGAAACTATCCAAAGCTGGAAAATTTGGCTTATTGTCTTGTCATTGCCTCGAGGAAGCTCTGTCCATATTTTCAGGCTCAACCTATCACTGCATACACCGACCAATCGTTACGATAGGTCCTTACGCGGCCTGAGATGACTGATAGGTTACTCAAGTGGATTATCGAGCTGAGTCAGTTCGACATCACTTACACACTATGGCAAGCTATTCAAGGACAAGTCCTAGCAGACTTCATCGCTAAATTCACTATCCTAGAGGACTTGCCTAAAACCAGTGAATCTCTCAAATATATCTAGAAGCCACATACTGATGGTGCATCAAATGACTACTGCTTGGGCGTCGGGGTTGTACTTGAAAATCCTGAAGGCCGACCTATATGCTGTGCTTTAAAATTTGATTTCCGTACAACCATAAACGAGGCAAAATACGAAGCCTTGCTCATCGGATTAAGGCTTTCTAGAGATTTAAGAATTGTTGCTGTAGAGATTTATTGCAATTCACAATTGGTCATGTGCCAAGTTCGAGGGGAGCACTAAGCCAAAGACCGAAGGCTGATTGCTTATCTTGTTAGGGTTAAGGAAATATTGAATCAGTTCGATTATTATGCCATCTATTGCATACCCCGAGAACGCAATCAGAAAGCTAAATCCTTGGCAAAGTTAGCCAGTGCCAGTGAGGCACAATAAATGGGACTCGTTCCCGAAGAAACATTATCTTCCCCGAGCATTGATTAGATAGAGACAGACTGGGTATTTGGAGTCATTCCCAATAAGGAGTCATGGATGACTCCGTTCAGAAACTATCTCGAGCATGGGACCCTACTAGAGCACAGGAGTGCAAAAAGAAAAGTTCTTCGAATGGCTTTGCGGTACACCATTTAGAATGGAGTCATTTATATAAGAGGATACTATGTTCCTTTTCTCCAGTGTATCACCCATGATGAAATTAAACGAGTACTACATGATGTACATGAGGGATAATGTGGCGATCGCATCGGGGGGCAAGCTCTTGCCAAGAAAGTTCTCTGGTCTAGAAACTATTGGCCAACTGTAAACCATGACGCTTTGGATTACGCCAGGAAGTGTGATAGATGTCAGAAACATGCTCGGATTCCAAGGGCCTCGTTACCGAAATAACTCAGATGGTCACTCCCTGGTTATTTGCAGTATAGGGCATTGACATTATTAGTTCCCTACCTCTAGCTAAAGGTGGTGCGAAGTACTCCATCATTGTAGTTGATTACTTTACCAAATGGATGGAAGTTGAGCCCCTTGCTACTATCACAACGAAGAAACTGATAAACTTTGTGGTACGCAACATTATCTGTCGATCTGGTCTCCCACATATTATCATCACTGGCAACGGAACCCAATTCGACAATATTGAATTTAAGAATTTCTATTAGCGATTCCACATCCAGAAGAAGTTCTCTGCAGTTGCACACCCTCAAGTGAATGGACATGTTGAAGTTATTAATAAAGTCATAAAGTCCATTATGAAGAAACGACTGGAAAAGGCCGAGGAAAAATGGGTCGATGAACTTCTTATGTCCCTATGGGCTTATTGAAAACCCACAAGCCATGACAGGCCATACTCCATTTTCTCTTTCCTACAGTTCAGAAGCCATAATTTTAGTCGAGATGGAAGTACCTTCTCATCGTATGAAATATTGCAGTCCGAAAACAAATGCTATTTTACTTGCTGAATCTCTGGACTTATTGGATGAGAAACGAGAAGAGGCTAATTTAGGGGCAGCCGCGTACCGAAGTCGAGTCGCCCGATTGTACAATGCCAAGGTCCGACCCCGAACCTTTGAACTCGACGATCTCGCCCTTAAGAGAATTTACCATATCCCTTCACATATGAAACCAATGTGGGAAGGGCCGTGTGTTATCAACGAAGACTATGAGATGGAAACTTTAAGTTATCAACCATTGATGGTCTCGCTTAGCCGAGAGCCTGGAACAGCGAGAGTCTTCGTCGCTACTACACATAACATGCTTTATTTATTCCTTCAGTCTGCTTTTCAACTGCAACTTGTTATGCATTTCAAAATCTGAATTTGTAATAAGGCAACTGACTTTGCCATATTTTCTTATTTCAGCAATAAAATGCAATCTCTTCAAGCAAGAGCAGTGATTTTTAAAATGCTTCATACGACCATCACCATGCACAGAGAGCTGAGTTCCACCATACAGTGGGACTCATTCAAATAGAGAGTTACTGTGACCCGACCGGTTACTTGCTAAGTGAAACCCGAGCTCGGGGCAAGTCATCACACTAAAGCCAAAAAAATGATTTATACACAACAATCCGCTAACTAACTCCGGCTCCCGGAGTGGATCCGTCAAACTAACGACTTCACCCATGTTTAAACCAAGTCCGAGGAGGATGGACCCATCCATTAAATGATCTCACTTGTTAACTCAGGGTGAATGTGAATTGACCATCCATGATCCTTATAAATCTACCTTTGCCGAAGTGCAAACGAAATACTAAAACTCAAAGCAAATGTGATCGACCGTTTGTTAACTGACTCCAGATTCCCAAAGTGCGAATTGGAGTACAAACATCAACTAACTCCAGATTCCTAGAGTGCAAACTAGAGCATAAACATCAAAATGGGTCCAACCAACAATCCATCGGTTAACTCTAAGTCCCCAGAGCACGGATTGGAATATAAAAACAAATTGGATGTGAAATGACTGCTTGTAAAACAACTCCGAGTCCCCGGAGTGCGGGCCAAAGTATAAACTCAAATTGGGTGTGACTGACCATCCACGGAATAACCTAAGTCCTCAGAGTGCGGATGAAATTCTAAATATCAAACGGGTGTGACTGACCGCCCGTAAAATAACTTAAGTCCTCGGAGCGTGGACATATCTCTAAACATTAAGCGGGCATGACCGACCGTCGACGTACAAGTGCAACTCCCAGAGTGTGGATGCAATCACCAAGATGAGTGAGTGTGATTCGACCACCCGAACTCGTCTTATTTTAGCCTTGTTTCAACAAAGTTAAGCGTGATATTTCAAAGGAGAAAAGCGACTGTCGACCGATCTTTTCAATTAATCCCCGGGACTAGGGGAAAAACTTAAGTACCAGCTACTGATTGAGACAGTGCAGTATTGAAACTCAAGTTAACGTTCGGTCATGATCCGAAGCCGTGGCTTCAGGACTTAGCAACTAAACACAGGTCCGATTCAAAAACTAAAACTTGACAAGTACATTGAATGGAAGTTCGATCGCTGAAATACTTAAGTAGATAAACACAAAACTGTGCTGAAGACAAAATCGAATTTTATTTCAACTATTCTTTGGAAAAGAAGGATAAGTACAAAAGTGTCCTACGAAATCCTACTAGCAGGGTCTGAACCTGCATTTATGCATGGCCTATAGGAAACAACAGGAAATTCCTATCGGTCTACCAAAAATGAGGCAAGAAAACATGTTTATTCTCTCATTTTCTTCTTCTTCTTCGGCGTTGACCCACTGGAATTACTGCTCGGATGCCTCTTTGAGCCCTTGCTTTTTGATGGTTGATCTCCAGCCAGGGGAATTTTGGTAACCTCTTCATCTGAACTCACATGAATTGGAATATATTCTGGAAGCAGAGTCGAAGGAAAAGGATCCACATTAGAAGATGAGGGAGGCACACTGGTGTCCACAACTATACCTCCTAGGGAAATCATTCGTAGAGGAGCGGGACCAGGGCCTGCCGTCCCACCACCAACACAGCTCGCCCGCGCAGTTGCCCCCATCTCGACATTGATCTCAGCTATTATCTCTTCTTTATGGATTGTTTGGGCGTCCATGGGGATGCTAGCAGTTGGGCTCGAGGAGCTGACCATGGGAGCCCCTATGCCCATGAAAAATGGCAGGTTGGCAAAAGGGTCACTTTGATGACCAAGGATTTCCTCCATCATCTGCTCATCAAAAGTAAAGTGCTCCCCTATGCTCCATCGGTTGGTGCAGTGGCCGTTGTGGTGGTCTCCTCTATTATAAGGCCTCCTACTCGTGAAGTGGCTCTTGGGTTATGGGGGCATGGCCAATGCAGCTTCAATCCTGAATAGAGATAAGGAAAAGAGTGTTAAAGATTACTTCAAACAACACTCCCGACTTTGAATAAGTGCAAGAAATGTTCGGAATATCTTCCTCGGAATGGCTTGCGGATGGCGTCGGAATGGCTTCAGTGACATGTTTACAAGCTGGAGACAACTGCGATTGATCAGGATTGTATGCGGGCAAAGAATGAGGATCTACCGTAGGAGTAGATTCGGGCAGGGTTGGCATAAGAATTTCGAAACCCACATCGTAATGCTCAACACCAGAATCCTCTCCAGCCTTCAGATGTTGAGTACCAGGTCTCTCTTTCTCAAATGTGATAGTGATGTCGTGAAGAACTCTTCTCTCATCCTTATTCAGAACCGGGTTCTCTAGTTCAAACTCATCAATAGATTCAGTGTGGTGCTCTACTTTTTCATCTTCCATCAAGTAGCACCAAGCATTGTATACATGTGACGGATAGTTTTCAAGCTAGCTTAGAATTTGATGCTTCAGAACATTGGCATTATACGTAATAAGAAGATCTTCATTCAACCTCGAACCTAGTCCCCGCCGCTCTCACTTCATTCTCAACCTTGACTTCGGCTTCCTGAACCTTAAGCGTTGTCGCATCCCTCTCATCCCTGAGCACCACAGCCTGCTCGCATGCTTCCTTGGTGGCCTTATTTGCATTGTCTTTTTCTTTGACGACTTCAGAAAATTTGGCTTTAAGCTCCTCAAGCTACGCCCCATCTCTTTTGGCCATAACTATGGTGGTCCAATGTACCATCTCCTCAATCAGGGCTAAGTGTGTTCTCCTCATTTCTTCCATCCTCCGGGTTCCTCATCAGCTCTTTTATTGGCCTCTATTTCTGAATTTCTCCCAGACTCGTTTTCATCATTAATCACTTAAATTATACAGTCCTTCTGAGAGAGATCACTTCCTAATTTCTCTATTATCTTCGCCTGCTTAAAAGCCACCGCTGATACTTTATCCACGGTCTTCATCCATTCTCGGTATTGGCCATAAACATCATGAAAGTAGTCATGCATTGTTTGTTCTGCCTCGATGAGAATTCGCTTTAAGTGTAAGGGAAAGACGAAGCCATCAAAGTAGATATTTGGAAAATCTTTTTTCAGCTTAGCGATTCTAGCTTCTCCTTCCCTAGTGGGTTCTATGTTGGCTTGCTCCATGGCGATGGGTGTTTCAGTTTCAGTCCTACAACGTTGTGGGTCGGGCCTTGGTGCTTGAGAAGGTGGTATTTGACGCGAAGGTTCCAGGGGTTGTTTACCAGAACCAGGGGGTTGTGTTGGACCTCATGGTGGAAGAGAGCATGACCGGAAGCGACGCCTATACTCTCTCTCTATCCCTTTCCCTCTTGTAGCGCTCGCTCTCTTAACTAGAGTAGACGCAATCGCGGTCTCTATCGGACTCACGTCTACGAGACTCATGATATGAACTAGATGAATGGCATGCAAAGCGAAGGCTACCAAGCATAGATTCCCGCCTCGTCATCGTATCCGTAAACTAAAAGAGTAGCAGAGTTGGTAATCTCTCGAAATGAATAGCTTGTTATTGGAAATTGTGTAGTGCTGTGAAGTGTATGTATGCATGTGCAAACACCCCGACCAACCGGTTATATCGGCCATACACGAAGGTATTGACTCGCCTAGATCTAAAGCGCTTTGAAGCCCTTCCAACCTGGTATCTTATTGGACGACACATAGTCCGAAATTGGAATGTCTGCAAGTCCTTTGAAGGGATTCTCCATGTGTGGGGAAGGAGCCACCTAGATTATAACACCGGCAGCTGGCATGGACACGACTATATATTTCCATCTTGTAGGCTTGCGAAGCTTATGGGCAACCACCTTGCCTTTTCTTTTTTCCTCTGGATGTCAAGGACTATCTGAGAGCCTAGCTACAGGTTCATCTTCGGCAGGCGTATCCTCTTCACTACCTTACTCGGCTATTACAATCCCGGTTGCCCTATGCCTAGCTCGTCTTGCCAGAGCTGCCTTAAAAGATCCTTCAATCCCTATTCTTTGGTCTCTGTCAATTAGCCCAATGGCCCTCAAATTTTCATTCGTAAGCACCGAGTTAATCTCTCTAATCACGCCCGGTACCTCTTGAAGAATTCGCACTATTTCCTTAAAGTAAGTACCTTCAGGTCATGGAATTGTGGCTGTAAAATAAAGAAGATGTTAGACCCGACATCGATTACAACTATCCCATTAGTTGCCAGAGAAATTGCAGCACTTACATCTAACTAACCATCGTCTAGCGAATCATAGCGGGCACCGAACATAGAACCACTCGGTTTTGAAGTAACTAAGTTTGGTCCAAGTTCCAATCATGATTTGATAGTTTCTGGCTCCTTATAAGAATGTGAAAGAAAGATTTTCTCCCCGGCTCTTTACATTGAACAAGAATCTAACTTCCTCTAGAGCCAAAGCCGAAAAATGCGCTCCATGAAGATGATGAATAAGCTGTTCAGAAGAGCATACCCGTTCGGGTGTAACTGTGAAGGGGAAATCCCTAAACAAGACAACACATCCCGGATATATTGATTGAGTGGTGGGAGTGTCCAGGCTGTGCAGGAAAATCGATTGAAAGCGGTGTACCCTTTTGGAGTGGTATCTGGCCTATCGTTCAGCCCTAGTAGCAGGACATCGTTCAACGATAGCCCATGCCTTAAAAAAAATCTCCCCAACATATCTTCAGATATGTTGGATGGTATAGAATCTTATGGATTACCAATGAAGGTTGCTCCTAGTAGCTCGTTCAGAGCTGGACTTACGACCTTGGCCGCGATGGCTGGCATCTTTATTATCAAAGGAGGTGGACTTTGGGCCTCTTATTGCTGTGAACTCTCGGGCTCCATAGCTAATCAACTCATCAAAAACCATTGTTAGGTGATAATAATCCCGTGTGTTCCCCAGTGTGAAATGCATGAATGTGTTGTGCAACGCAATATTGTATAATACTTAAGAAAATTCCATGGAGATTAGCAAAGTTTTTGAATGATAAGACTCCAGAATTCAACTGGAATGACCGTCATCACTAGCCGTCACAATTGTGCCATCCAGACTTTGGAGACCGATCCAAATTAAGATTCGTCAAACTGTTACAATTCCATCAACGAGCTTCGAAGGGCAGCCCAATATGCAGTGAAACGGTAAAGTTCAATTATGCAAGATTGAAGCTCGTCGGAGTCAGATGTTCGATTGTGCAAGATTTCGTATCCATCACGGTGTGTACTTGGATCGATCACTAGTGATGAGTTTGTATCGGTCATGGCAGGAAGCAGTTCGTATCGATCCTAGAATGGCATTTTGAATCGGTTACCCAAAACTCAGTTCATATCAATCGAAGTCCTCTATTCGTATAGATCACCAGGTTCAACATTGATATCGATCACTACGTATTGATACGAATGGCCATTGTTAATTGATCGACGTGAATACCCACCATCTATCTAGACAAAGCGATTCACTCATTCGGTTCGAAGTATTGTAACGTCTGGATCGATACGAACTCACCCACCATCCATCATCGGTATAGATCTCTTCCTCATACCCCTCCATACTTCATCATCTCCAATCAACACGAATGTCATTGCAACCTTCCTCAAAAAACTTCAGCCTAATTCCAACCTTGGCATCACCGGAGTCGGCCATGAACATGGGTGGATTAGTGATTGAACTCAAATCTCATCGGTTTAATGTGAATTCATTGACTACTTACCTAAATTGAAGTGTAGATTCAAAGGGTTAAGGAATTGTATTAAATTGGACGAAGGCAATTTATTTTTCTTAGTTTCTCAATCGATATGAAGATGAGGTGATAGCAGGAAAGTAAAAGTAAAAAATTTCTAAGTGCTGAAGCAGTTATAGTGGGCAAATGTCCCTTCGTCTCCCGGTCATTTTGACCTATTAGAACTAGTCTCCTCTCATCAATACGAAGACCGCCATTCGTATCCATGTGCCATCAGATCAAAGCCATGCTTGTTAGAA
Source organism: Allium cepa (assembly GCA_030765085.1). Classification (NCBI taxonomy): domain Eukaryota; kingdom Viridiplantae; phylum Streptophyta; class Magnoliopsida; order Asparagales; family Amaryllidaceae; genus Allium; species Allium cepa. Next base: position 474,644,835 of record CM060929.1, read on the forward strand.
CCCATTTTGGGACATTTCGATGCGAGATGCTCTATTCGTGTCCATTTAATGTGATAGCCATTCGTACCCATTAGCTCCATCGATATGAATGCCATTAACAAGTCATGACTAGACTGCTCAACTTTACCGATACGAAGTGCCAGTTTTGTATCTCTCCATTCGTAGACTCTAAGACTCGTACCCATCGATGCGAACGACCTTGAAACACCAACCAAAGATTCGTATCAATCATCATCGATACGAAGACAATGTCTCAACTTTTCACATCGATCTAGGAGAGGATCGATACAAAGACATACTCCAAAGCAACTGTAAAGCATTGTTACAACACAAATTTCATATCGATTTAGGTAAGGATCGATATAGAATTCGATAAGGGAAGATTGACAACGACTCGTGAAAGTATGAACGTTAATGGGAGTCAGGTTTGCTATCATTCAACACTCGAACACAATAGTGCATAGTGTAACAATTGGCAATCAACAATTCAGTATTTACATTACTGGAGATCAATCAAAGGTCACATCTTCTGACGAAAAGACAACGACTATTCAGCAAATCAGAAAGAACTTTTTCAGAATAGAGATTACAGAGTTTCAAAGAACGTCATGTTCTCACATGACGTACTTTGGGGGCAAATGTTATCCCGCCTTTTGGCAAGGCTGTGACACCAAGAACTTAACTGGGAATCAAGGATAGTCTGCCCCAAAGATTGGTTATGCACATGTTCATTATGGATATTAGTGAATTCTGATCGAGTTCGGATCGAGTTACAATCGATATGATATGACAAATAAAGCTATGAAAGCCAACGTTTCAAATCTCAAGTCAATCGGAGTTCGCATGCATGAGATATTGATCAATCAAGTTCAAAGGAATCATCACCATTCGTATCCACACGAATTCGTATCCATTCCTTCGAAGAGCATCCTTCGTATCCATCCAACATCCATTGATCGTATCTGTCACATGTGCATTGCTTCGCAACCATCAAAACCAATAAATCATACCATGTTCTTATCCATGGAGTTCTCATATCTATCGACTCATGGTCATCAATTTCATATCCGTCCCTCCAGCAACTTAAGTGCGTATCCATGAAATAGAGACAACTCGGTTCGTATCGATCGCCCATTACTTTCCTTCGTATCCATCACACTGGACCCATTTTGTATCCAACATGTTAGCACACTTCGTATTGGTCTTTTACTTACTTGGTCTGTCTCGTTCGTTACTGATCGATACGAAGAAGACCATGCATTTTCGATATGAAATCAACCACTCTTTAATCGATAAAAAAGGATCGTCCATCGATCGATACAAAGCGACTACCAACGATTGATATGAAATAAATGCAATAAGTGGATACGAATGAAGTTACACCAATAGATATGTATAAAATCTTAAAAGAAAGAAAGACTCGATCACTAAGCATGAAAAGTGGATCGATCCTAAGATATAGTGACACGTCATCTGATTGACATATTCCAGCATGGATACGAACACCATCGATACGAATACCATCGATACGAACTCGGTAATGCCCTACAAATCCAAACTTACATCGACCATAACTCGAGATCTACAACTCCAAATGTCATAAAATTTTCACAGGAGCTTGCCTACAACCTCAAGAATGTACCTGATAAATTTTAGCCCCAAAGGACAACTTATCGATCAATACGAACTCAATTCATCTCGCTCTCGGATTGAGTCAAAATCACCTGAACTCAATCCCCTGGGCCCGTCCACGTGAGAGAAGAAGTCTTCCAAGATCTGGGCGTGATATTTGTTGCCTACGCCTATAAATTGTGACCCTATACTTACAGAAAATGCACTTTTTTGGCTTCTCTGTGTTGATACTCTGCCGAAATCATCACTATACTTCAGTTGTACTATTCTAGCCACTTGTAATCAGCGAGGGAAATTCAATAAACATCAATCATTTGATAGTGGATGTAGGCAATACACCAAACCACCCTATTCGTGTGTTTCTATGCATTTTCTTATCTGTTACTGTAACGACCCGCCATTCTTTCCACAGAATGACGCATCATTATAAGAAAGAAAGGGATAGGATAGAGAAAGATATAAAAGAAAGAAGAAACAACATCAGAATCTCAACAGCGGAACGAACAAATTATATTAATCACATAATATAGTACATGGTATATAACCATTATCAGAGTTATACAGATATACATCACATACTAGACAGTTATAAACACATGTCTAGTTATTACAACTCAAATACAACTCACGTAAACTACACGGTGGAAAACTATATATATCTACAACGCTGAAGCCTCCTGCTCTATTGCTCCTCCATAATTTGTTAAAGCAAACCTGAATCCCTTGGCTACTCGTAAAAATTTGAGTGCCCAAGATATAAGAAAAACAAAAGATAAACTCCGGGTCAGACATGGGTCTGGTGTGAGTAGCAGCTTAAAGTTGCTTAACTTTTAAAATCCTTTGAAAGAAAAGGTATCACATAAGACTTCCCACACATAAACATGGGTAAGTTTTTACCTTACGCTAACTAAAACATTTGATACGAAATCCATTGATATTATAATAGGGTCTAGGGCTTTCATATAAATATGAAATAGCAGAAATTGTTACATTCATTAAATTCCAGCATACTAGCCACAAAAGTGGGTAATACAATCAAAACCGTAAGGGCACGTAGGAAGAATGAGTTTCCATCAATGGCAGGGCTACTGGGGTACCGCCCGTCACAGTACGGACCTAGATCACCATACCGAGGATTACTCCCAATCCCCTGCAACACAAGGCAGGAACCATCCCTTACTGGATAGTCTCGAACAAGACAACCCCGCAGTTGGCATGCTTTCCAACTGTCCGCACAGCCGAATAAAAAGGGACTTCTAGACAGGGGGAAATCTTGTCCTACTTGGGTGCTACCCACTTAACCTTGCTGCACCTCCCCTGTCTTAGTCATTCCTGGTTGATGAGGCTTGAGGCTACGATTACCTTTAGAGAACACATCTCTTAGAATGCTCATCGTCCACCTGACGATGTTCTAAAAGCATTTAATCCATTCAAGTTCATTCCGGGTTCGAAAGAAACCGAAGGCATTATCTCGTTACACTCATTTTGGAATCACCCTCAGAGTTAACGACCATAACCCTTGCATTCTGAATCTTCATCTTCCCTTGAGATTCACGACCTATCGTTAATTTGGATCGATGTGTTTTTCGGATATCCGAATCTAGAAACCCGATCCTGGTTTCATCGAAATCCAAAACGCCATCTTTTTGGTTCAAGTTGTTTTAAAGTTTAAAACAATTCAATTCTATTATCTATATTCACATAGATAGATAATTCACAATATCACAATAGATAATCCATATTATCATCACAAACAGATAATTCACATTATCATCATACTTCAACCAAAGCATCCCTATCACACAGCAATAATTATCGCATATCTGAGATCTCAAACCAATCAAGGAAATCAATATCATCCATTCATACATAAGCAATTATCTATATCATCTCTAATTAATTTAAAGTGAATTAAATTAATTACTTCATTTCTAATTAATTTAAAGTAAATTAAATTAATTACTTCATCATCATAAATCTTGCTTACATAACCATTAATTAATTATCCTCTAATTATCCACCTTAATTAATCATCCCTGAGTAATTATTCTTCAATTACATTCAATTAATTATCCTTTAATTAATTTCACAAACTAATTATTCTTAATCAAATACAGTAATTAATCCTTTAATTAATTCATTAATTGATTAACTATGATTAATTACATTAATCCTTAATTAAGTACATTAATTAATTACTCTTAATCACTTATCATTGATTAATTAATCTTAATTAATCAACCCTTAATTACATCATTAACTATATTAATTAATGATCCTTAATTACATCTTTAATTATTTATTCTATTAAAATTAATTACAATAAGTAATTAATCTTAATTAAACCCCCATTATTAATTGCTCTTGATTAATCCCATCCAGTAATTAACTACACTTAATTACTTCGTTAAATAAATTAATTACTCCTTAACTAATTATCTTAATTAATCCCTTGATTAATTACACAAAGTGATTAAATCCATATTACTTCCATTATTAAATCATTATCAATTAATTACACCTAGTAATTACCATTAATTACTTCACTAAGTAATTACACTTATATTAATTACATTAATTAATTATACTAACAAATCATCCAGCGATTAAATTAAATTAAATTTAATTAAACTTAATTAATTAACTTAATCTATTCACATTAAACTCGATTAATTACAATGAGTAATTGATTCCTTTAATTACTTCCATTAAGTAATTATACTTAACCAATTTCACAAATGATTATCTTTAATTAATTAATCTAATTAATTATTAAAATTAATTACATTAATTAATTATTAAATAACCTTAAGTTAATGACCTTCATTAACTATTAACAGTTCTTTAATTTCTTTTCTTAAAAATTAAACTTAGATTAATCAATATTAATTACAAATTAATTTATCCTTAATAACCAATTAATTAACCTCTAATTATTTAATTAATTTATGTTTTTAGCTATAACTTAATTATCTTTAATTACTTGATTAATTAATCTTTAATCATTAATTTAAAATCTAATCTTATCAAACTAATGATCCTTAATTCCAAATTAATTATTCCTAATTAATTAACCTAAACCTTAATTAATTAATTTAAAACTCATAATTACTAATTTAATTAATCCAAATCATTAATTAAATAAATAAATAAATTATCCATTTTAATTATCTTAATAATTTAATGAATCATAAATCATTAAATTCTATTTATCTTATGATAAAACTTTATTCATATTAATCATCAAATTATCATTTACAAAGCATTTAGAAACAATTTACTTTCAAATTTACTTTAAAATTTCATTTTAAATTTAAGATTTAAAATGAATACAAATTAACTTTAACAATGTTTTAAAACAATTTAAAAAACCCCTTGAATTACATGTTAAAGAAGTATTTGTCTTATAAAAGAAATGTTAAAGAATTTTAAAACCAAATTCATTTTAAATTCAAACCATATTTAAAATATACTTTAAACATTCAAAGTTGTTTAAAACAATTTAAATTTAAAAACTTTCTTTTATTTCAAAACTGGATACAAATTTAATTGGATTCCAGATTAAACTTTGATTAAAAACTTCACTTACATTTTAAATCTTCATTTTTAAAATTCAAACCATTTAAAAATATATATTAAACATTTAAGGTTTGTTAAAACAATTTAAGGTTTAAAACTTTCTTTTATTTCAAAACTGAGGTTTAAACTAAAGTTAAATCCAGATTTAAACTTTGATTTAAACTTAGTTAAAGCTCTGCTTTATATTTTAAAATCATTTTTAAAATTTTAAAAAATAGAACAGGTTTGAAACCTGTAACAAAACATTTTACCCAAGCCACTTCAATTTGCTTCGAGTCCAAAACCAAAATGCCTCGAGCAAATTATCAGATTTCTCAAGAAAAACCCAAGACCACAACCCTGCTTAAACCAACATCACCGGAACAAAGAAAGTACACCGTGCACATGCACGGTGCCGCCGATCAACTAAGATCATTGCCGATGATCTCTTCAAGTCACCGATCACCCTTGCATCCTAACACGACCATCAGATCGTCCTCCAAATCTCGAAATCAGGTTTGAGCATCAAAACCAAACCTGAACCCAAAACTGGAACATCCTTCAAACCTGAAAACTGCCTCGTCTTTGAAAATTCGACCACCAGAGGTTCTGCAATTCTGGCCTCGCCTTCGTCAATGTCCTAACTTCCATCACCTAAAATCTCGTTGCACTCGATCAACTCTAAATGCCGTGGTGATCAAATTACCAAGCCTAGTTAAAACTAGGGTTCTAGACTAGAAACATTCACCACTACCACCACAGTGATCTGATCAACTTCCAGACAATTTTCCCTAAATCTCTTATCATTCCTCCACCTCCAAGAAGAAATCCAACCTCCACAATTAAGTAGATCACCAGAAAATCCCAATATACCATTTTCATTTCAAACAAGAACTGCACCTAAATCCTATTACTAAAAATTTTGACTTTAGTTTCAAAATTCATGTTTTTGCATGATGTTTCGGATCCTAACCCTGAAACAATAAATTATGATATTTAAATTTCCACTTATATTTAGACTTGACCAGTTATTTTGATTTCCAGAGTCATATCAATATTACTTTGACTTAAGTAAAATTTTGATCTGGAATTTGAAATGAAACAAACCAGTTTCATTTGAATCTTAGGTTTAAACAGAGAATAAATTAAAAGATTTTGAATTTAAAATAAAACAAGAACTGGAAACAATAAGCAGAGTATATTCTGTTGAAAACAAACATGTATACATCATACATCCAGAAATACAACCATATACATACACAAATATACATATTTCCAGACAACTAGCATGCAACCAAATTATATGCTTAAAACTTGTTAAAAGTGATGTTACTCACCCGATTGAATAAGGAAGAACAGAGCTTCCAGATTTGAAAAGCTTTGAAAACTTTTGAACTTTAAAAACTTGAGTGCTTGCATTGATTTGGAAACTTTAAAATTGTTTTGCTATAATGCTTTTGCTCCCTGATTTACAAAGTACATGCATGCTTCCATATTAAAAAGAAAATGTAGGCTTGGTTTAAAACTGCAGGTGCATGCAGGCTTGAACATCTTTGAAAATTTACAGGTTTTGAAAATAAGTTTACAGGGATTTTTCTTTTGATTTGATTTGTTTTCTGGTTCTTGGGGAAGTGATTTCAGGTTTGTTTCTTTTTATTTCAGTTTAGAAATGAGATTGCTTAATTTCCTTTTTTAACTTAGCTTTAGATTTTGAAAAAGAATAGGAAAAAGAATGGAAGGGAAGAAGGAAATTGTTTATATAAGCTGAAATGATTTAAAAATAAAAATTAAAGAAAAAAAACTAAATTTTGAAATGCCACTTGTCCCAAATATTAACATTTGTCATTTTAATATGCTTATCAATTAACACATGTCTCTTTAAGTAATTAGTATTTAGTTCATATAATATTATGCTTAATTAATTAGTTAATAAGTATGTGTGTATATATATGTATAGAAAATTTTAAAAGAAATAAAACCAATTATATATATAAATGAAAGTTTATACAAATATTTTAAAATCCAAAACAATTTAAAATATCTAAATTACAAACCTTGAAATTCAAATTCAAATCAAATTCTAAAATTTAATTTGAAATAACAATTCCATTTTTTATTAAAATGTATTTGTCTCTATACATAAAAATAACACATTATAATTATTATTTGAAAATAACAAATTTGGCAATTTTAAAAAATTTACAAAAGAGATTATAAGTTACTTCTATTATTAAATGAATTAATATATCATATGTTATATTGTATTTTAAACTTCTATTTTCAAATCATACTTATCAAGTAATATTTAAAAAAGAAATAAAACAAACCTTTTTATTAACCTTATTTAAATTCACATTTAAGCTAAATATAATTTTAAACAAATAACATTTACCTTATGTATTTAAAACCATATAATTATTTATTTAAATAATCTTTAAAAAGCTTTATATTAAATTAAATCATAATTTCCAAATTATCAAAATGTATTAGAATTAGGAAATGTGTTTTATTTGTCAAATTTTAAAACAAAGCTTATCTATAATATATATAAATATATGTATATACATTATAAATAGAAAACAATTTATTAGCTTTAAAAAGATAAAATTTACCAATTAAATATTTATTTTAAAAGAAAATTATTAAATAAATTCAAATCTTATTAACAAAAATTATCAAATCAATTTAATTTTTAATGCAGATTATACATTGATATTGCCAATTCCGAGATAACACATTCCTCCCCCCTTAAAAGAATTTCGTCCTCGAAATTTAAAAGCAAAGGTAAGTTAATAATCTCATTAAAGATTTTAATTTTAAACCACAAGCATATATTATCAATCATATGCTAACAACCATAGCAACCAATTCATCCAAACAGACAAATCTAACTATCTAGACAAAATTCTGGATAGAACTTCCTAGAGTTTCCCAGGTATAAGTACCGGAATACTCGCTCTTCAGAATCCAAACAATCTATACTGCTAGGCTACAGAGCCTCTACTCTTCTAGATTTACAAAACTAAACAGGATATCAGACTACAGACAAGTCTGACTCAACTACCAAATCTTCCTGAACTGCTGGTTCCACAACCGAAGATGGATCATACACGTACTCCCTTAGAGATATGTGAAACATATTGAATCCCAGTTATCCAAATCGACAATTCAATCCTGAAGACCAAACACTTATCCTCACAAGAATACAGAAAAGATCCAAAACCTCGGAGCTAGCTTTCCAGTCTTACCAAACCTTATAGCCCCTTTAACCGAAGAAACTTATCCAAAATCAAATCTCCGACCTCAGAATCCAAATTCCTTTGTCTCTTATCCACAAAACTCTTCGGACGATCCTGGGCTGCCTACATCCTTCCTGATCAGCTCAACCTTTGTTGATGCTTCTAGAAACAAACTGGACCAAAACAATCCATCAAAATGATCCTCTCAAGATCTACCCAAATCAAGAACACAAACTCTACTCCACAATCATCAGAAGACTTCAAACTTACTTCTCCTATCCGGAAAAGATAAAACAGGTGCACTTGTCAATCTGGCCTCAAATCCAGAAAAACTTCCTGTAGAAACCCTCTAATCCAAACACTGCAACTTCCGGTCGCATCCACTCTAGAATAGTTGCTACCTTGCTTTCGCTGCACAACTCTGGTCTAGAGTAGATGGAAATGCTGATGATGAACACGATCACAGACTGGACAACACATCCCAGAAATACGGTTCGACGTATCCATAAAAGAAAACACAGAAGCACCAAGAAATCCTGAGCTGCCTCACCAAAACTCCATCCTAGGAGATATCCTTCTTCCTAGCTGAATCACCGGTAGCTCCATGAACCAAGTCGATACAGAACTCAATCTCCAATGAGGACAAACCTCAGACTTTCCAAAAGACATCTGGAAAATTCTTGACTACTCTATAACTCCTATATCCTCTAGAGATGCCTCAATCCTATGCAGAAGATTATCCAAGATAACACTCCAACAATCGCAAGTCACTTTTGTGATCAATCCAGACCAATATCCAGAGATACTGTTTTCTCTTCACAAATCAGAATAGCTTATTCTTGACCAATCCATTGAACAAACGGGTCCACTCTATAGCTTCAAAACTCTACCTCTAGGAAACTGCAAAGCCAAAAGATCATCCTGAAGGAACACGGAACACTTCGAGCTGCAACACTGCCACTGATGCCAAAGATTTCCTTATCCAAAGCTCCTCGAGAAACTCAGGCCTCAAAGCCAAACACAAATACCCAGCTAAACTTAAACTCATCACCGATGCAGGCACACTTCCTCAAACTTATTCCAAAGAAACATCTTTGGAAACAATCCATAGTCATTGCGTCTTATCACACAGCTACTACTTCCTGAGTTACCAAGATACCATCACTCATTTCTGCCTAACCGACAGATCCAAACTCTTACCCATCCAAACTTGCACTCCAAAGATGGACTCCGAACCTTAAAAGGGGTTCCTTCAGAGATTGATGAAATCCTTACACCACTGCAAAGCTCACTGGAGACGGTATTGGTTCTATAGTCTCGATAGATATACTTCCAACCTCAACACTTGGACTTCTTTCATTAGTAGTCATGTTACACACACCACTACCCTTCCTACCTCTATAACTTATATTGGAAAACCCGAACAGGTAGCCCAATCAAATAGGTAGAAATAATATATATAACATATATATATATATTAAAATTACAAATACGCTCTCTGAAGAAAGAAAACACTCCAAAGCCAAGGTATTCACTCAACTTAGCGCTCTGATACCACTATAATGACCCGACATTCTCTCCACAGAATGACGTGTCATTAATAAGAAAGAAAGGGATAGGAAAGAGAAAGATAGAAAAGAAAGAAGAAACAACATCAGAATCTCAACAGCGGAACAAATAAATTATATTAATCACATAATATAGTACATAGTATACAACCATTATCAGAGTTATACAGATTATACATCACATACTAGACAGTTATAAACATCTATCTAGTTATTACAACTCAAATACAACTCAGAGAAACTACAAATATTTTAAAATCCAAAACAATTTAGAATATCTATACTTTAAATTTCTAAACTAAATCAAATTCTAAAATTTAATTTGAAATAACAATTCTGTTTTTATTAAAATGTATTTGTCTCCATACATAAAAATAACACATTATAATTATTATTTGAAAATAACAAATTTGACAATTTTAAATTATAAAAGAGATTATAAATTACTTCTATTATTAAATGAATCAATATATCATATGTTATATTGTATTTTAAACTTCTATGTTCAAATCATATTTATCAAGTAATATTTAAAAAGAAATAAAACAAACCTTTTTATTAACCTTATTTAAATTCACATTTAAGCTAAACATAATTTAAACAAATAACTTTTACCTTAAGTATTTAAAACCATATAGTTATTTATTTAAATAATCTTTAAAAAGCTTTATATTAAATTAAATCATCATTTCCAAATTATCAAAATGTATTAGAATAAGGAAATGTGTTTTATTTGTCAAATTTTAAAACAAAGCTTATCTATAATATATAAATATATACACACACACATTATAAACAGAAAACAATTTCTTCGCGTTAAAAAGATAAAATTTAGCACTTAAATATTTATTTTAAAAGAAGATTATTAAATCAATTCAAATCTTATTAACAAAAATTATCAAATCAATTTAATTTTTAATGCAGATTATTAAATTGATATTGTCAAAAATTCCGGGATACCATAGTTAATTGGTGTGTTTATAGATCTACCTCATTTTACATTTATTTTTTTTATTTTATCTTTTCAAACACATCCAAAGAGTGTTGTGCCCAATTTTGGTACAAACAATAGGGTATCTTTTTATTTCTTTAATTTCTTCTTCGCCAATTCATTTCAAAATTGAAAACTTCTCCTCTCCTCTATTTTGACTAGCCATACCAAGGAAAGAATGAGCCTAAAAAAATTCCAAACCTGTTTCGTATTTAATCTACTTAAATATAATTTAAATACTCTACCAAAATTTAATAATTAATATTTCATAAATATTAATTATTTTAATTAGGCTAAAAACACACTTATGATTTATTTTATTTAGATCCAATTTAAATGTCTACCAACATCGTATATTGATACGTACGTTTATAACTTTTGAATACATAGTTTATTAAATATTAATGGTATTTAAATAAATCAATTAAAATTTAATATTTTATAGATATTGATTAATTTAATTAATTTATAATAATTATAAATTAATTAAGCTGTGTAGTTCATTTGGAGTATTCATCATTTCGATCGTGTGACTCAAAGGTGAGAATTCAACCAGCAATTAATTATCGAACGATTCGAATATTAACCTTCACTTGTCACCTTAGCTAGTGGTGTGACATTTTAACTTAATTTATCACGTACACATCTGCGGCTTAAATCCAATTTTACTTATTATAGCGGTACTGCTAGTAACCATTATTTACATCAATTCTCTTCATTAACAATATATCACATTAGGACTTATGAAATTTAGTTTTGATCAAGAATTGTAAAATCATCCATATTTAACTTTGTAATTCTAAACATAAAATCCTTAGTTCAATTATAACAATTATTATTAACCATACTACTTAGACCAAAGACTTTGATTTGAGATAACTATAGTTGACCGTAATACTAACCTCATATAATAATGGAGACGAATTTTCTATTTAATATGTTTCACTTCCAATGCTTCAACTCAAACCCAATTACAATAGTTCGATGAATGTTGTGCAACGATTAAATTATCATAGAGTGGAGTGTCCACGTTGAAGTTTCATGGCATTCTAAAGTTGATGGAACTATGTAACATCATCACTTTAAGATTCTCTGTTTGACCTTAGTTATATTAACCAATTGAAAACTCTCGAGTGAGTCATTCCCTAGTTATTCAATAACTATCATTACATAACCTCTTACAACCTACATTAGTCATGAATAATATACTGGCCAACATTTAGAGAGTGTTATGCACTCAAGTCATAAAATATGCATCGATATTCAGTCTCGAAACATTTTAAAGAGGAATATTCAAAATAACATGTCATTTTAATGTGATAAATTTCTTATGATTACAACACATTGTAATTACTATCAGATAACATATTATTTAAGGATTTTGTATTTATTATGCTTTAAATTAATTATTTAATTAATTATATCACTATATAACAAGTATATAATAGAAAGAAAATACTTTTATTTTGAACAATATTGGTTATCGAGTTAGATATACGGAACAAATTATATAATTACCTAGGGCATACCCCTAACTATATCATTAAGTACAATTTCTTGTAGAAAGAAATTAACTCAACTTCACTATTTATCAATTGTACTTTGTCCAATGATATTCCAATCACTTCTTATCAATACATCATTATGCATCACAAGGAGAAGTGATTTTTAAGATCGAACCTTATTCATTTTTAGGTGTATTTGGAATTTTTTTCCAATACACTTGTTTATTCAATCAAATCGAATTCTTTTATTTCCTTTGTATGTTATATTTTCTACATCCACTTTAAGTTAAATAAACTTACTATAATATATTACTTATGCAAACAAATACATGTCTTTTATTCCTATGATAAGACATATGTGAATTTAACGAAGTATGTGGAACCATTTTGGTACCATTAGACATATGATGGAATACATCTAAATGTATCAATCCAAAGAGTTTATTAACTCTTTCGTTGCTCCCACTAAATGGATACTTAGACCTTAATCTTTTGAGATACAAATCATTAGTACCATATGATTCATAATCATAAGATTATTGAATGATTTCCCAAAACTATGGCTAAGTCCATAGTTCCAAAATAATTGAAAAAATTTCAGATACTTCACTTCTATTCAAAATAAAACTATATCTATTTTATGTAATATTGTTAACAATTATTGTTTCATAAATAATACATTGTATACCAATGAAAAAAAATTGGTATCTTGAAGCATCCATTAATAAGTGTTATATGACAACTCCTACTATTTCTACCATCACTATAAGAGCATATGAAATACAAAGCTTCATTCATTCACTTATTATGGGATTTTATTTCGTACATAACTTGTTTACAATCGAGAGTTTCAGACCAAATATATCGAACTCCATGAAATAAATTTCTTAGAACACATTTTTTGTATGAAAATTCTTCTAGAATGGAAATCACATTTTTCGTTCCATAATAAGTATCTTTTAATATTTTGTACAATTCTGATTTCCTTGTCTCTTCATGAAGCAGAGGTGATCATTCACTTTCTACATTCCAGCGGTGCCTAAGTTACATCTATTCTTGTACATTCATTTACTTTCCAAATAGTTGGACAATTCAAAAGAAAACCTTTACTACAAGACCTTAACTAACACTTTACAAAAATGTATTTGGTCATCCTTAACTTTCAAGATATTGAATAGGTTGCACTTTATGTAAACATATCAAACTGACATTTTAATAATCAAATTCCTATGGTCCAGTGCTATATATAACACAACAAGATCATTATTGTAATCAATCGTACTGGAATATAGTATCTCGCATTATGGTTTACTAGCTTATTTCGAGTGAACTTATTTCATCAAAATTTTGTACATTATGAATCATGGCTATCCATCATATAACGTTTATATATGATCAAATATGGATCAAAACTCCATATTCTTGTATTGTTTTAAAGCACAAAACTCATAGGAAACAATACACAGTCTTGGGCAGATAAACACCTAATTGATATTGGTATGAATGTATTTAGTAGTTGTATAATTTGACTCTTTCACGGGTCATTAATTGACAATATGCCAAAACATTTATTGGTAAGTCAATTTCACATTTCTATATCAATTTTAATTCAATTCGCTGTTATATTTTAGCTGGTAAACATTTTATCAATTATATAAGCTACACAAATTTATTAAAGTGGATTATTTCAATTTGTATATACTCTTACAATATAAGGAAGATTAATTGTTATCATTTCATTTTATAATAAAGTTCCCGCTAGACTTTTATGTTTATCAAAATCCTAAGAGAAAACATAGAAATCGTTCAATTCCTCTATTGGGTGTTAGGAATCGCTTGCCTTGGGATTATAACCTTAATGAAAGCTCAACAAATCATATACTTACATGTAATGGATAATACCTTATCGATTGTACCATATACAACTCCTAACCCGTGGTTTTTGTCCTAATTTCATCTCGACTTTGAAGAAAGATCAATAAATCAAAAGAGATTATTCTCTTGTACTCAATGTTTCACGATGGTCTAAATATAATGCACGTACCTTGAGGAAAGCACAGTAAATGCAGGCATATATCTTACCTCATCTAATCAATATATCAATAGTAATACACATAATATCTCTATCTTGAGGAATCTCAACAACTAAAGAGTATGACAGTAATCTATTAATATATCAACGACCGAGGACAAATTATATACTAAGGTTTCACAATCTTTATTATACATATACATACATGTAGGATCTAGATTAACCCTAGAGGGGGGGTGAATAGGGTTATAGCAAATTTTCTCGAATTAAACACAGAAATAAATTGCAGAAATAAATATGCTGAAAAGTAAATCACACACAAAATTTACCCAGCTTCGGCAACCCCTGCCTACTGCTGCATTCCCAGATTTCTATTAGAATTAAACAGTATCCCGCTTACAAACACTCTACTAGACTCGCAAACATTTGCTCCCGCTCACAAACACTCTACTAGACTCGCACACCCTGCTCCGCCTATAGAGTTTCGCTTACTCGCAAACTCTGCTCCCGCCTATAGAGCTTTGCAAACTCGCACACCCTGCTCACTGAACTAATTCTAACTAGACAATCTAACACTACCTACAACCTAGGTGGTGATTTACAAATTCTTTGACTCGGAAAAAAAAAACAGATTTCAAAAATAAAACCAGGAGCAAAAATTAAAGTACAAACTTGACTCCACAATTTTTGCTCAAAATAAAAAACTAAAAACCCCCTTTTATAAAATTAAAGCCTAATAAAAAACTAAACCCCCTTTTAACAAATAAGGTCGGCCCTTTTAATCTTTTCGACCCGATCCACTTCTCTTGCTTTTGACTCGTGAAGAAAAATGGCGGCCTCTGTTTGTTTTGTTCGTTCTGAAATTAGGGCGATCCAAATTGGGGCTTTTCAATATTCAGTTCCTCTGATGTTGCTCGCGCTTGTTCTCTGATGATTTGGTTGACTTTGAGATTGCGTTGCTCGTTCTCTGATGATTGATTTGCGTTGACTTCGAGATTGCAGCTGCTCCTTTGATCGAGTTTGATAGTTTCGGTATGTAATTTCTCTGTTTGAGCTATTGTGATTTTCGTATGAAAACTCGATGCCGATGATGTAAATTGGGATTCAGTATTTATATGAATTCGTGACACTTGAATTCCTTCGTATCAATTTGATACTTTCCTAATTCTCAATTTCCTGTTGCGCACGTCTTTCCTGATCTACTTACACCTTGATACACACGGCTTTAATTTCACGCGTTCGATTCTCTTGTGTAGAAAGGCAGAAACTTCCCTTTTTCATTGCTGACTTTTTCAAAGATACGAATTTGAATTTTTTCACATGGTCATCTGATTTTGTCAACTTTGATTCGGTTTTACTGTGAATTACGGCTTTAGTTGATTGTCACTGCTACGGCCATCTTCTCTGGTCGGTTTTACATGAATTACGACTTCACTGTTGATTGTCACTGCTTCGGATTGCATTTAGTATATTTGAGTAGCAGAACTTGTTACTGCATTCATGATTTTATTCCCTGTACTTGTGTTCTGGTTCTTCATGCATGTTCTCTGTTCGTTGTATCTATAGCTTGCATTACTGGTGCACATTATATCATGGTGTACATGTTGCCTTGTACTTGATTTTCTGATATTGTTTATTACTGCAATACTTGTTGCACTTTGGTTGTTTACCATGTTGCATTCACTCCATTTTGTATACTGCTACTTGTCTCTGACTTCGGCATATACTCACTGAGTTGCCCTGAATGGTTCATTGCCACTCACTGTTGCTCTTTGCATTTTGTCACTTGGTGTTTGCAGCTTGCAACTAACTTGTGTTCCATTTGTGTACATTGTTTCTTCGGCATTGACCGCTGTCTTCATTGTATATTCTGTAGCATGTCACTGGATGTTTCTGCAATCTTTACTTCTGGTCTCTGTTCATGTTGGCACTGTCATATTTCCTTCAGTGGCTTCACTGTTGCATTTTTCCATGTATTATGTCTTTGAGCTGCTGTGTTGCATTGAGTTGTTGTTTCTGGCCTGTGCACATTGTTGCATGCATTGAGTATTTTGTATGCTTGTAACTTTGGTTTTATACTGCTTCACCATGTCACTTGAGGTCTTGCAGTTTGGTTTATTGATGCATTCATGTACACTGCATTCATGTCACTGGTTTTCTTGTTCAAAGACTGCTGTGTCACTTGATTCACTTCATGTTGTCTTCATCCTTTCTCTGATTTTCATTGTGTTTCTGTGTTGGGCCACTGATGCATACATGAACTGGTTTGTACTTTGAATGCATTGTTTGATTAGTTGATCTTGATTTTCCTGTTGAGACCTCTGGTATGCTGCATATTGTCACTGTATTGGTTCGAGTCAGTTTGCATGGTCACTTATGCAGTTTGGTCTTGCTGTACTTTTGGTCTTATGAGACTGTCTCTCGACATTTGGTTATGACGTTGCTTGTGCACTGCCACACTGAACTACTCTGTCTTGTTGTTTGCAACTGTGCACTTGAGACTGCGACTTGTTTTTGTACCCTTTGCATTCAGTTTATTGCATTGACATGTTGTAGCCGGTCTTTGTATTGCTTGGTGGCATTGTGCATCTGTTTTGGATTTGCAGTTTGAAGCTTGCCACTGACTTTGGTTCATCGCTTGTGCATATTGTATTCGATACTGTTGTTGTATTCATGTATACTGCTATGTGGTCTTATGCCAGTTGCTTTGTCTCCATGTATTTCATGTAGTACGGGCATTTGGTTCATCGTATTTGTTGCACTTGGTCCTTGACCTTTGTTGCCTCTGAGTTTGAGCATTTGCACATTTGCTCTTGTTGGCTGCGCACACGAGTTGGCGAGGCAGTGCACACGTGTATGAATGTACACGTGTGTATTGCAGCCACTTATGATTACCTGTCCCTGATAGCGTTATCAAGTGTATATATCTATATGCACGACTTTGTGATGAATTCAAGTGTGAATGATGACGTACAACCCAAATAACCGAGGCAAATGATATTTTCAAAAACCATATTTTATTTTATATTGCAACAATATTTCTTTTTCAATTTTACCGTGTTAGTGAATATTTTTGCAGATTTCTCAGATGCTGGATTCAAACTGGAATGCAGTTGAAGACAAAATACAAGTGTGAGTGATATGTAGTGAGGTTGTTAATGTAAATTGAAATCGTGATGTATTCTAAATTGTATATGTATAGTGAGAGCATGAATTTGTACTATTCAAGATTGTAATAAATATTTGTTTGAATAAAATTTCTGTTTGAATTCAAATTCCATTCAAATTCAAATTCTGTGTAATTTATTTTATTCAACAAATATTTATTTAATCTATGAAAAATAAAATAGTACATTAACAAATACATTTAAATGAATGTATATATGTTTATTATCATCAAACAAAAATCATATAAGCGCAAAGCGCATATTCAACATTCTCCCCCTTTTGATGATAACAAACATATAATTAAGATTTTGACCGTGTTAAATATATTTGACCAATGATATACTCTAATTGCTCCCCCTATTTAAATGCTTCCTCTCTACATGATGCTCCCCCTACATATATGCATACAAATAGAAATATATTCAAATGAGCCTAGATGCAAATGGAAATTTTTTTGACCTTTGCTTGATTCTATTTGACAAAATCTTAACTTTTCTCTCCCCCTTTTGTTATCAGCAAAAGAATAATAGTGTTAGAGAAAAATAGAGATTAAGTGATCAATACTAATCCAACATTAAACTCAAATTGAATATAAATATTAAACTTCAATAAGAATCAAACAAAAACCATAACTACCCTTGTTAGGCGCATATTCCACTTTTAGAAATGATGGATATGATGTTCATATAAAATCATACAGTTGAATCTTCTTGTGGTACATTTATATCAGGAATTTGAATATCTACTAATCAAGCATAACCGTAAGGACTTTTAAATGAGCATGGAAGCACATAATCAAAAATCCAAGTAATTCACCCATGCATAACCATGAGGACTTTTAAATGAGAGTGAATATTTTGGATATTTTATTTTTACAAAAAAAAATGTGAAATGAAAAACAGACAATCCCTGAATATAGTACCACATATCGACAAACTATATTGGATATTTGATAAACCATGCTTGATAGAAATATGATAGATATAGAAATGGTCGTGGAATTTTTACGCAACAAAAAGTTTTATAACTCTTGTTTAAATTCCTAAAGAAATTTTCCAAATATACCCTCTTGAGTAATGTATGTTAAATATCAACACTCATCAGCTTTTCAATCACTATTTATCTTTTTGATAATTAGTAGGGAGTCGGATTAGTCAAAAATTTGTCATTTAAAATCAAATACAAATGACTAATCTGAAAATATGGTCAAACATGATTTTCTTGAAGGGCTTATATGAGAAAATTTTCTTCTATTTGAAAATTGTTTCAAGTGAAAAAATATGCAGATATTTTCTTTGAAAAACGATGCAGCAAATGAATGTTTCAAAGATTAATCACGTTCCACTAGTAATTTTTCTATCAACTATATTACCAGTGTAATCTGCATCTGAATTTAAATTTCACTCAATATTCACTCGTTGGATGTCAAAGACCAGATTGTGAAATATCAACAAACTATCTCAGAATGGAATTTGAAATGAAGCCATGTTCACACTCAAACAAATATCATGGTGTTACTTTCAGAAACCGTAGGATAAACAGTTATATTCATGAGTAATCAACAGTCAATCAACATCATAATTATTTCAAAAACAATTTCTTGAAGTTTCAACAATTTCTTAAAATCCTTTTTAACCGCTTTCACATGAAATTTGAAATCGTGCACATTTACAAGCAGTGACCAAAATGTCAAAATATATCTACGTGTAGCATGAGTAATCAAAGATAAAATACCATCATTAGACCGAACAAATTTATATGGATTAGTTCAAAGTTGAAAATCTGATTGGTCATCATTTAAGCACAAATCAAGGTCATAAATAAGAATAAGAAAAATCATATCAATTAAGAATCAGTCAGAACTAAAGACATCACTTCTTTACAACATCTCAATATTGGCTGATTTCATTCAGAATATGGTGCAGATCATCACAATTAATATACCTTTACCTGTTTTACCTTTACGATAATTTCTCGTGATTGCCCATTGTGATTCCATCACCTTTGTACTAGGCTAAGGAACTTTGCTTTGTTGCCCGTTGTGTTTCTGGAACAACCAAAATCCAGAGAACACCGTTGTTGTTCCTTAGCCTGCCACCACACCTACACGATGAAAGATTATTGTGACTTATTTCTAGGTCCATGATTGTTAGTGGCAGAAGCATTATGAATAAACAAACCTTTTGGAACCCAAACCTGTTTAGTCCTTTTACTTTTGTTCCAATAGACATGAAATTTGTTTGTAGAATTCTTAGGAGCCCAAACTTATATAAATTTTGTGTTCTTGTTCCTATGACTATAATTTTCAACACGATGTCCAATTATTTCACATCTATCAAAGACACTCTTCCCTTTTGCATTGTCCTCAACTTGTGTTTTCCCAAAGCCTAGTCCTTTTCTGTTGTTAGCAAAAATTTGATTTCCCAATAGCATGTTGAAAGATTTTTCGCCTCTTGAAAAGTTATTCAAAGATTTCTCAAGATTTTGGACTTTGGTTTTAAGTGATGTGTTTTCAGTTACAAGTGAGGTGAATCGATTTATGAAATCCTTTTTCCTAGTGTCAATGATTTCCTTAAGATTCAAGTTTTCTTTTTCAAGATTCTCAAAGCTATTCTTAAGGCTTGATAATTCTGAATCTAAAATTTTACATTTTCTACATTCTAGGTTTTGAATATTTTCAAGTTCAGTTTCTAACCTAAAATTTTCACGAGCAAGTTCTCTCCTATCTGATTTCAGTTTTTCAATTTTAGATTCAAGAGTATCAACTACTTTAGTAAGATCAAGACACATAAAAACAAGATCTTTATAAGAATAGTCACCTACCTCACTAGATTCCTCTGAGCTTGCTTCTGAATCTGATTTTGCCATAAGACACGAGTTAGCCTCTTCTGAACTATTGTTTGAAACTTCCTCTCCTTCTTCATCATCCCAAGTCACTGCGAATGCCTTCTTCTTCTTTTTCTTTTCTTTGTTGTTTTTGAGAAGTGGGCATTATTGTTTGAAGTGGCCAGGCTTGTTGCAGTTATAGCAAGTCAGTTCATTATCAGAATTGTCAGAATCTTTTGACCTATTACCCTTTGTTTTCTTCTTGCGTGGCTTGAATCTCGACCATTTTCTAATATTATTGACAGCCATTGCAAGTTCTTCAATTGGATCTTCTCCTTCTTCATCGCTCTCTTGTTTGCTCTTTAAGGCAATCGTCTTCTTCTTTGGTTCGGAGTTGTTGCGTTCTTCCTTTGCTTTTAGCTCAAGCTCATATGTCATCAAGTTGCCAATCAACTCCTCCATGCTTAGTTTACTCAAATCTTTCGATTCTTGGATTGCCGTGACTTTTGCCTCAAAGTTCATTGGTAAAACTCGTAGTATCTTCCGCACAAGCTCTACCTCAGTGAATACCTTCCCAAGCGCTCTAGCGTTGTATACCAAGGTTGAAAAGCGTCCAAACATGTCCTTTATGCTCTCGCCTTTGTCCATCAGAAAGTTCTCGTATTCATTGCTGAATAGGGCTAGACGAGACTCCTTGACTTGAGAAGTTCCTTCATGTGTCACCTCCAAAGTGTGCCAAATTTCCTGTGCTGTTGTACAATGAGAAATTCTATTAAATTCATTTTTATCAAGAGCACATATCAAAGCATTCATGGCTTTAGCATTTGTCATTTTCAATCTCTTATCGTTAGCATCCCACCTATCCTTAGGTTAAGGAATCTCAGTATCACTAACGATTATAGTGGGAGGTTTATAGCCAGTTTCAATAATATCCCAAACATCATAATCAACAGAACTAAGATAGATACTCATCCTAACTTTCCAATAAGCATAATCATTCCCGTTAAACATGGGTGGCCTAACAATAGATTTCCCCTCAGAAAAAGCATTATTTGATGAATTCATGACTCTAGAGATAAAGAAAAATACCGTGCTCTGATACCACTTGTAGGATCTAGATTAACCCCTGAGGGAGGGTGAATAGGGTTATAGCAAATTTGCTCGAATTAAACACAGAAATAAATTGCAGAAATAAATATGCTGAAAAGTAAATCACACACAAAATTTACCCAGCTTCGGCAACCCCTGCCTACTGCTGCATTCCCAGATTTCTATTAGAATTAAACAGTATCCCGCTTACAAACACTCTACTAGACTCGCAAACATTTGCTCCCGCTCACAAACACTCTACTAGACTCGCACACCCTGCTCCGCCTATAGAGTTTCGCTTACTCGCAAACTCTGCTCCCGCCTATAGAGCTTTGCAAACTCACACACCCTGCTCACTGAACTTATTCTAACTAGACAATCTGACACTACCTACAACCTAGGTGGTGATTTACAAATTCTTTGACTCGAAAAAAAACAGATTTCAAAAATAAAACCAGGAGCAAAAATTAAAGTATAAACTTGACTCCACAATTTTTTCTCAAAATAAAAAACTAAAAACCCCCTTTTATAAAATTAAAGCCTAATAAAAAACTAAACCCCCTTTTAACAAATAAGGCCGGCCCTTTTAATCTTTTCCACCCGATCCACTTCTCTTGCTTTTGACTCGTGAAGAAAAATGGCGGCCTCTATTTGTTTTGTTCGTTCTGAAATTAGGGCTTGCGATTCAAATTGGGGCTTTTCAATATTCAGTTCCTCTGATGTTGCTCGCGCTTGTTCTCTGATGATTTGGTTGACTTTGAGATTGCGTTGCTCGTTCTCTGATGATTGATTTGCGTTGACTTCGAGATTGCAGCTGCTCCTTTGATCGAGTTCGATAGTTTCGGTATGTAATTTCTCTGTTTGAGCTATTGTGGTTTTCGTATGAAAACTCGATGCCGATGATGTAAATTGGGATTCAGTATTTATATGAATTCGTGACACTTGAATTCCTTCGTATCAATTTGATACTTTCCTAATTCTCAATTGCCTGTTGCGCACGTCTTTCCTGATATACTTACACCTTGATACACACGGCTTTAATTTCACGCGTTCGATTCTCTTGTGTAGAAAGGTAGAAACTTTCCCTTTTTCATTGCTGACTTTTTCAAAGATACGAATTTGAATTTTTTCACATGGTCATCTGATTTTTTTCAACTTTGATTCGGTTTTACTGTGAATTACGGCTTTAGTTGATTGTCACTGCTACGGCCATCTTCTCTGGTCGGTTTTACATGAATTGCGACTTCACTGTTGATTGTCACTGCTTCGGATTGCATTTAGTATATTTGAGTAGCAGAACTTGTTACTGCATTCATGAGTTTGTTCCCTGTACTTGTGTTTTGGTTCTTCATGCATGTTCTCTGTTCTTTGTATCTATAGCTTGCATTACTGGTGCATATTATATCATGGTGTACATGTTTCCTTGTACTTGATTTTCTGATATTGTTTATTACTGCAATACTTGTTGCACTTTGGTTGTTTACCATGTTGCATTCACTCCATTTTGTATACTGCTACTTGTCTCTGACTGCGGCATATACTCACTGAGTTGCTCTGGATGGTTCATTGCCACTCACTGTTGCTCTTTGCATTTTGTCACTTGGTGTTTGCAGCTTGCAACTAACTTGTGTTCCATTTGTGTACATTGTTTCTTCGGCATTGACCATTGTCTTCATTGTATATTCTGTAGCATGTCACTGGATGTTGCTGCAATCTTTACTTCTGGTCTCTGTTCATGTTGGCACTGTCATATTTCCTTCAGTAGATTCACTGTTGCATTTTTCCAAGTATTCTGTCTTTGAGCTGCTGTGTTGCATTGAGTTGTTGTTTCTGGCCTGTGCACATTGTTGCATGCATTGAGTATTTTGTATGCTTGTAACTTTGGTTTTATACTGCTTCACCATGTCACTTGAGGTCTTGCAGTTTGGTTTATTGATGCATTCATGTACACTGCATTCATGTCACTGGTTTTCTTGTTCAAAGACTGCTGTGTCACTTGATTCACTTCATGTTGTCTTCATCCTTTCTCTGTTTTTCATTGTGTTTCTGTGTTTGGCCACTGATGCATGCATGAACTGGTTTGTACTTTGAATGCATTGTTTGATTAGTTGATCTTGATTTTCCTGTTGAGACCTCTGGTATGCTGCATATTGTCACTGTATTGGTTCGAGTCAGTTTGCATGGTCACTTATGCAGTTTGGTCTTGCTGTACTTCTGGTATTATGAGACTGTCTCTCGACATTTGGTTATGACGTTGCTTGTGCACTGCCACACTGAACTACTCTGTCTTGTTGTTTGCAACTGTGCACTTGAGACTGCGACTTGTTTTTGTACCCTTTGCATTCAGTTTATTGCATTGACATGTTGTAGCCGGTCTTTGTATTGCTTGGTGGCATTGTGCATCTGTTTTGGATTTGCAGTTTGAAGCTTGCCACTGACTTCGGTTCTTCGCTTGTGCATATTGTATTCGATACTGTTGTTGTATTCATGTATACTGATGTGTGGTCTTGTGCCAGTTGCTTTGTCTCCATGTATTTCATGTAGCACGGGCATTTGGTTCATTGTATCTGTTGCACTTGGTCCCTGACCTTTGTTGCCTCTGAGTTTGAGCATTTGCACATTTGCTCTTGTTGGCTGCGCACACGAGTTGGCGAGGCAGTGCACACGTGTGTGAATGTACACGTGTGTATTGCAGCCACTTATGATTACCTGTCCCTAATAGCGTTATCAAGTGTATATATCTATATGCACGACTTTGTGATGAATTCAAGTGTGAATGATGACGTACAACCCAAATAACTGAGGCAAATGATATTTTCAAAAACCATATTTTATTTTATATTGCAACAATATTTCTTTTTCAATTTTACTGCGTTAGTGAATATTTTTGCAGATTTCTCAGATGCTGGATTCAAACTGGAATGCAGTTGAAGACAAAATACAAGTGTGAGTGATATGTAGTGAGGTTGTTAATGTAAATTGAAATCGTGATGTATTCTAAATTGTATATGTATAGTGAGAGCATGAATTTGTACTATTCAAGATTGTAATAAATATTTGTTTGAATAAAATTTCTGTTTGAATTCAAATTCCATTCAAATTCAAATTCTGTGTAATTTATTTTATTCAACAAATATTTATTTAGTCTATGAAAAATAAAATAGTACATTAACAAATACATTTAAATGAATGTATATATGTTTATTATCATCAAACAAAAATCATATAAGCGCAAAGCGCATATTCAGCAATACATACATGCATACATATACATATACATATACATATATATATATATATATATATATATAAACACCAAGTGATATCAATTTAGGAAATAATGCGTTTCTATCGAAATATCACCATTATTTAAGTATCAAACACATCTGAAAGCATTGTAAACATACAATACGCACGTACCCATTTCTTATATCTAAGTTGGAGTTCTTATAATTTCACTTATGTTTATACATATATTACATATATAGTCATACAAATTTAAATTATTTATAGCTTTTATAATTTACTAAGCATATATAATATATATCTTATTAATTAAACCACATTTAATTTTAGTTATCAATAATTAAATCATATTTATCTAATTTCAATTATTTAAGTTAAAACCATATTTAATTTATTTTATATAAAATTTCTGAAATTTTATATTATTCATTTTAAACTATTTAAGATAAATAATCAATTATAACATGTATATTTTATTTATATATACATATCAATATGCGTATATATATTAATTAATTAACTTTTATTTAATTTTATTTAATAAATCATTTATTTAATTGAATTTTTTAATTAAATGTTTAATCAATTCAAAAGTTTAATATAATTTATCTTAACAAATTTTAGATAATATAACTACACTAGTTAGAACTATGTGTATGCGTGTGTGTGTGTGTGTTTGTGTATGTATTATTTAGTTAACTTATGATTAATTATTTAATTTAACTAACCAAACCAATTAGATATATAAAAATTTCGAAAGTAATCATTTTAAATTTTCAAAATAATTTTGAAAATTTAAATTCATTTTGTAACATTTACATAATTTTCCTTCGATACTTTCAATTTAACTTAAGAATTTAAAATTCATCTTAAATTTACAAACTTAATGTAGAAAAGTAGCCAAATCTCAAATCAATACGGGCCTTTAAAATTGGGCTAATCTTTTGGACTTACTTCATCATTAAGTCAAACCAGTAGTCAGGTAGGGGAGGATACTAACAATCCAACGCCAGGTCTAGAATTACTATTCTAGACACCCAAATGATACATAGGCTTTATTGGTTAGGCCTAAAGTTGTTAATTTAGACCACATAGACTGTTAGGGCTTTGATATCATTGAAAAAACCGAACTGGTCTATAATAGGTGAATTGGATGAGTTTTAGAAAAATTGCATATTTGGATCATGGTGGGCCTATGAAGTCTATTGAGTTTCACTATATTTAATCTAGTTAATGTTAATAAAATCATGTTTATTAACATTGTTCTACTTTAATTAATTAATCTTATAATTAGTTTAATATAATGTTCATTAGATGTGAAATTTGAAAAGTTAAGAACATATCAAATATGTTTATTTTTAAATTGTGTAACAAACATGTAACATATGAAGCAAGCATAATTTGGTTGAGTGTTTTATTATATCATTTAGGTATGTAAAGGGTCAAATTTTTAAGTAAGGAAACAACATAGTAGATCATAAATGCAACAACTATACAATTAATTAGAAGTTACAATTATCATTTTTGATAGAAGAAAGGTAACATGATCAAATATAGTGTAAAGTTTGAATAAGTATGAATATTATCAAATGTATTCATATTTCTAAAGTGTGTTTGAAAAGGAATAACATACTATTATTAGATCTAAATGTAATCAAAACAAGATCTAAAAGGGAAAAAGGTAAAATGGCGGTATCAACAATTGATTGCACTTTCCTCTTTGTAAACATTCTATTAAAACTATATTTGATTATTATACAAATGACATGATACGATAAAATGCTTAACATGACAAAGAATGACGGAATAATAACAAGGTCAATATACACATGTGTAAAAATTAGAATTTATATCCACCATATATATATATATATATATATATATATATATATATTCACAATTTACATGTATACATTGATTGCCTTAATTTAATTCAATTTTGTAAGATGTATGTGTGACTACAAAATATAATGGGACCTAATATATTAATAACATAGATTAATTAGATAAAACCTAACATAAATGACTAATAGATATACCTAAATGGCGAAATCCAACTTTAAAGTTAGAATCTAAATTTAATTTGGCAAGTTTCATGCATAATAAAGATGTAGATTATATTTGTAAGTTGAAAATAATTTCAATTATTCAAAGTGGAAATTAGGTTGAAGGACTTCTATTTGTAGAGTAATAAGTTTTAAGAAAAGCACTTTCGAATAATTAGTTTTAAGGACAATTTACAGTATAATGATATATTCATTTATCTTTTTAAGTTATACAGAAAAATAATAAATCCTTTTATCTTTATTTCTGTATAACTGAAAATGATAAATTCTTTTATCCTTTTCCTGTAAAATGTCCTTAAAACTAATTTTTCAGAATTAATGTCCTTAAAACTTATTACCTTGCTAAATAAGCCCTTGAAGTGAAAATCCCCTTATTCAAATATATACGTGCGCATGCATGTGTACGTACTCACATAAAAATTTAAATTTAAAATTTTAATACGGCATTACATTCGCATATTTCTAAATACTTTTATATATAAATCTATAACAAATGCATGTGTATAAATATAATGTTTAATTTTATCATTCAAAATAAATGTAATTTAAAAACAAAAAAATAAAAGGAATTTAAAAACAGAAATGTATATAAGTTCAGAATAAGATGTTAATGTATTTCATGTTTCAAAATGATTCAAATCAATATTATTTGATTCATTAAAATTACAAATAAACTTAAAAATCAATGCATGTACATTGAATCATATTTATAGATGAAATTGTAATTTTACACATATAAACGATTTTAGTTTTAATAAATGAATTAAGTAAAATCACATCAACCAATTAATTGTTTAAACTAAGATGTTATTATATAAACCATAATGAGGCAATGACATGCACACATAGATACATATATGTATATATGTATATATAATTGCTATGAAGAGATATGCCAAAACATAAATATGAAAAGAAACTTTAATTATGGATCCAGCCAATAAGTTACAGCATGATTTGAGATTTCTTCTCAGATCTTCAAGATCCATACCTAATCCTTGCAAGAAATAAAAGAACCACGTATGTTTGCTTCATTTGATGTTTTCATTTTATTTTGAGTTGAATTTTTTTTTAGAAAGGGGGTGAGGAAATTCGATCATGAGAAGAAGATGAGAAGCGAAAAAAAGAATAAAAAATGAATTCAAGAAAAGAAAATGTACGCGTGAGTTTGTTTAATGAAAGAATAAAAACCTTTCTTGTCCTTTCTTTAAAACTTCCACTTTTATTTCCTATATAATTTAAATAAAATCCCATCCAATCCCCTCCTCTCTCCCCCCTCCCCCAACCCTCTCTACCATAGCAGGCCATAACATTCCATTATAAGGATAATTATTTCCAAAGGCTTGTTAAGCAATTAACTATATTTAAAACTCATTTAAATGTATGTCAGTATCTTATATCGATACGTGCATATATAACTTTTATACATACATTCAAATAATTTATAACAACACTAAAACATTAAATAATAATTAATATTTCTCAAATATAAATTAATTTAATTAATTAAATCATGTGGTTTTTTGAATAATTCACAGATAGGTTGTGTGATTTAGAAATGTGGATTCATTCTGCAATTAATATTGAACAATTAAAATACTAACATTCACACATCACCTTAGTTAGTAGTGAGACGGTTTGGCCAAACCCATCGCTTACAGACATTTTCAATAAAAAACACATTTTAATATTTCTTAAGCGGTACCATTTAGTAACTATTATTTACGTCAGTTCTTTTTTGTCAACATTATATCATATTAGGACTTATGGAGTTTTGTTTGGCCAAAATTTTAATATTATCCACATTCAACTTGGTTCGTCCATAATCAAAGTTCTTGGTTCAATAATAACATTTATTATTAACTGTACTATTTTGGCCAGAGATTTTAACTTCAAAATGGCTATAGTTGACAGTGATACGTGTTATCCACACAGAATCCCTAATCTATAAATTAGGGCAAAATCAATTTGGGCAAAAAACCCTAACCCTAATTTTGTAACTGGGTTAACAGGAAAAAGAATAGTTGAAATGTAATTCATACCGTTTAGTACTTTGGTTGCAAGTTGAATTATCCGAGTCCAGCACAGTCGTTGTTCCCTTAAAACAGATTTGCTCCCCCTACGGCGCAGCGGGTTGGCGAGCAACTGTTTCCCAAGGTGAAACGGAACGGGAGCCTGCAAGGTTGCGCTGACGATGCAGGCGACGACGAACTCAAGAGAGTTGCTTATTTCAGAACAGAATATGCAGAGAGAAGGATAGAAGAAAAAAAAACAGAATGATCTGATTTCGGTTCTGCATGCCTTTAAATAGGGTTGGCGAGTTGCCTGTTCGGGAAGATGCGCGGCTGTGACCGTTGGAAAGGTTGCGACCCTTTAACCAACGGATGCAACCGTTTCTGGCAGCAAAAAACGATATAATTCGAATCAAAAAATTAGCCGTTTTAGCGCAGCCCAGGTAGCAAACGAAGGCCAATTTAATCATTAGACCCCAAGAGCCCCAAGGCCCAAGGCCCAATCTTTGACCATATAATATTAAATATGTAGGATTTTTCATGCCTACATTGCCACTTCCCTTTCATTGCCTCATTCTTTCTATCTCCTCATTCTCTTTTGATATAGCTTATTAAGCTTTAGTGTGTGTATAGTGCAATTTGGATGTGTATTTCCCGATGTGGGACATTGTTCCCTCTTTAGCCACTTATTCATTTTCTAACAATCCCCCACATGAATGAGTGGTTATCTATTCTGTTCTGAAATATTGCGAAACATTTATCATATCGGTAAAAGTAGCACAGAAGCCTTGAACTTTTCCTAGTGTTTTATCATTATAACTTACTGGCGAATCAGAGGACTAGATTGTCTTTGAACTGTAAGCCTTTTGTGTAAGCTTTATAAAGATAACACATGATAAGTGTTTTTAACTCCTTGGTTCTCTGTTTGTGTTCGTTTTAGCCATGAACACCTGCTTGGTCTCATGAGTACTTAAGAAAATCAGGCCTCGTTAATTCTCCTTGAAGCGGCGCCTTCGCACTCACGTAGGTGATTCTATAAAGAGTATTCCGCAATACTCCACTTGGTTCTTTATAGCTCCAAGTATAGACATCATTAAAAGCTGAGCTTATCCTTTTCTCCGGCGGCATGTGCACTGACTTATCTTAGGAATGTCTAAATGTTTGATTTTTCCAGTGCTTCTAAGTTTTAACCTTAACTTAGTTGTCCCTTTGAACCTAAATCTTGGGATCTCCAGTCAATTAGGTTGGGTTTCCGTTGAGGAAAACTTTTTAGTCAATAGGCCTTAAGCCCATTCCTATCAATAAGGTTTGAACTCTCTCTTTAGGCAAGCCTTTCGTTAGTGGATCCGCAATGTTATCTTTCGACCTTACATAGTCTATAGTGATAACTCCATTAGAGAGTAGTTGTCTCACGGTTTTATGTCTACGACGAATATGTCTAGACTTACCATTGTATAGTGTACTGTTAGCTCTTCCAATAGCTGACTGACTATCACAATGTATACAGATTGGTGGAATGGTTTATTCCAATTCGAAATATCTTCTAGAAAACTTCTAAGCCAATCTGCTTCTTCAACGACTTTGTCTAAAGCAATGAATTCCAACTCCATTGTTGACCTTGCTATACACGTTTGTTTAGAAGACTTCCATGATATAGCTCCATTTCCTAGGGTAAATACATATCCACTTGTGGATTTGGTGTCATTTGAACCAGTTATCCAATTTGCATCACTATATCCTTCTACTACGGAAGGATATTTAGTGTAATGCAAGCTGTAGTTCTGAGTATATTTTAAATATCCTAGAACCCTTATCATTGCTTTCCAATGACTTTTACCAGGATTGCTTGTATACCTACTTAGCTTACTTATAGCATATGTAATATCTGGTCTAGTACAATTCATTACATACATTATACTTCCCAGTATTCGAGAGTATTCAAGTTGATAGATTCCATCACCAGCATTTTTAACCCAATTTTGGTTCATATCAACTGGCGATTTAGCAACAGTTATATTATGTTGTTTGAACTTTTCATGTATTTTGGCCACATAGTGTGATTGAGATAGTACATAGCCTTCTGACGTCTTTAAAATTTTAACGCCCAAAATCACATCAGCCAATCCTAGATCTTTCATATCAAATCTAGATGACAACATATCCTTTGTTGATTTGATTATGGCATTATTATTGCCTAGTATCAATAAGTCATCAACATATAGGCAAACTATGACATATCCCATATCTACATTCTTCATATAGACACATTTATCTGATTCATTTATTTTGAATCCATTTGTCATCATAGTTTCATCAAATTTTTCATGCCATTGTTTTGGCGCTTGTTTGAGACCATAAAGTGATTTTACTAACTTACACACTTTATTCTCATTTCCTGGGCTTAGGAACCCTTCAGGTTGCTGCATGTATATTTCTTCCTCTAACTCACCATTCAGAAATGCAGTTTTTACATCCATTTGATGTATTTATAAATTTAGTATAGAAGCAATAGCAATAAACATCCTAATGGATGTTATTCTAGTTACTGGTGAGTAGGTATCAAAGTAATCTAGATCTTCCTTTTGTCTAAATCTTTTGACTACCAGTCGGGCTTTATATTTATCTATTGAGCCATCAGCTTTAAGTTTTTTCTTAAAGATCCATTTATACCCTAATGGTTTCGATCCTTTAGGAAAATCTACTAGTTCCCATGTGTGGTTTTGTAAAATGGATTCAATTTCGCTATTGACAGCTTCTTTCCAATAAGGAGCATCAGGTGATGACATTGCTTGTTTATATGTTAGAGCTTCATTTTCTGCCATATATGCATAGAACTCAGGCCCAAAGGTTTTTGATGTCCTTTGTCGTTTGATCCTTCTTGGTTCCTCTAACTCTTGATCATTTTCATGATCAACACGATGTTCAAGAGTTTCTTCTTCTCTTGATCTCTTTTGGATACTAGTACTATTAGATTCTTTTAGTGGAAATACGTTTTCAAAGAATCTTGAATTTCGAGATTCGATTATGGTGTTTTCATGAATGTCATCAATTTCAGATTTATGCACCAAGAATCGATATGCACTACTATTATGAGCATATCCAATAAATATGCAATCTATAGTTTTGGGTCCAATTTTGACCTTTTTAGGCTTAGGTATTTCTACCTTTGCTAAGCACCCCCACACTTTTAAGTATTTGTAAGATGGAGGTCTGTTTTTCCACAGTTCATGTGGTGACTTAAAGGTCTTTTTGCGAGGTACTTTGTTCAGTATATGATTAGCTGAAAGTATCGCTTCACCCCATAAATTGTTTAGTAATCCAGAACTAATAAGCAGAGCATTCGTCATTTCCTTCAGGGTACGATTCTTATGTTCTGCTATTCCATTGGATTGAGGAGAATACGGTGCTGTTGTTTGATGGATTATACCATTTTGAGCGCAAAATTCCTCAAATGGAAATTCGTATTCTCCACCTCCATCACTTCGCAAGGCTTTTATCTTTTTGTTTAGTTGATTTTCAACTTCTACCTTATATTGTTTAAACGTTTCAAAGGCTCATCCTTGCTTCTTAGTAGGTACACATAACAGTACCTAGTGCAATCATCGATAAAGGTAATAAAATACCTTTTACCTCCTCTGGTTTGACATATCTTTAGATCACATACATCAGTATGTATTAAATCTAACGGCTCGGTATTCCTTTCAACATGATGAAAGGAGGTTCTAGTTAACTTTGCTTCAACATATGTTTCACATTTATAGTTGTGATTTATAGTAAACTTAGGTATAAAATCTAAGTTAACCATTTTTCGCAAAGTATCAAAATTCACATGGCCTAGTCTAGCATGTCATATATTAAATGACTCAGCGATATAGACAGAAGAATCCATTTTATTCATATCTTTTGGTACAACAGTCATTACATTCATCTTGAATAGACCATCACTCACATACCCTTTACCCACATACACTCCATTTTTAGACAATACAAAATTATCAGAAACAAAGACCAACTTGAAACCATTCTTGCTTAGCAATGATCTCGGAACTAAGTTCTTACGAATGTCGGGTACATGCAGAACATCATTCAAAGTGAGTTCTTTTCTAGAAGTCATTTTGAGAACCATTTTTCCTTTTCCTTCAACCTTCGACGTGGAGGAGTTTCCCATGAAGAGTTGCTCTTCTTGTGTCGCAGGCTTGTAGTTGGAAAACATCCACTTGTTGGCGCAAATGTGTTTTGTGGCACCAGTGTCCACAAACCATTCCTTCGTGTTGCCAACTAAGTTGCATTCTGAGATCACGGCTGACAAGTTCATTTCTGAAACTCCATCCGAAAGCCTATCATGCTCCATAACATTGGCTTGGTCTTTCTGCTTCTTTGGTCCTCGGCACTCACTTGCCTTATGGCATTTCTTCCCACAATTATGGCAGTTCCCTTTGAACTTCTTAGCCTTCTTTTCATTTGGATTATTTTCTCTCTTTCTTTTGTTGTTCTTGTCGGTCTCAACAACATTTTCTTTTTCCACCATGGTGTTGGTTGACTTCTTTTCATATTTTCTGTTATCCTCTTCAATTCTGAGTCGAACAACAAGATCTTCCATAATCATTTCTTTCCGTTTGTGCTTCAGATAGTTCTTGAAGTCCTTCCATGATGGAGGAAACTTCTCGATAGCAGCAGCAACTTGAAATGATTCGCTTAACTCCATCTTCTCATCATGAATCTCATGGATGATAACCTGAAGTTCCTAAATCTGGCTGAATACTGTTTTGGTGTCGACCATCTTGAAGTCTAGGAATTTACCGACTATGAAATTCTTCATCCCGGCGTCTTCCGTTTTGTACTTTTTCTTGAGGGACAACCAAAGAGTCTTTGCAGTTTGGACAGTGTAGTACACATTGTACAGACTATTCTCCAAACCGTTGAGAATATAATTCTTGCGAATGAAGTCAGAACCCTTCCAAGCTGTGAGGGCCTCGACCTTGGTGGCGTCGGGCTCGAATTCATCTACTTGTGGAGGGTCCTCTATTAGGTATTTGGCCAGACCTAACGTAGTCAAGTAGAAGAGCATCTTCTGTTGCCAGCGCTTAAAATCCTGGCCATTGAATTTTTCCGGCCTCTCTCCATGTGAGAATGGTACATGTTGTGTGACAAGTGGTCCTGTCGGAGCGGAGGGCAATGGCTGCTTTGTTGTCGAAGTGTTACTGTCTTGAGCCATCGTCTGAAACGATATGACTTCAATTAGTACACAGAACAGAATCAAATAAAGCACAAATCTGTTTTAAGAATGTTATCCATACAGAAACCCTAATCTATAAATTAGGGCAAAATCAATTTGGGCAAAAAAAACCTAACCCTAATTTTGTAACTGGGTTAACAGGAAAAAGAATAGTTGAAATGTAATTCGTACCGTTTAGTACTTTGGTTGCAAGTTGAATTATCCGAGTCTAGCACAGTTGCTGTTCCCTTAAAACAGATTTTCTCTCCCTACGGCGCAGTGGGTTGGTGAGCAACTGTTTTCCAAGATGAAACGGAACGGGAGCCTGCAAAGTTGCACTGACGATGCAGGCGACGACGAACTCAAAAGAGTTGCTTATTTCAGAACAGAATATGCAGAGAGGAGGATAGAAGCAAAAAAATAGAATGATCTGATTTCGGTTCTGCATGCCTTTAAGTAGGGTTGGGGAGTTGCCTGTTCGGGAAGAGGCACAGCTGTGTTCGTTGGAAAGGTTGAGACCCTTTAACCAACGGATGCAACCATTTCTGGCAGCAAAAAACGGTATAATTCGGATTAGAAAATTAGCCGTTTTAGCGCAGCGCAGGTAGCAAACGAAGGCCCATTTAATCATCAGACCCCAAGAGTCCCAAGGCCAAAGGTCCAATCTTTGACCATATAATATTAAATATGTAGGATTTTTCATGCCTACATTGCCTCTTCCCTTTCATTGCCTCATTCTTTCTATCTCCTCATTCTGTTTTGATATAGCTTATTAAGCTTTAGTATATATTGTGAAGTTTGGATGTGTATTTCCCGATGTGGGACATTGTTCCCTCATTGGCCACTTATTCATTTTCTAACAATACTAACCACATACAACCGACGAGATGAATTCTCTCTTGAATTGTGTTTAACTCTCAATGCTATAATTCAGACCCAATCATAGTTGTTCGATAGACACCATGCCACGGTTTAATTACAATCAACTGGAGTTTCCATATTAAAGTTCGATAGTCTTTTCAAGCCGATAGAACTATGTAATATCGTCATTTCGAGATTTCCCATCTTATCTTGTTTTTATCAACCGATGGAAAACTCTTCGATGAGTTATTCCATAGTTATCCAGTAACTATCACGTTGGTGCCCCCTGACGGTCATGAATAATACGTTGTCCAATATTTGTAGAGTGTTATATACTTTGGGCTCAATGGATGTACCGATATCCTTTCTCAACACTTCTTGACTTGGATATTTAAAATAAAATATTATTTTGTATTGTGATTAATTACTCATGGTTGCAACTATTTGTAACTATAATCACATAATATTTCATTTAAAGATTTTATTATTTATATACTTATCAAATACTTAATTAATTATATCGTTATAAAACAAGATATATAATAGAAATGAAATACATTTATTACGAAAAAAGATCGGTTACAAAGTTAGAAACATGTAATAAAATACATAACTATCCTTACGGCATGTATGGACGAGGCTTGCTACATGGTTCGCTTGCTTGTGGATTGTCATTAATGTGTAGGGGTGTTATTTTTCTTGATTTGTTAACGATGCAACGGGCTTGATATGGCTCGTGCATGTATTGGGGTTGGACGAGTTGTTTTTGGTGGTTGAGGCCGTGTGCAGGCTGGCCATGAAAATTATATTGCTGTAACTTCTAAAACGATTGTGTAGCAATTTGAATTTGTGCTATCGGAAGGTAAATTTGGATTTTTTGGAAATGAGATACAAGGAAAATTTAGTAGTGTAACGTGAAGAAACTGATTTGTGAATTTTACCAAGTCCAATAATGTATAAAAAAAAATAAGCAGTTTGCATAGAATAAAATACATGAAGGGTTCGGCCTAACATTTATTCACAAGGACACGCAAGCCGTTGCATCTAAATAACTAAGCAATTGATATTAGTCTAGTCAGAGATTATAATTTATGTGTCGTTAATGTTGGAGTAACCTCCACTAGCACATACAATGTATGACATTAGACGCACTAATCTTATGTGATCTATGCCGGTGCCGTTATTTAAACCACGTGTTGTGATCGCCATCGCCAGATGGGGAAATGATGGAGGGCAAGTGGGTGTGAAAACAATCCAACCGCTGCGATTCTTCCACGTGGTACAAAGGCCTGTCGGTGGATATTATAAATGAGGTGTGATGGGGATGGAAGCATTGAAATGGGGTACAGCTTCGGCTCAAATCTAAAGTAGAGACAATTTAAGTCGGGGAAAGCACATGTGTGTGGTTCATTTAAAGATTCTTCATCTGGGTCCCATCTTAGTTGTTGGCCTACATCGTCATGAACGAAGTCGACATTAATATGTTTTCCCAGAAATGGATTTCGTAGGAATGATAATTGATACAATATGCTCAACGTAGGCCATAGGTCTTTACGCGTAATAGTATAACGGATATTACAGAGCAAAACGGTTGCCTAAATTTTCGTCACAATGCACGGATATTCCCAAGTAGGTTGTTTACCTCATTGAATCCGTTGTGACAGGTAACGTACTTACGTGGTGAATCTTTCTTTCTAGACATCTAATAAAAGTTGCTGATAACATCGTCAAACCATGTCAGCTTACTCCTCAAATCTATTATTAAGGTATATCCTATACAAATTGAAGTTTTAAATCCCTTTCGAAGAATCTAACTTACCATTCCATTGCTCCATTCAATTTAGTTTTCTTTTCACATGTATTTCAACCAATGTTACAAAAAACCAAAATAAAATATTAATTTAACTGAAAAATAATTATTACATGTTGCAAGTATTTGCGATAACTATTGCAAAAATATAATTAAATTATTTGCAGCTGAAAATGCAAAACATTTTTAAAAGTTTGAAATTTTCATTGCTTTTTTAAAAGGTCAAATTTATTTGAAATTGCAATTTTTTTTTCCGCTGAACTAAAATTTAGAAAATAAAAAAAACACGTAGGAAAAATGATAGGAGTTGAAACAATCTCGATCTTCTTTATCCAAATGCAAATAATTCTAAAAATTAAAACTGAAAAGAAAAAAGGAAACATGAAAGAAAGCAAGAGAAAAACGTATATATTTACTTAATGTGTTTATGTGTGTATATAAGATTGGTAGCCCGTTTATTTCAAGAAATAGAAACTTAGAAACATAAAGGGCTATCAATCTCCATATATGAAAGTATTAAGTTGAAATGTGAGAGGCTTAAGCTCATCTGTGAAAAGATCTAGAATTTTAAAAAAATGGTTGATAGTAACGTAGATATAGCTCTGTTTCAAGAATCTAAAATTGAATCCCTAGTTGTAGTTCCTTTAAATCGATCGAAGGCAACCATCTTACTAAATGGGGGTTTATCCCAACCTCTAGTAGTTTGGGGGATCATATCAATATAGCAGGAGGATAAATTAAGATTATACCATGTAATAACTAATTGTCACCCATTACACATAATTTTGCTTGATTTTTACAATAACCAAATTGTTAACATCACCAATGTTTATGCACCTAATTATAGAATTCAAAGACAATTCTTTTGAGCCGAGCGTTTTAGTTTTAGTAAT
Organism: Allium cepa; assembly: GCA_030765085.1. Taxonomy (NCBI): domain Eukaryota; kingdom Viridiplantae; phylum Streptophyta; class Magnoliopsida; order Asparagales; family Amaryllidaceae; genus Allium; species Allium cepa. Next base: position 474,682,546 of record CM060929.1, read on the forward strand.
CTATCCTACAGACCTTGGCTCGTAGTGGGTGACTACAAAGTAACTAGATATCTCGGAGAGAAGACACCTAATGAGGGAAATTTAGTTGATATGGAAGAATTTAATGACTTCATTAACCAAAATAATCTAATTAAGCTGCCACTAATATAAAGGAGGTTCATTGGTATAACGCTAGAAATACCCCTTTGATGGCTCTATTAAGTAGATTCTTTGTAAGTGACGAATGGGAAGACCTTCCCTCCGTCCAAGGCAAAAGAACTAGCTAGCATCCTTTCTAACCATTGCCCCATCATCCTTAACACTTATGACCCGCTTCCTTCAATGAGACCTTTTAAATACGAAACAATCTGACTTAAAGAAGAGAATTTTAAAAATCTTGTAACCATGAAATGAGATTCGTTGAATAACAAAATTATGAAAGATGGTACTGAAAATATCGTTTACAACCTGAGAGAACTAAGATCTTACTGAAAGAACTGTAACATTAATGTTTTTGGAAATATAAGCATCTAAAGGCAAAAAATCCTTAATGAAATTCTAGACTTCAATAAGTTGGATGAACAGAGAAACTTAACTGTAGATAAAAACTCTAGACTATACTTCTTAACAAATAAATTGTATAGATTGGTGAACTAAGAAAAAACTATGTGGAAACAATGATCCAGCTTCCAATGGATTAAAGAGGGGGACAAAAATACTAAATTCTTTCGCTGCATCGCTAGGGCAGAAGACGTCAAAATATAATAAAATCAATCAGAGTTAATGATATAGAATATAAAGAATATAGTGAATTAAATAACATTTTCATCAACCACCATATGTGTATATATGGTATCAGATGTAGATATAATATTTAAGTAGACTGAACGACTCTTTATCCACATATGGACAATTTTCTTACCAAATTGGATTCCGTATTAACGGAAGATGAAGTCTGTTCAACAATTAAGGGTCTTGCGAGTGATAAGGCTCCAGGTCCTAATGGTTATCCAATATTTTTTAATCAAAAATTTTAGACGCTTATTAAAAGAAACATTATACACCTTTTTAATGAATTCCACAGTGGTATTCTTCAATTAAGTAGATTTAACCTATATGACGTTGTCTTAATCACCAAAAAGGAGAAACATATAGAACCACCTTACTTTAGACCTATCTCTTTAATTAACTCTTCGACTAAAATCATAACCAAAGTTCTAGCTAATAGACTTAAGCATAAAATGGAATCCCTGATCGATAAATCACAAATAGCTTTTATTCAAGGCAGATACATTATGGATGGGATTGTCATAGCCCAAGAATTCAACGATTTGTTAGGATTTCAACATACTTTAAGACCGATTAATCATGAAACCTTAGATATGAATAGGTGACCCATGTTTATTTAATTGAAAAGAAATAGAGAAAAGTACACCGGTTAACGGAAGCCATACCTGAATTCATAGTTGTTGTTACAAAAATAAATTTGGTTTTGGTTTTTCATATTAACACAAGCCCAAAATCTTATATTAGATCTAATCCAAAGTAATTTAACTGAAAAATAATCATTACATGTTGCAAATATTTGCAATAATTATTGCTAAAATCTAATTAAATTATTTGCAGCTGACAATGCCAAATATTTTTAAAAAATTTGAAATTTTCATTGCTTTATTAAATGGTCAAATTTATTAGAAAATGCAATTTTTTTCCGCTAAATTTAAATTTAAATTTAGAAAATAAAAAAATAAAAAATACAAAAGAATTTGAAATAATCTTGATTTTTTTTATCCAAATGCAAACAATTTTAAAAATTGAAACCGAAAACGAAAAAAAGGAAAGAAGAAAGAAAGAGAAAATTGTACATATTTACTTAGTGTGTTTATGTGTATATATAAGATCAATAGCCCATTTATTTCAAGAAATAGAAACTTAGAAATAGAAAGGCTAACAACACCCGTAGATGCAAGTAATAAGTTGAAATGTGAGAGGCTCAAAGTTCGTCTGTGAAAAAAAATCTAGAATCTAAAAAAAATCTAGAACTAAAAAAAAAATGGTTGACAACAACGTAGATATAGCTCTATTTCAAGAATCTAAAATTGAATCCCATAGGTATAGTTTATTTAAATCAATAACATGCAACCTCCTTACTAAATAAGGGTTTATCTCAACCTCTAGTGCTTTTGGGGGGGTCATATCGAGATAACATGATGATACATTTATATTATACCAAGTAATAACTAACCGTCACTCACTTCACACAATTCTGCTAGATTTTTACAATAAACAAATTGTTAACATCACCAATGTTTATGCATTAAATTATAGAATTCAAAGACAATTCCTTTGTGCTGAGTGCTTTAGTTTCAGTCATCTATCCTACGGACCCTGGCTCGTAGGGGGTGACTACATTGTAACTAGATATCTCAGAGAGCAGATGCCTAATGAGGGTAATCTAGTTGATATGCAAGAATTTGATAACTTCATTAACCAAAATAATCTAGTTGAGTTGCCACTAATATAGATGAGATTCTCTTGGTCTAACACTAGAAATACCCCTTCGATGGCTCTATTAGGTAGATTCTTCGTAAGTGAGGAATGTGAAGACTTCTTCCCTACGTCCAAAGCAGATGAACTAGCTAGCATTCTTTCTAACCACTGCCCCAACATTATTAACACTTATGACCCGCTTCCTTCAATCAAACCATTTAAATTCAAAAAATGTGGCTTAAAGAAAAGAACTTAAAAATCTTATAACTGTGAAATGGAATTCGTAGAATAACAAAATTTTGAATAATGCTGCTAAAATTGTCGTTTACAAGCTGAGAGAACTAAGATCTTACTTAAAGAACTGGTACATTAATGTTTTTGGAAATAAAACAATCTAAAGAGAAAAAAATCCTTAATGAAATTCTAGACTTTGATCAGTTGGATGAATGGAGAAACTCAACTTTAGATGAAAATTCCAAATTATACTCCTTAACAAATAAATTGAACATATTGGTAGACGAAGATAAAACTATGTGGAAACAACGATCCCGCTTCCAACGGATTAAAGAGGGGACAAAAATACTAAATTCTTTCACTGCATAGCTAAGACAGAAGACGTCAAAATATAATAAAATCAATCAAAGCTAATGATATAAAATATAAAGAACAAAGTGAATCATATAACAATTTCATCAACCACCATTTGCAAATATATGGTAGCAGATGTAGACATAATATTCAAGCAGACTGGACGACTCTTTATCCATATATGGACAACTCTCTTACCGAATTGGACAAGTATTTAAGAAGATGATGTCTGGTCAGCAGTTAAGGATCTTGCGAGTGATAAGGCTCCAGGTCTTGGTGGTTTTGTTGAATATGCTAGTATATTATTTTTGTTTAATGATAATACACATATATATATATATTATATTATATTATATATATATTCAATTAAATGTATTTGTTAATGTATTATTTTCTTTTCACAGAATAAAATAAATATTTGCTGAATAAAATAAATAACACAAAATTTAAATTCAAACGGATATTTTATTCAAACAAATATTTATTACAATTTTGAATAGTACAAATTTAAGCTCTCACTGCATATATACAAATTTTAATTACGTTACAATTTCAGTCACATCACATTTCTCACTATACATACGTTTGCACCTCACTACATTTCACTCATTCACTCGTATTCAATCTTCAACTCTATTCCATATTGAATCCAGCATCTGAATTATCTACAAAGTAAACACTGACGCAGTAAAATTGAAAGAGAAATATTTTAGCAGTGTAAAATAAAATGTATTTTGAAAATAGTATATGCCTCAGTTATTTGGGTCGTTCGTCATCATTTAATTTTGAATCCATCAAACATGAACAACTTGTGACATGCATAGTGTATCACAGTACATGCCACAAGGCATGCACACCGATATACAGTTGATAAAATTACAGGGACAGGTGAACACAAGGTCAAACCCAATCAAAAGTCGAGTTCAACTCAAGTGCAAAACAAATAAAGTCACGACACGAGCACAAGGTCAAACCCGAGCTATAAGCTGGATTCAACATAGGAGCAATCCAAATGTACAAGTTCAATAAAATGGCCAAGACAACTTAAACGACTCGACCAGACCGAAATCAAAAATGAACAAGTACTACAATGAAGATCAATAGTAAAACAGAAGCTCAACAATATAAACGCAACAAAATGGTCAGGAGTAACCTAGACGCGAGCACACATGAATTTCAACATAGATGTGTGCATATACATTGGAACATGACTTGACGCTATGCAACCTGAACCAAAGACTACAAGTACACAATATCACAATGAGACAATAGCTAAATTGAATACAAGTGCAGATGGAATGGTCGAGTTCCAATGCAAGCATATGAATACAAAATCAAGACTCAAATTTACAAAGACTCCAAGCCTGCAAGCATTCAAACTTGAAGCAATACTCACATGTAAACTTCAAGTGAAAACAGAATGGTACAAGTGCAGCCTCAACATGAAGACAACAACTTCTATAAGCAAACGGACTCAAATATCAGATGCACTGACTCAATTCAAATGCAAATTGACTCGAAGGAACAAACCCATGAAACAACACACATTATAACAAGTGCAAGCCTACCAAGTCCAACATCAAAATGCATATGGTCAAACAGCAAAGATAAAGTGAACCATATATGATGTGCATAGCATATCAGACTGCAACACTACAGCAACACAAACAACAATGTCTGGACTAAATTAAGAGAGAATTGGGTATTTGTTCAATAACTGAAATATAAAATATAAATAAACAAAAGTATAATTAAAATTATTTCAAAATAACTTAAATAGGCAAAAATTCATAGACTATGTCGACATACTCCTCTACCCTATGTCGACATACAACGTTTCTAAATTTTGAAATTTTTCCCACCAAAATTCAAAATAATTGGTTATATATTCTTCACATTTTTGAAATTTTATTCATCTTTTCTGTTATCTCTCTGTTCTTCTCTCTGAAATCAAATAATCAATGGCCTCCTCTTCCAAATCAAACATAAAATCAACCTTTTCGTTCCTCTCTCCTACGTCTGGTCCATTTCAACGTACAACTCTCGCTCGTGTAACTAAAATAGAAGACTCTCTGAAGGATGCACTTCAGATGGTGAGTGAAATTCAAGTGATTCAACTTCGTATGGAAAAGGAACAAGAAAGGCAAGGCAAGATTCTTCGGAATTTGCAAAAATTTATAATGGATAATCAAGCCAACCCTATCTTGATTGATGAAGATTCTTCACTCAATCAAGAACAAGAGGCCAACGAAGAAGAAGAAGAACCCATGGAAGAAGCGCACGCGGAGGATGATGACCAAGTCGTGTGTGTTGGAGAAGTGTCTTTTGACAAGAATGGGAATCTTGTCGAACAACGTGGAAATTTCTGTTTCCACTATCCAAACTGTTCGATTCATAGATCTCCTATATTCAAAAACACACATTAATTTCTTCTCTTTCTTTACCATTGTTGTTTATTCCTTCTTCTGTTTACAACGAAAATGTGCATATAACTATATGATTAATTGTGTTCTTATGTGTGTGTTCTTCTATTAATACATATAACTATACGGTTATTATATACTTAAGATAGTTAGTAGTTTAGGATTAGATTTATTATAGATCTAAGTGTCGATTATTTATGATAACGCTATCATTATAATCACATAGAATATTAGATTTAGGAAGAGTTGTATAGTTTGGAGTTACAAAGTTTAGAGTTTGTTTTTGTTGATGACAAAGGGGGAGAAGTATAAAATAGGGTAATTAGGCATGGATTAAGCGGGAGTTATTAGTTTTAGGGGGAGTTATTAGGATAGAAGTAATATTTTATAAACAAAGGTTGTCATCATCAAAAAGGGGGAGATTGTTAGTTCGTGAGATGATGGTTTTGAGACAACAACCTTAGAATAAAATATAAATACTAACATTATAAGTTTAGATATATATGTATATGCAGGATTTAACCATGCATGTACTAAGAATGAAGACTGTACAGTATAGAGATTCAAGATATCAAGATTGAAGACTCATGAGTATCAAGAGTTCAAGAATTCAAGTAATTTATTCTTTAATTAGAAATTTTGTTAAAACTCATAGAAAAGCACTGGCATCTTAAAATCCAATTTATTCGTGTAATGGAATCCACTTCGAATCTGTTAAAGGGATGGAACCCTAAGTAGGATGAAACCTACGAAAAATCTAGTGGAACATTGTTTTGTATCCACTAACTTTTTATTCAAAATGATTTTTCAAAATTATATCTTGTTTTCAAAATGATTTCAAAACCTTCCTTTTAAAAACATCAAAAATCTCTATCCTGATTTTAATAATTTGAGCTTCAAAATTACCTTTAATTTCAAAGTCAAAATACTCCTTATTTTAAACTATTTTTAATATAATATATTTAACTTTTAAATATTTATACTTAGATTTAAATATAAAATTATAGTTAAATTCTATATATAATATTCTATATATTTACTTATGAATTTTAACTATAGTAAGTATATTTATAAAGTTTAAAATAGTTTTAATATAAAATAAAAGTTATTTTCAAAGAAAATCAAAACACCAAAAAATCCTTTGGGATGTCGACATGCCCAAGTACCCCATGTCGACATGATGTCAGTTGAGTTTAAAATTTAAATTTCAAAAGAAGTGTCTATTCATCATAACTCTTCAAGAATGGACATGACTGTTGTTCTTCTATAAATAGGAGTCGGTTTCAACGAATTTTATATCAGATTTTCTGGTTTTTCACTCCTCTTCTTCTTCCACTTTTCTTAATACATATTCTTACCATTACTCTGCCGAAATCAACATTGAATCGAACTCGATCATTCGTAGTTTGATTCTCTATCACTCACTCAACAAGATCCTTAGTGCTATTCAGAGTTATAGGCTTTTTGTAATCAATTTAGCGAGAAAAGGTGTGATTGTAGCCTTGAAAATCAATCAAGCGAGATAAGGTGTGATTGTAGCCTTGGAAAATCAATTGTTGAGCTTATTGCCCGTAAAATCAAGTGGGTGAACTTGTTGCCCGAAAAATCAAGTATCTCTACCCAGAGGATTGTGATTCTGGAGGGTGTACCTCATAGCCTTGAAATCGAGGGTGTAATTATACAACTGCTTTTGAAAGGAAATCCGTACTTGTGTGCAGGACTGGATGTAGGGTGACTCCGAACCAGTATAAATCCGGTGTGTTCTTTCCTTTACTGCTTTTTATTTTTGCATCTGTGTTTGTTTCTGTGATCATATTTATATCTGTATATTGCATATGCAATATACTTCTATGCATAAATCAATATAAACTCAAAAAGATTTAGTAATTCTTTACAAACACTATTCACCCCCCCTCTAGTGTTAACTCTAGCCTTAAGATTCTTAATCCGCATTTCTCACAACATAAATCCTGGTGTAAATAATACTATACATCTCGGATATACGATATTAAGTGAGACCATGCCGCTTAGCGGAATGGGTTTCCCCTCACTAGTATCCTTTTAAAACATATCTTTTTGCAAATCTTTATCCTACAACCAAAATGGGTTAAACTGTAAAGCATTATTATGTAATCATACATATTAGGTAATAAATGGACTATCTATTCGAACACTATAGTTTAGTTTGGCTTACTATTAACCTTTGGCTGACTCGGGCCTACCAGACAATATAATAGAGTAATCTAACATCAGTGAGACACCTCTTCTGAACGGTCTGTCGTTAAATATCTGTTAAATACTTCTTTTCAGAACGGTCTGTCCCTAACTTAACATCTACCAGGATCACCTGATCCTAATGGTTTTGTGGGCTCACCAATAACCTATATATGTATACAAACATATATTCCCTTCTACGTGCAATCATAATTTTAGTCTTACCTGTGACAAAACCCTTTACATTGGAATTTTGAAAATAGATAATGTATAGGGCGTGACCATATACCGGTCTCATCTGGTATTCTAATATCTGAGTCATTTTACTTAGGGATACCATCCCATAATTTTCCTTGAAAACCTTTTTCATCTTAAATTCATTTAAACCCTTTTTAAACCAAACTTAAACAATGAAGACGTATATACTCTATCCTTTACTCGAAATCACCTTGCTATGTTATATATATATATATATATATATATATATATATATATATATATATATATATATACACACATACTATTCTATTGTTATTGAGTTTGGTTTCAAGGGCACAGAAGCCCTCTATATTTTTTTGTGAAATGAACAATCGCTTTTTTAGCCATCCGCTTCTTCCTTATCCTCCAAACCTTAATCATTCATTCCCAAATTACACCGCTTGATTGGCAGAGTATACCCACTTCAACCTTGATCGTTCCTCCTAACAACGTTGCTAATCCCTTCGATTCTGATACTCCAGTTTCATCTATTCTGCCCCTAACCCTAATTTCAACTACGCAGCCTAATTTGCTTGAGATTCCTGCCGCCCGCCTTCACATTGCTACAACCAACATCTCGAATCCCCATTGAATCCGAAACTCCGATGATGTTTTCCTCTATCATGGATAAGTCCTACAGTAAATGTATTTTGTTTTACTCTGTTCACTTTTTCGGTAAGGAAGGAAAAGATAAAAGAAAATGGTAGGAAATTTGTTACTAGTTATACTAGTTTTCACTTTTTAAATTAAGTACACAGAAATATATTTTATGGTAAAGTGTAAAATTTGCATGAATGGAAGTAAAATTTTATAGTTTGATGTTTGCAAAGAGTAATTTTTGGTACCTAGGTCAGAAAATAGAGGTATATAATATGTATCATAGTCCAGAGACTCTAAAGCATTTTATTTCTCTTTCTTTGCCTTCCTTTTATTTGTTAGGTGTTTAAAGTGAAATATTTTCTCAGTGTTAGTTCCATTGTGGATTATATTTTTCTGATTATGCTCTGAATATTATACTAAAAAATGAACTCTAGTTTAGTTTCTTATTAGTTTTTCTATTTGACCATTAGGTGATGTCTAGATTGTTCTCAATTTCAAATTTATTTGGTAAATTATTCATTGGTATGGTATTTATCACTCTAGTTCATTTTTCACCCTATGAACATATGTATATAAACCTCTTTTCAGTCCTAACGGATTAAGCGTAGGTGGTGATTATAGCTATGTGATAAGACTGATTCCAAAGTATCATCAAAAGGTAGAATTGAGTGTGTGGGTGCACTATAGTGAGAAGAGAGTAATTGAGTCATTATGCATGGAAGGTTTTCTAAAATTGTGTTTTCCTTTGGTTTATAGAACAGAGGAGGTTATGTTACTATCCCGTGCCGAGTCAGCATAGCTATTCTTAATTTGCAGGATGATTGATACTGGCATCAGGAATCTTGATTACCATAAAGATAGTTCCTAACTCAATTAAAATGTTGAAACCTTTCTCTAATAATGTGACAATCCAATTCACATAGGTTATCTCTGGTATAAGAACGAGGGCAAAATCGGACATTAGTTGAGCAAAGGAATCACATGAGTAAGAAATCCAAATAACAAAAGCAATATCAATCAGCTGATTATACCTGATAGGATTTGATTTGTATCACTCTATTAATACTTATAATGGCCCGAATGCTCGAATTTCTTATATCTGAGTTAATAAATCTTAGGATTTAGTTGTGATTTCATATTGGTATAAATGAATGCTTGGTTTTCATATCATGAAAGAATTAGATCTTGAACAACATGGATACATAGGTGATAAATCAGTAATTATATTGATTTTTTATGTATTTATTTATGTTCGGTATGCTTACTTTCATTATTTATTAAATTATAAGATCTTTGGTTTAACTGCTTAATCGTTTGAAGAAAAGATACAACTTTGAAGATGCTTTTAAATACATGCTGCAGTTTAGTTTGTAACCGTTTAGGTTTTTTCATTTTATATACTACTGATTGTATTGTACTGGCATAATATTTTAATTAAAAATAACCCTAATGAATCAAGTCTTTGCTTACTGCATAAAGTTCTTAATTATCATTTGTGAAATTGTTGTTCATTTCAAAAGTACCACATTGTTGATCGATCAGTTTATTGCCTTTTTGGTACATTTCTACATCAATCGTTAATTGGTATACGAGATTGCGATTAAATAGCTATGCATTTTTAGTTATTGTTAAATAAATTGAATAATATTTATCACTCACATAGCTATCAATTTTTATTTTTGGTTATTTGAACTCATAGTTTTGCTAGCTTAAATTTGGACTTTGATCATCATTCAAAACTAAACTGTATTTCTCAACCTGGGATATAACAATGATTATTTGATGTTGCTTTTGATGCTAGGCGGCAAGTAATACCAATTAGTAATCTTTTTAAACAGCCAATTATTTCAATGTCCTTTTTAATATCTACATATGTCGATCATGATTCATGATAGACTGAACCCTATTTCTGTTAAGAGATACCATATGCCTTTCCAACAAATTATATATGACACATCAGTATAAAATCAACTGAAGGGATAATGTATTCTAAAACGAAAGATATGATATGTCTATCAGTTTTGTGATCTTTCTGGATTGTTTGACCGAATACCAATAGTAATAACATAGCTTGCTACACCAATATTTAACCCTAAGTTTTCTTCTTTTCATTGCATTGGTGTAACAATTACATATCGATTGAAATTTAAGTCCATTACAGCTTTTACCATTAAATCTAGATACACTAACCTTTCAAGTCTTCTTTATTAAATGTAATTTTTTTCAAAAAAGGTTAAGCATGTCATTTGATTGTTAGATATAGTATCTTGGAATTGTTAATCCTATTCATTTGAGTTCTCAATAGAATCTGGATTTCAAAGTTTATTCAAAACTTTTGAGAAAACATGGTTTCTTGGTAGTAATGAACAATTTGCATTCTAATTAAGTTACTTAAAGTATTATTTGTATCATCCTGCTTAGAATTACATTTTTAAAGAGTCAGTCACTAGAATACTAGCTTAATATTGAGTTTATTTTTACAAGCGAGCACAAAACATAATTCACATCTCCTGTAAAACCACTTTAAACTTCATTTCGTTCTATTGCACACGTATGATTGTATCCATAATATTATAAGATTTTTTTTAGGATTGCATGCTAATTTTAGTCATTATTTTACAGGCCCAATCTATGAGCAATTTATTTCTCGAAAAATTAAAAACAAAGTGTTGCACATCGATTAGTTTGACAATTAGTGTCAAAAAATGATTTGTGTTCCCATATTTAGTTTGTCTAAATATAATAATAATATCTCTTATCAAAGTAATTTTATGTAATTTGGGGTATTTACCTAAAAATCAAGTTTTATACCTTTTTTAGGCTGTGCAGTGGACATTTTAATAAGGGAGACTTGCCATTCACGTAGAAATTTAGGGAATTTGATGAATTAAGGGATACTAATAGTGAATTTAGATTGATTATATTCCCCAACAAATTGAGCAATTAAGAGAATTCATATTTTTTAGTTGTATATAAATGAATTTACATAAGGGGAATAATTGGCTTGACTAATACTTATTATCATAAGATGAATATTCTAATTCATCATGTATAGTTCACTAAATATTTTTATATGGGTTGACTTATTCCAATCAATTTTTATTATAGTGTCTAAATTACACATGCATGTACTTTAGTATAACAATGCAGGTTGAGTACTAAGGCTCTGAGCAATTTATGACTAATGGTATTATTGCAAAGCCTAATTTAGGAAGATAAATGGAACAACGTACTGGTTCCTTTGTTTGAAATGCTACATATATATTTCCCTTGGCTTTGAGAGCATTGAATGTATTAGGATTTTTTTGGTGATACAATATTTCCAAAATTAATAGATTTTGGAGATATTCTCGGTATTTAGCTACCCGTTCTGTGCATGAAGGAAATGGAAAGAGAAATTAAAGAGATAGGGATGTGGAGATATTTGCCATATATATTTGATTGCCATATTTTATAAAAGGAGAAACAAAAGGAATCGAATAGGGAAATAATTGATTGATGGAGAAAATGGAATATTATCAATCAATTACATGGCAAGGCAATTAATGGGAATATTATTATTCCATGAATTGATTTATTTACATAAATCAATTGCTTCATCCCTAAGTAACTTTTCTCTATATATAAAGAGAGGCATAGAGAATGTTAAGATATCAGATGTGAGAGAACAATCTCTTGTTTATTTTTCTTCATTTCTTTACTCTGTAACCTCTTCAAATAGTAATAAAGCTCTTCCCCATTAAAGTGGACGTACACTATCTCGCGATAGTGGAACCACTATAAATCTGTGTGTTATCTCTTGTCTCTATATTATTTTTTCTGTGATCTATAATTATCTGTTTGTTCTATCACACCAAATTGCAAGATCCTATTTTTCTGCTGAGAGGGATTGATCACCCCTCCCCCTTACAACTGGTATCAGAGCTAGATTCGCAAAGAAGGTGTTTTGGTAGAATGGCAGGAGGAGATGAAAATAGTACAAATAGTACTTTAGCGCCAGTAGTTGCTCCATATGTCAGAGGCTCCTATGTGGCTTCAGGATCAAAGTTGACGATAGAGAAGTGGAATGGTGAAGGAGATTTTGAAAAATGGCAATGGATTATGAAAGCAGTTTTGAGGAGAAATCGTGTTCATCGAGTAGTATTTGATACAGAGACACTGCCTGCTGATATTTCATCAGTGGAATTGGAAGAGATGGAAGAATGGGCCTTTACTACTCTCCAGCTTGCTATGGGAAAGAATGTAATTTCTGAAATCAGTCAGGAAACCACAGCCAAAGGCATTTGGAAGAAGTTGGAGGACCTCTACATGAAGAAATCCCAAACTAACCGTCTGATCCTATTGAAGACTTTTTTCACTTATAAAATGAAGGAAGGTTCTTCAATTAAAACACACCTAAGTGTGTTTGATGACCTGTTGATGAAAATGAAGTCTGTTGAGTTGAAAGTTGATGAAGAACAGAAAGCAATGATTCTGTTGTGTTCGCTTCCAGAACGATACACTGGTTTCGCTAACAGCCTTATCTATGGTAGAGATACATTGACATTAGATGATGTGAAGACAGGTTTGCTCAGTGAGGAGTTGAGAGATCAGATGAAAGAGTTTGGTATTGGTGATAGTAGTGGAGAAAGTAACAGTAGTTCAGGTTTATTTGTTGAGAGAGGTAGAGCAGAGAAGAAAGTGAAGAATTATAGGGGGCGTTCCAATTCTAGGAAGCCTCATTGGTGGAGTAAGTCAAAACATGGAAGGTGTCATCATTGTAAGAAACCAGGCCATTGGAGAAGTGACTGCCCAGATCTGGAGAAGAAGACTGAAGGTTCTTCATCTATTGCGATGGAGAAAGATGATAGCGATTTATTGACAGCGGTTGTATCAGATGTTGCAGACCACTGGGTATTAGATTCTGTAGCATCATTTCACATGACTCCTAATAAGGATTTTTTTTTCTTCCTTTGATGCTAAAGAAGGAAGTTCCATCCTTATGGGAAACGATGCTACATGTAAGTCTATGGGAGTTGGTTCAGTTCGCATTCGCATGTATGATGGGATTGTTCGCACACTTTCAGATGTTCGCTATGTTCCTGGTCTTAGGATGTCATTGATATCATTAGGCCAATTGGCATCATTAGGATGCAAGATAACCATTGTCAAAGATGGTTTGAGAGTTTCTAGAGAGGCACTTGTATTGATGAAGGGTGTTATGGTAAGAAATCTGTATTTGCTGATGGGTACCACTGTTCATGGAGAATTATGTGTTGGAGTTGATAGTTCTAAAAGTTTGGATGCTACCAAGCTTTGGCATATGAGACTAGGTCATACTTCGGAGAAGAACTTAGAGTTGCTTCGTAAGAAGAAAAAGATCAAGGGAGAAATCTTCAACAAGTTGAACTTTTGCAAGGAGTGTGTATTGGCAAAGCAAACCAGAGTTTCTTTTGGTGACGGTATGCATACTTCTAAGAGTGTACTTGATTATGTACATTCAGATGTTTGGCGGCCATACCCTACTGCTTCCATTGGTGGAGCTTATTATTTTGTTTCATTCATTGATGACTACTCGCGCAAGGTTTGGGTGTATGTAATGAAAGCTAAGTCAGAAGTATTTCAGAATTTTAAGGTTTGGTTAGCTCTTGTTGAAAACCAAACAGGAAAGAAATTGAAGATTCTTAGATCCGATAATGGTGGCGAATATGTCTCCAAAGAGTTCCTCGACTACTGCAGACAACGCGGTATTAGAAGACATTTTACTACACCTGGTGATCCGCAATCCAATGGGGTTGCTGAGAGGATGAATAGGACTCTACTTGAGAAGGCCCGTTGCTTATATTGACTGCGGGTATGTCTAAGGGTTTTTGAGCTGAAGCTGTTTCGACTTCAGCACATATTATTAATCGGATTCCGTGCTCAGCCATTGGTGGGAAGATTCCAGAGGAGTTATGGAGAGGTAAAAGCACTTTATTAAGTTATTTTCGTATATTGGATGTCCAGTTTATGTTCACAATACAGGACAAGATAAGTTGGAGCCTAGGGCCTCCAAGTGTGTTTTTCTTGGTTATACAGATGGAATAAAAGGATATAGAATATGGAATCCAGTTACGAAGAAAGTTATACACTCTAGACATGTGACTTTTGACGAGTCAGCGATGTTTAAACCTTTGGAAGGTTTATCAGACGGTTCAGATTCAGTTGATGAGAAGGCCGAAAAGACCGAGATTCCCAACTTTCAAACCCAAAGTATAGCTATTACTATTGGCAATGGTGATAGAACAGTTGATGATACATCACATGATAGTCCACAGATTTCCTCTAGTAGTGATGGAGATGGTCATGAAGCTACAGAGGATTCAGCTCAAGATGGAGTTCAAGGTGGAGCTGAAGGAGAGTCAGGCGATATAGTCATTCGAGCTAGTCAGAGACCAAAGAGAGCTCCAATTAGATATGGAGATTGGGATTATGCAAATTTGAGCCTTAATGATCAGTTTGAGTATGCTTTACATGTTGTTCATGATGAACCATTAAGCCTTGAAGAAGCCATGAAGTCGAATGATAATTCGAAGTGGAATTGCGCTATGGAAGAGGAGATACAGTCTTTGCAGAAGAACAAGACTTGGGATTTGGTACCACTACCTCAAGGAAGCCGAGCCATAGGTTGCAAGTGGGTGTTCAAGCTGAAAGACGATGGTAGATACAAGGAAAGATTGGTAGCAAAAGGGTTTTCACAAAAAAAGGGGTTGGAGTATGATGAAATATTTGCTCTAGTTGTTAGACAAACTTCAATTCGAATCCTACTTGCGATAGTTGCTGCTCACGATTTGGAGTTAGAACAACTTGATGTGAAGACTGCTTTCTTGCGTGGTGATTTGGAAGAAACCATTTACATGAAGCAGCCAGAAGGATTTATTGTAGATGGAAAATCAGATTGGGTATGCAGGTTGAAGAAATCTCTTTATGGTCTAAAACAGTCGCCTAGACAATGGTACAAAAGGTTTGATTCTTTTATGTTTTCACATGGTTTTAATCGTAGTACTAAAGATGCATGTGTTTATTTCAAGCATTTAAAGAATAGTAATTGGGTGTATTTGCTTTTGTACGTGGATGATATGTTGATTGCTTCTAAGGATAAAGCTGAAGTTGATGAGTTGAAGTTGAAATTAAAAGCGGAATTCGAAATGAAAGACCTTGGAGAAGCAAAGAAAATTTTGGGGATGGAAATCCAAAGAGATAGAAATCTTGGACTTTTGAGACTTACTCAAAAGGAATATATTCAAAAGGTGCTTGCTCGGTTTAGCATGGATGGAGCAAAGGCTATCAGTACACCCATGCCTTTGCATATACAGCTCTCTAACAAAGGCTCTCCGATCTCAGAAAAGGATAAGGCCTACATGAAAAAGGTGCCTTATGCGAGTGCGGTAGGTAGCTTGATGTATGCTTTGGTGTGCACTAGACCTGACATTTCTCAGGCTGTTGGATTAGTTAGTAGATATACAGCAAATCCGGGAAAATCGCATTGGCAGGCAGTGAAGTATATTTTTAGATATCTTAGAGGAACATCAGATTATGGTCTTATCTCTGGCGGCAGAAATGAGGATTTCAACTTGATTGGATTTTGTGATTCAGACTGTGCCGGAGATAGAGATAGAAGGAAGTCAACCTCAGGCTATGTGCTCACTCTTGGAGGAACGGCTATTAGTTGGAGAGCGAGGTTGCAGACTATAGTTGCTTTGTCTACTACAGAGGCAGACTTGATAGCTGCAGTTGAGGCAGCTAAGGAGGCACTTTATTTGAATAAGTTGTTGTGTGATTTGGGCTTTGTACAAGATAATTATTGGTGAATTGTGATAGTCAGAGTGCAATTCATTTAGCTGAAAATCTGGCTTTCAGCTCTAGAACAAAGCATATAGAGGTAAGAGAGTCTTTCCTTATCTCCATGAATGAAGAGAAGTTAGTTCGCCTTCAGAAGGTTCATACAAATGACAATGCAGCAGATATGTTTACGAAGGCCTTACCTGCTACTAAGTTCGAGCATTGCTCGAACTTGATTCACTTGATGAAGTGCTAGGTGCCACATGGTGGCACTATGGGGAAGAGAGTAACTTGGTTGAAGTTAAGAGAAGATGTGGCATTCTTCTTGTATGAAGAGATATGAGTTTATTTTTTGGTTGCACAACGTCTGCCTTATTTTTTTTGAGTGTTTCCAACAGTTTGTTGGTGGGCGGTGGCCTTGCCGGAGTTCATTAACAAAGTGCAATGAGAGGTGGCTTTTGCAGGAACTCATTGGGAAGCATTCATTTTGGAGTATCTTGGTTTGGAAGAGATATTATATCAAGGTGGAGATTATTAGGATTTTTTTTCGTGATACAATATTTCCAAAATTAATAGATTTTGGAGATATTCTCGGTATTTAGTTACCCGTTCTGTGCATGAAGGAAATGGAAAGAGAAATTAAAGAGATAGGGATGTGGAGATATTTGTCATATATATTTGATTGCCATATTTTATAAAAGGAGAAACAAAAGGAATCAAATAGGGAAATAATTGATTGATGGAGAAAATGGAATATTATCAATCAATTACATGGCAAGGCAATTAATGGGAATATTATTATTCCATGAATTGATTTATTTACATAAATCAATTGCTTCATCCCTAAGTAACTTTTCTCTATATATAAAGAGAGGCATAGAGAATGTTAAGATATCAGATGTGAGAGAACAATCTCTTGTTTATTTTTCTTCATTTCTTTACTCTGTAACCTCTTCAAATAGTAATAAAGCTCTTCCCCATTAAAGTGGACGTACACTATCTCGCGATAGTGGAACCACTATAAATCTGTGTGTTATCTCTTGTCTCTATATTTTTTTTTCTGTGATCTATAATTATCTGTTTGTTCTATCACGCCAAATTGCAAGATCCTATTTTTCTGCTGAGAGGGATTGATCACCCCTCCCCCTTACAGAATGTATAGTTCAGATTATTTAGATTCAGCATTATTATTAGCTATTAATAAATTAATTAAGATGGTAAGATCTGATAATTACCTTCTATGAATTAATTAATGTTATTCAAATTATATAATTTATTTGATTAGTCCTACTAGGTATTACAACTCATATAAAGAAATTATTCTTTGATTTAATAAAAAGTAATTTGTATTAGTTTTATACTTATTTTTGGTACAACTATTTCCTATCATATAATTGTTATGTATGGAAATGAGAGATATATGCCCAAAAGTTGCAAGATATTCCTGCTAAAAACACAGAAAGTGTGGTGGGTAAATGAACATATCTTGCTTATATTTTTGTGTAATAGGAATGTGCTGGAATCTATTTCGAGCATTCTTTTAAGGGCAGTTGCATATTATCTTTTATATATGGTTATTCCGCATTGATTCATGTCAGCAGATTCTTTGTAAGAAATTTATCTAATTTTACTTTTATTTGGCACTTTATACATGTTTTTGTTTAGTTTAATCTAGGAAATTTTTAAATCCATGTCACCATTTCGTTCTTCTTCTTTTCTACTTTATTCATCGAACTTTGATTCTAAACTTCAATTTTGTTACTTTAGTGTTTGAATAAGTTCAATTTTCTTTCCTTTTTTTATACCCTTGGTTATCCTTATTAATCACCAATGAACATGAGTATGGTCTTAATGTTTTTGAAAAATAATTGTACATGCAACTGTCTAGGAACATGAAAATTTTGTGACAAAAAACAATTATCAAATAATTTCAAACAATATACACTATTTATGTAATCATTCTATCAGTTGAGTGTAACAGTTGCGGATTTTCGTTGCCGAAAAACCGAATAGTTATGGGTTTTAAAAAGAATTTAAGAAAAGAAAGAGGTAGAAAAAGGTAGAAGAAAATAGAAAAACAGAAAAATAGAACGGCACAGAAAGAAAATAGATCATTTTAAAATAGAAGGAAAAGAGAATAGAAAATTTGAAAATATAGAAAAATGGAGAATAGAACGGAATAGAAAACAACAGGACAACATCAGAATCTCACAATTCGCAGCGGAACAACATATAATAATAAATGAATAATCTTTAAACAAAGAACTATATCAGTTATTACATTACATCATATTTCATTACATCATATCATCACATCAGAGTGTACAACAACAACAACAAATAGTGCAGCGGAAAAAGAAGTACTATATAATTAGTAATACGCCATGCCATCCAGCTTGCCTCCAGCAATTCCAGAATATCCAGAATATCCTGATAAACCTAACTCTTAACTGCCCGTGTGGAAATTGGTGGGCACCCAGAGTTTAGGAAGGAAAACAATAAACTCCGAGTCAGTCATGTGACTGGTGTGAGAACTCAAAACAGTTTATTTATCTTTAAAATCAAAATAGAGGAATATTTTTAAAGTCAATTCGCAATGCTTTTAAAAATGAGACTACCATAAGGCCTCCCGCACACACACACATGCAAACGCAGAATCGGAGGAGATTTCTCCTTATGATAGTCAAAGATGCTTGATACGCATTTAAAAGAACATTTGATATTATTATTAGTGTATAGTGTAGGGAAAATTCATTTCGAAAGTAGAATATAAATCTTAGCCAACATAGACATTTCGAACTATGCCTACTATAGCTACCATCCAAACAGTGGTGACCACCATAAGTGAATGGCAGGTCCTACAACTAATACCGTACAAGTTTCGTATTGGGAATTGGATTTCCAATGAATGATCAGGCCAAGGAACTTTCCATTGCCACATGAGAATGCCTCTGGATGGACATCCCCGAGAACCAAACCGGATCTCTACCAACACAAGGCCGGGTTACCCCTAACTGAGTAACAACTGACCGAATATGCCATCCCCCGGTCCTTTGGGACCTTTATCAACCGAGCGCTCGTAATCAATTCACACAATCATAACAAAGTGTTTTCAACATGAGTAAGTATCTGGGCTCCATACCATGATACCACCCTTTTCCAGAAGGAAATGGACACATCCTAAAGGGTGCTACCCCTCATAACCTTGCTGCTTCTTTCCTGTTTTGACCATTCACGGGGTGTGAGGCTCGACGAAGTCACGTCCACAAAAACATACTTTATACAAAAGCCATGCTTTGGGTCAACAAATGATCAACACAATGATCACAAGGATAGACGATCAAATAAATGATCCTATCACAAATAATCAACACAATGATCATTTCAGCAACACTCAGCATGTCACATTACCAAATTGGGAATATATCGCTGATAACTTCAACTATATAACCTCTGAGCTCGTACGTCTCAGAGAAGGGTGTTAAGCTAAAAGAATAAATTCTTCGCCACCAACAGAAATATATTTGAAAGAAATTGGCTTTATATCTCAACTTGTAATGTCAGACATACAATCCATACAAGTCTGTTCCGGGCTCGAACAAAACCGAAGGCACTTACAAAGAAGTCCTTGCAATCCGGATATTCACAATCCTGATCGGATTCACCATCACATATGGAGAACTCAATACCGTAGCTACTCGGTGCAGAGTCAATCGACAGGTCATCCTATCGCTTTTGCAAATACCGGGTCTTCAACACCGATCTTCAATGCAATTCACAACGACGTATCACATATTCGGAATGGGTTATACGACCCCATGGTCCTTTCCCGGTTAACCCGAATAGTGAGCGCTTATTCAAAAATAAGTGTGACATTCTAATTCAATTAAATCACATCAAATACCCATTCAAAGGGAAATATTGATAGTCGGTTATTGAACTATCAATTGATATGCACACATCACCAGATTCCAAATAATTTTCCAAATTATTTACTTTCCAAAATATCTTTACAAGATATATAATTTTCACACTTCAAAAATAAATCAATATTTATTTTCAAACAAATTCTACTTTCACATATAAATTCCATAATGAATTTATATTCCAAAATATTCATGCATATACGATTTCAATTATTCATTTCAATTTATCTTCAAAAAGATAAATTTTAATTATTCACTTCATATTGGAAAACATTTCCATACTTATTTATTCATAAGCAATTCACAAATCTTTTTTATTTTCAACTTTGGAAAATATTTAATATACTTAAATCGAATTAAGTATATATTTCATTCTTTAAGGAAATCATTCTCTTAAACATATTTATTTGGGCTAAAACGAATGTTGCGTAAAACATCGTTACGACAACCCAAAATCACTAGTATAGAGATTCGAAATTAAATAGATATATAAATCCCAATACTATTCAAAACATTTCCTTTCGGAAATTATTTACTATAACAACAGTGTTATGGTCCATCATTTCCTTTTATTTCTCGAAAACGTCTATTTCAACAATAAATGTTGAAATCTATGGTTTCGAATCTCAACATCTTTTAAAACATCGTTAGATCGTTTTAATTCTGTTTAAAACACCAAATCTAAAACAATTTCTTTAACGTGTTATTCACTATTCAAAAACGTGAATAAACTTCGTTAACAAATTTCATCCTTTTATTCATTTCAATTCAAAGGATTATTCACTATTCAAAAATGTGAATATAACTCCATTAAATAAGTTATGACAATTAACTTATCAAAATAAGTTGTTTGCGGATTTATAAAACAACGTTTATAAATTCCATTTCTATTTATTTATAAAAACTTCCTTTTTTATAAATCCTTTTACTAACCTATTCCAGTTTATAACTAAATTATAAACTAAACGTTCATATTATAAGTTAAATACTTATAATTTATTTGTTTACTAAAATCGTTCCTTTGAACTTCATAATTATAAATCTTATAACTTATAAGATTCGTTTATTTATCAAAACTCCATTCTTTCAATAACTTTATAAATTTTATAAACCTACTGTTTATAAAATTTCATTTATAACTTCACTGTTTATAATCCTATAAATTTCATTCATTAATGAAATTCATTTTTACTTCATTCAAACACTTATAAAAACTCGTTTTATAATGTCAATATTTCAATTTATAAATATCTATTTATAAATCTCTTAATATAAATCAATTTATATTATTCTTCTAAAACGTCTTTAAATTCCTTTATAATTTCACCATTCTCTTGATTTATAAAATAATCAAATTTTATAAATCCTATATTTAAACTTTTATAATATGTTCAAAAATCCAATTTAAACTATTTTATAAAAATCATTAATTCACATTTCTCAAAAATCAGCTTTTAACTATATTTCACAAAAACCATAATTTTTATAACATTAAAAATTATATCGTTATTTATTCATAATGGATTAATTCCAAAATATAGTATATTCTCAAAAATCACTTTAAAATCCCAAAATCTGGGTCCAATGATGCTACACACCAAATAGTCAATCACGACAAACAACGATATCATATATCGATATGATAATCCATCAAATATCAAAATATCTGAAAATCAAATAAAAACTGTTGACGAATCCAGTTGGATCCCTCCAACCTGTTTCCTGCATCCAAAAACATTAGCACAATACCAATTTCGCTCCAGTACGAAATTATCGCGGTATATGTTCTTATTAAATATTATCCGCTTAATAACGGCGTAATAGGGTCTCATCCGCTAAAAAATACGGGAAATCAACAACTGCAATATATACATATGCCAATATATATATTGATATTATATATAATACCAATTTCACTGTTTATGAAATATTCGCGGTATATGTTTTTATTAAATAACATCCGCTTAATAACGGCGCATAATGTCTATTTTAACAATCAATAGATATCAATCATCATTCAAACATGCATTCAAATATTTTAAATCTAACTATTTAAAATAAAATCGAAACCATTTCGATTGAGTGAGAAGTTCTCACCTTGGTTTTAAATCCCGTTTTAGCTTTTATTTCGAATAAAATTAAACGGACGTTTAATTTTACCCAAAATTCTCACTAACTCCAAACGACTCCAATCCAATTCCATCGCGTAGTGCTCGTCCATACGATTCCAACGCAATTGAGTTTGCATTTTTTCAACCTCGTATGAAAAAGATATTGATTTTTGAAGTTACACGTATTTATATTAACAAATTTCACAATTTCTTTTATAATTTATAACCTATTCAATTTCTGGCCACAAGATCCATCTCCAACCTGATCACAGCCCTCCATCCCCTCATCTTCTCCCACGTTACTCCTCTACAGGTTGAGGCCGCACAACAAAACCCACTTGCTTAGATTAGGGTTTAATTATACTCCGTCAATACTCGATGAAACCCGATCAAACCACCGCCACGCGAAAGCTCTCAACTTCCTCTACCTCTGGCCTCAACCACCTGAAGCTCGGCTGTCAAATTAGCCTCGTTTTGCGTGCGTGGCCTGAAGAGAACGGCCCCCCCTTGCTCCCTCCACGTCGCGCCGTTTCCGATCATCTCCGTATGAAATTGAAGCTCTCGTCGAGCTCTTCGACTTTGTAGTTGAGCACTTTGGCTAATTCCTTATGGATTGAGAGAGATTAATGAATGAATTTTGACAAATTCTGGCCCTTGGTTGTATAAGTGGCGGCTAGGGTTAAAAAATTAGGGTTTTGATTTATTTTTTTTTTAATTTATGAAGGGTGTGGGTGTGTATTTATAGAGTTTTGAACGACACTATTCATCCGGAAATTCCGAACTCCGATTTAGGCGCCGAAACTGACGTACCTAGGGTTTATCCCGCGTTCCGGACACAATGGAACAGGTTTCGGAAGTATGTGCGAGTTATGGCTATAAACGCTCAATTTAAATAAAACCGATTTCTAGGCGTTTTAATTTGTACCGGACAAACGGTAAATCCAATTGACTTGAAATTTGAAACCTTACAATAATATCACATTACGGATCCAATGAAACTGGTTTCGTCGAAATCCGAGACTTTTTGAAAAATGGCTATTTTCACTCGCCAAATTTAAATTAAAAATAATTCGATGCGTTTCGAGCTGCCACGGTCAAACGATAGCTCCGATTGACACGAAAATTGAAATCCGGTAATAACTAACTGTTACGGATCCAATGGAACTGGTTTCGTTCAATTCTAAGACTGTTCAAAAATTGGCTATTTTACAGTCGATTATTAAATATTAAAATATTCAATTTTCACAAATTAACTTTTAATTCGATTTTAAAAGTTCTAAAATATCATTCTAACTTCAATATGATAAAATAAAATTTTACAAATCATTTTCAATCATATTTAACCCAATTTTTAATTATTTCCATAATTTAACCTATTAAATTATCGATTTAATAATCCAATTAAATCCAAAAATTCAAATAAAATTTATACGACTTATAAATTCACTTATTAATATTTAAAATTAATTAAATATTCAAATTTTAATAAATAAAAATTCTGGGTCGTTACATTGAGCCAGCTGAAAGTTGCACTAATTGAGATCCATGCATGACATAGGCTAAATATTTTGAAGTGTTGTTGCCTTTATAAATATTTATATCCTATTTATTTTTACATATTTTACAAAAAGCTTCAAATTAGTCTCTTTTACATTGAAGCAGTATCCATTCATCTTTATTGTGTAGTATAATAATTGGAATATATATGCAATGTTGGCCAGACTAAATCCTTATAAGAATTTTATATATGATTCTCGCATACTTACAATCTGGCATAACACTCAACTATTTCCATATATAAATATAAAATACATATGTTGACATCTTCCTTAACATATATAGATTTTTAATTACCTAATGAACTTGGGTTGCATTGGTACAAGGGGGCTCTAGGCAACATCCACTAATTCATGATCAACAAATGACCAAGGACCAAGGCAGTTGCCAGCATACATCCACTAATTCATGATCAAAAATGATCAAAGACCAAGGCAGCTGCCAGTATACAATGAGTTTGTAGCTATTGACAAATCCACATTTAGGCAACACCCCAAGAAGTCTAGAAGGGAGGTAAGATCTTGCAATTACCAATGCATGGTTCTTTATATTAAGTAGAAGATAGGAATCTAATATTGGTTTGTTATTACCACTATTTCTTCATTTTCTAGCACAAATCTATCTTTCCTTTAGGATTTTCTTCCTCATACCATATTTATTGATTATGAAAACCAAGCTTATTTTCGAACCACATATTTGAAGAAAAAATCATTTGAAGATTGAATTTGTCGGTGTTAATTAAATATCTTCATTAGTTACTCATTTATGAATTTGACGATTTCATACCGACCAAGTTGTTTACGGTTACGTTGTATGAACCATGAATATACTCACGATACAAATAAGGTATGGGTGCAATTATTCAACCTTAAAACAAGCTTCTTTCTTTATGTTTAGCAAACCTTTTCCGACTTTGTGCATTAATAGTTGCTTTCTTTATGTTTAGCAAACCTTTCCAACTTAGTGCATTAATAGTTAAAGGCTATATAGCTCATATAAACTTACGTTTATCTCTGAACAATGACCATATAAATTATGTATACTATTTTAACTTTTTCCATATTAGTATTGTTATTTCATTATTTTAGAAATGAATTGCAAAAATTTCATGCAGAATATAATTCGTACAAAATTTAGGTTAGCTCACATATTCCATCGACAATGTAGTGGGACTGAAGACGAAGTTGACAGGGTACTAGCACCATGTCCTATAAATATAGGAGAGCAGTGACTAAAACCATTACTATTAACATCCATATATGTATACCTACTTTCTCGTATACACAAACAATTACATATAAATAAATAAATTATTTTCCTATATGTTTGTTTACTTTCTTATATCCACGACGAAACCGCAGTACTGAATTTCAACGTTCATTACTTAATGTTGACCACTAAGACATAAAATGATTTGATTGCACATTCTTCTTGAATGTTTGCTGGACCGACAAGAGAAGGATGGTATGAGGAAGAATTGACGCACAACTTATCGATTGATTTAAGTATAAATGTTGAGTAACTTTATTTTGCATTTACAGAAGTAACTTAATTAATATGTAAATCATTTAACTATGTATATACTACTCAATCTGGTGAAAACCTATCGCATTCCAGACCTCACTACCGTTACTATACTTTTTTTTTACAAAAGCAACTTCTATAGAATTAGCTTATCGTTTGGATGCCAAATTGGTTCCTAAGGCTACTTAATATGGTGGACTTAATAACAAATCAGTTCTCGGGCTATTAGAGAGAAATAGAAATATTCATTTCATTCGTGAGTATATCTACTAATCGTTTAGATATTAACAAGTTCAATTAATCGGTTTAAAATTGAAATTTATTACAAATCTACACCAACAACAATAAATACGCTCCGCTTTATAAACCTGAACAAAAATTCAAATTCTTTCTTTATTGGTTATACATATGCATGCATTCTTACATTTTATTATTATTATCATATTGTTTGTTTAGATTTGTGCAAACAAATTGACTTTTGATCTTTCTATGCTAACCGTTTGAAATAATACCAATGAGTATTGAGAGTAATATATAATGCTAATAACAAAATATTTCATGCTTACACTCATTCTGTGCAATGAAATATCGTCGAACCAATTAACTTTGATATAGATTGTTGTTACCTCTTAGGATAACGAAGCTTAAATTAAATTAAATTAAAGAGGATCAATATAGATTGATAATGGCATAAGGTGAAGGTTGACGTATCTTGGATATAGGCTATCGGGTAGGTCATTTGTAAGATGAAGATTTGCCTGAGCTATGGTGAGAAAATCAAATAAAGTTCGAATTTTATGCCAATAATGGCAGGCTATTAATAGTTATCATGTTTATTTGCAGAGATTAGTAAATCAGTCATAGATGATTATATTTTTTGAGCTTTGTTGGAACGACAAGTGGAATGGATTTAGGAGGATTACGAGATCTACGAGTCGATCCCAGTAATATCTAAAATATCCAACTTTCCAAGTTAAGCATGTCGTGATTTTTAATCCAGTATTTTGACCCACAAAATGGGTGTATTTAGAGCATGTTATTATTAAAATTGCATCATTTTGTTACCTTTCATAATTTAAAATGTATAGTTTAATATGTGACCTTTTATGTTGGAACATAATCAACATATGTATTATACGTCATGTTGCCCTTCTGGATTTTATTTATTTGTTTGTGGGTAGATAATAAATAAATTACAAATAGTAATATGACATAAGATTAGATTTAAAAGTGATATCATTTTGTGCCAAAAATTGAAAAAGTTTGACGACACTTTTAGTCGTTTCTATCTTCAGGCTTCATCCTATGCACCATTTAACCTTGAGTAATATTTCATCTCAGTAACAACAAACACTTCAATGAAGTCAAAACGTACTGACTTCTTTGAAGTTGATGTAAAAGTTGTATTATCTATTCTATTGTATATAAAACAAAATATGGTGCTAGATTTTTCTTTGCTTCCTATTGATTCTCATCTCTTATCCTTTATTGTCAGCCAGTTCAAGCACATTTTTCCTATTTAGCCATCATAAAACATTTCACATTTGCAATTTCAACCACTATAGTTGAAGAACTGAATCTTTTCATCTCATGTGCTTCAGGTAGTTGTTGTTGTTTCCCCTAATTGATTATTGTTTTGCTTTTATTCTGTTCGATTATCATTGGTATTTCAATATGTTCAGCAGCAGTAATCATAATATACATATGTAGATATATTCATAATATTCATTTGCATTGATCTATATAAAGTAATGATTTAGCGAGGTTTGATTGAATATGATCTTTAACTATTTTCTGTTCCTTCCTCTCATGTGTACTATAAAGTTTGAACCTATGATCATTGGGTTACCGATTTCAGTTTTTATTTGGTAAACCAAATTCTATTCCTTTTTTTTTTACAGTAGTTCACCTATACGAAACATAGTTATGTGGATATTTAGCTATTGTTTTCATTTGTAATAATGTTTTGTGACGCTATTCACTCATGCGGTTAAAAATAGTATAATACTATATTATCACACTTTCTAATCATGTATACGCAGCCTAAAACATTGTAGTATATTCCGTTGTACTTTGGTATATGCTTAAAGTCAAAAAATATAAGAACTATATATTTCAAACACAGCTAGATAATATAACAATAAAAAATTAAAATGCAGAGGTTCTAAATTATATGAATTACCTTTTGTTTTCAATTTTTGGCCACACATGTGCCGTTAGATAGTAAATATTGCTTTGTTTTTACTATCTACAACAGTGCTCACGCAAATGCCTGTGATAGATAGCCTATAGAAACCAACCATCCTTCGCATTTTTTGTGATTTTCTCTTTTTTAAACTAATTGCATTATCATAACTACCTTTAATTTAGATCAACATTAGGTCATCATAAATGTTTGGCACACTGTTTGGAAATCTAATGCTTTCATAAATCTAATGATTAGGATATGATTATTAACAAACGTTGTTTGCTCTTTACTAATATGATTATTTTCGGTTTTTATGCATTAATTTCCAATTTTGACAAATTATTTTCCTAAAGACATCGTTCCTCCGCTTCCCAGCATTATCATACTGGCCTACAATGTGATATGATATTTTCTATACTAAACCATGACTTGCTTTGTTGACAGACTTGCAAGATACATATAAAACGCTTTCATGACTCAGGAAATATTAGGTTCTATAAGTAAAGTAATTTCCATAATTTGGCTTATAGATTTTTATTAATAGACTTATACGAAGGCTGTATTTTTTAGTAATCTTAGTTGATTTATACGATTATTTTTATATTGTACCACTTTCCAGACATTCATGTGATTTTTTTAACAATATAATATTTCACTCTACTCTTAATCTAGCTTTCTGATTTATCATTACAAGTTGTTCCATTTATTATGTAAAGAGGAAGGACGTTAAGGCCATTACATTTAAGATTTTAGTTTCATTATGATCAATTTATTACATACTAGAAAATAGGTGTACTTTAAATGCATATATGTTGTCCTTTATAGAGTGGAGTATCTCTTATTTGGTAACTTACTATAGTATCATATTTCATAAACAATATGATAAGTGGAGTAATTTATCTACTGATGATGACATATCTTAATTTATTATTTTTTAACTTAGTACAATATTGCTCCTGACTGGATCCACATTCCAAGCTTTTATGTAATAATTTTGTTTCGCACACATGTATCAATCTACTCAGTATCTTGTTGTTTAAATGCCAACATGATTTGTATATTTTCCTTCTTATTAATTTACCGATACACAAATTATTTCATTGATAATGAATGTTTAACATAGTATAGGACATGTTACAATAACTAATGCAATTAATGCAGCAAACTATTACAGATTTTGACCAAACGATATATCAAGCGCTAAGTTAAGATAATCATGGCATACTAATTGCACTGTCAATATGAGAACTATTTTATCGTTGCATATAAGAGAAAATAGTTATGACCAGTATATTTTGAATTTAATTTGCATCTTTCATTGTTCTTCCGGTTAAATATTTTATAGGTATTTCTGAATTTAATTTCATTTTCTGCAACTTAACAGTATTGCCTTTTTGGCTGTAGGTACAAAAACCTACATCACCGGAAAAGTTTGCCTACTTTAATGCATCACTTTAGGGCACGATAAAAGAAGCTACATCCACTTAAGATTAATTTAATAAGCACGCTACTGACGATTTTTCCCATGCTAAACAATATATCAAAGTTAGCACAATTGGTCGGTTTGTCACTTATATCTATGTTTTACACTTTTCAAATTAGAGGTTAACACAGCCAATTATATGTCATATTTTGTACTTTACATTGACTTAGAATCCTACTCAATGACATTAGTAATCTGTACTGAAAAGCTTATTATTTTCATATTACATCTTCGGTCCTATTTCAAATGAATCTTGCATTTTACTTCTTCCTCCCTTTACTGTACTGCATCTCCTGGATTTTTTCTCTTATGTTGACAAATACAGTTTAAATCCATTCAATACTTTTGGTTCTACTGTTATATGGCCACACACGATGCTTTGGTCCTACTATTAAACTTTTGGTTCTATTAAACAAATTTAAGTGTTTATTTATGTTTGCAGTCCACAGTGACTACTTCAAATATATCTATATACATTGCATCAACTATATAATTGCGAAAGCAGCAACATTGTCATTGTACGCCATAGTGACTATATCTATGTATTACTGGATAAACTTTTCATACAAACTTTATCCTCCGACAAACATGTGAACTTTAGTATATTCATTATAATTATTTTAGTTAATTTCAATTATAATTATAAAAATTATGTATATCTGTGCATTATTATTCTTGCTCATGGCTTATAATGATGTCACATTGTTGTTCAATAATGTTTTTTCATTACCATTATAATAAAATTCTTATATACTTGGATATAGCCTCTGCAACTACGATATTTTGGCAGCAACCATGTGCGAAGCATTCAAACTAGTACATACGTACATACGTACACACACACTTTACCAAAATATTAGTTGACGAAAACATTTAAACACTTGAAAGTACCCCTTTTCGATTCTATTGAAAGTACCCCTTTCAAAACTCCTTGAAAACATCTCTTTAGAAACCAAGTAAAACCCTTCATTTATCATAGACCGGAAGGCCAAAATATTCCTTTCAAAACCATTCTCAAAACCCTTTCGAAACCTTTGAAATCCTTCCTTTCAAAAGCTTTAAAACCTTAGACATCATATCATAAAACACTTCAAAACATTGCCTTTATAAACTCTTGGAAAAACCTTCCATTTTAACCCTTTCGAAAACATCGAAAAACATTACCTTTTGACTCTTTCGAAACCATTGGGAACCACCATTTAGAAACCATTTTTAAAGCCTTTTGAAAGCATCAAACCTTTATAAAATCAAACCTTTCGAAAGCACTTGGGTTCAATTTAAAACATGTGGAAAAACACCTTTCGAAACCATTTAAACCTTCTCTTTCGAAACCATTGTGTTATACTTCAACAGAACAAAAAGGGTCTATAACGTCATTTAAATCGAAAACCAACCTTTCAAAAGCATTCCTAATTAAGAAGAGATGGTGTAGAAAGCACCATTTAGAAAGCGTTGGAGAGGGGCTAATTTTAAAAGCTAAGTATACCTTTTAAAACCATTAACCTTGAAAGGTAGAAAGGCGGCAGCTAGGGGTTTCGACCCCTTCGAAAGCATTACTTAAAACAGAAGAGCTCAACCTTTCGAAACTCTTTCTTTAAAAACAATCGACCCGGTCACATGCCAACCGTGTCGAAAATCATCCTTTCGAAAGCAAAGCAGGCGCTATTTCAATTTAAAACAAAGGCATACTCCAACCCCTTCGGAACCCAATGTTTCAACTATGTACCTTCATCCTTTTATCCAATATGCTGTGCAACAAGTAAATTGATACCATGCGCGTTGGTTTCGACCTAGTCAGAACCTCTGATGCCAAAAGTGGCGGAACATGCTAAAAACATGTTGTTTTTGTTTTTAACTTAAAAGAGAAAACTTTTTAACTAACCTGCTATTATTTGTCAAATTTTAATTGGTTCCTAAATGTCTTTTTCAAAAGTGCTGCTAATATTTTAAGAAATAAAAATGATTTTATTTTACAAAATACCCCTTCTCCTTAATTAAATATAGAAAACATTTAAGTCTCATACCTTAAATAATTTTATATATATTCATCAAAACACCAAGGAAAATTGAATAAAAATTCCAGAAAATCCTATTTAACATGTTTTGTAACATATATAAATTTCTAACCCAAATACTTAATTATTTAGCCGTAATTAATTTGTAACCCAATAAATATTTCTTCACTAGAAAATTAATATAAAATCCACATTAATTCAGAAAATTATGAAATTAAAACCTATCTCGAAAATATTAATTCTGACCTACATTCAAATTTGCAAGGTAATTGAATGTTATTTTATAGGGTTTTCATATCAAACATATCATAAAAATCAATATGAACATTTATAAATCATCAACAAACATATATAAACATTAAATCATTCAAAACATGGCATTATCATGCAAAAACACTTCGGATTATCCTTAAAATCGAAAACCATAAGAAAATGAGATGTAGTAATTATTCACCTTAGCTTTGTGATTAAGGATATGAGATTTTGATCTTAATTAATTTGATGTGATTCTTCTCTTGAATTCCTAGTTTTACCTTCTCATGAGATTGCTAATGGTGGCCGACCTTAGAAGTTTTTGTTTGAGAAAATGTGTAATGAACATTTTTTTTTGTTTTCCAAGGGTTTAGGGGTATAAATTTAATCATTTTCCTATTTTGCCCTCCCTTATTTCCTAACACCTTAATTATTTGGTTCATTATTTACTCATTAACATAGCATGGCTACCCCTTAATTAAATCATAGATCTCAATCCATTAATCAATCCTACATTATTTAATTTAACTAATTACATTTCCTAAATAATGTCACTAAAAATATGGGTTGTTACAACCTAACATCCTTAAATAATTTCAACCTCGAAATTACGATAAGGTAGACATCAAAAAAATCAAAGGTAAAACATACAATCAAACAAATCAGAATAAGCATATCTAATTCTGCTCTTAGTCTCCCAAGTACAGTCTCTAGCATCGTCACTCCACTAGACCTTTACTAATCTGACTGTCTTGTTTTCCAACTTCTTCTCATCTCTCGCGACCATCTGGATAGGCTTCCAAACTATAGTCATGTCTGGTTCCACTACTAAATCATCTGACATAGTCGATGCTATAACAGTGTCTGGATCCCTTACATACTTCCTCAGATGAGATACATGAAAAATATAGTGGACTCCTGTCCAACTATTCAGTAACTCTACTCTATATGCGAGTTTCTCGATTCTTTCAAAATAGGAAATGTTCCTATGAACCTTGGTGCTAACTTCCCCATCTTCTCGAACCTGTTAACACCTTTCATCAACGACACTTTGAGAAAACATGATGTTCAATGAAGAAATCTAAATCCTTTCGTCTTCTATCTGCATAGCTTTTCTACCTAGACCGAGCTCCACGTTCTCGCCCTTATCAGCTTAAGCTTTTCTTTTGCTTCTTTTTCCAAATCAGGACCAAGGATCAATGTTTCTCCGGTCTCTAACCAATATGCAATGGATTTGCATGGTCTTCCATACAAAGCCTCAAACGGTGACATCCCTATACTAGTCCGATAACAATTGTTACACAAAAACTCGACTAGGTGTAGGTGGTCTTTCCACGATTCCCCGAAGTCTAATACCCAAGCTCGTAGCAAGTCCTCTAAGATCTAACCCTTTCTGTTTGCCCATTGATCTGCGGAGGTAAGCGGTACTCATCTTGAGCTTTTTTCCTAAACTTTCCTGTAGGCTCTTACAAAACTCACTAGTGAAGATGGAATCTTTATCACTAACAACACCACTAGGAATTCCATGCAGTCTAACCACATTCTTCATAAATAACTTAGCCAATACAGGAGCCGTTCTGTTTGACTTACTGGAATGAAATGGGCACTTTTGGTCAATCTGTCCACTTTGATCCATATACTTTCATTCCCTTTATTAGATCTCAGTAACCCGTCTATGAAATCCATAGAAATAGAATCCCACTTTCATACCGAAATATCTAATGGTTGAAGCAACCCACTTGGCTTATGATACTCGGCTATCACCTTCTGACTGTTCAAACACTGTTTCACCCATAAGCCAACATCCATCTTCATTCCTTCCCAAGAGAAACTTCTCTTCATATCTTGATATATCTTCATTCCTCCTGGATGAATAGTGAATTTTGAACCATGGCATTCCTCCGAAAGTTCCTTTGTTATGTTTCCCACATATGGAACACATAATCTTCCCTTCTTTCTCAATGATCCACTTTGGTCAAGACTAAAATCTTTCAAGTCACCACTCTCCGTTCCATCCTTTAATTTCCTGATCCTTTCAACCAACGTTGGATCCTCTTCTTGTTTATAAGAAATCCTCTCAATCAATACTGATCGGACTTCTAAACAAGATAATGTAGCAGATCCTCCACTAGACCCAACGTCGAATCTCCATTGCACTCTACAAGTTGTCAAGGCTTCCAAATATTTCCATTATGTTATCATAGCCAAAACTGTATTCTAATGCTTCCTACTAAGTGCACCGCAACCTAGGTGCCTTTCCGTGGTGTATACTCTATTCCAAAATCGTAAGTGGCTAAAAACTCCAACTATCTCTGCTGTCTCATGTTCAGCTCCTTCTAAGAGAATAAGTACTTCAACGATTTTTCATCTGTATAAAGCTCAAACCTCTCTCCCAAATGGTAATACCTTCAATGAAAATATAACTGCAACTAACTCCAAGTCATGCGTTGGATATCTGACCTCATGCGGTCTAAGCTGTCTAGAAGCGTAGGCAATTACTTTACCCCTCAGCATTAGTACAGCTCCTAACCTACTACTATATGCACCTGTATAAACTACCAATTCATGATTCCCCTTCAGAACCACTAACATAGGTGCATGTGCCAGCAAGTGTTTCAAGCTCTAAAATGCTTCCTCATACTTATCGATCCACACAAACTTTACATCCTTTTGTGTTAGCTTGGTCATCGATGCTGCTATTTGTGAATAATCCTTTATGAACCTTTACTAATACCCAACCAGTCCAAGGAAGCTTCTTATCTCAGTTACCGTTTTTGGTCCCTGCCAATTAATAACAGATTTGATCTTTTCCGGATCGGATGAAAATCCTTTCTCCTTAACCACATGACCAAGAAACTTCACTTCCCTCTTTCAAAAATGACACTTCGAAAACTGTCTTTAACTGATGCTGCCTTAGCATTTCAAGCACAACTCTTAGATGAACTTCATGCTCCTTCTCATCCTTAGAGTATATCAGAATATCATCTATAAAAACAAACACAATCCTATCTAATTGCTCTCGGATCAGTTCATCAAATCTACAAAAAATGTCGACGCATTAGTGAGTCCGAACAGCATAACTAACCAATCATATGACCCATACCTTGTTCTAGACGCCGTTAAATGTATACTATCTTCTGCCACTCTAAGCTGATGAAATCCTCTCGTCAGATCCAATCGAGAGAAAATCTTGGCCCTACTCAACTGGTTGAACAAATCGTCAATCTTATGCAATGGATATTGGTTCTTTATCATTTTCTCATTCAACTTATGATAATCAATACATAGCCTTAACGATCCATCCGGTTTCCTAGCAAAAACTGTGGGTGCTCTTCAAGGTGAGCTGCTTGGTCTAACAAAACTCTTGCCTTCCAAATCTACCAACTGAGCTTTTAACTCCTTCATCTCTGTAGGTGTCGTCCTGCTTGGCGGCCTGCTTACCAGTTCTGCCCCAAGCACCAAATCTATCTAAAATTCAATCGCTAGTTTCAATGGTAATCCACAACCGGCTCAAAAAAATTTGCGAATTCTCTAACTATGAAAATTCGATTCAAATCATCTTCTAACTCCACAATACCCAACAAAGCATTCGCCTCACAACTAGGGGTTTTCATGGTATAAACTATCCGATCACTACAATCCAGTTGTCTAAATGATATTTTCCTATCATGGCAAAATATCAGAGCATCGTATTTACTTAACCAATCCATGCCCAATATAATTCTGAACTCTACAAAGTCAAATACATGCAAATTGCAAAAAAGGGTGTAACCTAGCAAGTCAAACTCTAAGCGGTCACACTTCATCCCACATACCCACCTATCGGATTTGCAGCTCTTAAGGAAGCAACTGAATATGTGGGTTCTAGGTTAAACTTATCTACCAAACATCGAGATATAAAAGAATGTGAAGCAACAGTGTCAAATAAAACGCTAACAGATATATCATGGATCTGAAGCGTACCGCCCAATACTGCTTTTCCTTTCTCTTGCATCGTCGGTTTCGAAGTAGCAGGCTCCAATGCAAATACTTGGCCTTTATCTCCTTTAGTTGGCTCTTTGCATTGGTTCTTTTAGCGCTTAACTTGATCACAATTGAAGCATCTGATGTTTTTCTTTCCAGTCGCCTCCTTTCCTTTTCCTTTTCCAGTACGACACTCATGAGCATAATGCCCTTGCTTGTCGCACTTATAGCAGAGCACCTCTGACTTTCCTTTATTCGCTACTCCTCATTTCTGAGCATTCTTCTTGTAAAAAAACTTCCTTTTTTGACCTTGTCCGACCTAGACCTCCTTTTCCCTCTTCTTCTCCAAACAAGCAAGCATCTCTTCATGTCTTAGTGCCATCTCTACAACTACATCATATGGATCTCTAATGTGTGGTAAAGTAGCCCTAGCCAATTCCGGATTCAAACCTCTAATGAACTTCTCATTCTTTTTATCGCTGTACCTGTATTGGCATACCCATATCTAGCCAATCCTTCAAACCTGCTAGCATACTCCAAAAACGACATTTCTCCTTGTTTCTAGCTAAGAGATTTCCTGATCAAAACAAACTGCGCCATTATTGATAGGAGCATCTCATGGAATCTTCTCATAAACTCAACTCATGTCATATCCTCTTTGTTAACACTGGCTGTCACACTATTCCACCAAATAAGGCTGCCCCTTGAAGTTGTCTCGATCAAAGTCTCCTCTTCTGCTCATTACTGAGCCCTAAATTAGCAAATATCTTTTCACATTGCAACGATCAGTTCTCTACTTCTATAGCATCTTCGGTTCCGATAAACGGCCTCCCTCCAAGCCTAGCATAATCTCTACTCAAGTTAGCATAGTGGTTGACTACTGGAGCTTCTTGTAATCCTCCCGCAGTAGTTCCTTCAACAATCCCAGCTGCAATCCAGCTTGCATTATGTTTACGAAAAACTGATACATAGCCAACATATTTACCTATGGGACTCCAGCACCAACATTCTCAGCTTGAGCCTGACCTTGAGTTCTCCTCATATTCGATTGGGCATTTCCATTTGTGGTGGTGTGGTCTCCTCCTAAATTAACTCTGCCTCTTCTTCCAACCATATCTGTATTTAAGCCTAGTTAGATGTGGAAGAATAACCTAACAAAGATAGGAGTCTAGAGATAAAGCATATACTTATATATAGCAAATACAAGTATGTTACTATAGCGTTATCCCATACCCCAATCTTACTCTAATTCCTTAGGATTATGTTTTAAAAACCATTTTTAGTTTAAAGTTTTTCATGAACCTATACTCTGATACCAAGTTGTAACAACTCCTATTTAGAGGCACAAAGCTAAACGCTACAGATGTTGCAATCATCTATAGTATTAACTTTCGACAACTAAACACGGCTATATTAAAGGTATCTATAATATCAGAAGCACTTGAATATGAAACAAATTATAGATTTCAAAACAGAATTTTCCATTGCATTTCAAAACATATGTTCCATATCCAAATTACACAATCCCATAATGTTTCCAGGAAAAGATCAAACATAATCATTACAAAATATGCCAAGAGCGACATATTAAGATGCCCCCTTGGTTGATCAGAATCATAACTAACTTAATACACAGCGGAAATAAACACAAACCAAGAACTGCAACTCCTAAATAGTTATTCATTAACCTCCTACTCGCCTCTTGTAGCTTTATTCATCATTCTACTAAAAACCTAAAAAGCCTCAACCCTTAGCCTACTCAAATCAATTTTGAGCACCCGAGAGTTTAAGGGGGAAAACAAAAACTTCGAGTTAGACATAAAACCTAGGGTGAATAATATTATACATCTTGGTTATACGATATTAAGTGAGACCACTCCGCTTAGCGGAACGCGTTTCCCCTCACTAGTATCCGTCTAAAACATGTCTTTTAGAAAATCTTTATCATGTAACCAAAACTGGTTAAACTGTAAAACATTATTATGTAAACATACATATCAGATAATAAATGGACTATTTATCCAAACACTATTGTTTTGTTTGGCTTACTATTGACCTTTTGCTGACTCGAACCTACCAGACAATATAACAAAATAATCTAACATCTGTTAGACACCTCTTCTGGACGTTCTGTCCTTAACTATATGTTAAATACTTCTCTTCCGGATGGTTTGTCCCTAACTTAACATCTCCCAGTGTCACCTTATCCTAATGGTTTTGCGAGCTCATCAATAACCTATCTGTATATAAACATATATTCCCTTGTATGCGTAATCATAATTTGAGTCTTACCTTTAACAAAGCCCTAACACACTGGAATTTTGGATTAAATCAGCCGGGGACAATAGCTAATGTATAGGGTGCGACCCTCTACCAGTCTCATCTGGTATTCTTATATTTAAGTCATTTTACTTAGGAATACCTTCCCGTAATTTTCCTTGAAAACCTCTTTCATTTAACCCTTTTTAAGCCAAACTTAAACAAGGAAGATGTATATACTCTATCCTTTACTCTAAATCACCTTGCTATGTTATACACACACACACACACACTCTTTACTCATACTTTAGTTGATGAAAACATTTAACAACTTGAAAGTACCCCTTTCGATTCTATTGAAAGTACCCCTTTCAAAACTCCTTGAAAACATCTTTTTCGAAACCAAGTAAATCCCTTCATTTATCTTAGACCAAAAGGCCAAAACCTTCGTTTTGAAACCATTCTCAAAACCCTTTCAAAAACTTTGAAATCCTACCTTTCAAAAGCTTTAAAACCTTAGACATCATATCATAAAACACTTCAAAACATTGCCTTTATAAACCCTTGGAAAAACCTTCCATTTTAAGTCTTTCGAAACCATCAGAAAACATTACCTTTCGACTCTTTCGAAACCATTGGGAGCCACCCCTTAGAAATCATTTTTAAAGCCTTTTGAAAGCATCAAACCTTTAGAAACTCAAACCTTTCGAAAGTACTTGGGTTCAATTTAAAACATGTGGGAAAACACCTTTCAAAACCATTTAAACCTTCTCTCTCGAAACCATCAGGTTATACTTCAACTGAATAAAAAAGGGTCTATAATATCATTTAAGTCGAAAGCCAAACTTTCAAAAGCATTCATAGGTAAGAAGAGATAGTGTCGAAACCACCCATATGAAAGCATTGGAGAAGTGGGTAATTTTAAAAGCTAAGATACCTTTCGAAACCACTCATCTCGAAAGGTAAAAAGGCGGCAGTTAGGGGTTTCGACACTTTCGAAAGCATTACTTAAAACAGAAGAATGCAACCCTTTTGAAAATATTTCTTTAAAAACATTTTACATAGTCACATGCCAACCGTGTTGAAAGCTATCCATTCGAAAGCAAAGCAGGCGCTATTTCAATTTAAAACAATAGCATACTCCAACCCCTTCAAAACCCAAAGTTTCGACTATGTACCTTCCACCTTTTATCCTATATGCTACGCATAAAGTAAATTGATATCATGCACATTGATTTCGAAAGCATGGTGGCAAAACGTCCTAGTCGGAACTTCTGATGTCGAAAGCGGCGGAATGTGCTAAAAACATGTTATTTTTGTTTTACACTAACCTTCTGTTGTTTGTCAAATTTTCATTGGTTTCTAAATGTCTTTTTCAAAAGCGCTACCAATATTTGCAGAAATAAATAATGATTTTTTTTATAAAATACCCCTTGTCTTTAATTAAATATATAAATATTTAAGTCTCACACCTTAAATAATTTTATATATTCATCAAAACACTTAGGAAAATTCTATAAAAATTCCAGAAAATCCTATTTAACATGGTTTCTAAATATATAAATTTCAAACCCAAATAATTAATTATTTGACCGTAATTAATTTGTAATCCAATAAATAATTTTCTTCACTAGAAAATTATATAAAATCCACATTAATTCAGAAAATTATGAAAATTAAAACCCATCTCTAAAATATTATTTCTGACCTACAGTTAAACTTACGAAGCAATTAGACGTCATTTAATAAGGTTTACATATCAAATATATTATAAAAATCAATATAAACATTCATAAATCATCAACAAGCATGTATAAACATTTAATCATTCAAAACATGGCATTATCATGCAAAAACACTTCGGATTATCCTTAATATCGAAAACCACGAGAAAATGAGATGTAATAATTATTCATCTTAGCTTTGTGATTAAAGATATGAGATTTTGATCTTGATTAATTTGATTTGATTCTTCTCTTGAATTCCTATGTTTATCTTCTCTTGAGATTGCTAATGGTGGCTGGCCTTAGAGGTTTTTGATTGAGAAAATGTGTAATGAACATGCGTTTTGGTTTCCTAAGGGTTCAGGGTATAAGTTTAATCATTTCCTATTTTTTCCCTTATTTCCTAACACCTTAATTGTTTGATTCATTATTTACTCATTAACATGTCATGGCTACCCCTTAATTAAATAACAGATCTCAACCCATTAATCAATCCCATATTATTTAATTTAATTTAACTAATTAATCCCCTAAATAATGTCACTAATTTTTGAGAATGAAGATAAAGAGGAAAAGAGATCGGCATAAACTAAAGGAATACGTGGCAAAAATTATACACTTTCTTATTCTGTTTAGGCCATGATTTTTCTTGAACAATTCTTTTGGGCCAAATTATATTAGGGTTTCAATTTTAATTTTATTATATTTTGTTTTTTAGTTTGATAAAACTCTAGTTTGTAACTACGTTCAAACTATGGAGCGTAATTCGAAAATTCACAACTTGAGATTTGAGTTGTAGCAGGGTTTTAAGCCGTAAGGTTAAAGCAACCAAGTTAGCGATGGTCGTGAGTTTACAAGGTCTGTAAGCAGTCGATTATTTAACTCTAGGTTAAACTTTAAGGACATCACTAGGCAGTTTGCCGAAGCTAGGTAAAATTGTATGTCACATTTATTTCTGCATTTACACCATTATTATATGTGATGCAATTTTTATTATTCTACGAATTAACCCGATTCATCTCACCTCTAGGGTTAATTTAGGCTTACAAAGGTTAAATAATTTAATATAGAGTACGGTCAGAATAAAAAAAGACATTTTTGATTATTTAAATAGTTTAATATATAATGTACGCATATATTTATGTGGTTTATAATTTGAATACTATTTATAAGTATATAAAATTTGAAAATAAAAAATTATATATGACGTTTTTAAGTATATTGTTTTTAGAAAAAGGAATTTTTTAATCTTTTTATATATTATTTTTAAATAATATTTAAATTAATTTATCGTATAAATAATTATATGAATTCATATATATTATGAAATATATTTTATATTAGATAAAATAATATTGATATATAGCAAACTCATGGCTAAAATTAAAAGAAAAACATTTTTTAATTTTAAATATTTAAGTCAAAATCAAAAACTTAAAAATTGAATTTTGAATTGTTTAAATTATAAAATTATATAATAAATTTTCAAATTATAAAATTTTCACCCAAAATTTGTTGAAAGTTTAAATTTTAAATTTAGATTCGAATAAAATAATTTTTCTTAAATAATTATTTTTTGGTTTTATTAATATCTGTATATTTAAAATTTGAAAATAAAAATGCCATGAAATCATCAAAGGAATTCACCATGCAATGCTTATTTCACCTTATCACTTTCCTACAATGATGGTGGAGAAATGGCATGTTATCTGAATAACTTTTTTCCCTTCTAGTTTATGTCTGTTTTATTTTTATTAGATGCTTGTAAATTTTCAAATATTTAATAAAATGGTCGGGGACCATCCAACTCCACTAGCCTTACCAACAAAAAAATTTTGAAAATAAAAATAATATCCTGATATGCACAAGGCCATATCATCATGTATATTTAAATGAAATTATTTTGAAAATTTATTTATATTAATATATATGCATATATTTATTTATTATACATATATGTAAAATTATTTAACATATTTTGTTATATATGTGTGTGTGTATTTAAAAAAATTATTTATATAAATACTATCGACATCACAACAAAAATAATAATTTATTTACTATATTTTAAATGATATAAACATATTTATGTATTAGTCAATATACACATTTTATTAATATTACATATTTATGTTCATATATAAATATTTATATGTTTATAAAATATTTGTTAGCGCCAAAAATGGTCACTAACACCCAAATTCAGATGAAAGCACCAAATAACAGATAGAATATATGTAGAGAGTAATAATTTGAAGAACAATCCAAATTAAAATGAAAGCAGTAAAGAACAATAGATTTTATAGTGGTTCGGCTAACTCTGGCTTATGTCCACTCCAGAAGTTTCCTTTTTATTGCTATAATAATCAATTACAGATACAAAACAGCAGAGTAACCTCAGCCATAGAAAATAGAAAGCGAGAGAGCCAGAAGAAGAAGATCCCTTTTCTGAACCCCCACATGCTGTTATAGGCAAATCCTAAGTTGTTAGGCTTTCTGCATGGTGTAGTCCCATCAAGACCTTCCACCGAGCCACATACCTCCACAATGCCGAGCCACATACCTCCATAATGCCGAGCCACGTACCTCCACAATGCCGAGCCACGTACCTCCATAATGCTGAGCCACGTACCTCCACAATGCCGAGCCATTTCACCAATGCTGAACGACCCTGTCCTTACCAATGCCGAGCGAGGTTCGATGCCGAACGACATCCAATGCCGAGCGACTTCCAATGCCAAGCGAGGTACGATGCCGAATGACATCCAATGCCGAGCGACTCACGATGTCGAACGGTGTCTAATGCCGAACGATGTCCAATGTCGAACGATGCCTAGCACCGAGCGGCAACCCATGCCGACCCACACCTTTTGCCGAGCGACGACCAATGCCGAACCATGCCTTATGCTGAGCTATAACCAATAACGAATTACCCTGCTCTCTCCTTAGTGCAGATCCATGCACACCGAACCTATTCTTGACCGACTGTCTATCCATCCAGCTAGTTCCAATCAATCGTATTCCAGTTTTGACAAAAAAAACAATCGATTTGGTTAAATCCGCCTGTCCATGGCCTTGTAAAAAGGCGGGTTAACACTTGCCTCCCAAAACATGCCTTACTGTTGGAAGGTGTGTTTTGAATAGCCTCAAATTCAACATCCAAAGTCCATGTTTCATACATATCCAATAACCAATAACCGAATCCAGGACCTTTCCGGGACAATATCCAAATCCTTTACTGTTCATAGCCAATATTCATATTTGTAACCTCTTCGGGTTCTTGTCAAGCACAATCCACACCTGACGACTGTGGTCCAGTGTCCCTAGACGTTGAGTAATTGCCATGGCTTAAGTCCTAAGCTGAATCCTGGTCGCTCCGGACCCTTGTCGAGT
Organism: Allium cepa; assembly: GCA_030765085.1. Classification (NCBI taxonomy): domain Eukaryota; kingdom Viridiplantae; phylum Streptophyta; class Magnoliopsida; order Asparagales; family Amaryllidaceae; genus Allium; species Allium cepa. The sequence continues at coordinate 474,725,293 of CM060929.1, forward strand.
ATAGTCCATACTCGACGACCTGAAATAGTAACCGATAGTATGGGGCTTAAGTCCTAGGCCGAATCCTGGTCTCTTCGGAGCCTTGCTGAGCATTGTCCATACTCGACGACCTGAAATAGTAACCGATAACATGGGGCCTAAGTCCTGAGCCGATTCCTAGTCTCTCTGGACCCTTGCCGAGCATTGTCCATACTCGATGACCTGAAATAGTAACCGATAACATGGGGCCTAAGTTCTAGGCCGAATCTTGGTCTCTCTAGACCCTTTCCGAGCATAGTCCATGCTCAACGACCTTTTAGCCAAAATCCAAAGGAAGATCAGATTAAAATCCAATCCAAAATCCAAATCCAACCAGAAAATCAGAAATCCATATCAAAAATCCAAACTAAAAAACAAGAAAAACAGGGAGTTCAAACCAAACTCCAAAACCAAACCAGAAAAAGCAAATGTTCAAGTCAAAGGGAAAAAGTAGATTTCGCAAACCGAGGCATCTCGGTAAACCATTATCTCAGAGCATGCCTGATGGTTATCTCCGACCCCATACATGGGTAAGTGATTTAGCTGATTGCCCAGAGTTTTTACTTATTTCAAACCATCAAGATTGGTTGATGACCAACCGACCACCATTTCTCGGCCTCATGCCCTCATCGTTCAAGGTAGACGGTGGTTGCTCCTGTTCCGCCGGTGTATTCTGAGTTTCAACATATTGTCGCAACTGACCATTCCTAACATGCTCCTCGGTTACGTCCTTCAAATGTCGGCAGCTGTTAGTATCATGCCCGTCCAGGTCATGAAAAAGACAGTGCCTTCCTGATGCCCTTTCGCATTCTGAGGGCACCCTCCTTGCCGGCCTTTGATACGGAAGGCGATCTCTATTATCCAAGAATATCCGTTCCAATGTTGCATTTAGTCCTGTGTAAGTGGAAAACTTTGGTTCTCCCCAGCGCTTCTTTTTCCCTTTATCCTTGTCCTTACCCGAGCTTTCGTCGGCTAGTCCTTCATCCTTAACCAGGTTTACTTCCTTTGACCACATGTCTAAACATGCATCTTTTTGTCGAAGAAATCTCTCAGCTTCATGGAAGAATTTCCCAAGATCCAACGGTGGGTCCCGTATCCATGATACTTTGAAATCCGAATTATCTCTGACTCCTGATACCGCAGCCATCAGAACCATTGATGGACTCAGCCTATCTACCGAAGCAACTGCTGCATTAAACCGAGTTAAGAATGTCCTGAGTGATTCATCCGCCCCCTATTTAACCGACATCAACGTCATCCGTTCTTCGGCCTTTTTATGTGAACTCGAAACTAACTTAAGAACCTGTCCACCAGTTCCGTCCATGTTCCAATGGATCCATCCTCTAGCTGCCTGAACCAGATGGCAGCTATATTAGCCAAGTACATGGGAAAACATCGGGCCATAACCTCCTATGTTGCCCCCAACACTTCCATATCTCTAGTGTACCTCATCAAGTGGTTAGTTGGATCCGTCTTCCCATTGTACGCTTCCAAAGTGGGAAGTTTGAAATCGGGCGGATTTCTAGCCGTCCTGATGTTTCGGGTAAACGGACTTTTGTTGACTTCCTCTGAATCCCTATTTGTCAGACCTCCACGAATAGTCCGCCTAATAATGTCATCCAATCAGCATTTCCAACTAAGGGTTGCCCCTTATCCATGTTTCCAGGCTGCCCTCCAAGTCCCCGAGGAAATTCTGGCACGTATTCCTCATCACGTACTCATGTATTCCTATTGGCGTCGGGCCACATAGCATCATCCAGTATCCCTCCATGAACTTGTCCAGCATTACCTGGTGGTGTGCCCCCGAGTCTTGATCCATCCAGATTGTTAGTTGTTTGTTGATTGGGAGTTGCCTCCTGCTGAATCACTCCATCCACCTGCTGGTTGAGTTCCTCTGGTCCAGTTCCAAGAACTTGAGCATTTGTAGTTCCTGGTTGTCCGAATTGCCTAAGAAGAGCCTGCATCATCTCCTTTTGCCCTTTCAACATCTGCTTCTACACAGAATTCATCATAACCTGCATCTCGTCCCGAGTTATGTAGACGGATGCATGATCCTCTCCAGATCCGGAAGAGGCCGCTTGACTTCCTTCCTAATTGCTATGTTAGCACCAAAAATGGTTACTAACATCCAAATCCAGATGAAAGCACCAAATAATGGTCACAACTCACATATAGAATATATGTAGAGAGTAATAATTTTAAGAACAGTCCAAATTAAAATGAAAGCAGTAAAGAACAACAGATTTTATACTGGTTCGGCTAACTCCGGCCTACATCCACTCCAGAAGTTTTCTTTTTATTGCCGTAATAATCAGTTACAGTTACAAAATAGCAGAGTAATATCAGCCTTAAAAAATAGAAAGCGAGAGAGCCAGAAGAAGAAGATCCCTTTTATGAACCACCGCGTGCTGTATTTATAGGCAAATCCTGAGTTGTTTGGCTTTCTGCATGGTGTAGGCCCATCAAGACCTTTCACCGAGCCACATACCTCTATAATGCCGAGCCACATACCTCCACAATGCCGAGCCACGTACCTCCACAATGCCGAGCCACGTACCTCCACAATGCCGAGCCATCTCACCAATTCCGAATGACCCTGTCCTTACCAATGCCGAACGAGGTTCGATGCCGAACAACATCCAATGCCAAGCGACTTCCAATGCCGAGCAAGGTACGATGCCGAACGACAACCAATGCCGAGCGACTTCCAATGCCGAACGAGGTATAATGCCAAATGACATCCAATGCCGAGAAACTCACGATGCCGATCGGCGTCCAATGCCAAATGATGTCCAATGCCAAATGATGCCTAGCGCTGAGCAGCATCCCATGCCGAGCCACACCTTCTGCCGAGCGACGACCAATGCCGAGCCACTCCTTATGCCAAGCGGCAAGCAATGCCGAACCATGCCTTATGCCGAGCGACAACCAATATCAAATCACCCTGCTCTCTCCTCAGTGCCGAGCCATGCATATCGAACCTATTCTTGACCGACTGTCTATCCATCCAGCTAGTTCCAGTCAATCGTATTCTAGTTTCGACAAATGAATAATCGATTTGGTTAAATCCGCATGTCCATGGCCTTGTAAAAAGGCGGCTTAACAATATTAAATATAAATAAAATTTTAATACATAGATATACACACAGATATATATATATATATATATATATATTATAAAGAAAAAGTGTGTGTGTTTGGATAATATATTTGCATATTGGATGAGCTATCATGTCCATTGCGATGTAGATACCAACATCTATACATGGACATGTTATACCTTGCATGAATTGATATGTTATAGGTGCATACACCTATATATGTGTATATGATATACATATATATTTTAATATAACATAAATTTAATAATACAACTTCACTTTATAAATTTAATAAAGTAAAATATTTTATTTAAACAAAAATTAAAAATATTCTAAATAAATTGGACTTTATATGCCTAATAAACATCCAATAGGGTAAAAAATGTGAAACTCACTTATAACTTACATTGCTGGCTGGCTTAGTTCCAACAACTGTATAGTTAGAGCATATCCAACATTGAGTCTGGAGATTACGATTATGTAATCCAAAACTCAGATCAGCTTCAAATAGTCTATTATGATCCACAATATTATGTAATCGAGACCAATTTGATTGTAAATCTGTAATCAAAGCTAGATGCATAGTAAACAAGTTCCCGCCTTATAGGTGCCTGTTTAACAGCGCCTAAGTTGAGCAACTATTTAACAAGTGTCCAACTTGTTTGGCACTTTTTAAATAGGTGCCTATATTAGGTAGCTTAATGGCTAGTTTCTATCTCTCATATAAACACACTTAATTCAAATCATTTCCACACTATAAAATTCTACATTATAATTTTATCATATTCTACCACTCTCAAAAATGGTTTTTGACTTTGGTTATTTTGATCCGCTAATACAAACCATGACATTTGATAATTTCAATTTCAATGATGAAAGCTCGCAAATCGAAATGCTATTAAACTGCATGCCATCGGGACGAGAAAATCAGAAGAAAATTACAACCTTTGGCTTCATTTCTCCCATAAGGGGAAATGATCAATCTACTGCACATTTTGATGCAAGATAATATACAACCACAAAGCGAAGCATCCAGAAAGAAGATGTTCACCTTTATCGCTAAAGAATCGCAAGTGAAATATTAATCGTCAAAACTAGGTCTTCAAATCCAAGTGTAAAAAATTAATCTAGCAAACATAGGTGGCACGGGTGATGGTCATTCCATAGTGTAACAATCTATCCTTCGTAATACCTTAAATCAACGTCGAAAGACAACATCTGATTTCTGAATACTGCAAAAGACAGTTTGTCATGGTAAAATTAAAACAAAACATTATACCAAGAAATATCGATGGAATCTCATGGCGAAGTAATAATATATATCGAATATACATAAAGGGAATAGGATGAACAATATATAAAAGACTATACCTGTGGAAGTAGCTAATAAACAAAAATATCAATATAGAAAGTGAGAATAGAATATCTAATGCAACAATTCTCATATATAAATAAAATGTCTTCCATGTACCGCTATAATATCAAGTATGCATATCCAAAAATATCAACTTTGCCTCTAAAGTGCTCCAGTTGTCCTGAAAGCGTATCCTCGAAAGCGCCTGGCTACTAAACTGCTCAATCAAGTACCCGAGAGTTATCATGACATAAACAAACAAAGACAATATGTGGATTAGATATGAAGCCTAATGTGAGAAGAACCATCTCAAAATATTGTATATAAAAACTATATACAAACAAACATGAAACTACTAAAGCACAGTCGGTCCTCTCCAGAAACATGGATTTGGGATAATCTGAGTTGGCCATAAAACTTCTCCCAAAGATAGAGAGTCATACCATAACTTGCTCTTCTGCTGTAATGAATGAGTCAGCACAACTTATATAATGTGATAGATACGTACAAGTATACTAGAACAAAGGTAACCCAACATACAAAGGGAGCGTAATATAAATAACATAAAATAGGTCTAATACATAATATATAATAATAATAATAATCAACCAACTAATATAACACACACAATCATAATGATAAGCGACAATCATATAATACAAATTGATTCCCATAATTAATGATGAGTAGAGTCCGTTATGGACATCTAACATGATATAATGATTCAAGTCGAGGGTCCAAGTAAGTAGAGTTAGTACCGAATTGCACCATTGATCCCGAGCCGCCTACAATGTGATCGATTCATATAGATCCCATAGTATCCCTCATTGAGCATAGGTGAACTATGGCATACTCTTTATACTGGAAACCTAGTCCCTAAAATAAATAGAATTGGTATCGAATTGTACCATAGATCTCAAGTCACATCTAGTGTGATCAAACTCATGTAGATCTCATAGTGTCCTTCGTCGAGCATAGGTGACATATGATCTATATGGATCTCACTGTACCCCAAATCAAGCGCAAGTGATAAATGATCCACTAGTAGATGATCGTCATCATCTATCCCTTCCTAGTCATCGTGGATTTCTCAACTAACTTGCAAATGCCTCTATCAAAAAGAGAATGACGGTGGTATCCCATATAATGCGCTATCCAGACTACAAAAGAATACCTATGTCGTACAAATATATGTATACATCAAATATAACATCACGTAATCATGTATGCCTATCATGAATGAAGATCAATATCACATCATCTTCTATCTATATGAATGGTCACCATTCAAAGACCAATAATATATATAGCCACTAATAGAAGACTAATACAATGTACGGTCATAAACATAAGATCAATACCTATAACACCCTTAATTTTTAATAATATTATTCAGGAGATTTAATTAGATAAATTAAATAGAATGATGTAAATATTAGAGTGATAATGGGATTGAGATTTAAAAATAACTAGAGGCCGGGCTTAATTAAATAGATGGGCTTATGAATGGTTTTATTTGTTAATTAATTAATGCAAGGGTATTATGGGGTAATTGCCGCACCTTATAATCTCGTTTCCACATTCTTTTTCGTGTTCATTTTCTCAAAATACAAAAGGTGAACAAAAAGAAGAGAAAAGCTGACCATTAATTAGGAGGAAAAGAAGAGAAATTCGTCTAAAAGCAAGGAAATCAAGCTAGGAGAGTTAATCGAGGATCAAATCTCAAATTTCTTATCATAATCAAGGTGAATAATAATCAAAACCATCTTTTTTGTTTCTATGATTATTTTATTTTTGGGTTTAAGTTTAAATCCAATATGATAATTTTTGATGATGATATGCTCGGATTTTAAGGTAGGTTTGATTCAAACAAGGTTGTTCGATGATTGTTCTATTCGGTTTTTATGGAAAAATATACTTCTTGATTTCGAATTGCCATGAGTAATTTATATGTTATGTAAAAGTTATTTAGGAGATGGTTTGTAATTTTTATAATTTTTCAAGCAATGGATAATTTATTATGAATTTTAAAAGGAAAATACGAAAATATTGGGTTTATAAATTAATTTTAGAAATTATATGAAGAATTTGGTGCTAAAATTTATATGTATTAGGAAAAATATTAATAGTGAATTTCTGTGATTTTTGAGGATTTTTCCTAAGTGATTTACTATGGAAATTAAATTATTTTAGGAGGACTTAAATGATTTAATTGTTTTTCTTAATGGAAGGACTAATTTGTTAAATTAATCTTTATTTAGATATGAAATTATGCAGTAGTTTTATTTTAAGAAAGAATTTGAAAAGTTTGTGAAAACCAATTAAATGTTTACAAATAGTCAAGTTAGTTAAAAAGCATTTACTTTAAAAGGCATTAAAACAGTCTTTACCTAGAAATTATGTTTCGCCTCTTTTAGTAGTACCTTTCGACCCTATGCTTCCACCTCAACAAAGTCGAAACCAATACATAGGATATCAAAATGTTGGTACGTAGTGGAGTAGAGAAAGACGGAAGGCATAGTGTCGAAACCAATGCTTTCGAAGGGGTCGAAGCATTTGTTTTACTCTTAAAAGGTCTGCGCTTGCCTTTTTTTTAAAAGAATGTTTTCGAAGAGGTCGAAACCCCTTCAATGTAGCTCTCGAAGAAGTTGGTTTCGAATATATATCCGCCTTTTATTTAAAGTGAACTTTTGAAAGAGTTGCCTTGTTTTCAAATCAAAGCTTTCAATAGTGTAGTTTCAACCCAATCGAGACCCTACTACCGACCCTATGTCTTTCGGATGTATTGAAGTCATCAATGCTTTCGAAAGGTAGTTTTTTTTTTGTTATATTATGCCGCTTCCTAAAGTTTTTGAAAGGGTTAATGGTTTCGAAGGCAATGGCTTCGAAAGGATTGCCTTCAAAAGGGGTTTCGAAGCTAACCATCAAATGTTTTACTTAAACGATAAGTACTTTCAAAAGGATGGTCCAAAGCCATCGTTTTTTCCCCAATCATTTTTATTAAAAGGTTATTTGTTTCGAAAGAGATACTTTCTTTTATATTTACTTAGACCCAAAAGATATTTTCAAAATAAATCCAATGATTTCGAAAGGGATACTTTCAAAAGGTTTCGAAAGGGGTACTCTCAATGATTTCGAAGCTATGCTTCTAAAAGTTAATAAGTAATGCTTTAATACTTTCCAAAGATATGTTTTGATGGTTTCGAAAGCAATGATTTTAAGTGTTTCGAAAGGCATATACTATTGTTTTGAAAAGAAGATTTAAATGCTTTCGAATGATGTTATCCAATGTTTTGAAAGTAAAATTTAAAGGTTTCAAAAGCCATAGTTTTCAAAACAATGAACCTAATCTCATTTTTAAAGGAAAAACCATGGCATACAAAGGATTTTTAAAATGGCTTTTAGGTATGAAGTTTTTGAAGAAGCTTTTCTTGATAAAATAATAGGTTAAAGGGATTAACCATGTTTCATATGAAAATGATTTCAAGGATATTAAACCGTATGAGTTGGTATTATTATGTTTGCTTCTTCTAATATACATATTCACTTTAAAATGGACCCATAACATTATTTTAGGGAAATGGTAGAATAACTAGCTAGGTTGACCCATTAGTGAATATAAATTGAGTTAACTCCTAACTGACTAGAATTGCATCCAGAAGGTCAGGAAGACTAGAATATAGGATGTCTAAATACTAATTAAAGAAGTTGTCAGATAGACGGGTTTATAGTAAACCCATGACTATGTTTAGGAAGATTTTCTGGTAGAGGCCAATATGTTCATAGTAAACCCATAAAAACTATGATTTAGAAAAAGTTATTGGTAGGGGCCAATATGTTTGTAGTGAACGCATGAAAACTATATCTGTATTAAGTTATTGACAGATTCAATAGGTTCCTAGTCAACCCGTAAAAATTAGGATAAGAGGGAAGTTATTGGAGATACCAATAGGTTCAGGGATAACCTATGGAATCATTAAATGAAGATATTGGCAGGGGCCAATAGGTTCTAGTGATCTCATGAAAACTATGAAATTGGATAGGGAGTCCATAAGTTTTAAACAGGTTATTAGTTAGCCCGTGAAAACTAATAGGTTAATAGTGACCTTAGAAACAATAACTAAGATGGACAGTCAAATGAATAGGGATGGAAAATCCAGAATTGATTTACTTGTTTACATATAATCATAATATTTTGAATTGGTATGTTTTAACCATTGTGGATGCAGGAGCACAGTATATAGTTTTATAAAGTTTTGGATAAGATATTAGTAAGGGGAAAACCCGTTTCGCTAAGTGGTGTGGTCTCACTAGATATCTAAATGGTTTGAGATTGTAGATTATTATTCATACCAAGCTTTATGTCTGACTCGAAGTTTATGTTTTTCCCTTCTCGGGCGCTCAATTAACTCTGAGTAGTTTGAGAGTTAAGGTTTTCAGATACTTCATTAGGCGAATAAGCTTCTGGAGACGTGTAGGAGGCAAGCTATATAATAACATTTCTTTTCTATTTTGATTCTGCTGTGTTTTGTTGTAAAGATAAAGTTGTTTAATTGTTTAGTTATATACTCTGATCATCCAAGAGGGAATCTTTATATGTCGCTCTTGGCGTATGTTGTAATAATGATATTTTCTCTAAACGTGTTCTTGAATATGGGATTATGTAATGAATGTTGAAATGATTTGAAATGGAATGTGAAAGTGTTTGATGATTTTAAATTTTTTCCATATCTTTGTGTTTCTGTTATATCAATGTATCTAACATTACCGTATTTGGTCGTTGAGGATTAATAACTATGGATAACTACAACATCCATGGCCACTAGTTTTGGTCCTCCAAGTGGGGGATGTTACAATACCACTCCTCAAAACATATGTACCTTAACGTCAAATCCAACAGGTACGAACTTACATTGCTCAATCGTATATGCTCACTAGACGGGATTGTGGAACAAATCATTTTACATTGCATTCGAATCTCGAGCTTGCTCACTAGATTTTGTTGATCAGGAGCATATGAGTTTTATCATAGACTTGGACTATATTGCTACCAAGTAATGTCATTTAGTTTGAAAACCATTGGAGCTAACTAGCATTTGATTAACAAGATGATTGCGAAACAAATCGAATGAACAATGGTAATTGGTGTGGATGATATGCTAGTTAAGTCAAAGAGATCAATGGACCAAATTGGAAACTTATCGAAATTGTTCAACATGCTCTAAAAGTACAAAATGAGAATAAATCCACTAAATTGGCAACATATCGAAATTGTTCAACATGCTCGAAAAGTACAAAATGAGAATAAATCCATTACAATATTCTTTTAGATTTGCATTTAGAAAGTTTTGAGGGTTCATCGAGAACCATTAAGGCATTGAAGCTATCGTGGCATTGAGACATGTTACACCCATTGGACTAGAAGGATAATGCAGAGCTTGAATGGCAAGGTTGCCGCTTTGAGTAGGTTTATCTCGAAAGCAATCGACAAGTGTATACCCTTCTTTGATGCTCTCAAGGTGGAAAAGGGGAAGTTTCGATGGACTAGTAAATTTGAAGCTTCCCTTCAACAACTATTAGAACATCTCTGGAAACCACCGATCCTATCGAAACCTTTAGGATGAGATAATCTATTCATCTACCTAGCGGTATTGACTCACAAATTGAGTGCAACATTGGTGTGCGAGGATGGAAAGATCCAAAGTTGTAACATTAAATCAAAAAATGATTTATATGTGCTGAAAAGCGTTATCCTAAATTAGAGAAGCTAGCCTATTATTACTAAAAGCATCGATGATGTTGCGACCATACTTCCTGGCTTATCCAATAGGAGTGTTGACGGATTAGCCTCTTAGGCAAATATTGCGTTGCTCTAGGACTTTGAGATGATTATTCAAGTGGAACATTGAGATGAATTTGTATGAAATTACTTATTATTCGAGAAAGACGATTCGTGGATATTCTTTGGCGGACTTCATTGTTGAATTTACTATCCAGGATGGCAAAATTAAAGAGAAGATGGTCGAACTTTCTTAATGAAGCTGTTTTTGGATGGTTGGAGTGCGAACACCACACATATTTAGTAACTCACAGCTGGTGGTTCGCCAAGTGAGGAAAAAACTTCGGGCTAAAGGAAACACAATGGTGCTCTCCATTTCACTTAACTCCTCTTCAATCTCCGTCAATTTTTAACCTTATCGCCGACCGCTCCAATCACTGCCACACATGGCAGTGCCATCATAGACCTAATCTCCATCTTGCCACTAGTTCAATGGATCCGACCTCGTCGCCTAACATAGCCCCAAGCTCCTGGAATCAAGGTTGACCTGAAACCTATTAATGTGACCCATTCAGATATTTGGAAAGAGAAAGAATGAGTGGAGTGGTAAAAGCTTCTGCACGTTTAGTGTATGTTTTAGTATGTATAATTTATTTAATGTCTTAAAAAATCGCCACATGTTTCGAGTCGTACGATCACACGATACTGGTCGGCAAACATTATCTCATTTCTTCTGTTTCGATGGTATAAATTTCATCCCTATTCGGGATAGTGCTCCATGATGCTAATTTCATGCAATTCAAGGTTATTTTGGTCATCGGGTAGTCCGATTTCAAAAATTCTTCAACCATACATCTCATAACGAAGTCACCATCTCATAAACACAAGCCCATCAATTGAGATTTCACTGGACCTGATTATGCATGTAATTTTGCAAAATACATATAATAACACATAAATCGTAAAAATACATGACCCTTGTGCAGTTAAAGCACCTAGCAATTCCATAGATGTAGATGTGCAAAAAGCTATAGCGGAAATAAAGTTGGGATATAGCGGAAAATAGCGAAGGTGCAAAAACCTTTATTAAATATAAAACCAAATCTTTAAAGTTAATTTATTCTCACATCATTTGTGTAGGAAAATGAAATATTGTTTAATTTTATATAACATACTCGAAGAATATCATGATTTATACAGCCTAGATTTGGTGACTACAATCGATTTCTAACTTACATTGAGCACTAATGCCTTAAAATTAGGTATTTACCCCAACTGTATTGATTTGTTTTAAATGAGAACTATTCAAATTAATTTTGGTAAAATAGGTGCTAAAGAGCCTTGATTTAACGGGTGCAGCTGAAAATAGCTGGACTTAAAGTAGATCTATTGTTTAACAACGTTATACTGAAAAAATATAGCGGTCGAAGAGTGCTATTCGATATACCGGGAATTGTGTTGCGCTTTAGCAGGGCTTTAACTGCACAGCGTGACCCTTAAAATAACGATATTTGTACTCATTTTGATTCTAGCGTTGATCTGAGCTCAATGGAAATATTCACGAGTCCTAATTCGACCATATGCATAAAGTCGGATTTTGGACCTTCAATTAATTAACGAAGCAATATTAAAATTAATTTTTTGATTATCCAATCACTAAAATGCAAGTTGTTACACGTAGTATGCATTTATTTTTTGATTTCTATCGTATCATAACATTCATAAAACTTGAATCAGTATATTTTTAATTTTTTTAAGAAAAAGTAGCAAATAAGCTTTTCATACAAGTTTTTGTTCCACAATGTGAATGCTCATTAGCATCAATTCATGCATTACTGCAATTTACTCATTCAACGTAAAAAAAAGTTACACCGTCAAGTATAAAGATCATGCAAGGGCTTCAAAGCAACAAAGGGAATAAAAAATCCAGAAAAAATGGTAGACTACAAGTCCAGGCAAATCTCAAAAAAGTTATGATGTACCTATAGATGAATCTAATTTTACGACTAATGATCATTTCACTGGATCAGTAAAAATTACTAAAAAGATGCAAAGTTCGATGTCTAGTTGGATTCATTAATTTTTGACGCTCAAGAGAGATATAATCACATTATGATAGAAAGACATATTGACATTGCTGAAAAAAAGGCGATGAAGAATTTGCTTGAGATCAAGTTCTAAAAGGAGGTAGACCAAATTATGTTCATATATACGAAAGGTATGAATCGGGGGAAACTAAAAAATGAGCGTAAGCCAAAAACAAGTTTTGAAAAATGTACTTGCTGAGGAAAAATATGAACGAAGGGGAGTGATGGTTTACGTTTTGTGTTTTAATGTATTTGATGCTTGAGTCAATTAGAGAACTTGTATTACCATCTTTTTATTTGAAATCGAGTTATAAAAATTAGTAATTTTTTATTTCCTTATTTTTACTATTTTATAATATGACATAATTTAAAATTTTAAAAATTTAAAAACTAGTAAACTTGTTAAATCACGAAACCAAAATTGAGTCAGTATGCTATAAATATGGTAAATTAATAACCAGTAAATACGTTATAAATTTTAAACAAATAAACTATATAACTTTAAAATTTTAAAAGATACGTACATATGTTTTAGAAATATGTTATAGTAAAAAATTTATTAGATGCCTAGACAGACATTTAGGCACCTGTTAAGTAGGCTTCTAGTAACCAAAACTGTTAGGACAACAACTCGTAACCGAGTCTGCAAATTACGTAATGTTAATTCATAACTCATAAACTATTGGAGGTGTTCTTGGTAAGTATTACTACAAAAAAGTTTATAGGAATGTAGATCATTTACGTGGCACAAAATCACTCCGCTTAGCATTGACTCACATGAAGACATTTGAAACTAGATCATTTAATGCAATTTGCCATATGTAGACAGAAGACAATTTGGGAAGCCAGTGTTTTGGGTGATTTTTGCCCCAACAAGCTCAGGAATAAGGGGTGCTCTTTGCAAAGCGATGGAGCATACGAAAGGGACATTATGAATGAGACATGAACTGGGAGAGTTCAACGAAAGTGGAATGCATTTTTGTATCGAGGAGGTGGCAGCGAAAGACACAACATAAAAGGAATGAAAATGGGGCTAAACCAGCCAATTTTCTAGAAGTAACACATAGTGCGCGGTACCAGATGCGTCGAGCACGAGCCACGTTAAATGTGGACATTCCATATTTCTAGTGTTTCATCAACTAGCTAAAATGGTTGTTGCCCAGTTTAGAACAACAGACGCATCAGATATTCAAACTGGATAGTTTGATGCATGCAAATGCACCCTAATTAGGTTGTCTCATACTTAACACCAATGGTTCTGTAGAAGCCTGTAATTATCATCAAGGTGTAGGTTAGATAGATGCTAGCGAGTTTTGTTTAAGTACACAGTTATAGAAACTATAACCATGTATTAAAGCTTGCTTGGTTTTTCCATATTTGATTAGGGATTGGATATAAAGTACTTACTTATTGAGTCTTGATCTAACTTATATCTGGTATTACGTTCGACTTATTGAGGTTACGTCGAATACGTCCTCCTCGATCGTTAGGAGTAGGGAATGTAAACACTTTCCATTAAACCGTCGACATAACTTATATATCAGATATATTCGATAAGTCTGACGTATCTCCCATTACTCGATTTTCTTAAGCGTCTTCATTGTCCTTGAACGTCCTAAGTCACAACTCTCCTCTGATTGATAGCCCAACTCATTCCGAAAACTCAATCAAATCTTTTAAATTTGTTTCCCATTACTCCACTACTTATGCTTTTTCTTGAAAGGTGGAACACCATCTCCATTAATTTGGGTGCATTCGACGGGATGAAATTACCTAGTCCTAATTTTCTTGTCTTGGTGTGCCTAGCCAATCAGAACATAAGGATATGTACAATAAAGTATTTCCTCTCTCCTAGTGAAGATGTTATCTGCAAAATTCGTAAAAAAAAGCTTGCGTTCTGCTTGGCTGGGCACGTCAGGACAGAGGATGTTGGAATTAGGTGATTTCCTTTGGCATTCGATTTGCTCAACTCAAAATAGTTGCAAACAAGGCACGTGCATGCAAATAAATTTTAGAATGTAGAACGCCTAACGGTGTGCAAACTTTAGTAAAAACAAAATAAACCAACCGAACCAGTTTACTTCAGTCGATTTGGTTTGATTTTGAATTTAGATTGGTTTATTATTGACCCGTAAAATAATTTAGTCCGGCTATTGGTTTAAACAAATTAATTGAACTTTATTAGATTGTTAAAATTACTAAAAAGAATTATCGATTTTTTTAGATTAGTTTAGTTACCTAAATAAAATTTATTTTTCATCTATTTGTCCAAATTACTATTAAAAAGCCAAAAATATCAAATGAAAATACTTTAATAATATATTGATGTTATATTTTAAGGTATAATGATTAGTAAAAATATAAAATGTGAAATATATTTAGTACAGTTAAATCGGATAACCAACCAAAAGAACCAAACTCAATTCGGTCAACTTAGTTTAGTTTTTATTTTATTGGTTTTAGTTTGGTTTAACAATTTTCATCATTGGAACAACCAAACCAACAAAACGCTCATCACTAGGAACCTCCCTTCCTTTTTTATATACATTTAACACCAGTGACTAAAGGATTGAGTGTGGTGAATATAAAATTATACCGTATTCAACATTTTTCATTGAATTAATAGTATTGAGGTGATAGTGTTGCTAGGATTTGTTGTTATTTTGATTTAGGTGGTACTTCATACCATTTGTATTAGTCGAATAATGCCAACCAGAATAATTTTACATTCTCATCATTATAACCCGACGAATTGAACATTAGGCAAATCCATATAACCTACTAACTTCGCTGAGGCAGCTAGACAATACTATGGTCACGTGAGAAAAGGTACATCCTATTTCTTTGGGAAATTAAGAATGCTTTTAGTAGATATCCCAATATGACTCCTTGTAAAATTTTAAATAGGCAAATTTTTATACAGAGGAAAAGGAAGAAAAAATAACTTAAAAATAGTAAACTTAGCAATAAACATGTAGAACATTATCCAAATATCTATTAGATAATAGTAACAAGAAACGAGTTACAGGTCCGTATTTTTGATATTGTTATAAGAAAAGTCTCTGTATATATAAGTATGTAAATTTAGTCCCTATTTTTTGAAAAATAGTAAAAACGCAAGGTGCTTTGCACTTTTCTGACAGAAAATGCAAACTAACTTGCAACTTTTATCAGAAAAGCGCAAGCTAGTTTGCGCTTCTTTATTTTGAAATTTTCAAAAAAAAAAATTGAAAAGCACAAGTTAACTTGCACTTTTATAAGAAAGGCGCTAGATAGTTTGCGCTTTCTGATTTACAGAAAACAGTGACTTAATTTACATACTTATTATCATAGGGACTTTTCTTACAACAACATCGAAAATAGGGACCTTCGGTGCAAAGCCCCTAATAGTAAAGCACAATAATTCTCTGTTCTCCTATTAATTTTAATAATGTCTACTCTTTCTTTGACTCTCTCTAAATATTTTATTTTCGATTCCTTATACTTTATATCACTATTGTAATTATTACAAAGTTTTACTGGTTATCATTTTACATTAAACGTCCACGTTTAATAATTTTTATAATAATTTACAAAATTTTCACAAGTTGTATTAACTTATTTTACATTCAAGTCCATATATTTAAATTAATTACGTGATCTAAAATTTTAATAGTTTCAATTAACTAATAATTTTTTTTGATTTAGCAAGTCCAAAAATGATTTTTTAACATCGCAGTTGTATTGAAAAATTTTGTAAAACTAATGTTTTTTGTTCCAGGCCATATAACTTGAAAATTTCATAAATATATAAAAACTATCTTTAATTCTTTTACATTATTCTACAATCAAGTTTACATGATTTATTTCTATCTAAAGTTAGTAATTTACTATAATTGTAAAGTTGGTATTTCATTACAAACATATACGCAATAAATTTTTTTAAAAAAAATAGGCATATTATTCAAACATATGCAATGTTTTGTTTTCTTTTTAAATTGGTATATCAAGGAAATTCTTTGGATTAAAAATTTATTTTTGCTAAGAATGACATTAAATTATCGATAAGTGATGAATATTTAGTTTGCAATTTAGAGAAAAAAAATGAATTTTTAGTTAATATGATCTGTAAAAATGTTAAATTTTAATCATTTATATTTATAATTTATGATAATCAATGTATAAAATGTAGTATTCTGATTAGAATTTTATTTTATTATATTTTTGAAGCAAATGTTGATTATTTTTGAAAATTTTATTATAAAATAGAGCTATTGAGGTATAAAACAATGATTCAAAGACCAAGTTATTACTTTTACATGGTTAAAATATAACACTACAATTCTAACATTTCTTTTAGTCATTAAATAAATATTTTGTTTATCACTTTGAGCCTTTTGATTATATTAACTGCAAGGGCTTTAGGTATAAAAAATATACTAATTCATTACTGTTACGTTTTAAATTTTAGGTATTTTGTCATTTTCTCAAATAATATTTGAATATATAATTCATCTTTTAAACAAATGTGCTAAAAGTTAAATATTAATTTCAAAATCTATGTAGTTAAATATATATCCGTTGAAATTTATTAAAATGTAATTTTTAAAATTAAATAAGAATATCAACTTTCGTTTATTTTCTTAACAAATATATATTAAATGTTAAAAAATAATAAACCTGTATCTATCTCATTATTCTCTACAAAAACGAAGAAAAAAAAATTCTACAAATATTAAAATACATAAATCATATAACAAAAACTCCATACTTAGAAGATAATAATTTTGTACATGACTCATTATAACAAATTCACCATATATATTTTACATAATGAATTCATTCTTTAAAAGTATTTGTAAAGTTATTTTTTTATTTAAATATTCTTTCTGCAACGTACGTATTTTCAAATTTCGGTACCATAATAACGTATAGGCAATGAGTTTGGATCAAACGAATTTTTATATTTTAGATCCACAAAACTAATTTTTGGGCCGAGGTAAGTAAGAGTGGAGACAAAGAAACAAAAGCCAATAAATTATCTTTTTGTTATTAAATTACTTGGGCCTAAAGCTGAGCAACATGAATGGAGTTTATTTGATTTCTTCTCGTTCTGTTTTTGGTATTTACGTGGAAGTAAAGTTTCGATTTGTTTATATAAGCTGACCACGTTTTCTTTTCGTTGACATGGCCAAACCGATAATCAAGGCAGAACTAGCAATACAAAAATATAAGATGATAGTTACAATCCGAGATACACAGTCAATATTTTAGTATGTGTTTCACTAAATTAAATTAGAAATAAAGCTCACCAATAAACCACATCAATATAAAAATGCGAACATGTTTAAAACATGTGATCCTTTTAAGGATACGATGATCAACTTGTCATTCCTACTAGATAAAGAGATAAGAGTCTAGAAATAGACGACTAATTCCTCGTCATATATTAGAAACCATCACACTTAACCTCCCAATTCTTTCAACCAAAACAAATTTAGACACGTAACTTAGTTTACAACAGAAGAATGATTATATATGTAGAAGCTCTCTTACGTTTGCTTCCATATCTCAAAACATAACCCTTGCAAACTCTTGGTAATACAATTGAAACAAGCAATGTCTGTGTATGAATACATTTCAGAGGGAAATATATGGGTGAAGCTGTGCATGTTTGTGGTGGTTCAAGCTCTAGTATACATGATCCTAACCAATTCATCCAATCTATTCTCTGCAGACAGTAAGATGATGAGATCGGTTAGTTTCAGGCCTGCACGGTCGGTGAGTATCCGTCGCATGCTGGCTCTTCTCTCTGATATGCCCCCTGGCGGAGAAGAAGCTTCCCTTTCCCAAGCTTCTGCTTCCTTGGATACAAACAAGTCCTTTTAAGCTATTTCTTTTATTCTCAAGATTATTTTTAATGTGTATTAAGACTCCTGTTCTGAGGACTTTGATGCCTTTCTTGTTTTGGATTTCGAGGTATTATGTCATTTGTTTTATTGATTGATTTGTTAAACCTGTAATTCTCAATGTATTTGATGCCTATTTTGTGTATATTGTGTGATTGTATTTCTTGTGGTCATGTAACTATCATGTAGCTACATGAAAAGTCTCCTTTGTGTAAATTTCATTTTTATTGATCACCTTCTAAATTATGTTAAGTTTCATCATTCTTTACTCAGATGTACACAGCTGCACATTAGTGCTACGAGCTGTCACACATGCACTAGAAATGTGGTGTGCTAGTTAACGAGTGTAAGAATCATGCTGTGGCTAGCCATATCTTCAACCCGCCATTGTAACCATACTAATGTCCAACATGTGCGTACTGTTAATGGTAAAATTAGAAGTTTATTATGCATTGTACAATAAATTCAGCAAAATAAATGAATAATTTTTTTTAATATGTTATTATGTATAGTGTTATGTTATATATTATCTTACATATAATGCTATGATCTCAAGTCGATTTCAACATGGCTCTCTCCAACATCAGGTAATCTCAATTATTTAAATTTTACAATGTAATACATGATTAATATACTGATAAATAAATTACTAATTGAATTTGATATATTTTTTATTTATATGATTTATGTTATGTGATTGATGTATTTATACATATGAATATGTTTAATCTTGAAAGTTTCAATTTTTTTATAATTTATTTGACAAATAATTTACTGAATTTATTTAAATAGCATTAAGGTTATGTAATTCATTGTAGTATATGCACTTTAATGTAGAGTATAAGAAGGCGAGGGTGGTGCAGATGGTTATACAATTTTAAAATTTACGTATTTGAAGTAAAAACAAAATTGTGTAATGGACTATGTGCCGAAATTATTGAGAAAATGATTTTAGTTGAATTTGTTATTATTGGTTACGTTTATGATTTTTGTTTTATGTTTAATTTTTATATCTAATTGGAAATTTAATTTTACCATTTTGGTTAATATTAAAGTGGCATGCATATTGAAATTGTCGTTTTTGAAATTATTAGATAAATAAATTAATATTAGTTAACTTGGTTTATTTCAATATGTTAAAAAATTTAATTTCTAGTTAATTCAAAATGTGGATCCAAATGTAAAACAATAAAAATGAATTGAGGAAAACATTGTTAATCTAGGTTGGGATGTTGAGTTTAAGAGGTCTTGCTCTGTCAAAAGAAACTACATTTTATCGGTGTTAACCTTTTACTTTTACAAAATTATATCATAACACACATTCTGAATTTGTGTATTGGTTATTTCGTCATAGATAAGTACCACAATCTTTTATTTTATAAAATTATTATTATAAAATTAGTTTTAGTTTTAGTTATAGTTTTCACAAAGGAAAAAGAAGTTATCTTTATAAACCATATGCATTTATAAAAATTTAAATACAAAAAAAAAAAATATCGTTCGTCAAATAGATAACTCAATTTATGTTAATGATTTACCATAATTTCATAGTACATTAGAATGAAATTACCATAGGTACTGAAAACTGAAGTCCACAAATGATTTCTATAGTTGATTTCTTTAGGAGGATTAATTTAAAGAACAAAAATTTGTATATTTTTAGCCTCAAGGACACGACCTCAATATTTTAACCAAAATGACAGATATTCTCTTAAAAATTAATTATAAGGACAAACATTCCTAAAAAATTATTCATAAGAACAAACATTCTTTAAAAACTGCTACCGAATTAAAAAGTGATACCTAAAAATTGCTACTGGTAACTACAAACTGATACCTAAAAACCGCTATCAATAACTAAAAACCGATATCTTAAGAAAGTTGTCTTTCACGCAAAAATACCAAAGGTCTGTCCTTGAGGCTAAAATGCTGAGAAATTTTTCCCTTGACAATAATTTCCTGATTTCTTTATTGATTTTATTCTTACTTAGTGTTAGCGAATTACCATAAATTTAATAGTATAGAAAGAAGGTTAATTAATATAGCTTTTGAAATTCAAATGAAATAGAATGGAGAAAATATTTTAAAGGTCAATCTTATTTAAAATTCAATAAATAGTTAAAAGTCCATAAAATCATTTGCAAAGCCTGGCCCACGATTGAAGCAGTAAAGTAAGCAAGACAACTTGATTAGAAATTACAGTAGTGTCAAAATTTGAAGCGCTGGGATATAATCGGGAAGGGAACTCTAAGGGTAAAACAACAATTTTGCAAGTGAAAAGAACAATATCTGGACATATGTTGGCCATCTTTCTTGTCCCAAACAATACACCGCCTATCTTTATTATCCCAAAAATCAACAGGAAAACACGACGAAAATTCATCAGAAATCAAAAGGATAATTTTGTGAATCTTTAATCAAACTGAGGGGGGAGGTTCAGATTCACACAAATCTTCTCTACAAGCATAAAATCCATTCATTGAAGGTACTAGCTTCTATCTTTTTCTTAGATTTCCACACTAATACCCATTTTCAATCTTCTATCAATTTACATTCTATACATAAATACTTAATTATTTGTAAAAATCAGACCTTGGTTGCTGTGATTGAGAAGAGAAGGAACCGCTGCTTATACCCAGAAATTGAAATAAACACCACCTTCGGCCAAGTTCATCGGAGTTCAGGGCTGATTTCGCTAGAGGTTATGTTTGGTGATGTCAGGGGTGTGTCCGAGGAAGATGTTGTAGAAACCAAGGCCTAAGGAGTGAGATATTAGGGTGCATCAGCATGTGCATGTTGTGCATGTGCACGCCTGTTACAAGCAGAATTCATGCCAGTTATTATAGTGTATTTGTGCAGTTTATAGCGTTGAGTAATGTATAAATGTGTGGGCTTGTAATTGTGTGAGTATAGCTTGTGTTTAGTTAAATTTGGGTCCGGTTGAGTCATACATTTGTTGAATGAGTTGTATATATAAGTGTTTATGTACTAGTCAGTTTCATTGTTGAGAATTTGAAACCAATTTACCTCATTTTTGTTTCGTTCCAGCTACAATCTTTTGATTATTTTTTTCATTATCGATTCCTTATTACTTCGTTTAATCGGTTACTAGTTACAATCTTAATTCAATTTCTGTTCTTCTCGTTCATTTTACACGCAATTACCATTTCCTGCTGTTACATTTCTTCATTTATACAATTTCAGTTCTTATTTTCTTTCCAGTAGCTTACATTTCCAGTTCCTTTAATTCGTGCAATTTTTTCTTGTTACTCTTAATACTTACTTATCAATTCTAGTTCTTTTCTTGATAATATTTGCATTATATTCTTATTCTACAAATTTTCTTGCAATCTACATAATTTTTGCACCATATTTCCATTAGTGCAATTCATTTTGTCATTCCTGTTTCATTTCCACAACCTCACACCACATTACTACCGGTTCATTATCACTTTCCACCAAAACACTAATCTGCCTTCATATTATCACCCCAATTCATCAAAACAACCCTTCATCTCCACCAGAATCTCACACTTCACAATGAAAATGGCAGCGAATCAACCCACTTCTAATTTGATATCAGAGCAGTCATTTGAGAATGCCCCAAACCCTCAGATCGATCCAAACTTTACCGACAACCAAAACCGAATTCCTTCACATATTCAAAATCAAGAACCAACATGACTTTGATAGGAGGAAATCAATAATAGAACCGCTTCTCTCAAAGATTTGGAGCAGTCTAATAGGGGATTGGAGCAACCTAATCGAGATTTGAATACAAAGTTTGAAAGAGTGCACAATATACTCACCATTTCAGTCCAAGATATTCGGCACATCAAGAACCAGCCCCAGTAATGCTACAACCACCACTCATGCACCACCATGATCCAAATATTCCTCAGCCACCTCCTGCACAATATCAAGATCCTCATCTCCCAAATCCCTACCCAGTGAAAATGCCAGTATTTCCTTAGCCAGCACCTCAACATCCACCAAGAAATCCTGCAAATGGCATATGAAATCATCAAAAATGTAACGATCCTGACTTGACCTTCGAAAATCGGCACCGAATACATTACCTGTATTCGAATGCCGCAGATCCAAACGTCGAATCCAGCTCGCCGGAGCTTATAACACATTAAGTATAACAACACAGCAGAAGCAAAGAATGAATATCATATACAACTCCAATGAATACAATATCCAATGATATACATCAATATCAGAGTGACAAAAATAACAGCAGAAACTAATAGCAATGGTCTCAAATAGAAAGCATAGTCTTCAGAAAAGAACTTCAATATCAGCAATCTCCATCTCCAAATTACCAATTCAGAAATAACTCGAACTCCCAATTAGGATGTACTAAACAAATCCAGGTCAATCTGAATCCAAAGACTGAACCAACTCAAGATAATCTACTAAACCTGACTATCTGAAAAATCCAACTTTAGACTGCCCGTGTGGAAAATTGTGGGCACTCAGAGTTTAGAAAAGAAACAATAAACTCCGGATCAGTCATAGACTGTTATGAGCAAACAAAAACAGTTTTATCTTTCAAACAACAACAAAGGATTTTAAAATATTGAAATCCGCAATGCTTTTTGAAAAATAAAACTGCCATAAGGTCTCCTGCCACACACACAATGCAAGCGCACAATTGGGGGAGATTTCTCCTTATGACAGTCAAAAATACTTGATACACGAAAACCATTTGATATTATTATTAGTGCATAGTGCAGAAAACCTTTCGAAAGTATAATATTAATCTTAGCCAGCATAGACATTTCGTACTATGCCTATTATAGCTACCACGTTAAGTGACAGGTTATACAACTAAAACTGTACAAGGCGCGTATTGTTTCTTTGGATTTCCAACAAACGGTCAGGCTAAGGAACTTCCTTACCGAAATGAGAACGCCTCTGAAAAGACGCCCCCGAGAACCTAACCGGATCTCTGCTAGCACAAGGCCGACGCTATCTCACGCTTTAACCAAGCTATAACATAGGTAACTAACACACAAATATGCTATCCCCGGTCGTTACATACCTATATCCGAGATACCTCTCAACCAACAACCACAAAGCAATAAGTTTGTAGCAACCACATAGGTTAAATATCTGGGCTCCATAGCATGATATCACCTTTTATCCAGAAGGAAATGGACATACCCTAGAGGCGCGACCCCTAAAAACCTTGTAGCATCTTCCTGTTTCGACCATTTCCAGGGTGTGAGGTCTTGATGCATTCTCGTCCACAAAGCTACGCTTTTTCACAAAGCCATGCTTCGATCAACAAATGATCAGCAACACACAACAGCATTTAGCATGTCACGCTTCCAAATTGGGAATGTATCACTAGTAACCATCAACTACATAACCTCTGAGCTCGTATGTCTCAGAGAATGGTGTTAAGCTAAGAGAATAAATCTCCGCCACCAAACAGAAATGTATTTAATAGAAACCAGCTTTACATCTCAAAGTGTAATATCAGACACACATCCATACAAGTATGTTCCGGGTTCGAACAGAACCGGAGGCACTTCACAAAGAAGCCCTTGCAAATCCGGATAATCCCTAATCATGTCCGGACTCCCCATCACAAACGGTGATCAAATCATTATCCGGAATGGGTTATATGACACAAAGGTCCTCTCCTGGCTAAACCGAATAATGAGCGCAATATTTAAAAACCATACGGATATTGGGATCTCAGTTAAGTCACAACTTATTATCCAAAACCTTTCTTTAATGGTTTAAACAAATTACCATTTCCAAATCTTTAAACAAAAAGATTTATTTTACAAAGTTCACAAATCTTCCACAAAGGTTAATTCATAGTTTTCGAACCAATTTCCATTTCAACTCTTTCATAGAAAGGATACACTTTTAAGATTCCCTTTCAATTTGAAACAAAGTATACCAATCTTTAACAAAGATTCATACATAGCCCTTCAAAACAATTTCCCTTTCAAATTGGATTAACTCATCCAATCTTTAAATCAAAGATTCAATTCATAGCTTTCAAAACCATTTCCACAAAACAATTCCATTCCAAAACTTTTATAAAAAAGATACACCATTTAGAATCCCCTTCGACTCCAAAACAAAGTTTAACAATCTTTCATAAAGATTCATTCATAGTTTTCAAAACTATTTCATTTCAAAGACTAGAAATTCTTTCAACACAAATTGGAAATCCTTTCTGTATATGAAAGCTATTATTTGAAAACAATTAGTTTTCATTTCGGAAAAATCGTTACATTTGCACGAGTTAAAGCCTTTTAAGTATAAAACTTGGATTAAATTCAAATTCCCAAAACAATGCTTTTACAATGGTTTAAAACCCATATGAACACCTTTATAACTTGTATAACCTTTTCAAACCATAGTTTCCAAATCATAGAATTCAATTTCAAATATTGAATTCAAATTTAAATCAAATTATTTAAATTTCAAAACTCAATCAAGTTATTCAAGATAACTTTTATTTTTGAAACTCATTTTCAAAAGCTTTCAATTCTAATTCCAAAACTATCTTGGATTCAAAAATTCAATCTTTAAAATCATTAAAAATCTGTGACTTAACCGATTTCTTCGTGCAATCCATATTTGTGTGTGTATAGTGTAGTCCAAGGGTTTTACACAATAGTGCAACATCATCAATCATCATAGATTCAATCATATCAATAACGATAAGCCGTATAATCCATAACGCTTATCTTCATTCACAGATTCACAGATAAAGTGAATTTATCAATCATAAAGATTCATCATTACGATTCAATGTGGGTTTCGGATAACCAACTGGAATCTGACTCCTTTTCGCATTGAAATTCAAATGCCGCTTTACGGGCCAAGGGTTTTTCATATTCACACAGAAACAAATCACGAATATCACAATTCAGCACAAAGCAGTTCATATTACATAGTATAACAACCCGCATATTTATCGATTGAATACTTAAATATTTTATTTAAATATTTCATCGTTCGTCGGATTTTGGTCCGAAAAGCTACTTTTTGCAAACAGTCGAATTGGGACTCGAGACCACCCCCATTGAGTTCAAAATGACGTTTGCGACCTTGTTGAGTATAAACTTCGATATGTTTGGAGATAGTGAAATTTTGCCACTTTTTCACTTAGGGCTTTGGTTTGGGCTGAACCCATTAATCACTTACTAACTCAGTCCCAACCCACTCCAACTCTTCATTACTTCATTTCATATTCCTAACACTCAAGCTTAAGCAAAAATGGTGGAAGAGAATGGCAATTAGAAACTCCAAGCCCTAGTTCCTCTTGCTAGCTCAAGTTCTTGCTCCAAAAATCAAAGAGAACCCAACAATTCAAGCTCGTTTGGGTTGTGTTGAAGAGTGGTTGATTCTCCCTTTGCTTTCAAGCTTCTACTTCATTGATTTGGGTTCAAAGGTGAGATTTTTATCTCACATCTATGTCTATAACTATCTTTGATTGTTGGGTATGAATTCCTAACACTTATTTATGTTCATTTGCTTTTGATTTGGATTGAATTGGTGAATATTTCAATTTTTGGTGTTTTGTAGTTAAATCTTTAAAAATCCAATCTTTGATGTTTGAACATGTTTTTGGTGATGCATCGAAGAGCCTATAGTGCTGGGTTGTCGATTGGCATAAATCCTTAGCATCCATCGCTCGTTCGATCGCATTTCGGTTCGGATTTGCCATTTTTGGTCTAGGCTGTTTTTTTGCCTAGTAGAAGATTTCAGACGTCTGAAATTAATTTCAGACGTCTGAAACCAAATCCAGACGTCTGGTTGAATAATCCAAACGTCTGGAAAGGGGTCTGGAAAAGGCAGAGACTAAATCCAGACGTCTGAAACAAATCCAGACGTTTGGAATCAAATTCAGACGTCTGGTTGAAAATGTCAGACGTCTGAAGTGGCCCTGGAATTAAAAATAGAAGGGAGAAAACACATATACTTCCAGATACTAGGGCCAGACGTCTGGGAACACCTACCAGACGTCTGGAACTGTTTAATTTGCCTATTTTGGCTATTTCTAAGTAAATTTCCAAGGTTTATCGATTTTTGTTGATCCGGTTAGTTGTTATCACTTATTATCGACAATGATGACTTCTTTTTATGGATTTATGGAAATATCCATTTTAATGGATTTGGTATCGATTTCTTTGGATTTGATTCACGTCTTCAAATGTGAATTTTGATGATCGATTGTTTCTACAATCATTTTTAGTGATTTGTCACTTTAAAATATAAAGGTTTTCTATACTAGTTGTAAATATCCAAACTCTTTCATCAAAACGATTTCAACACTATTTTATTTACAAAGCTCGTTTTTCTCAAACCGTTTTCCAATCTACTAGTGTATACAAACCTTTACCTCACTCGTATGAGAAATCTAATTAAACGACTTAGTAAAACAAGTGGTATGAAACACTTGCGTTTACTTCGTTGGTTAATTCTTGGACTCGTTCGATTGAATCTCTTGTGATAATTTTCTAGTGGAGATATACAATTTGTTCGCAAATATTTAAGTTAAGCTAGTGGTTATGGGACATGATGCTAAACTCATATATTTACTAGCTTATTGTAATTGACACTTCTTGATGATCGATGATGATCATTTTATGGTTTAGACTAGCAATGTGCGATGTCTCTTTGTCTATGTGGAGGACTGTTCCTCATCTTATTGAGCTTCGTCTCATTTCTTGCATGGGTCGTACCTATTTAGGTGCGTCGATGTTTGTTTACACATCGGTCGTACCTTTTTAGGTGCGTCGATGTTTATTATGCATGGGGTGTACCTTTTTAGGTGCATCGATGTTTGTTTACTTCGTGGAGCAATCGGCTCAATAAGTTGGGACATGGGGCGTATCTTTCTAGTTGCGTCGATGTTCGTTTATGCATGGGACGTATCTTTCTAGGTGCGTCGATGTTCGACTTTGCATGGGGTGTATCTTTCTAGGTGCATCGATGTTAGACATTACATGGGGAGTATTTTTCTAGGTGCATCGATGTTTATTTATGTATGGGATGTATCTTTCTAGGTGCATCGATGTTTATTTATGCATGGAGCGTATCTTTCTAGGTGCGTCGATGCTAGAGCATGGGTCGTACCTATTTAGGTGCGTCGATGTTCGACTGTGCATGGGGCGTGTCTTTCTAGGTGCGTCGATGTCCAGTTTATGGGATTGGCCATCCTTTTTCTTGTGATTTCTGGATTTCTATTTGATGATTTCTGGAATTTATGTTTCACCACCTTTTTCAGTTGGCATTGATAAGTATGTCATTTATTGTGGCTTGGTGAATTAAATGAAGAATATGACATTCTTTTTTATGCTATGAGATTCTTGAGATTTTGTATGACTTTCGTGATTTTCTAATGTATACTTGTTGAAGTATGACATTTTTGGTTATCATACGTTTTATTATTATATCTCTTCTTATATCTCATTTTAACTGATAATTATAGCTAGACTGATCCGTTTATTATTTTCTTCTTAAATAATACTCGGGTCAGACTGAGATTTTACAGGTGCTTCTGCTTCCCACCTTATCGGACCATCATCTGATCTTTTGGTTAACTACTTAGCTTGTAGTTTTTGGTTGCGTACAATTTGAGATATAGACTCCTTGTTGTATACATATTCTTTTGTCTGGCACTTGTATCTATTCTTTTGTGATATTGTGGATCTTGTTAGACCACTACTCTTATGAACACTTTTATGTGTTATATATATTCATATCTATTTCCGCCTTTGTGATATGAATTATCTGTGACTGATTTGTGTTATGTTTATTTCTATATTTGTTTCCGAAGACCTTTATAGCCACCGTGTAGTAGCTTTGAGTTTGTGTCGGTATGTTGGATTTCCTCTTGAGATGAAAAGTTATATTTTTATCTGGCATGTCGGTACTCGCACAAAGCAATTATACAGATGGTCGCTCCTCAACAGCCTTATTCTCCGTGCTAGTCGACAGCATTACTCCGTAGTGTTCTTGGCTAGCGTGGGTATAGAGGTGGGGCGTCACACATAGCATCACAATCACATAACAAAGATATCAATCCAATACACAACATTCAATAACAATCAAACATCTTCAATTAAGATGAATAAATCGTGCGGTTTAAATTAATTAACCACATAATTACTTTCATTAATTATCTTTAATCAACGATTAATTGTCATTAATTACAATTAATTAAATCTTAATCACATTCATTAATTAATCATCTCTTAATTACTTTTCTTAATTAATTAACCTTTAATTAATTAATTATTCTCAAATTAATTACCTTAATTAATAAATCTCATAAATTAATTAATTAACCTTAAATTACTTGATTAATCAATCTTTAGTCATTAATTATACATTCTTAATTACCTTCATTAAGTAATTATTTTAAATTAATTATTCATTAATTACTTGATTAATTAAACTTCGATTATTAATCAATTTTATCTTAATTACTTTTATTAAGTAATTAACTTCAAGTAATAATTTTTTTTAACAAATATGTTAAGTCAAACCTTGAAAGTTAATTAACAATTTTAAAACATCCTTTATATAAATTAACTTCTTTAAATATTATTAAGTTTATTTAAAATAAACTTTAAAAATAAAAGTTATGTTTATTTGAAACCGTTTTAAAACTTGGCTAGTTAAAACAATTTATTTAAAACCTTCTTAAACAATTTAGACTGGAATAATCATTTATTTTATAAAAAGAAATTTGGTTTAGCAACATTTATTTTCGATAAAACTTGATTTTTCTTAAGATTTCAAAACTGTTTTGCCACAACTCAAACAACCCGAGACAAATCTCGTTCCACCCGAGCCTTGCTTCGGGTCATCACGCTAGCTACTTCGAGTTTGAACCCGAGCATCTTCTTCTTCAACTTAGCAAATCAACCAGGCACAAATGTGCACCGTGTACCTGCACATGCAATCGGAGTTACTCCGACCATCTTTCCGACCATCAACACATCATCGCCCATCCCCCCAAGCATCATTACCACCCAGATCTTGCTTCGACCAAACCGATCGAAATCCAGCAAACTCGAACACCAAAGCATGGAACCCATCACCTGGAAACTCCTCGTCCCATCGATCTAGTACACCAGAGGCCACGCAATTTTGGTCAGAGATTCGAAAAACTTCAACGCACCGTTCCCCATTAGTGCGACCGGCCCAAACACCATGCGAAGTCGCAATCTCCTCGAGAACTCCAACAGGAAAAAGTGATTGTCGAACCCTAGATCGACGTCAATCTATCACCACGATCATCTAAAAACACTTCCACTATTTTTCCTCACATCTACATCCTCCCAGCTGTCTTCGACTTCAATCACGAGAGCTAAAAACCCACCGATCACCAGAATTTCGTCCAAACCCATTTCACGTTCAACCTACTAATTCTCGAAATTTACTAATTTAAAAATCGTGATTTTTCTTTTAAAAATCATTATTTCCAAGAATAAATCATATAATATAATCGATTCAAGAAATTAAGATACTTGAGTTTTAGTATTTATTTGAGTTTCACTGTAAATTCTTGTTCCAGTTCAAAATTTACTTTCAGATTTCCTTAAAAATATTATTAAGAACTAGATTATGATTTAACAAACACATTTTGTTTGAATACTAAGGTCTAAAGAGGATTAGAAGTGAAGATTTAAATTTTTGAAAACGGGTTTGGAACCATGTTAACCTGGAACAGTGACATTTGCTTTGTGTACAGACATGCACTAGTATATCCATCTATACAAAAGTTCATATTCACACAAGCGTACAGATTCATATGCAAACCAGAAGATATACATATAGATTCAAGTGTTTGCTCACCTGGAATTGTTATACAGAGGGCAAACTTTGAGTTTGAAATCTGGAACCAGATGGTTATTTGAGCTAGCCTGCATTTGAGTTTGATTATTAACTTGCTACTTTGATTTTGAGGTAATACAAAGGCTTCAAGTTGAAGCTTTAAACTTTCAATTTTGATTTACTTTTCCAGGTTGAAATTGCTTTTCTTGATCATGTTGCACTTGAATATTTTGTTTCAGGTTTCTAGGCTGAAATGTCTTTTGTGTTTATAGGTTTTCATTTCTTTCTTTGATATGTATATCTTTCTTCTTCTTCAGATTTGAAAATGTATGGAAGAAGAAAATGTGGCCTAATTTTCTTTTCTATACATATATTTATTCATTTTGAATTATATGATATGCCACTTGTGCAATTAAGTTACACTTGTAAATTCATATCCTCTTAATTTTACAAATGTCATTATATGATAAAATTGTGTCTAAATCCTTTTGTTAAATTTTATTTTAAAATTTATGTTAAGTCCTTATCATTCTATAATTTGTAAATCACATTTTATACATTTCCTATTTTATAAATATTATTAAGTTTCCAAAAGATATATGTATATTCATATTCTTAGATATACACACACACACACACACACACACACACACACACAAAAATATTAGTTCATGTATATTTTAAAACTTTTATTAATTCCTGTTTTAATATCATATATACATTTTAATTACTTGTACTTATATAACTTTCAAATCAAAATGCATATTTTCTAAAATTAGAAAACAAGGTTTTTATTAATTTCAAATATATAGAGATTTTTAAATCCAATTTATTTATAAAATATTTATTATTCAATTTCAGTTTCAAAAAAAATCTAATTTACAATTAATTTATACACATATATGTGAAGTTTTAAATTCAATCTTACAAATGTTCAGGACATTCATTTTTGAATTCCAAATCAAAAATATTCATTGTCAATATATTTATTTAATTCCAAAATCAAATTCCAAATTATAATCCATTTATATAAATAAATAAACATACATCTTATTTAATTTAGAAAATACAAATACAATTTTATTTTCTAAGATGTTTAAATTTGAATCTTAATTTAAAATTCTATTTCAATCTATTTTATATTAATTACCAAATATTTCAAAATTTAATCCCAAAGATTAAATTAATTATCAAATTATTCTTAGCTAAAATTCAGGAATGTTACAAAAACCCTCCAAATCTCCATCAATAACCACCCCATACTGCCTTATGTACCTAGACCTCGTTACCAGTATATAATATCCTGACAACTATGCAAGATATTCACCACTATCATCTTTGAAATTTGACTTTCCCACCTTTCCTAATGGAGAAAGTGACAGACTGTTAAGACAAGTGGATCAGTTCTTCAGATCTCATCGCATAGAGGAGAGATGCTGGGTGGATATTTCTTCTTTTCACCTGAAGAAGGAGGCATTGTAGTGAAACCACTTGTATACTAATAATGTCCCTAATCATGGAGTCCGGCAAGTGTTCAAGGAAGTGGTTATGGTTATATTTAATCTAGAAGAAATGGAGAGGCCTTATGAAGCATTAGCAGGGCTGAAATAGACCACCACTCTCTTAACATACCTTATCAAATTTGAGCGACTCCAAAAAGCCACCGATACCCTCTCTCCAAATTTTCTTCTAGATAGATTTATTCTTGACTTAAGGAGGAGAAAATATATGACGTGCTCACATCTAGTCCAGTTGATTTCAGAGAGATTGTTTCCTTAGCCCAAATCTATAAAAGAAAATATATTCACACTAAGAAAAACTACAAGAACCCTAACATTAACCCCAATGTTTCAAGAAACCCTAATACAGACTCTTCTCAATAGCCCAAAGCCCTAACAAACCCTGATCCTAACCTTTGGACCTTCCCTACAGACTGGAAAAAAATTAGAATCTTTGGCCAGAAGCAAAAGTTTAACCCATAGTCAGTTGATTGAAATAAGGAGACAAACCTATGTTATGGGCGTAAAGAAAAATTGCGAAGAGATCATAAATATAAAAATCCTCAAGTTTGTACTGGGAGGGATAATGCCATTGCAAGATGAAGATCGTCTAGAGTATGTTGAAACCAATGAAGTGCTAGGGCCAAAAACTAAATTTAAGGAAACATTATCCATAACCATACAAGCTGTGTGTGGAATTTCTGCTCTATCCACTATTAAAGTGAAGGGAAACATCCAAGGCAAGCCAGTCCAAATCCTTATTGATTCTGGGTCCACACATAGTTTTATTAATGAAGGCCTAGCCAGAAAGTTAGGTTTGAAGAACGATGAATCTTAAATCTTTGAAGTAGTAGTGGCTAATGGTGAGAAGCTAACTGGGTCTGGTGTATGCAATGATGTTATTCTTAAGTGTCAAGGATGCCCAATGCCAGTAGATTTACTTTTATTTTCACCAGGGGGATTCAAGTTGTGCTTGATGCTCAATGGATGAAAAGTTAGGGTGAAGTCTCTCTTAATTTGGAGCAGAAACAGGTGAAATTTCATTATAACAACAAGCCATGTGTATGGCAAGGGATAAACAAGATGAAATGAAAATTGTCGACAAGGAGAAAATGAATAAGGAATGTGCACATGGACAACATGCCATGATGTTGTGCTTCCGGATTGATCCTACAACAAAGCCTACCTACCATGTGCCATCAGAAATTAATGAACTTCTAAAGATATATCCAGAAATCACTTGCCCTACCCCAAGCCTTCTTCCAGCAAGAACACATGACCACAAAATTCCACTGCTACCTAATTCCAAACCAATGTGCCTAAAACCCTATATGTAGTCTTACCACATCAAGAATGAGCTAGAGAAGGTTATCTATGAAATGTTGTTTACTGGAATCATCAGGCCTGGTAATAGTTCATATTCATCATGAGTTGTGATGGTAAGGAAGCGAGATGGTACATGGAGCTCTCAATGATTACAAGAGCCTAAACGCACAAACATTGAAGGATATATTCCCCATACCCTTGATAGAAGATTTGTTTACGAGCTACATGGTTCTAAGTACGTCTCTAAACTTGACTTGTGGTCTGCCTATCAACAAATTAGGATGTTTGAATCAGATATATATAAAACAACATTCAAGACACATGAGGGGCAATATGAATTTCTGGTTGCCATTTGGATTAGTTAATGCTCCTTTCACCTTTCAATCTCTCATAAATGATATTTTCTAAACCATTTTTGAGAAAATTTATATTAGTATTTTTTGATGATATACTAATATACAGCATGGCATGGTCTGAACATTTGGAGCACCTTAATATAACCTTTTCGATTTTAAACCAGAATCAATCGAAGATTAAGCTATCTAAATGACAATTTGCCAAAGAGACTATACAGTATTTGGACCATATCATCTCTAATCAAGGCATAGTAGTAGACCCAAGCAAAGTTGAAGTAGTATTGGGGTGGCCATTACCAAACAATTTGAAGGCATTAAGGGGTTTTCTAGGACTGACAGGTTACTATATAAGGTTTATCCAAACTACGGGGTGATTGCCAAACCTTTAACAGAAATGTTAAAGAAAATGCATTTCAGTGGAGTTGTGATAACCCGAATTTCTGGGTATCTGTTAATTGGAAATTAACAGGATTAAAATTGTTAAAATACTTATTTGTTAATTGAACAAATGAAATTATGATATATATATATATAGATATCTGGATATAAATAAAATTAATATTCTTCAAAAGCTAATTTAAAGACTAATTCAATTGTTTTAAAATATAAGATAAAATGTTTGCTTTTAAATATGAAAGTTTAAAAGGATTTAAATAAATTTTATTTTTGTTTTCTTCAAAAATGTTTATGTTTTTAAAATTTATATACATGTAAATAAATACATGTTAACTAATTAATTAAACATAGATTTACATTTATCTTATATTAATCTATTAACTAAATAACTAATTAACATTTAATTATAACAAATTAAAATTTGAGACAAATATAAACATTATACTAATTATAAGAACAAGTGTTAATACACAAACCTGACAAAGTGACAAGTGTTTAAATTGTAAGACAAGTGTAAAATTTTAATTTAGCCTTTTCTTTTGTTTTTATTTCAAATAATTTCAGCTTATGAAGATCTTCTTCTCTCACTTTTTTTTTCTTTTCTATTTCAAAATCTAAAGACAAACAAATTTGAAAAGAAAATAAACACCACCCTCAAAACCCAAAAATCTGAAATCACATTCAAACTAGAATCATATCCTCTGCAAAATCATATTCCCTGTAAATCTTTTCTCTGTACAATTCAAAGCAAATCTGTAGCATTCATAACAAAACTATTTTAAGACCTGCGTGCAACTGAAATCTCTAGCCAAAAGCCTGCATTTCTTAAACTGGGAATCAAGCAGCATGCATGCAGTTTCAAAATTGAAGGGAGCAAGCATTCCAACATTTGCTGTGCAAAGTACAAGCAATTCAAAATTTAAGCTTAGCAATTCAAAGTTTTTAAAGGGGTACTGCATAATCCAGTTTCAAACCAAAAGAGTTCAAAATTTTCAAGCTTTTCAAATAAAAATCCGAGGCTCTGCTTCTTCTTCAATTAGGTGAGTAACTTTTTAAAATTTAAAACTTAAAAAGATAGGTTGCATGCTAGTAAATTCAAATGAAATAGTATTGCCTGTGTTTATAAGTAAATGATGGATGTGAAATTGTAATTGTGTGCATGATGTTTAAATCACCTGTTCTGTTTTGTTATCCAGACACAGAACTTTATTTAAAACCTTGTCTCTTAATTAATTTCTAATAGAATGTGGTTTATAAATCAAAATTTCTGATTTATCTTAGGCTAATATCTGAAAATTTTAAGTAAGTTAAATTATAAGCCTATCTCTGGAAACATAAGAACATCAGCGCATGTTAGATATAATCAAACTCAAACCCTTTAAACTTGTAAATCCAGTATTATAAACCGAATACACAAACAAAAATATGATTTTTAAATCAAGAATAATAGTTTTTAGGTTTTGGTTGAGGGTACGGTTAAGAGTTGAACTGTAAATGAATTTTAAAGGTTTCCTGGTGATCTATGTATTTAGAGAGGATGGGTTTCTTTTTGATGATGGAGTAGTGTAAGGAGTTGCTAGGAAAAATACTTGTTGGTGATGAAAATCATCAGGGAAGATGCAGCTTTGAGATTTTTGATAGAACCCTAGTTTTAGTTGTGCCTGATAAATCGATCACCATGGTTCCTAGAGTTGATCGAGTTCAACAAACTTTTGGGTAGTGGAAGCTTGGCCTTAGATGAAGTCGAGGCCGGAGTGGTAAACTTGCAGGTGGTCGGAATTTTGCAAAAGAAATGATGACAGGTTTGGGTTGTTTTCGTTCTGCTGTTTTCCAGGTTTGAGGTATCGACTCGAATTCAATTTTGAGCATTGGAAGGGTGAATTGATGGTCGTGTTGGGTCGTGGGGTTGGTTGCCGACATGGGGAGACCACCGGAGGTGGATGGAGACGACTGGAGGCACCGTGCACGTGCACCATGCATTCTTGGGTTCTGTTGAAATCTGGTAATGCACTGTTTTTTTTTTGACTCGAGTTTTACTCGAAATTTTGGGATGTTTGCTCGAAGGGATGGGTCTGATGACTCGAAGTGTTTTTGGATGGCTCGGGTAATTTGAAGTATTATAGTTTTTCTGCAAAAACTGTCTGTAGTTTTGAATCTAAATCAAAATTTAAATGAATAAGTTGTTGTGTTAAGATTTAAACAAAGTTTAAATCTGTAGTATGAATTATAATTTTTAAATGATTTTGAAATCTTATAAGTTTTTTTTTTAAATTTTGAAGGGGTTTTAGTTTTTAATACAAGATTATAAACCTGACAGTTTTCTTTCTGGAATTGAATTTCATTTTTGAAAATGTGAAACCTGATTTAAAAATCAGTTTGAATTTAAACTTTAGGTTCAGTTTTCTTAAGGTCTTTGAATCTTCAATTTTTTTAAATCAATTTGTATTTTAAATAAAAAGTTTTAAAATCAAGGTGTAAAGCAAAAGTTTAATTCAAGTTTAAATTCAAATGATATAAATAAGTAATGGGTTCAAATTTAAAATCTGGATATTTGAACAAGTTTTAAAATTTGAATGTTTTCAAACAAGTTTAGTTTAAATTGTTTGTTAGAGGTAAATTTGTTTTCAAACAAATATTTAAGCTTGATTTTCCTTTTGAATGAAGACACTATAAAATTTTTATAAAAGGAAGTTAAGTGATTTGTTAACTTGAATTTGAAATTTAAAGGTTAATGTACTTTAAACTTAATTTTAAATGATGTTAAGCAAATTGGTTAAGGATTATCTTATATAAGTTTTAAATGAAAGTAATAAATGTTATTTACATTTATTTTAAAAGAATATAAATGGAATTTAAATTAGTTAATACTTAAATAAATATCATTTTGAATTTTAGATTCAAATGGAATTTGAATTTAAATTTAAAGATGCAACGTTCTAAGTACACCTTAATATTAATAAAATTATTAATAAGGAATGGATTATCTTAGAAATTATTAAGGTGTTAAAATAATTAAATAAATAGGATAATTAAGGAATAACTTATTTATTTAATTATAATTAATAACTTGGATTAATTTAAATTAGATATTAATTAAGAAGTAATTAAAGAATTAATAATAGTTAATGATGGTCATTAACTAAGGTTTATTTAGTATGATTAATTTTTAATAATTAATTGGATTTATTAATTAATGATAATCAATTGTGAAATTTATTTAAGTTTAATTACTTAATGGAAGTAATTAAGAAATTAATTACTTAATTAACGGGGTTTAATGTGGTTGACTTAAATTAATTAATTAAGTTCAATTAATTTTAACCACTTGATGATTTGTTAATAGTTACTTAATGTAATTGGTGAAATAAAATTACTAAGTGAAGAAATTAATGATAAGTACTGGATGTAGTTAGTGGAAGTTGAAATTGTGAGAGTAATTTGGATTAAATTATTTTGTATGATTAATCAAAGGACTAATTAGAGATAATTAAGGAATAACTAATTTATTGGTGAAGTAATTAAGGGAAGATAATTACTGAAGTTATTAATCAAGGGTGATTAATAATTATGGTTAGTAATTAATGAAGTAATTGAAGGTTAATTACCGTATTGAGTTAAGGATAAATTATTTGTGAAATTAATCAAGAGTTAATTACTTAAATGTAATTAAAAGATGAATAGAATGATGTTGAAAGACCTTTGATTAATTGTTATTTCTAATATGTGGTTTGGGATGCTATGTGATAAGATATGTTTGATTTGAACTGTGAAGATGTGATTATCTATTGATGATGAATTACCGTGACACCATGTATTAAAGTAGAATTGTATTTCACTTGAATAATTTAAGTTAAGTTGAAAATGGTTTCAAAGAGACCGGAGTCGGGTATTAGTGAATACCCGAAGCCACTTCAATTCTTATAATTTGATATGTGAAACTGATAGGCTGAAGTGAAAAGACTTAAGTAAATTGGACCATTTAAATCTAAGTTTTGGCACTTAGAAATTGATGTGTGAAATGGTTAATGTATAATAACTTGTGAAGTGTAGATTGATATAAGTTACCCCCGGGTTTATATAAATTGTATGCTTTTGTAATCCAAGTTAGATGGGTTTACTCACGCTGGTTTCCAGCCTGACCTGGGTGTTATTTTGATGTAATGTTCGGGTCAGACCGAGTATTACAGATTTTCAGGTAAGGACGATCTGGAGCTCAGGAGGTGAGCTAGATGGCAGGGACGTATGGAGAGTTTCCACTACGATATTTATATATCCGAGACATGTTAAATTGTATCTATCCAATGTTGTGTAAAATTGTTGTAACTCTGATATATCGATGTAAATTGATAGATACAGTTTTCTTTGGTATGACTATTATTGATATTATATTTTACCCGCTGCGAATGTGAGTTTGTGTGTTTCTTTATGTTCTTCTTCTTTCTCTTTCTTCTTTTCTCTAACTATCTGAAATTTTCTTTATCGAAAATTTCGGGTCGTTACATTTGGTATCAGAGCTGAAGGTTAAGCGAGAACCTAGGCTCTGGTGGGGGATACTCATTAAGGATAGGGTAAGTGGTACCCTATAATGAGTTGAGTATATAAATATGAGAGAGCGTACTTGTTATTTTCTTATATAAAGGTTTTTAAATGATTTCAAAAGAAAATGAATCTTATATAAGAAATAGATTATCTATTATATTAAGGAAATTGGTGGTAGTATTAATTAAACTAAAAGTAATAGTCAGAATTAAGTGATAATAGAATTACAACCAAATTGAAATTAAATTAAAGACAATTTTGAAATGGATTCAAACTAAAATTGAAATTTTGAATTGGAGAAGTATTTCAGAATAAGATGAATTAGAATTGGTTTCAAACCAGAAAATAAAATGGATATTGTGTTTAATAATGGGATGATTGTTTTTCAATAAACAATAAAATGTTTTAAGGAAGTAACCATTTAAAAGAAAATAATTTGTAAATGTGAAAGGATATAAATAAAAGTGGGTTTCAAATTGTGAAGTCCTAAATTCTAAGTTTAAAATTTTAAATTGGTTTCAAAATATTAAAGGAAATAATATTATTCAAACTACTTTGAATAATGATCTTATTTTAAATTAAGAGATGTTATTTAATATATTCAAGTGAAAGGGTCCTATTTCAAACAAGAGTTGTTTGAATTTTTTTTAAAAAAAATTGAATTAAAACCAAAGGTGGTTTAAAATTTTAAAGTATAACTTGGTACGTAAAAGAAATTAATATGTATACATGTGGATATACTTAAATATCAAAGGTGATTTGAGATAAACTCTAAAATGTTAAGTTTTGAATTTGGAATAAGATGTAATACCCAAGGTGATAAGTTTTTGAACTTATAAGTGGAAAGATTATTAATGTGAAGTTTAGAATTTGAAATGGAAGTTCAAACTGGGTAAGGTTGACTGGATTAAGAGAATTGAGTTTAACTTGGAAAAAGTTAATATGTTGGGATGTTCAACCTGATTTGTAAATTTTAAGATGAAATTAAGATTTAACTTGGGAAGTTAAATGGTTGATTGTTATTGAGAGATTGAGCGATCTCAAATTGGGTTTGAGATCTAGAAATTTAAAATGAATGGATGTTTTAAAATAAATTAGATAATATCATCCTATTGTTGTTAAAAATCTTTAAGTTGTGAATTGGATTAGTTTAAATGAATGAGCAATCGAATATGGTAATCCATTGTTGGGATAAAAAGGTAAATTGATTTAAAGGAATTAAATCAACATTTGAAGTACTAACTCGAATTTATATAATTCGAGATGGTTTAAGTTTGAAATTTGAAATTAGTTCAAATTGAATTGAAAAGGAATTGAGAATTAATTCAACTTGAATTGAGAATAAATCAAGTCCAATGGAAATTGGAGTTATTTAAAATTGGAATTGGGTCAATTTAAATGGAAAAGGAAATTTAATTGAATTGATAGAGAATGAAAATTGGGGAGAGAACAGTTTTGACTCTGGGCTATTTTTAATATAAATTCTTTTAATATAAACCTATTTTTCCAAGCTATTCATTATATAAACAACCTTTCTTTTAAAAGCCAAACTATCTTATACTTGTTTTACAATTATTTTTGAAACTGTTTAACAATTTTCTAACTATTTTATAAACTAATTACAATTTTCAACTATTAATTACTATTTTATAGCTATTTTGCAATTATTTAAAATTTCTATGACTATTTCACTATTTTCCAATTATTTTATAATTATTGAACTATGTTACAGCTATTTTATAAACTAGTAATTATTTTCCAACTACTTATCTATTTTTAACCTTTCAAGCTATTTTCTAAATTTAAACTGGACAGAGTTTAAACTGTTATTGTTTAAATACCCAATCGAGATAAGATTAGAGGTGATAATCCAAATGGATTGAAGCAATTGAGAGTAGGTGAATGAAATTAAGGAAATGTGAATAGAAAGGGAATTTGATTTGGCTAATAACCAATAAAGATAAATACGTAGGATGTACGTATATTACTCTATTCGCATAGTGATTTGATCCAGATTCGAGCACGGAATTTCGAGATAGTTATATCAATCCGAGTGGGATTTTTCACTCGATTTTCGACGGCGAACCTGGATATGGATTGTTGATTGGTTCTGGATATTCTCTATCATAGTTATGGCTATGCAAGGAGAATGACGGTTTCTGATCAAGAAACCAGATCTGTGTCCGCACTAGGAAGTCGGGTGGACAATACTAGTTCGGAAGTGAAATTGTGTGATCGAGTGAGCGATCAGATTGGTATGGCGTACGAATAATATGTGTACATCGTACGGTTTGATTAAATTGATACTGGGAATTTGTGGATAAGAAATGTGAAATGGTTTTTGAAATGAAAATATATTTTGTGAAATATATGATGAAGTAAAGTGGAAATTGGATATTTCTATGGTTGAAATTTTGTTTATGGAAGTAAGTGATATGGTAAGTGGTTTTGTAAAGAGTAATCAAATTTGAATATTCGATTTTGAGTAAACAAAGTTAAATATCTTTGTTTTATAAAGTGAAACTCCCCTTGTTGAATCTATTGCCAGAAGAAAAGGATTTTGAAGGTGTTTTGAAGTATAAAAGGATTTTATACAAGTTTAAAATGATCCAAAGATGTTTATCAAGGATTTTTATATATATCTATATATATATAAAGGATCATATGAAGATTTTGGAAAAAGGTTTTTGAAACCTTTGGATTTGGAAAAGCATTTGATTTTTGAATAAAATCAATATTGAATTTGGAAAGCCTAGTTTGAGAATTATCGATTTTTGGATAATTGATTTTGTGTAAAGAAGCTTTGTATGAGATCATACTAGGTGTATGATTTAAAGATACAATATATATAGTATAAAATGTTTTGAAGATAGCTCTGGAGAAAAAGGCGCTCCCTTGAAATGGACTTCTCAGGAGTACCATCGGGTGGTGCTGCCTTGAACCCCAAGGGGGGATTCTAAAGTTGATCCTGTGAGGAGTCCGTACAAACTAGTTTCTGAGGATTATTGGGTAGCGAAAGTCGAGGGCGCTGATGCCTACAGGGGCATTTGGGTTATCCTGTGACGACAGTATAACTCGATGTCACTGCGATCTACTGTGGGGACCATAGCGAAAATCGTGTGGAGGATGAGTGTCAACGGTCTACACTTGATTTTGCCGTGAAGGCAACGCAACATCGGTAGACTGCGATCTATGGTCGAGTGGAGTGGAGAAGTTTCATTCTTTTGGCAGCGAAATTCGAGGGCGCTGATGCCTGTAGTTATATGGTTTTTGTTGTGATAGCTACGTAACCCCAGTTGTATCTGCGATCTGTAGCGGGTTCCATGGTGTAATCGAGGGGCGCGGAGGCCTACTGTTATTTATGGGTTTTGAAGGGATGGCAACGTAACCATCGGGTTAACTGCGACCATGGATGGGGGTGATGATTTCCAGAGCATTCTCACCAAAGTTATATCCTCTATTTTCAAAATATTTTCTATATTTCCAATAAAAAAATTCAAAATATTTTCACTAGATGTTGGAAACGGGTCTGCTAAGTACTTATAGATTTTCAGTTGTACGCCTGATCAACGTATGACCGAATTTCTATGAGAACAAGGATGGACTGGTTGAAACATCGAGTTATAAAAGTATGTTTATAAAACTATTTTGGAAATATTATACAGATTTAAAAAAAAAGTGTTTTAAAATGATCAATGAATATTTTAATTGGTTTTAAAATGTTTAATAAATTCTGGTTTCGTTCCTTTTCGAGGACGAAAAGATTCTAAGGGGGAAGGAATGTGATAACCCGAATTTCTGGGTATCTGTTAATTAGAAATTAACAGGATTAAAATTGTTAAAGTGCTTATTTGTTAATTGAACAAATGAAATTATGATATATATATATATAGATATCTGGATATAAATAAAATTAATATTCTTCAAAAGCTAATTTAAAGACTAATTCAATTGTTTTAAAATATAAGATAAAATGTTTGTTTTTAAATATGAAAGTTTAAAAGGATTTAAATAAGTTTTATTTTTGCTTTCTTTAAAAATGTTTAATTTTTAAAATTTATATACATGTAAATAAATACATGTTAACTAATTAATTAAACATAGATTTACATTTATCTTATATTAATCTATTAACTAAATAACTAATTAACATTTAATTATAACAAATTAAAATTTGAGACAAATATAAACATTATACTAATTACAAGAACAAGTGTTAATACACAAACATGACAAAGTGACAAGTGTTTAAATTGTAAGACAAGTGTAAAAATTTAATTTAGCCTTTTCTTTTGTTTTTATTTTCAAATAATTTCAGCTTATGAAGATCTTCTTCTCTCATTTTTTTTCTTTTCTTTTTCAAAATCTAAAGACAAACAAATCTGAAAAGAAAATAAACACTTCCCTCAAAACCCAAAAATCTGAAATCACATTCAAACTAGAATCATATCCTCTGCAAAATCATATTCCCTGTAAATCTTTTCTCTGTACAATTCAAAGCAAATTTGTAGCATTCATAACAAAACTATTTTAAGACCTGCGTGCAACCGAAATCTCTACCAAAAGCCTGCATTTCTTAAACTGGGAATCAAGCAGAATGCATGCAGTTTCAAAATTGAAGGGAGCAAGCATTCCAACATTTGCTGTGCAAAGTACAAGCAATTCAAAATTTAAGCTTAGCAATTCAAAGTTTTTAAAGGGGTACTGCATAATCCATTTTCAAACCAAAAGAGTTCAAAATTTTCAAGCTTTTCAAATAAAAATCCGAGGATCTGCTTCTTCTTCAATTAGGCGAGTAACTTTTTAAAACTTAAAAAGATAGGTTGCATGCTAGTAAATTCAAATGAAATAGTATTGCCTGTGTTTATAAGTAAATGATGGATGTGAAATTTTAATTGTGTGCATGATGTTTAAATCACCTATTCTGTTTTGTTATCCAGACACGGAACTTTATTTAAAACCTTGTCTCTTAATTAATTTCTAATAGAATGTGGTTTATAAATCAAAATTTCTGATTTATCTTAGGCTAATATTTGAAAATTTTAAGTAAGTTAAATTATAAGCCTGTCTCTGGAAACATAAGAACATCAATGCATGTTAAATATAATCAAACTCAAACCCTTTAAACTTGTAAATCCAGTATTATAAACCGAATACACAAACAAAAATATGATTTTTAAATCAAGAATCATAGTTTTTAGGTTTTGGTTGAGGGTACGGTTAAGAGTTGAACTGTAAATGAATTTTAAAGGTTTCCTGGTGATCTATGTATTTGGAGAGGATGGGTTTCTTTTTGATGATGGAGTAGTGTAAGGAGTTGCTAGGAAAAATACTTGTTGGTGATGAAAATCATCAGGGAAGATG
Organism: Allium cepa; assembly: GCA_030765085.1. Lineage (NCBI taxonomy): Eukaryota > Viridiplantae > Streptophyta > Magnoliopsida > Asparagales > Amaryllidaceae > Allium > Allium cepa. Next base: position 474,768,826 of record CM060929.1, read on the forward strand.
CAGCTTTGAGATTTTTGATAGAACCCTAGTTTTAGTTGTGCCTGATAAATCGATCACCATGGTTCCTAGAGTTGATCGAGTTCAACAAACTTTTGGGTAGTGGAAGCTTGGCCTTAGATGAAGTCGAGGCCGGAGTGGTAAACTTGCAGGTGGTCGGAATTTTGCAAAAGAAATGATGACAGGTTTGGGTTGTTTTCGTTCTGCTGTTTTCCAGGTTTGAGGTATCGACTCGAATTCGATTTTGAGCAATGGATGGGTGAATTGATGGTCGTGTTGGATTGTGGGGTTGGTTGCCGACATGGGGAGACCACCGGAGGTGGATGGAGACGACCAGAGGCACGGTGCACGTGCACGTGCACCGTGCATTCTTGGGTTCTGTTGAAATCTGGTAATGCAGCGTTTTTTTTTGACTCGAGTTTTACTCGAGATTTTGGGATGTTTGCTCGAAGGGATGGGTCTGATGACTCGAAGTGTTTTTGGATGGCTCAGGTAATTTGAAGTATTACAGTTTTTCTGCAAAAACTGTCTGTAGTTTTGAATCTAAATCAAAATTTAAATGAATAAGTTGTTATGTTAAGATTTAAACAAAGTTTAAATCTGTAGTATGAATTATAATTTTTAAATGGTTTTGAAATCTTATAAGTTTTTTTTTAAAATTTTGAAGGGGTTTTCAGTTTTTAATACAAAATTATAAACCTGACAATTTTCTTTCTGGAATTGAATTTCATTTTGAAAATGTGAAACCTGATTGAAAAATCAGTTTGAATTTAAACTTTAGGTTCAGTTTTCTTAAGGCCTTTGAATCTTCAGTTTTTTTTAAATGAATTTGTATTTTAAATAAAAAGTTTTAAAATCAAGGTGTAAAGCAAAATTTTAATTCAAATGATATAAATAAGGAATGGGTTCAAATTTAAAATCTGGATATTTGAATAAGTTTTAAAATTTGAATGTTTTCAAACAAGTTTAGTTTAAATTGTTTGTTAGAGGTAAATTTGTTTTCAAACAAATATTTAAGCTTGATTTTCCTTTTGAATGAAGACATTATAAAAAATTTATAAAAGGAAGTTAAGTGATTTGTTAACTTGAATTTGAAATTTAAAGGTTAATGTACTTTAAACTTAATTTTAAATGAAGTTAAGCGAATTGGTTAAGGCTTATCTTATATAAGTTTTAAATGAAAGTAATAAATGTTATTTACATTTATTTTAAAAGAATATAAATGGAATTTAAATTAGTTAATACTTAAATAAACATCATTTTGAATTTTAGATTCAAATGGAATTTGAATTTAAATTTAAAGATGCAACGTTCTAAGTACACCTTAATATTAATAAAATTATTAATAAGGAATGGATTATCTTAGAAATTATTAAGGTGTTAAAATAATTAAATAAATAGGATAATTAAGGAATAAATTATTTATTTAATTATAATTAATAATTTGGAATAATTTAAATTAGGTATTAATTAAGAAGTAATTAAAGAATTAATAATAGTTAATGATGGTCATTAACTAAGGTTTATTTAGTATGATTAATTTTTAATAATTAATTGGATTTATTAATTAATGATAATCAATTGTGAAATTTATTTAAGTTTAATTACTTAATGGAAGTAATTAAGAAATTAATTACTTAATTAATGGGGTTCAATGTGGTTGACTTAAATTAATTAATTAAGTTTAATTAATTTTAACCACTTGATGATTTGTTAATAGTTTCTTAATGTAATTGATGAAATAAAATTACTTAGTGAAGTAATTAATGATAAGTACTGGATGTAATTAGTGGACGTTGGAATTATGAGAGTAATTTGGATTAAATTATTTTGTATGATTAATCAAAGGATTAATTAGAGATAATTAAGGAATAACTAATTTATTGGTGTAGTAATTAAGGGAAGATAATTACTGCAGTTATTAATCAAAGGTGATTAATAATTATGGTTAGTAATTAATAAAGTAATTGAAGGTTAATTACCGTATTGAGTTAACGATAAATTATTTGTGAAATTAATCAAGAGTTAATTACTTAAATGTAATTAAAAGATGAACAGAATGATGTTGAAAGACCTTTGATTAATTGTTATTTCTAATATGTGGTTTGGGATGCTATGTGATAAGATATGTTTGATTTGAACTATGAAGATGTGATTATCTATTGATGATGAATTACTGTGACACCCTGTATTAAAGTAGAATTGTATTTCACTTGAATAATTTAGGTTAAGTTGAAAATGGTTTCGAAGAGACCGGAGTCGGGTATTAGTGAATACCCGAAGCCACTTCGATTCCTATAATTTGATATGTGAAACTAATAGGCTGAAGTGAAAAGACTTAAGTAAATTGGACCATTTAAATCTACGTTTTGGCACTTAGAAATTGATGTGTGAAATGGTTGATGTATAATAACTTGTGAAGTGTAGATTGATATAAGTTACCACCGGGTTTATATAAATTGTATGTTTTTGTAATCCAAGTTAGATGGGTTTACTCACGCTGGTTTCCAGCCTGACCCGGGTGTTACTTTGATGTAATGCTCGGGTCAGACCGAGTATTACAGATTTTCAGGTAAGGACGATCTGGAGCTTAGGAGGCGAGCTAGATGGCAGGGACGTATGGAGAGTTTCCACTATGATATTTATATATCTGAGACATGTTAAATTGTATCTATCCAATGTTGTGTAAAATTGTTGTAACTCTGATATATCGATGTAAATTGATAGATACAGTTTTCTTTGGTATGACTATTATTGATATTATATTTTATCCGCTGCGAGTGTGAGTTTGTGTGTTTCTTTATGTTCTTCTTTTTTCTCTTTCTTCTTTTCTCTAACTATCTGAAATTTTCTGGATCGAAAATTTCGGGTCGTTACAGGAGTGAAGAAGCTAAGCAGGCTTTTGAAAAGCTTAAGCAGTGTTTGATTAATCATCCAATTTTACTAATACCTGACTTCAAGTTACCTTTGGCTATAGAATGTGATGCATGTGGACAGGGTATAGGGGGCAGTGCTGACTCAAAATGACATACCTTTATCATTTTTAAGCAAAGCTCTGCATGGAATTTTTCGGCATTATCTACTTATGAGAAGGAGCAGTTAGCAATTATCATTGCAACTAAAAGATGGACACAATATCTGATGGGGAGGCAATTCATTATTAAAACTGATCATCAAAGCTTGAAATATTTATTGTCTTAGGAATTATCCATGAGTATTCAACATAAATGGATGGCTAGACTGCATGGATTTGATTATAAAGTGGAGTATAAAAGTGGAAAGGAAAATGTTTTTATTGATTCACTATCTAGAAGAGAAGAAGAATTTTTGAAAGAAGACAAGCACCTTTGTCCAAGTGGTTAATTGATTCGGCTTTGGTGTAGGATGTCACAAGTTCGAAACTTGCTTTCGAACGTTTATATGACATGGGATATGTTGTCCCATTGATTTGTTGTATATAAAGTACCAATTCAAAAAAAAAAAAAAAAAAAAAAAAAAAAAAAGAATTTTTGAAAGAACAACGCCTACAAGCTATTTCAGTTGTACAAACCCCTCGGCTACAAGAATTGAAGCATACACTATAATCTTCATCCTGGTATCAGAAACAACTAAAAATAATTCAGAGGCAGGAATTACCAGCAGATGAAAATTAAGTGGTGGATAATTTGATATGTTATAAGGGAATTTTTCAATTGACCACCATTTAGAAAATCTTTTGCAACTTCTTATTAAGGAGCCTCGCTCATCACCATTTAGGGACATTCTGGTACAAAAGGTACTCAGAAGAAACTGAAGTAAGTTTTTATTGAAAAAAGATGAAGAAGAATATTGAAGAGTTTGTTAAAGCCCACGATACATGCCTAAGAAATAAAACTAAAACATATTAATCCCTGGTCTTTTGCAACTATTGCCAATTCCTGAAAGAATATGGGTGGACATCTCAATGGACAGTGGTAACTTGCTTGCCTAATAGTCAAAAACACACTGTTATTTTTGTAGTAGTTGATATATTGAGCAAATATGCTCATTTCTTCCCACCGAGTCATCCATATATAGCCAAAGAAGTAGCCACTGTATTCTTTAATGAGGTATTTAAATTGCATGGTATGCCTAGGTCAATAGTTAGTGATAAAGTTCGGGTTGGAGTTATTTAAGCTTCAGGGTTGTAGTTTGAAGCTTAGCACAGCCTACCATCCACAAAATAATGGGCAAACTGAAGTTTTGAATAAAATTTTGAAGGATATTTTAGATGTTATGTATGCCATAAACTCCAGAATTGGTCTCTGTGGCTACCATTCGCTGAGTATTAGTATAATTCTACCTGGAAGGTAAACAAAAATACTTCACCATCAAGGTTTTTTAGAGTAGACCCTTTGATTTGCTGTTCTATGTCCCAAATACTACTAAAGTGGAGAAGGTTGAAGAAGTCATATATGCTAGAGATATTATTATAGAGTTTTTGAAAGATAGGCTGAGAATGGCCCAAGAAAGAATAAAGAAGTACTCAAATATGAGGAAAATAGAAAGAGCATTTGAAGTGGGCGAATATGTGTTTTTAAAGCTTCCGACATACAAGCAATTAACAGTAAAAAATCAGAACACTCATAAGATTTCACCCAATTTTTTTAGGCTATATAAAATTGATTTTTTTTTTTTTGTTTTGAAAAAGTAGCTTAAAGGCTACAACTACCGGCTCATGTTAAAATCCATCATGTATTCCATGTATCACAACTCAAAAGGAGGGTAGGAAATGATATAGTAGTACATGAAGACGCCTCAAGATTTGTGGAAGAAATAGTAGAGCAGCTAAAAAAGATTTAAGATAGAAGGATGGTCCCTAGGAATAATGATGCTATGGTACAAATCTTGGTTAAATGGAAGGATAGGTCGGAGGAAGAGGCTACATAGATGGATTATTGGCCAATGATCAGAAGATTTCCCACCTTGGACATTGAAACAAGGTCCATTTTTGAAGAGGAGGGGAGATCTAACAATCAAATCTTGATTCCCTTGATTGAGAAGAGAAGAAACTGCTACTTATACCCAAAAATTAAAGAAAACACCATCTCCAGCCAAGTTCATTAGAGTCCAGGACTGAGTTCTCCATATATGATGTTTGGTGATGTCAGGAGTGTATCCTAGGAAGAAGTTGCAGAAACCAAGGCCTGAGTGAGATATTTGGGTGTATCAGCATGTCCATGTCTGTGCATGTTATGCATAAGCAAACCTAATACAAGTAGAATTCATGCTAATTATTATAGTATGTTTGTGCATTTTATAGCGTTGAGTAATGTAAAATGTGTAAGCTTTTAATTGCGTAAGTATGGCCTATGTTTGGTTAAATCTGGGACTGGTTGAGTCATAGATGTGTGCGCATGAGTTGTATATATAAGAGTTCACGTATCAGTTAGTTTACTTGTTGAGAATCCGATAATAATTTACCTCATTTTCATTTCACTCCATTTGCAATCCTTAGATCAGTTCTTTCTTCTTTGATTCCTGTAACTTAGTTTAATTAACTGCTAGTTGCAATCTTAATTCAATTTTATTTCTTCTTGTTCATTTTATATGCAATTACCATTTCCTATTGTTACATTTGCATTTATACAATTTCTTTCTTATTTTCTTTCCAGTAGCTTACATCTTCAGTTCCTTTAATTCAAGCAATTTGTTCTCGTTACCAGTTAATACTTGCTTATCAATTTTAGTTATTTTCTTGATAATCTTTGCATTACATTCTTGTTCTTTAAATTTTCTTGCAATCTACAAAATTCTTGCTTCATTCCATAAGTGCAATTCATTTTTCCATTCCTGTTTCATTTCCATAACCTACACACCACGTTACTACCAATTCGTTATTGCTCTCCGCTAAACACCAATTTTCCTTCATATTATCACCCCCAATTCATCAAAGCAATCCTCCATCATAACCAAAAAACTCACATTTAACCATAACAATGGCAGCTGACCGACCTACCTCTTCCATTTTTATGAAAAATTAGTTATTTTTTAGTAGAAGTTAGTGCTAAATTCCACACTGTTTTGTTATTTAGAAAAAGTGGTCAAATATTTAAATTTGTTTCATAATATGACAGTATGTGCCATCATAAGGTGATGTTTGTTGTATTATTCTTGATTGTTGTCATCGTCATTATTATTGTTATTCACTTCGATTTACATTTTTCGATCCATTTGCTTTTGGAATTAATTTTGAGAAAACATTTTATTGTTAAAAAGGTAAGGTATATTTAATTGATTTCTCCTTATCTCAAATATAATGTAAAACCATTGCGTAATGTTGTTGTTTCATGTAACCTGGATAGGATTAAGAATATGTTCAATATGTTATATGAGAGTATATGTCATATATAACTATTATCTATGAGCAACAACTTTAATTTTTTTTAGTTTGAAAAGAATATTTCCATTAATTTTTGAAACTGAATTTATCCAATGTAGATTATGAATCTGTTGTCTATGTATCAAGTAAATAGTTTTGAATTAATTGTTCTTACTCTCAAGGAAAAGGTCGAACAAAAGAAAATTTCTTATTCTCACTTAGTTATTTTCTTTCACGGTACTTGTCATTTCCCAAATTTCTGTCAATAATTAAGAATTTCACTATGCAATTAAATTGTTTATTTCATTCTCTTTTGATTGTATTTGTTTCTTTTTATATCACTTGTTTACCGACCACCTTAGATTTTGAAAATTTTGGTAGAAACTGAATAATTTTTATTTTATCTTGACCAATGTCATTTTCATTCCTTTTTTATACTAAAATTTAAATTTGATTGCTTTAAGGTAATCTTAATGATATTCCACAGAAGACATGAAGATATCAGACATATATCCTGTCGTTCAATCTTCAAAATTATACTATTAAGTGCATTTTATAATTCAGTAGGTCCGTGAATGTTGGTTTTAGTTGTACTTAATTGGGTTATATGATATAATCTTTGGCGAGTAGATGCTACACAATTTTTAGTGATACTGATGAGGGCTTTTAAAGTAACCGTAGAAAATTCAAAATGTACACACTTGATGTTAAAAAGGGAATTTTATAATGGAGTAAATGGTTAATATATTGATATACATGAATTATGAATCAAATTTATTATTATTCTTATGTATATGATATATGATGATGATGATTTATGTTATATGATTGATGTTTTATATAACCGAATGACTATTTTATACCGCAGTACGAATATGTTTATAATTGAAATTTTCATTTTTTATACAATTTATCAGACAAATAGTTTGTTGAATTTTTTTAAATAGGTTTAAGTCTATGTAATTCATTCTAATATATGGACTTCAATGTAAAATATTAGCAGAGAAGGGGTGTAGATGGCTATATAAATTTTAAAATGTATGCATTTGAAGTTAAAACATAATTCTATAATGGGGCTACATGATGAAACTATTGAGATAAATGAATTTAATTGAATTTTAGAATGGATATAAAAGTTAGAAAGAAAAGATATTTTAACCATGAATAATGCATATAACGATATTATGGTCATTATTGTAGTTCGTTGTTTTCAGTTGTCATTTGTATCGCTTCAAATTGTTTAATAACTAACTAATTAAACTATTTCCTTTTATAGATTATTTACATTTGGAAAAAATCTATATGGTAACAGACCATTTTATTTCAATACTCCAAAATTTCAAACAGGTATTTTTGTACAGTTTTTTAAACTTAAATGCATGCAATTCACTAGCAACAATTATTGACCCATTTTATGTGTTTTTCTCTCTTGAGGTGATTATGCAGACTTACAAGATTTATCCTTCAAAAAAAGTTAATGTCATAAAAAGGGATAGCTCACCGTTTTTCAATCCTGACTGTAATTGGTAAAGGTATGCACCCCATACTGGTTTTTTCTTCTTCTATTAGTTCACCTTAATAATTATGTGTTCTACTTTTGTACTATAATTCTCACATATTCCCAACAATGAGTGTATATGAACATACACATTGCCTTTGTTTGTATATACAAATGTATGAACTGAATATATAGTAACTATTATCCTGTGTAAGTGAATTATTATTTTGTTACACAACTACAAATTTAATTCATGTTACAGTTATAGTTTTTCCGATGCTCAATTTAATTATTATTTTTTAGGCATCAAAAGCAACGAATTATAGTTAAGCACTCAACTAATAATAATTAGCCAAGGTAACTTGTATTGGAAACAACCTCTCTCCACCAGAAGTATATATCATTTACATATCCTAACTTAAATTTATTCATGAGTATATTTGTTGTGCGATATATAGCTTTCAAACATAAGTGACAACGATGAAGCTTAGGCAATTGTATACAACCACTGAAACAAAGTAGCAACAGCCATAAATAAGGTAAAATAAAATATCGAATAGTTGGGTATCTATAGAACATTGTGTCTAAATCATAAATGCCTATAATTTAATTAAAAAAGACACATTATTAGTTTCTAAGGCAAAATGCATATATATAGAGGAAAATATAAAATCGGTCTAACTCAACTCACTCAATAGCAATGTTAGTGTACAAAACATTCGGCTAATCCATTATAAAAATTTTAGCATCACCTGCTAAAATGATTTAAGCGACATGAAGTCAACAATTATTGTCATGTTTCATGTGTTTCAGATTGCAGTTTATGATTAAGGCATAGCCAAAGCTATTCGCTGTAATATTTAATTTACAAATTTCATTTGTATCTTTCTAAATTCTTTCTTATTTAATTAAATAAATCATCATGCTTTAATTTCTAGGTCAGTTACATTTGAATATGAGTTATAATGGTGATCTAGATATCTTAAATAAATACCCAGAATTACAGACCAAGTAATTTTTGTACTTTGTTTTTAGACTTATATGCACATGGTTTATTATCAGCAACTATTAACTATTATCATGTGTTTTTCTCTACCGAGGTACTTCTAAAAATATTGCAAAGCTTATCATTAATTAATTCCAAATGCACATGTGACGCAGCGGATTAACAGAAAATCGATATAACGATGAAAATGTAGCAATCGGTGAATTGAAAATACTGCAATGCCCAAATTCGTTGATCCGAAGATACCGAATTTTGGCTATCTCTGACTCGTTGATCCGAAGATACCGGGAAAGAGATCTACGATTCTTCAACGTTGACCTTGCGCACAAGATTCCGTGAATCGGCTTCACAAACGAAGATTCGAGCGCACTCGAATGACGTAGGTGGAGATAGGAGATCAAACACTCGACTACCAATTTAATGAAAGCACAAAGCTAACAAAAGAAGAATTTATTCAAATTTCAACAACCTTTACAAATGATATGACTTGCCTATTTATAGGCTTACAACTCAATGCACGACTTAAAGAAATTACAACACAATGGTTACACGACTTAAAGAAAAGAAAATAGGCAGCGACTTAAAATATCTTGGCTCCGACTCAGGAAACTCGTTCACTTAATTTTTGGTTCAGGGAATAACTCGTTCGCGACTTAAAATTTTAACACGGCATAGTTATGTCATTCACGACATATAGAGGCGGCTTCGTTTCTTCCTTCACGAACGAGCTACCGGGGAAGGGATAAGTCGCGCGCGACATATGAAAGAGGCGGAGGGGAAGTTTAAGTCGTTCCCGACTTATCGCAGTATCGCGATTTAGGGTTTTGGGTCGGGGAGAGGTGTAGTCGCGGTTGTAGGAAAGGAATCGAAGATGAGTCGTGGATCGTGGATGAGGGTGAGTCGCGAGTTGAAGTAGGGCTGAATCGTGAGTCGTGGCTCGTGGTGGAGATGAGTCGTGGATCGTGGATGAGGATGAGTCGCAGGTTGTGAATCGTGAGTCGCGGGCATGGTGATGAGTCGCGATTTCAAGGTAAACGCTTCATCATCCTCCCCTTGTTGGAAAGAATTCGTCCTCGAATTCACATTTTCGTCATCTTCGTCAAGTTCCTCTTCATAATACAGAATTAAGTGTTTGACATTGAAAACATCAGAAGTATGAACATTTTCTGGCAACTTTAACCGATACGCATTATCATTGATCTTCTTCAAGATTTCTACTGGTCCAATCTTTCGAGCTTTCAATTTGTTGTAAGTTCCAACCGGGAAACGATCTTTCGTCAAAACCACGTAAACAAAATCACCTTCTTTGAAGACTACACTTCTTCGTTTCTTATCCGCCATTTGTTTATACTTCTCATTTGCCTTTTCCAATCGTTCCTGAACGATTCTATGGCATTCCGTCAGCCCATCAACAAAATCAGCAGCTCGTTTAACTGTCCTCTTCGGTTGTGGTGCTACTGCCAAATCCAATGGTCCCATGGGTAAATTTGAATATACAATCTGAAATGGACTGTATCCCGTACTACGATTCACCGCATGATTATGAGCAAACTCTTCCTAGCATAACTTCATGTCCCAACTCTTCAGATTGTCCTTTACAAGACATCGCAACAGATTTCCCAACGATCTGTTAACAACTTCGGTCTGTCCGTCCGTCTGCGGATGGTACGCGCTACTGAAATTCAGCTTCGTTCCGACCATCTTCCATAAACTTAGCCAAAAGTGATTCAGAAAACGAGTATCTCTATCCGACACAATAGACTCTGGTAACCCATGAAGTCGATAGATTTCTTTAAAGAACAACTGAGCAACACGAACAACATCTGCCGTCTTTTTACACGCAATAAAATGTGCCATCTTCGAAAACCTGTCCACCACAACAAATATAGAATCATTTCCCCTCTGAGTTCTCGGCAAACCCAAAACGAAATCCATGCTGATATCAACCCATGGTCTAGTAGGCACAGGTAATGGCATGTATAATCCCGCATTCGTCGCTGTTCCTTTTGAAACCTGACAAATATGACACCCCTCCACAAATCTTTCTACCTCTTTCCTCATTGACGGCCAAAAATAAGATTGAGAAATTAACTGCAACGTACGATCTCTACCCACATGGCCTTCTTCATGTAGTTCTTTAACAATCTTCATTCTCAAGCTACAGTCTGGGATGCACAAACGATTTCCTTTAAACAGAAAACCATCCATCAACACAAATTCATCAGTGCTTCCTTCCTTTACTTTTTCAACAAATTTCACAAAGTAAGGATTTTCTTCAATCAATTCTGGCAATAATTCAAACCCAGTCACTTCAACCTTCAATGTAGTCAACAAGTGATTCCTTCTGCTTAATGCATCTGCTACACGGTTCGTCACCCCTGATTTGTGCTTAACGACAAAGGTAAACTACTGTAAGTAGGCAATCCACGATGCATGCCTTGCTAAAATCTTGTCCTGCCCTTGCATATGCTTCAATGCCTCATGATCAGTGTACAAAACAAATTCTTTCTGAAACAGATAGTGTCTCCAATGCTTAACAGCCTGAAAAATTGCGTAAAACTCCACATCTTACGTGTTATACCTCATCTTTGCTCCTGATAACTTCTCACTGAAATAAGCAACGGGTTTCCCACTCTGACTCAAGACTCCACCAATTCCCACCTTCGACGCATCAGTATGCAATTCAAACAACAACTGAAAATCTGGTAAAACAAGAATCGGTGCTGTCGTCAATAGTTCCTTGATCTTCTCAAAAGCAACCCCGGCTTCCTCTGACCACGAAAACTGTTTACCCTTCATGCAATCAGTAACTGGCGCCATCACGCTACTGAAGTGTGGAATAAATCTTCGGTAGAATGAAGCCAACCCATGAAGACTCCGAACTTCTGTTATCGTCTTGGGCTGTGGCCAATTTTTGACTGCCTCAACTTTACTCTGATCAACTTGAATACCTTCTCCTGAAACAACATAACCCATAAATAAAACACTGTGTCATAAACACACATTTCTTCGTAGCAGCATAAAATTGTTCCTCACGAAGAATAATCAGCACTTCCCTCAAATGTTGAACATGCTCCTCCATACTCCTTCTATATATCAGAATATCATCGAAATAAACCACCACGAACTTCCCAATGAATGGTCTAAAGATTTGATTCATCACCCGCATGAATGTACTAGGTGCATTTGATAAACCAAATGGCATAACCAACCATTCGTATAACCCCTCTCTCATCTTGAAGGCTGTCTTCCATTCGTCTCCAAGTCTAATCCGAATTTGATGATATCCGCTCTTCAAATCAATCTTCGAAAAGATAGTAGCTCCGCTTAACTGATCTAGTAAGTCATCCAACCTTGGCACTGGAAATCTATATCTCACAGTAATCTTATTCAAGGCTCGACTGTCAGTTCACATCCTCCACGTCCCGTCCTTCTTCGGTACTAACAAAGCTGGAACAGCACACGGACTCAAACTTTCCTGCACACGTCCCTTCTCAAGCAACTCTTCCACCTGCCTCCTCAATTCTTCATGTTCCTTCGGACTCATCCGATAATGTGGTCTATGCGGTAATACTGCTCCCGGAACAAGATCGATTTGATGTTGAATGTCTCTCAGTGGCGGTAACTCCTTGGGCAACTCTTCTGGAAATACATCTTCAAATTCTTTCAAAACTGGTTTCGCTTCTTCTGGAATGTCAACCTCTTTACTACAATCTCGTCCAATCAACAAGAATACTTCAGGTTCCTCTTCAACTTCCTTAACAAACTCCTTCAAAGTTAACAAAGTTTTCATCTCTTCAATCTCCTCAGACTTACTCTCTCCCTGCTGTCTCTTCTTTGGGACTAAAATAATTTTTACGCCTTCAAACATAAAACTATAGCTATTGGTCCGACCGTCATGTTGCACTGCTCGATCATACTGCCACGGTCTTCCCAAAAGCAAATGACAAACATCCATCTCAACTACATCACACCAGATTTCGTCCTTATATTTCTTCCCAACAGAAAATGGAACTCGAACTCGCCTATCCACCTTCACCTCTCCTCCTTTTCTCATCCACGCTAACTTATAAGGATTTGGATGTTTTTCCGTTTTCAATTTCAATTTTCTCACCGCTTCTGTAGAAATAATATTATCACAACTTCCTGCATCAATCACAAATTTACAAACTTTTCCCAATATAGTGCATGTCGACTGAAAGATGTTACTCCTCAACCAACTAGCTTCATCTTCTTGCTTTGGTGTTAAACAAGACCTCCTCATCATTAGATTACACCCTTCATCTCCCGATGCGATATCCTGTTCATTCTCCTCAACCGAACTATCTTCACCCTCAACAGCATTCTCACTTTCAACTTCAGCTATCATAGCTCGTTTCTTTGGTTTTGGACACTCATTGCTTTTATGACCCATCTCCTGGAAATTGTAGCATTTGAAACCATTGTTAACCTTCGCCTTCTCACCCTCCTTTACAACTGGTTTGGCAACAACCTTAGGACCATTAGAACTTCCACCGACACCCTTCATTTGATTGTTAGAATTAGTAAACACACCACCTCCACGCCTTCCCTGCTTCTCCTAAGCCAACGCTTTCTGATGTGCCTCCGCTACAGATCTTGGATCAAACATATTAACCATATCCTGGATCTGCATCCGTAACCCTCCAACAAATCTAGCAGTCAGCTGTTCCCTGTCTCCATAATGTCATTTCTAGCAATGAGTTGGTAAAATTCGTCTGCATAATCATTAACTGACTTCGTCCCCTGCCTTAGATTCTGCAATCTCTGGTACATAAGTGACTGATAGTTGTATGGTAAAAATGTAGCTCTCATCATTTTCTTCATCTTATCCCACTCAACAACCTTTGACTTCCCCATCCGTTCTCTCGTAAGTTTAGTTTGCTGCCACCACGCCAAAGCTCTCCCCCTCAACCTAGTAGCAACTAACTTCACTAGACGATCTTTAGGAACCTTCTTGAAATCAAAGATCTCCTCAACATTAGATAACCAATCCAAAAAATCTTCAGCAACCATTCCACCTTTAAATTCTGGAATCTCCATCTTCATACCTGATTCCCAACGTCGATCGTCATTAATAATCCGATACTGACGTTGTCCCTGATCTCTATCTCTGAAATGAACACTTCCTCTTTCACCATCAAACTCCTCATCAAAGTTTGATGTATAGCGTTGTCGATCACGACCTCCAACATCTCTACTACCACTCCTTCGATCAGCACTCCTATCACGATTGTCAATATTCCTCCTACTTCGATTATCAACACTTCTATGATCTTGATCTTCTCTTCTCTCCCGATCTGAATGTATCGAAGTTCTACTTCCCCCATGGTTCGATTCAGGTGAAACTCTTCTTGTACTTTGATTCATTTCAAGCATCATTCTCTCTAAGCGACCAATTCCTTCATTCAACTTCTCAGTGAAACTCTCATTGATTCGTTGCTCCATTTCATCGGCCTCTTCTCTTCCATACAAGGCATTAATATTGCGATGATGTTGAGCTCGTCTCGGAGGCATGATTGATCTTCAAACAAATAATTCAACAAATCTCCAAACTTCAACAAATCAAAAATTCAACAAATTTGACTTCAAAAATCTTCAAACAAAACAACTCCAAAACTACAATTCAAATCAACTAGCACGGCTTCAAGCTTGCTTCGAACTTCACTTTGGCGCGCAAACTTTCCCACGCAAATTCAAACACCTTTCCCACACTTTGATCCAAATGATTATGGATCAAACACCCCAAACTTGTCATAAGTTCACCTTGCACTGTAAGTTATTATTTCACACTAAAATTCTTAAGCATACACACATATCTAATCATTCCTTGGTTTGTATACACATGTATGAGCATACATACGTGACAATTTATGACTTGTGCAAGTAATTTTTTTGGACAACTTCATAAACAAGTGTTTCACAGGTTAATTTTTTTGATTATTTGTTGTAGTTTTTTGTAGGAGTCAGAGAACCAAATTATAATTAAGCAAAATAATATGCATTTAAAGATCTGTTCATTTTAGTATAAACAGTTTCAGTTGAAAATAATTAAAATTTGTTATGCATTCAAAATAAACCTTTCTACCAAGTCCACAATTTGCATATCTTTTTTCTTTCAATTCTATGAGTATGTGTTGTATAATATACAATTTTGATACGTTAATGTTGGAATATATGCAAATTTTATTCACAACAATGAAGTTTGAAAAATTTCTTAGAACTGTTTGAAACAAAATAATGGCAAACACAATGAAGATAAAGTAAAAAAAGAAGTTTTGGAAAGTACAAAACATCATTTTTTTAAGACAATGCACATGATTGTAGAAATAGAAAAACCAATCAAGCTCAACGCATACAATGTCATTGTTAACTTGCAAACATTTAGCTATCCATTTGTAGAATTTATTGTTTTGAAACTATAATCCTTGATATAGGTAGGTTTATCAAGAGAGTGTATGGAAAGATGAGCCAAACTCAAATTTTGTTAACCTGTACAAATAACATAACGTTATGAATATGGAAATGGATTTGGAAGGAGTAATCGTATTTTAAAATAAGAAATTTTATAGAATATAAATGAGATTTTAGGAATTACCTTTTAGGTTGTTGAAAATTTATTTATAGACATAACTCTATTGAGGATGCTTTTTTTAAAATAAAAGTGGAGTGAAGGAGGCAAAGGGGTTCGGCCTTAAAATATGTGGGCTCGGCCTATGGTTATGTGGGCTAGGGTGGATTGGCCAAAGTGTGTAGGTGTGTGGGTGTGTCTTGGGGTGGCATTTGGGTGGAGGCCGAAGGTGGGTAGGGGTGTGGCCGAGACAAGGGGAGGGTGTGGAGCTGGAGGCCGTGGCTAGAGGTGGAGGATGATGGCCGTGGGTGAAGGCTTGGCGGTGAGGGTGTACGGCCGAGAGGGATAGGGTGTGCGGCCGAGGTGGTGGAAGGAGAGGAGGGAGAGGGGGAGAGGGGGATAGGGAAAAGGAGCTAGTGTTTGGCTTTAGCAATTTGGAGGAGATGGAGGAGTTGTGTAAATTACTGTAAGTTTCTCAGTTGAAAGAATGAGGAAGAGGAAGAAATGAGAGGTCGGGGAACATTACACTTTCTCAACAAAAATGTCTGTTTGGGTACGTACCCATTCAAAAATATCTGGAGAATGCAAGCCCAAAATTCAAGCCCAAATCCAAAACCAAATAAAAGAAAATAGGAAAAATATGCACAAATATATGCATATTTGTAAGTAGAAAATCGCAGATTTGAAGATGTAGAAATTGGATTTTAACGAAAGAAAAGGTGAAGCGGAGATTAAAATTCAGTCTAGTATCATAAAAAAAGAATAAATTTTAAATTTTCAACTAAAAGTCAAAGTTTGACCAAATTTGAATTTTCAGAAATTTTTTCTAATTTATTGAATTTGGAAAAACATATTACTCAATGCCCAAAAATCGTTATTAAAATTCAAATTTATTTAACATTTTAAAATATTTAATTTAAAAATTCAATAATTTTTTTTTAAAATTTGATTGAATTTATGGATCGTTATATATTTAGTTGTCCATTTGTAGAATTTATTGCTTTGTTACTATACTCCTTAGTATAGGTAGGTTTAGCAAGAGAGTGTATGGAAAGATGAGCCAAACTCCAATTTTGTTAACCTGTACAAATAACATAATATTATGAATGTCGAAATGAATTTGGAAGAAGTAACCATATTTTGAAATAAGAAATTTTATATAATATAAATAAGATCTTAGGCATTACCTTTTTGATTGTTGAAAATTTCTTTATAGACAATATTTTGTGTGTAGTCCTTTCTTTCTCCATTTTTATTTTTGATAAAAATCCTCAATCCTTTTTGTTTTGTTGTGCGAGAAGCACCAACATATAACCGGCCATGAGTGAATATATGACGTGATAAATAAACCTCAACATTTTCTAACGTTTGACTTTGACTTTTGTTGATTGTCATTGCAAAATATATTTTATTTGGAAATTGACGACGGCTAAGGATAAAATACCCTTTTGTGTCTACTGGGGACATTACATTTCATGGAGTTAAAACCTTATTACCAATATTATTTATACCTCTATTAATTTGGATGCGAGCTGAGTTACAATCAATCATGTACCATTGCAAAGTCCTAAAT
This sequence comes from Allium cepa, assembly GCA_030765085.1. Classification (NCBI taxonomy): domain Eukaryota; kingdom Viridiplantae; phylum Streptophyta; class Magnoliopsida; order Asparagales; family Amaryllidaceae; genus Allium; species Allium cepa. Next base: position 474,785,829 of record CM060929.1, read on the forward strand.
TTTGGTTTAAATTATGGAGAAACATTATTGGAACCCCCACCTTTAAACGAAGTTCATGGTTTGGTATTAATACTAGCTTTATAATATTAAGGAATTCCATGGGATACAAATAATTTTGTTCCTCAATGCCTTCCGACATTGGGATGATTGAGTCTGCACTTAGATAGGTACATAATTGACCAGACATTTTTTCAATAGCAAGTGAATTTACTTCTCCCACACATTCATTAGTTTGTGCTGATATACAATGATTTTTGAAGTGGTTTTGTTAGTCCAGCCTTTTTTCAAACTCTAGGGAAATGTTATCAAAAACATTTTGTACGAGATCATCACCCCATTCAATCAAGTTATCCCTTGGAATTTTTACCCACTTTGGCTCCTCATTATCATACATTGCTACTGTCTAAAGCAACCCGTCCCCTACATCTAAATCCACTTACTAAAATTTTCAATTCAAAACATCTTCTCATTAGTTACACCTTCACTTGCAAGGTGCATATTATGTGAGAGTAAAATTTTTACACTTGCTCCATAAACGTGATCAGTTAATTGACGATCCAACCGTTCTCTCCCTTCCCCCATTATCAACAACCCATGGTATTTTCCTAAAATCACCACTTAGTAGGAAAGTTTTGCCATAAAAAATTTCACTACCATTTTCAGTTTGTTTCATTACATCTCTCAAAATTCTTTCTACCGCTTTAAATGCATTTCTGTGTGCCATTGGCGCTTCATCCCAAATAATTAGATCTATTTTTTATATATTAATTTCCCCAAAGAAGACTGTCTTGCAATATCACAAATAGAATCCTCATCTAAATTTATTCGAATGTGGAAATGTGAGTGCGCAGTTCTACCACCCGGTAGTAGTAATGACGCTATACCTAATGTTGCAATAGCCAATACAGTTTTACCTATTGACCCCAATTTTGATATTGTTGTTTTCCACAAAAATATTTTCCTAGTACCTCCACTACCAAGAACAAAAAAAATCCACCAAAACTTCCATCAACTACATGTATGAATTCATCAAATATTGCTCTTTGTTGAACATTTAAACAACATGACATATTTACGTAATCATCATAACATCATGTTTGTACATTTGTTCCTCTTCTATTAGTCTGTTTTGAAATCGTTCAAGAAACATCGAGTTAGGAAAGGGAAACATAGGATATTCTTTTAGAGATCTAGTACTCTTATTCATGATTTTTTTTTCTTCAATTTTTATACAGTGTGTAATTTTGCAACTGATATTACGTCAAAGTTAGCATGTTGTCTTGTAGAACTCTTCCTTGCAACCAAAAGTATCATCGGACAGTAACTCCCAATGGTTGTTCCGTAGCTCTAGTGGATTTGAAATTTCTTAAAAGAGTAGTAAGGTAACAAACATTTCCCATAGGGATTTTGCCGTGGACCATCTTCCAACTTCCATAATGGCATCAATCCATTCATTATCATCTTCCAACAAACTGCCTGCCATATAAGCAGCTTTAAAATCATTGAAAATTGTACCATTAAAAGCATCATAATTTGTAGGTCCTTCACTAATGCAGGTAGAATCTTCTTCCAGAAGTCAAATGGGCATAATAAATTCTTCCAATTGTACTACCTTTCCATCTCCCTTTCTATTTTTTATATTTTTATCCCATACCCAATTTGTTGGAAAATAAACGTATTTGAGATCTCTTACATCTTCGTTTGACCTACTTGTTTCCAGCCTCTCTGTAAATATTGATTTTTTTTTAACATTAGGGCGATTAGTGATCTCTTCCAAATTATCCATATCATGAAATAGAATTGGTTGTTCATCAGGTAGATGAAATGAAAATCGCTGCACTGTAGGTGTGCGAAACTGAATATCGAATTCAAATATTTGCTAAGAAGATTTAGAGGCTGAAATATATAGACAATCGAGGTAGGTTTTAATTTCGTCAACTTCTTGTACATTTTGTCCACCATTTTCAGTATTTTCTTCAATCATAACCGTAGCATGATCATATCCATTACTATAATATTTGAACAAATACTTTACGGATCGATTTTGATTGCATATCTCCATGTTTATGTGTGCTTGATACTTTACAATTAGATCCGTGTTGTGTGGAATTACCCACGTATTATCAAACTCTATAACGATCCGGGTTTTCCATCATTTTATTCTGAAAAATTAAATGGTTTAAAATATTGGATTCAGAATATAAATTGATTTTTGAATATGAAAATTTCGCTTGAAATTATAGAATGAATTTAAATTTCATATATAACAATTTATCATAATACGGAAATGGTGAATAATTGAAATTTGAGTTGAATATGAATCGAAAACGATTTCTACTATTGATATAAATTCTATTTGAATTAGAATTGAGTTAGTAAGTTTTTAAAACTGAAAGTTCAAGTGATTTAGTCAACCTTTGAAATCGTCGATTTAATCGACATGTAAAATTAGCGATCCGGGGTACAGTCTTGGAATTCGACGAAACCAATTCCATTGAATCCGTAATAGTGTATCATTATCGGATTTCAATGTTTGTAGAATTTTGATTTACCGTTGGTTCATATGGAATAGAAATGTCGAATTTAATATCGAAAAATGAATATTATAATTGGGTTCAAAAGGCTATCTTCTCTATACGATCGAATTGGGGCTCAGACTAGTTCCATTGCGTTTGGAATAGGGGTATAACATTAGGAACGCCGACCGGCACACCTTGATTGGGGTTTGAGATTTTAAGTTACTAAATGAGATATTTTAGAATTATATATATGTATATATAGACACACACACACACCAGCCATTTTTCTATCTATTTCAGCCCACCCAATCCTTTATTCTAGCCACCCTACCCTCCTATTGTCCTTTCTTCGATTTAATCACTTTATCCCTATACTTCTTTTAGTTTTACTATGAAAAATAGAGGTAAAAACGACTCGCGAGCGACCGGAATGGTGGTTGACTAGGAGGAGGTCGTGGCTCAACGTCGATGGGTGCAAGGCGCATTCGAGTGTAGTTAGGGTTTTGGGCTGCTCGAGACGCATGCGCGTGAGCCAAGAGGGTATCGGTGATCGTGGAGGTGGCCCTGACGGCGGCCGATGGTGGCAGAGGAGGCGCAATGAGGGAGTGAGGCGGTAGTGCTAGTTGAGGGGCATTCGATCGATGATCGAAGCAATGGGGTGACAGCTAGGGCAACGCGTTCATCGCGATTGGAGTTTGTCTCTACGACGATCGAAGGCGCTTTCGCGAGCAGGGACAGAGACGTCTTAGCCTATGGAACCATAAGAGGGAGCTCGACAGTCAGTGGTGACTGGAGCCGTAGTAGATCGTCGGAGAAGAAGTTGGTCGAGGATGGGCTGTGTTCGTTCGACGCCTGGAAGTGATAAGCATGACTAACTTAGGTAAATTAAAATTAAATGTCAAATTAGTTTATTTAATTCAAATGTTTAAAATTGTATAATTTATTCGTACAAGGTCCAAAATTATGGAAACAGTCATGTTGGATTCGTAGCAGTGAAGTATACAATCTAGAATCGATCGATGTTAGTTGGAATTTTAGGTTAAATCGAACGTCCTTCAATTTTATTTAAAATTAGAAAGATCAACAAATTAAAAATCAATGTGAGTAAATCTCACTATTTGGATTACTGGTTTTAATATAAAAGTGTTAAATATTATTTATTAGTTGATTGGATGAATTTATACATTACTATCAGTTGGATGTTATATTATATATAGTAGTATATATATAAGTAGTTGGGTATATTCTCGCCGATTGGAGCGGATGAGACACTATGCATCCCACATAATAGAAGATGGTCCTATATTATTGCGATATCTAACCTCAAAGCGGGAATATTATTTTATGTATATAGCATCTGTGGTTGCAGGGAAACAGGTTGGAGGGATCCAACTAGATTCCTCAAATATATTGATTGTTTTTCATATAGAGAGATATATGATGTGATTGAATAATTAGTCATGGATGGTTGTGTGATTTGACTTATTGGACGCTATAGTAGAATTGCCTTTATTTTGGTATTTTAAATACCACAAAGAATATTTTTGAATTTTAAAAAGTTCAAAAGGCGACTTGTGGAAATAAAAATATTTATACTGATTTGGAATATACGATAAGGAATGAATGTGAATTAAATAAAAAAGGATTTGATTTGCAATTCACTTAACTATTTTGCAAAGTATTTTCAAATAAATATTTTTTGAAATCTATCTATTCAAGGAATTTAGAACAATAGATTTCAATGATATTTCTAAAATTTTAAATGGAAGTTGAAATCGTGATTTGAATGATTTTGGAATACAATTGGTTTTATTAGAAATAAAATTATAAATGGGGTTTTAAATCGAAATCGATTATAAATGGATATTTTGATATGATCTATTATTAACAGAGAAAAACCAGAGTGAGTTTAAGAATCCATGGATGATATTTATAAGTAGAGTGGAATGGTTATAAATTGATAAAATATGCAAAAAGAAATTAAATAGATATTCGGTAGGAATTTGTCAATTAAATGAGATTTTAAAAGAATAGAGTTGGAAAGAGGATTTTATAAATAAGAATATTTTACAATTAAGGAGAAAAATCTGGAAGAACTTTATAAATTCATAACCAATGTTATAAATAAGTGAAAATGATTATCGACCGATAATTTGGAAATATAAATCCACAGTGTGGATTTAAAATGAAATATGGGAATCGATTTAGAAAGGAAAATTGGATTTATTATGGAAAACAGGGAAATGGTTATGAAATTGAAATCGTGAACCGATGTGTATTAATCGAGGATATTTTATAAATTGGAGATGGTAATATTGGAATTTTTAAAATGGATTTTTGGTATCGAGAAGAATGTTTGGCTTCCAAAAGGAATTATTTATTAAATAGTGTTGTTTAAAACTGATGTTGGTATTTACAATATTTTGGAATGGATAACTATTCAAATAATTAAATTTATTATTAAAAAACTTGGTAAATCAATTTATATTATTTAAAATGGATTGGAAATCAATTTATGTTTGTTTATTTGAAAAGCGTTTGATATTTTAAATAATTACTTAAAGTGTTTTTGGAAAAAAAATTATTCTTTAAAAATATTTATTATATATATACATGGAGTTAAAATAAGTGATTGCAATTTATTTATACATGCCCTCGAGATTTGTAAACCAGGTTTTAAATTAATGAATGTGATTTTATAAGAGAAAATCTTATAATGAAATTCAGGGAACTTAAGGAAATTTCCAAAGTGCTTAAATGTAGAAACTTCGAAAATTAATTAGAATTCATAAAAGAAGTTAGAAATAGGTAGTTGTATAGACTAGTGTAACCGATTTTGGAAATTTTAAAGAAAATTAATTAATGAATTTGAGGAACTTATAGAATTCGTTATAAATGAGTTAAGAAATTTACAAATAAATTGTAAAGGATTTTGAGAAGTATGAAAAAATGGAATATTCCTACGTATTGGAAATAAATTGATTTTGGGAAAATATACTTATAAATATTTCTTAAGTATTGGATTGGAAGGATTTGAAATATTTAACTACGAGATTTTTATTATAGAAATATTTTTCAAAGTGTTGAATTATAAATGAAACTGGGAAAAAATATTTCTAAGTACTGGTATGGTTTGAAATATCCTATTATGGATAAAAAAAAATTAGATATTGAAATATAAAGAGATTGAAAATATATCTCTGAAAAGGTATTTTGGAACAAAGATTTTGAATAGATTTAATATACCGAGAATAACAAATTGGGCCTAATGACTGGTTATGTAGGTAATTTGATAGTTAAATAACCGATGATCAAAATCTGGCCAAAATTTGTTGATCGTTTCAGAAGACCAGGATCAGATTTAATTATCCGAAAATCATTTCGATCCGATTTGTGCGTTACGAATTGTGATATCCGATGATAATGGAGATGGTGATCTTGAAGGAGATTTGGTTTTTCCTAGAACAACTTGTATGGATGATTGTTGGTATTGCATTGTTGCCTAGAAGGCAATATTAGCATTCCAAGTGGGAAGTGTTGTATACAAAGGTAAAACATAGCCTCAGACCTGATCAACCGATAAATGACAAAAATCGGGCATGCAGCAGGGCCAAGTGGGTAGCACCCAAGTAGGGTATGGTCATCCCAAATCTTGATCGGTTACCATTTATTCTTGTATGCTTCGGGCCTAAGTAGGGTGATCATATTCGGTACTACTAGTCAATTGGTAGGCTAGTCTTGTATGGCAGGGGTACAAGATATTCTTGTCAGACCCTTATGCATTTATCTAGAGATGTACTTTCGAAAGATAGTTCCTTACCTTGTCGTAGTATGGAATCCAATCTCCAATACATGCTTTACAGTTTTAGTTGTATACCTATTATGCTGGAATTTAATTAATGTAACAATTTCGGCTCAAAAGGTAAGGAACGATGGGACGCTACACTTGGTATTAGATAGCAAGGTTAAGCGAGAACCTTGGCTTTTGGTGGAGATTACTCATTAAAGATAGGGTCAATAGTACCCTAGAATGAGTCTGAGTTCAATATAGATATGAGCGCGTATTTGTTAGTGAATATAAATTGTTTTATATTGTGTTGACTTACCGGTTGAGTGTTTGTGAATTCTGGTCGGTACGATTTGGACAACTGTATTGATAGGGGTTTCTAAACTCTGAACAAGTTAAATCGACATAGTATTGTTTTAAAGTGGGTAAATGAAATAATTTTACCCAAATTATATTTTGATATAAAAGAAATAATTTTCTAAAATTATTATAGTATATCGATGTGTTTGGATGTTATTATTATAATCAAAATAAGATTATAAATTGGAACGGTCATATGTAACCAAATTAAAAGGTATAAGTGTGAATTATACAAATAAGTTAAAGCTAAAATTTGATTCAAACCAGAATTTGAAAACTTAAATCCCGAAAATTTCGGAAATGTTTTCCAAGTTTTTTGAAATAAATAGTGGTAATATTATTGTGGAAATGTATCTAAATAGAAAATGTGTTTTAAATGGATTTTGAAATCGATATAGCACTGAACTCACTATAGTCGCCAGAAAATAATTCGGCTAATGGCGGCCGCATCATCAGTCTTCATTTTCGAGTTTCTAAGTGACGAATTGCTACCGTAGAAATTTAATATGAGGATTTGTTGGAAACAAAGATTATTTTGGGAATTCTGAAGGGATTTATTTTGGATAAAACCAAGTTTGGCATAAATTTAAAAAGTGTGATTTGGTATACAGAGAGATATATGTTTATGATTTCAAAATGATTTGAAATGAAATCAAGTGTTTGAATTTTGGAATCCTTATTTGAATAAAAAAATCAGGCAATAATTTTTGAAATTATAAGTTGAGAATGATATTAGTAAAGAAATTAGTGCGAAAAATGGAAATTTGGAATTGTATTTTTACTTAAGTAAGTTAAATGAACTATATGAATTGAAATTCAACTTAAGCAAAGTTAAATAAAATTGGATTGGATAAGTAATGATATTGAATGGAATTGAATATAAACTTTGAGTTGTAAAATGAATTTATAAATATAAGTTATAAATTTTAAATGGAATCAACTCAAGTATATAATTGATGTAAATGTGAAAAATAAGTTGTGTAACTTATAAATTGGAAAAGTGGAATAGAAAAACCGAAATAGAGATGGTTCGATATTTTTGTAAAGGAATGAAAATCCAAATTTGTATTATAAAATGAAGTTGAACTCAAGTCGACCAAATAGAAGTGATTTTTGAAACAAAAACCAGATTTTGAATTATAAAATAAAGGTGAACTAATTAGATAAATTAATTAGTTAATCAAATATAGAAATGGAACTTAACTTGGTTAAGTAAAATAGAAATGGATTAAAATGGTGATAACATGGATTATAAATGAATTAAACTTAAGTTGAATATGGGTGGGAGTATTGTTCATAAGGATGAAATTCAACTTAAGCAACTAATTTATAAGATGATTCATAAATAAATTGGCATGGATTGGTTTATTGTTGAATATAAAATTAAGAAAACAAGATTTTGTGAATAAATTGAATGTGGATTAATAAAAAGTTGTTAAATTGATTTGGAATCAATTTAAAATAGCTATAAACTGGAACGGTTATTTTATCAAATGAATACCACCAAATAGCATGGATTGAATTGTTATTGGACATAAATAGAAGTAATGGAAAGTGAATAAATTGGTTAAGAATCCATTTGAAATGAATATGAATATATTAAGTGTAATATAAAATGGATGCAAGTAAATTTGGTTGTGAATCATTTGAATTGAATGAAGTGGTATATAAATCGATTGATAGTAACTACATTAATGCTGGAATCCTGTAATTGCTTTAAAATACATGTAGAACATGTTGATTTATGCAAATACCGCGTTTGACCAGGGAAATGCTTGTAATGTTACTAAATTTCATATTTCTGGGACTTACATGATTAAATTGAGCAAGTACAGGTACAAAAAGACTATTTGGCTATATTTTGGTTGTGCGATTGCATATAAATTGAGCTCGCTCGCTTAAAAATACTAAAATAAGGCACACTTATGAATTTAGCGCGTGGAAATAAAAATATTGATATATATTGCATTTTCCGACCATGAGAGCCGATGGATATCTTTTTATCATATCTGTCATGTTGCAAAAGGCTTTCCATACAAGGGAGACTCTACCAATTTTTTTTGGAAATTTGGGGCGTTAGAAAATTTTTGGAAATTTTTAGAAAAATATTTGTTAATAAAAATTTGATTTTGAATTGTAATTAAAATAAAAGGATTTTGGTTTGGAAATGGAAACTAATTTTTTTGTATGGGATTAAAGGATTTAGAAAAGTAAAATATCGAGTTCAACTAAGTGAGTTTTAACAAGTTAATGGTTGTTGCATTTTTCCTACTTTAGCAATTTCAAGGACGAAATTCTTTTAAGGGAGGAGGAATGTAACGACCCGGATTTTCCATCTTTGGATTTTGAACATTTAAATGGTTTTAAATGTTGTAAATTGATTTTTGAATATGAAGATTTTGGTTGAAATTATAGAATGAATTTAAATTTCATATATAATGATTTATCGTAATACTAAAATGGTGAATAATTGAAATTTGAGTTGAATATGAATCAAAAGCTGTGACGCCACACCTCGAGACCCATGTTAGTAAAGAGAACTACTAAGTAATCATGTCTACTAATGTAGAGAATAAGGCTGGTTAAGGGCGACCCTCATGATAATGCATTAGCTAAGAGGTAAGTATGTCAATTTTTTTTCCATTACCTCATATATGGTCGAAACACCTACTCCTTAACTAATACGATACCATGGTGGTTTAGGACCGTTTCAGAATAAATGCAATATACAATTATATATAAACAATTACGGAACAGCAAACCCAGATCAGAGTATACATTCATCTCCATACATCATACATAATACAACATACATAAGTAGCATGAACTACAAAATATACATACACAACAGTCCTAGAAAATAACAGGTACATCATGATAGGTATAAAAGATCGACTGCTCAAAAAAAGTATAACGTCCAAGTCCAAAAGGAGTGGTCAAAACAAAAGCAAGCTAACGGATCCAAGAAGGAGTGAGCTAAATCCATACCTAACCTGCAACTCGGTCTGACCCGAGTAATAAATACACGGGTCAGGTAGGCTAGAACTTATCATTAGTAAAGGTAACAATAATAGAAGGAAAGGGAGAACCATTCCGTTGTTGCCAACGGAACGATATAAGTATCATCAAATCATCTCTAAGGTGAGACATCTATGGGTTCATCATGATTTCATAAGGGAATTCAATTGGTTATCTAACTATGGTTCATCTTTTATAGTTATGTAAGTGAAATAGGCAAGGATTTGAACCATGTAAATAATCATCATAAAACAGTCTAAAACCTCATAAATCCATTATAAAGAACTCAATGAGAGTTCAAAACATCATATTAGAAATCACCATAAACCGTAAATATCTGTAAGCCTTCATCTTACTCAAGGCTATAATAAACATCCTCATAAAAAGGTGAAATCAAAACATCTAAAACTTCACGGAAAAAAGTACGTGCTTACATCGTGACTAGTACTAATATTTGGTACCATAAACATCGTGATGACTGGAGTCAAGTAACATCATAACATCGTGAACACCATAATGACTATAGTCTATAATATCATAATGACTCCCAGTCACAGAGACCCTAGTTAATAACATCGTGATGATCGGAGTCGTAACTACATCGTGAAGACTCCAGTTGAGTACTCGTGGTCTATAGTATTAGTAAACATCGTGAATGTGTCTCAACTTCTTGGACATGAACCCAATATTCGTTAACGACGTCCCATACCATACGTATGCACTTAACAGTTTGCTAGCCGTTAGTTGGTGCTACACTAGTAAAACATCATAAATATCATGAAAATATTCTCTGCCTCATCTCATCGGCGAGTGAATACAATACCATACTCGTCTCATCTCATTGACGAGTATTAGTGGCATCGTGACTTGTCTCATCGCATCAACAAGTAAAAACCATCATAACACATCCCGACATCGTAAAATCATCATAAAGAAGCTTACCTCATCCCATCGGCAAATAAAAATAACATCTAGATGGTTATTTATAACCATAATTCCAAATAGGAATTTCTAGCTCTTAATTCGCCTCCTTTCATCGACGATTAAGAAATACATCTAAAAATGGTCTTTCGTCGAATATTCTCCTAAATTTGAGTTCTCAGACTATATAATCTACCCAAAATTTAACAACTTAAATCATCTCAAACAGTTCATCGAAAGGGTTTCAATCGTATAAGTCTGATATTAAGCAATAAAGCAAATCCATATGTCTCATACCACATGTTTTACTTTACCGTCTAAGTGTCTTTCTTGTATGTCCAAAATTCAGAAAAATGGAAAACTTATTTATACAATAATTTTATTAGAGAAAACAGAAATTTAAAACGATTTTCTGAAAACGATTATTGAAACCAATATTTGAAATTTCTTTATTATAGGAAATAAATATATTTTTGTTTAGAAAAATAATTTTAAAATACTACATAATAATAATTTGAAATGTCCATATATTTCAAAAATGGTTTAGTGAAAACCATTCTCGAAAACAATGAAAACTAAGAAGGATATCTCAAAACCGATACTTGAATTCAATACGAATTCAATTCAAATTTAACACAAAATCAATTTAAATTCCATTTAAATTTGAATTTCAATTTCTCCGAGTATAGCTAGCCTACTAATAGGCGTCATAGCTCTTAAAGTATCTCAATAACAACATCAAAACCGAACAAGAATGAGAGCAAAAATGAGCTAATACAATTCTAAGGTCAATGATTGTTATTGCTGTTATTTGGCGCTCAGAACAACAACATACAAACATAGTTTAGACTAAGAAAACATCAAATTTTCAAAAAACTAAAAACATGTAACTTATAGTATATGAACTAAGCTTTCCAAAACAACTAAAATTTTTGAATTTAGTTAAGAAACAAAAGAGTTATGGTTAATTCCGTTTCAGATTCAAACACAGAGTAGATGTTTGTTTTGCTCTTGAGATAGCAATAGAGACACTCAATTTTGACCTAGATAACTTCAAACTTCTAGAAAACACGAAACATGAAAGTTGTAACTCTATATTTATGAGTTCCAAAAAATCCAAAAATATTCAATTTGAAAAAGAAACGAGTAATTTATGGCCAAAATAATTTCTAGGCATGTGATTGTTGTTGCTGTCGATTTGCTCTCGGAAAAGCAACAAACAAGCACGATTTTGATCAAGCAAACATCAAAATTTTAGAAAATTCAGTACATTAAACTTGTAGCTTTATGTCTTAAATTTCCAAAGCATCCTATTAAATTTGGATAAGAAACGAGTAATTTATGACCAAAACAATTCTCAGATCAACAATCATTGTTGCTGTCATTTTGCTCTCGGTATAGCAACAAACAAACACTGTTTTGATCAAGCTAACTTTAAAATTTCAAAAAAATCAAACATAAATATTGAAGTACAAAGTCTAAGTTTTCGAGAACATCTAAAATTATTGAAATTGGATAAGAAAGGTGAGAGATATGGCCACTCAAAGTGGCTATCAGAAATCAGGAAAGAAAGAGAATAACAACCAGAAAGAATAACATATACAGTAAACGATTTTGCAAATCTTTTCCCAAGAACTTCAATTTTTAGTTAACAATTCGTGAGCTTGTACTCACCTTAAAGATTTAGCAGCAAAGTTGGTAGCAAGTTGTGATCTTTGGAGATGAATTGAATCCCTAAGCACCTGAAATAGCTTGTATATCTTATTTTGGAGACTCTCTTCTTTAATTTGCAACTGGTTTGGAGAAATTTGGTTTTAAATTGAAGAATACATTGAAATTTCTCTTTTTATTTTTACTATAAGTATGTTTTAGGAAGGAGATACAAGATTACGTACAGCTCTTTTCTCACCAGAAGAATCTAGAGTATAGCTTTGGATTCCATCCAAACCCTCTAAACCCAAATAAAACTTTAGTGGAAAAAAACAAAGCTATGTACATATTTTCACTTAATTTAACACTATACGCATATAACAACTCATTTTCAAGCCAAATAAAATGCATACAATAATTTGTTTTGAAATAAAATAGATATTGCAACAAAATAAATTTATTTTAATAACCAAAAGTTATTTTTTACAAATAAAACCATATTTTAGACGATATTTTACAATTTACACAATTTAGTGTAAAAGCAGCATTTTAAAAGCATACTTTGTTCAAAATTTATTCTCTTTATCAAATAAACTGCAGTAAATCATTCTACCACTTTTAAATCATCAAAATAATATTTTCAACAATGTTTCATCTTTTATTTTAATAAAATATATGCTTTCTTCATAATTCTCCTTTTATATTCAATAAAAGTCTAATATTGGCAATAATTACAAATATTATAACATTAGCTCAAATAAAATACAATAATCGATTATTTTCACTCCAAATATTCAAAATAAAGTTTTTAAACCTTTATTTCCATAAATTTGGATTTATTTCAACAATTAAATTTTGAAATACATCACTTAATTAATTTATTAGATCCAAACTAATATATACCCAATATTTCAATTTATTTAAACCAAATACTTATTCAATCAATATTTAATCCCATATTTATTCCCAATTAAACAAAATAAGGTTCCAAACTTTATTTTTTCCATTTTATTTACAAAATTCATTGTTTATTCCAAATAAACAATATAAAGTTTCCAATTATATTTTAATTTATAATATTAAATTATAACTTTCATTATAATTTAATATAGACAAGTAATCTCCAAACCAAGGTTGTTACAGACTCCCCCTTTAACAAAATTGCATCCTCGTAATTTCTAGAGGAGAGTTTGTATTCAACATATTAATTTCATCAATCCAAGAAAGGATAGACAAGCACGAGATCAAAATTCCTCACTCTACACTCAAGACGAAAGAAGACCAAGATAAAATTGCTTGGTAAATTCAATGATTTTCCTACGTATAAATAATAGGCTTTGCGGACCATTGAATTTCTTTGAGCAATACATCATGATTTAGAAAGCATCTCACTTTAGAAAAAAAAATTCACAATGGGGTGCTACTAAAAATTTATCGAAGGAGATTGATTTCACAAAAGTTTCTCGAATAGAGTTGGGATTTAGCATCGTTTTATCCGAACTCCAACAACAAAGTGATGATTTTTCGTTTGTCACTCAGAAAGGAGCTATGCTGATACTAAGATAACAACCATTGAGGTAATAAGACTCGATGAGAGATGGTTACTTCAAAGATTACTCTACTCAAACGACCGCAAAATGCTAGTCGTTAGACTATTGCACTAAGGCAAGACAATCACCAGGAACACAATAAATATAAATTTTAATTTACAATCAAAATTTATTAGAGTTCAAAATTCATTATCTTCAAAACCTTAATCCCCTTTTTGTTTACAATCAAACTTCTTAAAGTTCCAAAACTCAATGCCTTTAAATTCAAAATCTCAATTTTCAACAATTGGAAAATTTCCAAACTCCTTCCTATAGTTCTTATAAAATGACAAATAATTTCAAACTCATATTCCGTTTTTTATTCCAAAATTAAATTTTCGAAAGAATTTTTATAATTTCATTTCAACAATTCTTAAGGTAAAATTTTAAAATTTACTACTCTTTATTTTCAATTACCCAAATTCTCATAAGAAACTCCTTCTTTAACATGAATTGCTTATTTTAAAATATTCAATAACCATTTATTTTTCAAACAAAGTATTATCTCATCATTTTAGCAATAAAACATAACTATATTTAGACTCATACATACCAATTATCATAATGGCATTCCATCTCCATTGAATTATAATAAAAACTCTATCGATTGGCTGCAGCTTTGACCAAATGGTCAAAACTACCTCGCCACTCATCTAATCCCACTATTGTTCAATGTCTGCATATGTCATCTAAAAATAATTTTTTTAATTCTCAACCATAATAATTAATTTACTACTTAAATCTCATTAAAACTAATCTTATCGTGTCTGATTGTCTCATCACAGCATTTAGAAAATTCCTATCGATAACGTTGATCAGGCATATCGACCAGAATTCTTAAAGCACTTGACGGACAACCCAACACAAAAAACATCTTTTATAAAAGAAGTATCTCATATTTAGTTCTCAAAATGTTCTTTACTTATCCCAAAAACCAAATCCAATTAATCCTCTTAGAAATATATCTTTAATTTTTGAAAAATTTGAAAACACAATTCATTACATATACCCAAAATCAAAAACATAAAAAGAGACTCATTGAGATGTTCCATGAATACTCGATTCACAAGATAGAGGGAATAGATTGGAGTGCTCGTCATTCATAACTATATAACAAACTACTCAGAAACTCATAAGGAGTGCAGAATGCGGTAAAAGAACACTGTCCTCCACAACTCAAAGCTAATGAGAATTGATGTAGGGTCAAGCTGAAGGAAGACCCTAGCACCACCAATAGATCGAATAAGAAATCAGCGAGATATAAGGGTAAGGGTAAAATATCTTCTCGAATGAGAAGAACACATACGGCAAAACATTACTTCTAGTGAAGTAATATTACTAAGCCTATAAATGAGTATCGAAAAAGGTAATCACAAAAGTGGTAAGAATGACAATATCAATTAAATTCGAAGGATCACCTCATTTCCTTAGTAGGCATCCTCGTGGTAGGATGACCGAAAGGCTAAGAACCGGAAATGAGATCAATATAATATTCGATTGCCCGATTGGGTGTCATACCCAAATGGACTTACAGAAATCAATAGAGTCACAGTGATGGGAATTCGAGATATATCATCAACACCTCGATACTCAAGAGTGAATAAAGAGACTTCGGAATCATAATCAATATTCCAAAGACAAGAATTAACCAACCAACTGAATCAGGATACCTAAATATAGCACCCTCAAATCACAGAATGGCTTGATAAAATGCAAGCCACTCGCTCCCAAATTACTTTAAACTCAAGATAGTAAATAGCATTCTAATATGCACGCAAATATAAGCTATAAGAAACAAATCCTGAAATTCTCATGTCAAGTATTGCGGATCCCCTCAAAAGGATTCGTAATCCTCAAGTAAGCAACATGACCAGAACATTTAGTAGCATTATCAAATTTCTCCGCTATAGATAAATGCCAAGCACCCATATCGAAGAGGATTCGAATAGGACATTCATGAAAAAGAATAACTTTCCAAAATAGTAGGAGATATACCTCGGAACTAAGATGCACTACCAGAAGCCTAAACCACATTCAGATTCCCCGAACCTGAACTCTTCCCCTTCTTAGGACATGCTAAAACTACATGTCCTTCCTTCTTCTAATAATGGAACTTGGGGGATTGAGGACATTTTCAAACTAGATGGTCTCTAGAACCACAATTGAATCAAGCCAACACTCTAGCCGAAGGAGGTGCAACACCGGAATGAGAACTGAAATTTCCTTGCTTCTTCTTCTATTAAGGAGGAAATGATTGGGTTCTTTAAAAGGGAAATTTCTTCTTATTTGGGTTCATTCGAACCTCGGCCTTGTTACTACTATCACTTTCTTTTTTGATGGCTTCGAGATGAAGTGCCAGATGCACAAGCTCCTCGAACAGCTCCTCGAACGGGAGCTTAAGCCGAAGCATGAACGACTTCATCAAATATTTTTTAAGTCCAGATATGAACTTAAGATTCTTCTTGTATGGGGTACCAATGAACTTGATCCCATACTTGGATTGAGACTCAAAGGAGGATACATAATCTGATACGGAGGGTTTGACCTGCTTCAACTCTAGGAAGCGACGGGCAAGGAAAGCCTTCTCGGATTCTGGCTCGAACTTATGCTCAAAACGATCTCAAAAATGTTGCTATATAAGAGTAGACTCACTATCTTAGCTATAAGGAGCTCGTACCAGTCTAATGCTCGTTCGTGCAGCATACTCGATACCACAAGAACACGATGATGATCGGAAATCTCCATGCAAGTGAAGATGCGCTTGCATGTTCACAGCCATGCCTTAACCTCTAAAACTGTCTCGGAGCCTTTGAATGGCTTGCCTCCAAGATGGGCGAAGTTGCTACACATACGCACAAATGTGGGTTTGGGTGGAGGAGAGGAATGAGTAGGAGTGGCAGGCTGAGTGCTCCTACGAAGCTCAAGAATCTGATTGGTAGACATATATACACCTTCGGGAGGAGAACCACTGGACGGTCCTATCGTCGAAGAGCGTCCTCTACCTCTACCAGACATAGTTATTGATAAGATAAGATAAGATTATTCGTAGGGTAGATAGATATATTAGCAATTCAAATGCAGAAATTAAGGAATACTATGGAATTAAACTAACATTCCTAGACATATTCCTTTCTATCTACCCCAAAGGAATCAAAAAGGGACATGAATCAAAATAAGGACAAGGTGAAATGGATCACGATTGGGGATGATGTGTAAAAATGTATTATATTTGATATAGGGTAATCTTGTATACCCTTTTTTTGAGAAAAATGTGCGATCCTCTATAGAATAGAGGAGAGCACACATGCAAAAATATATATAACACAATAGCAAGGTGCTGCCAACATGCCTGGCAGGTTAATCTTGTGTACTATTTTTCATATATCACATTATATTCTGAAATCATGCTCTGATACCAAGCTGTGATGCCCCACCCGAGACCCACATTAGTAAAGAGAATTACTAAGTAATCATGTCTACTAATGCAGAGAATAGGGCTGGTTAAGGGTGACCCTCATGATAATGCATTAGCAAAGAGCTAAGTATGTCGATATTTTTTTCCATTACCTCATATATGGTAGACATGCCTACTCCTTAACTAATACTATACCATCGTGGTTTAGGACCATTTCAAAATAAATGCAATATACAAATATATATATATAAACAGTCACAGAGCAGCAAACCCAGATCAGAGTATACATACATCTCCATACATCATATATAATACAACATATATAAGTAGCATGAACTATAAAATATACATACACAACCATCCCACTAAATAATAGGTACACCATGATAGGTATAAAAGATCGACTACTCAAAAAAAGTACAATGTCCAAGTCCAAAAGGAGTTGTCCAAACAAAAGCAAGCTAACAGATCTAAGAAGGAGTGAGCTAAATCCATACCTAACCTGCAACTCGGTCTGACCCGAGTAATAAATACACGGGTCAGGTAGGCTAGAACTTATCATTAATAAAGATAACAGTAATAGGAGGAAAGGGAGAACCATTCCGTTGTTGCCAACGGAACGATGTAAGTATCATAAAATAAACTCTAAGGTGAGACATCTATGGGTTCATCATGATTTCATAAGGGAATTCAATTGGTAATCTAACTATGGTTCATCTTTAAATAGGCAAGGATTTGAACCAAATAAATAATCATCATAAAACAGTCTAAAAATCTCATAAATCCATCATTATAGAACTCAATGAGAGTTCAAAACATCATATTATAAATCACTATAAACCATCATTATCTGCAAGCCTTTATCTACTCAAGGCTATAATAAACATCCTCTTAAAAAGGTGAAATCAAAACATCTAAAACTTCATGGAAAATAGTATGTGCTTACATCATGACTAGTACAAATATTTGGTACCATAAACATCGTGATGACTGGAGTCAAGTAACGTTATAACATTGTGAACATCGTGATGACTATAGTCTATAATATCATAATATCTCCCAGTCACAAAGACTCGAGTTAATAACATCGTGATGATCGGAGTCGCAACTACATCGTGACGACTCCAATTGAGTACTCATGGTCTATAGCACTAGTAAACATCGTGAATGTGTCTCAACTTCTCGGACAGGAACCAAATAGGCGTTAACGTACATTCCATACCATACGTTCGCACATAACAGTTTACTTGCCGTTAGTTGGTGCCATACTAGTAAAACATCATGAAAATATACTCTGCCTCATCTCATCGGCGAGTAAATACAATACCCTTCTTGTCTCATCTCATTGACGAGTACTAGTGGCATCGTGACTTATCTCATCTCATCAACAAGTAAAAACCATCATAATACATCTCAACTTGTAAAATCATCATAAAGAAGCTTACCTCATCTCATTGGCAAGTAAAAATAATATCTAGATGGTTATTTATAACCATAATTCCAAATAGGAATTTCTAGCTCTTATTTCGTCTCATTTCATCGACGATTTAGAAATACAACTAGAATTGGTCCTTTATCGAATATTCTCCTAAATTGGAGTTCTCGGGCCATATAATCTTCCCAAAATTAAATAACAATTTAATATCTCAAATAGTTCATCGAAAGGGTTTCGATTGTATGAGTCTGATATTAAGCGATAAAGCAAATCCATGTGTCCCATACCAAATGTTTTACTTTACCATTTAATTGTCTTCCCCATATGTCCAAAATTCTTAAAAATAAGTAATTTTATTAGAGAAAACATGAATTTAAAATAATTTTTTGAAAACGATTATTAAAACCAATATTTGAAATTTCTTTAAATAAAATTAATATATTTTTGTTTAGAAAAATAATTTTAAAATACTATATAATAATAATTTGGAATTTCCATATATTTAAAAAATTGTTTAGTGAAAACCATTCTCGAACATAATGAAAACTAAGAAGGATATCTCAAAACTGATAACTTGAATTCAATACGAATTCAATTCAAATTTAACCCAAAATCAATTCAAATTCCATTTAAATTTGAATTTCAAATTCACCAAATATAGCCAGCCTACTAATAGGCATCTTAGCTCTCAAAATATCTCATAAACAACATTAAAACCGAACGAGAATGAGAGCAAAAACGAGCTAATACAATTCTAAGGTCAATGATTGTTATTGATGTCATTTTGCACTTAGGACAGCAACATACAAACATAATTTCGACCAAGAAAACTTCAAAACTTCAGAAAAATAAAAACATGAAACTTGTAGTATGATCTAAGCTTTCTAGAACATCTAAAATTATTGAATTTGGTTAAGAAACGAAAGATTATGGTTAATTACGTTTCAGATTCAAACACAGAGAAATGTTAGTTTTGCTCTCGGGATAGCAATAGAAACACTCAATTTTGACCCAGATAACTTCAAAATTATGGAAAACACAAAATGTGAAACTTGTAGCATTATATCTACGCTTTTCAGAACAGCCAAAATTATTAAATTTGAATTAGAATCGTGTAATTTATGGCCAAAACAACTCTCAGGCTTGTGATTGTTTTTTCTATCGATTTGCTCTTAGGACACCAACAAACAAGCACGATTTTGGTCAAGTAAACATCGAAATTTTGGAAAAATCAGTACATGTCTAAGCTTTTCAGAACATCCTAAATTATTAAACTTGGATAATAAATGAGTAACTTGTGGCCAAAACAAATCTCAGATTAACGATCATTGTTGCTGTCATTTTTCTCTCGGGATAGCAACAAACAAACACTATTTTGACCAAGCTAACTTCAAAATTTCAGAAAAATCAAAATACAAAAATCGAAGTACGAAGTCTAAGCCTTGCAGTACATTTAAAATTATTGAATTTGGATAAGAAGCGTGATATATGGCCACTCAAAGTGGCTACCAGAAATCAGGAAACAAAGAGAATAACAACTAGAAAGAATAATATATACAGTAAACGATTTTGCAAACTTTTTCACAGGAACTTCAATTTTTAGCTAGCAATTCGTGAGCTTGTACCCACCTTAAAGATTTAGCAGCAATTTGGTAGCAAGTTGTGATCTATGGTGATGATTTGAAGCCCTAAGCACCTGAAATAGCTTGTATATCTTATTTTGGAGACTCTCTTCTTTAATTTGCAACTGGTTTGGAGAAATTTGGTTCTAAATTAAACAAGACATTGAAATTTCTCTTTTTGTTTTTACTGTAAGTATGTTTTAGGAAGGAGATACAGAATTACATACAGCTCTATTCTCACCAAAAGGATCTAGAGAATGGGTTTTGGATCCCATCCAAACCCTCTAAGCCCAAATAAAACCTTAGCGAAAAAAAACAAAGCCATGTACATATTTCCACTTAATTTAACACTGTATGCATATAATGACTCATTTTCAAGCCAAATAAAATGCGTACAATAATTTATTTTGAAATAAAATAGTCATTGTAACAAAATAAAATTTATTTTAATAATAAAAAGTTATTTTTTACAAATAAAACCATATTTTAGACAATATTTCGCAATTTACACAATTTAGTGTAAAAACACCATTTTAAAAGCATAATTTGTTCAAATTTATTCTCCTTGTCAAATAAATTGCAATAAATCATTCTAACACTTTTAAATCATCAAAATAATATTTTAAACAATATTTCATCTGTTATTTCAACAAAATACATGTTTTCTTCATAATTCTTCTTTTATATTCAATAAAAGGCTAATATTGGCAATAATCACCAATATTATAACAACAGTCAAATAAAATGTAATAATTGATTAGTTTCACTTCAAATATACCAAATAAAGTTTTAAAACTTTGTTTCCATCAAGTTTTTTTTATTTCAGCAATTAAATGTTGAAATGCACCACTTAATTAATTTATTAGCTCCAAACTAATATATACCTAATATTTCAATTTATTTGAACCAAAAACTTATCCAATCGATATTTAACCCCATATTAATTCCCAATTAAAAAAAATTAAAGTAACAAACTTTATTGTTTCCATTTGGTTTACAAAATTCATTGTTTATTCCAAATAAACAATATAAAATTTCCAATTATATTTTAATTAACAATATTAAATTATACTTCCGTTATAAATTAATATATATATACAGGTAATCTATTACAATAACAATTTCTAATGTTGATATAAATTCTATTTGAATTGATTTAGTTAGTAATTATTAAAATTGAAATTTCAAGTGAATTCGTCAATTTTTGAAATCGTCAATTTAATCTACGCATAAAAATAGTGATTCGAGTCACAGTCTCGAAATTCGACAAAACCAGTGCCACTGAATTCGTAATAGTGTATTTTTATCGTATTTCAATTTTTGTAGCATTTGGATTTACTATTTGATCGTACGGAATAGAAATGCGTTGAATTAAATATCAGAAATTTAATAATATAATTAGGTTCAAAAAGCTTTTTCTCCATACGATTGAATTGGGGCTCGAGATTAGTTCCATTGCGTTCGAAATAGGCGTATAACATTAGGAATGCCAGGCAGCACGCCTCAATAGGGGTTTGGGATTTTAGTTACTAAACGAGATATTTTGGAATATATATATATATATATATATATTATCTTCATTCACATCAGCCTTTTTCTATTTATTTCAGCCCACCCTATCCTTAATTCCAGCCACCCAACCCTACTATCGTCCTTTCTTCAATTTAAACACTTTATCCCTCTCTTTCTTTTAGTTTTACTATGAACAAAAGAGAGGAAAAAAAGAACGACTCGCGAGCGACTGGAATGATGATCGCGTATGGCAGCATCGCGGCTCAACGTCGATGGCTGCGAGGCACGTTCATGCATAGTTAGGGTTATGGACTGCTCGAGACACGTGTGCGTGAGCCAAGAGGGTGTCAGCGATTGTGGAGATGGTGCTGGCGATGGCTGATGGTGGTAGAGGAGGCGCGATGGGGGGAGGGTGGTGAGGCGGTGGTGCTGGTTGAGGGGCATTCGATCGATGATCAGAGCAGTGGGGCGACTGCTAGGACAACACTTTCATCGCGATTGGCGTTTATCTCTTCGAAGATCGGAGGCAATTTCACGAGCATGGAGGAAGACGTCTTTGCCTAGGGAACCATAAGAGGGAGCTTGATAGTCAGTGGCGACTGCAGCTGCAGTAGATCGTCGAAGAAGACGTTGGTTGAGGATGAATTGTGTTAGTTCGATGCCTGGAAGTGATAAGCGTGATTAACTAAGGTAAATTAAAATTAAATGTTTAGTTAGTTTATTTAATTCAAATGTTTAAAATTGTATGATTTATTCATATGAGGTCCAAAAATCAAGGAGATAGTCACGTTTGATTCATAGCAGTGAAATATACATTCTGGAACCGATCGATGTTAGCTGGAATTTTTAGCTTAAATCAAACGTCATTCGATTTAATTTAAAATTAGGACGATCAGCAAATTAAAAATCAAGGTGAGTAAATCTTGCTCATTTAGATTATTGGTTTTAAATAAAAATGTTAAAGTTATTTATTGGTTGATTAGATGAATTTAAATTATTATCAGTTGGATGTTATATTATATATTATTATCCCACATTTTGGTCAAGGCTGGAATATCAACAAATTGGCAAGGAAGAATGGATATCAAGATTGGAGATCGATTGGAAACAAGGCTATAGTTGATATTGTTAAAATTCGGTCGAGCTTCGATCGGGACAAAATCGATTAGAGATGATGTTCAAGGCTAAGAGAGGTTGCATTTCAAATTTCAGGTTAATCGGAGTTCGTACGAAGGAGATATGATTGATACAAGGTAGAAGGAATATGTTGTTCGTATCCATCGGAGAACCGAGGTGATGGTCTATTAGAATCCATCAAATTCGTATCCATCGAAATGACGCCGCCTCAATCTATTCGAATCCATCAGGTCCGTATCGATTAGGTTCATGCATGCTCGATTGTTTGTATCCATATGTTCAAATCGATCTGGAGTCATCACATTGGTTCAGTTCGCATCGGTACTGTTCGCACTTCACTACTACATTGTTCGTGTTGATCTAATTCGCATCGATCCAACGGCTGTTCGTATCGATCCCCAAAGATCGACCGATACGAATAGTGCACTCCTTCAGTGATCGATGCGAAACGGCACTCTAATCATCGATGCGAACAACGTCATCAATACTCCTAGTTATTGATGCGAACGTGTCGATGCGTACGAGGCGAAAGCCTCGGAACGACTCGATCAAATCGCTGCAGAAGTTGGATCGGTCCAGGAAGCTCGTGCCATGTCATCCTATGCACACGTGCTTCTGATCGATACGAAGGGATGGGTACGAATCATGGATTCGAAGTCGATAATCTTCGATGAATACGAAGTTGCATCGATCATATCTCCTAAACCATAGGTCTAAATGCTACGAAATTTTCACAGGAGCTTACGTACAAGCTAAAGAATGTTCCTGCCATATTTCGGCTCGATTGCGCCATTTCTTGATCGATACGAAATTGATTCGCATCGATCATAGATCGAGTCGAAACTTGGTGGGATCGATAGTGTGGGCCCACTCACGTGCCAGAAAAAGTCTCTCGAAGTTTGACCGCGATATCAGCCTCCTACACCTATAAATAGCCCCCTGAAGCCTACAGAAAAAGGATCTTTTGGTTATTCAAAGTCCAGACTCTGCCGGATTCAATTCTACACTTCATCACAACTGTTTACTCGAATTTCTCCATTATAATCGTTGTAAATCATCTGTAGCCAGCAAGGAAAATCAATAAAAGATTGTCATTTGAAGTGGACGTAGGCCGGAGATAGCCGAACCACTATAAATCTCGTGTCACTGTTATTTCTGAATTATTGTACTTAGTATTTCTTAGATCTGAGATTTGTGTTTGGAATATTGCTGATCTATATTCATAGCTTGGTGCTTTCACGATACTTGGGGTTTGTAACCAATTTTGGCATAAACACTTTGGTGCTTTCACCGAGAAAGACTAGCACCCGCTACATCGGATTTGAAGTTCAGATTTGAAAAGCTTGAAGAGTTCAGATTTGAATGACAATGACTCGACAGACAAGAAGAAGACAGAAAGCCAACAGGAAGGAAGTCAAGAAGCGTCCTCCGGAGCTGGAGAAGGACAAGCTTCGATCTACATCACCAGGGATGAGATGGAGGCTATGTCAAATTCGATGCATGAAAGAATGATGAAGAATCAACAGGCGATGCTGTAGAACTTCTTCGAACAGAAGAGAGCAGCCAATGCATAAAACCTTGGACCAACTACTGCAACTGCGAATGTGGAACAGGGAGCAAGGGTCACGGAACCCAATAGAGGATAGAATAAAGAACTAGAGGGCAATCAACAAAGGCTTGGGGTAGGCCCGTAGGATCTGACACTGGAAGGCCTTTGGATGGAGCTCAACAGGCTAGAATGAGCTCTAACGTTAACAAACCGCATGAGGAATATGTACCAGAATTCCCTCGGGGGCATGGAAGGCAACCTTTGATAGATAATGCTGGATTAGTTGAGATTATTAGAAGAACTATGCATGGAGGTATGACCAATAGAGATTTGGAAGGAGTGAACAAAAGTCCGTTTACATGGGAAATCAGGATAGCTTGAAATCCACTTGATTTCAAGCTACCTAGCGTGGAAGTATACAATGGCAAGGCTGATCCAACAGATCATCTGATGAGATACACTAGACAAATGGAAGTGTTGGGGGTATCGAAGGAAGTTATGGCCCGATTTTCCCTCTGTACTTGACGGATATTGTCGCGGTGTGGTTTAGGCAGCTGGAAGAGGGATCTATTAGGACGTGGATAGAGTTGGTGGATAGGTTTTTGAGGCAATTTTGGGTTCATATCAAAAGGCCAAAGAACGTGATGACACTGACGTCAGTTAAGCAAAGGATGGATGAGTCACTCAGAGATTTTCTGACTCGGTTCAATGCAGCTATTGCTTCTATGGATCGGCCATACCGTCGATGGTTTTGATGGCAGCCGTATTGGGAGTCAAAGAGGATTCGGATTTCAGGGTATCTCTAATACGAGACCCACCACTAGATCTCGAAGAATTATTTTATGAAGCTGAAAGATTCCTTTGGCAAGAAGATGCATGTATAGACTCAAAGTTAAAGGAGGTGAATGCGACTGAAGGTAGAGGACCATCCAACATAGGCTTAGACAAGATAAAGGAAAAAGGAAGCTGGATGACAATTCAGGAAAAGCTAGGAAGTGACGGAAGGATTCAAAGTTTTCCACATACACATGATTAAATGAGACGCTGGAGCGGATATACATTGAAACCCGGAATCGCCTTCCCTACCGAAGGCCAGCTAGGAGAGAACCTTCTGAACGTGAGAGGGCATCAGGAAGGCACTGTCTCTTCCATGATTTGGATGGACACGATACCAATAGCTGCAAGCACTTAAAGGACATAATTGAGGAGCATGTGAGGAATGGGCAATTGAGGCAGTATGTTGGGGTTCGAAATGCAGCGGTAGAGCAGGAATAACCACCGTCCGCCTCAAACCACAATGGTGCGAGGCCCAAGGGTAATGGTCGATTGGTTATCAATTGACCGAGATGTTATGAAGTAAGTAGCAAGCCACTGGCAAACAAACGGCAATATCGTTTACACATGTTCGGGGACGGAGATGGCCCCTAGGCATGCTCTGAATGATGATGGACCGCGATTCTATGGTTTGTGAAATCTATTCCCATTTGTGGATTGAATACTCATTTTTTCTGATTTGATTTTGGAGTTTGGTTTGAACTCCTAGTTTTGTTTGCTTTTTGACTTGGATTCTCATTTGAACGATTATTTTCTGATTTGGATGTTGGTCCGGATTTCTGATTTGGTTTGGATTTTGATTGGATTTTTGTCTGGTTTTTGATAAACGGTCGTCGGGTATGGATCATACCTGGCAAGGGGTAGGTCACTTTGCCCAAACATGGTAAAGTGACTTATTCAGGTTGCTGAGTAGGGACTATGCTCAGCAAGGGTCTGGAGAGACCAGGATTCAGCCT
The DNA here is from genome assembly GCA_030765085.1 of Allium cepa. Classification (NCBI taxonomy): domain Eukaryota; kingdom Viridiplantae; phylum Streptophyta; class Magnoliopsida; order Asparagales; family Amaryllidaceae; genus Allium; species Allium cepa. The sequence goes on from CM060929.1 coordinate 474,812,133, forward strand.
AGGACTTAGGCCCTACATTATTGGCTACTGTTTCAGGTCGTCGAGTATGGACTATGCTCGAAAAGGGTACAGAGTGACCAGGATTCGGCTTAGGACTTAAGCTATGGCATTGTATAACATCCAAGGACACTGGACCACGGTTGTCAAGTGTGGATTGCGCTTGGCAAGAACCCGGAGAGGCTAGCTCAACGTCCAGAGATGCTGGACCACGGTCATCACGTGTGGATTTCACTTGGCAAGAACCCGAAGGGTTACGGATTTAGATATCGACCCGAAGAGGTCCTGGATTCGGTTATTGGTTATTGGATAAGGATGAATTAGGACTTGGCTGTCGAGTTCAGATGGGTATGGAATTGACTAAAGGCTTTGGTTACTGGATTCGACATCAAACATCGACTCAGAGCAGTCAAGAACGACGCATTCGGATGATATGGCTATGGAATTTGGATATCAGATTCGGAACTATTCAAAACAACCTTCTTATCACAAGGCATGTTTTGGGGGGAAAATGTTATCCCACCTTTTGGTCAAGGCTGGAATATCAACAAATTGGCAAGGAAGAATGGATATCAGGATTGAAGATCGATTGGAAACAAGGCTGCAGTCGATATCATTAAAATTCGGTCGAGCTCCGATCAGGACGGAATCGATTGGAGATGATGATCAAGGCTAGGAGAGGTTGCATTTCGAATTTCAGGTTAATCGGAGTTCGTACGAAGGAGATATGATCGATACAAGGTAGAAGAAATATGTTATTCGTATCCATCGAAGAACCAAGGTGATGGTCTATTCGAATCCATCAAATTCGTATCCATCGGAATGACGACGCCTCAATCTATTCGAATCCATCAGGTCCGTATCGATCAGGTTCACGCATGCTCGATTGTTCGTATCCATATGTTCGAATCGATCTGGAGTCATCGTTCGTGTTGATTTGGTTCGCATCGATCCAACGCTCGCTGTTCGTATCGATCCACAAAGATCGATCGATACGAATAATGCACTCCTTCAGTGATCGATGCGAAACGGCACTCTAATCATCGATGCAAAAAGTGACATCGATACTCCTTACTATTGATGCAAACGTGTTAATGCATACGAGGTGAAAGCCTCGGAACGACTCGATCAAATCACCGCAAAAGTTGGATCGGTCTAGGAAGCTTGCGCCACGTCATTCTATGCACATGTGCTTCTGATCAATATGAAGGGATGGGTACGAATCATGGATTCGAAGTTGACAACCTTCGACGAATACGAAGTTGCATCGATCATATCTCATAAACCATGGGTCTAAATGCTATGAAATTTTCACAGGAGCTTACGTGCAAGCTAAAGAATGTTCCTGCCAAGTTGCAACTCGATTGGGCCATTTCTTGATCGATACGAAATTGATTCGTATCGATCACAGATCGAGTCGAAACTTGGTGGGATCGATCGCATGGGACCACTCACGTGCCAGAAGAAGTCTCTCGAAGTTTGAACGCGATATCAGCCTCCTACACCTATAAATAGCCCCCTGAAGCCTATAGAAAAAGGATCTTTTGCTTATTCGACGTCCAGACTCTGCCGGATTCAATTCTACACTTCATCACAACTGTTTTACTCGAATTTCTCCATTATAATCACTATAATCATCTGTACCCAGCAAGGAAAATCAATAAAAGATTGTCATTTGAAGTGGACGTAGGCCGGAGATAACCGAACCACTATAAATCTCGTGTCACTGTTATTTCTGAATTGTTGTACTTAGTATTGCTTAGATCTGAGATTTGTGTTTGGAATATTGCTGATCTATATTCATAGCTTAGTGCTTTCATGATACTTGGGGTTTGTGACCAATTTTGGCACAAACATATATAGTAATGTATATACATATAAATAGTTGGGTATATTCTCGCCGATTGGAGCGGATGAGACAATATGCGCCTTGCATAATAGAGGATGACCATATATTACTATGATATCTCACCTCGAAGCAAGATATTATTTTATGTTATATAACATACGTGGCTGTAGAGAAACAAATTGGAGGGATCCAACGGGATTCCTCAAATATATTGATTGTTTTTCATATATAGCGATACATGATGTGATTGAATAATCAGTTATGGATTATTTTGTGATTTGATTTATTGGATGCTATAGTAGCACAGGCCTTATTTTGGTATTTTAAATACCATAAAGAATATTTTTGAATTTTAAAAAGAAAGTCAAAAGGCAATTTGTGGAAATAAAAATATTTATATTGATTTGGAACATTCGATAAGGAATGAATAAGAATTAAATAAAAAAGGATTTGATTTGGAATTCACCTAACTATTTTGCAAAGTGTTTTCAAATAAATATTTTTTGAAATTTATTTATTCAAGGAATTTAGAACAATAGAATTTAATGATATTTCTAAAATTTAAAATGGAAGTTGAAATCGAGTTTTGAATGGTTTTGGAATAGAATTGATTTTATTAGAAATAAATTTCTAAATGGGTTTTAAAATAGAAATCGATTATAAATGGATTTTGTGATATAATCTACTATTAACAGAGAAAAACCAGAATGAGTTTATGAATTCTTGGATGATATTTATAGGTAGAGTGGAATGTTATAAATTGATAAAATATACAAATAGAAATTAAATAGATATTTGGAAGGAATTTGGCAATTCAATGAGATTTAAAAAAGAATAGAGTTGGAAAGAGGATTTTATAAATGAGAATATTTTAAAATTAAGGAGAAAAACCTGTAAGAACTTTATAAATTCATAACCAATGTTATAAATAAGTGAAAATGATCGTCGATTGATAATTTGGAAATATAAATCCACAATATGGATTTAAAATGAAATATGGAAATCAATTTAGAAAGGAATATTGGATTTATTATGGAAAACATGGAAATGGTTATGAAATTGAAATCGTGAACCAATGTGTATGAATCGAGGATGTTTTATAAAATGGAGATGGTAATATTGGAATTTTTAAAATGGATTTTTTAAAATGGTTTTTTGGTATGGAGAAGAATGTTTGGCTTCCAAAAGGAATTATTTATTAAAGAGTGTTGTTTAAAACTGTTATTGGTATTTACAACATTTTGGGAAGGTTAACTATTCAAATAATTAAATTTATTATTACTAAACTTGGTAAGTCGATTTATATTATTTAAAATGGATTGGAAATCAGTTCCCATTTTTTATTTGAAAAGCGTTTTTTATTTTTAAATAATTATTTAAAGCATTTTGGAAAATAATTTTTATTCTTTAAAAATATTTATTATATATATATATATATATATATAGAGTTAAAAATAAGTGACTGCAATTTATTTATAAACGCTCTTGAGATTTGTAAACTGGGTTTTAAATTAATGAATGTGATTTTATAAGAGAAAATTTTATAATGAAATTCTGGGAACTTAAAGAAATTTCCAAAGTGTTTAAATGCAGAAACTTCGAAAATTAATTAGAATTCATAAAAGAAGTTGGAAATTAGTAGTTGGAATTATAGACAAGTGTAACCGATTTTGGAAATTAAAGAAAACTAATTAATGAATTCCAAAAACATATAGAATTCGTTATAAATGATAAATTGTAAAGTATTCTGAGAAGTATGAAATAAATGGAACATTTCCTATGTATTGGAAATAAAATGATTTTTGTAAAATATACTTATAAATATTTCCTAAGATTGGACTGGAAGGATTTGAAATATTTAACTACGAGATTTTTATTATTGACATATTTTAGTGTTGAATTATAAATGGAATTGGGAAAAAATATTTCTAAGTATTAATATGGTTCGAAATATCCTGTAATGGATAAAGTTTTTCAGATATTGAAATATTAAGGATATTGAAAATATATCTTTGAGAAAATATTTTGGAACAAAGGTTTTGAATAGATTTAATATACCGAGAATAACAAATTGGGCCTAGTGACTGCTTATGGGTATAATTTGATAGTTAAATAACCGACTAACAAAATCTGGCCAAAATTTATTGATTGTTTCTAAGAGATCGAGATCGGATTTAATTATTCGTAAACCACTTCGATCCGATTTGTGCGTTACGAATTATGATATCTCGAAGATAATGGAGATGGTGATCTTGAAGGAGATTTGGTTTATCCAGACCTAGAACAACTTGTATGGATAAATGCGGGTATTGCATTGTTGCTTGGAAGGCAGTATTAGGATTCCAAGTGGGAAGTACAATATACAAAGGTAAAATATAGCCTCAGACCTCATCGATCGGGAAATGACAAAAATCAGGCATGCAATGGGGACAAGTAGGTAGCACCCAAGTAGGGATGGTCATCCCAAATCTAGATTGGTTACCATCTATTCTTGTGTGTTTCGGGCCCAAGCAATGTGATCATATTCGGTATCACTAGTCAAGTGGTAGGCTAGTCCTGTATGGCAGGGTACAAGATGCTCTTGCTAGATCTTGATGCATTTATCTAGGGATGCACCTTCGGAAGATAGTTCCTTACCTTTTCATAGTATGAAATCTAATCTCCAATATGTACCGTTACGGTTTTAGTTGTATACCTATTATCTGGAATTTAATTAATGTAACAATTTCGGCTAAGATTAATAAGTATTTGGATCTAGACACTATTACAATATTAGACGATTTCATATAAAATGTTTTGTTTACCGTAAGGTTAAAGCCAGTTCGTGTTTATATGCGGCGTGATCTTACGAGATACCTTTTGATTTTCAAAGATTTTATATAACTTAAAAATTCAGTTGGGTGTGTTTCTCACGCTGGTTTTCCAGACTAAGTTGGGTGTTATTTCATTATAATGCTCAGGTCGGACTGAGTACTATAGATTCAGGTTAGGATGCTATGGAGCACAAGAGATGTGCTGGAGGATTCTCAGGCATATTCCACATACTTGATTATTTCCGCTATATGCGTTATGTTGTATATTCAGTACATATGAGGACAAGTTATTATAACTATCCAGATTGATTATTGACTGTTGTACTCTGATGATTGTATGTATATTACAGTTATAGTTTCTTTGTATTAAGATCTGTTATTATATATTATATTTTGTTCCGCTTCGATTGTGAGATTTTGTATTGCTGGTTCTATTTCATCGTCTGTCCTCTTCTTTCTCATAGTTATTCGTCTTTTCGTACAATTTATGTTGGACAAGTGTGATTTAATGTCAGGTCAAAGGGCATGGAACGACGGGTTGCTACAAACTCCATACCCATTGTTTTTACATACCCATCATTTACTCTTCTTTTGTACATGAGGAATCCATTATCATCAAAGGTTGTTTTAGAATAAATTTATTTTAGGTAATGTTTTGAGCATTGACCTTTAACCATGCAAGTATTTTATGGATTAGCTGCACCATATGGTCCGTGAATCATAAACCATGAGATGGATTAGTATGCTAGTATGTCTACTTATTTATTTGGTATTTTAGCAGTAATTATTCTATCAACATCTGAAGTTATTTCAGGCTTATCATTAGAATGAAGGAATAACAATATATATATATATATATATATATATATATATATATATATATGCATGTAGAAAACCACTTTTCTAAAATTCGATTATGTACACCAATGTAAAAACATGCAAAAATGTTATCCTAAGTTAAAAAATTGAATAAAAATTTACAAGATCTAATTTTGCAAATTTTCTAAAAAGATTCTATACTTATATATATAAATGTCAACTGAGTACAAATGAGTAAAACAATCATCATTCACCAATTGCCTCTTGCTCAATATACCAAGGATAACTTGCATTTTAGGAGATTTTGTATCCATGAAATATTGAATTAATAAGTGTACTTATTCTAGGAAAGACATACATATTAAGTGATACGAATGATCATAACTTGAACTTTTATTGTATATTTATTATACTAATTTTTTTATTATATAACATAAAACAATTATAAATGATGCATTTTCGTTAGGCCATTGCTACATGAAGTGCATGGAGTTGTTAGGCCATTGCTACATGAAGTGCATGGAGTTGAATATCAGTACAGAGTCATCCTTTAACAAATATCATGATTTTGTGGTATCAATCAAAAATTCTGAAAAATGTTTAATAGCATCACAGAATGAATTATATTTCTATGAGCAGATTATTTCACAAACACTATTTCATTAAAAGCTCAAGAAAATATATGGCATTATTGCATAGAAGGACAGGGAGGCAATTTGTAGGTGTAAAGAATTATAGATATTGTTCTATTCTTAGTTATATTGAAAGAATATCCTAGTAATCTTATTTTAGAATTGAATTTGGAACATTGTTTAAAAGAAGAATATATAGAATTGAAAAACTCAATGCTGTGAATTATAAAATCGAATACGTATGAAAGAGAGTATTCATAGAAATTTTAGTTTATTATATGCTGTCACTCTATTGTAGTAAAACTAAGGGGGAATTAATGTAAAGGACAATTTTTTTTATATTTTTTGCCTCAAGGACACGACCTTAATATTTTTACCACAAGGACAAACATTCTTCTAAAAATTATTCACAAGGACAAACATTTTCCAAAATTATTCATAAGGACAACAAAACTGATACCAAGCTAAAAACTGATACCTAAAAACTGCTACCGATAACTAAAAACTGATACCTAAAAACTGCTATTAATAACTAAAAACTGATACCTACAGAAAGTTGTCCTTCAGGATAAAATATTGAAGGTCTGTCCTTGAGGCTAAAAAGCTGTGAAATTTTGTCCTTGACAATAATTTCCTGTAAAACTAATATAATAAAACTAATAAAAGTATGTTAATGGCAAATACAATGTGATTACTAATTGTTGTTTGAATAGTTATGAATGTTAAATTTTGGTAATACAAAACACAAATAGAAGGAAACAAATATGCAAAAGAAGGCAAGAGAAAATTTTGTTTCTCCTAATTAATAGGCATATTTGGTTTTGTTTATTTCTCTCTCCATTGGCTAATCAATTTATTTTTTCCATATAATATTAACTTAGGCATCAGGTAATTAATGTTATAAATAGAGCGTAGAAGAGAGAGTGAAAAATATGGAAAAGTATTTGGTGGTTCTCTCTCCTTCCATCTATGATCAAACACTAAGAAGTCATTGTTATAGAGATTAAGACTCCTTCACAATTAGGATATTGATTCTATTTTTTTTGTTTACTTTTATTTTGTGGGTTAATTATAAACTTAAGAATCAATATAAATGGTTGTTGGGTGGAATCTTATATGTTGCTCTCTTAATTTCTTTGTGTTTTAGATCTATCTTCATCATTGTTTATCTTCAAATTTTATTATTTTCATCCAATATTATCCCTTTGTACTTGGGTGATATAAGATTGTGGGATAAGCTTCCACAACAATATTATCCTTTGTTAGGTTTTGCATAATAAAAAATCCTGATAAATTAGTATCAGAGCTAGATCATCGCAAGGCTAAGCGTAATTTTAGATTTATATAATTGTTGAGATGTCAAATTCAATTTCTTTCTCGAAGATTGATCTTCTAAATGGAAAAAAATTAGGGTATTTAGAAGCCTTAGATGGAGGATGTTTTATATTTCAACGATCTTCATGAGCCAATTGAAGATGATGGGAAGAGACCCTCAAATGTAGAGGATGGTAAATGAAAGAAGATGGAAAAGAAGGCAATTGCTTTAATTCGTCGGTATCTTGATGACTCGGTTTTCCACCATATGGCTAGCTATAAATCTACGAGGGCTTTATAGGACAATTTGGTATCTTTATGAGTCAAAAAGTGCTACCAGTAAGGCTTTTCTTGTTCGAATATTGGTTCTGCTGAGGCTGGATGGAGAGAAGTATGTAGTAGAGCATTCGAACGAATTCCAAAATGTAACAAATCAGTTGTCAAGTATGGATGTCAAATTTGACGATGAATTACAATCCCTTTCGTTGATGAGTTCGCTTTTAGAGAGTTGGGAAACATTGCTTGTGTCATTAAGTAACTTCAATGCTAATAGAATTATCTTATTGGATACAATCTGGAATATTCTCTTGAATGATGAACTTATAAGGAAAGGGCCAATCTTGAAATCAGTTAAAACTGAGGCTATGATAGCAAGGGATTCAAAGTGGGATACAAAACTGAAGAAAAAGTTGCTAGTGTCAAAGGCAAGTTGAAAAGTATCTTTTGTTATTATTGTCATAATAAGGGTTATATGTGCAACAGGTGTGAAGCATATATATGGGTTCAAAAAAAGCTATACATAGTGGCAGTGATAACGATACACGGGCGGACATAGCTGAAGGTGGCGATAGTGATACTTCTTTGTAATGCCCTCATTCATGATATTAAGCCTTGGAAGATGGATTCGGATGGTAGTATTTACACATGTAGTGATGTGGGGTATTTTTCTTCTTATAAAAAGACCGTCGACATGATTAGGACCACCAATGGATTAGAGCTACCAATTTGTGGTATTGGATCTATCTGGTTCCGTATGCATGATGATGTGGATACAGAAATCTCGAACATGAGGCATGTTCCTACTAGTTCACATAATCTCATTTCTCTTTATCAGTTGGACCACCGTGGTTGCACTTACGAGACTCGAGGTGGAGTTTTGAGAATGAAGAAGGGTGATCATTTTGTGATGAGAGGTGCATTAGATGATAGAAACCTTTGTAGATTAATTGTTCGTGTGGTCAATAATAGGAAGTCGTTGATAGTTGAAGAGCTTAGTCCACGTATAGGTGGCGAGGTGAGTATGTGTACTGTTTTTGTTGAATGTGTTGGTTGTCATAATTTTGATAGGGGTCTTCATTTCGATGATGCTCGAGGTAATAATGTGATCGTGTGGAGAGATCAGGTCAAGTGGTGGACAGGTGCCGAGCTGGAAAATCCATGAAGACTTCATAGAGGTCTTTGTGGTACTACAAATGCTTTTAAAGACAAAATTGTGTGGTGTATCTCATGGTGGGGGATGCATCACATGTAGGTGGTGGTAGAAGTTTGTGATTTGGTATGATTAAGAAGAAAGGAGTGGTGATTGATCTAAAGATGGTAGGCTTGTGTGTTTTATTTGATGAGGCGACTTTCTTGTTTTTATCTTTGAAGAGACGATTTGATTGAAGGTGGAGATCAAGGATGTGTTGGAGACAGGTGATTTTGCATCGGAGTGTTAAATTTTGGTGATACAAAATCACAAATAGAAGGAAACAAATGTTCAAAAGAAAGAAAGATAAAATTCTATTCACTCTAATTAATATGCATATTTGGTTATGTTTATTTTTCTATCAAGTGGGCTAATCAATTTATATTTTTCCGTATAATATTAACTTGGGAATTAAGTAAATGTTGATATAAATAGAGCATAGAAGAGAGAGTGGGAAAGTATAAAAATGTATTTGGTAGTTCTCTCTTCTTCCATCTTTATTCTTCTTCTTCAAACAATAAGAAGCCATTGTTGAAGAGATCAAGATTCCTTCTCAATTAGGTTATTGATTCTAATTTTGTTTTGTTTACTTTTATTTGGTAGGTTAATTGTAAATAATTGTTTTTGAGAATCAATATAAATTGATGTTGGGTGGAATCTTGTGTGTTTCTCTCTTGATTTCATTGTGTTTCAAATCTATTTTCACTATTGTTTATCTTCAAATATTATTATTTTGATCTAATATTATCCCTCTGTGCTTGGATGATACAAGATTCTACGATAGGCTTCTGTAACAATATTATCCTTTGTTAGGTTTTGTGCAATGAAAATCCTAAAAATGAGAAATGTTAATTAACCATTGCAAATTTAGTTCTTATGCTACTTCACTTTTTAATGTTGTTATTTTATAAATTTTTTGTTTGTTTTCCGATTGGATGTTTTATTGCTTTGTTGAGTTGTTAGGTCTTATTTCTATGTATTTTAAACATTTATAGAAATATAATAATTCCACTTATTATTTTCCATGAATTTATTTGAACTTGTTTAATTAACATTAATGGAATATATAGTTTGTAATGATGAAAAAAATATATGAACACCTACATGAACAAACCCAAAATATTTTCCCTCTCTTAAATCTACCATTAGCTAATTGAGTTTGATTTTCAAAAAGTCTGAATAGAATATTAGGTCTATCTTGTACCCTTTTTCCAGGAATAAGTGATACAAACCTTTTAATCTCTATCCAATTAGGATTGCATGTGAAAGTAATGAATAAATCAGGTTGACCTACTGCTCTACAAATTGCAATATCATCTTGATAATTTTATATCATATATCGAGGACCACTTGTAAATGGGGAAGGTAAGACCATTCTTTTTCCAATTGAAGAAGCATTTGTATCACTTGCTGTTACTGCATCTTGGAGACCTTTATACAGATCGGATCTAATATTAGATCGATTGTTGCATACCCATATAAGCTTATCTTCTTCTATGCAGGTGTAGGCATCCATAAAAAAATATTGAAATAATCAATCATCTTGAGCAAAGTTTGGCCTTCATTAGATCTTTGTTGGATACGAAATGCATAATTCTCCCTTATGGTAAGCATTTTCTCGTCACTTTGATCACTTTCATGTTGTTTCTTGATCGTTTATGTATCTACGTGCGATACTTAATCTAAAGCCATCTTCCTCATTAGGAAATAATATAGGATAATGCATTGCCATAAAAATTGGATGTTTTTCAGCTATTCTTCTAAGGAGACCTTTTTTTCTTCTAATACGATGTCCCTACCTGCATCATTTTGAAAACCATCACCTACTATTAATGATGCTATCTCAGAAGATGTTTGTACATTTTGCCATTATTTTGTCGTGAACTAATCAACCGTCGTCTTTCAAATCGAAAATTTGTTTTTTAAATCAATCTCTTGCCTCCTGAATGCTTTTGTGAGTCTATTGCATTGATCAAACATACTCATTAGTTCGCTAGTAACACCTTCGACTAGTTCTGCAACATCGTTCGTTCCTACTACATTCATTCTATTTAATAATTCATTTTCCATATCAAAATTATAGTGTTATGCTAAAGCTAGCACCTGAATCCATCTTCCAAGGCTTAACATCATGAACGAGGACATTACAAAGAAGTATCACTGTCGCTACCTTCAGATATGTCCGCCCGTGTATCGCTAACACTGCCACTGTGTATAGCCTTCTTTTGATCCCATTTATACGCTTCACACCTTTTGCGTATGCGACCCTTATTATGACAATAATAATAAAAGATACTTTTCAACATGCCTTTACCATTAGCAACTTTTTCTTTAGTTTTGTATCACCCTTTGAGTCCCTTGCTATCATAGCCTCATCTTTAACTGATTTCAAGTTTGACCCTTTCCTTCTAAGTTCTTCCTTCTAACTGATTTATAATTCATTTTCCATATCAAAAATATAGTGTTATGCTAATTTAGGTTGGTAGTCTATTGGGAGAAATGAACTGATTTTGTGATGGTTTTGGCCATTTATCCAAAAGACAAAAGGCTTACGACCATTATTTATGGTTTTTTCAACATTACATCCCATTGAGGTAAAATAAAATATAGAGTTGTATACCCTTATTTTTTTCTCTACATTTTGATGCTCTTGGTCCGCCATTATAATCTAATAAATTGTTTTAAAAAAGAGGACAATCTTTCAATGTAGGAAGTTCTATTTTTTCCTATTTGACAACATATGGTGAATTCTGGATTTGGCGCGGCTTTTGATTTTGTATTCCTTTCTTCATACTGTAGTGTGGAATTGCAGTTTGAACATGTACATGTTTGTTAACTAAAGTCCCATATTTTAAATATTTTCATTGCAATATACATATCTTTATAAAATATAAGATATATGATGTACATGACTAAATTATTCTCTTAATATAAAATGCATCTGCACTTATTATTATTGTGTCTAAGTAGCTAATGATGATTCCACTATATGAGTTTGTCGACTTGGTTTATTTTGGTCAACGGATGTATCATTCAACAGATGATTTGTGGTGCTTGTTGCAAGTTTTTTCCACTTCTTTCAACTGGTAACACAAAATTGTGTTATATGATAAAATATTTGATATATCCCTATAATATTAAATTTCTTGCCAAAATGGTGGACATTTATGGTTGTGTCATATCCAGTTGGGGATGTTGTCACTGCTAATTCATGAGCTTATTGATTTTTAATATTTTCAATAGGTCTTGGATCATTTAACACATTTCTACGTGGTGCTTCCTGTAGGTTTGCTCTGAATCCTTGAATATTTACAACGGAATTATTTTGTTTTCTAGGTGGAACAACATTGTGATCTATGTTTAACACTTCAATGATTAGGTACATAGAGGTAAATAAATGACTTATATTCTATAGTATTATTATGTATTGTATTTGAACTATTTCTAACCAATATTGTGGTTTTGGTTTGCAATCCATTTGCTATGGATTTGGTTTATATTATGGAGGATATGACGCCTTTCTTATCGCTTGTGCCATTGAAGTATCATAATCATTTATTTTCAATGTTAGTATTATAATAATTGTCCATTATATTCAATTTACTATTATCACACTATAAGTAATGTGTACCTTTTTTCTTTTAATAATTGCAGCAGTTTCTATGGTCTGATCAGAACAGGTGATTTGCGAGCCTATGCCAAATCTTTCAATTGGTAAAAACAAAATTGTTTGCTTTTGTGGTTAAAGAAACAATGATCTAAGTTTGAAACTTTCACGGTCAGGTACATTACATTAAAAATATAGAATATTTTATGTGATGAACATAATATATGTATCAAATTTAAATCATCTCTTCCGAAAATGATATAATTTTGTTTTGCCTTTCTTTTGTTGTAAAGGATAAGATGCCTTTCTTGCCGCCATTGCCTTTGGGCTATGATGGACATTTGTAACAAAGGTTAGTGTTTCAATAAATATCATTTATTTTTACATTTCTCCTTATAATTTAATTATTTTACCTGCTTTTCTATAACAAAATCCGCTTTAATGGCATTGGAATTTGAAGTGGAGCAAGAGCCAATCAAAATTTTGGGTCCTCCGAGTCGTTTTTAGGTATGGTTTTGGTATCTTCATTCATTATCTTCCTCAAATCCTTTTCTACAAATATTTAAATTTCTACCATGCTTTCGTGTATTTGCGCTTTACCTCCTTCCACGGAACTAACAATCAATCTATGTTAAAGATACTATATAAGACATGATGATAACAATCGAAAGTAGTGTTCAACTTTATAGCAAGGAAATTTTAGCTTTATTAAAGGGTTTTAACTGGATTGTACGTGTAACATTTCTAAACAACATTCTAAATTTGTCTAACAAACTGTTTGTGAAAATAATTTACATTGTAAAAAGTAAAATTGACCACGGTACAATTGATTTCCAAAGATAATCAGAGAATCCCACTTCAAAAATAATGCTCCAATTATCCTATAATATTAAAATTGTAGTTATTCATTCAAATATTTATTGATGTACATATTTCATCAACATTTATATTGCTAGTGAATTTAATATCAACTTCTATTGTAGATAAATTGTATTGTTTTTCCCTAACGATCAAGATACATGGATCTGGTGTGTGTGTGTGTATGAATACTAAGAGAACGCACAACATAAAGTAAAGGTATTATCCTTATCCAATTTTCTAATTATTGAACTAAAGTGTATACTAAAATTCATATATGGAAATAAATTTGATCTATGTATACCTTATCTTGTTGAGTTTTCCCCTTGTTAACATGCATGGTAATTTATCCTTTGTCAATAATAAAATTTTGAATTTACTACATCGTATATGAATATAAATTCAAAATCATAATCATTTAACATAAAATAAACTGACTAAATGAACCGTCATAATTTCTATCCCTCTCAAAGTGTTAAACTGATGAAGGAATGTCATTTTATTTTATCTCTTAATTCCTTAAATAACAGGTTTTAATCATTAGTAGTAACATTTTCATTACATTTAAGTAGGGTAATGACTAGTTACTCATATTAAATAACAATTTTCAAGTGATCAAAGTAATTTATTTCATTCATTTTTCCCATTCCTACTAACTCATATATGTATCAAAAATTTCCTTTCATTTATTTTATGTTCCTAAGGAAGTCATGTGATCTTAGCAGTAAGGTATTTTTCTTTCTATTATATATTTAATGTGTTATAAATAAATTAAATGTTTAATTAAAATATATTTAACAGAAAATCTGTAAATGGTATGTTTGTGATAGTAGTTACAAATATGTGTAATCATGAGTGCTATATCATTATATAATACACATCATTTCAAACATTCTTGGTTAAGATTCATTAAGACTTGGTATCGATGCACCTGTTAAGACTAGAGTGTTTAACGCTTTCCAAATGTTAGGCAGCGTATTACTCATGACAGCTGGGGGCACGAAGGGGTAATGTACTGATAGTTATTATATAACTATGGAATGACTCACCGATAGTTTTCTATTGGTTAATATAACTAAAGTCAAATAGAAAATATCGATGTGACTAATTTACATAGTTCTCTCGACTTGAGAATATCATTGATCTTTAATATGAAAGCTACGCTTTGCTTATTGTCAAATCATGGCATGACATCCATCGAATGACTATAGTTGGGTCGAGAGGAAGTATTGGATGTGAAACACTATTCAAGGGATCATTTGTCCCTGCAATTATATGGGGTTAGTATCATGATCGAGTAAAGTCAACACAAAGTCAAATCTCTAGCAAAAATAGTTTGGTTAATAATAGTTGTTATTATTTCAACCAAGGACTTTACATTTGGACTATAGAATTGAATATGGATAATACTGAAATTTTTACCATTACCAAATTCCATAAGTCCAAAGGTGATATAGTTTTGATAAAGATAATTTATGTAAATAATTGTCGCTATAAAGTAATGCTAAACAAAATAAAATTGAATTTTACCAAAATAAAATAGCAATAATTATGGCCAAAACATTATCACATGCTAAGTGACATGTGAACGTTAATATTCCAATCGCTGACCAAAATTACATCTAAAGAGATAGACAACTGAAATGTTGTAAACTCCTTTAACCAAATTATTTAATTAATTTGAAATTGTTATAAATTGATCAAACTAATTGATATTTATGTAACATTAATTATAGACTTTTATTTGATGTGTTAAACAACATTATAAATATGTTTATAATAGTTAGAAATGTATTAATCGATATACGATATTGATGTGCATTTAAATTGGATTTAAATGCGATAAATATTATTCGGGCTTGAAATGGATTTGCAGCCCATATAGGGCATGAGATTTTCGGCCATATATGACCATAATATAGGTAAAGGAGATTGGGTTTTGGTATTTTAAATAATAGAGGACGAGTAAGAGAAAAAATGGGGTCCCACTTTTCTCTCTAACCTCTCCTCTATAAAAGGATCATTACCCTTGTATTTAAACTACTTTTTACCGCCTCCATTCATCCCACTTCTGGCTAAAAATCATCTCCATCCTCTCCTATATTTCCAAGCTCAAATCAAATAAATTTAAAATTTATTTGATAACCGGTGGTCAACGATTTGAAGCTAGTACCTTCGGGATTAAAATATGATTCAAAGGAGCTTGTATCTTCGTTTCAATGTGTATTTGATAGGCTTTGGTGAAGGTATTTTTTGGATTTACATGTATAAATTAATATTATATTTTACATCATATGATGTTTAAATCAATAAGTGACGAAGCTAGCATATCGGTATATCGTCGTATTTATGATGGTTGTTTACTTGTGTGCTTATATAATTAAAAAAATTATGCATCATATACATACCTAATACTCAGGATATAAACTGAAAAAATAAAAAAATTCATTAGTTCAATAGTATTCAATCCATATAAATTTCAAAAAATTAACACATTATATTACACAAAATATGTTTTAAATATTTTATATAAATAATTTTGGACTTGAAAAACTTTCGACAAATTTTTTTTTGATATATATATGTATGTATGCATGTATGTATTATTTAAATCAAATTAATTAAATAAATCAACAAAATAAATAGATATATCGTATAAAATATAATTTAAATTTATAAAATTAATTTCACACCTAATAAGTTTTCCATAGGAAAGAAAATTAATTTGTTTAAAATTAAAAATATATATATACACACCCGTTCGCAAAAATTAATGATTAACTTTAAAATTATTTTAAATTATAAGATATATTGTGTACATATTTTGAAATTTTTTTTGTAATATATTGAAATGCAAAATTTATTTCGAAAATATTTTTTTATCTAGTTTTATTAATTTCTGCATGAAATTTTAAACGTAAAAAATATTAGAAAACCAAAATTTAGTTGTAAGCATTATCTGATGTTTATATATTATATGAATTTTATATTTTTTTACTTATTTATGTATTAATATATATGTATATATTAGCAAATTATTTATTAGTATATGTATACATATATTTTATATGAAAAAAAGGTTTTTCGTTTGCTATAACAAAAAAAATTAAATGAATTTTAATCTTTTGAATAAAATGATTTTGCATTTATTTACATTCATATATACATATATTTTATAAAATTATTATTTACATATATATGTGTGTGTGCAAATTATTCAGAATTATACACACATACACGAGTACGTTAACACGTGCAATGCACGTGCGCATAACGAACTGGTATTAAAGGCAATCATTGGTAAGTTTTTCTGATTTTACAACATGCATTTGAAGTATACGAAGTGTTGTGCATTAATAAGCTGATGCTTGGAACGCCTAATGATAATAACTGCTATGAAAAATTAATTTGAATAACTTATGCAAAATTATATCATGATATAAATTTACCAATAATCTAAAGATGCCAAAATATGTTCAGAACAGCGACAAATGAGATGGTAAATATCAGATGGGAAAAATAAATTCAATAGTCTTAAAAGTAAAAATTGTAACATGCAACTTTTTTATAAAGAAATCAAATAGAATGTCGTATATATCTTCATCTCTAGTTAAAAAGGATGTCAAATCAAACTATGAATTACAAATCAATAAGTACCTCAATTTTCAAGGTATACACCAGTTTGTTGATATGTTCTCTATATTGATCAATATAGGGTAATAGAAATTAAAGTGTCAGTTACAAATTCCGTACCTAAATTCTTACGAAATTATTTTGATCAAACTCATGCATAGATCAGATCATCAGAGCCTTTGCATGAAATGACGGAATATCAGAACCTTTAGTGCACTTTTGCATATTCAGCAGTACATAAATTGCTAAAACATTACAACATTAAAAGAACTATTAAATTACTTATTACAGTATGAAAACTCAACATAAAATTAATAATTCCCAATTTTCACACTCTTTCTTTCTTATGTATAACTTGCATACTTTTATTGTAGCTAGCACTGCAATAAAATTTCAAATGTATATATGTAATACCCTGATATTTTATGGGAAGTATAATTAAAAGGAAATTAAAAGCACATTTGGTGTAGTGGTAAAGGCGCATGTTGACTTCCTTAGTGACCAGGGATTAAGTCCCATTGTCGTCCAAAATTTGAAGCGATGTTTTTTAGCTAATTCATTTCCAGCGATTTTTCTACATATTTCAGCATTGTTTGTGACATATGGCAGCTTCCCATTCGCTTCAGCGATTGAACAGGATGAGATGGATAAATTTTATTGGTTGAGCGATGTGTATGGGCTAAGAATGAATAACCATTAAGTGTACGAAAGAACTAGATTTAATCCAAAACAATCTAATGGATTATATTCACACAAACAATCTATAAATAAACCATCTAACCTAAACCTAATCTCTTATTCAGCCGTCGCATACTACATTAAAATTAGTATGTATTATTCTTCCTCCTTTTCTCTACCAAGTAAACAAATCACTACCAAATTAAATTATCAATATATATTCAAGCACTTTACAGAATTTGGAAGAATCAAAAGGAGAAAGATTAAAGCAAAGCTTTTTTCAAATTTATGCAAGCTCAAGTGCCAGGTGAGTGGGAATTAATATGAAATAGAAAAATAAAGTAGTTCAATTTCACTACTTTTCTGGCACGTTAATATGAATTAATTTCTGTTATTAATTGAGAATGGATGTAAATTATTGCAACTTCTTTTTCTTCTTCCATTTCTCAAATCTAATTCATGTTTGATTTAAAATGTGGGACATATATTGTCTGTTCATGTTTTACGAAATGAATAAGGTTGAAATTTATGTAAATTATTCTATCTTCTTCTTCTTCCACTTCTCAATTCTAATTCATATTTGGATTGAAATTTGGAACAAACAAATTGTTATTCACGTTTCATGACGTAAATAATATTGGTTCAATTAAATAAATTTAGAATTGTTATTCAATTTCTAATGGTAGAACAGGTTGATTGAATAAATTCAGAATATGTTACTTGAATAAATTATGGTTTTGATTGATATAATTACATAATTTTGAATATGGTTTTGGAACAAAATTGGGAAGTCTAATTGGTAGAATTGTTTGTTTCATATGTGATCTAAAAATGTAAAAGTGGAATTTTGTGTAAATAAATGGTTTGTGGCTATTGGATAAAAAATTTGTGCAGAAGGATAATGTAAATTAGGGTGGAAAAAATGTAAATTAAATGGACCCTAACGGTTAGTGTAAATCTGTAACAAACTGACATAGAAATTACAAACAAACCATACAGACCGAACGGACGTGAAATTGAAATACAATTTATGTAAGAAAAAGAAAAATTATGAAACAACCAAATCGGATGTTAAAATGGCCTAAAGTAGATTAATGGAAATAAATAGTATGTGAACTGAACAGTAAAATTAATTAATCTGGAAGCGATTTGGTAGGCAGACCTTGTAAAGTTCTGGATAGGTGTTTCATGCAGTTAAGACCAAAATATAGTTTCGGTTTTATGTACTAGGAGAATGAAAGTAGGTTCGTAAGGATGTTTGTTACCTTTCATTGATTGCTAGTATGTAGTATAGATAGAATCCGCAATCGTAGGCTTCTTCAAGCAGATTGACGTGGATGGAACAGGACAAATATGCTCCGACGTAGACTTCTTTCGGCAGATGGTTAGAGGATTTTGCATAATCAACCCAACTGTGGGCGCTCTTTCGGAGGACCGACACTTTGGATAGGGGTAGGTCCACGTTGGTGACTGAGGAGACAGGGGGATACGAGTCCATTTTGGCGGAGCATGAGTGCAACTTCGGGGTTCTGCGAGGTTGTTTGAGTCAACGCCGGTCAGACATAAGAGGCATTTAGCCACAATGCACGGGTGAAGAGCATGACTTTCGCGCTGTAGCATGTGGATATGTAAGGACAGCAGGTCCGACGTGCTGATTGACGTTTAGTATTACTGCATGGTTGATTTCTCTAGAGTGACCACGATCTTTGGCTTTTTAGGAACTATATCTAAGAAGAATTCACTGTATTATATTATTCACTCTCTGCGATATCCGGAGAAGACATGGAATTATACTATTTTATTCCTTCTGCTTCATTTTATTTCTCATTCTCCATAATTTATGTCTGACCCATTCCTATTATCTCCAAATCACATCAGGGCATGTCTTGGTTGTAGTTCTTTGTAGCTTGGAGAGTCATTGGAACAGTTGTTATCTTCAACTTTTGTTTCTTTTGTTTCATGTTCTTCTTTTCTCTTTTCCATACTTTACTCTGTATATGGGGATCTATATTGTGAACTTTGTTATGTTTTATGTTTTGGTGGAGACTACTTGGTACTTTGGGTTTTAAAAATAAATTTGAGATAATGTTGTTTTAAATGAAGCGTTTTGCTATTAATTTATAATTATCAAAAGTTTTCTTCCACTGTAATATTTTAATCATTTTATGTTGTTGCCTCAGTCTCTGTGTTATGTTATGGATTGTTATTTCACCCGACCACCCATGTCAGTGTGCATAGAGGTGTAGGGTGTCACAATATACATCGACTGAACACATAAAATGTACAACATAGTACTACTGTTCACTCATCCAAAAAATATTTTAAATAACATTAAGAGAAAAAAATCTCTTATTAACCATCAAAACTCAAATTAAAAAATGTGTCAGACGAAAACAGAATAATTCAATCACCCCTTCCTTCATCACTTCAAGCCCTCGATGCTACCCAAAATGATTCTGCTGCTGAACCAGATTTGGGTTGTGGATCCCAATATTACCGGCTACATCCACATACTGATGATGATGCATTTGAATATTCTACTGCAGCTGTAATATCCCGGAATTTCCAGGATTTTAAAATGCTGATAATCCCTTAATTTAAATTATTTAAAATTTATAAAATGGTTCTTTTCAAAATAAATAACCAATTAATATTTTAATTATTGTTATAAATTGGTTTTATATTAAGAATAATTATTTTGTATTATGTAAACCAATTCTAAATTGAAATATTGTTTTCAAAATTTATAAGTATGTTTAAATACATTTATATCTGTGTATTTAAATCTGTGTATTTTAAATTGATTTTAAAGTAGGATATATTATTTGTAAATAATAATGAGCTTATTTTAAAATAGTTGTTTATATTGATTTAAATTTATTTTAGATTTGACTTTTTAATTTGACTTTGAAAATGAATATAAAATTGAATTCAAAGGAATACATACATCTTAAAATAGAATAATAATATGGTTTGGTTTTGAATTATATAGATAATATTTTAATTAGAAATAAGATTTTGTTTTATTTTTTTTCTTTTATAGGAGTTTATCTAAACAAATTTGATTTGTGTTTATTTAATAAAGAATAAATACAAAGGCTTTTTAAAATAAGTTTGAAACGTTGTATATAATTTTATTTAAATTATATTTAGTTGCATTTCTTTTTAAAGATTGTATTGTATATAGATTTAGCAACATTTGTAAATGTGTAAGTGTATTTGTTATTTGATATTTAATAAGAAAAGCATTTTTTAAAATTTAGAAAACACATTAGTAATTAGGAAAAATAATTTTAAAAAGCTTTTAAATTTTCTTTTAAACTAAAACAAACTCTATATTGACAAATGTTCATTTCTTAAACACTTTGATAACAAATGTTACAAACTTTGTGTAAACAAAAGACATGTGTCTATTTATTTCTAATTTTCTTTTTAATTTATAAAATCTGAAATTGTTTATATAATCACCATCTTCCTCCATTTTCTTTTCCTTTAAGCATTTTGTGTTCATGTCTAAGAAGAGAAACTTGAATATGCATCCAAATTTGAAAACTCTTCAATTCGAACCTGAAATGCAATCTGAAATTTCTCAAACTCAAACACCACTTCCTATCACAAAATCTGAAACCATACTTGAACTTTTCCTCAAAACTCAAGTTCAGATGCCTGAAATGTTTTTCCAAAACAAAATCTGCATTTAACTCCTCAAACCCAAGTATCTGCCTCAAAGTTCAAATGCAATTCAACTCTGTAAATTGCTTATGCTTAAACCCTGTAACCTCCTCAAACAAGAAGCCTGAAACCAGAAACTTTATATCAAAAGCCTGCATTACTGTGTGCAAATAAAACTGCAAGCTTGCAGTTATTCTCAAAACAAATTTGCAATTTTGTTACCTGTATAAAATTTCCCATGCATGCATCTGCTTTTCAATTCAAAGCAAATACTTAAATCATTAAACCCTGAAACACTCTTCAAATATCAATCCCTGTTACCAAAGCCTGAAGCATGACAGTTTAAACCCAGATTTGCTAATTTTCAAACCATATCTGCATCATGTTTCAAACATGTTTGCAAGCTTTGATTAATCACTAAGGTCTGTAACCTCTGTCAAGTATGCATGCAAGTTTCTAGGCTCCAGTTTTCAAAGCTTCAGGATCAAAAAGTTTCCAGTTCATCTTAAAAATCTCTGCACTGCACTTCTTATTGAGGTGAGTAAACATTTTTACAAAAACTAATTAGTTAATTAGCTGTTGCCATAGGTTTTTGATGATGTTTGTTTTACATATGAGTTTATATTTGTATAGATAAATCTGCAAGTTTTGTTGTAAGGCTTAAAATGTGCATGTTGATTTTTATTTTTCTTTCTTCTCTGTATTTTTCTTTAGAACCTGAGACAAAGACTAAATTTTCAAACAATCCATTCAAAAATTGTTATACCACAGTTTCAAACTAAAACAGGTTAGTTCAAGTATAAACTGTGAAAAAATAGAATAAAATTAAGTCTCTGGTTTGAGAGGTACCTGGAAATCAAAAATGCTACAAACAATTTATTAACAAATGTTGAAACCAAATATCATTATTTGTTGAAATAACTATATAATCTAGATTGACATTTGAAAGTATGAATTTTGGAAAGAAGTTTATAATTTTTAAAATTGTAGTGAGGGAGTATTTGGTGGTTTCCTGCGAATTGAGTTTTGACCTTTAACTAATGATCCTTGCATTTGAATTGCTTGAAATTCTTCATGGAGTTAGTGTTTGCATCAGGGAATATAACAAAAATAGTTGAAGAATTTTTAAATCATTGTGATGCTTGATTTTGTCTGAAATTGGATTGTAAACCTAGTTTGGGAAACTTGCTGTATAATGAACACGGCGTCTTCATCTTTGAATCGAGTGAGGTGAAAATTGGAGTGAGGGAAGCATGGTGGGTCAGTGGACCACGGCCGGAGTTGTGGCCTTTGTAGTTGATCGGAGTCGTGAGAATTTGGGGTTTACTGATGAGGGTGTTTGGGGTTCTGTTCGACAACGGGTACTCGATTTTGAATCGAGGTGGGAGATGATAATTTGTGGGTCATGGGAGCTTGTAGAGTGGTAGGGCGAAGTGGTGGTGAGTTCGACGTTGGTCGAAAAGTTTCCGGCAACGGTGCAGGTTGCACGGGAAGGTGGATGGTGTCAGTTGTTTTGGGTTTTGTTTTGGTTTGTGTTTCTGGAGTTAGCTCAGGAAGGAGGGGAGAAGACTCGGGGGAAGACTCAAGCATTTTTGGTTGTGGCTCGGGATTATACCCGTGTTAATCTGGGCATTTATGTGTAGTGTTAAACTATTAGTTTAACAGTTTTAAGTTTAAAAATTTAAACAGTCTTAAACTTTAAAAAAAAATATAAGAAGAAAAGAAGATGTGCTTGTTTCCTTAGATTCATGTATATAGGCTGAATCATAATGGAAATACGGAAATACTTAACAAAATTTGAAATTTAAAATAAGTAAGTTTAAACCTTAAATTGTTTAAGTTAAATTTAAATTTATCCTTTAAATTTATTTGTTTTTATAAAAGAATTTGTATGAATGTTTTAAATTTTTATTGTTATTTTCAAATTTTACTTTAGGAATATAAAATAGGAAATTTATAAATGATTTATTAATTAACAAGTGGAGTTTTAGCAATTTATTTGAAATTAGTATTTGTTAATTAATAATTGAGGGAAAGTAATTAATGATTATTTTATATCTTAATTTAATTAATGAATTAAGATTTAGTTAAGATTTCAAGATTTATTTAAGATAATATTTTATCTTAAATAATAATTAAGTATTTATAATTTGTAATTAGTTAGTAAATTAAGGAATTTTAAGTTAATTAATTAATTTAAATTATTATTTAAATGGGTTAATTAAGTAATTAATTAAGTCAAATTATTTATTTAATTAACTATTAATTAAGATGATGATTTAATTAATGTCTAATGTTTAATTAAATTGTAATTACTTATTAACTAAGTAATTAAGAGTTAATTAAAATAGTAATTAACTAATAAAGGTTTCAGTAAGTTTTAATTGGGTTTTCTTAATTAATAATTAAAGGATTATTAATTTATAATGAAAGTTAATCGAGAATTAATTAACTATATTTATTTAAAGTTAATTAATTTTAATTAAAGATTAATTAATTATATTTATGAACTAATTAATTTGAAATTAAAATTGTTAATTAATAATTAAGTTTATTAATTAATGATTAAGAGTTGATTAATTAGTTAATTAATTAATTATAAAAGTAATTAGTGATTAATTACTTTGTGTTAAAGCATTAATTAATAATTAAGGTTTATTAATTAATATTTGAAGATAATTAATCTGTTAATTGAAGATTAATTTGGTTAATGAGTAATTAGGGATGAATTACTCAATTTTGTTATGAGACAATTGAAATTAAGTAGTTAATTATAATTAATTAAATATAGTCACTTGATAAATGATTAAGTATATTTACTTAATAAGTTGTGATAAGGCTAATTACTTAAGATAAGTAATTGATAAATTATAGAGGTAATTGAGTTAGGTAAATTCTGATTGGAAAGAAATTTTAAATGGGTAATTACTTGTTAAAGTAATTAAAGGTTTATTACTTGGTGTAATATATCAAAAATTTATTAAAGTGATTAAAAATATTTGTGAAGTAATTAAGAATAATTAATTGTTGTATTTAAGTTGATTAATTAAAAACAATTAATCTAAGCATGATTAATTAATTAAGGTTCATTAATTGATATGATTAATGAAAATAATTAGGGATTAATTATTTGATTTAGAGTTAATTAATCAAGGTTGATTATGATTTAGTAATTGGTTTAACTAATGGTTATTTAAGCAAGATTTATTTTGATGAAGGTAATTAATTTAATTAATTTTAAATCAATTAAGAAGTAATTAATTTAATTCACTTTAAATTAATTAGAGATAGTTAATTTAATTCAGTTTAAATTAATTATATTGTGGTACGAGTGAATCATTACATATGTATGATTGGATGACATTGATTGTCTTGAATGTTTTGTGATCTCAGTAATGAGATAAGTATGGTTGTGTGATATGAATGCTTGGTTGCATTGTGATGATTACATAGATTATCAATTGGGATGATGATATATAGATTATCTATTATGATATTGGTAATATGGATTACTTGTTATTTGATAATGTTGATTATCAATTATTGATATGTGAGTTATCTATCTGTATGTATATATAGATACTATATTGAATTGTTTTAAAACCTTTAAAACAACTTGGACTTAAAAGACACGCTTTGGATTTCGATGAGACCGGGATCAGATTTCCATATTTGGATATCCAAAAACCATAACGATTCCAAATAACGTTAGGTCGTAAATCAAAGTGGAGCTTTGTGAAGACTCGAGGTGTAAGGACTATGAGTCAGTATAACTCTGTGGGTGATTCCGTAATGAGTTGATGAAATTAGTTCTTATAGATTCGAGATGGTGATTTAGAGTGCAAGGGTTATTGTCGTTGACTCTGAGGGTGATTCCAAAATGAGTGTAACGAGATAATGCCTTCGGTTTCGTTCGAACCCGAAATGAACTTGTATGGATTGAATGCTTTCAGAACATCGTCAGGTGGACGATGAGCATTCTAAGTGATATGTCCTATAAAGGTAATCGTAACCTCAAGCCTCATCAACCGGGAATGGCTAAAACAGGGGAGGTGCAGCAAAGCTTTGTGGGTCGCACCCACTGGAGAGTAAGATTTACCCTTGTCTAGAGCTCCCTTTTATTTCGGCTGTAGCTACAACCGTCGGGTTTGTCTTATTTGAAACTGTTCAGTAAGGAATGGGTCCGGCTTTGTGTTGCAGAGGATCGGGAGTGGTCCTCGGTACGGTGATCTAGGCCACGTACTGTGACGGGCGGTACCCCAGTAGCCCTGCCATTGTATGGAATCCAAAATCCAATAAGTGTCGTACGTATTAGTTGTGCCCAACTATGTTGGAACGTGAGATGTAAGCATTCCAGCTATTTCTGTATTTTACTTGAAAACCCTAGACACTATTATAATATCACTGGATTTCCTATCAAATGTTTTGGTTAGCGTAAGGTAAAAACTTTTCCATGCTTATGTGTGGGAAGTCTTACGTGATACTTTTTCTTTTCAAAGGTTTTTAAAAGTTAAGCAACTTTAACCGTTTACTCACACCAGACCCATGTCTGACCCGGAGTTTATTCTGTTTTTTTTTAAAACTCTTAGGTACTCAAATTTTTACGAGTATCCAAGGGAATTCAGGTTAGGATTTTAGGTTGGCTTGACGAATTCTGGAGGAGCAATGGAGCATGAGGCTTCTGCGTATAGCTATAGAGTATTCCGTTGTGTGTTCTCTGAGTTGTTGTCTTTGAGTTGTATCGAGTTGTATAACTAGACAGGTGTTTATAACTATCTAGTATGTGTTGTTTTAGCTGTGTATCTCTGATGTATATGATACTATGTAATGTATTATGTGATTAATATAATTTATTCGTTCTGCTGTTTAGATTCTGATGTTGTTTCTTTCTTCTTCTCTATCTTTTCTCTTTTCTATCCCTTTCTTTCTTAAAGATGATGCGATTTTCTGGTGGTAGAAAGTCGGGTCGTCGCGGTTGGTATCAGAGCTTTAGGTTGAGTGAATACCTAGGCTCTGTAGTGGTGTCTTTCTTGAGAGAGCGTACTTGTATTACTATGTATATATTTCTACCTATCTGTTGGATTACCTGTTCGGGTTTTCCGGTATAAATTATAAAGGTAGATGGGGTAGTAGTGTGTGTAACACAACTACCATGGGTTGGAGTTTGAATGTTTGAGGTTGGAAGTGTATTTGTCGAGACTGTAGACCTAATATTGTCTTGAGTAATCTTTGTAGTTTGGTATAAGGATTTCATTGATCTCTGAAGGAAACCTGTTAAGGTTCGGAGTTCATCTTTGAAGTGTGAGTTTGTTTGCGCTCGTGTGAGCGGATTTTTGAGAATTTGGATCTGTCGGTTGGGTAGAAGCGAGTGATGGTATTTTGATTCCTCAGGAAGTAGTAGCTGCATGATGAGATGCAGTGACTATGGGTGTCTCCGGAGATGTTTTCTTTCGGAGCAAGTTTAAGGAAGTATGTTTGCTTCGGTGTTGTGGCTGCGTTCAGCCAGTATTTCTGTTTGCTTTGAGGTCCGAGTTTCTCCAAGAGCTTTGGATAAGAAGTATTTGGCATCTGTGTTAGCAGTGCAACACGCGAGTGTTCTATGTTTTAGTAGGAAGATCATTTTGGCTTAGCATTTCCTGGAAGTGGAATTCGGAAGCAGCAGTGAGGATCTGTTTCTTCGATGAATTAATTGGTCAAGGATAAGCTGTTCTGATTTGTGGAGAGAAAACAGTATCTTGGATTTGGATTGGCTGATCGCAAAAGTGACTTGCGATAGATGGGTGATTATCTTAGATAGTCTTTGCTTGGATTTGTGGCATCTCTAGGGGATGTAGGAGTCGCTGAAGATTTTTCTGGATATATCTTCAGGAGAGTTAGAGATTTCCTGCATTGGAATTTGAGTTCTGAATCGACTTGATGTCAAGAGTGATACCAGTGATTTAGCTGGGTAGAAGATTGTCTCCTGGGTTGGTGGCTTGGTGAAGCAGCTCTGTATTTCTTGGAACTTCTGTTGAACCTTATTTCCGAGATGTGATGTTTAGTCTGTGCCTGTGTTTATTCGACGGCATTTTCATCTGCTCCAGATCAGAGTTGTGCAGCGGAAGCAAGGTGGCTGTTGTTATTGGGTAGAAACAACTGGAAATTGCAGCGTTTTGGATTTGAGAGTTTCTTCGGAGTTTATTTTTCAGAATCTGAGGCAAGTTGGCGAGTGATTCTGTTCTGTCTTTTCCGGATGGGAGAAGTTGTTTTCTTCTGTTGATAGTAAAGTTTGGTTTTGATTTTGGATTAATCTTGTGAGGATCGGTTTGTGAGTTGATCCAGATTGTTTGTAGAAGCATCAGCGAAGGTTGAGTTGATCGAGAAGGATCTGTAGGCAGCCCGGATCATCTGAAAAGTTATTGAGGTTAAGAAACGGAAGAATTTGGAATTCGGAGTTGGAGACTTCGATGTTGTTGAGTTTCCTCTGGCAAAGGAAGCAATGAGATTTGGTGAGATTTTGAGGTGATCTCCAAAGTACATTGGATTCTTCTGAGTTTTTGTAAGATCATTGCTTTGGTTTGAAGATTTGAATTGCCAGTTTGGAAGACTGGAATTCAAATTATTTCACGTGTCTCTGAGGGAGTACGTGTTTTGGTTCATCACTGGTTTTGAGACCAGTAGATCTGTGAAGGTTTTAGTTGTTGATCAGACTTGTCTTGGTCTGGTATCTTAGGTAGATTATAGATCTAGCTAAGTGGGAACTCAGTAGCTTAGCAGTATAGCTAGTTAAGGTTTAATAGAGCGAGTATCCCTGTGTCTGTACTGGGGAGACTCAAGATAATTTTAGAAAGTTTATCCGGATCTGTGTCCGGATAGCTAGTGTTGTTTGGTTGAATTGGTTGTTTGGATGAAATTGTTTGTTGATTTATAGTGTATGGCTTATGTTTGTTTGAATTGGTTGAAAATAAAATAAAACTTTGGATTATCTTTGTTTTAAATTTCGAGGACGAAATTCTGTTAAGGGGAGAGGATTGTAATATCCCGGAATTTCCAGGAGTTTAAAATGCTGATAATCTCTTAATTTAAATTATTTAAAATTTATAAAATGGTTCTTTTCTAAATAATAACCAATTAATATTTTAATTATTGTTATAAATTGGTTTTATATTAAGAATAATTATTTTGTATTGTGTAAACCAATTCTAAATTGATATATTGTTTTCAAAATTTATAAGTATGTTTAAATACATTTATATCTGTGTACTTAAATCTGTGTATTTTAAATTGATTTTAAAGTAGGATATATTATTTGTAAATAATAATGATCTTATTTTAAAATAGTTGTTTATATTGATTTAAATTTGTTTTAGATTTGACTTTTTAATTTGACTTTGAAAATGAATATAAACTTGAATTCAAAGGAATACATACATCTTAAAATAGAATAATAATATGGTTTGGTTTTGAATTATATAGATAATATTTTAATTAGAAATAAGATTTTGTTTTATTCTTTTTCTTTTATAGGAGTTTATCTAAACAAATTTGATTTGTGTTTATTTAATAAAGAATAAATACAAAGGCTTTTTAAAATAAGTTTGAAATGTTGTATATAATTTTATTTAAATTATATTTAGTTGCATTTCTTTTTAAAGATTGTATTTTATATAGATTTAGCAACATTTGTAAATGTGTAAGTGTATTTGTTATTTGATATTTAATAAGAAAAGCATTTTTTAAAATTTAGAAAACACATTAGTAATTAGGAAAAAAAATTTTAAAAAGCTTTTATATTTTCTTTTAAATTAAAACAAACTCTATATTGACAAATGTTCATTTCTTAAACACTTTGATAACAAGTGTTACAAACATTGTGTAAACAACTGACATGTGTCCATTCATTTCTAATTTTCTTTTTAATTTATAAAATCTGAAATTGTTTATATAATCACCATCTTCCTCCGTTTTCTTTTCCTTTAAGCATTTTGTGTTCATGTCTAAGAAGAGAAACTTGAATATGCATGCAAATTTGAAAACTCTTCAATTCAAACCTGAAATGCAATCTGAAATTTCTCAAACTCAAACACCACTTCCTATCACAAAATCTGAAACCATACTTGAACTTTTCCTCAAAACTCAAGTTCAGATGCCTGAAATGTTTTTCCAAAACAAAATCTGCATTTAACTCCTCAAACCCAAGTATCTGCCTCAAAGTTCAAATGCAATTCAACTCTGTAAATTGCTTATGCTTAAACCCTGTAACCTCCTCAAACAAGAAGCCTGAAACCAGAAACTTTATATCAAACGCCTGCATTACTGTGTGCAAATAAAACTGCAAGCTTGCAGTTATTCTCAAAACAAATTTGCAATTTTGTTACCTGTATAACATTTCCCATGCCTGCATTTTCTTTTCAATTCAAAGCAAATACTTAAATCATTAAACCCTGAAAAACTCTTCAAATGTCAATCCTTGTTACCAAAGCCTGAGGCATCACAGTTTAAACCCAGATTTGCTAATTTTCAAACCAGATCTGCATCATGTTTCAAACATGTTTGCAAGCTTTGATTAATCACTAAGGCCTGTAACCCTCTGTCAAGTATGCATGCAAGTTTCTAGGCTCCAGTTTTTAAAGCTTCAGGATCAAGTCTTTTGAAGTTTCCAGTTCATCTTAAAAATCTCTGCACTGCACTTCTTATTGAGGTGAGTAAACATTTTTACAAAAATTTAATTAGGTAATTAGCTATTGCTATAGGTTTTTGATGATGTTTGTTTTACATATGAGTTTATATTTGTATAGATAAATCTGCAAGTTTTGTTGTAAGGCTTAAAATGTGCATGTTGATTTTTATTTTTCTTTCTTCTCTGTATTTTTCTTTAGAACCTGAGACAAAGACTAAATTTTCAAACAATCCATTCAAAAATTGTTAAAACACATTTTCAAACTAAAACAGGTTAGTTCAAGTATAAACTGTGAAAAAATAGAATAAAATTAAGTCTCTGGTTTGAGAGGTACCTGGAAATCAAAAATGCTGCAAATAATTTATTAACAAATGTTGAAACCAAATATCATTATTTGTTGAAATAACTATATAATCTAGATTGACATTTGAACGTATGAATTTTGGAAAGAAGTTTATAATTTTTAAAATTGTAGTGAGGGAGTATTTGGGGGTTTCCTGCGAATTGAGTTTTGACCTTTAACTAATGATCCTTGCATTTGAATTGCTTGAAATTCTTCATGGAGTTAGTGTTTGCATCAGGGAATATAACAAAAATAGTTGAAGAATTTTTAAATCATTGTGATGCTTGATTTTGTCTGAAATTGGATTGTAAACCTAGTTTGGGAAACTTGCTGTATAATGAACACGGCGTCTTCATCTTTGAATCGAGTGAGGTGAAAATTGGAGTGAGGGAAGCATGGTGGGTCAGTGGACCACGGCCGGAGTTGTGGCCTTTGTAGTTGATCGGAGTCGTGAGAATTTGGGGTTTACTGATGAGGGTGTTTGGGGTTCTGTTCGACAGCGGGTACTCGATTTTGAATCGAGGTGGGAGATGATAATTTGTGGGTCATGGGAGCTTGTAGAGTGGTAGGGCGAAGTGGTGGTGAGTTCGGCGTTGGTCGAAAAGTTTCCGGCAATGGTGCAGGTTGCACGGGGAGGTGCATGGTGTCAATTGTTTTGGGTTTTGTTTTGGTTTGTGTTTCTGGAGTTAGCTCGGGAAGGAGGGGAGAAGACTCGGAGGAAGACTCAAGCATTTTTGGTTGTGGCTCGGGATTATACCCGTGTTAATCTGGGCATTTATGTGTAGTGTTAAACCGTTAGTTTAACAGTTTTAAGTTTAAAAATTTAAACAGTCTTAAACTTTAAAAAAAAATATAAGAAGAAAAGAAGATGTGCTTGTTTCCTTAGATTCATGTATATAGGTTGAATCATAATGGAAATACGGAAATACTTAACAAAATTTGAAATTTAAAATAAGTAAGTTTAAACCTTAAATTATTTAAGTTAAATTTAAATTTATCCTTTAAATTTATTTGTTTTTATAAAAGAATTTGTATGAATGTTTTAAATTTTTAATGTTATTTTCAAATTTTACTTTGGGAATATAAAATAGGAAATTTATAAATGATTTATTAATTAACAAGTGGAGTTTTAGCAATTTATTTGAAATTAGTATTTGTTAATTAATAATTGAGGGAAAGTAATTAATGATTATTTTATACCTTAATTTAATTAATGAATTAAAATTTAGTTAAGATTTCAAGATTTATTTAAGATAATATTTTATCTTAAATAATAATTAAGTATTTATAATTTGTAATTAGTTAGTAAATTAAGGAATTTTAAGTTAATTAATTTATTTAAATTATTATTAAAATGGGTTAATTAAGTAATTAATTAAGTAAAATTATTTATTTAATTAACTATTAATTAAGATGATGATTTAATTAATGTCTAATGTTTAATTAAATTGTAATTACTTATTAACTAATTAATTAAGAGTTAATTAAAATAGTAATTAATTAATAAAGGTTTTAGTAAGTTTTAATTGGGTTTTCTTAATTAATAATTAAAGGATTATTAATTTATAATGAAAGTTAATCGAGAATTAATTAACTATTTTTATTTAAAGTTAATTAATTTTAATTAAAGATTAATTAATTATATTTATGAATTAATCAATTTGAAATTAAGATTGTTAATTAATAATTAAGTTTATTAATTAATGATTAAGAGTTGATTAATTAGTTAATTAAGTTTAATTAATTAATTTTAAAAGTAATTAGTGATTAATTACTTTGTGTTAAAGGATTGATTAATAATTAAGGTTTATTAAATAATATTTGAAGATAATTAATCTGTTAATTGAAGATTAATTTGGCTAATGAGTAATTAGGGATGAATTACTCAATTTTATTTTATGAGATGATTGAAATTAAGTAGTTAATTAATTTGTTAATTAATTAAATATAGTCACTTGATAAATGATTAAGTATATTTACTTAATAAGTTGTGATAAGGCTAATTACTTAATATAAGTAATTGATAAATTACAGAGGTAATTGAGTTAGGTAAATTCTGATTGGAAAGAAATTTTAAATGGGTAATTACTTGTTAAAGTAATTAAAGGTTTATTACTTGGTGTAATAAATAAAAGAATTTATTAAAGTAATTAAAAATAATTGAGAAGTAATTAAGAATAATTAATTACTGTATTTAAGTTGATTAATTAAAAGGAATTAATCTAAGCATGATTAATTAATTAAGGTTCATCAATTGATATGATTAATGAAAATAATTAGGGATTAATTATTTGATTTAGAGTTAATTAATCAAGGTTGATTATGATTTAGTAATTGGTTTAACTAATGGTTATTTAAGCAAGATTTATTTTGATGAAGGTAATTAATTTAATTAATTTTAAATTAATTAAGAAGTAATTAATTTAATTCACTTTAAATTAATTAGAGATAGTTAATTTACTTCAGTTTAAATTAATTATATTGTGGTATGAGTGAATCATTACATATGTATGATTGGATGACATTGATTATCTTGAATGTTTTGTGATCTCAGTAATGAGATAAGTATGGTTGTGTGATATGAATGCTTGGTTGCATTGTGATGATTACATAGATTATCAATTGGGATGATGATATATAGATTATCTATTATGATATTGATAATATGGATTACTTGTTATTTGATAATGTTGATTATCAATTATTGATATGTGAGTTATCTATCTGTATGTATATAGATACTGTATTGAATTGTTTTAAAACCTTTAAAACAACTTGGACTTAAAAGACACGCTTTGGATTTCGATGAGACCGGGATCAGATTTCCACATTTGGATATTCGAAAACCACATCGATTCCAAATAACGTTAGGTCGTAAATCAAAGTGGAGCTTTGTGAAGACTCGAGGTGTAAGGACTATGAGTCAATATAACTCTGCGGGTGATTCCGTAATGAGTTGATGGAATTAGTTCTTATAGATTCGAGATGGTGATTTAGAGTGCAAGGGTTATTGTCGTTGACTCTGAGGGTGATTCCAAAATGAGTGTAACGAGATAATGCCTTCGGTTTCGTTTGAACCCGAAATGAACTTGTATGGATTGAATGCTTTCAGAACATCGTCAGGTGGACGATGAGCATTCTAAGTGATATGTCCTATAAAGGTAATCGTAACCTCAAGCCTCATCAACCGGGAATGGCTAAAACAGGGGAGGGGCAGCAAAGCTTCGTGGGTCGCACCCACTGGAGAGTAAGATTTACCCTTGTCTAGAGCTCCCTTTTATTTCGGCTGTGTGGACGGTTGAATAGGTACAACCATCGGGTTTGTCTTATTCGAAACTGTTCAGTAAGGAAAGGGTCCGGCTTTGTGTTGGAGGGGATCGGGAGTGGTCCTCGGTACGGTGATCTAGGCCACGTACTGTGACGGGCGGTACCCCAGTAGCCCTGCCATTGTATGGAATCCAAAATCCAATAAGTGCCGTACGTATTAGTTGTGCCCAACTATGTTGGAACGTGAGATGTAAGCATTCCAGCTATTTCTGTATTTCACTTGAAAACCCTAGACACTATTATAATATCACTGGATTTCCTATCAAATGTTTTGGTTAGCGTAAGGTAAAAACTTTTCCATGTTTATGTGTGGGAAGTCTTACGTGGTACTTTTTCTTTTCAAAGGTTTTTAAAAGTTAAGAACCTTTAACCGTTTACTCACACCAGATCCATGTCTGACCCGGAGTTTATTCTGTTTTTTTAAAACTCTTGGGTACTCAAATTTTTACGAGTAGCCAAGGGAATTCAGGTTAGGATTTTAGGTTGGCTTGACGAATTCTGGAGGAGCAATGGAGTAGGAGGCTTCTGCGTATAGCTATAGAGTGTTCCGCTGTGTGTTCTCTGAGTTGTTGTCTTTGAGTTGTATCGAGTTGTATAACTAGACAGGTGTTTATAATTGTCTAGTATGTGTTGTTTTAGCTGTGTATCTCTGATGTATATGATACTATGTAACGTATTATGTGATTAATATAATTTATTCGTTCCGCTATTTAGATTCTGATGTTGTTTCTTTCTTCTTCTCTATCTTTTCTCTTTTCTATCCCTTTCTTTCTTAAAGATGATGCGATTTTCTGGTGGTAGAAAGTCGGGTCGTCGCAGCAGCAACCGTTTAACTCATTCTGACCATGCATATTAAACCCGTCATCAAACTGCAATGGGCCCAGCTACAAACCCGCATGCATTAGCCCAATCCCACCATGGGCTCTGCCATCAAAACATTATTACTACAATTACTTCTCGCCATCATCAGCTCCTGCTCTCTTGTTGTTGCTACTGCCACGGCTAGCAACCGATGTGCATCATACCGCTGCTGCTGCCACAACCTCTTTTATCATAGCCTGCTAATATATATGCATATAGATCCCATTTCAAAATATTGATATGAAACTCTTTTTTTTATTTACATGCTGTTGTTGTGGATTTACGGAAATGACCCTGAGGCATACCCACCAACAGTAGTCCATTGATGGTACCCGATGTAATTTGATTGAGAGTCAAATGAATGCAGGAAAGGGCTAAAGGCACCTGCATCGATGTAGATGATAGCCAGTGTAGTCGACAAGTGCATAGAAAATTTACTTCAACGTTGGACTGATTTCTACATCGGATCGTGGTTGCCTTATCTTTGGCACATTGCATAAATGGTGAAGCATTTCATAGATAGCTAACTCCAAAAAACACTTTGGGTGTATGTATAAAAAATTGTTTAATGGTCTAGCAAAAGATAGTTTAACTAATTTATACATATGCAAGGAAACCACCAAGTGCATAGTTTCATTTCTCTCACCCTTTTTTATTAATTCCACCAAATATTGAAGTTAATAATCTTCATTAATTTCATCCATATTAAAGCATACACAATTAATCCTCTATATTTGAAAAATTCATTAGAATATAACCAAATCATTTTCTCACAGTAAACAAACAAAACAAAACAAGTTATTTAAGGTTACGGTCATGCACCGTACAAACATACTTATGCATGCAACCACGTGATAGTTTACTATAAATTTATTAATATTATAACCATAACCTATTGGCTTCATTACTCTAAAGTATTTGCTGCTCTAAATCTATAAATAGAAATGAAGACTCAATTTATAGCTATGATAAAAAGAATAAAAAGCGAGATCTATTTGAGATACACGGTTAATAGCAGGGAGAGAAAGGCTGCTATTTACTACTGTCTTTGCTTGTATATATGTGGGAATAAAAATGAATGGATGACTAATGACGTTTCAGGATCCAAATCAGCAACCTTTTGTTTTCTTATCGGTGGTAGATCTGGGATTATAAGGCTTCACAGAATCTTATCTTTCTTTCATCCTTTTGTTTTCAACTATATATGCCTTTACATTTATTATGAGCCCTTTAGCATTGTTCCTTTTTTTAATGATAAAACTGTCCTTCATACTTTGATTCGATCTTTATAAAGATTTCATGCCGGCCATGTTAAAACTTTTATTTATGCCATGATTTGGTTATATTTCTCATCAGAATACAATTAAACATCCTCTATATTTGAAAAATTCATCTCAATTTCAAATTAACCATCCAAACCAAATTAATTAATAAACCAATGCCGGAGACGAACCAAATATTAAATTTTTTGGTCAAACATACTCAAAATGATAAAATATAATATCAATTTCGAAAAAATATAGTAACTAAAAATTCACGATTTTAGGAATTCACTTGGAAAATGGAACAGTCTTGTCCTAGCTTCCATCTTCCACTATCAGATGCTTCTACATTCGATAATCTTGGTGATAAACTTCCCGTTAATTTATGAATTAGGGAGATGCAGTTATCTTTGAAGCGAAACAGAAGAATATTATTGAGGAATCTGAAAGAAATATGGGAAGAGGTGACTCATCGTGGGAAAATGTGGATATGGAGTTTGTGTGCAAATAGAATGTAGGTCGGGCAAAGATTAAAATTATAACAACCTGTATTTTTAACTATTTAAATGACTAAATTTAGTGTAATTAACGAATAAAATTGGTTAAAAATAAAAAATTTAATGATTTATTAATATAGCTATTGAATATGAAATTGAACAAGATTTTAAAATAAACAAATTTCGAAGATTTAAGTAATAACAAGTATTGAAAGGAAATGTTATGTACTGAATGTGTTTAATAGTTGAATTGAATAATAAATTTTAAATTCATTAGGTTTAAATAAAGTAATTGATTGATAACTAAAATTCATTTGAAATCTAGCATTGAAATTTGTTGAATATTGGACAATTAAATTGTTTAAGTTTAAATTTGAAAATTATTTGAATAACAGAATCCTAAATTAAATATGAATGAAAATGATTTCAAAAGTTGATTTAGATGTTACTTAAATATGAATGAAGTTTGCCAACACTTAAAAATTGAATTTAAGTGATTAGTTTAAATTTTGGAATTATTTATTTTAACTGACGAGTAAAAATAGCCTTCAAGGTCACAGTCTCAGATTTTGACGAAACCAATTCCATTCGATCCATAATAGTGTATTATTAGCAGATTTCAAATTTCGTAACATTTTGAGTTACTATTTCGTCGTATGGGAACACACTGAAATTAATATCGAAAATTA
This sequence comes from Allium cepa, assembly GCA_030765085.1. Taxonomy (NCBI): domain Eukaryota; kingdom Viridiplantae; phylum Streptophyta; class Magnoliopsida; order Asparagales; family Amaryllidaceae; genus Allium; species Allium cepa. The sequence continues at coordinate 474,849,111 of CM060929.1, forward strand.
AATATTATAATTGGGTTCAAAAAGCTATCTTGTGCATACGATCGAATTAGGACTCGAAACTTATTCCATTGCATTTACAATAGGGGTATAACAATATGAATGCCTGGTGGCGCATCTCGATTGGAGTCCGTAATTTATGATCAGATATTTGGAAATTTAAATAATATATTTTATTCGATTTGACCCTAGATTTTTTTTCAGCCGCTTTTCAATCTTTTCCAACCACCTTATTTGCTGTAGCAAGCCACCCTACATATCTCCCTCTCACTTCAACCACTTAAATGCTCCAGTAAGCCAGAGATGAAAAAAAATAAGAAAAGAAAACTTTTAAAAAAAAATTCTCCATTTTTACTCAAAATAATAATAATCTAAAACCAGTTTCTAAAATCAAGATTTTTGGAGTACTTCGATCTGGTATAGCGATTGTAGGATGTGACTTCAATTTAGGTTGCTCTATAGTTTGAGTCGAGTGGGTTAAAGGCTAGGATTAGGGAATTTTTGAGTTTCAGCCATTGATTCGAGATATGGAGGTCGTATTCAAGCTTGAAGTAGAGTTTACCATCTTGGGGAGGAATTTGGAAGCATGCGGTTGCTTAGGGGTGTAACGTCCCGCCTTTTCACACGATTTAAACAGACACACGTGCCAATTTAAACCATACGAAAGGGCGGATTGTTATGGGGTAAATAAGAAAAACAGAGAAGGAAAAACAAAATAGAATCTCACAGCGGAAGGATAAAATATAATAATAAAATATACAGTTTATAAAACTGTTTTCAAAACATTTGATTCTTCTTTATAAAATTAAATATCAGAGTTCACATACCAACAATATCAATGCAGCGGAATACAGTGTAGTGGAATAATATAGTAGATACTAGTAATACAAATCTTCGTCTTCGTCCTCCAGAGCTAAATCCTCAAATCCTGAAACGCTCGGACTGACCCAGCGAATTGAAAAGACAAAACACTCAAGTCAGAACTAAAAGATCTTATGTGAGTTAAATCAACATGAGTAAATATGAGTGCAGTAACTCAAGAGTTGCTCGGGATTTACATCTCCTAAGGATCCGTTAAACTATTTACTATGTAGTATATTGCGCTATTATAATAGTGTCTAATTGTAAAATAAACTTACTTTTTAATAGCGTTAAGGGGTTACCCATATAACCCTTAACACAGAATATATTCCCATAGTCTATACAGTGCCGTAATCTCCCCCGTACTGGGCGTCGTCAAAGGGCACTCCATAGGTATGGTACAAAACAAAACTCGTAGTAAAGGCTCGGTATGGTAGGTGACACGGCACAACTAGACAATGTCAGGGTAGATATACCAATTGCTATCCGGGCTGGTGGAAACGCGTAGCTGCAGTTACCGCCCACCTCGAACAAACTCCCCCAAAATCAAAAATAGAAGTGGCCACTGAATCAATCCAAAGTCAAAGTATAATATCGAAGAGGAGCGTACGATCAGAGGTATGACCTCATTGGCCCGAGAATCACTCCTGTTTTAGCCACCTTGTGCCAACTCACGGGAGTCGGGTTCACGTATTTACCTTACAGGAAACGTCGCCACCACCTACTTCATTCTGGAATCTCCACCGCGTACACGGTTAGTCAAAGTGGTTTTCGGTATCGACAGAGAGTATGTCCATATCCGATCCTGGTCTCTTTGCCAACCCATCGTTATTATAACACTACGGTCATTTAAAAATAGTTTATACTTTAAAACCAGAATAAAAATTTCCATTTCAAAACTATGAATACGATATCAATTTAAACCCAAAACAATATGATATCATTTTATCTCAAATATAATTCTTTTCCAAAATCATGCTGGTTTAAAATTTAAAATATCTGGAACCAAATATTTGAAACATACTTTCAAAGCATAATATTTCGAAATTCAAAATTTTAAAACCATAACTTCTAAAACTTGAATGGTTTGGATATTCAACGAATGTAAAATAAATGGTTTAACTTTAAAGTTACTTTGTAAAGAAAAATAATTTCCATGGCTTTTCAAATATATTTCTTTATTTAAAGTTTAAACCATAATTTAAATATCACTTCAAGTCCCAAAAACCCCTTAAATTTCTATATATATATATATATCCATTTGGAGTATTAATATTACAAAACTAAAGTTGGATTTTCTTCTTTTAACAATTAATATTCGATTATTTAGTCTTGAATATTCATATAAATTCCATAAATAAAATTCCAATTTCTAGCAATTAAATATTTTCTCAAATTTACTTTATACTAGAATTTTCATTTTTAATTCATCTTGGAAAATCCAGTTATAAATATCATACCTTAAAATTTCCAAACTTAAACATATAAGGTAAATTTCCAAATTCCATTTTCTCAAATTTTTCATTTTTATTCCACAGGTTTATACACAACTTACTTTTCAATTTTTTTTACTTCATATGTATATATATCGAAGAATAATATTTTATAAAATATCAAAATCAAATTTTTATAAACCGTATCCCATCCAAACCATAGAAATCACTTTAAAATAATTTATATATAGACCACGGTGCCTGTATAAAATTTTCTATCCTATGGTCAAGTGATACGGATATTTATCATTTCAATCCGCAATTTAAAAAATAAAATTTTGCGGTTGTATATCATTTCAAACCACAATCCCGAATGAAACGACAAAATGCATGATAACTTGCAGTTTATGATATAAAATAAAACATCCATTCATCAACATCATCCATCATCCAAATCACAATCATCATCCAATAAAAATTCAATATCAATATATATCTGATAATATATATCAGGTAATAACTGGCGGTTATATTCAAAAAATAAATTTAATCAACTATTAAACTATCAGTTTATATTTAGTAATAAATTTTATAAATGTTTACTAGCAGTTCCTATGCAAATAAATAAATTCTAACTGTCAATTAATATGCAATAAATAAAATAAATTAACAGTTAAATTAAATAACGCGATTTAGCAAATATGATGAACAAAACATGCCAAACAGTTATAAATAAATTTCTACTCATATCTAAAATAAATTTAACAAACATAAAAAAATTTAGAAGTTGTGAGTGGGTTAAAACACTCACCTTTTGAATTTAAATCGAATTTAAATCCGATTTAAATCCAAAAATTCGACGGTCTCCAAATCTGTCCAAACCAGCGTCACCAGATCTGGAATTTAATTACGATCCTAACAAAAAAAATCTCGCATGAATCGGACTTCGTATGAGGAAGCTATTCGTATTTGAACGAGTTGAAAACAAAATTTAAAATAAAACAAAAATAAACAAATTCATCCTCACCCCTATCCACGTCAGCAAAGAATGCGTCTTCTCCTACACAGTAACACGAACAAAACCCTACCGAGCTTCAGCACCATCGGCCGCCGCCCTAATCGAATTAACGCCGCTGCCTCGTTCATCTAACCCTCGATCAGGTGATACCATCGTGCTCGCCAAACCTTGCCGTGCCTAGGCCCCCTTATTTCGACAGTATTGGTCGCCAAATTCGCCATAGAAGGAAGCCGACGTCGCCCGCTTAGATCTCCAACCGCGGCGAATCCAAGCACTTCCAGCCATAATCAACCGTATGGATGAACTCCTTAAAGCCTCCTCTACGCTACAGCATCACCGGATCGAGCTATCAACTCAGATCTACCATCGAATCAAGCAAATGCCTATGAATGGCCGAGGCTGTTTCAAATTTTTCTGGGCAAACCACAACCCGAATCGAAAAAACGAATCACAACAGCAGATTACGTACATCGAGAACTATGACATATATTTTTCTCGAATTTTTCTGGAGAGTTTAAATTTTCATTTGAAATTTGAATAGAATTGGATCTGACATTTGCATCCATTTGAGGAGGAGAAGGAGTTGAAGAAAATGAACGTACAAACAAATGATAAAAGATGGTGGTTAGGGTTTATCACAGCCTATTTATAGACAAATTGTAGAAGGCTAGGTGGGCACGAGTTACGAACGTGCTAAACGGTAGTTGGCCCAAAAAGCCCGTTCTAACCCCGGAACGAAATTTATTAAACCCATATATCCAAATAGGTATTTTAAAATATTCTGAACGCGATGGAAAAGGTTTCACGTCCAAATTTGTTCGTATGATGAAGTTATGCTGAAAACAAAATTTTCAAATCGATTTCAAATTGATTTCAATTAACTCGATTTCAAGGCGTTTCGCGTTCGTACGATCAAATGACAAGTCCGATTGATACGAAACTTGAAACCCTACAATAATTCACCGATACGGATACGATGAAACTGGTTTCGTCGAAATCCGAGTCCGTGGCCAGAATGGCTATTTTTATATTCATTAAATAAATTAAAATAAATCATAAAATCCAATTTTTATATTTAAATTCTAAAATTTGACCAAATTTTAATGCTTTTATATTTCTTAATCAATTTCAATGATTTAACAAGTTTAGATGTGAATTAAAAGTTGATAAGTCTATCAATTTCAGTGTTAATGTCTCCACTTCCTTATATTTGGGAATTATAAATTAAATTCTCAAAACCCATTTATTAGTTTTCAACTTTTATATTCTCATCTTTTATCCAGAATAAGGATGCCACTAACATTGGTTCATGATTTCACATTATTATCCTCAAAGTCCATTTTAATTTCAATAACGTAATATTTAACCGTTAAATTCCCTTTATTTATGCAATAAATGCAATTGTTGAATTTGATACTCAAATTAATTTTATAAATCCTGCTTTCTATACTTTAAATCAACCAATGGTCCTATTCTAAAAAGAATTAGCATAAATTTCGTCTTATAAAATTAATTCTCTTCAATTACAAACAAAATCTACACTAACTGCACAATTTAAATCAATTAATTGTAATTGAGTCTGCATTAAATGTTATAAATTAAAATTTGGAACCTTAATAAATTCGTTTATTGATTTAAAATCTTTCTATTCAGTAAATAGACATTTTATGGGTATAAATAACATTGAATTATAATACATTTCATTAGTGCATGCTTCATTTCTTATAAATTCCCCTTTATTAACTAGAACACATTAACCAAACAAAATAATTAATTTAGATTTATTTCAATCGATTGCCATTCTTAACTTAATATACTCAAAATGGTTAACCTAAATAATTGTTACCCTTTTACATTCAAATTCACTTACAACCATCATTAACAACAATGTTGCCATAGATTTAGATTTAATTAAATAAATTAGATGAATGGGTAAAGTTTTGTAATTATCACTAATGCCAAATATATATGCATTAATTACTACTTATTATTATGAATTCATTTACTAATTTACTAGTTGTATTTGTCTTCTTATATCCTATTTACTACCAAACTTCCTACTTAGTTATAGTTTATCAATATATACATACCTAGGCAAATCAAGATCTTGTCCTTTCTGTTACTTCAATTAAATCGGGTATGCACAAATAAATTGTAAATTAACTTATTCCTACAAAATTATTTACATACATTCAGTTCCAAATTTTATAGAATTAAATTCTAATTACTTACCACTTAATCCAACAATTATATATTCTATCCAACATGCATTTAAATCTTTTAATTTTAAATAAATTTATTCAATGTTGACATCCACTAAATAAAATTTACTTTCATTTATATAGTTGCAATTCAATTCAGTTATTATTTCATTAATACTATTTCCGCTTTATATCTTCCAGTATTAATCAACAAATTATAACTTATAACCACAAACGCCAATTTACGTTATTTCAATCTATTGCCATATAAATATTTAAATTGTTAACCTTTAATTACAGCTACTATATCTAATTCCTACATTTACTCAAATAAAATCTTAAGACTTTTATTTCGTTCTAAATTAGATTAGAAATCATATTAAATTAACTCATTTAATATCATCGAATTTAACGGGTCGTTACACTCTCCCCCACTCAAAACTTTTCGTCCCCGAAAAGGAAAAAGAAGGGAGAAGGAAGAATAAAACAGTACATCTTATTTCAAATATTAACTTATAAACAATAATTTACTAAATTAATTTCCTTAAATTAAATATACCCATTTTATAATCATTTTATCCTTTTACTTATATAATTAAAGTTTGGAAAACATTTTTAACACAATTCTAAGTCCAAAATTTACGGAAAATTTTAGCAGAGTCTCCTTTGTTCGGAGAGACTCTGGAGAAAATATAATATCAAAATATAACAAATATATTACCTATTATCCAAATATTATATCCCAACATGGGAAAATATATATAAAAATATCGCTACAAAACGTAGTCCGACAACGTACCTATTTGTCGAGCAATTTACGCTTATTATTATGGAACCAAAAGCAGTAGCAATTGTTTCCATAACCTGCATTTCACTTATAAAATCCAAAGGGTTAACTATTTATATAAAGTGAAATATTTTCATGGTTTCAAACACTAACAACAATCAATACAGCACACATCACAAACAAATAGTTGTTCGGGTTAAAAACTTGAAATGGTACGGAGTGAAAAATAACTATCCAGTGCATCATTTACTCAACAGTCTTAGATGGGACAAAAATAGATTATTTATTCATCCAACAACTTCAAATTTCCTTACCCAGCCAACTGTAAAGTAAACAATATCGATTTAAACCAATAAATCAATTCAACTTATATAAATTCATTACGTACTTTAATTGTTTGATTTCCTTTCTTTTATTCAACGCACATAAATTTTCCTTTTTATAATTTACATTTATTTCTAACAAACATCAAATTTTATTTCTCATTCAATGGTTGTTTCCTTATTTCTACTTATTACTTACCATTATTTTTATTTTATTTAGGTTATGTAAGTCTCTTTTATTTGTATTACATTTAATGCACTTCTCAAATTCAATCATTTATTAAATGCTTACATGCTATTATATTATATTACAGTAACCCTTTTTTAATTACACTTAAATTCTTAACCTTATAACCTCCATTCTTATAAATAAAGGATTTTATTAATTTATTACCTAAGGTTTATAGTCATTTATTTATATTACCTACTTTCCATTTTATTCAACTAGTAGCATTTAAATCATACTAAATTTTATAACCATACACATCAATCCTTATTTATTAAAGAGTTTCGTTTTATTTACTTAAGTTTAAAATCACCTATTTATAATACTTACCTTTAATTATGGTAAAATTTCAATTATAACTTAAGTTTATAACATTAAATTCTCATTTAACAGCAATTCATTGAATACTTCATTATTTAACATTTCAACTTTTCATATTTGGTAAGTTATATATGTTAAAGAAAATGCAAAAGAACTTATACAAGTTTTATCTCTTCTTTTAATTAAATTTAATGTTCAACAATATTACTTTTTGTCTCATATGTTAAAATTTTCAAATTTCCCTTTATAACTTTGCATAAATTTTCTTACCTAAATTAGAGGTTTAAATTCATTAGTTACTTACCTTTTATTTCACTAAAATAATTTTAAACTATTAATTAATGGAAATTTAAGAATTAAATACCGGGTCAAATTTCAAATTATTTTAAAAATAATAGATAAATAATTTCTTACAACTTTTATATCTCTAATTATATTTAAAACAATTAAAATTTTAAATAATTTCAAAATAAATATGCAGTAGAATTTACCACAGTGGTCTTTCCCCTTCGAAACTCGAAAATGAAAGTCGATGATGCGGCCGCCATCACCGAAATTATTTTCCAACGACAGAGAGGAAAGTACAAAACTTATTTTCTCCAAAATCTTCTTTAAAACAATTCTTCCGGATTATACTGAAATATTTATATCGGAAAATATTTATAACAATATTATTATACTTCAAAATCCTTTGAAAGCAAATTTCAAAATTCCGGACTTAAGTTCTAAAATTTCCAAATTTCATCGATTTTAAATTCAATCTTATTTACCTACTATATATAAATTTTATTCCTAACACCCAATCTATTGCAACAAAATATATATATATATATATATAATATCATTTAAAAATTTATTTTATATATAGAAAATATAATAGGCAAAATTATTTCATTCACCTATATGAAAACAGATATTATGTCGGTCTGTCCCATTAAGTATTTAGAAATCCCTATTGATGACACAGCGTCCCATGCATCAACCAGAATTTATAAATACAAAACGGAACAGATTAACACAATATTAAAATCTTTTTATAACACTAACAAATACGCTCTCTCATATATATACACTCAGCGACTCCCATAGGGTATTACTACCCTTAACAAAGAGTCAAACCCCACAAAGCCAAGGTTTATCGCTAAACCAAAGCTCTGATACCAACTGTAACGGGCCGCGCCAGTGGGGTAACGCCCACCGTAGCATACATTGGTACCTGTGTTCTGCTTTTACGGCCAGCCTCTCGACTGCACCACCAACCCCCGCGGGGACATGTAGGAGTAAGAGTCAACCGTTCGCTACCAAACCAGGAAGCGAGAACCCCCTATCATGTTGCACCCTCCAAGTGCAATGGCAGACACACATGCCAATTTAAACCATATGGAAGGGCGGATTGTTATGGGGTAAATAAGAAAAACAGAGAAGGAAAAACAAAATAGAATCTCACAGCGGAAGGATAAAATATAATAATAAAATATACAGTTTATAAAACTGTTTTCAAAACATTTGATTCTTCTTTATAAAATTAAATATCAGAGTTCACATACCAACAATATCAATGCAGCGGAATACAGTGTAGTGGAATAATATAGTAGATACTAGTAATACAAATCTTCGACTTCGTCCTCCAGAGCTAAATCCTCAAATCCTGAAATGCTCGGACAGACCCGAGTGAATTGAAAAGACAAAACACTCGAGTCAGAACTAAAAGATCTTATGTGAATTAAATCAACAGGAGTAAATATGAGTGCAGTAACTCAAGAGATGCTCGGGATTTACATCTCCTAAGGATCCGTTAAATTATTTACTATGTAGTATATTGCGCTATTATAATAGTGTCTAATTGTAAAATAAATTTACTTTTTAATAGCGTTAAGGGGTTACCCATATAGCCCTTAACACAGAATATATTCCCATAGTCTACACAGTACCGTAATCTCCCCCGTACTGGGCGTCGTCAGAGGGCACTCCATAGGTATGGTACAAAACAAAACTCGTAGTAAAGGCTCGGTATGGTAGGTGACACGGCACAACTAGGCAATGTCAGGGTAGATATACCAATTGCTATCCGGGCTGGTGGAAACGCGTAGCCGCAGTTACCGCCCACCTCGAAAAAACTCCCCCAAAATCAAAAATAGAAGTGGCCACTGAATCAATCCAAAGTCAAAGTATAATATTGAAGAGGAGCGTCCGATCAGAGGTATGACCTCATTGGCCCGAGAATCACTCCTGTTTTAGCCACCTTGTGCCAACTCACGGGAGTCGGGTTCACGTATTTACCTTACAGGAAACGTCGCCACCACCTACTTCATTCTGGAATCTCCACCGCGTACACGGTTAGTCAAAGTGGTTTTCAGTATCGACAGAGAGTATGTCCATATCCGATCCCGGTCTCTTTGCCAACCCATCGTTATTATAACACCGCGGTCATTTAAAAATAATTTATACTTTAAAACCAGAAGAAAAATTTCCATTTCAAAACTATGAATACGATATCAATTTAAACCCAAAACAATATGATATCATTTTATCTCAAATATAATTCTTTTCCAAAATCATGCTGGTTTAAAATTTAAAATATCTGGAACCAAATATTTGAAATATACTTTCAAAGCATAATATTTCGAAATTCAGAATTTTAAAACCATAACTTCTAAAACTTGAATGGTTTGGATATTCAACGAATGTAAAATAAATGGTTTAACTTTAAAGTTACTTTGTAAAGAAAAATAATTTCCATGGCTTTTCAAATATATTTCTTTATTTAAAGTTTAAACCATAATTTAAATATCACTTCAAGTCCCAAAAACCCCTTAAATTTCTATATATATATATATATATATATATATATATATATATATATATCCATTTGGAGTATTAATATTTCAAAACTAAAGTTGGATTTTCTTCTTTCAACAATTAATATTCGATTATTTAGTCTTGAATATTCATATAAATTCCATAAATAAAACTCCAATTTCTAGCAATTAAACATTTTCTCAAATTTACTTTATACTAGAATTTTCATTTTTAATTCATCTTGGAAAATCCAGTTATAAATATCATACCTTAAAATTTCCAAACTTAAACATATAAGGTAAATTTCCAAATTCCATTTTCTTAAATTTTTCATTTTTATTCAACAGGTTTATACACAACTTACTTTTCAATTTTTTTTACTTCATATGTATATATATCGAAGAATAATATTTTATAAAATATCAAAATCAAATTTTTATAAACCGTATCCCATCCAAACCATAGAAATCACTTTAAAATAATTTATATATAGACCACGGTGCCTGTATAAAATTTTCTATCCTATGGTCAAGTGATACAGATATTTATCATTTCAATCCGCAATTTAAAAAATAAAATTTTGTGGTTGTATATCATTTCAAACCACAATCCCGAATGAAATGACAAAATGCATGATAACTTGCAGTTTAATGATATAAAATAAAACATACATTCATCAACATCATCCATCATCCAAATCACAATCACAATCATCATCCAATAAAAATTCAATATCAATATATATCTGATAATATATATCAGGTAATAACTGGCGATTATATTCAAAAAATAAATTTAATCAACTATTAAACTACCAGTTTATATTTAGTAATAAATTTTATAAATGTATACTAGCAGTTCCTATGCAAATAAATGAATTCTAACTGTCAATTAATATGCAATAAATAAAATAAATTAACAGTTAAATTAAATAATGCGATTTAGCAAATATGATGAACAAAACATGCCAAACAGTTATAAATAAATTTCTACTCATATCTAAAATAAATTTAACAAACATAAATTTTTTTAGAAATTGTGAGTGGGTTAAAACACTCACCTTTTGAATTTAAATCGAATTTAAATCCGATTTAAATCCAAAAATTCGACGGTCTCCAAATCTGCCCAAACCAGCGTCACCAGATCTGGAATTTAATTACGATCCTAACAAAAAAAATCTCGCGTGAATCGGAGTTCGTATGAGGAAGCTATTCGTATTTGAACGAGTTGAAAACAAAATTTAAAATAAAACAAAAATAAACAAATTCATCCTCACCCCTATCCACGTCAGCAAAGAATGCGTCTTCTCCTACACAGTAACACGAACAAAACCCTACCGAGCTTCGGCACCATTGGTCGCCGCCCTAATCGAATTAACGCCGCTGCCTCGTTCATCTAACCCTCGATCAGGTGATACCATCGTGCTCGCCAAACCTTGCCGCGCCTAGGCCCCCTTATTTCGACAGTCTCGGTCGCCAAATTCGCCATAGAAGGAAGCCGACATCGCCCTCTTAGATCTCCAACCGCGGCGAATCCAAGCACTTCCAGCCATAATCAACCGTATGGATGAACTCCTTAAAGCCTCCTCTACGCTGCAGCATCATCGGATCGAGCTATCAACTCAGATCTACCATTAAATCGAGCAAATGCCTATGAACGGCCGAGGCTGTTTCAAATTTTTCTGGGAAAACCACAACCCGAATCGAAAAAACGAATCACAACAGCAGATTACGTACATCGAGAACTACGACATATATTTTTCTCGAATTTTTCTAGAGAGTTTAAATTTTCATTTGAAATTTGAATAGAATTGGATCTGACATTTGCATCCATTTGAGGAGGAGAAGGAGTTGAAGAAAATGAACATACAAACAAATGATAAAAGATGGAGGTTAGGGTTTATCACAGCCTATTTATAGACAAACTGTAGAAGGCTAGGTGGGCACGAGTTACGAACGTGCTAAACGGTAGTTGGCCCAAAAAGCCCGTTCTAACCCCGGAACGAAATTTATTAAACCCATATATCCAAATAGGTATTTTAAAATATTCTAAACGCGATGGAAAAATTTTCACGTCCAAATTTGATCGTATGATGAAGTTATGCTGAAAACAAAATTTTCAAATCGATTTCTAATTGATTTCAATTAACTCGATTTCAAGGCGTTTCGCGTTCGTACGATCAAACGACAAGTCCGATTGATACGAAACTTGAAACCCTACAATAATTCACCGATACGGATCCGATGAAACTGGTTTCGTCAAAATCCGAGTCCGTGGCCAAAATGGCTATTTTTATATTCATTAAATAAATTAAAATAAATCATAAAATCCAATTTTTATATTTAAATTCTAAAATTTGACCAAATTTTATTGCTTTTATATTTCTTAATCAATTTCAATGATTTAACAAGTTTAGATGTGAATTAAAAGTTGATAAGTCTATCAATTTCAGTGTTAATGTCTCCACTTCCTTATATTTAGGAATTATAAATTAAATTCTCAAAACCCATTTATTAGTTTTCAACTTTTATATTCTCACCTTTTATCCAGAATAAGGATGCCACTAACATTGGTTCATGATTTCACATTATTATCCTTAAAGTCCATTTTAATTTCAATAACGTAATATTTAACCGTTAAATTCCCTTTATTTATGCAATAAATGCAATTGTTGAATTTGATACTCAAATTAATTTTATAAATCCTGCTTTCTATACTTTAAATCAACCAATGGTCCTATTCTAAAAAGAATTAGCATAAATTTCGTCTTATAAAATTAACTCTCTTCAATTACAAACAAAATCTACACTAACTGCACAATTTAAATCAATTAATTGTAATTGAGTCTGCATTAAATGTTATAAATTAAAATTTGGAACCTTAATAAATTCGTTTATTGATTTAAAATCTTTCTATTCAGTAAATAGACATTTTATGGGTATAAATAACATTGAATTATAATACATTTCATTAGTGCATGCTTCATTTCTTATAAATTCCCCTTTATTAACTAGAACACATTAACCAAACAAAATAATTAATTTAGATTTATTTCAATCGATTGCCATTCTTAACTTAATATACTCAAAATGGTTAACCTAAATAATTGTTGCCCTTTTACATTCAAATTCACTTACAACCATCATTAACAACAATGTTGCCATAGATTTAGATTTAATTAAATAAATTAGATGAATGGGTAAAGTTTTGTAATTATCACTAATGCCAAATATATATGCATTAATTACTACTTATTATTATGAATTCATTTACTAATTTACTAGTTGTCTTTGTCTTCTTATATCCTATTTACTACCAAACTTCCTACTTAGTTATAGTTTATCAATATATACATACCTAGGCAAATCAAGATCTTGTCCATTCTGTTACTTCAATTAAATAGGGTATGCACAAATAAATTGTAAATTAACTTATTCCTACAAAATTATTTACATACATTCAGTTCCAAATTTTATAGAATTAAATTCTAATTACCTACCACTTAATCCAACAATTATATATTCTATCCAACATGCATTTAAATCTTTTAATTTTAAATAAATTTATTCAATGTTGACATCCACTAAATAAAATTTACTTTCATTTATATAGTTGCAATTCAATTCAGTTATTATTTCATTAATACTATTTCCGCTTTATATCTTCCAGTATTAGTCAACAAATTATAACTTATAACCACAAACGCCAATTTACGTTATTTCAATCTATTGCCATATAAACATTTAAATTGTTAACCTTTAATTACAGTTACTATATCTAATTCCTACATTTACTCAAATAAAATCTTAAGACTTTTATTTCATTCTAAATTAGATTAGAAATCATATTAAATTAACTCATTTAATATCATCGAATTTAACGGGTCGTTACAAGGGGGATGCGACAATGTACGGCGGCGTCGAACTGCAGCAGGTCGCGATCTTGAGGGGGAGGGCGTATTCGAAAATTTTGGTAGGGTTGGATGGAGATTAAAAAGAGAAGTTGGATGGAGATCGAGAAGAGAAGTCGAATGGTGGAAGGGGTTAATCGATTCATGGTCCATAGCATTGTATCCGTGTATGCACGTGCACAGCTAAGGGGAGGAGTGCACTCGTATACAGGAATGTGGGGAAGAAGGTGAGAAAATGGGTCAGATTTAGTAATGGGTTGGGCTTTTATGGGTAAGGTTTGAATGGAAATAAAGTTTTTAGTTAATTTAAACAAATTATATTTTGTAAATTAAAGTTTATAAATTCATAACTCGTTCATTTTAGGTCCAAATCCAAGGCAGTCAGTCGCGTTAGGTTTATATTAATGAGAGCTTTGCTATGGAATCAAATTGGTTGAATTTAGAGCTTGCTGAATTTTCAGTTAAATTTGAACGCGTTCGAATTTAATCGAAACTGGAACGTCTTGGCGACAACAGAAAATAAGTACGAGTGTTTTTAACGATCATGACGTACTATAATATTTTTATGTTCGTAAAATTAAATCATGAAGTCATCTAATTTTGTTGACTGTTATTTGAAAATAAAATTGATGTATGAATTGACTGTAGGAATTAAAATTAACGGTTAAATTTGAAATTGGAATTTAATTTCCCGTAATTTACCTGATATTGATAATTATGAAATTGTTGTGAATTATTGGCTGATTTGGATGTTGATTGTGATGGATGTTATTGATTGATGTTTGGATTATTTGGATGTTTATTTATTCTGATATATCCTGCTATCATCTAGTATATTATTTACTGTATATAAAACTATTAATCAAATTATTCAAATAAATTAAGAAATAGGTTAAAAGTATATGTACCTATGACATTTATTTTGGATTGAAATGACATATATGTGATGAGTCGGATTTTGCCCGCTCAAAAATCGACATCCATACTTCAAATCGTACTCGAATGTCATAGATTCGACCGTTCAAATCCGATTCGCCGGAGCTTATAACAATCATTAAGTAAACAACACAGCGGAATAAAAGAATAATACATTGATATACAGCTTTGATACAATATCTGATACAACAGATAATCCAATAGATATCAATATACATCAGAGATATGATACAGTAAAATAGCAGCGGAAAAAAAAAATAGATGACATCTAACAACGGAACAAATAACTCTAAGATAGTCTTCAACGAAGAACTCCAAATCGGAACTGTAACTCCATTTCCAAGAATCAATCCAGCAGTAGCTCGAACTACCAATAACATATCACCAAGCTCAGCAAGACTGGTGTGGTCCAAAGACTGAACCAACTCCAGATAATCCACTATATCTAACTATCTGTAAAACCCAACTCTAGACTGCTCGTGTAGAAAATAATGAGCACCCAGAGTTTAGGAAAGAAACAATAAACTCCGGATCAGTCGTGGGACTGGTGTGAGCAACAAAAACAGTTTATCTTTAAAAACATTCAATAAAAGATTTTCAAAGTCAATTCGCAATGCTTTTTAAAAATGAGACTACCATAAGGCCTCCCGCACACACACACAATGCAAACGTAGAATCGGAGGAGATTTCTCCTTATGATAGTCAAAGATGCTTGATACGCATTAAAAGAACATTTGATATTATTACTAGTGCATAGTGTAGAGAAAAATTCATTTCGAAAGTAGAATATAAATCTTAGCCAACATAGACATTTCGAACTATGCCTACTATAGCTACCATCCAAACAGTGTTGCGACACCATAAGTGAATGATAGGTTCTACAACTAATACCGTACAAGTTTCGTATTGGGAATTGGATTTCCAACAAATGGTCAGGCCAAGGAACTTCCCATTGCCACATGAGAATGCCTCTGGAAAGACATCCCCGAGAACCAAACCGGAACTCTGCCAACACAAGGCCGGGTTACCCCTAACTGGGTAACTACTGACACGAGCACGCCATTCCCCGATCGTAAACGACCTTTCTCACGGGATCCCGAAAACCAACAACCACAAAGTAATAAATTCGTAGTAACCACATAGGTTAAATATCTGGGCTCCATACCATGATACCACCTCTATCCAGAAGGAAATATACATACCCTAAAGGGTGCTACCCCTCATAACCTTGCCGCATCTTTCCTGTTTTGACCATTTCCGGGGTGTGAGGCTCGACGAAGTCACGTCCACAAAAACATACTTTATACAAAAGCCATGCTTTGGGTCAACAAATGATCATAGAAATGACCACTAAGATAGACGATCAAATAAATGATCCTATCACAAATAATCAACACAATGATCATTTCACAGCAACACTCAGTATGTCACATTACCAAATTGGGAACATATCGTTGATAACCTTCAACTATATAACCTCTGAGCTCGTACGTCTTAGAGAAGGGTGTTAAGCTAAAAGAATAAATTCTCCGCCACCAACAGAAATATATTTGAAAGAAATCGGCTTTATATCTCAATTTGTAATGTCAGGCATACAATCCATACAAGTCTGTTCTGGGATCGAACAGAACCGAAGGCACTTACAAAGAAGTCCTTGCAACCCGGATATTCACAATCCCGATCGGATTTTCCCATCACTTAGGGAGTTTCTATACCGGCGCGACTCGGTGCAGAAACAATCGATAGGTCATCCTATCGATTTCACAAATACCCGGTCTTCATCACCGGTCTTCAAATGCTATCCATAACGACGTATCACATATTCGGAATGGGTTATACGACACAAAGGTCCTTTCCCGGTTAAACCGAATAGTGAGCGACAATATTTTCAAAACATATGGATATGGGATTTCAATTAAGTCACAACTTAATAATTCAAACTTTCTTTCAACCATTTTCAATCTTTAAACAAAAAGATTCATTTTCACAACCTATTTTCACATTTAAATCTTTTAAACAAAAGATTCATTCACATATCTTCCAAATCAATTTTCATTTCAATTTGATTTAACTCGTTAAATCTTTAAATCAAAGATTTAACTTATAGCCTTTAAAACAATTTCATTTCAATTTGATTTAAACAAATCATCAATTTAAATCTGTTAAAAATAAACAGATTTAATTCATAGCTTTCAAAAAGGATTCATTCATAACTTAGGAAAATCATTTCTCTATTCAATCTTGAAATTCCCTTAATTAACTGGAATCTCAATTCTTATCCAAAAGTGTTTATCATTTGAAAACAACAGTTTTCATTTTGGAAATCTGATTCATTTATACGAGTTGAAATCCTTGAGTTAAATTTAAATTCCCAAAAATAATACTTTAAAAATGGTTTAACTCATAATGACTAGTATAATATCATTAATCCCTAATTTCAAATTACTGAATTCAATTTCAAGTATTGAATTTAAATTTAAACCAACTTATTTAAATTCCAAAACTTAATCAAGTAATTTAAAAATAATAAATTCTATTTTGAAATTCCATTCCAAAAGCTTTTCACATTTATTCCGATTCCATTTCCAAAACATTTGAATTTTAAAAATTCAAATTTAACTATTTCAAAAATCTGTGACTTAATCGATTTCCTCGTGAAATCCATATTGTGTGTGTATAAGTGTGGTTCAGGGGTTTAACTCAATAGTGCACAACCATTCAATCATCACAGATCAAAACACAGAAATATAATTGATAAGCGATATAAACAATAACGCTTATCATATATTCACAGATTCACAGATAATATACAAATGTATCATCCATAAATGAACAAATTATACATACCACAATCTACAGAACAAAATATCACAGATCAGATAGGAAAAACAATTCAAGGCAACTCATACAATACAATTATTCATAAGTAAGGTCAGGCATTTGATAATCATTCATAAACAGGATTAATAAATCGTTTAATCCTAATTGATTCAAGTTATTTCCAATTTAATTAATTACTTATGAATAAATTATCCATTTATTATTTCTCTAAGTAATTACCTTTCCAAAATTATCGAGTGATTATTCTGAATTAATTAAATTAAGAATTTAATTTAAACAGATTTGATCAACCCAATTAATTATATTGAATAATTTATTTCTAAATTACTGTTATTAAATAATTATACTTAATACAATCCACAAATTAATTTATCACATTAATTATCAAGATTAATCACATTAATAAATTATCAAATAAATCTCAAGTAAATGATCCTTATTAACTATTCATAATTATTTAATTACTATTCTTAAGTAATTGAACTCAATTTAATTATTGTTAATTACCCTTTAATTAGCCTTTGAAATCATATAATTAATCACTAATTATTTAATTAACCATTAATTCTCAATTAATTAATCATTTAATTTATCTCCTTTTTGATTAATTATCCTTAATTAATCATAATAAGTAATTATTCCTAATTACTTTATTAACTCTAACCATTAATTAATTTCTTTTTAACTTAGTAATTTATCCTTAAATCATTTTCATTTGATTAACCTTTAACTACATTAATTAATCTCAGATTAATTACCTTGATTGATTTATCACATTATTCATGAATTAATTATTGCTTAATCACTTGATTAATCAACTTTAATCATTAATTAATATTTAATTAAAAGATCCTTAGTTACCAATTAATTAATCTTTAACCCTTCACATGTCACTTTACTCTTTAATTAATCTAGTTTTTTTTTTATTAACTTAATAATTAATGAATTATAGATCATTAAATCTTCTTTACTTAAAGTAAACTTATTCATACTTATGATTTAATGATTAATTATAATGTGTTTGGAAACATTGATTTCAATTCTCAAATCAAATTCCGAATTAAATTTCAAGCTTTAAAATAAATACAATTTTATTTTTAATAAAGTTTTAAAATTCAAATTTGGTTTTAAATTTCAAAACAAAACAGGTTAAAACCTGAAACTAAGACCTACCCAAGTCTCACCAGCCCCTGCTTCGGGTTCAACTCACAAAGCGCCGAGTAAAACTTCGAGTCATCCCACACGAGAACAAGCCTGAACCCGAGTGCATTACCTTCTTCCCCAAACTCCTCACTGATACACACTGATACGTGTGCATATGCACCAGCGTCCGCCACCTCTCCGACCATCACCGTTGCCACTCACAAGTCTTCGCCGACCACCTCAACCCAATCGACCACCCAGAGACCACATCGAACCCTAAAATCAAAAACGAGCATACAACCCAAACCTGGAACACGCGAGACCCATCACTTAGCAAACCTGTCAACACGTCGTCCCCCAGGCTCCGACCATCGTAGGTGCTAAAACTCCGGCATCTCCTTCGTCGCCTCAATCTCTATCACCACCCAACAGCCCATAGCACTCGATCATCTACAAGTGCCGAAGTCCCCAAATTTATCTCACCCAGTAAAACTAGGGTTCCAGAGGGAAACTCGACGCCGCCGCTACCTCCGACCTTGCGACCACTTTCCATTATTTTTCCCATCACCGTGGTACGCTCCTCCACCATCAGCCCAAGCCCCGACCCCTCTGATCAACGAGACCGACCTCGGCGACTCGAAATGGAAAAATCAAACAAACCCAAACCACTCTCATACCAAACCATTTAAAATCATCAAATTAGGTTTAAAAATCATGTTATTGCTTACTGATTCAGCTTGCATAACTGAATTTGAAAATTAAAAGATTCGAAAATGGACAAATCTTGAGTTTGTTCAGATGGTTTGGGTTTCCAGAGACCATCTTAAGTTGCTTCCATTTTAAATAAATTTTTAAACTTAGATTATGGTGATACAAACATCTTTTGTTTGAATTTGAAGTTCAATCATCAATCAGAAAGGGATTTAATGATTTTTTTTTCCAACAGTTTGGGTTTTAAACTGGAAACAGATGCAAGTTTTAAAACAACAGCCTGTATTCTACTTCCAATTTACCCATGTACATGGATGATTATATACGCCCAAACATACATACATATATGTATATATATATATATATATATATATATATATCCA
Source organism: Allium cepa (assembly GCA_030765085.1). Lineage (NCBI taxonomy): Eukaryota > Viridiplantae > Streptophyta > Magnoliopsida > Asparagales > Amaryllidaceae > Allium > Allium cepa. The sequence goes on from CM060929.1 coordinate 474,869,001, forward strand.
CAGATTCAAACCCCAAAAAAAATAAAAATAAAAGAATGTTACTCACCTTGTTTTCCAGAAAAACAGAACTGCTATGTTTAACAGCTTTGAAATTTGCAAGTTGGAACCCCTCTGATCTTCTTGCTTGTTTAATTGATTGTTGATCTAGTTTAGTTTCAGGTTTGCCATATAATTTTTTTTTTTATATATGATGCTCAGTTTTCTTTTGATGCACGAAAATGAGATAAGAAAGTTGATATATAAGAATGAAGTTACTGAGTATAAAACTTTGTACAGGGTGTATATTGTTTTGTACACAATGGGTATGGCTGAAGATGTTGTATGTACTTAGGATGTTTGCTTGTACTTGTTTATGTATATTTATATTTTGATTTTTTTGTTCATACTTTATTTTATTTTTTATTTTTTTTTTATTTTGACAAGGCTTATTTCTGTTGGTGGCTGCAACTATATTTTGGTGGTTGCATTTATTATCTTGTCTTGCACACTACTGCACATATCACTTGCCTTACTTCAGTCCATACTTTCCTGTACTTTGCTGTTGATATTTTATACTTTGTTTATACTTGCCTATATTCTTTTTTTTTTTTTTTTTTTTTTTAGCTCGGCTGATGATACCCTTGCTTGGTGGCTGGTAGATGATGTTGTCTTGGGCTTGAGATGAAAGCATTTATTACTTTTCTTTGTACTTCTTTACTTCAGCCTGCATATTTATGTATTTGTTTTGTTATTGGTTAAACTTTAACTTATATATGTACAAATATATTTTATTTTGTTTTCTTTCTTTTGTTTTATATTTTGAAATGTACATGAGTTCTAAAATGTTAGTTTTTAGTTAATATGTTTACTTATATTTTACATAATTTTATAAATATGTTGCTTGCCTTCATATTTTATATTTTATCTCCTATATATGTATTCCTATTCCAATTCCTTTTATTTGTTTTGTTTTCTTTTATTTATTTTACTTTTATCTTTAGTTTAAATATTTATCATAAATTTTTCTTTAAAAATTATTGTTTTACATTTCTCTATATACACATAAATTTTATATAACTCAAATTATCATCATTTATAAATTTACAAATCAATTTATTTATTTTTATACTCATGTCCAAAGTATATTATTTATTATTTAAAAATCATTTATTTAAGAATTTATTTAAAATCCAATATAAACATATATATTCTCGTATATACAAAATTTCAAATCCATATGGCTTAATATATTTTCTATTTGAAGCGGGGAAACTCGCTTTCATTAAATCAATTTATCTTACAATTTTAATTCAAAAATTCGATAAATTATCAATTTAAATTAAATTAAAATCTAGGGTCGTTACAAACTTCCCCCCTTAAAAGAATTTCGTCCTCGAAATTCGCAGGCACGAAAACAACACAGAGATAGACAGATTCGATCTCCTAAAATTCCTCAAACTTAAGATATGAATTCCAAACTCAAGTCGGAATATCTCAGAATATATACCAATTTGTCCCTCTTCGCACTTCAACCAACCCAACAAATTACAACAGAATTTCAAAGTTTGGTTTTAAACGAAATCGTTTTATCGATACAATTCAAATTATCCTTCATATTCTATTAATCAATTTTAACTCAATTTAAAATTTCCACTTTATTCAAAATTTTAATTCTAAATTTCAAATTCATTAAAGTTTAAATCAGAAATTGATAAGAAATCGATGAAGATACGAAGTAAAATTTCCTACAACGATTCGTAGAGCATCACCGCACCGAAACTTCTCCTTGTAGCTGGTACGAAGAAATCAAAAGAATTTAGAAACGAATCAAAGAAAATTGATAAGAAAGTTGTTTCCACTATTGTTACAGAGTATCGACCATTTATAGTCGTATTTCCCTGTTCCCTATCTCGTTCTCTTCTTGCACTCATACTCACTATCGGTGGATAGTAAGAGAATTTACTGAGACATTCGAACAGATTTCTTAGGGATTTCTCATTCTAGGGATACTTCACCCTATCTCTAATGAGTTACTTAATGTGTTACACTCCTGAGCTAAAGTTTCACCTTAGCTCTGATACCAAATGTGACGAGCCAGATTTTGCCCGCTCAAAAATCGACATCCATACTTCAAATCGTACTCGAATGTCATAGATTCGACCGTTCAAATCCGATTCGCCGGAGCTTATAACAATCATTAAGTAAACAACACAGCGGAATAAAAGAATAATACATTGATATACAGCTTTGATACAATATCTGATACAACAGATAATCCAATAGATATCAATATACATCAGAGATATGATACAGTAAAATAGCAGCGGAAAAAAAATAGATGACATCTAACAGCGGAACAAATAACTCTAAGATAGTCTTCAACGAAGAACTCCAAATCGGAACTGTAACTCCATCTCCAAGAATCAATCCAGTAGTAGCTCGAACTACCAATAACATATCACCAAGCTCAGCAAGACTGGTGTGGTCCAAAGACTGAACCAACTCCAGATAATCCACTATATCTAACTATCTGTAAAACCCAACTCTAGACTGCTCGTGTAGAAAATAATGAGCACCCAGAGTTTAGGAAAGAAACAATAAACTCCGGATTAGTCGTGGGACTGGTGTGAGCAACAAAAACAGTTTATCTTTAAAAACATTCAATAAAAGATTTTCAAAGTCAATTCGCAATGCTTTTTAAAAATGAGACTACCATAAGGCCTCCCGCACACACACACAATGCAAACGCAGAATCGGAGGAGATTTCTCCTTATGATAGTCAAAGATGCTTGATACGCATTAAAAGAACATTTGATATTATTACTAGTGCATAGTGTAGAGAAAAATTCATTTCGAAAGTAGAATATAAATCTTAGCCAACATAGACATTTCGAACAATGCCTACTATAGCTACCATCCAAACAGTGTTGCGACACCATAAGTGAATGATAGGTTCTACAACTAATACCGTACAAGTTTCGTATTGGAAATTGGATTTCCAACAAATGGTCAGGCCAAGGAACTTCCCATTGCCACATGAGAATGCCTCTGGAAAGACATCCCCGAGAACCAAACCGGAACTCTGCCAACACAAGGCCGGGTTACCCCTAACTGGGTAACTACTGACACGAGCACGCCATTCCCCGATCGTAAACGACCTTTCTCACGTGATCCCGAAAACCAACAACCACAAAGTAATAAATTCGTAGTAACCACATAGGTTAAATATCTGGGCTCCATACCATGATACCACCTCTATCCAGAAGGAAATGTACATACCCTAAAGGGTGCTACCCCTCATAACCTTGCCGCATCTTTCCTGTTTTGACCATTTCCGGGGTGTGAGGCTCGACGAAGTCACGTCCACAAAAACATACTTTATACAAAAGCCATGCTTTGGGTCAACAAATGATCATAGAAATGACCACTAAGATAGACGATCAAATAAATGATCCTATCACAAATAATCAACACAATGATCATTTCACAGCAACACTCAGTATGTCACATTACCAAATTGGGAACATATCGCTGATAACCTTCAACTATATAACCTCTGAGCTCGTACGTCTCAGAGAAGGGTGTTAAGCTAAAAGAATAAATTCTCCGCCACCAACAGAAATATATTTGAAAGAAATCGGCTTTATATCTCAATTTGTAATGTCAGGCATACAATCCATACAAGTCTGTTCTGGGATCGAACAGAACCGAAGGCACTTACAAAGAAGTCCTTGCAACCCGGATATTCACAATCCCGATCGGATTTTCCCATCACTTAGGGAGTTTCTATACCGGCGCGACTCGGTGCAGAAACAATCGATAGGTCATCCTATCGATTTCACAAATACCCGGTCTTCATCACCGGTCTTCAAATGCTATCCATAACGACGTATCACATATTCGGAATGGGTTATACGACACAAAGGTCCTTTCCCGGTTAAACCGAATAGTGAGCGAAAATATTTTCAAAACATATGGATATGGGATTTCAATTAAGTCACAACTTAATAATTCAAACTTTCTTTCAACCATTTTCAATCTTTAAACAAAAAGATTCATTTTCACAACCTTTAACGGTTTAAACAATTTTCACATTTAAATCTTTTAAACAAAAGATTCATTCACATATCTTCCAAATCAATTTTCATTTCAATTTGATTTAACTCGTTAAATCTTTAAATCAAAGATTTAACTTATAGCCTTCAAAACAATTTCATTTCAATTTGATTTAAACAAATCATCAATTTAAATCTGTTAAAAATAAACAGATTTAATTCATAGCTTTCAAAAAGGATTCATTCATAACTTAGGAAAATCATTTCTCTATTCAATCTTGAAATTCCCTTAATTAACTGGAATCTCAATTCTTATCCAAAAGTGTTTATCATTTGAAAACAACAGTTTTCATTTTGGAAATCTGATTCATTTATACGAGTTGAAATCCTTGAGTTAAATTTAAATTCCCAAAAATAATACTTTAAAAATGGTTTAACTCATAATGACTAGTATAATATCATTAATCCCTAATTTCAAATTACTGAATTCAATTTCAAGTATTGAATTTAAATTTAAACCAACTTATTTAAATTCCAAAACTTAATCAAGTAATTTAAAAATAATAAATTCTATTTTGAAATTCCATTCCAAAAGCTTTTCACATTTATTCCGATTCCATTTCCAAAACATTTGAATTTTAAAAATTCAAATTTAACTATTTCAAAAATCTGTGACTTAATCGATTTCCTCGTGAAATCCATATTGTGTGTGTATAAGTGTGGTTCAGGGGTTTAACTCAATAGTGCACAACCATTCAATCATCACAGATCAAAACACAGAAATATAATTGATAAGCGATATAAACAATAACGCTTATCATATATTCACAGATTCACAGATAATATACAAATGTATCATCCATAAATGAACAAATTATACATACCACAATCTACAGAACAAAATATCACAGATCAGATAGGAAAAACAATTCAAGGCAACTCATACAATACAATTATTCATAAGTAAGGTCAGGCATTTGATAATCATTCATAAACAGGATTAATAAATCGTTTAATCCTAATTGATTCAAGTTATTTCCAATTTAATTAATTACTTATGAATAAATTATCCATTTATTATTTCTCTAAGTAATTACCTTTCCAAAATTATCGAGTGATTATTCTGAATTAATTAAATTAAGAATTTAATTTAAACAGATTTGATCAACCCAATTAATTATATTGAATAATTTATTTCTAAATTACTGTTATTAAATAATTATACTTAATACAATCCACAAATTAATTTATCACATTAATTATCAAGATTAATCACATTAATAAATTATCAAATAAATCTCAAGTAAATGATCCTTATTAACTATTCATAATTATTTAATTACTATTCTTAAGTAATTGAACTCAATTTAATTATTGTTAATTACCCTTTAATTAGCCTTTGAAATCATATAATTAATCACTAATTATTTAATTAACCATTAATTCTCAATTAATTAATCATTTAATTTATCTCCTTTTTGATTAATTATCCTTAATTAATCATAATAAGTAATTATTCCTAATTACTTTATTAACTCTAACCATTAATTAATTTCTTTTTAACTTAGTAATTTATCCTTAAATCATTTTCATTTGATTAACCTTTAACTACATTAATTAATCTCAGATTAATTACCTTGATTGATTTATCACATTATTCATGAATTAATTATTGCTTAATCACTTGATTAATCAACTTTAATCATTAATTAATATTTAATTAAAAGATCCTTAGTTACCAATTAATTAATCTTTAACCCTTCACATGTCACTTTACTCTTTAATTAATCTAGTTTTTTTTTATTAACTTAATAATTAATGAATTATAGATCATTAAATCTTCTTTACTTAAAGTAAACTTATTCATACTTATGATTTAATGATTAATTATAATGTGTTTGGAAACATTGATTTCAATTCTCAAATCAAATTCCGAATTAAATTTCAAGCTTTAAAATAAATACAAATTTATTTTTAATAAAGTTTTAAAATTCAAATTTGGTTTTAAATTTCAAAACAAAACAGGTTAAAACCTGAAACTAAGACATACCCAAGTCTCACCAGGCCCTGCTTCGGGTTCAACTCACAAAGCCCCGAGTAAAACTTCGAGTCATCCCACACGAGAACAAGCCTGAACCCGAGTGCATTACCTTCTTCCCCAAACTCCTCACTGATACACACTGATACGTGTGCATATGCACCAGCGTCCGCCACCTCTTCGACCATCACCGTTGCCACTCACAAGTCTTCGCCGACCACCTCAACCCAATCGACCACCCAGAGACCACATCGAACCCCAAAATCAAAAACGAGCATACAACCCAAACCTGGAACACGCGAGACCCATCACTTAGCAAACCTGTCAACACGTCGTCCCCCACGCTCCGACCATCGTAGGTGCTAAAACTCCGGCATCTCCTTCGTCGCCTCAATCTCTACCACCACCCAACAGCCCATAGCACTCGATCATCTACAAGTGCCGAAGTCCCCAAATTTATCTCACCCAGTAAAACTAGGGTTCCAGAGGGAAACTCGACGCCGCCGCTACCTCCGACCTTGCGACCACTTTCCATTATTTTTCCCATCACCGTGGTACGCTCCTCCACCACCAGCCCAAGCCCCGACCCCTCTGATCAACGAGACCGACCTCGGCGACTCGAAATGGAAAAATCAAACAAACCCAAACCACTCTCATACCACACCATTTAAAATCATCAAATTAGGTTTAAAAATCATGTTATTGCTTACTGATTTAGCTTGCATAACTGAATTTGAAAATTAAAAGATTCGAAAATGGACAAATCTTGAGTTTGTTCAGATGGTTTGGGTTTCCAGAGACCATCTTAAGTTGCTTCCATTTTAAATAAATTTTTAAACTTAGATTATGGTGATACAAACATCTTTCGTTTGAATTTGAAGTTCAATCATCAATCAGAAAGGGAGTTAATGATTTTTTTTCCAACAGTTTGGGTTTTAAACTGGAAACAGATGCAAGTTTTAAAACAACAGCCTGTATTCTACTTCCAATTTACCCATATACATGGATGATTATATACGCCCAAACATACATACATATATGTATGTATATATATATATATATCCACAGATTCAAACCCCAAAAAAAAATAAAAATAAAAGAATGTTACTCACCTTGTTTTCCAGAAAAACAGAACTGCTATGTTTAACAACTTTGAAATTTGCAAGTTGGAACCCCTCTGATCTTCTTGCTTGTTTAATTGAATTGTTGATCTAGTTTAGTTTCAGGTTTGCCATATAATTTTTTTTTTTTTATATATGATGCTCAGTTTTCTTTTGATGCACGAAAATGAGATAAGAAAGTTGATATATAAGAATGAAGTTACTGAGTATAAAACTTTGTACAGGGTGTATATTGTTTTGTACACAATGGGTATGGCTGAAGATGTTGTATGTACTTAGGATGTTTGCTTGTACTTGTTTATGTATATTTATATTTTGATTTGTTTGTTCATACTTTATTTTATTTTTTATTTTTTTTTATTTTGACAAGGCTTATTTCTGTTGGTGGCTGCAACTATATTTTGGTGGTTGCATTTATTATCTTGTCTTGCACACTACTGCACATATCACTTGCCTTACTTCAGTCCATACTTTCCTGTACTTTGCTGTTGATATTTTATACTTTGTTTATACTTGCCTATATTCTTTTTTTTTTTTTTAGCTCGGCTGATGATACCCTTGCTTGGTGGCTGGTAGATGATGTTGTCTTGGGCTTGAGATGAAAGCATTTATTACTTTTCTTTGTACTTCTTTACTTCAGCCTGCATATTTATGTATTTGTTTTGTTATTGGTTAAACTTTAACTTATATATGTACAAATATATTTTATTTTGTTTTCTTTCTTTTGTTTTATATTTTGAAATGTACATGAGTTCTAAAATGTTAGTTTTTAGTTAATATGTTTACTTATATTTTACATAATTTTATAAATATGTTGCTTGCCTTCATATTTTATATTTTATCTCCTATATATGTATTCCTATTCCAATTCCTTTTATTTGTTTTGTTTTCTTTTATTTATTTTACTTTTATCTTTAGTTTAAATATTTATCATAAATTTTTCTTTAAAAATTATTGTTTTACATTTCTCTATATACACATAAATTTTATATAACTCAAATTATCATCATTTATAAATTTACAAATCAATTTATTTATTTTTATACTTGTGTCCAAAGTATATTATTTATTATTTAAAAATCATTTATTTAAGAATTTATTTAAAATCCAATATAAACATATATATTCTCGTATATACAAAATTTCGAATCCATATGGCTTAATATATTTTCTATTTGAAGCGGGGAAACTCGCTTTCATTAAATCAATTTATCTTACAATTTTAATTCAAAAATTCGATAAATTATCAATTTAAATTAAATTAAAATCTAGGGTCGTTACAGAAATGACATATATCCATTCCTGAAATTAAATTGAAATAATGGATTCATTTGCCCATAGGTTATAAAATTATATGCGGACACTGGATTGGTTAAATTAAATAATTTTAAAATTTTGATTTGAAATTATTTAAATGATTTTGATTTTAAGAAATAAAATCGAAATTAAATGGAGATGGAAATTGATAGTGATCTGATTTGGAAAATTTGGAATTAGATCAGTTTGACTTTGAAACTATTTTTAAATATATTATTTTATTATCAATTGTTTTAAAATCTATCTTTTTAAATATACAAAATATTCTTGATCTTTTAAGCTATCTTCCTATATAAACCATTTTTAATACTCAAACTATTTTTATTAAACTATTTTAACTATATAACTATTTTATGTTATGTAAACTATTTGCTATAAAAAATTCAAACTAATCAAAGGGGTGAAATGTTTATATTTAAATCATGGATTGAAGTGTGAATTGGGTTAAAATAAAGTTATAACCTAAATTGTAATTCGAATCAAATTTTGAAGAGAAATTAATATATCGAACTGAATTTACATTTTGAAGTAAAATATGATTGGTGAAGTAAATATGATGTTTCGAAATGAATTAGATTTTGAAGTGCTAACCTATCTTTTGGCAAGGCCGTAGACAGGCGGATTTAACTAAATCGGTTGCCCGGTTGTTGAAACTGGAATACGATGGGTTTTAGTCAATTGAATGGATAGACAATCAACCACGGATATTAATCATGATTATGAAGCCGGAATTCGTCTTATTCGATTGACAAAAGTCACGGGATACTCGATATACGAGTTTTGACAAAAGTTGAGTTGTCGTGTGTTGCTTGGAATTTGCTTCGAGTTGTATTTGGACTTTCTTCGGGTTTTCTTGATGGTTTTTTGAGTCATCCAGAGTACTGCTCTAGGTCGGCATGTTGGAGTCTGGAGTGGGTCGGCATGTTGGAGTCTCGGGTGGGTCGGCATGTTGGGGTCTGGAGTGGGTCGGCATGCTGGTGTCTGGAGTGGGTCGGCATGTTGGTATCTTGAGTGAGTCGGCATGTTGGAGTCTGAAGTGGGTCGGCATGTTAGAGTCTAGAGTGGGTCGGCACGTTGGAGTCTCAAATGGATCGGCATGTTGGAGCCTCGAGTGGGTTGACATGTTGGAGTCTCGAGTGGGTCGGCGTTGTTATAAATGTAGATTACGGATCTTAAGGCTAGGATAAACACTAGATGGGGAGGGGGTGAATAGTGTTTTAAGGAATTACTAAATCCTTTTGAGTTTATGTTAATTTGAACACAAATGTATGAAACATTATGACACAGATATGATCACAGAAACTAACATAGATGCATAAATAAAGTAAAAGCGGTAAAGGAAAGAACATACTGGATTTTATACTGGTTCGAAGTTACCCTACATCCAGTCCCGCACACAAGTACGGATTTCCTTTCAAAAGCAATTGTATAATTACACCTTGATTTCAAGGCTACGAGGTACACCCTCCAGATTCACAATCCTCTGGGTAGAGATACTTGATTTCACGGGCAATAAGTTCACCCAACTGATTTCCCGAGCTACAATCACACCTTTTCTCACTTGATTGATTTCCATGGCAACAATCACACCTTTTCTCACAAAAATGATTACAAAGAAGCCTATAACTATGAATAGCACTGAGAATCTTGTTGAGATAGTGATAAAGAATCAAACCAGAAATGATCTAGTTAGATTCAATGTTGATTTCGGCAGAGTAATGGTAAGAATATTTATAAAGAAATGTGGAAGAAGAAGAGGAGTGAAAAATAGAAAAATATGATTAGAAATTCGTTGAAAACAGCCCTTATTTATAGAAGAACAACATCCATGTCCATTCGTAAAGGGATATGACGAATAGACACTTCTTTTGAAATTCAAATTTTTGAAATCAACTGACACTATGTCGACATGGGTAACTTGGGTATGTCGACATCCCAAAGGAAATTTTGGTGTTTTGTTTTTCTTTGAAAATAATTTTTATCTTATATTAAAACTATTTTAAACTTTTATAAATATACTAAACTATAGTTAAAATAAATAAATAAATATAGAATAATATTTTGGTATATATACAATTTTACTATAATTTTATATTTAAATCTAAGTATAAATATTAAAAGTTAAATATATTTTTATTAAAAGATAGTTCAAAACTAAGGATAATTTGATTTTGAAATTAAAGATTATTTTAAGGCTAAAAGTATTTAAAATCAGGATAGATGTTTTGGATTTTTTTAAAAGGAAGGTTTTGAAAACATTATGAAAACAAGATATAATTTTGTAAAATCATTTTGAATAAAAGGTTAGCGCATACAAAACGATGTTCCGCTAGATTTTTCGTAGGTTCCATCCTACTTAGGGTTCCATCCCTTTTCAACAGGCTCTAAGTGGATCCCTTTCCACGAATAAATTAGATTTTAAGATGCTAGTGCTTTTCTAGGAGTTTTAATAAAATTCCTAATTAAATTACTTATACTTGAAATCTTGAACTCTTGATATTCTTGATACTCATGAGTCTTTAATCTTGACATCTTGAATCTCTGTACTGTACAGTCTTCATTCTTGGTACCTGCATGGTTATAATCCTGCATATATATATATATATATATATATATCTAAACTATAATGTTAGTATATTTATAATCTTATTCTAAGGTTGTGGTCATCAAAATCATCATCTTAACGACTAACAATCTCCCCCTTTTTGATGATGACAACTTTTGTTTATAAAATATTACTTCTATCCTAATAACTCCCCCTAAAACTAATAACTCCCCCTTAATCTATGCTTATTTATCCTATTTTATACTTCTCCCCCTTTATCATCAACAAAAACTAACTCCAAACTATATAATCTCCAAACTATATAACTCCCCCTCATTTTTGGACTAAAGTACCTGCATTAATAAACTATACAATGGAGTATATAATAGACAGATTAAGAGATAATTATACTGATAGACATGATATTTAATTAAAGATCACATAAATATCAATGCATATTTATACATGTTTTTCACACCAAATATCAATCCAAATCAAATCAAATTAAATCAAATCAATTAAAGAAAACAATTCATATTAAACAAAGCAATCAAATCAAACATTATGATGAACTTACATCCACCCTTCTTCTCCAAATATAAGGTCTGCTTTAATGGCATCCCAATTTTTATTACCATTAGTGAGAGAGACTAGAGGATGTGCTTCGTTATCATCCTTGTGCAGGGAGGAAATCGTCCATCGTATTGCATCGAAATGCCTTTCTTGCTCCTTGATCATCTGCATTTGACTCAACTCTAAGTGTTGCTAGTTCGAAGAATGAACGAAAGAATATTCTTGAAAGAATTAAGAGTCTCTTCAAGATTCGCAGATAAATTATGAATTGGATTGGCCATATTTTAGTTTGTGAGAAGAATGAGAGACAAAGTAGATAAGAAAAAATATTGAGTGATGAATTCCGGAAGAAATAGGTATTTATAGGTGTAGAAATTCATTTGAAATGAATATACATAAGGTAGTTATTCAAATTTCAAATTCAAAATGAAATGTCATTTTTGACAGGTACATGTCGACATGGTCATAGAGGGGATGCCGACATGGTGCAGTGAATTTCGATAGCTTATTTTGATTTTGTGAATAATTATGTGTGTGTATATATATATATATATTTACATAATATACTAACATTTATTCTGGAGATAAGATAAGCTAAATAACAGAAAAGAAATTCAATTTCATTTCATGATAACACGATACAACGATTAAACACAAAGAACTACATGAACTTTTAAATCAAAATAAACTAAAACAAATACAATGAGATACGAAAAGGTAGAACTAGTTAGAGGATGACGAAGATGAAGATAATCCAAGCTTCTTGCTGACTTTGGAAATAAACTTGTTCATCTTGGATGAAATTTTGTCCAACTTCTTACTAACGGATCGTTTAAGAATCCATTGATTCTTAACAATGGTCTTTTGGTTTTTGAGACGGGTTTTGTTGGTTGGATTAGGAGGATAATCAATACTTTCCAAAGATGTTTCACCTCCTTCTTATTCTTCTTCTTCAATTTCCATTTCATTCCCTTCTTCTTCTTCCTCTTCCTCCTCTTCCATCTTCTCATGAGCCAAATGCTCTTCCTTTTCGGCAAGAGTCTCATAAGGTTGAAAAATAAATGGAATTTTCATAAGAGAAGTATTAGAATGATTGAAAACCTTTCTTGAAACAAATTATTCTCCTTTGAAATCTACTGCAAAATAGTTAAAATCCGAGTGAGACAGACTTCAGATACAAAGTATTCTCACCCATTTCAAGATTTTTGGGACGAAGTTCATCCAAAATAACTTGCGTCCAATTAATGTCATAATTTTCAAAAATAACAAAAAGTGCTTTGCAAACTTTTGAAGTAGGATTGTTAAAATTCCCCGATCTTGGGTTCAAAGTATGTTGTAAAAGAAGATTAACAATTCTAGCTTTTGGTCGAAAGTTTCGATTTTTGAATTCCAAATTTTCATTTCCTTCGAAAATGTGATGAAATGTCTCACTATCATTTTCATCGATTTTAAAACTAGAAAGATCCATTCCCGTACCCATGCAATTGAGAATGGTACCCAAAAGATCACAAATCAAAACAATTCTAGTGCCTTTGACACTACTCCAAATTTCACCATCATTTCCAATATAAAATCCACGGTTTAAATTTGCATAGAAAATTTTAACAAGATTTGAATAACAAACAAAATCATTTTGAGAAGCATCAACAAGACTAAGAATTTGATTGTTTGCAAAAAGAGAATCAATTTCATAAGAAGAGAAATCTTGAAATATAGCAAACTTTCCGAGATGGACTTTTCCATAGTTAGCATAATTGATGTATGCTTTATGGCCTCCGGACCATTGAAGAGTTGCTCATTTATATTTCTGAAAATTCTCATGTTGGAGGGGTTGCTTGAAGAAGCCATTTGTGTAGAGAGTAGAGAGCTTGAAGTTTTGAAGAGAGAGCTTGAAGTTTTGAAGAGAGAGTTTGAATTTGAAAATGAGAGTGAAAAGATGTGATAAAAGATAGTGAATAAATAGATTCTCAAATGACATGTTCTCTGGTCAAAAGATGCCTTTTCAGAGAATTGAATGAAGTGAAAAGGTGGAGGGAAATTCAACCATTTGAATTCAAATTTCAAATTTCAAATTCTGTACCCATGTCGACATCATGGTGGGGACCATTTCGACATGTGTCCTTGAATTTCTATGATTTATTTTTTCTAAGTATTCTAATATATATGCACACATATATACATATACACTTATTATTTTTAATGCATATATATATATATCTGGAATAATTCTGAAATTATAGCATATTCTATAAAATATTATAATACTATTAAAATTAAAATTAAAAATAATAGTAAAAAATAGTAAAAAAATAAAAATTTTAAAATTCAAACAACACACCAATTCAAAATCAATCAATCAAGCAATCAAGCATCCAAACCTAAGCATGCAATTTCAACTAATTGTATTGTAAATGTGTACCTTTTTCTGATTCCGCTTTTCTGAATTCGCCGGAGTCGTGAACTGCTGTGAAACACATATTTGAATTATCCGTCTTCTGATCATCATCGCTTGAGGACGAATCTGAGTCATCTAGAGTCGTAGGAAATGCATGTCTCGTTTCTTTACGAAATCATTGTTTATAGGAAGATTTTTCCTATCTAGATAACAGATAGTCTCTTTTGATATGACCTGGTTTGTCACAGTTGAAACATTTGATATTGTTTGGCACTACATTCTGATTTCCAGAGTTCTTATAGTTGTTTCTCTTGAGATTGTTCATCTTTCTGCATTTCAGGAATTTCCACTAAAATTTGGTCATAAAGGCTATCTCTTCATCATTATCGCTGTTTGAGTATGATCCATCGGTCAATGCATTGAATGCCATTGATTTCTTTTCAAATTCTTTGCTTTCTCTTCTCCTAATCATTTGAACTTCAAACGACATTAGATTTCCAATTAATTCTACTATCTTTAGGGTATTGATTTCATTTGCCTCTTCGATTGCAAGTGTCTTTTGATCCCATTTTAGAGTAGGAGAATTTAAGATTTTTCTGACCTGATCTTCTTCCGAAAATTCCTTTCCCAAGGATATTAGAGAATGCACAATATCCTAATATCTACTATACATATCTGAAATAGACTCATTAGAATTCATTTTAAATAGTTGAAACTGATTTGTGAGCATGAAAATTTTGGTCTGTTTAACTTTGCTTGTTCCTTCGTGAGTAACTTGCAAAGTTTTCCAGATTTCATATGCAGACTTACAAACTGACACTCTATTAAATTCATTCCTATCAAGTGAACAAAACAGAATATTCATTGCTTTAGAATTATTTTGTGCAACGATCTTTTGCTCAGCGGCCCACTGTGCAAAATTAGTTGTAGGTTCAGAATATTCAGTCTATGTGATATTCCAAGTGTCTAATCCTACAGGTTGTAAATATATTTTCATCCTGCATGCTCAATATGAATAATTACTGCCATTATAAATGGTGGTCTGACAGTAGACCGACCTTCTACAAATGAAATAGTGACAGGGATGATAGAACAAGTGTTGTAGTGTTACCAATATCAGTGTTGGTATCCATTTTGAAAATTTTCAAAATTCATATTATGAAAACTTTAAAAACCTTGCTCTGATACCAAATGTTAGAAATGCGGATTACGGATCTTAAGGCTAGGATAAACACTAGAGGGGGTGTGAATAGTGTTTTAAGGAATTACTAAATCCTTTTGAGTTTATGTTAATTTGAACACAAATGTATGCAATATTCACACACAGATATGTTTACATGCAGAAATAAAGTAAAAGCAGTAAAGGAAAGAACAAACCGGATTTTATACTGGTTCGGAGTCACCCTACATCCAGTCCCACACACAAGTACGGATTTCCTTTCAAAAGCAATTGTACAATTACACCTCGATTTCAAGGCTACGAGGTACACCCTCCAGATTCACAATCCTCTGGGTAGAGATACTTGATTTCACGGGCAACAAGTTCACCCAATTGATTTCCCAAGCTACAATCACACCTTTTCTCACTTGATTGATTTCCATGGCAACAATCACACCTTTTCTCACAAAAATGATTACAAAGAAGCCTATAACTCTGAATAGCACTGAGAATCTTGTTGAGATAGTGATAGAGAATCAAACCAGAAATGATCTAGTTAGATTCAATGTTGATTTCGGCAGAGTAATGGTAAGAATATGTATAAAGAAATGTGGAAGAAGAAGAGGAGTGAAAAACAGAAAAATATGATTAGAAATTCGTTGAAAACAGCCCTTATTTATAGAAGAACAACAGCCATGTCCATTCGTGAAGGGATATGATGAATAGACACTTCTTTTGAAATTCAAATTTTTGAAATCAACTGACACTATGTCCACATGGGTAACTTGGGTATGTCGACATCACAAAGGAAATTTTGGTGTTTTGATTTTCTTTGAAAATAATTTTTATCTTATATTAAAACTATTTTAAACTTTTATAAATATACTTAACTATAGTTAAAATACATAAATAAATATAGAATAATATTTTGGTATATATAAAATTTTACTATAATTTTATATTTAAATCTATGTATAAATATTAAAAGTTAAATATATTTTTATTAAAAGATAGTTTAAAGCTAAGGATAGTTTGATTTTGAAATTAATGATTATTTTGAGGCTAAAAGTATTTAAAATCAGGATAAATGTTTTTGATTTTTTTAAAAGGAAGGTTTTGGAAACATTTTGAAAACAAGATATAATTTTGTAAAATCATTGTGAATAAAAGGTTAGCGGGTACCAAACGATGTTCCACTAGATTTTTCGTAGGTTCCATCCTACTTAGGGTCCCATCCATTTTCAACAGGCTCGAAGTGGATTCCATTCCACGTATAAATTGGATTTTAAGATGCTAGTGCTTTTCTAGAAGTTTTAACAAAATTCCTAATTAAATTACTTACACTTGAAATCTTGAACTCTTGATAATCTTGATATTCTTGATACTCATGAGTCTTCAATCTTGATATCTTGAATCTCTATACTGTACAATATTCATTCTTGGTACCAGCATGGTTAAATCATGCATATACATATATATCTAAACTATAATGTTAGTATTTATATTTTATAATCTTATTCTAAGGTTGTTGTCATCAAAACCATCATCTCAAGGACTAACAGGCGTGTTGGTGTCTGGCATGGATCGGCATGTTAGAGTCTCGAGTGGGTTGGCTTGTTGGTGTCTGGTGTGGGTCGGCATGTTGGAGTTTGGAGTGGGTCGGCATGTTGGAGTCTCGAATGGGTTGGCATGTGGAGTCTCGAATGGGTCTCGACATGTTGAAGTCTCGAGTGGGTCGGAATGTTGGAGTCTGGAGTGGGTCGGCATGTTGGAGTTTGGAGTGGATCGGCATTTTACATACACCAGGAAAGCAGTGGTTGGCTATATGGACTCGACTATGGTCCTAATGACCCGGATCACTCAGGAAGTCCATTAACTCGGATTTTGCCTATAAATACAGCAAGCAGGGCTTTAAAAAAGGGATCTTCATTATGTTTCCCTTCTTCTTCCTCACTAAGGCTACTCTGCTATGATTGTTTTAAAAACTCTGGATTGTAACTGTAATTGAATCTTATATCAATAAAAAGGAAAATTTAGAGTGGACGTAGGCCAAAGTCAGCCGAACCACTATAAATCCACTATTTATTCTGCTTTCTTTTTATTTTACTGCTCTTCATACTTATACTCTTTACATACACTCTTTCTATTATCTGCAACTGTTAGTGACCAATTTTTGTGCTAAACTGAAGCGAATATGATATTTTGATATCAAATATGAACTATTTTTGAAATTAAAAGTACCAACCGGTGTGTAAAACGACGTTTGGTTGTAAAAGAGATCAGGGCCGCATATGAGCATACTCTCTTCTATACGGGAACCAATTTAACAACTGTGTACGTGGAGTGATGATCTAGAACGAAGTGGTTGGATTTGGCATAGGTTTGTTGGATTTAAAGAAAGAGAATGATGATGGATTGGCCTGACACTTGTGTCAATTTGAAATGACTAAAACAGGAGTCGTATCGGTCAAGCGGGCAAGCTACCCTGAGCGGAGACACTTCTTCATATTACCATCATTTACATTGTGATTGATTAGTGCGCATCCTAGGATTTTAGGAGTGTTGGACGCGGTGGACGACCATGGCTATGATGCGTCACCACCTGTCGGGAAGGGTAAACTGGTAGTATCCTACCTTGGGCTTTGCCTTACATGCATTGTCATACTTTTATCCCTATATGAGACCCATACGATTTTGGTTTAGTGTTGTCGTATCACGGCGCATCCCTATCCACCAACGGTTTCCTGGTGTTTTATAAGAAAACTATATGATAATGCTTAAAAACGCATTAAGGGTGATCAATGTAAAGCCTTAACGCTAAAAAATATATTTATTTTACTAATTAAACATTATATATATAGCGTATTATACTACATATAAATATTTTGATAGATCCTTAAGAGATGGAAAAACCCATAACATCTCCTGAGTTATTGCACGCACGTTATACACTGGATAGGAGATGTGAAATCCCGTAAACATCTTTGACGCTATTACACTCATGTTATATGCGATATTAATTTGACTTACATAAGGATATTTAAGTCCCGACTCGTGTGTTTTGTCTTTTTATTACGCTCGGGTCAACCCTGAATTTTCAGCTCATCGAAGATTATTCTCTGGTGGACAAAGACGAACATTTGGTATTTTATTATTACTAATATTATTCCCAGCATCATGTTGTTCTGTTGCATTATATTTTGTTCTATTTATATGTATAACTCTGATAATTGTTGTATAAATTATAATCAAATGTATAATAAACAGCTTCATGAACTGTTTATTTGATTATTATATTTTATCGTTCCGCTGCGAGATTCTGTATTTGTTTCTTCTTCTTTCCTTATTTTTCTTAATTAACCCTATCGATTATCTATGTTCTGGATTGTTTAAGTCAGACATGTATGGATTATTATCAATTTAAACTTCCAAAATGTGGGTCGTCACAAAAACATACCGCAAGAGATGTTATAAATGAAGTTTCTATTAGGGTATTTTTGAAATTTCAAAAAGGGCATCAGTTTGACTAAGTTGACCATGTATTTTCTTTATATATATATATATATATATATATATATATATATATATGTATGTATGTATGTATATATGTATGTATGTATGTATGTAATATTTTATGAACATAAATTAAAGCACACAAGCATATATTAGGACGATATAGTTGTATACTAGAGGGGCTAACATGTATGCTGCAGTATAAATCCCAACATTTATGCATGGACATGTCAAACCTTGCACGAGTTGCTAAGTTATACATGCACACACACACATATGTATATGATACATACATACATAAATACATATATATAATATAACATTAATTACATAATATAACTATATTATAAATTTAATTAAAATTATGATTTTATTAAACTAAATTTTGAAATGTTCCAAATGAATTAGACTTCAAAGTCTCAATAAAGATCCATAGTGATTAAAAAAACTGAAATTTGCTCATTTCTCATATTAGGGGATGACCCATTTCTAACAATTTTGCCTTCCCTCCCCTATTTTTCAAAAAAAATTGCAACACTTGAATTTTTTTGCTCACCCAATATTATACAACAATATCCGACATAATTCGTACAATGTTCTTCACTTTATCTCTTCTTCATCAATAAGAATTAATTAAAATCCTAATAAAATTTTCGATCTTTATCACATTATAAAAAAATGAAGCTAATGCATATATATTTATTTGGTTAATGTATGATTTCAGTTTGTTTATAATTTAGGGTTTGCATGTTTTTATTGTGTCAAAATCAATTGTTCTTCATATGCAGTTAGGTTTTTCATAGGAACATGAAGGATTCTAGGTTTAAAAATTTATTGGTGTGCTTCAAACGAAGTGTAAACAATTTCCTATTGTGCTTCATAGTATGTTCTATATAATTCTAAGCTACCCATGGACTAGATTTTAATAGGTTCTAAGAATCTTAGAAACTTTGTTTATCTATTTTTAGTCATCAAGGAAATACATTAAGTCCGCATAGAACACAAATTAAATTATCAATGGGCAAAAAAGAAGCATGTTATCTCTCCATTGTTTTGTGAAAAAATGAAAATGTTAATTTATAGTTTAATTTATGCACTGTTAAGGGAAATATGGTCACTACATTTGTTTTAGTTTTTAGCGGGGCCGAAAAGGGAGAATGTGGGGGTTAACAGAATTTTATATATATATATATGAGTATATAAAATTCTAATGTATAAGTAAAATGCAAAATAGATGAAATACTGGGCTCTGATTAACCAAGAGCTTTAAAGTAAAGGTGTGGAGATAACAAGAGAAGTGAACAAAAAGGTATTCGACGTACTCAACGGAGCTCTTGCCAAAAAGGCAAACCTAAGCGCAAGCACAGTAATATTTCAAATGTAATACCTTGAAAATTTGTTATATACTTGTGATATTAAGCATATATGTTTACAAGACCCCCTCCCTACACACACTATATGTATGTATACATTGGATATAAATCCTAATAACCACATATGTGTGTGTATTTTATGCGCATGCATAATATTGTTATTTAATTTAATCCTCATTTTCAACTAGATGTTGTGAATTGAAATTTTAAAAATAAAGTTGTTTTTAAGGAAAAAATTAATTAGAATTAAAAATATATAAGAAAAATCACTAATTAAGTTAAACATGTATATATATATATATATTGTCATGTTTTAATAAACTAAACAAAGAAGTTAACTTAAATAAATATATAAGTTAAATCACACATTTTGTAAAACCGCTCAATAATTTCCACTTAAATAAATATATAAGTTAAATCACCCAATAATTTAAATAAATATATAAGTTAAATCCTAAATTTTGTTACAATAAATTAAAAAAAAATTATTTGAGTTAAAGTATATATTTTGTTAAATCACCCAAAAAATCAAACAAGTATATAAGTCAAGTCACTCAATAAGTTTAAAAAACATGCAAGTTAAATTATACGTTTTGTTTCAACGAATTAAACAAATTACTTGAGTTAAAATATAGATTTTATTAAATCACTTAATAACTGAACAAATATATAAATTAAACCACCGAATAAATTAAAAAAATATGTAAATTAAATTACACATTTTGTTTTAGAAAATTAAACAAATTTGAGTTAAAATATAGATTATTAAATTAGCCAATAAATTATATATATATATATATAAGTATATAGTTAAATCACTTAATTAATTAAACAAGTGTATAGTTAAATTATACATTTTTTCAATAAATTAAACAAATGTATTTGAGTTAAAATATAGATTAATTAAAGGATTTTGCAATTGCTTTGTATGGAATAGGAAAATAAAAGTGAAATTTTGGCCTATTTCCTTATAATTGAAAATAATTAGGCTCAAATCCCTCTCATTCACAACTTATAAAATACATCCCTCTTTTTAATTTATACAAAAATTACCTATATTACCCTCACCCGCTTACAAATCATTACGGGATTTATGACTCCTAAAAAACCCAAAAACTCATTGTCAATCGAATAACATAAACCTAATTTGAAAATTATCAGTCGCTTACAGTGTCAATGAGCAAAGATATGGAAGACCCAACTGCGTACCCGCCGATCGAGCAACAGTACAAAATGAAGAACAAATCAAAGTAAATTCCTTAAATAATGGAAAATATATTTGTAGATTTGTGGAAAGCGGTGTTCAATGTTCAAAGATGGCAAATAATGATAACTAATATGCAGAACATGCTTCAATTAAAGGAAAATCCAAAAAATAAAGAACAAAAGATAATATGAATTGAAATTTTGTTGTATATATTAATAATGAATGATGTTTGATAGTTTTAATTTTGGTTGAAATAATATTACTTCAATTTACACATATAATTGAACAAATATTAGACATGAAAATATTTACATTGCAAATATTTGATAAAACAAATGTCATCAAGTAGTGCTTGATATATATGTGAAATTTTACTATATATATTGATTATGGAAATATTTGACATGTACGATTTTGTTTCATGTTAGATTGAAATATATCCTGCCAAAATCATATAGTGAAATTAATAATGAAGAATGGAAAATATTTACCAAGCAATTATTTGACAAAAGCTATTACTATTAGTAATTTCTTGAAATATTACAATTTTTTTATTATAAGTGCTTAAATTGTCAAATATTCCACATATGTAGTTTTGATTAATGGTAGGTTCTTATTGTAGTAAACAATTGAATAATGAAGTGAGGAGTGCAACCATGTGCATTAAAAAAGTTATTTTAGAAATAGCTATATATATTACTAAAAACTTTAACATAAATGTTAAAAGTTCCAAATACTTACCTATGTAGATATAGTTCATGATATAATGAAATTAGTGGAAACTTCCCTTGAAATCATAATACAATTAAATGATCAAATGAGGATGACAAATATTTTCCAAACAATTTAGTTTTTTTACTGCAAATACCAAAAATATCAAAAATTTGTCAAACAAAGTTTAGATTTTTTGTAGACTGAAATTTTAATATATATATATACACATTTAAATAAAAAACATACATCATAAAGTATTTGCATAAATAGAGGACTTACAAATGCTTTACAAATATTTGCCATGCCCATATTTGCTACTCATATATATGAAACACTAATTTGATAATTTAAAAACATTCACATGTACCACGCCGAAGATATAAAGTCATGGCACACAAAAAACACTACCATGCTTAGTCAAGAAATGTGCAAATTTACTCGAGATTTCTAAATTTGAAACTTCTACTTCTCCTTACAAAACCAGATCCTCAAAATTTGAACCTCCAACATCTGAATCCTCAGAAAATATACAATCAAAAGGAGATGTTCGTTCATCCCTTAAGATAAAACAACCACCAATAAGAAAAAGTACTAAAAAACACATGCAAAGAAATAAAAAATAGAAGTGACAAAAGATAATTCAGAAAGCTATAAAAGTAGCTTTAAATCTTTTCATACATTGGTAGAAAATTTAGTAAATGAAAAGATAATTCTAGAAAAACACATTACAATATTGAAGCGAACTTCATTCTTCAACATTATCAATCCATTCGTGTAAGGAGCAATAATAATTGAGGACATCAAAAGAACCAGCTTCTACAGATATGATCAGAATTGAAGAAAAGTGTTTTTATTTGGGAAACATGAAAACAATTCTAAAAGAAGCGACATCGCAACAATTTTCGAATTCCCAAATGAAGGCATCATAATCAACACTGCGTCTCATTTGAAAGAATTTGACATGAACTCTGAAATAAAAGCATTCAGACAAAATATTTTCGTAATCCGAAATTGATCAAAGAAAAGGATATTGAAATATGCATCTAGTTAACTTTGAAAAGCAAAAAAACACAAACACAATCAATGTTTCGAGGTTGCTAATTATGTTTTTGATTTTGATATACTTGCTCTCCCATCCAAACTCTGCATTCCTTTGGTGTTGCTACCATATGTTTATAAATTAAAGGAAATGAAAAACTATTTCATGACCAGTAACAATAGGAAAACATTTGATGGAACAAGAAAAAATAATAAAGACAGTGCAAGAAAAATATGTGCATGTGTAACCCTACTATTAGTAAACTCTAATAACTCATTTTATCTTTTATATTTTCCATTATAAACTAAACTAACACCTAATATCACTTTGTGGAGGACTGGTTTTGTGATATTACAAAAATAATTGCTCCAAAAATAAGTTATCAACAAAATGAACCAAATTCTGCAAAATGGAAACTATAGGAAGTTACACCAAGCAAAATTAAGTAGCTCCTTGCCCGAAAGTTAAAACTGTTAACAATACCACTGAAATTCTATTATAAAAAGTGAATGGCAAATATTTGTTTGTCTAACACTTGCCAGGCGAATGCAAATAGTTGACAATTTCATAATCAAATTTCAAAATAATTACAAAACAAATTCCTCAACTATTTTTTTAATTATGAAAAAGTAAAAAAAAAATTCTAATTTGCGAAGAAAAGAAGAAAAATAAAGAAAGACAAAAGAACAAAAATCTGCCAAATCCGAATCAATTAAAAAAAAAATCTTCTCTCGTCGATTAAAATATGAAAAATCAATGAACAATCGAAGGATATAAAATTGGAAATAAAGAAGCTAAAAAAATAGAATGTAGCTTTGAAAAATGAAAATAAGATGCTAAAAAAAGAAAATGAAGATTTGAAGAAAAAATGAAAAAGAAGAAGAAGACGAAGATCAAGTTAAAAATAAAGAAGCAAAAAAAGAAGAAGAAATGAATTCTGATGAAGAAGTAACAAATGAAAATGATGACGACGACGATTATAATGCTGAAAGCAATGAAGCTAAAAATGACGACGAAGATGATAATGACGAACTTAACAAAGATGAAACAAAAGATGCTGATGTTGATAGTGATGATGAATGAAATGACATTGTTGGTGATGGTGTTGATGAAGATGAAGGTAAAGATGATGATGATCATAATGAAGATGAAGGCAAAGATGGTGAAGGTGCCGATAAAGGTAAAGGTAATGGTAATGAACATAAGGATGGTGATACTGCGGATGAAGGTAAATGCGATGGTGATAAACAGAAAGATGGTGATGCTGCTAATAAAGGTAAAGATGATGACGAAGATAAAAGTAAAGATGGAGATGGTTTTGTTGAAGGTAAAAATGTTGAAGATGATGGTGCTGGTGATGGCAAAAGCGATGGTTATGATGATAAAGATGGTAATGGTTCTAATTAAATTAAAGATGGTGAAGGTGATGGTACTAAGGAAGATAAAGATAGTAACGGTACTAAGGAAGGTAAAGATTGTGATGGTGTTGATGAAAGTAAAGGTGATGAACACAAAATTGATGGTGTTGATGAAGATAAATATAATGATACTGCTGAAGACGATGAAAAGAGAAGAAAACTGAAGATGAATAATAAAAATGGAAAGGACATAAATGAATGGATTCATGAGCTTAATTCTTTTTTTTGAAGCAGATGGAAATAGGTACGTTATTATATTAAAACATAAAATGCAACTATAAAAACAACCATAAAGAAATGTATATATGCCTAGAAAATATGTGCCTAGCAATTGCCAGTCAATTTTTTGTCAGGAATATATTTGCTGGATAAATACTTAAATAAATAATAATCACATACTGAAATGTCAATTTCAAACACAAACCATAATTAAAGTTCATATATTATATTCTAACCTACTTATAATATACTGCTTATTATTAAAACATGAAAGTTGCATATTATAACCTAAACAAAGACACTGAAATAAGAGGAGTCGATATTTTTGACATGCTATTCAACAGTTCATCGACTCAAAGATATATAATTCAATATAATATTATTAACTGAAAACAACAAAACTAGTGTATAAAATCTTATTTCTATGTAGGTTATCGACAGGTTCTCAGAATTAAAACCGAAGAAAAATCATAAAGATATCACATACTTAAAGTCCTATGCAGCGGTATGAAATACCTTAAACTGCATATAAATATCACTTGAAATTTTAAAGTTAATTAATCAGTAAACACATGTATAGATAATTCAAGACTGCAAAACAACAGATAAAGCTTCAGTAGTCAAAGTGCTCGAAGAAGAAGCAGTGAACTGCAAAAAAATATTGATATCACTGCATAATGAAAATCATTATACATTGTTAGAATTTAATGCAATTGATAAAACCTAGAAACACAATTATTCCCAAAGACCAAGAAGGAAAAACTTCAACCGCCCACACAAACAACAAGCAAAAATAGCGGTAAGTTTTTAATATATTAATAATTACTAGTGGCAAATATATGCCTCAAATATTTGCTTGGGGCAAATATTTATTGACTTAATTTTTTTTTGCGGAGAGACAAAATAATAGATGTTCTAAAGTCAATTTGTGCAAAAAAGGGGAAACAACAATTCAAACTACAAAACAAACAATCAATTTTGTGAATTGTCCATAGTAAAATTACTATTTGTATGTATAAAATTATAATCTATAAAAGTAAATTAAATAACATAAAAACCCATTTTTCAAACTGATGTAGAATTGATTGTGCAATATTTGTTATGCATATATCTAAGACCTGTCTAATAATATACAAATGGAAGGAAACATAAATTTATATAAGGTGAAGAAATGCAAAAGCTAAGAGCTCAAATCCTATATGATATCATTACGGACAAAAATCATGGTCGAAAATCAAAACCCAACACTGTTAAATGTTAAGGATTGTATAGCTACTGACAGTTTCATTAAAATGATTACAATTTATCTAACTTGACTGAATGTATCAAAAGCTGGATGACAAATGCTAGATGGTAGATATGTAATGTTACATGTACATATTGAATGTTTAAAAAACACTTCTGGATGAATGTTAGAAAATTTTATCACAGTGTAGTATATAGTACTTTATGTCTGAACTGTAATGTCCTATATTAAAAATGTGGTTGGTGTGCAGTACAAAATTCTATAAATTCGATGTTTAACTTACCCATGTTGGATATTGAATGTTACATACCTTTAATACTATGTAATGTATTGTATTTTATATCTGAAATGTAATGTACTATGTCCAAAGTAAATGTTGTTATTCTTATATAGTATAACATTGTATAAACCCAAATATTTAGCAAATATTTGCCGGATTTCACAAGTACTAAAAGTATTGGCATTTAGTATTATAATATTTATTAACCAAGATTATAGCCAATACCATAACATAATCGACTGCATACTTCTACTCAAACATCTAAGAAAACAAATATATAACCGAGATATATTGTTTAACCGGACATATCATCGAATGCAAAAGCTAATTACGTCCTAACTTAATCGGGTACGTATAGGTGCAGAAGCTAAAACTGAATGTCAAACCTAATTGGGTACATTTAGATAGAAAAGCTAAGTGGATACCAAATCTAATTGGATACATATGGAAACTAGTCTATAACTAAACTGAGATATATTAATTAACCAAGCATACCACCAAATGTAAAAGATAAGTTAGTGCCAAACCTAATCGAGTAATTATGGATGCATACATTAACCGAATGTCAAACCTACTCGGGTATATATGGATACAAATGCTAATCGGATGCCAAACCTAATCAGGTATGTATGATTAACCAAATGTCAAATCTACTCGGATATATACGGATACAAATGCTAACCGGATACCAAACTTAATCCGATATGTATGGATGCAAAGGTATGTACGGATACAAAACCTAATTTGGTATGTATGGATACAAAAGCAAATCGGATGCCAAACCTAATCAGGTACATATGGAAACTGGTCCATTACTGAGACATATTATTTAACCAAGCATACCGCTGAATGCAAAAGTTAACCGAATGTCAAACCTAATCGTGTACATGTAGATACAAACTAACCGAATGCCAAACCTAATCGGGTACATATACAAAGCTAACCAAATGCCCAACTTAATCAAGTACATATGAAAACCAATCTATAATCGAGATATATTGTTTAACTAAACATAACTCAAAATGCAAAAGTCAATCAAATACCCAATCTAATTGAGTAAGTATGGATGCAAAAGTTAATTGAATGCCAAACCTAATCAAATACATATGAATACAAAAACTAACCGAACCCCAAACCTAATCGGGTACATATGGATAAAAAAGCTAACCGGATATGAAAACCTAATCAGGTACATATGAAAATCAAAATATAACAGATATATTGTTTAGCTGAGCATACCACCAAATGCATAAGCTAACCGGATACCAAACCTAATTGGATAAATATGGATGTAAAAGATAACTGAATGTCTGTAACAACCTGAAAATCCACTGCTTTGATTTGAGAATATTTAATTAATTTAAATATTCAAACAGTTGATTTTATAATGAAATAAAACTCTTTTAAATGATGAATAATGATGGTGAAATAGTTTTAAAAATTTATTTAAAAAAATATTTAGTTCAAAGAAAGATCGAAAATGTGACCAGAATTCGTTTTTTGAATTTTCGACTTTTCATCGGCTAAAAATTATCGGAAACGTTGTGAACTCTTTAGCATAATTATACATTTGTAAAATTAGTTCGTATTTTTATATATTTGTGTGTGTATTAAAATATGTATATACGTATTTACACTTAGGTTTATTTAGGGTTTAAGGTGACATTTAATAAAGTGCTAAAGATAGGATGCTTAAGGGAACATACTGTGACTTTTGGCGACTTAAAGTACATAAAGTGCAACTTGTAATAAATGGATGTTGAAGCATTGGAAAATGGGAGGGCATACGTGATATTTGAATTTAAGGGAGGGAACAAGACTTGGTGAGTTGGAGCAAGGGGGTGGAGGGCAAAGTACAAGGCCTTTTTGGCAATTCACCTTGTTAACATTTTATAAAAACCACTTTTCATAGTTTTTATTTCATTTATCATTCTCATCTTCATTTTTCAAAACATCTTAAGACATTGAACAAACTTTCATGGCTTCCTAAACCTTTTCTAAGTTATGAAAATCCTAAATTCTACTTTGAATCCCTTCCAAAAACTTGTTAGACATTTCTATATGCACTTAAACACTTCACTTCCAACAATCAAGCACACATCACCTAACTATACAAGGCCGTACCCATATACACTCAAGGCCGAACCATACAGTGCTTAGGCTAAGCTCATTTTCACGTTTCTAAAGCAAAGGTCAAGTCTTCCCATGGGTTTCAAAAATCCTAAGCTTATTGCAAAAGTTAGTGAGATTTTAACTTGTTTTGGCCAAAATTTTGGTGAGTAAATCTTCTTATCTTTTGGGAAGAATTTAACTCCCAATATTGTTATGTTTTATTGAGTAATATATTTTTTGGTTGTGTGTATTCATGAGGATTAGATAAATCATAGTTGGATTGGACAGAAAATGTTGATGTTTTGAGTTTAGGCTTATGCTTTTGAATGTGATATGAATTTAAGAAGTTAAGTTAATTAGTGAAGAGGTTGGAAGTTGTGGAAATCCTTATGGTTTGAAGTATAGCTTGTATGTTCGGTTATGGTACGTACTTGTGGTGCATATGATAAAAAAAATTAGCAACTTGAATTGATTAGGTGACATTGGATCTTTGGAAAAATCAAAAGGAGTTTACTAGTTTGTTTAATTATGTTAGTTTTAAAAAATTACTTATGTTTTGCGAAAAAATTAGTAAATTTTAAGCTGTTAAGTTTCAAAGAAAGTTAAAAACAAGTTTAAAATTACAAGTATCCATAGCGATAGTCGCTATGGGTACTGTTCATCTAAAATGTCCGATTATTGAAAACAATTAGGAGATGACTCCACTCTTATCTATTTTCTGCTTATTTCCTAAAGAATTGGGGTTGAATTTATCGAACATCATCGAAAGTTGTTTCAAAGAGACCAGGATCGGATACGTATCGGATAAGTGATTAACGTGTTGTTTCAATTGTTTGATTATGATGGTTATGTGAATGATTGACCAATTGTTGATTAGGATATGATGATTATGTGATTGATTGCCGATTTAATTAGCCTATTGTGCGAATGATGGTTGGAAATGATACAAGCCACCAATAGGAAACGGTTGCATGGAGAGTATGCTGCAAAAAAGCTAACAAATTTTAGTAGCGTTTTAGAAACACTACGAAAATTCAATGTAAATAGTTGTGATATGATTTTCGTAGCGTAGCAAAAATGCAATTAGAACTTTTAGTAGCGTTTCGGTAAATGCTCTGATACGACATGCTACTAAAAGTCTCAAACTTTTTCTAGCGTTTTTAAAGTCCTACAACATGTCAAGTTTTGGTAGCGTTTTCTATAGCGCTACAAAAAGTTCTTGACTTTTAGTTGCATGTTTTGTCGTAGCATTTACCGAAACGCTAGTACAAGTTTTGGTAGCGTTTTTTCAACACTACTAAATGTCTTTTCCGGTGTAGTGAATGAGATTTTGAAAAAAAGAAATATTTGAAGTTAACCGGTTCGAGTGGCTCGAAAATAACTTAACATTGGGGAAAGGATGTGCTCGGATGGTAAACTTTTCTCTTGAGATTACCTTTCTTGGTAAGGGAGTGTATGATACTGTTTGGTAGTTCCCAGTTCCTTAGTATCCATTTGGATACTCGGGCTATATCTATATATTTGTATGATTTAAAATATAGAGTTCCATTTCGAAAAGTTTTCGAATAAAAGCCGGGTATTTGGATCTTGATTTTATGTAGGGAAATAAGTGCAAAATGGAATAGTTGAATCAAATAATGGTATATACTCTTAGGATGTAGTGGGGTAGTACCCAAATTGAATCTAAGTTTAGTTTTAACAAAATGTTTTCATCAATAATTTAGTGGAAATAGAGTGGTATTAGTAAGAACCAATTAAATAAGTGTGTAAGTTGAACGTAAATCATTTCTCCTTCAATATAGCTTTGATCTAAGATTCGAGTACATGGCTTCGAGGTGGTTCACACCATTCCAATTAAGGATCCGTTACTCGATTTTTGACAACGAACACTTGATTAGCATTTTTGATATGGGGCAAATGTTTCCTATTATAGTTACAGCTATGCAAGGGGAGCAGAGGTTCTAAATCAAGGAGTTTGATTGGGGTCTACATTAGGAAATCGGATGAGCAATACTAGTTCGAAAGTGAAGTTATGTATTCGTAAGGTGAACGAATTATATTTTTGTATATGAATGATCTATGTACATCATACGAACCGATGTGTCCTATTAAGTGTTTTCTAGGTAGGTTGAGGTGTAGTTTCGGAGGCGAAATTCTTATAAAGGGGGAAAAGTGTAACGACCCTAAATTTCACTGATTTGATTTGTGAATATTTAGTTAATTTTAAATATTCAAACAATTGATTTTATAATAGAAATAAAACTCTTTTAAATTATAAATAATGATGGTGAAATAGTTTTAAAATTTTGTTACAAAAATATTTAATTTGAAGAAAGATTGAAAATGTGGTCGGAATTCGTTTTTCGAATATTCGACTTTACGTCAGCTAAAAGTTATCGAAAACGTTGTGAACTCTTTAGAAAATATATACATTTGTAAAATTAGTTAGTATATATATTTGTATGTGTATTAATGTATGTATATATGTATTTATACAGGTTATTTTAGGGTTTTAGGTGGCATTTAATAAAGTGTTAAAGATAGGATGCTTAAGGGAACATGATGTGACTTTTGGCGACTTAAAGTACATAACGTACAATTTGTAATAAATGGATGTTGCAGCATTGGAAAATGGGATGGGAGACTTGATAATTTCAAATTTAAGGGAGGGAACAAGGCTTGGCGAGGTGGAGCAAGGGGAGTGGAGGGCAAAGTACAAGGTCATTTTGGTAATTCACCTTGTTAACATTTTATAAAAACCATTTTTCATAATTTTTATTTCATTTCTCATTCTCGTCTTCATTTTTCAAACCTTCCTAAGACTTTGAACAAAATTTTATGGCTTTCTAAACCTTTTCTAAGTTATAAAAATACAAACTTCTACTTTGAATCCCTTCCAAAAACTTGTTAGACATTTCTATATTAACATAAACACCTCACTTCCAAGAATCAAGCACACATGCACCTAAACTCTATAAGGCTATACCCATATACACTCAGGGCCAAACCACATATTGCTTAGGCTAAGCTTGTTTCCATATATTCATGGCAAAGGTTAAGTCTTCCCATGGGTTCCAAAAATCATAAGCTTATTGCAAAAGTTAATGAGAGTTTAACTTTTTTTGGTCAAAGTTTTGGTAAGTAAATCTTCTTATCTTTTGGAAAGAATTTAACTGCCTATACTGTTATGTTTTATTATGTAACAACCTGAAAATTCACTGCTTTGATTTGAGAATATTTAATTAATTTAAATATTCAAACAGTTGATTTTATAATGAAATAAAACTCTTTTAAATGATGAATAATGATGGTGAAATAGTTTTAAAAATTTATTTAAAAAATATTTTGTTCAAATAAAGATCAAAAATGTGACCAAAATTCGTTTTTTGAATTTTCGACTTTTCATCGGCTAAAAATTATCGGAAACGTTGTGAACTCTTTAGCATAATTATACATTTGTAAAATTAGTTCGTATTTTTATATATTTATGTGTATATTAAAATATGTATATACGTATTTACACTTAGGTTTATTTAGGGTTTAAGGTGACATTTAATAAAGTGCTAAAGATAGGATGCTTAAGGGAACATAATGTGACTTTTGGCGACTTAAAGTACATAAAGTGCAACTTGTAATAAATGGATGTTGAAGCATTGGAAAATGGGAGGGCATACGTGATAATTTTGAATTTAAGGGAGGGAACAAGACTTGGTGAGTTGGAGCAAGGGGGTGGAGGGCAAAGTACAAGGCCTTTTTGGCAATTCACCTTGTTAACATTTTATAAAAACCACTTTTCATAGTTTTTATTTCATTTATCATTCTCATCTTCATTTTTCAAAACATCTTAAGACATTGAACAAACTTTCATGGCTTCCTAAACCTTTTCTAAGTTATGAAAATCCTAACTTCTACTTTGAATCCCTTCCAAAAACTTGTTAGACATTTCTCTATGCACTTAAACACTTCACTTCCAACAATCAAGCACACATCACCTAACTATACAAGGCCGTACCCATATACACTCAAGGCCGAACCATACAGTGCTTAGGCTAAGCTCATTTTCACATTTCAAAAGCAAAGGTCAAGTCTTCCCATGGGTTTCAAAAATCCTAAGCTTATTGCAAAAGTTAGTGAGATTTTAACTTGTTTTGGTCAAAATTTTGGTGAGTAAATCTTCTTATCTTTTGGGAAGAATTTAACTCCCAATATTGTTATGTTTTATTGAGTAATATATTTTTTGGTTGTGTGTATTCATGAGGATTAGATAAATCATAGTTGGATTGGATAGAAAATGTTGATGTTTTGAGTTTAGGCTTATGCTTTTGGATGTGATATGAATTTAAGAAGTTAAGTTAATTAGTGAAGAGGTTGGAAGTTGTGGAAATCCTTATGGTTTGAAGTATAGCTTGTATGTTCGGTTATGGTACGTACTTGTGGTGCATATGATTAAAAAAAATTAGCAACTTGAATTGATTAGGTGACATTGGATCTTTGGAAAAATCAAAAGGAGTTTACTAGTTTGTTTACTAAAAGGAATTCAAAGTTTAAAACTTTGTTTTGATTTCAAACTTTCTTACTTTTGTTAGTTTTAAAAACTTAATTTTGTTTTGGGAAAAAAAATTAGTAAACTTTAAAGTGTTAAGTTTCAAAGAAAGTTAAACACAAGTTTAAAATTACAGGTATCCACAGCGATAGTCGTTATGGACACCGTTCGTTTAAAAAGTTCGATTCTTAAAACCCAAGTCTTTATGCTTAGTAATGTTTGAACAAAATTATTTTAAAAGGTTAATTTAGTTTCAATAATTAATTACTAATTTAATTTAGTTAGTAATTAATTAAGATTAAACAAGGTTCATTAATTAAGTGAAGATTAGTTACTAATTAATTATCTTTTATGGGTAAGATTAAGTATTAATTAATTATGAGTCAATTATATGATTTATTTTTAATTAATTATTAATATAATATTAGGGCATTATTTATTTATTATTAATTATTTTTAATTATAAATCAAATAAAGTTTAAATTTTAATAAATTATTTATTAAAGGTTTAATTTATTATTTAGGTTTACTTAAAGATTTTTTAATCAGTTAATTGAGATTAATTAGTATTTTATTATTAATGAGGTCCTAAATTATTATTTAATAATTAATAATGGAACAATAGTTATTTATTCAATAGATAATTGTTGTTTAATTATTTATTTAAAGTTTAATATTTCTTAATTGTTAATTTACTTAAGTCTACTTATGGTTTAATAAAGGGTTTAACTTGTAAATGATTATTTTAAAAAGAAGTTTTTAGTTTCAAATCCTTTGTTTTTCAAGAATCAAATTGTTTTTAAGGTACTTCTTTTTCAAAGATGGTTTGAACATAAGGAACTCAAGTTTCGATACCATTAAGGAACCATATAACTGCGAGTGAGTTATAATGTAGATTGTTTAATTTGTTTGGACATCTGATAGCAGAATAAATCCCCGTTCTTCTATAATGTAAGTGAGTTGATTGTTGTGGACACAGATTAGCAGAATAAATCCCCGTTCTGCTATAGATTGGTTATTTGATTGTATGAACATATGTACTAGCAGAATAAATCCTCGTTACGCTATAGGTAAATAGTTTGATTGTTTGGACATCTATTTAGCATGACAAATTACTATCTTGCTATTATGTTATATGGACATATTTATACTAGTTAGTTAATATGACATGTTATTTCCTGATTTGGATATGAAGTGCATTTACATATATGTTGACTTATGTAAATAAATTGTTGAATGACTTGAAAATGGAATTTAAATTAAAAGGTAACTTAAATTAGTGCCATTGGGATTGCTAAGCCTCTTATAAATTTATGAAGTATGATTTTGAATTAACCTCAATTCTTTTATCAGTTTGAGGTTTAAAGGTTTATGCATGATATTCATGTTATATAACTATTTTATAAAGGTATTTATAAATAATAACTTATTATAATAAAAGGGTTTTACTAGATAAAAGGGTTTATTTAAAGTAATTTAAAATGATATTTTGTAAATGATAATTTGCAATGTCAAAGATATTTTATAAAGGAAATTTTATAAATAGTTTTATACATGGAAAAAGATTTTATAAATCATTTAAAGATTCTAAAAAAAGAAGTTTAAATCTAGTTTGAAAATATATGAGGAGGTTTGAAATATGAAGTGAACTTGTAAAAAGAATTTTTATAAGGGATAAGCGAATGAGTTTAATAAAGTGAACGGGTTTTATAGTAAGTGATATTTAAAAAGGGAATTTCTTGGCCATTTAATATGAAATTTGAGAAAAGGGAATTATCCAATTGTTTTCGGTAAATACTTATGTTTTTGAGATAAATAAAATTATTTTTCAAGTATAAAAGAGATGTAAGGGTTTGAGATAACTATTTTAGAAAAGATCGTTTTGATAAAGTTTTATAAAGAGGATTTTATTAGTTAAAGGTTATTTAATAAAGGCTTAATGGATCCTATGTGGACTTAAATCAATGTTTGATGTTTGTTTATTTGATAGTAAAATAACCGACTATCAAATCTGGACCAAAACATAACTTTGGAAATATCTAGGAGAAACATGAGAATTAGATGGTACAGTTACCGTTGATAGTGCTATAATGTGCGTATAAATCTCGTTTCATTCTCCTAGGATAAATGATAAGGAAATCCATCCACAAACGATTAGGAGGTGAACTCCGCTCTTATCTTTTGTCTGCTTATCTCCTAGGAACCGGGTTGAGTTTACCGGAAACTATCGAAAGTTGTTTCGAAGAGACCGAGATCGGATAAGTACAAATAATCCAAAAACCACTTCGATCCAACTCAAGTGTTTCGAACTGAAGATATGTTGAAGAGGATTCAAAACAAAGCCTTTGAAGTGCAAGGGCTACTTACTACTAATCCCGAATGCGATTCCAAAATGGATGTAGTAAAGGTAGTGCCTTTGGTTTCGTTCAGCTCCAAAACGAACTTGTATGGATAAATGCTGACATTGCATTCCTGCTAGAGGGTAGTGTTAGCATTCCAAGATGGTGTGCTAAGAAGAAAAGGTAAAAGCATTCCCTTAAGCCTCATAACCAGGGAAATGGCTAAAACAGGGTAGATTCGCAGGGCTATATGGTTTGCTCCTATTAGGGTGTGTCATCACCTTTCCAGGTTATAATATTATGGATTTGCTTCTGCATTAGAGATCTCAATAAAGGTTGGGAACAACATGGGTGACGACATATTCGGTACTATCCAAGTTTAGGGGTAGGCCGGTTCTGTATTAGCAAGGGTGGACCAAGTTCAAGGCCTCACCCCAGGTACACTTTATCTGGAGATATACTATACGGAAGGTAGTCACTTACCTTGCCATTGTTGGAATCCATTTTGCAATAAGAGCCGTGTGGACTTGATTATATACTTATAATGCCTGAATTTGATAATGTAACCATTTCAGCTATTTTCATATATTTGTTTTTAACGCATAGACATTATCATAATATCACTTGATTTTCTATAAAAATGCTTTGGTTATCGTAAGGTAAAAACTCATTCGTGTGTATGTGCGGTGTGGTCTTACGAGATACCTTTGATTGTCAAAGTGCTTTACAATTGATAACAAAGTTCCTTGTAATTTGTCTTTCTTACGCAAGTTTTACCAAACTGACTTGGGCGTTGTTTTCCAATAATGCTCGGGTTAGCCCAAGCATATTTTCCAGATTTAGCTGGATTCTTTGAAGCTTTTAGGTAATGAGCTGGATTCTCCCAAATGTATTCACATATCTTATATTCTTCCGCTGTTCTGTTTTGTTTCGTTCTTGTCTGTATTTGTCAACAATTGTAAGGACATGCTGTTAAAACTATCCAAGCTAATAAAAGGTTAGTGTACTCTGATGTTGTGTACAATAAAAAGGATTTCCTTTTGTAAAATCTTGTTCATATTATATATTACTCGTCGCGTTTTGTGAGATTCTGTTTTGTTTTTTCTTCTTCACCCCAAATGACCTGTCTTTCGGACACTTAAATGATCGACACATGAATATCGAGGATGTATGTAGTGTCATCTTTATGTGTAAGAAAGGCAGATCGTTATATAGTCAAACCTAATCAGATATATATATGGATACAAAAGCGAACCTGGTATCAAATCTAATTCAATATGTATGGATACAAAATTAAGTCGGATGCCAAACCTAAGTGGGTACATATATAAGCCAATCTATAACCGTGATATATAGTTTAACCGAGCATACCCCTAAACATAATGGTTAACTGGATGCCCAATTGGATGCCCAATTGGATGCCCAACCTAATCGGTAATGTATGGGTGCAAAGGTTAATCGAATGTCAAATCTAATCGAGTACATATGAAAACAAAAGCTAACCAAAACCAAACCTAATCATATAAGCATGGATACGAAAGCTAAAGGAATGTCAAACCTAGTTGGGTCTGTATGGATACAAAACCGGATGCAAACCTAAATAGGTATGTACAATACAAAATAAATCGGATGACAAATCTAATCGGGTACATATACAAACTAATCTATAAATGAGATATATTGTTTAACTGAGTGTAACAACCTAGAATTTTATTATTTTGATTTTGAGAATATTTAATTTATTTTAAATATGCAGTTATGTTTTTTAAATAAAATAAAATTAATTTGGTAACAAAATGAATTTTCAAGATTTTTCCATAATTTAATTTGATAATTATGTACATTGTCATTTGACGTATGTTACGGCAAACGTTGGTGTTTTTGAAATTTAACAGAATTTGATAACTAGTGTATTTTATAATTGTTTTTCGATTATGTCGCATTTGTGTGGAAGATAGCATTTATATTTTTGTCGTTTGCAGTTCATACATGAAAGGGATATTGTGTAGAGGGGTACCTTAAATAGTCTTTTCAAAGCTATTTCAAATCAAATTCAAATTTAAATTTTCAAATAGCATTTATGTGACTTGAGTTGAAGTTAATGGGTAGCATGGATTATGGGTTTTGCTTAACTTATGAATCTTATTTAACTTAGGTGGAAGTAATGATTTGATTTTGGTTATAAGTATGGGTATCCACTCAACTTTACCTCATTTTCGTTTTCATTACTTCACAATCAATTCTCTTTTATTTTGCTTTTGCCTCCTTCTTTCGTTCTCTTCTTCTTATTTGTTTTCTGTCTTATTGAACAAAGAATTCCTTCAAAAATCCCATCTCACGATCTTCTCAAAATTAGACAAATCTTCCATCATGAAAGTTGCTTGCTTTTACCTCTAATTTTTTTTTTAGGAATAGCCCTTGTCATTTCATCAATAAGAATTGGTCGAAAACAATTGTGGATAAATATAGATCAATTTTCGATGATCATGGAATAGAGAATGGACAATATGCACAGTTGCATTCCTATCGACGAACCATGATTTTTGGTGGTGCTCGTAGGATTTTTGGTGGCCGAAATCGATGGTGGGGTGAGATGAACCATTTTCAGTTATAAATTAATTTTCGACGATCTGGTGGACTAGGGGAGCTCTAGTCGGTGATCGGAGGAGCGCTGGGACAAGGTGGAGGCATGGGTAGTGGTCGAAGGAATTCCGAGTATCTGTGGTGGGATCGCAAACTCGAGTTAGGGTTTTGGCCACTATTATTTTTGGGTTCGGGTTTCGTGTTGTTATAGGCATTTAACGGCATCAAGTTCGTCGTCGGTGGGGTCAAATATAGGACGTAAGGTGGCGGTCGTGGTAGAATAGATGGTAGGGATTATAATTGGTTGTGGCAGCCGACAGCATGGATTGGCCGCGGTGGGTTTGTTATTCTTGGGTGCATTTTCATTTTGGGAAGGAGATGGTAGAAAATTGATTAGTGAAATGGGAATCAGTGACATGGGTGCTGACATGACGAGCTCAACGAGGAGGACTTACGAATGGCCTATGGTGGGGTGGTTGTAGTGTGCATGGCATGCACAATTGATTGGGTACATGCATTCGAATTTGAGGGAAAGAGAAGGAAGAGTTCCTTTAGATGCATTTTGAATGAAGATGGGCCTCGAGCCTTGATGCTTGGATGAGAAGCAATTTTTAAATTACTTGTTTAATTTGTTAACTAAATATGTAATATAATAAAAAAAGCTATATCTCACTCATTTTTAATCTGTTTAACCCGTAGTTTTTTGCATTGGACTCGTACTAATGAGCACTACGTGTGTTGATAGTTTGGATGAAGTATAAATTTGTGATAAATAATAGTGGTCGAATATAATTACGTTATTTAAAATAATAAAGTGGTTAAATTAATTATACTTCATTAGTGATATCTATTTGGCCGAATAAAACATCGCTCTGTTATATTAAATTGAATAAATTATTTTGGACATCCATTTAGCAGAATTAAGCACCGTTCTTTTATAATTAAAACTAAATAGATTATTAATGGCATCTGTTGAGCTGAATATATCCCAGTTCTTCTATTATATTAATTTGGATACTTATTCATATGCCGTTGATTAATATCGAATAACTGATGTATTACCTATCAATTGCTGATTGTCGATTTTATTTACAAATATGCTAGGTTATGTAAATACCAGAAATTGACTTGGAAAATGGAATTTAATAAATGATAGCTTATCTGATTACCATTTTGGTCGCAAAGCTTCTTTTCGAATTTAAAAAGCTATGGATTTAAATTAACTTCCATTTTATAACAATTTGAGGTTAAGTATTTATATAATTGTAAAAGATTTCAAATATATTATTAATACGGTTCAAAGAAATTTGATTATATTAGTAATGTTGCTTAAAGATATTTAATTATATTAATGTTGTTTAAAAATATTTAATTATTTTAGTAATATTGTTTAAAGATATTTAATAATAGTATTAATTTGTTTAAAGATATTTAATTATTTAATTATTGATGTTTAAGTTAATTAATTATTTTATTAATGATGTTTAAAGATAGTTAATTATTCCATTAGTCATGTTGAAAATTAACTAATTAATTAATTTATGATGTTTAAAGGGAATTAATTAATAAAGGTGTTTATAAATAATAAATTATTTTATAAAAAAGAATTTTATTCAATGTGGAATTTATAAAAATAAGTTTGGATTTATAAAAGAGTTTTTATAAAGAATTTTTATAAAGGAGTTTGTAAAGAGAGATTTATAAAAGAGTTTATAAATAATAAGGAGTTATATAAATAATAAGGATTTATATAAATAATTTTAGAAATTTATAAAAAGTTTTATAAATTAATTTAGAGATTTATATATAAAAGGGTTTGTAAATATAAAATAGATTTATAAAAGAGGGATTTTACTTAAAAAATGAGATATGATTTTGATAAAAACATCCTTGTTAATTACGGTGGTATGAAAATATTCTTTCTATACTTAACACCGAAGGAAAAGGGGTTTGGGTTTAGAGTAAGTAATGTTTTAAATGATATTTTTTTTAACTATTTAAATATGAATTTGGAAGAGAGGATATCTTCCTTGTGTTTTTGTTAATATACTTATAGCGTTGATATAAGTATACGAATATATTTTCTAAGTATTGAAAGTATATAATGGTTTGTGAATATACTTATACCGGTGAGATAATTATATGAAATGGTTTTTTCCAAGTGTTGAAAGGAGTATAAGGGGTTGTGAATATTATCTTTTGTGAAGGTATTTTGAATCAAATAATTGAGAAGATATTTAATTAATAAAATGTTAGTTAATAGAGGTTTGGTGGATTCCATATGAAATTAAATCTATGTTTGATTGTTTTTAATTGAAAGTTAAATAATCGACTATAAAATCTTGGTCAAAATATAAATTTGAAAATATCTAGGACAAACATGGGAGTTATATGGCAAAGTCATCTTCGATGATGTTGTACCGTGTGTATAAATCTCATTTTGGTCTCTTAGGACAAATTAAAAGGAATCTGTCCACTTAAATAGTTAAGAGTTGATCTCCGCTCTCATGTATTGTTTAATTATTTCCAAAAGAACCGGAGTAGTCGAAACTAATGATTTAGTTTTGGAGCGACCACTAAGTGGGGGAGTGTACTTATATGAGATGACTCGAAACCATAACCACTCTAAAATTGTATGCGCGTTCTACGCTTTAAAAGAAGTTTGAGACTAGTTCGAGATGATAGGATCAAAGATGGAGTTCTTTGAAGTGCAAGGGATACTTGCTACTAATACCGAGGGTGATTCCTATATGGATGTAGTAGAAGTAGTGCCTTCGGTTTGTTCATGTCATGAACAACTTTTATGGATCAATGCTAGCATTGCATTATTGCATATAAGGTAGTGTTAGCATTCTGAGTGGAAATTGCTAGGAGGAAATACCTCACAAACCTCGCAACCCAGTAATGGCTAAAAAAAGGGATGCCCGAAGAGCTTTGTGGTCAGCTACCATTAGGAGTAGTCATTCCTTGATCTAGAAAGGATTTCAAATTTGGTATGCGTGCGGGGCGACCATGGGGTAATGTTTGCAGCCCGGTGCCAGAGGGATGATGTAATCCGGATTGTCATCTTAAAGGGACAGGCCGGCTCTGTCTTGGCGCAGGTCCATGTATGGCCCTTGGGTATATTTTATTTAGATGGGTACTGTACGAAAGGTATTCTCTTACCTTATCATGTTGGAAATCCAATCTTCAATATGTGCCTTTGCGGACTTAATTGTATACCTATTATGCTGAAATGTAATTAATGTAACCATTTTGGATATGAATAATATTTATCTTAAACCCTAAATTTTGTTATAATATCACAAGATTTTCTATAAAATGGTATATAGTTATCATAAGGTAAAACCCATCTGTGTCTACGTGCAGCATGATCTTATGAGATACCTTTATTTTGAAAAGTTTCTATAATGTGAAAAAAAATCCATTTGGGAATTATTTTCTTATAATGCTTGGGTCAACTGAAGCACATTTTCCAAATTTAATGGGAATTTTGGAGCTTCAGGAAACGAGCTTGATACCTCTAAGACGTATTCTTGTATTTATCTTCCGCTATTTTTTTCCTTGTTGTATTTATCAGCATTTGTAAGACATGTTGTTATAACCGTCCAGGCTAATGATAGGTATATTTTGGATTACATGTCATGATGTGAGATTCTGTTCTGTCATTTCTTTTCTTTCACCCTAATAATCTATCTTTATGGCGAATACCGTGGATGTATTAGTGTCGACTTTTGAAAGTCGAAAAGGCAGATCATTACAGTTGGTGTTAGAGCTGAAGGTTAAGCGAGAATCTTGGCACTTATGGGGTAACCTCATTGGGGATAGGGTAAGTGATACCCTAGAATGATATGGAGAGAGAGATTGTGTGTGTGTGTATGAGTGCGCATTTTTTTAATTTTTTTAAAATGTTTTATATTGTGTTAATTGATCTGTTAAGTAGTTTATGGATTTTAGTCAATACAAGTAGGTAATGTTATTGATAGGAATTTCTAAACACTTGGACAAAGCCAACCAATATAATATTGTTTGACATTAGTTAATAAAATAATTTTACCTAAGAGCATATTTTATGTATAAAGGAATAATTATCAGAAATTAATAGTTATTTCTGAAGTGCTTGTGTGTTTTGGAAATAATAATATTCAATTATTATCATTTAGGATTTGTTTTGTCATGCTCGTTCAGTTTTGGGCATTGTCTAGTGTTTATTGACTTATCTACAATTTTCTTTTCTTAAATATGGGTAGGGTAGATAGAAATTATGCGAACATTGAAAAACCACATTGTGAATTAAGTTTCATAGCTTGACTATAAGGCATTCGATGATAATGTTAGGTCAAAATTGGATTTTAATAAGGGTGTTTAATAAAAGAAAGCTAGAATATTTTAGAACAAATATTTGAGAAATGATTTCATAGAAGAAGTCGATTTTGTAAAATTGATTTAT
Source organism: Allium cepa (assembly GCA_030765085.1). Classification (NCBI taxonomy): domain Eukaryota; kingdom Viridiplantae; phylum Streptophyta; class Magnoliopsida; order Asparagales; family Amaryllidaceae; genus Allium; species Allium cepa. The sequence continues at coordinate 474,911,219 of CM060929.1, forward strand.
GAAAAGTGGATTTTGAGTAAAAAAGATTTAAAATAGAAAATAGGAGAACCTAAATCTCGATGCTTTTGAAAAATGGTTTTCAGGGTTTGGGGAAAAATATTAATTATACCGTTTGAAAGTATTTATGAATAGAAATATTTATATAGGATTTTAAAGGAGATAGAAAGCACTTAATCCACTTTTGTCGCTGGAAAATATTTTACGACTGCAACATCATCGATGTTCATTTTTTATTTGTAAGTGGGGAAATGTTACCATATCAATCTTTATAGAGTTGTGTAATAAAGTAAATTTTGATTTGATTCCAATTATATGATTTGATACACAAAAGGAAATATGTTTATTATTGTTCTAAATGATTTTTGGAGAATACATAATATTATTAGAAATTTTTTACAAGCATGTATATATCGGAAAGAGAATTTTATTCAAGGAGTATTTGGTTCGAGGAATGAGTCTCGATTTATTTTATGATGATTGGAATAACCTTCTAAGTGATTATCGGATGTTTCCTAGACGAACATTGTTGTGCATTTAGTAAATTATTCTCTTTATCACTGTACGATCGAAACGAGTTCAAATTCGAACGAACCTAAAGCACGTTGAAAATTTATTTATTGTTAAAACAATATATATGGAAATATATACAGAATGGTTTCAAAAGGTAATTTTGAAATAATAGAAGTAGTTTTATGCTAACTAATTTGAGTGGCCTGGAAATAACTAAAAATGGGAAAGAGATGTGTTCGAATGGTAAGCACTTCCATTAAGTATACCCTTCTTGGCAAGGGAATGTATGATACTATTTGGCAATACCCGTTCCTTAATACCATTTTGGGGTAACTCGGACTATATGTATATTTTATGTGGTTAAAATATGCAGTATCACTTCAAAAAGGGTTTTGAAAAAAATAGGTATTTGATCTTGAGTTTACTTAAAGGAAATAAATTCAAAATAACAAGGTGTGAAACAAATAGTGGTATATATCCTCAGAATGTAGTGGGCTATTATATAAATTTGTGAACTTAAGTTGGGTTTGATGAAGATGTCTTCATAAATAGTTATGGGAAATAAAATGGTTAGGTTCTGAGTAATTCCTTTTGGTTTGTCTAAGATGGATTTTCGAGATCAAAATTCTTTTAAGGGGGAAGAATGTAATGACCCAAAATTATCATTTTGATTTTGGGAATATTTAGTTTATTTTAAATATTCGATTAGTTTTTTTAAATAAAAAGAAAATTAATTTGGTAATAAAATAAATTTATAGGAATTTTCGATGATTTTAATTTGGAATTATTTAAATTGTCGTTTTACATATTTTACGGCAAACGATGGTGATTTTGAAATTTAAAAGAATTTGATAACCAGTGTGTTTTATAGTTGTTTAGCGATCGTATCGCATTATTGTGTACGATCGTATTTCATTTCTATCGTTCGCGATTCATATGCGAATGAGATATTATGTAGCAGGATGTCGCAAATAGTCTTTTCAAATCAAATTTAAATTTAATTTTTCAAATAGCATTGATGTGATATGAGTTGATGGGTGGCTTGGGTTGTGGGTTTTGCTTAACTTATGAATCTTGTTTAACTTAGGTGGAAAGTAATGATTTGATTTTGGTTATAAGTATGGGTACCCACTCAACTTCACCTTATTCTTTTTTCATTCACTTCACAACCACTTCTCTTTTATTTTGCTTCTGCCTCCTTTTGACTTTCTCTTTTTCTTCTTTGTTTCCCTTCTTACTGAAAAAAGAATTTAAACCTTCTTCCACCTTCAAAAATCCACATCTCAAAATCTTCTCAAAATTAGCCAAATCTTCCTTCATGAAAGTTGTATGATTTTACTTTAATTTTTTTGAAAATAGCCGCTAGTCGTTTCGCCTAGCGGGGTGGTCAGAGTCGGTTGAAAGTATTGGTGGGTGAATATAGATCGTTTTTCGACGATCGTGAAATGGAAAATGAATGACATGGTTGCGTTTGTATCGATGAACCATGATTTTTGGTGGTGGTTGTGGGAGTTTTAGTAGTCGAATCGATGGTGGTGGTGAGATGAACCATTTTTGGTCATAAATTAATTTCCAATGATCTAATGTACGGGGGAAGCTTTGGTCGGTGCTGGGAGGAGTGTTGGGACAAGGCAAATGTGTAGGTGGTGGTCAAAGGAACTTCGATGGTATGCGGTGGCATCGCGAACTCGAGTTAAGTTTTTGGATATTGTTATTTGTAGGTTCGAGTTTCATGTTGCAGAGAACATTTGACGACATCGAGCTCACCGTGGGTGTGGTTGAGATAGGACATGAGATGGCGATCGTGATGAAATAGGCGGTAAGGATGATCGTTGGCTATGGCAGTGGTGAACGTTGATTGGTCGACGTGGATTTGTTAATACCTAGGCGCATTTTCATTTAGGAAGGAGATGGTCTGAAATTGATTAAGCCAATGGGAGTTGGTGGAGTGAGAGCTGGCATGACAGGCTCGACAAGGAGGACTTGTGGGTAGCCTTGGATTGCCGGATGATGGGGTGGTTGCGGTATGCACGTGCACGCTTGCATGGTTGATTGGGTACAGGCGTTCGAATTTTGGAAAGGAGAAGGAGGAGTTCCTATAGATGCGTTCTGAATGGAGATGGGCCTTGGGTCGTGATACTTGGGCGATGAAGAAATTTTTAATTTACTTGTTTAATTTATTATCTAAATATGTGTTATAATTATAAGTGTCATATCTCACTCATTTTAAATCTGTTTAACCCTCAGATTTTTGCGTTGGACTCATATTAGTGAGTTCAATGTTTTGGTATAATTTGTTGATGGTTTGATGAAATATAAATTTATTATAAAATAATAGTTTTTGAATATAATTATGTTATTTTCAATAATAACATGGTTAAATTAATTATACGTAATTGGTGATATCTATTCGGCCAAATAAAACACCATTTTGTATAATGAAATTGAATACATTATTTTGGACATCTATTTAGTAGGAATAAACACCGTTCTGCTAAAATTAAAATTGAATAAATTATCGATGACATTTTTTTTGCAGAACAAATCCCCGTTGTGCTATTATATTAATTTGGAGATTTAGTCATATGCTGGTTCATTAATATTGGATAAGTGATGTATTAGCTATTGATTACTAATTTTCGATTTAATTTACATATATGTTTGCTTATGCAAATACCAGAAAATTGACTTAGAAATTGGAATTTAATAAATGATAACTTTTCTAAGTACCATTGTGGTCCCTAAGCCTCTTTTTGAACTTGAAAGCTATGGATCTAATTAGCTTCCATTTTATTCAATTTTGAGGTTAAATGTTTATATAATTATAAAATATTTCAAATATATTTTTAATATGGTTTAAAGAAATTTAATTATGTTGTTAATGTTGTTTAAGGATATTTAATTATATTATTAATGTTGTTCAAAGATATTAGTTATATTATTAATGTTGTTTAAAGATATTTAATTACTTTAGTAATTATGTCTAAGTAAATTCATTATTTTATTAATGATGTTTAAAGTTTGTTAAGTATTTTATTAGTGATGTTGAAAATTTCATTATGTTCATGATGTTTAAATGTAACTAAGTAATAAAGGTGTTTAGAAATAATTAATTGTTTTATTAAAAGGAATTTTACTTAATTTAGGGTTTATAAAATTAAGTTTGGATTTATAAAAGGGTTTTTATAAAGAATTTTTATAAAGGAGTTTACAAAGGGAGATTTATAAAAGAGTTTATAGATAGAAAGGATTTTAATAAATAATTTTGGAGATTTATAAAAAAGAAGTTTTATAACTTAATTTGGAGATAAATAAAAGGTTTTGTATAAAATGAGTTTAAAAAAAGGGAATTTTATAAAAGGATGAGATATGATTTTAATAAAAAAATCCTTCATGATTATGGTGGTATGGAAGCATTCTTTCCATACTTAACACCGAAGGAAAAGGGTTCGGGTTTAAACTAATTAATGTTTTAAATGATATTTGTTTTGGCCTATTTAAATATGAATTTGGAAAAGAGGAAAACTTCCTTAAGTTTTTATTAATATACTTATACAGTTGAGATAGGTATATAAATATATTTTCTAAGTACTGAAATTGTGAAGGTTTTTTAATATACTCATACCAGCGAGATAAGTATATGAATGCTTTTTTCCAAATATTGAAAGGAGTATAAGGGGTTGGTGAATATTATCTTTTATGAAGGTATTTTGAATCAAATAATTGAAAAGAGATTTAATTAACGAGAGATTGATTAATAAAGGCTTAGTGGATTCCATACGAAGTTAAATCTATTTTTGATTGTTTGTTTATTTAATAGTTAAATAACCGACTATCAAATCTTGACCAGAATGTAACTCTGGAAATATCTTGGAGAAACATGCAAGTTATATGGCACAGTCACCTTCGATGATGTTGTACCATGCGTATAAATCGAGTTTTGATCTCCTAGGAAAAGCGAAAAGGAAATCCATCCCCTTAAATGGTTAAGAGATGATTTCTGCTCATATGTATTGTTTGATTATTTCTAAAAGAACCGGAGTAGAGTTTACTGGAACTATCCATTTGGTTTTGGAACAATCGGTAAGCGAGGGAGTGTACTTATATTAGATGAATCGAAAACGTAACCACTCCAAAACCGTATGCATGTTCTACACTTTGAAAGAGGTTCGAGACTTGTTCGAGATGATGGGTTGAAGACGGAGTCCATTGAAGTGCAAGGGTTACTTGTACAAATCCTAAGGGTGATTCCTAAATGGATGTAATAGAAGCGCCTTTAGTTTGTTCATATCCTAAACAATTTGTATGGTTGAATGCAAGCATTGCATTATTGCCTGGAAGGTGGTTTTAGCAATTCAAGTAGGAATTGCTTGATAGAAAAGGTAAAAGCATAACCTTACAAGCCTCATAACCCAGTAACGGCTAAAACAGGTGTGACGCCCCACCTCTATGCTCACACTAGCCAAGGATACTACAGAGTAATGCCGTCAACTAGTACGAAGAATAAGGCTGTTGAGGAGCGACCATCTGTGTAATTTCTTTATGCGAGTACCAATATGTCAGATACTACTACATGCATTTCGTTTCAACAGGAAATCCGACACATCAGTTACAAACTCAAAACTACTACACAGTGGCTATGTGATCTTCAGAAACAAATATAAAATAAGCGTAACATAAATTAGTCACGGATATTCATATCACAAAGGCGAAAATAGATATGAATAAAACACATAAAAGTTTTTATCAAGTAGTGTTCATATAAGTTCCACTACAACACAAAAGAATAGGTACAAGTGCTAGACAAAAGAATATGTATACATCAAGGAGTCACTATCTCGAATGTATAAAACAAAATTTACTAAGCTAAATAGTTAGCCAAAAGTCAGATGACGGACCCTAATAAGAAGTCAATCAGAAGCAACTGAAATACCTCGGTCTGACTCGAGTATTATTTAAGAAAAAAATGATAAACGGATCGGTCTAGCTACAACTATCATAAAAAAATGAGATAGGATAAGAGATATGACAAAAATGTATGATAACAATAATGCCATACTTTGACAAGTATACATTAAATAACAAACAAAAAATCATACAATATCTCAAGAATCTCAAACACCAAAAAGAATGTCATATTCTTTAACATATTCACCAACCCACAAATACTGATAAAACTTATCAATGTAAATCACAAAAAGTTGGTGAAACTCAAATTTTAGAAATCATCAATTAGAAATCCAAAAATCACAAAGGGGGAGGCCTATCGAAAGTAGGAGTATGAAAACTCACCAACACCAGTATCACAAACGGGACGCTATCCCATGATCGGTAACCATAGAGCCGGTGCAACGACGTAGTATAATAAGTATACACCCGAGAACCTGAAACTCAAATAACTTGGAACAATGACGTAGTACAACGGTACGCCTGATGAACCTGGTAAGCCGAAACAACAACGTAATACAACGGTACGTCCGATGAACTGAGCTCCATAAAAGAACATGGGTCATTATCCCATAAAAATGAGTCGAAACCCCAAAGAACGGTCAAAAGACCATGGGTTGTTAACCCATAAAAATGAGACGAAGCTCCATAAAATAGGGGTGTAGTCCCCCACGCGGACAAAGAGAGACGAAACCTCAACATAATGGGGTGCACTGCCCCAATTGGACAAAGAGACATTGCATATCACAAGTCTAAACCATAAAAATTATACCACTAATCAACAAAAAGTGTGAATTACACTAAGCTAGTAAATAAATGAGTTTAGGTTCATGTCCCATTACCACCGGCTTAACTCAAGTATTTACGAACAAATTGTAGATTTTCACTCAAAAATTGTCACAGGAGTTCAATCGAACAAGTCCAAGAATTAAACAACGAAGTAAATGCAAGCCTTTCATACCACTTGTTTTACTAAGCCATTTAATTAGATTTTTCATACGAGTGAGGAAAAATTTTGTATATACTAATAGATTGGAAAACGGTTTTCAAAACGAGCTTTGTATTAAAAGTAACATTGAAATCATTTTTGTGAAAGAGTTTGAATATTTACTAGTAGTATAGAAACCTTCGTATTTTAAAAGTGACAAATCATAGAAAACGATTGTAAAAACAATCGATCGCCAAAAATTCACATTCGATGACGTGAATCAAATCCATAAAAATCGATATCAAATCAATCAAATTGATATTCCCAAAAATCTAGAAAGAAGTCATCAAAGTCTATAATAAATGCATCGGCCAACCGGATAAACCAAAAATCGATATAAATGGAAACCTATCAAAAACAAGCAAGATGGCTGAAATTAGCAGCTCCAGACGTCTGGTGGTTCTCCCAGACGTCTGAGCTGAAAGACTAGAAATTTTATTCCAGATCGCACGGGCATCTTGGAAGTAAGCTCAGACGTCTGAGCTGTGTATCTAGAATTTTATTCCCGTAGCTCCAGACGTCTGGGCATACTAGCTGAAGCTCAGAGCAGAAATATGCTAGGCCAATGATGGCCAATTCATCTCAAAAGCGATCGAACGAGCATGATGTCTAAGGATTTATGCCAAGCGACAAACCAATCATGTTGGTTCTTCAATACACTCCAAACAACATGTCAAAACATCCAATGTAGGATTTTCATATATTTTGACTTCAAAATACCAAAAATTGAAAAATTCATCAAACCAATTCAAACCAAAAGCAATTGGACATGCAATAGATGTCAGAAATTCATACCTAACAACAATGAAGAGTATAAACATATATGTGAGTTCAAGAACTCATCTTTAATGTAACGACCCGCCTTTAATTCCATAGAAAGACGGATCATTAAGAAGAAAGAAAGGGATAAAAAGAGAAAAGAAAGGAAAGAAAGAAACAGACATCAGAATCTCACAGCGGACCGAATAAATTATATTATATCACATAAAAGTTTACATAGTATCATATACATCAGAGTTAAACAGCTAATACAACACAAACTAGATAGTTATAAACATCTTTCTTGCAATAACAATTCAAGTACATCAGAGAAAACAGATACAACTCAAACACAGCGGAACCACTATATATATCTACACACTGAAGCCTCCTGCTCCATTTTCTCCTCCAGAAACTCGTCAAAGCAATCCTGAATCACATGACTACTCATACATAATATGAGTACCCAAGAGTTTAATAAAATAGAAAATAAACACTCGGGTCAGACATGGGTCTGGTGTGAGTAAACGGGTTTAAAAGTTGCTTAACTTTGAAAATCCTTTGAAAACAAAAGGTATCACGTAAGACTTCCCACACATAAACATGGAAAAGTTTTTACCTTACGCTAACCAAAACATTTGATAGGAAATCCAGTGATATTACAATAGTGTCTAGGGTTTTCAAAATAAAATACAGAAATAGCTGCAATGCTTACATCTCACGTTCCAACATAGTTGGGCACAATCAAAAACATACAGGCACTTATTGAATTATGGATTCCATCAATAGTCGGGCTACTGGGGTACCGCCCGTCACAGTACGTGGCCTAGATCACCGTACCGAGGAGTACGCCCGCTCCCCTGCAACATAAAGCCGGAACCATTCCTTACTAAACAGTCCCAAATAAGACCACCCCGCAGATTGGCCGTCGCCAACTGCCACACAGCCGAATATAAAGGGACCTCTAGACAGGGGTAAATCTTGCTCTCTAGTAGGGGCTACCCACGAAGCCTTGCTGCACCTCCCCTGTTTTAGCCATTCCCGGTTGATGAGGCTTGAGGCTACGATTACCTTTATAGGACATATCAATCTTAGAATGCTCATCGTCCACCCGACGATGTTCTGAAAGCATTCAATCCATACAAGTTTGTTCTGGGTTCGAACGAAACGGAAGGCACTATCTCGTTGCACTCATTTTGGAATCACCCTCAGAGTCAACGACCATAGCCCTTGCACTCTAAATCACCATCTCGAACCTATAAACATTATTCCGTCAAAATCATTATGGAATCACCCACAGAGTTATACTAACGTATAGTTCTTACACCTCGACTTCACTTGCTCCACTTGGATTAACGACCTAACGTTTAATTTGGAATCGATGTGGTTTTCGAATATCCAAATATGGAAACCCGATCCCGGTCTCACCGAAACCAAACGCCATTTTAATGTCCAAGTTGTACTTAAGGGTTTTAAACAATTAACTCATTTCATTATTATCTATTTCACGCAGATAGATAAATTAGATATCATAATAGATAATCACATTCTCATCATAAACAGATAATCTGTATCATCATCACAAACAGATAATCATCACAACCAGATAATCCGTCACAAACCATCATACTTTAACCAAGCATCCATATCATACAGATATAACTCAAGTCATTACTGAGATCACAACTATTCAATCAGTAACATTCATAAGCAATGATTTATTAACCATCAATTACAATTAATTCAAAATGAATTAAATTAATTACTTCCATCTCTAATTAATTTAAATTAAATTAAATTAATTACCACATTTAAATCCTGCTTAATATCCATTAATTAATTAACCCAGTTAATTAATTACTCACTAAGAATTCAACTTGACTAAACACCTTGATTAATTATTTACTAATTACAATAAGTAATGACTCTTTAATTAATTTTCACAAATTAATTAACCTTATTCATAAGTAATTAACATTTAATTACTTCGTTTATTAATTAACTATAATTAATTATATTTATCCTTAATTAATTACAATTAATTAATCACTTAATTAATTAATTTTTACTTAATTAAACAATCATTAATTATATTAATTAATGATCTCTAATCTATATTTAAATTAATTACTTTATTTAAAATTAATTACACTTAGTAAGTAATCTAATTATTAATCACCTTGATTAATATATCAATTAAGTAATTAACTATTTTTAATTACTCATTAACAAATTAATTATCCAATAATTAATCATCTTTATTAATTAATCCTTGATTAATTACAAAAGTAATTATCCAAATTACTTAATTAAAATAAATCACCTTTCACTAATTACATTCTAGTAATTATCATTATTACTTTTCTAAGTAATCCTGCTCCATTAATTACATTTAGTAATTACTCTCATAAAATCATCAAATGATTTACTTAAATTAATTAAACAAAATTAATTAACTTAAATAAATTATATTATCAAAATTAATTACAATAAGCAATTAATCTCTTAATTACTTTTATCAAGTAATTATGCTTAACAAATTACAATTGATTATATTTAATTAATAAATCTAGTTAATTATCAAAGTTAATTATATTAATTAATTACTTAATTATCCTTAGGTAATTATTTTTATTAATTAACAACATTTTCATTAATTACTTACTTGAGGAATTTATCTTAGATTAATTATTCATTAATCATTTCTAATTATAAATTAATTCAAGTCATTATTTAAAATCAAATAAATAAGTAAATTCTTAATTATCCTAATTATTTTCAAAATAATTCATTTACTTATTAGTGACTTTATTTAACATTCAAAAATGTATTTTTAACAATACCTTTCTAAATTAAATTCAAATTCTTTTTAAAATTTAAAGATTTCAAAATGTTTAACCATTTAATCAATATCCAAAATTTAAATAAACTTATAATCCTTAAAATAAAATAAATGTTAAAGAACATTCATTACTTAAATATAAAAGAAAGGTTTAAAACAAAATTACTTAATTAAAGAAATCAAGCTTTGAAAATAAATTGATTATTTTAACTTTCAAATTTAAATTAAACACTTCATATCTTTAATTCAAATATTAAAGGAAATAAATTCTTTCAAGTTTAAACCTTATTTGAAATCAAATTCATTTTTAAATCTTCTTTCTAAAACATTTTAAAACTTGTTCAATCTTTCAAATTTACAAAAAAATAAATTTGAATTAAATCTGGTTTCAAAATAAACCTGAAAACTAAATTTAGTTTTGATTTCAAAACTAAATTTAGACCTTGCCTAAATTTAAATTCTTCATTTTTAAAAACTTTGAATTTAAAAGTATACTTGAATTCAAATCTTAAACCTTGCATTTAGAACCCTGTTATCAATCCTGCTTTTAAAATTCAAATTTCATTTAAATTTGAGAAACTGAAAACTATCAGGTTTTAAACCTGTAACTTCACTAACCCGAGAAACCACCATATCTACTTCGAGCTCCCAACCCAGCTGCTTCGAGACAGAATCACGAAAAACTGAGACCATCTACGAGTCAATTACCCTGCACAACCCCCAAAGGTTCAACAGACTTCAAACATGTACGGTGCATATGCACCGTCACCTTGGCGAACTCCAGCCACTCTAACCCACTTCTACAAGTCGCCGACCATCTCCTCACACGATCACGACCATCCAAACCCCCATATCAGCTTGAAATCAATATAGAGAAATCAACTGCAACCTGGAAACCTAAATGCACCGTATACCCCAAACTTGTCAACGCCGAGGAAACCCACATCCGACCACCATCGTTAATGCTACATTGGCTATCTCTTCTTCCACGACTCCTCTACAACTTCCCAAAAACTGATAACACTCGGTACATAACAGAAAAATCAAGAAGCTACTAAAACCCCAACCACTCCAAACTAGGGCTAGAACCTGGAAATCACAATTACCATCTCCCCCCCTCTCTGATCACCAATTGCCTAATTTTCCTCCATTTCCCAATCAATCTTCCACCTCAAGGAAGAATAACAACTTCCAAAATCCACTAGAAAATCAAACAAACCCAAAAAACCCCAGTTCTGTTTAAAACAGAAATGCTAACTCCATAGTCATTTTAAAAATGTGAAATTTGTTTTATAATTACTAATTTCTAACATACATTCCTGTTATAAACCTGTTTAAATAATTAATGATGTTTGATATTCTTGTTTATTGAAAATGTTTACTGTAGTATTTGTTTCAGAGGTAACATATTTCTCAATATAACTAAATTATGATTTAAGAACATAATTTATTACTAAACAACATTATTTGTTTACACATATTAATTTCTAACAGAAATCAAACAAGTTGATAAAGATTTTCTATTAAAGAATACTTAATTTACAAACTAATTAGATATGCAGATACAGGAAATCAATAACATATAAACATATTCATATATGTACACACAGAACAGTCATTAATATGAAATGATCACAACATACTTATTTCTTCCATTACATATGCACAGATATCTTAAGTTTTTTTTTAAATAGAAAACAGAACAGTTTTGTCTAAACAGATTTTGATTTCTGTGAATTATAGCCTGAGTTCTGTAAATTATGTTTAGCTTTGATTTTAAAAGGAAAATCTGTTTTTAAAAATAAAGAAGCTAACTCACCTTATTATGAAGGAGCAGAAAACCATTCCAAATGCATTCATATCTTGAAACTGCAAATTGAACTTGCATGTTGAATTTCCTAGAACCTGATTACTAGTTGAAGTTGCTTTTACTTGATGATGTAAATTGTTTGAACTTGCACGCAGACCCTTATCTTCATTGCTCAGATTTTAAATTGAACTTCATATTGATATTGTAACTTTGCTTCAGATATGCAGATTTGGGTTTTGCCTATTTGATTTTGCAGATTTATAAACATGCACTGTGTGGGTTTTGCAGATATGAATTTGGGTTGTAGATTTGGGTTTTGAATTTGCAGATTTTAGATGGTTTTGGTTTTGCAGAATTTTGATTGAATTTTTTTTTAATTTGGGTTTTGAAATTTCTTTTAAATCTGATTTTTAGATTTCAATTGAAGATAATGTTTTAACAAAATGCATTGTAACATTTCTTATCTAAAAGAATAAATTTCAAAAATATACAAACATTGCCACTTGTTGTATTAAGTTTGTAATGTGATTACAAGTGTCTACTTTATGTATTAAAAAATTAACACATATATACAATAGTATAAAAGATAGATTTCTTTATTTATAAATGTATTTAAATCTATCTAAAACCATTTCTAACTTAATTTAGCATGTTTTAAATGTTTATTAACATTAGCCTTTAAAATGATTACATGTTTACTTCTTTTATAAAATTACACACAATTTTAAATGTTTATTTGAATGTTTTCAAAATAATAATTTTTTTTCAAAACTACTTTTCAAAAGAGAAAATTCTAAAAAGAAGAGAAATGGTAAATTCAATTTTATTCAAAAGTTTTCAAATCAAAATATTATACTTTATTATAAATAAACTAAATCTTATTTCAAAAGAAAAACAGTTCTTAAAATAAAACAAAATAAACTTTTGTTATAAAATACAATTTTAAACTATTTTATTTTTAAACAAACTATTATATATTTATAAACAAAATAAATATTTACTTATATTTCTATGAAAATATAAGATAGACTTTTAAAACAAACTTTTAAAAAGTTTTCAATACTAATTTAAATCAATTTAATCAATTCATAAATTATACATCTTATATATAAAATAAATTGGAAAATATTCTTTATTAAATTAAAATTAAAATCAAAACTCCTATTTACGATGTGTACACATATATACATTATAAATAAAATATCCTTAAATCATCTTAGAAAGATAATTTTATTACTTAAATATTTTTAACATTTGAAAACAATAAGATTCTCAATTTAAATTATCATTATTATAAATTTTGAAAAGAATATCATTTGACAAATTAAACAATTATTAATTTTCAAAAGATAAATTCTGTTTGAATTAAATTATTAATTCAACATTTCACATTTTAAAATAATTATAAATGAAATTATTAAATAAGTATTGCCCAAATTTTCGAGACATCACATTTAAACCAAATCACAACAAATGAGAAGCTCTAAAACAAAGAAAAGATAAACCACTCCTCAACTTCAACTATAGAAGCTCCAATCTATGATCGGCATGGCCTTCCATAAAGTGCCTCGAAAGATGCCATACCAATACTAGACTGGAAGCTATTATTATAGGAAAACTCAACAAGAGAAATATGATCTTTCCAACTTCCACCAAAATCAAGAACACATGCACGAAGAAGATCTTCAAGAGTTTGAATCACACACTCGGTTTATCCATTGGACTGAGGATGATAAGTGGTGCTAAAATTAAGCTTCGTTCCCAAAGTTTTTTGAAGACTCTTCCAAAATCAACTAGTAAATAATGGATCACGATCATTAACAATAGAAGTAGGAACTCTATGCAATTTAACAATCTCTTTAATGTATAGTTTGGCCAAAAGAGGTAGGGTCCGGTTAGACCGAACGGGAATAAAATGGATGGATTTTGTAAGTCTATCAACAATCATCCATAAATTGTCATGATTCGAACGAGAACGGGGGAAGGCCGTCAATAAAGTCCGTGGAGACTTGATCCCACTTTCAAATAGGAATGTCTAAAGGTTGCAATAACCCACCGGGCCTATGTTGCTCGGCTTTAATGAGTTGGCAAGTCATGCAACGCTTAATGAAGTTAGCAATATCATATTTCATTCCATCCCAATAATAAAGTCGGTTCATATCTACGTACATTTTACTATTACCGGGATGAATAGTAAATTTAGAATGATGAGAATCTTCAAAGATGTCTTTACGAAGATACAAATATTTGGCACGATAAGTCTACCAAATTTTCGAATGCCACCACGAGTATTGATTTCAAAGTCCTTCAAACCATCAACATTACTATCCCGATAACCTTGGCTAAGATGAGCCAATTTAGGATCATGCTTTTGAGCATCAAGAATACAGTCTAAAATAGATGGGCGAGCCTCAAAGCTACATAAAACAAGAGATAAACATGAATCAGATTTGCAATCTCGAATCTCACAAGTAGACAAAGTTTCGAGATCATTCCACTCGGATATCATCACGGAAACAACCGCTTGTTGTTTACGGCTAAGGGCATCGACAACATGATTTCCTTTTCCAGGAGTATAAAGAATATCAAGATCATAAGATGCTAGGAACTTGAGCCAACGTTGTTGACGTAAATTCCTTTTGAGAAAATAAATACTTCAAAGATTTATGATCGGTGTAGAGAACAAATTTCTCTCCCAGAAGATAATGACGCCAAATCCTAAGGGCGAAAACAATAGCCGCGGGCTCTAAATCATGAGTGCCATATTTAGTCTCGGCAGGCTTTAATTTCCTAGAAGCATACGCAATAACACATTCTCTTTGCATGAGGATGGCTCACAAAACAACACGACTAGCATCGGTATAAGCAATAAAGTCTTGGTTCCCTTCGGGCATCACAAGAATAGGAGCATCGGAAAGGAGTTCTTTTAATTTCTGAAAAGAAGCTTCACATTTGTCAAACCAAATGTACTTAACTCCCTTCTTTGTCAAACTAATAAGAGGCACGAAGACTTTAGAAAAGTCTTTTATGAACCGATGGTAATAGCCCGCCAATCCAAGAAAACTATGAATTTCCATCACACTTTCCAGCCTCTTTCAATTTTGAATCGCTTCAATCTTTGAAGGATCCACGTAAATTCCGGATTTAGAAATAATATGTCCGAGAAATTTCACACGAGATTGCCAAAAGTGGCACTTAGAAAATTGTGCTTTCAATTGATTACTCCCAAGAGTATCCAACACAATCCGAAGATTTTTTTCATGCTCTTCCTCGGTTTTAGACTAAACAACAATATCATCTGTAAAGATGAGAACAAATCGATCAAGGAAGTCTTTGAAAACTAGAGTCATAAGATCAACGAAATAAGCTGGAGCATTCGTTAAACCAAACGGCATAATAAGCCATTCATAAGATCCATAACGAGTACGTAACGAAGTCAAAGGAATGTTAACCTCTGCAATATGAAGCTAATGAAAACCGGTTGCTAAGTCTAATTGTGAAAAGACTCCAGCACCGCTAAGTTAATTAAATTGATCATCAATCCGAGGTAAGGGGTATTTATTCTTGATGGTGAGATCATTAAGCTTGCGGTACTCAACACAAAGTCTAAGTGTACCACTGACTTTCTTCACAAAAATAGCTGAAGCCCCCACGGAGAGAAACTAGAATGAATAAATTGCTTCTTTTCCAATTCGGATAATTGTTTACGCATCTCCTCATTTTCCTTATTTGACATACGATAAGGAGGACGAGTGATAGGTAGAGCTTTAGGGATTAGATTAATTCTAAACTTGATTGCTTGCTTAGGTGGTAATCCTAAAACGGGCTCAAATATGTTGGGAAATTCATGGACAACATGAATGGGGGAAATGATGTCTTCCTCACCATCATTATCGTCATCATAGGGATTTAGAGAATATAAGGATGCCACCGAATTGGGATTTGAATCTTTAAGAACAATAGAAATTTGCTTAACAGATTGAGGATGTCGAAGATACATAGTCCTCTCGGGACAGAGGATGTGGGCTTCATAACGGTTAAGCCAATCCACTTCCAAAATCATTCCTAAGCCTAAGTAGCGCATAACATGCAAATCGGCTCAGAAAGAAAAATCACATAAAATAATATTGACATCTCTACAAAGCAAATTGAGTGTTGCGGTTCGACCAACCAGATATGCAATTCTCAAAGAAGCCATCAAGCACATAACATTAAAGACAAAGTATCAACAAGTTCTTTTGATATAAAAGAGTGAGATGCATCCGTATATAAAAGAACTTGAATAGGATGATCACGAAACATAATAATGCCATCAAAGATAGAATGAGAAATACATTGACCAAGAGAAGTGTTATAAGGTGCTTGCACAACATTTAGTTTTCCCTCCTTCTTGCCTTGAAGTTTGGGACACGAAGATAAAAGATGACCCGAACTTTTGCAATAACGGCAATAAAGAGGTTTCAGGCACTTATTTGCATAATGGTTCTTAGCACCATAATTGTAGCATTCTCACAGATTAGGGGTAGGAGTCTTTGCTACCGAAGTTGCTTGCTTCCCTTTCTTGTTGGAATTGGGGCCTTTGAACTTAATAGGTCTCTTCTTGTTGATATTGAAGTTCTATTTGGCATCCGCAACATCAACATCACTCTCTTTATCGGCCTCTTCAAGTCGAAGATCGATATCAACAAGCTGATCAAAAGAAACTTCTAATTTTAGAAGTAATGGATTTTTGAGGTTCTTATTCAACCCATAAATAAACCTTTGATTTTTCTTCAATGGGGTATTAATATACTCAACCTCATATTTAGAAAGAGATTCAAATGATGCGACGTAATCCATCATAGAAGATTCACCTTGAACAAGGTCAATAAAGCGTCGAACTAAAGTTACTATTTCAGCTTCCTGCAAAAACTTCAACTCGAACCTTTCTCGAAATTTCTCCCAAGATTCGCTTCAATAATTTCCGAAATCAAAGGCTCATACCAATCTAATGCTCTTTCTCGGAGCGTGCTCGAAGCCACTTGGACTCGATGTAGATCAACAAGATTCATGCGAGAAAAGATACGATCGCGTGATCTAAGCCAATCTTGGACTTCTATAACGTTTTCGGAACCCTTAAATGGCTTTCCATCCAAATTGGTATAGTCACAGCATAAGCGTGCAAACCCGGATTTGGGATGAGTAGGCTCTGGAATAGGTCCGATAGTTTGAGCATTCTTTGTAAGATCTAAAAGCTGCTGGGCAGACATAAATACTCCATCCTGAGGAGTAGCACTGGATTGACCGGCACTGGGACGGCCAGGTCTAACCATTTCTCTTCTTTAAGAAAGGAAGAAAGAAGAGGAAAAAGTTTATTCTCAAAATGAATATCAAACAATCGTGATTGATTAAACAAGGCATCATAAAAGAAAATAGGATAGAACGGGTCCTAAGACTCGGATAAATCCTTAGGCACGATTCCTAAGAAAGACTTAGGACAATGATCCTTGCTAAATTATCCTATATTATTTCGAAGTTAGGCTTTGATACCAAGCTATGACGCCCCACCTCTATACTCACACTAGCCAAGGACACGACGGAGTAATTCCGTCAACTAGTATGAAAAATAAGGCTGTTGAGGAGCGGCCATCTATGTAATTGCTTTGTGCGAGTACCGATATGTCAGATAGTACCACATGCATTTTGTTTCAATAGGAAATCAGACACATCATATACAAACTCAAAACAAC
Source organism: Allium cepa (assembly GCA_030765085.1). Taxonomy (NCBI): domain Eukaryota; kingdom Viridiplantae; phylum Streptophyta; class Magnoliopsida; order Asparagales; family Amaryllidaceae; genus Allium; species Allium cepa. Next base: position 474,928,804 of record CM060929.1, read on the forward strand.
TACACAGTGGCTATGCGATCTTCGAAAACAAATATAAAATAAGCATAACATAAATCAGCCAAAGATATTCATATCACAAAGGTGGAAACAGATACGAATAAAACACATAAAAGTGTTTATCAAGTAGTGGTCATATAAGTTCCACTACAACAAAAAAGAATAGGTACAAGTGCTAGAGAAAATAATATGTATACATCAAGGAGTCTCTATCTCGAATGTATAAAATAAAAACTACTACGCTAAGTAGTTAGCCAAAAGTCAGATGACGGACCCTGATAAGAAGTCAAGCAGAAGCACCTGAAATACCTCGGTCTGACCCGAGTATTATTTAAGAAGAAAATAATAAACGGATCAGTATAACTATAAATATTATAAAAAAATTAGATAGGATAAGAGATATGACAAAAACGTATGATAACAATAATGCCATACTATGACAGGTATACATTATATAACAAACAAAAATTCATACAATATCTCAAGAATCTCAAACACCAAAAAGAATGTCATATTGTTTAATGTATTCACCAAAACATAAATATTGATGAAACTTATCAATGTAAATCACAAAAAATTGATGAAGCACAAATTCTAGAAATCATCAATCAGAAATGCAGAAATCACAAAGGAGGAGGCCTATCAAAAATGGGAGTATGAAAACACACCAACACGTGTATCATATTTGGAATGCTATCCCATGGTCGCTAACCATAGAGCCGGTGCAAAGACGTAGTACAATAACGGTACGCTCGAGGAACCTGAAACTCAAATAATTTAGAACAACGATATAGTAGAACGGTATGCCCGATAAATATGATAAGTCGGAACAACAGCAAAGTACAACAGTACGTCCGATGAAACGAATTCCATAAAAGAACATGGGTCGCTAGCCCAATAAAACGAGTCAACACTCCAAAGAACGGCCAGAAGACCATGGGTTGTTAACCTATAAAAATGAGACGAAGCTCCATAAAATAGGGGTATAATCCCTCACGTGGATAGAGAGAGATGAAGCTCAACATAACGGGGTACAGTACCCCACGTGGACTAAGGGACATCACATATCACTAGTCTAAACCATAAAAATGATCACTATTGATCAATAAAAAGTGTGAATTACACTAAGCTAGTAAATTAATGAGTATAGCTTCATGTCCCATAACCACTGGCTTAATTTAAGTATTTACGAATAAATTTTAGATTTTCACTCGAAAATTGTCTCGGGAGTTCAATCGAACAAATTCAAGAATTAACCGACGAAGTAAACGAAAGTGTTTCATACCACTTATTTTACTAAGCCATTTAATTAGATTTCTCATACGAGTGAGGTAAAGTTTTGTATATACCAGTAGATTGGAAAACGGTTTTCAAAATGAGCTTTGTATTAAAAGTAACATTGAAATCATTTTTGTGAAAGAGTTTGAATGTTTACTACTACTATAGAAACCTTTGTTTTTTAGAGGTGACAATCATTGAAAACGATTGTTAAAACAATCGATCATCAAAAATTCACTTTCGATGACGTGAATCAAATCCATAAAATCGATATCAAATCCATCAATTGGATATTCCCAAAAATCCAGAAAGAAGTCATCGAAATCGTTAATAAATGACGTCGACCAACCAGATCAACCAAAAACTGATATAAATGGAAACCCATCAAAGACAAGCAAGATGGCTAAAATTAGCAGCTTCAGATGTCTGGTGGTTCTCCCAGACGTCTGAGCTTAAAGACTGGAAATTTTATTCCAGATCGCCCAGACGTTTGGGAAGTAAGCTCAGATGTCTGAGCTGTGTATCTGGAATTTTATTCCCATAGCTCCATACATCTGGCATACTACCAAATGCCTGAGCTGAAGCTCAAAGGAGAAATCTGCTAGGCCAGTGATGGCCAATTCATCTCAAAAGAGATTGAACGAGCACGATGGCTAAGGATTTATGCCTACCGACAACCAACTATATAGGCGCTTCAATACATTCCAAACAACATGTCAAAACATCCAATGTAGGATTTTCATAGATTTTGACTTCAAAATACCAAAAATTGGAAACTTCATCAAACTTATTCAAACCAATTCAAACCAAATGTAATTGGTTATGCAATAGATGTTGGGAATTCATACCCAACAGCAATGAAGACTATAGACATAGATGTGAGTTCAAGAACTCACCTTTAAACCAAATCTCAACAAATGAGAAGCTCTAAAACAAAGGAAAGATCAACCACTATTCAACTTCAACTTTAGAAGCTCCAATCTATGATCATAGATAAATATTTCCTAAATTAGATTATAGGAAATTTTTGAAAATTGGAGAGGAATTGTGATGGAGAAGATGAAGAGGATGCTTACCTAAGCTTCTCTTTGATTTATAACTTGAAGTTCAATTTCCTAAGAGAATTAGAGATTAGGAATTTCTAATCTCTTTACTTTCCCCCCTTTTTCCTAGGGCTTGAGAGTGTTAGAAAATGCAGAACGAAATGAATGAAAATGAGGGGAGTTAGGGTATTTGATAGAGAAGTTGGGTTAGTAGGCTGAAACCCAAACCCAAAGCCCAATAACAAATAGAAAAATTCAAATAAACCCCAAACATATCGATGTTTATACTTAAAAAGATCACAAATTCCATTTTGAACTCAATGAAAATGGTCTCAAGTCCTAATTCGATTGTCTACAGAAAGTAGCATTTCAGACTTTAATTCCGACCAACGATGCTATATTTAAATAAATCATTTAAATATACAATCGTAAAATATGCAGGTTGTTACAACAAGAGTTCCAGTAGAGCTATTTGGTTAGCTACCATTAAGAGTGGTCATTCCTCGATCTAGGTGGGATTTCAGATTTGGTAGACGTGCGGGGGGACCGTGGGGCAATGTTTGCAACCCGATGCCCGAGGTATGATGTAATTTGATTTTTCATTTTAAAGGGGCCGGTCAGCATTGTTTTGGCGAAGTCCATGTGTGTCCCTAGGGTGCACTTTATCTAGAGTTGTACTGTACGAAAGGTAGTCCCTTACCTTGTCATGTTGGAAATCCAATCTCCAATACGTGCCTTTACGGACTTAATTGTATACCTATTATGTTGCAATGTAACCATTTTGCCTATGATTCATATTTATTTTAAAACCTAGACATTATTATAATATCACAAGATTTTATATAAAATGGTTTGGTTATCGTAAGGTAAAAACCCATCCGTGTTTATATGCGGCATGGTCTTACGAAATACCTTTATTTTGGAAGGTTTTTATAACATAAAAAAATCCATTTGATCTGTGTTTCTCACATTGGTTTACCATATTGATCCAGGCGTTATTTTCTTATAACGTTCGAGTCTACCCAAGCATATTTTCCAAATTTAGCTGGACGCTTTGGAGCTTTAGGAGATGAGCTGGATACCTCTAAGACGTATTCAAGTATTTTATCTTCCGCTGTTTTTTCTTGTTGTATTTATCAGCATTTGTAAGGACAAGTTGTTATAATTTTCCAAGCCGATGATTGGTTAGTACTCTGATTGATGTATGTATATAAAATTTCTCCTTTTGTAAAGATCATTGGTATATTACATTACTCGTTATGTTGTGAGATCATGTTCTGTCTTTTCTTTTCTTTAACCCCAATAATATTTCTTTCTAGCACTCAAATGCTCGACATGTGAATACCACATATGTACTAGTGTTGACTTTTGAAAGTCGAAAAGGCAGGTGTTACACTGAGCATACCTCCAAATGTAAAAGGTAACTAGGTTCCAACCTAATCAGTTATGTATGGATGCAAAAATTAACTGAATGCCAACCTAACTGAGTACATATAGAAACAAAAGCTAACCGAACGTCAAATCTAATCAAGTATGTATGGATACAAAAGCTAACCAAATGCCATACCCAATCAGATATGTATAGATACAAAATCAAACCAGATGTTAAACTTAATCGGGTACATTAGAAATCAATCTATAACCGAGATATACAATTTAACCGACATACCAAAAAATGTAAAATTTAATCGAATGCCTAACCTAATTGGGTATGTATGGATGCAAAAGTTTACCGAATGTCAAACGTAATCAAGTACATAAGGAAACAAAAGTGGTCGGATATCAAATCTAATTGGGTATGTATGGATACAAAAGCTAATGGAATGCTAAACCTAATTAGATATGTGTGGATAAAAGAGCTAACCGAATGTCAATCCCAATCGAGTATATTCGAATACAAAATCAAACCAGATGCCAAATCTAATTAGGTACATACCGAATCTAACTTGTAACCAAGATATATTGTTTAATCGAGCATATAAAGTGTAAAAATTAACCGGATTCCCAACCTAATAGGGGCATGCATGGATTCAAAAGCTAACCAAATGCCAAATCTAAATGGGCACATATGATACAAAAAATAATCGAATGCCAAATCTAATCGAGTGTGTAAGGATACAAAAGCAAACCGAATGCCAAACCTAATGGGGGTATGTATGGATACAAAAGAAAACCGAATGCTAAACCTAATTGAATATATATAGAAACCAATCTATAACCGAAATGTATTACTTAACCAGGCATGCCACTGAATGAAAAAGCTAACCGGATACCAAACCCAGTCGAATATGTGTGGATGTAAAAGTTAGTAGAATGCCAAATCTAATAGGGCATGTATGGGTTCAAAAGCAAACCGAATGCCAAACCTAATCAGGTATATATCAATACCAAATCAAACCGTATGCTACCTAATCATGTACATATAGAAACCATTTCATAACTTAGATATATTGTTTAACCGAGTAGACCACTGAATGTAAAAGTTAACCGGATGCCCAACCTAATCGAGTATGTATGGATGCAAAAGTTAATCAAATGTCAAACCTAATCGAGTACTTATGGAAACGAAAACTAACCGAATGTAAACCTAATCGGGTATATATGTATACAAAAGCTAACCAAACGTCAAACCTAATTGGGTATGTATGGAAACAAAAGCTTACTCGAGGACAAACCTAATCGGGTATGTATGGATACAAAATCAAATCAGAGCCAAACCTAATCGGGTATATATAGAAACCAATCTATAACCGAGATATATTTTTTAACCAGGCATACGACCATATAATCAAATCCTAACAAATTTAATCATAAAAGTAAAATATAACGGATCTAATCATGTATACAAAATGAAAATAGTTAAGAAATATAATCATGAAAGCAAAAAAAATATTAGCATGGCAAACACTAACCCTGAAAAATATTTGTTTGATAAATATTTGACTAGTGCGCAATGTAGTAAGGATATTATGAATGCTAAATTTAACAAGATACAAAACATAATTAGATATATATGGATGCAAAAGATAACCAATACACGTCCCGATTGAGTACAAATACAAAACTATTTATAACCAATTAGAACAATGACTAATCAAACTTATCTTAAAAAACAACAACAAAAGACATAAACACAAACACACACACACTTATACACACACATGCATAACATATATATAACATGCAAACATAAACTACCGACTATATCACTAGCAAATATTTGCTTGATAAATATTACCTTGCAAATATTTGCAAGGAAAATATTTATCAGTTCTGTAATTATCAGAGTATTATTTTCCAAACAAACTAAATTACACTACTAACCAAACAAATAAGTAAAATAATGAAATAAAACCATTTAATTAAACAAAACAATACATGAAATTACATTAATAGTCCTCGGAATAAAAACCCAATAATGCATAAAAATACACTTGATTTCTTAACAAACGAGATCTTTGTTATGAACTAATTTCTTACACAAACTACACCTTTTGTACTTATGCACCTCACAACTGACATAATCCATCTATAGGAAGGAGGCCTTCCTGCATCACATCTTCTCTTAGGAAGGTGAACTTCAACATTTTCAAGTAAAACGTTCCATTTGAAAATTAACATGTGGATGAATCAGATGAGAATAAGATGCTCGAAAAAAGAACACTTTGAAATAGTCCTTAATATAAGAAAAACACATCCAAATTAAAAGCAGGAATGCATCTAATAGCATGAGCGCATGAAAACTCATTAATGTATCATTAGTTACAACTACATCGTCGAGCACTCAAGTCTACACGATAAGATTGAGTTGATTGAACTTCATAAACATCAACAGTAGATCTAGTAACTTTCCATTAAATACCATCAACGTATAAATATCTTAAATGTTTCTCCATAATAGAGCACAAATAACTATTCAAACTTTTACTTAAGTCACGTCTATCTGGCGTAAGTTTCATGAGCTTCAAACGAATTCTATCTAAATATGGAGTGATAGGTAAATATGTTTACCTTAATATTTGTCGATTAAAACTTTTAGAAAAATTAGAACTCATTTTCCCATATCAATTGCCAATAAAAAAATCATTAGCAAACTTTTCAAAAGACAAACCATGCAAAAAAAATTCTGCTTTAACACCACAAGCAGTTTTAAATTCAAACAAAGCTTGATTAAATACATCTACTATAACAGCATTAACAACTCGATAAAACAACGAAATAATCTTTTCTTTATACCTTGAGGATGCCTTTTAGTTAAAAAAAACTCTTTGAATTGTTCTTTTAAGGATATTTATGAGAACCATGAGCTGAACTTGAAAACTTTGAAGAATAGCAAGCAAAAGACCTGGATGCCAATCAGATACAAAGGTGAAATAATGATCATCATCAAATAACATTTCCCTGAGTTTTGTTAAAAACCAATACCAATTAGGTTCATCTTCAGTAGATACAATGCCAAAAGCCCGCGGCAAAAATCCTAAAATAAATAAAAATATGTCTGTCACATAATCAAAATAAAAATAATGCATAAAATATAAAAATTGCAACATCAAAGTTATGTCAAATATTTGCCATAAGAATATGGAAAATATTTGGCATTGAAATATTTAACAACCTAAATCATCCAATATAACAAAGAAATTAAACCATTTAAAAAAAGTTTGCCAAGTAAATAAAAAAGCATTTATAATACTAATTTAACAAATAAAACAGCAAAATAATCAAACGAAATGAATAAACTAAAACTGCATAGGTATGTCAAATATTTGCCATAAAAATATGGAAAATATTTGACATGCAAATATTTCACTAAATGAAATACAAATCAATTATATTATAATTTTCAAAATTAAATCGTACCTTGATTACCATTCCTAGCCGTAGCAGACATAATACAACCTTGTTCTTCACCTCTCATAAAAGTCCAACCTTGTCCTTCACCTCTCATATATGCCCCATCCAGAAAAATCAAAGGACGACAACAATCAAATCCATATTTGCATGCTTCAATACTCGTTAAGAACCCTCTCAAATTCACGACTAATGGAATCACCTTGAAGTTCAATAGTACTATCAAGCTTACACACAGTCCACTATGACAAAAAGACCTTTTCATATCAATTAAAAGCCGCTATTAAAGCCTTCTATAGTGTTTCTTTAAAAATCATAGATCAACAAGTTGTAATAAGTCTGATAGATACAATAGAGTTTCAAAAATGTGATGGAAAACGGACTTTTAACAGCGTTTTTGTTGCCATCTTAGACTAGATGTATTAGTACAACTACTTTTCTATAGCATTTCAAAGCTTAATATAGAACTTTAACGTAGAGTTATGTTTTATGATACTAACAATTACGACATCATTTAATTGTTACAATATGTTGACATGCCATGTTATTATAAAAATGCTCTGGAAATATTATGTCAATCTTTTATTACACACTAAAACGCTATAGAAAATTCATTACTATCTATTTCAGCATTGTTTTTTGCTATGAAAACTGTATAATCCTTGCAAAATATTTTATATGGCACTAGCATAATGCTATAGTATATGAAAGCTGTAATAAATTTTCTTTTCGTAGCATAGTTAAAATGCTATAAAAAATTCCATTGCGTTTTTTTATTTCCATATGCGTTCAAGCCAACAATTTTCAGTTCTACTAAACTTATTTCAACTAATATATTATAACAATTCAAAAAACCACACTTATCATTTTGTAATGTATGCAATCAAATGGATTCATAAACCAAATCACAATATATATATATATATATATATATATATATATCCATAATATTTCATACACAAAGTATTAAGCATATAAATATTTGTGACCAAAAGTAACAATACATACAACTGTAGCTAACCAAAATGATACATACTAAAATCAAAGACGTACGAAAGTCGATAGACAATAAATTAATGCATACCTAGCAAGCTTTCCTTATGCAAGCTTTCTTGTATAGGCTTGCTGGAACAAACTTGCTTGGAAGGTACTTATCCTCAAACTTTCCTGGGAGGTACTTCTTCGATATTTGAAGATATCATATACCTGTTTTCAATGATTAAATACAGCCGTATAGCCAGTACATTAGTGAGCAACAAGCAGATAAACATTGTAAAAAATAGACTCGGTAACGTGTGTGTATGTTGATTGCTATGTGAAGAAAAAAGGAACCATGACCAAATATGACGCCTATATAACATGTTTATGTTGATGAAACTATACATACATTCTATACATACATACAGCCATATAGCATTGTTAGCAATTATAACTATACATACATACATTTTTGTGTATGTGTGTGCGTGTGAAACTTAATTATATAAATTTTTAATTAATTTATATGGAACTTAATTAATTTATATGAAACTTGATTAACTTAGTTAATTTTTATAAAATCAAACTGATTTATATAAACTAAATTAATCATATGAAAACGATATCAATGCCATATGGAATTTTTGGAAATGGCTGTAAATTTTGTTGAAAATACTTTATTCAACAATTGCACGTACATTGTTTGAAACTTACTAATTTTTATAAAATTTAATTAAATTTTATAAACTTATTTAATTAAAAAAATAGTTGGCTTAGTTAATTGTTATAAAACTTAATTCACTTAGTTACTTATCTTAAACTTAGTTAATTTGTCGTCGTCGTCGTTGTTGTTCTTATTATTATATATTATTATTATATTAATACTAATATTATTATTTTATTTTATTACTTTTAGTATTATTATATTATATTACGAGTATACATGCACGTCCATGCGGGCCTGCATCTAATCACAATGTCAACAACGTGCTTTTGTATGAAGTGTAGAGTAAACATTGATGGTTGTCGTCACATAGATTGTAATTCTATCAAATGTCGTACAAAGTACATGTAGATTGTAATTAGCTGTAACATCACATTTTTTATGACTTGTATTAAAAGAAAATGCAAGTGAACAATATCACGGGTCTTTATTAGTTAATGAACATTCCTTACAAAAGGCTCATAGCTACATGCATAGACATCTTGATCACATACCCAATGCACAAAATTCACATAATGAATCTACAATAGGAGATATGGATATATTCATTCAATAAGTACTAATAAACGTGAGAAATGTGATCGAAGGCTAAAAAATGTCAAATGTCAACAATTGAATAATTTCTATCGGAGAAAAACATAATCGAGTAATACCTTCATATCCTAATTTAGCTTCAAGTCATCCATCTGAAATCAAAAAACAATAACAAATCGACATATCAAAACTTTTAATGAAAACCAATGTGTAAAAAATATGAGAAGCTAAGATTACATGTAAAAAGAAAATTCTGTAAGTTCATGTATAAATCAAGAAGATAGATATACTACAATACAGAAAATCTACCTTGATTTTTCATAAATCTTTTCAAGAAGAAAACCATCATGTATGTTCACTCAAATAAAACAACATTTTTCATCCTTGATCTCATCTCCCGCCGTTCAAATTTTCTCCTTTAAATTCTTCAACTTTTAACCTTCATGTAATTTCTTGTGGGATTTTGGTTCTTGTAATTTCTTCTTGATTTCTCCTTCTTGTAAGTTTTTCTCCTTCTAGTTATTCTCCACTTGTATTTTTTTGGCCTGTCTCCTTTAGTTATACGTTCTTCAGCATTACTATAATTTCTTCATGAAACATTTTAGTATATCATCTTCTCGTAAGTTCTCCGGTGCTGCTGCTACTTCTTGTGAATTCTTCTACGTCTTCCCTTCTTTTAAGTTCTTCTTTGTCACTGTAGCATCTTCTATAAATCTTTTTGGTATATCATCCTTCTCTAATTTCTCCAGGGCTTCTTCTTCTTGAGAATTCTTCAGGCTAGATTCTTCTAATTGGTCTTTCTGGTCGTTTATTCCTTGAAGAGCTATATATAGCTTTTCATTCACTATGTTTCTATAAAGTATAACCCGTTTGAAAAACTTACTTGGCTATTTTAATTATAAATTCTAGGTCATCTTCTTTAAAATCTATATGTTGCAAAGTTAATGCACATTTCGTACAAAATATAACTATAGAAATTATCCAACAAGATAAATCCAACCAAAAGGGCCAGAGTTATCAATCAAGCGGATTAGCAACTAAAAAATAACCTTAAATATTATTACACAAATTCGTTAATGAACCCATATATACTCAAAATTCGAAGACTAATCAAAATCCGTGAATACTTACATGGGATTGAAGGTTAATGGATGTCGTATGAAGATGACCGAGGTTAGTCGATAATCGAACATTGAGAAGATGTTAAATCAAGAACCGTAATGGACTAACCTTAGTTGATAGTTGACCAATTAATATTCGATCGATAATCGACAGTGATAGAAGTTGAAGGAGACATTAGATCTGAAATCGCACTGAACTAACCCTAGTTTGTCCGTGGAACTACAAAGGCAAAGAAATTGATTTATGTCCTTTTATAGTTAGGCTAGTGGGAGAGTTAAGGTTTGATCAATCTTGGGAAGACGTCAAGAAGCAAAATGTAGAAGGATAAAATGCAAAAAGGGCATTATGGGAATTCCAAAAAGACGAGGTCGATTTTTATTCATTGAATTATTATTATTAGTAGTAGAGATTATTATTCTTCTAAATTTAGTTAATTTTTATAAACTTAATTAATGTTATAAAACTTAGTTAACTTAGTTAATTTTTGTAAAAAGTAGATAATTTTTACAAAACTTAGTCAATTTTATAACAATTTAACAAAGATTTCAAAATAGAGAATATGATTTTTATAAAACTAATTTTTGTAAAACTTAATTAAATTTTATAAAATTATTTAATTTAAAAAATAGTTAGCCTATTTAATTATTATAAAACTTAATTAACTTGGTTACTTATTTCAAACTTAATGATTTTATTATTATATTATTTTATTACTACTACTACTATTATTTTATTATATTTATTATTCTTCTTTTAAATTTATTTCATTTTATAAAATTAATTAATTTTTATAGAACTTAGTTAACTTAGTTAATTTTTATAAAAATTAGATAATTTTCATAAAATTTATTCGATTTTTATAACAATTTAACAAATATTTCAAAATAGAGAAAATGATTTTTATAACACTAAATTAATTTTCATAAAATTAAGTTAATTTATTTTAAAAAATTAATTTTTTTATTTTTTTAGAACTCATTTAACTTTGTTAATTTTTATAGAACTTAGTTAATTTTTATATCCTTTAATTAATTTTAATAAAACTCACTTAATTAACTTAGTTGAACATTTATAAGACTTAGTTCATGAATTATTTTAATAATTTTAGTTAATTTTTATATAACTTAATTAATTTTTATAAGAATTAGTTAATTTTTATAAACTTTTAGTTAAGCAGGTTTTATTTGGGTAAAACTTGATAACGTAGTTAACTTTTATAAAAATTAGTTAATTTTTATAAATTAAGTGTATTTTCTTAATTTTAATTATTTTTTATATAACTTAATCATCTTAGTTAAATTTTTATACTTAGTTAATTTTCGTAAATTTATTTAAATTTTATAAAATTTTATTAATATTTAGATATTAAATTAATCTTATAAAACTTAGTTATTTTTTAGAAAATCATTTAATTTTTATAAAACTTGGTTAACTTAGTTAATTCTTATAAACTTTGTTGATTTTTATAAACTTATCGGATTTCATGAATTTCGACAACGCCTCCTTTGTGCGGTTAGTGCTTTTCCCCATACCACAATTCAATATACATTTATATGATCAAAACAAGATCGGATTTATATCATATATAACAAAATATACTTCATAATAGCGTACACATTGCATAAAAACATACCTTTTATTGGTAACTTTAGCTAGCAGTATTCCATATAGCAAAGGAACGTTTTGTTTACCTATATAGCAAAGTAAAGGGAATAATTCGGGTACAAATATACAAAAGAGTTATACAATTATTCAAAGGAATGTTTTATGTACCTATATAACAAACAAAACACATTACCATACACTCGCATACTCGGACACGAACAATACCATTAGCAAATGAATCCGGATGAAGTGAACAAACCAACATCATCACACAGACGACAATTTAACTGCAACAATCACAAGCATCATCTTCAATTCAGAATTATCACACTATAAGTAATAGATGAGTCACAGCTAGATCTCGACAGCAAACATCTGGCACATAAACAAAAGGGATAAGACAACGTACGATCTCAGTTTTAGGCAAACACGATATCTTCGGCATCACAAGTCGGTTGAAGCTTTTGTTTTTGCTTCTCATTATCTACCTAAAGGATTGAGTATCAAAATGTGAATAAAAAGAATACAAATTGAAGAAAGTAGATTTACTATATAAAGTCGGTGCACATAAAATGGCATTTTTTTGTTCTTACTTTATATTATTAAGGTTAAACAGGATTGTTGTTTTTTTTCAGGCTAGTTTTAATAAAAAATCTGTCTCTTTTCCAAATTATGTCAGTAAATATGTTATTACAGTAAACTATTAGAAGTTCATTAATGATTGTGTAGGTTATTGGTTTTTTCCATTATTGGATAATCCAAATATAGCTCATGATATTAAGATGATGAGCTCATGTGAAGGTCTTAACATCACTCCTTCTAAGATGATATGTTAATCCAGATTTTTCTTCTCTTATTTAGTTATTCCCACATTGGTCATTCGAGACTTCTAAGCACGCTTGCAATGCCTTTTAGGAATAGTTAAATGTTGTTCACAACATATTGGATGGTTCCTAAAGCAAAATTTAAGCCCATTTAGCTTCAGTCAAGATTTACACCAATTTTGGAATATGTACGTAAGGTGAAAAAGCTCATAGTTATGTTTAACTTAACCATGATACATCTGTATAATATAAATAAATAAGCAACAACGTTACCTCCGTATATTCAAGTCTTTCAAGATCCAATTCTTTCATGTCAAGTTTTGTACTTTTTTGCTTATTTTTTTAACATCGATAATCTTTGTGCAGATACCCTCAACGTTATTATTTGATAAACATTAAAGTATATCAAGACTCGACATATCTTTAGGGGCTATTTTAGGCAAAAACTTACTCTAGAAAGAAAAGAGTAAGTAGTTGGTCTCTGTGTTGCAGATCATGCAAGATGACTTCAACTGAAATAATATTTGAAGTTATTAAATCATATACTAAGTACATAACAATTTTATGAAAATAATATAACTAAAATGATTAAAGAAGACAAGCACCATTGTCCAAGTGGTTAATTAATTCGGCTTTGGTGCAAGAGGTCACAAGTTTGAAACTTTCTTTCGAACGTTTATTGACATGGGATATGTTGTCCCAATGATTTGTTGTATATAAAGTACCATTTCACAAAAAAAAAATGATTGAAGAAAGTTACAACATGTTGCCATCAAAATGTTATTTTTTTTGTAAAATATTAACAGAAATTACAACATACCATCTCATATGAGGATTGTTCTATGATCACAAGTGATGGAGACTTGAAAATCACAATCATTTGCATGATCAGTTTTATGCTCATTTTGCATGCTCAACAACATGCTCAGTTGCAAACTGATCTTGTTTGAATTCTTAGTTGCAATCTAAGCTTGGAAACTGAGCATGCACAGTTGCAAACTGAAAACTTTAATGTATTTATACGTTCATAAATAAAGGCAGTTGGAACTGATGGAAAAGTACCTTATATCAATCTACTGTAGTGCAATCTAACAGACTATAGCAAGGGTCATGTAATATAGTTCCATTTGAACCCTGAAATAAGATTAACTTAAATACTCTGTAAAAGTTCAAATATAGTATTACCAAAGCATCAACCTGAAGTTGCTTCATCATTAACAGGACTTCAACGATCGAATGAGGATGTTCATGCGACCTAGAGCACTTTTATTGAGAAGGTAATGGCAATAAAGCTAGAACTCGAAGACCAAGCACTAATGAGTTAGGCCTTGAAACCTCAGCATCTAACAAATTACCGACCCTCCTCTTAAGAAATAAAGGAACCTGTATCATGCAATAAATAATCATTCAATCTTGAAACCAAAATAAAAGACTTGCAATTGCAGAGTAAGAATTTATCAGTAAGAAGGAAATGAGCTCACTGTAGGTTTTTTTATCAACATAGTTGCTTGACAGACAGATTTTAACCAATTAGTAAACTGATACATCATTTAAGAAAAAGTTGTTGACAAGCTGGATAAAATTTTCCATCCAAGTGATTGCAATCCCAGTTTCTTCACTGCAAGGAATATGGGTACACTATAAAATTAAAAGTTAACATTGACCTTTTTAATCGTTATCTAATCAAAAAAATTTGTCTTTAATTTGACACTGAGACCCACTTGAAACAAATTATTTTGTCTTAAAAATCAAGTCTCAAAAAAATTAGAGACAACAAAAATGGGTCATAAAAACGTTAAAGACCTAAATGGTGGTTCCAATTTAAGTCTTTGAGTTGGATTTATATTAAAGGCAATTTTGGGTCTCTAGTGTAATAATAAAGACAATAGCTAATATCTTAAGTTAGTCCCAAAACAACAATTATTAAAAAGCGATTGGACAATAAATACACAGTATATTGTTTCACTTTCATCATAAAACAATGACATAATAGACTACAATATTAGTTCATCATATAAAATATAAATTTTTCACATGAAAGCATTGCAATATCCAATACACCTTACTGCAATATCAACGTAACAGCTGTTATATTTCTTAAGAAAACTATGCATGATTGGAATAGAATGGTAAACGTGATGAACAATGACCAAAACCTAACCTGAAAACCTTAGTATTCAGTGTTGACCTTGTTGACCCATGTATCTATTCGAATTATAATAGTCCAATTTTCGTAATAGCCTTGTAATTTGCATCTGCACATTAAACTGTGTGATACTGTTAACTTCTTGGTCTTTAACGTTTCATCAAATAGATGAAAAATATGTTTCCGAACTACTGCTAATTTTTAATTTCCTTACATAAATCGGTGAAATCAACACTAAAAATAAATAAATTTTAAATAATTAAAATATGTGAAACAAAAACTTAATAGAAGTGCAAGTAGACATGGTTAGAAGAAGCAAGATTTCAGAACTTACTTTGCAATCCAGAAGTGTGTTCGTTGCGTAAGCTTGATTTCTGCTTTGACTAACTAAGATGCACAATCGTCCCACTCATCCTCTAATGATAGTCCAGTTTGCTACAAAACCAAATCATCCATCTCCTTGAACAATTTGACTAATACAACAAGGATGCTTATGATGACTGAAAAAATGACATATGTAATAATTACAAATAAATACTTTTTTTGAGGCAAAAAATTATTGCAAATGCTAAAATAACTAAAGTCTAAAATAAATTTTATCTGAGAGTTAAAAGAATGCATAAATACAAAGAATGTAAAAGATTTAGTACTTTTCAAGTACGAGGAAATGGAAACTGTTAATGCAATGCATATCACATATTTAAAATCCAACAGTTATCCAAATAAACATCGTAAGGCTGCACCTGTCAGACATAGCAGGACTAGTACCAAGTGTGACAACAAAATAACCAATATATTTTATGATTTTGCAATTCTATTTTAAAACTATATTAGAACAAATGTGACAATAAAATAACTCTTATAATATATGTATATTATGAAGTGAATATGCCTATACATTGTTTGGTTTAGTCCCACATCGTGGGATAAGTTCAGTCCTTACCTCTGAAGCCCTTATATAAAGTAGGTCATGTAATGTAAATAGACATCTATTCTCAGATGTGAATAATATATCTTTTGTCTCTCTCTCCAATGGCTTCTATTTTCCTTTATTCTATAACACGTTATCAGCATGATCTCCACAAAAGTTTTTTTTTCCTCTCAGTCTACAATTGTGATAATTTATGAAATCAAATCTATTCTTCTCCAGATCTAATTATAGATCTCAAAACGGTAAGTTATTTTTCTAATATGATTGATCTAATCTTCCAATTTTTTTTATATATCTCATTACATTCTAGATCTACTTTTCAGATCTAAATCTATTGTCTTATTTTTTAGACTTTATTATACTAGTCTTATAATTTTATATCTTATATAGATCTAAACTTTGAGATCTAATTCTTATTTTGTTGGTTATTATATTTCAGATCTAATTTGTTTGTTGTTGCTATTTTTTTGATAATATTATATTATAGATCTCAATATCATACTTATTTTTATGCTTTTGAGTTCATTTATTTTGAAATGCAAGTTTGAACTTCACAAAAATTTGATATTGTTGATTAAAGCAAATTTTTTGAATTTGATTTTATTTAGTTTGGACATGGATTTGAGAAATCAAACATGGTTGGTAAATGGGGTTTTCATTTTGAAAACCTTTTGATTTGATTTAGATTTGAATGAAGACTTTGGAAATTATTTTGATACATGATTTACATTTCCAGAAGAAATATTTTATTGTTTCTAAGAGAAACAAATATAAATATAATACGTATCTAGAAGATCGTATTAAGTGAATGGAAACATTAGTAAAATCTTACATGATAAGCTTAATATCTTCCAATGTTTCCTTAAAAAAAAAGGAAAAGGAAATAATAACCGAGAACCTGCAGTTTTCATAAATCGGTAAATTATAAGTTTCCTCAAAATAAAGAACCAGAATAAAGAACCAGAAGTTCTAACTAAAAAAATGGATAATATATCAAAACTCAAATATATAAATTTGAGATATGAAGCTTTGAATTATTAGAAAATATAATTCAGATTATGGTAAATTTCAATTGTAATCAAACCTGAAGTTTGATCATGAAAATCAAGTTGTACCATTTAGGATCTAAAGTACTAAACAAAGACTTTTTTTAAAGTAAAATTGGAATCTGAAGTTCTAAAAATATTTTCCAATGGTATTAACTACTAAATCAAATAAATGTATAGAAACTTGTTCACTCCAGAAGTAGTGATAATAATATATTAAAAAAAAGGTCTCCAGAAGAGATTTGTTGATATATTTGGTGCTTTTACTAAACCAAATAAATACGTAGAAATATATATACTCTCCTACTCTCTTTCTTTTTAATTAAAAATAAGCTGTTCTAATATAAAGTTTATTTCTTAATTTTTTTTCATGCATCCAATCGCTTTTCAAAAGGTAAAATATAATAGATCAAATATAATAGATCTGAAATAATCTTAATTTCCTAAATTTCTAAAATAACTTGTGTTGATTTGAAGATTTACATGTTTGTTTTGATATATTTGGTAAAGAATTATGAAGTTAGTTTTCTTATGAAAATAATAATGATTTGGATCTGAGATTTATAGTTATTTATGATTATGAATTATATGGATAGATCTGAGATAATTTTGTTTAGTTAGAAATTCTGATTATTGGGAAATAAAATTTCGTTTTAAGATATTTATTTTAATTTTATTATTGAGTAATATTGAACCTATATTTGAGATGAAATTGTGTTACTTTGAGTACTGTTTGTTCAATTAGTTCATATATTTATAATGAAATTATTTTGCTATGACAGTAGTTATATCCTAAACCACATAAAGGTTAATTGTAGTTATTTTTATCACAAATGAATTAATTGCAAGTGTTATGGTAATAAATTAAATCATTTATTGTCATAAATGCATTAAATGCATTGATTATTGTAAATTAAATGACGCTGTATGTTTGTGTTTAGAATAAGAATAGACGTATGATTTACTATTTGACGTATTTATTTTGACAAGTAATGTCTGTTGTAACGGAAAAAATAGGTTTAACAACAACTTGAAGTTGTGCAAAGGAATTATTTTAATAGAAGTTGTATAACTCAAAGTCCAAGGCCTGAAGTCTGGAATTATGAAAAGATTTTCTGACAAACTTTACAAGCTCGAATTCTTGTCAGTATTTTTTTTTTAAATTTGTCAAAATGTACAAGCTTCTAAAAAAGGGGTAGTTTACACAAAATTTAAGAACCCGAAGTTCGTAATAAATTAGTGAACTTGAAGTTCATGAATTACAAGCCCGAAGCTCTATTGAAATTGTGTAAAATGATAAGGTTGTACTTCTTGAAGAAGTTAAAGGAAAATAATATATTATCATATGAGATAATAATGCCGCATCCAAGAGATTACAAAAATCTCCAAGTGAGTTATACCTTAACTTATATCTTCATATTTATATTATATTAACCAAATATCCTGAAGATATTATGTTATATGATATATCAAACATCATTGGATGTGTGTGTATTAATCTCTTGAAAAGATGTTTTAGAGATTTATTTATATTTATATTGCAAAAATTTAACATCCCAGAAGAGATGTTATAAAAATTTTATTTTTGTTACATTGTAATTCCTTAAAAGGAAATACTATATTCCCCGAAGGAATAATGATATAAATATTTTTGAGTAATAACAATAATTTATCGGGAAAAAAATGATATTGTATACCAATGTTACACTCCAGAAGTAGTGGTTTTATCTTTCACTTCTTACTTTCATTTGGTGCATCTAATTTTGTTACTGTATTTAAAGTCTGATATGTCATTTCAAAGATAGTTACAACAACAAAAATTCCAGTAGGGATGTTTTATGTTATTGTAAAGGTAGTAATTATGTAATTTCTACAAATAGAAACATTATACATTGATATGACATTCCAGTAGTACATACATATCTCTAGAAGAGATAAATTCACTCCAGAAGTAGTGATAATAAAATATCCCTAAAAGAGACTAATAAATTAGGAAATGATAACATATCTCTAGAAGAGATTTTCTTATATGTTTGGTAATTTTATTAAACCAAATAAATGCATAGGAATTTGATTATAAAGGATCCTAATTTAGCTTAGATTATATCCTAAAAGTTTGAGAGCTATAATACGGTCTTGAGGAAATCTACATCTGTAACATTCCAAGTATCTAGAAGATACTATTACTATTTTTGCTGTAATTTTTTTTTACAGAACTCTCAATAGAGATGTGTAGAAATGTCTATATGCAATTAAAAATTACTCCTTGATAAGTAATCATAATTAGTGTTCAAAACTGATATTTGAGATATAATTGAGGAATAAAACTTAACAACTTGAAGTTGTATATATTTTGTTCGAACCAGAAGTTCGATATGGTTTCAAACCAAATGTTTTGAACATTATCATGCGGTTTTGACAGGTTTGCATTGACATTGATTTATAAATAGAAATTAATATTTTTGATCATTGTAACAGTTTGTTCTAAAAATCACTAATTCAAATGAGAAAGAATATGAAAATTTTATAATATATATGTGATACGTGGATGCACGTATACATTCATATATGTAAATATTTAGCTAACAACCTGAAGTTTGTTATAAGCTATTATTTAGTGATTATGCATATATATTATTTAGTGATTTAAAATTCAATCAACATAAATGTTGAATGACCTGAAGTCATGTATGTATTCAAATGATCTACACAATAAGTAAATTCGTCCAATGGCTTAGATCAATGAATGAGAACAAACTCTAATAATCAATATCAATTTAATGCATCTTATCAACGAATAAAAGAATTATCCTCCTATTATTAATATGTATGATGTATTTGCTAGTAGCAATATCATGATGGATCAAAATAAGAATCCAAAGACGATAATTATTCAATGTTTGTCAACATTGAGGGGGAGGATAAAGGGATACAAGTTCATTTTGATCATCGGTGTTAAATATTTTTAAAATATACGATGATGCAAAATATTATCAATATTATCCCTAATAGACTTTCTTCAATATAGATTTGAATCCCTGAAGGATCAAAATTGTAAACCACATCTGAAATATGGTTCAAAAGTCACTTCAAAATATTTTTGGAGTATGTAATAAAGATGCAAATAAAGGAGGTGAGTGTTCTTGAAGAAACACTTAAGGATGCTCTGAAAGAGATCCATGACATGATTCTCAAATAACCTTAGAAGTGGGTTAGGTACCCAAAACATAATTAAAGAGATCTCAATAAATCATGTCTAGAACTGACAAGAAATAGTCATCGATGATAAATTTATAAATAATAAAGCGTTTATGTTTATAAATGGATTAAAGATCCTGGATTAGAGAAAAACATGATTGGCCATCATGAAATTCTCCTTAATAAGAAATCTGAACTTGTAGTCCGCAAAGTACCAAAAGTACTTGAAATGCTTAATATACCCCGAAGGTATAAATGTGGTTTAAAATCATATTAAATAATGAAAGTATACAAATTCCTGAATAATATAAATAACTTTCATTGTTATAAAGAATGCAAAGAACAAGGAGAGTAAATTTCAACCTACTTTTAAGTATTGTTGTAATGAAAATCTTGATATGATTCATGATGAGTAGATTACTTCCTATTTTAAGTACCGTTGTAATGAAACTCTTAATATCCATTGAAGTGATAGTTGCGATATGCAAATACTTATTAAAATATACAAACTTCTGAAGAATATATATAACTTTTGTAGTTATAAAGAATGAAAAAGACATGAAGTGTAGATTACAAATTTCTTCTAAGTATTGTTGTAATGAAAATCTTGATACATCAAGATGAGTAGATTACTTCCTTCTTTTTAGTAATGTTGTAATGAAATTTTTAATATTCATGAAAGATGTATAGTTGCAATGCGCAAAACTAATTTGAAGCATAAAAATGAAAGCACACGAAGTGTTTTTCATAAAAGTAGCATACAAATGCATAAACTGCAAACCATATTTGGAAGAAACAATCTTAGAAAATTTGATTGTATCAAAGAAAACTATTAATAAATTGTATTATGAATGAGATACATATTTATGGATCCAGAAGTATCTATAACCAATTTAAGTTATCGAAAGACGAATATGAATTCAGGGGAAAAATTAAAATCAGGGGGAGAATTCATAAGTATTTTATAATGCACCCTTTTTCCTTAACTAAGATTTTTCCCACTGGGTTTTTATTAGTAAGGTTTTAATGAGGCATTACCTTGATACAGAAGTATCAACTCCCTAGTAACATTTGAAATAAGCTATAATGTACTCTTTTTTCCTTATTTAAGATTTTTCCCACTGGGTTTTTCTTACTAAGGTTTTAACGAGGCATTGTCTTGATCCGGAAGAATCAAACGTCTTTTCAAGAAATGACATCTCAAATATGTTATTTAAGTTAAATTATATTTTTATCCTTAACTAAGATTTTTCCCATCAGGTTTTCCTTTGTAAGGTTTTTTTTGACGTATTAAATTGATCCAGAAGTATCAAACTCTATCTGATGCAGTAAATTATTGAAATATGACATACTATATTGTACTCTTTTTCCTTCACTAAGATTTTTCCCATAGGGTTTTACTTAGTAATGTTTTAATGAGGCATTAGTTTGATCCAGAAGTATCAAGCTTTATTTAAAGAAATAAGAAAATAAAATATGTCATTGTACTTTTTTTCCTTCACTAAGATTTTTCCCATTGGGTTTTTCTTAGTAAGGTTTTAATGAGGCATTATTTTGATCCTGAAGTATCAAACTCTTATAAGAAATATCATTTTTAGTATGATATTTATGATTTCATAATTTGCACTCTTTTTCTCGTTCAAGGTTTTTTCCCACTGGGTTTTTCTAATAGAGGTTTTTAATGAGGCAAATCTATGTCGATTGAATCGATAAATGCAAGCAAGATAATAATGAGGGGGAGCAATCATCATACATGTTTCAAAACGGAAATTTCCAAATTATCCGAGCATTCAAGATTTTGAAGACGCATATTCAAGGGGGAGTGTTATAATATATGTATATTATGAAGTGAATATGCCTATACATTGTTTTGTTTAGTCCCACATCGTGGGATAAATTCAGTCCTTACCTCTAAAGCCCTTATATAAAGTAGGCCATGTAATGTAAATAGACATCTATTCTCAGAAGTGAATAATATATCTTTTGTCTCTCTCTAATGGCTTCTATTTTTCTTTATTCTATAACAATAACCAATATATATAATTATATGAAGAAAAATTGTTAACAACCATATACAATTAATATAGAGTGATTAGAGTGAACAATTCTGAAACTAATACATAGGAACAATAGAAACAACCAGCTATATTTAATCGATTTCACAGTCTGATACCTAAACTAGTATAAAAATGTGTATTTGACATCTTGTAAGGAAAATTTGATACCTGAATTCCTATTTTTTCTGCATAATAAAACTGACTGCTTTTAGTTTGTTTTTAAAAATAAAGAAAAGATTACATCTTGGAACACTATGTTCTTGGCATAACCATATCCATCCTACATGCACATATATGTTGATCTAATTAGAATACTCACACGTCTAACACTATATCATTGACATGCGTAGTCTTCACTTAATTAACCACCACATAGTTGCATATCTTCCATGTCTTGATCCTTGCACCAGTTAAAGTTCTAGAAGCTATGTACTGTCAAAAATTTGGGTGTTCCCCAACCTTGATTTTTTTTTAAAAACTTCCAATGTTATGAATACGAAATTAGCACATTTGATGAAATTCTATATGTTATTAGACATTGCATATTCATTTCTATTTCCAATGAAATAAAAGTAACTTGGAGCTATTAATTAATCATCAAAGACTTGTCAAAAATCAACATATACATGTAGGAAAACACAAATATTATGTGTAACTATATCATTTTATTATGAACATAACTCAACCAACCATGGACATACAGTCTCTCAACATGTCTTAAAAATATAACATTTATAAGATATTCACAGGTTATAAATATTAACATTACCTAAGTCCATGGCAAGGTCCATAGGTGATCCTATTAGCATTCACATGAGAATAACCATTTGGAAATGTTATGCAATCATCATCTATACGTATAATACATAAAGAATATCTATTATTTGGAAACAAAATAGTATAAAAAGGTTTTATTTCTAGTTTTATAACTGATATGAATCTAGTAACTACTCCAATAATGGATGGCATAAAATTAACATTTCTAGACTTTATGATCCCTTCGACGTTCGAATTATTGTTTGGATTGGTTATAGCAAGGGCAAATAATTTAACCTTCCTACACTTATATATCAAGGTGCATTCCTGGACTATTTTTTAAGCATAGATTACTCAACTGAAGATCACTGCATCCTATGATTCCTTTAATGTATATGGATCCAAGTGCAATATTTAAAGAGAATAAATTCTACGTTTTTGGATAAGATATATATAAAGAGCAAACGGATTATATTTATCCCATAAGGAGCTCTGCTACATTTCTGTAAACATAATGAAAATAAAAAAAATCACTTAGTATTGTATAAGTTTAGAAACCATTAAAAAAGCAGTTCTCATTCCATTAAAAATCAGTATCCAAGAATTTCCATTAAATTTGCATAATGAAAATACAAAAATCAATCAATCCCACACTCAACATTCCATTAATAAAGCAAAAATTGAAAATTATACCATAAAGTGTCAAGTTTGGTATCCAAGAAGGCGCTTCGGCGAAGTAGAGGAATTGCGCTTCAGCAAAGTTGAAGAATCGAGCTTCTGCAAAGTTGAGAAATCATGCTTTAGCGATACCGAGGAATCAAGCATAAGTAGGTAGGACAATGGATGTGCGAAATTTATGAGTTTCCAAATGAAGAGGTTATATTAGCAGGTCTCGTGATTTTGGATTTTGGATTTTGGAAGTGAAGTAAAAGAGGGATTCTTGGCGGAATAGAAATATGAAGGAGGGAAGAGTTGAATTGTTTCGCCAATTTTTTCAATTTGTTAATAATAGCGCAAACACGAGCTGTATTTTAACCTACTTGGCTACCAATTAACTAACCATAGCAAGTCAAGTTTTCATGCTATCCCTCCTTGCTATTAATCGAACATTTTCTTATAGTGGCCACGGTTTTAAAAAAAGATTTCAAATGATGATACGAAGCAAACCATTTCTACGCATTTCTTCCAAAGCCCAATCTTTTTCCAGTGTAAGAAAATAGTAATTTAACACAATATTGTACTCGGTCTGAAATAAATGAACAATAACTTTTGTTTTCATAACAGGACTTGAACGAATAAAATCAACAACCAACTTCTTAATTAATCGGTAAGAAATAGATAGGTGATTAACATCTAGGATACTAGGTCTACATGTAGGTTACATAGTTTTAATAACAAAATAACCTGATAGGTTAAACTTATGAGTGTTGGGGAAAATCCTTTCAGATGATCAGTCTAAGGGAATAAAAAATCCAACGCAGTGGAAAACAACTAGATCGTGATTGTAGTGAGACGAAACAAACAGAGATAAGCACTAGAAGAGACAGTCACAGATCCATGCAACGTAGAAAAAAAATAACACCGGTATTTATAGTGGTTCCACTACCGCGAGGCAATGTACGTCCACTTGGGGAGAAGAGATTTTATTAATCACTGAAATATTAGAGTTACAAGATTGATTCACTTTTAGAGGCTATACAAAAGAAGAATTTACAATACAGACAAATTCAGCAAAGTTTTAGCTCTCTAGGATGGCTATCATTGTTGTTCAAAAGATCCTAGATTTATATAGTGAAGATACGAGGAGGAGTAGCTGCTATATAGCAGCCTCAGGGTTTGGTTCGACATCAATCTGGTCCGGCATGCATCTTGTCTGGCAAAGCTCTTGGTTCGACATGCATCCGATCCGATAAAAGACACATATAGCTTGGCATTTTGGTTCGACGCATAGCATTTGGACCAGCATCACCAAATACCGTACGAGATATTTTGTTCGGCATCTTCTTCTTCACCAAATCATCGAATGAAATATTTGGTTTGGCATTCCTTCTACCGAATGAAACATAATGCCGCTTTACTTTATTCACCATTGATTCAAAACGCTACAAGTCACGAACACCCTGTTTCACCAAACAACGTCTCCCGGATGAGCTCACCAGCGGACGAGAAATCTCGTCCAGTCCTCCACTCCACCGCTTCAGATTTGGAGCGGAAACTGCTGCTCTACTACCGAACCAAACTTTGGTTCGGCAAGCACTAACTCCTCTACACCGAACGAGATCTTCTACGTCTCCAACTTCTCAACTCGTCGCTTCTTCTCTACGACTTCCTTCTTCTTCGTCGATGATGGAATCAGGTATCACATCCAACAATCTCCACCTTGATACCAACTTCCATATAAGCCTTTCAACTCCATCTACACCTTCATGCTCCAAGCAATGGATATTTACCCAATGAGATTCGGCAAAGCCATTACCCATTACACTCTGTCAACGAACTCCGACAAGGCCACCGCCAGTCAACAAAATGTTCGAAGTACCGAGTCCATGTAGAACCTATCAATATCCATCATAAAAATAAACGTCTCCATGAACCATCTCAACTCTCTCCCCGTGCCACCCCGTGACACCTAGCACTTCATTAAGCGAATCAAGGCCGAGCAAGCTTGAACTTAGCAATAGGCAATGACTTGGTAAACATGTATATTGCATTCTCCTTTGCATAAACCTTCTAAAGACGAACTAGCTTCTCTTCACTCATCGAGACAAGAAATGACTCTCTTACCTCAATATGCTTTGTCCTCGAGCTGAATGCCAGATTTTCAGCTAAGTGAATTGCATTCTGACTATCACAGTACACATCCAATCTTTCGAATATGAAGCCCAAATTACACAATAGTCGCCTCAAATAAAAGTGGCTGCTTCAACTGCAGCAATGAGCTCTACCTCTATAGTAGATAAATTCATAATCATCTGCAACCTCGCTCTCCAACTAATCGTTGTACTACCAATAGTGAACGCATATCTGCAGGTTGACTTCCTTCGATCTCTATAACCGGCATAGTCGGAATCACAAAATCCAACCAAGCTGAAATCTCTTCCTCTACCATCAATGACAAGTCCATGGTTTGGAGTTCCTCTAAGGTATCTGAAGATACGCTCCACTGCTTCCCAATGCGTCTTTCCTGGATTTTCCATGAACTTACTCACCAATCCAACCGCCTGTGCAATGTCAGGCCTAGTGCAGACCATGGCATACATCAAGTTGCTAATTGCACTTGCATATGGGACCTTCATCATATAGGCCTTGTCCTTCTTCTAGATTGGAGAGCCTTTACTAAAAATCTGTATGTGCAACGGCATGAGTGTGCTGATTTCCTTTGCCCCTTCCATGCTAAACCGAGAAAACACCTTTCGAATGTACTCCTTTTGAGTGAGGCTCAAAAGTCCTAGCTTTTTATCCCTTTGACTTTCCATACCCGAATTTTTTTTTCTTCTCCAAGGTCTTTCATTATGAATTCCACTTTTAGCTTTTGCTTCAAAATAACAATTTCAGCTTTATTCTTGGAAGCAATCAACATTTCATCCACATACAAGAGTAGGTACACCCGTCTACCATTCTTTAAATGCTTGAAATACACATAAGCGTCTTTGATGCTACGATCAAAACCAAGTGAAAGCATAAAAGAGTCAAACCTCTTGTACCATTGTCTAGGCGACTTCTTAAGTCCATACAAAGATTTCTTCAATTTGCAAACCCAATTTTGTTTTCTTCAACAAATCCTTCTAACTGCTTCATCTAGATGGTCTCATCCAAGTCTCCATACAAAAAAGCGGTTTTCACGTCTAATTGCTCTAGCTCTAAGTCATTAGCTGCGACGATAGCGAGCAGAATGTGGATGGACGTATGCCTCATTACTGAAGAGAATATCTCCTCATACTCCAATTCCTTTCTTTGTGAAAATCCTTTAGCAACTAGTCTAGCCTTGTATCTCTCATCATCCTTCATCTTGAACACCCATTTGCAATATATGGCTCGGCTTTCTTGAGGAGGTGGTACCAGATCCTAGGTCTTATTTTTCTTCAACGACTCTAAATCCGCTTCCATAGCGCACATCCACTTTGAACTGTCACATGACTTCAAAGCTTCATCGAGGTCGCGTGGCTCCTCATGAACCACATGTTGCATAGTCAAACTGATCACCAAGACAAAGGTTCGCAAACTGTTAATCACCATATGTAACAACCCTGGTTTTAGAGATTACCTATAAATATTAAATTATAATGGTAGTTGTGATTTGATATTGTGAATTAAAATAAATCGAGGAAATTAAATTGTTTATTTGGAATAAACGATGAATTTTGGAATTTAAAATGAGAAAATGAAATTTCAAGCTTTATTTTATTTATTTGGGTTAATAATGAATGGAAAATAATTTTTATTTATAGAAATTGCAATAATTTTATTAATTATTGCCAATTACTTCTTTTAATAGCTTTTAAAGGAAATATTTGATTTTTAAAGGTTGTTTATTAAAATAAAAGGTGAAAACTGGGTTAAAAATAAGTTTCTGCTGTAAATAATGTTTTTAAATGGTTTGAAATATTTTTCTAAGTGATAAAATAAATTTTGTGGAATTTTAGGAGTTAAAAACATGATATTATTCATTTATTTGAGTAAATAGTGCAATTTTGTTAAATAAAGGAATTTAATAATAAAAAATGTTTAAAAAATTAAAATTAATCTTTTTTATATGATGAATAATATTTTATTTAATATGTATGTAAGTTTACATTTTTTTGTGTAAAAATTTGAAAAAAAAAGCATACGTTTTATAATATAGTGTAAATATGTACATATTTAGTAGTACTTGATAAATTCACATAGGCTAATTAGTTTCTCTTTTAATTAATGGGTCCAAAGCCCAATAGCACTTTGCTAGTAAATGAGAAAGTGAGAAAAGAGTTTACATGTACGTTCACAACTCATTATCATCTTCTTCTTCTTCTAGAAAGAGAATACAGTAAACAAACACCACCAATTTCTCAATTCACAGCCTCCAAACAAAATCAATTAAAGCAAACTATAATTTCTTCAATCTAAGGTGTAAATTCAAAAGGTAATCAACTCCATAGCCTTATAATCTCAACAAAATCCTAATTTCAAAAATGGGTTTTCTAATTTATTATTGAATTCCTCTTGCATGTCTTTTCCTTTTGTTCTACAGGTTCCTAGAGACTAGAATCAAGCAAAAAGCCTTCAACTTTCTTCAATTTTTCAAGGTTTGATCTTCATATTTGCATAGGTGAGTTAACAAACTCACAATCTCTAGCTGAAGCAAAGCTTCAAATGCAAAGATTTATGCAAATAGCTTGAAAATATTGATTTTTTGGTTGATGTTTGTTTCTGTAAATACTAAGTTTAGGTGTCAGTTTGCATGTAATTTTCTCTCAATTCCGGCAATGAAATGCTGTGAGATTTTCTTTAGTTGATAGCTCATATGTTGTAGTATATATCTGCAAAATTTCATAGCAAAACACTTCCGTTTGATACCTGAAAACCTTGCTGCAAAATCAATGCATAGCCTTGATATTACCTGTACATATTTTGTTTTCCGAGTTACTGTAAACATGGCCTGAGTCCATATTTGAGACAGCATAACTCTTTCATTTCTTACTAAAATTGTATGATTCATTTTCTTTTTGAAAGATGAAGTTCTATAATATAAGCATAGCAAAGTTCAGGTCATTTTGACATAGGTAGCTCATACAAATATGCTGCCAAAATTAGACCTGGACCATGTTTTTGCTCAGAGTTTTACAGTGAAAACACTGTCTGGGTTCAAGTTTGAGACATCATAATTTTCTCATATTTTATCCAAATTGCATCATTCTTTTTTTTCAAAGATAAATTTTTCTACTACATGTAAATCAATTTTGAGCTCAGTCTGATGCCATTTGATCCTCCGCTTCATGCCTGCAAGTTGAACCCAAAATGGTTTCAGGCCTATACATTTTTTGTTTTTGAACTGTTGCAAACATGGCCTGAGTCCATGTTTGACACAGCGTAACTCATTCGTTTCAAATCAGATTTGAGTGATTCGTTTTCATATTGAATTAGGAGTGTTAATTTACATTCCTGAAAAATTTGATAAGAATCAAGGTTTATTTACTATTTCAAAACTACCGTCGAACTTGAACCCACAGACTGCTGGAATTCAGCGATTTAACCTTGTTTTGGTCCAACTTTGAAACGACGCAGATTCATCGTTTCAAATCGAATTTGGATGATTCTTTTTAAATATTGAAATAGGAATGTTGAACTACATTCTTGCCAAATTTCAAGTCATTTTGACACTATTAACTTGTTCAAACCAGTTATCGAATATCGAGTCGCAGCCTGTTTTAAACGGATAATACTTGGTGTAATTTTCGTTATTTCGATGTTCTCTTGATATTTCTTTTTGGATTTCATACACGGGTTTTCATAATGTGTTTTAAAAATGTTTTTCAAATAAAAGAGCTTTTTAAATAACTATTATACTTTTTTTAGCGTAAAAATTATATACTCTATAATAAGAGAATTTCAAAGGCAATTTCTAAAGCGATTTCGAAGCGTTCCTAAACTCCTTTTCTTCAACGTAATTTCTACATAAAACATACAATTTTTCACTTCGAATGAAGAAGGAGAAGAATTAAATGATTAGATAAAACACGTTCTATGAACACATGCGTTTATCTTTTCAGTTAATTTCTAATCTATTTGTTTGATCGTTTTGACCTTCGGGTCTGGTTTACCGATGAGATGAGGTAAACTTTGTACTGATTTGAGTGTGAAATTGACTAACGGTTAGTAAACCGTTCAGTGCAAACGTGTGGTATGAGACACACGTTAACACTTTGCGGGTTTCTATCCGAGGAGTTTGTGACGCATATTGCCAGTTAGTAGTGTCCAGTACTGGGCCTCCGGACCTTCGCCACCACGGTTTGTTGCCTTCGGGTTTATGCCTTCGGGTTTGTGCCTTTGGGTTTGTTGCCCTATAGTATTGCTTTTGGAGTTGGTCATTCATCACCGCTCGAGAGATACTTGGGTTTGTCGCCTTTGAGCTTGTGGATCCTTGTTTATATAGTACTGAGCACGTACATCTTTTGTTTCATTGATATTTATATTTGCCTAGAGTATCGCCTTTCGGAGTAGGTCTTTTGAACCACTTGATATACAGTGATTACCTTGTGGAAACTTATGTTACCTTCATTGATATTTGTTATTTTCCTTTTCGGCTTGATTTGGGAAATTCATATCCTTTGTTTATTGAGTTGCCGATGATATGAGGCTTGTTATGCTTCATCTTTTGTTAGATGATCGAGTTATCTCTTTTAGAGATATTTGAGGTACTTTATGACCTTGCATATTCATTATCATTTAGCTCATCTAACCATTTGTTTAGCTAAGCTGACCCGTGTATTTTATACTCGGGTCAGACCGAGGTGTTTCAGGTTAGGTACATTTGGACTTAGCCTATTCTGCTTCCGCATGGAATATTCTGCTAGCTCCTTTTGTTATAACTTTTTGTGTAGTCCTTTTTGGTTGTAACTTTGATATGTATATTCTTTTGACTCGCCTGTATATTGTGGTTGCTACACCACTTGACATGTATCATTTTGTACACTCTGTGATGTATCTGTATATGTGTATATGTATGTGATGATCTACTGTTCTATGATGTGTTTTACATTTGAGTTGTTATATTTTGTTCTATAGATCTTATAGCCATTATAGTTTTGTATTAAATCCACCTAAAATATATATATATACACACACACTACATTTATCGACATATTCAGTAGATAGTTAAAACAAAGCTATAGATGGTCGCTCCTATCCAGCTCTATTCTCCGTATTAGCAGACGACATTACCTTGTAATACCCTTTGCTAATGTGGTCTCGGAGTGGGGCGTTACAGTTTTGTATCAAAGCCGAACATCAGCGCCCTTTTGGTCTTCTTCAGCCTCTAGAGATTCCATTATGGAAATGGGATCAGATTTCGATGAATTTTATCGACGGCCTACCTCATTCGAGATCGGGCCATTCTAGCATTTGGGTTATTGTTGACCGCCTCACCGAGTCTGCTCATTTTATTCCTATTAATCTAATAGGACCATTCTCATTTGGCCAAGCTTTATATCAAGGAAATCGTGGACTTCATGGTGTTCCTAGTTTGATTGTTTGTGACCATGACCCTTTGTTCACGAGTCATTTCTGGTAGAGTCTTCAGCAAGCTTTGGGAACAAAGCTTAATTTCAGCACAGCTTATCATCCGTAGTCTAATGGACCGACTGAACGGGTGAATCGTATCCTGGAAGATCTCCTTCGTGTTTGTATTCTTAATTTTGGAGGTAGTGGGGAGGATCATTTACTCCTTGTAGAATTATCCTACAACAATATTTTTCAATCGAGTATCGGTATGGCTCCTTTCGAAGCCTTATATGGAAGGCCATGTCGATCACCTTCTTATTGGTTGGAATCTGGTGAGAAGCTTATTCTTGGACCAGATTCTATTCGTGATTCTTCTGAGAAAATTGATCTTATTCATCAAAGAATGAAAGAGGCACAGAGCCGCCAAAAATCCTACACGGACAACCGTAGGAAGCCTCTCGAGTTCTCGGTTGGTGATCTCATCTTTATTCATGTTTCTCCTTTGAAACGGGTTATGCGTTTCAGTATGACCGGGAAATTGGCTCCTCGCTTTAGAGGAACATTTCCTATTACTGAACGTATTGGCCCTGTGGCTTATAGAGTTTCACTTCCAGCTCATCTATTTGGCATTCATGATGTATTTCATGTCTCTCAGCTTCAGAAGTGTCTTCGAAGGTCAGATTCTGTCATCGATTCTCCTGATTTGTAAGAACTTGAGATCTCACCAGACCAATCTATTATGAAGCAGCCTATTCGCGTACTTGTTATGGAGGTGAAACGCCTTCGAAACAAGGACGTGCCGCTCGTTAAAGTTCAATGGTCCATTAATCCCAATGACTGCACTTGGGAAACCAAAGAGTTTATCGAGCGATCCTACCCTGGTTTCCTTTCTTTGCATAGCGATGGTGAGAATCTTTTTATCTCAAGCTTATTTCTTTTCTTTTGATTGATGAAATTAAAAAGTTGAATACAAAATCTTCTCTAGAAATTGTGTGGACGCAATTTTATTAGGGAGGAGTCTGTAACAACCCTGGTTTTGGAGATTACTTGTAAATATTAAATTATAATGGTAGTTATGATTTGATATTGTGAATTAAATAAAATTGAAGAAATTAAATTGTTTATTTGGAATAAACAATGAATTTTGGAATTTAAAATGAGAAAATGAAATTCCAAGTTTTATTCTATTTGTTTGGGTTAATGATGAATTGAAAATAATTTTTATTTATAGAAATTGTAATAATTTTATTAATTATTGCCAATTACTTCTTTTAATAACTTTTAAAGGAAGTATTTGATTTTTAAAGGTTGTTTACTGAAACAAAAGGTGGAAATTGGGTTAAAAATAAGTTTTTGCTATAAATAATGTTTTGAAATGGTTTGAAATATTTTTCTAGGTGATAAAATAAATTTTGTGGAATTTTAGGAGTTAAAAACAAGATTTTATTCATTTATTTGAGTAAACGGTGCATTTTTGTTAAATAAAGGAATTTAATATTAAAAAATATTTTAAAAATTAAAATTAATCTTTTTATATGATGAAAAATATTTTATTTAATATGTATGTAAGTTTACATTTTTTTGTGCGTAAAAATTTAAAAAAAAATGCATTTGTTTATAATATAGTGTAGATATATACATATTTGGTATTAGTACTAAATAAATTCACATAGGCTAATTAATTTATCTTTTAATTAATGGGTCAAAAGCCCATTAACACTTAGCTAGTAAATGAGAAAGTGAGAAAAGAGTTTACATGTACGTTCACAACTCATTCTCATCTTCTTCTTCTTCTGGAAAGAGAATACAGTAAACAAACATCACCAATTTCTCAATTCAGAGCCTCCAAACAAAATCAATTCAAGCAAACTATAATTTCTTCAATCTAAGGTGTAAATTCAAAAGGTTATCAACTCCATAACCTTATAATCTCAGCAAAATCCTAATTTCAAAAATGAGTTTTCTAATTTATTGTTGAATTCCTCTTGCATGTCTTTTCCTTTTGTTCTACAAGTTCTACAAGGTTTGGTCTTCATATTTGCATAGGTGAGTTAACAAACTCACAATCTCTAGCTAAAGCAAAGCTTCAAATGCAAAGATTTATGCAAATAGCTTGAAAATATTGATTTTTTGGTTGATGTTTGTTTCTGTAAATACTGAGTTTAGGTGTCAGTTTGCATGTAATTTTCTCTCAATTCCGGCAATGAAATTCTGTGGGATTTTCTTCAGTTGATAGCTCATGTGTTGTAGTATATATCTGCAAAATTTCATGGAAAGACACTTTCGTTTGATACCTGAAACCTTGTTGCAAAATCAATGCATAGCCTTGATATTACTTCTACTCATTTTGTTTTGTGAGTTGTTGTAAACATGGCCTAAGTGCATGTTTGAGACAGCATAACTCTTTCATTTCTTATTGAAATTGTATGATTCTTTTTTTTGAAAGATGAAGTTCTCTACTATAAGCATACCAAATTTCTGGTCATTTTGACATAGGTAGCTTATATAAATATGCTGCCAAAATTAGACCTGGACCATGTTTTTGCCCAGAGTTTTACAGTGAAAACACTGTCTGGGTCTAACTTTGAGACATCATAACTTTCCCATATTTTATCCGAATTGTATCATTCTTCTTTTGTTTGAAAAATAAAATTTTCTACTACATGCATATATATTTTAAGCTCAGTGCGATGTTATTTGATCCTCTGCTTCATGCCTGGAATTTAAACCCAAGATGGTTTCAGGCATGTATATTTTGGTTTTTGAACTGTTGCAAACATGGCCTGAGTCCATGTTTGAGACAGCGTAACTCATTCGTTTCAAATCGGATTTGAGTGGTTCTTTTTGCATATTGAATTCGGAGTGCTAGATTATACTCCTTCAAAATTTGATGACAATTTGGGTTTATTTTCTATTTCAAAACTACTGTCGAACTTGAACCCACAGACTGTTGGAATTCAGCGATTTAACCTTGTTTAGATTCAACTTTGAAACGACGTAGATTCTTCGTTTCAAATCTAATTTGAATGATTCTTTTTAAAGATTGAAGTAGGAATGTTGAACTACATTCTTGCTTAATTTCAAGTCATTTTGACACTAGTAACTTGTTTAAACTGCTATCGAATATCGAGTTGCAGCTTGTTTTAAACGGATAATACTTCGTGTAATTTTCGTTATTTTGATGTTCTCTTGATATTTCGTTGTGGATTTCATACACAAGTTTTTATAATGTGTTTTAAAAATGTTTTTCAAATAAAAGGGCTCTTGAAATAATTATTATATTTTTTTTAAGTATAAAAATTATATACTCTTTAATAAGAGAATTTCAAAGGCAATTTCTAAAGCGATTTCGAAGCATTCCTAAAACTCATTTTCTTCAACGTAATTTCTATGTAAAACACACAATTTTGCAATTCGAGCGAAGAGGGAGGAGAATTAAATGATTAGACAAAACGAGTGCTATGAACACGTGCATTTATCTTTTCAGTTAATTTCTAATCTATTCGTTTGATCGTTTTGACCTTCGGGTCTGCTTTACCGATGAGATGAGGTAAACTTTATACTGCTTTGAGAGTGGAATTGACTAACGGTTAGTAAACTGTTTGTTGCAAACGTGTGGTATGGGACACGCGTTAACACTTTGCGGGTTCCTATCTGAGGAGTTAGTGACACATATTGCCAGTTAGTGGTGTCCAGTACTGGGCCTTCGGACCTTCGCCACTACGATTTGTTGCCTTCGGGTTTGCGCCTTCGAGTTTGTGCCTTTGGGCTTGTTGCCCTATAGGATTGCTTTTGGAGTTGGTCCTTCGTCACCGCTCGAGAGATACTTGGGTTTGTCGACTTCGGGTTTGTCGATCTATGTTTATACTATACTGAGCACATGCATCTTTTGTTTCACTGATATTTACATTTCCTTAGAGTATCTCCTTTCGGAGTAGATCTTTTGAACCACTCGATACATAGCGATTACCTTATGGAAACTTGCGTTACCTTCATTGATATTTGTTATTTGCCGTTTTGGCTTGATTTGGGATATTCATATCCTTTGTTTATTGAGCTGCGGATGATATGAGGCTTGTTATGATTTATCTTTTGTTTGATGATCGAGTTATCTCTTTTAGAGATATTTGTGGTACTTTATGACCTTGCATTTTCATTATTATTTAGCTTATCTAACTGATTTGTTTAGCTAGACTGGCCCGTGTATTTTATACTCGGGTCAGACCGAGGTGTTTCAGGTTAGGTATATTTGGACTAAGCCTATTCTGCTTCCGCATGGACTATTCTGCTAGCTCCTTTTATTATAGATTTTTATGTAGTCCTTTTGGGTTATAACTCTGATATGCACATTCTTTTGACTCGCCTGTATATTGTGGTTGGTACACCACTTGACATGTATCATTTTGTATTTCTGTGATGTATCTGTATATGTGTCTACTGTTTTGTGATGTGTTTTATATTTGAGTTGTTATATTTTGTTCTGTAGATCTTATAACCATTATAGTTTTGTATTAAACATCTATTGGATATGTCGATCCATCTAAAAAATATATACTACATTTATCGACATATTCAGTAGATAGTTAAGACAAGGCTGTAGATGGTCGCTCCTATCCAGCTCTATTCTTTGTATTAGCAGACGGTATTACCTCGTAATACCCTTTACTAATGTAGGTCTCGGAGTGGAGCGTTACACCATACCTTTCGGACAGCCTAATAGTCCTACGACTGACCGGAGTAGGTACTACTTCGCCTAAACTCCTTTTAGCTGCACCTTGAACTGAACTTCCTCTAGATTCATGCACATCACCATTACTACTAGAAGGTACCTATAGACTATCCTATGATGTTTCATCAACTGCGTTTTCCTCGGCAACATCATCAACAACTCTACTATTTAGCTGGAACATGGGAACTTCTTCCATCTCTTAGGCCTATCAGGATTTTCTTATGTGGTAGGTAGCTTCTCCTTCAGATTGAACATATCAAGCTCATCAAAAGTAACATGTCTGAAATGAACAATCTTATTATCAACATGGTTCCAAATTCGATACCCTTTGATACCATCGGTGTATCCCATTAGTATGTCGTGGTATGCTCTAGTCTCCAAATTATTACTTGTATGGTGAACATACACAAGACAACCAAAAATTCGAAAATAACCAAGATACACTGCTTTACATATCCACTTCTCCCTTGGAATCTTCACATCTATGGCTAAGCGTGGAATTCGATTTATTGCGCCGCAGTTGATAATGCCTCAGCCCAAAAGCCTCTAGACAAGCCCGCCGTCAATCTCAAGCAATGAGCCCTCTCTAGTAGAGTCATGTTCATCCATTCTACAACCTCATTGGATTGTGAATCGTCGGATGTAGTGAAATCTCCCTGAATGCCATGCTATCTACAAAAGTCGAGGAACTCCCTAAAGATAAATTCATCAATGTCATGTTGTCCAGAAGCTCCTCTATTTATATAGTGAAGATATAAGGAGGGGTAGTTGCTATATAACAGCCTTGGGGTTTAGTCCGGTATCAATCTGGTTCGGCATTCATCTGGTCCGGCAAAGCTCTAAGTTCAGCATGCATTTGGTCCGAAAAACAGCACATAAGCTTGGCATTTTGGTTCGGCACATAGCATTTGGACCAGCATCACCAAATACCGAACGGGATATTTTGTTCGACATATTCTTCTTCACCAAATTACCGAACGTAATATTTGGTTCAGCATTCCTACCGAACGAAACATATTGTCGCTCCACTTTATTCACCACTGATTCAAAACACTGCAAGTCACGAACACCCTGTTTCAGCGAACAACATCTCCCGAACAAGCTCACCACCAGACGAGAAATCTCATCCGGTCCTCCCCTCCACCGCTTCATATTTGGAGTGGCAGCTACTCCTCCTCTGCCGAACCAAAATTTTGGTTCGGTAAGCCCTAGATCCTCTACACCGAACGAGATCTTCTACGTCTTCAACTTCTCAACTCATCGGTTCTTCTCTACGACTTCCATCTTTTTCGTTGACGATGGAATCAGGTATCACATCCAACAGTGAGTAGCATGAACATGAAAAGTACAAGCTTCCGGTGAACAAACAGCTGTAACTCGCTCCTTGTCATTTTCAACAACATTAACTTTATAATCATTCTTAATACAATATACCATAAGATACAATCGGAATTCCTCAATGCCACTAGTAAATCTTTGACCAACACCTATAAATACTGGACTGCTAGAATCATTTTTTAACAACCATTTCAAAATTGAACTAGAATCAACCGAAGAACAAACCATAAAGAAGTAGATGAGCCACGCTCACAAAAATAACCAACAAATGAAGAGCTATAAGAATCAACATCAATCGAAATACTTTTACACTACTTAGATATAACCGAAATAAGTAGAAAATCATTGCGGCTATAAGCAATAAGCAACAATATACTATGCAAATCAAAATTAGTTTCAATGCCTCTTTTTTTGTCATCTATTCCATAAACCAATTCAATAGAACCAAATGTTAAATCGGGCCAATGCTCACAAATATCATTTCCCAGTCTCAATATAAAATCATTCAAACCAAGATAACCTACTATACGTATCGTTACCTAATAGAAAAATAACAAAAACATTCATAGGATCAAGCTTGAAAAAACACATACAATATTAGAATGAAGTACTACAACATATTAAATAGATAAACTAGCATAACAAAAATTTTCCAAACAAATATTATTATAGCAAACGCCGGGCAAATATTTGTTATAACAATAATGTTCTACGTAACACTTTACCGACATATTCTATTAATTTCAAATAATTCAATACCAACAACATACTTGAACTATAACAATAGCAACATAAGCATTATAACCAATTACAATGATAACAAAAACAAGTACAATAAATTCAAAATAGGCAAATAAGTGCCATAAAAATAATTGCCTTCATTAAAATTCAAGAACAAACTTTAACTATAAAAAAAACAACATAATTAAAAATAAATTATAGCTACAACGATAAGAAAAAAAATTAATTCAACATGATGATATAACAAACATTAAGCAAAAAAAAAAATAACTACGACCTAAAAAACTAACCTCGAACTCATATCATTAGCGCAGAATAGAAGAAGAAGGTTTTCAAATCTAATGAAATTAAGTAAAAAATCTTTTCCAATCTACAATAAATCGAGATGTAGAAGAACTTGCCAACAATGGCTCAAGATATATGTGCAACTGAAAGTACGAAAATTCGAACAAAATTAGGTATACAAATTAGAACGAAAATTGTCACGAACGAAACAAGGGGAAAAAATTGGAACAAACAAAATAAAGCTGGGCAGCGGGGCTGATAATTTTAGAAGAATATGGGTAAAAATGGAAAGACGGATTTGAAAAATAAAAATAGAAATGTAAAATATAACATAAAATTGGTAGGGATAAAATTTATAAAATATTAAAAAATAAGGATGTGTCACAAATTTTCAAAAAATAAAAATAAAATCTAATAAGCCAACAAGGTTACTCAATTGGTTGGTAGTTTAAACTATGAGATTAAAGTTCACAAATTTGATCCATGAGATTTACACTTGTTGGTATTAATGAACCATGTTCAAAAAAGAAAATCAAATAAATTTTTCTGTAAATGTTCAAACGCACGCATACAATGATTAGAATAAAATTTTAATTATTATTAACAAACAAATTTGGTTAAAGTGTGAAGATCGTCATTAGAGAAAGGTGCCAAATTAATTGGTTTTGAAGAAGAAAACTGACACTTGAAGTCACATGTTGGTAAGCTGGAGAAGAAACTTAGTAAGCTCATCGATGCATTTGTGCAACAATTTCCACATATGCACATTTCTTCTACTGATGATGTTGGTCAATGTGCAAAGAATTGGTTAATATTTAAATTGTTTGCATATTTATGTTTGGATATTGTTTGGACGTTTATGTAGACATTTGTGTATGCTAGATATTTATAATTTTGAATGTATATTTATGGTGTTTGGTGTTTTCTGTTTACCGATGTCGTACATGGCGTTTGCATGGTTTGATACAGTGCTTATCGATGCTGCGTCGATGTCATGTCATGGTCGGAAACACTATTTTTGTTGTTGGAGTGAGTTGAAATGGGCCAAAACTAGTATGTCCCACAGCTTTCAATCCCAAAATTGCGGGAGGCTTGAACTATGGAAGACACGCGAGGGAATTCTCAATAACAGCAGTGATAATTGGGTTGCATTGCACGTCAAAATTTAAAGGTAATATTTCATTCAAATTTCCAATTTATAACAAATTAAGCTACGGAATACAACATAGTGAACATGAAAACTAACTTCTTTCTGTGGCATCCATGGCCTTGGGAGTATATGGTGATGATTCAGCCGAAGGCATAACGGAGAACAACGAGAAAATGCTTCTGAAATTCACGGAGGAAGAAATGAATATCGTGGAAGATTGGAGGAGAATCAAGAGAACAAGAGTTTGGACTAGAATGAATACTCTCATGTTATCCAACGACATTTCAAATTCCATTGCTAACAAATATATTAAATAGGGCCAAATGTGTGTATGTATTGTTGATGAGAAGATGAAATTGATTGTATTGTTGGATTAGATGGTGGATGGATATTTATAGTTTTTATTTCTGCCTCCTGTTCGTTTGGAAGCAGGCGTCTTTTGACTGTTATCACGCAGTAGCTACTGGCTAAGACATACTTCTACGCAACATGTGTTTAGTATATTAATTTGAAAATGAAGCAAGTGGAACTTTAATATTGCACAAGCTATTGACTTGCCTTCCAACCAGAGAGAAACGTATTCACCCGCTTCATCGGTTTAACCGATAAAAAAGCCTTGCTTATATATGAGTTAAGGATCAATAGTCCCTTATTTGAATAGCCTACTGATTTCGTCGCTGATATCAGAATATGTATGTATCTAAATCTAAATATGTGATTTATATTAGAAGGCTAACGTATAAACCGCAGAGGTCGCTTCAGTTAAAACCTTCGATGAATGCTTGCATTTCAGCAGAGGTTTGTTAAACCAAATACATTAATTTCATCCATTCCCCACCTTCCAAATTCTGGTCCTGTACTGTACTCTACGCCCATATTCAATTCAATCGCACCTTTCATGACTCTTTTTTTTTTAAATCTTTTTTTAAAGCTGAAGTTGACCGCAATGAAAACAAACCATTGGTTCGTTTTCTTGAAAACCGTCCGTATTAAATTAATACAAAAGCCTTATTTAAAGCTTTCAGACAATGCGCAAAAACATGCCTACATGACGTCCAGAGGCCATGCCTCATTGGAGCTACAAGGGTCGGTTCTATCTATAGTTTGTACCTATAGAGGTCGGTTAACCACTCTCCATTTTTATTTTTTAAACTAACATATGATACTGCATAAATCAAGAATATCTAATGTCACAACAATACAATATCTAAATTTAAATATGTTGTTCAAATACACCATTCTTAATGCAATGAAGATGAACTTGCTAAGATAAAGTAATTATTATAAAATTGAACTTGTTTTTTCTGTTTAACTATTTAATTCATGTTTTTTGATTTACGGTTTCTATGTAAAAAATAGACAAATTCTATTTCAATCCGAGTATTTACTTAGCAGCCTCTAAAAATTAAAAAACTGTAAACCCAAAAAATAACTTAGTGCTCCCCTACCATTTCCATCACATTCTCGAATCAGAAAGAAACATGCTCATGCCTATTCCTCCACCGTCGAATTAAAAAAAAACAACGTGAATTATTACCAATCCCCGTAATCGACAGCCTATAATTGTATTTGCAAAATTATTTTTTTTGAATTGCCTTACTGTGATTACGTTTACAATTCATTATTCTCTTCAAAATCCACCGGCTAGTAATGAAAAAATAAATTTTTTCTTCACTGATTTAGAAACTAGGGTTTTGAAGAAGCGGTGGTTTAGACAGTAAGAAACTGACGTAAGAAAATAATGGAATTGAGAAGAAAGAAATTACGCAGCTTTTTAAAAGTATTTTAGTCTTTAAAATTTTATTTATTTTAGGAGAGGCTACTAAATAATTATCTGTGTTGAAATAGAATTTATCTAAAAAAAATAAGTTCTACCATTTGTATTCATATAACTGAGTTTTATGCTAACTTTGTTATTTATTAAAATTTGATACTAATAATATTTTCCAATGAATATTAGCTAACCACGTTTTGATTTAACATCTAAGATTTTATTAAATTTTTATAGACATACATATACTAAGATTAGTTTCGATGATATGTGATGCTATTTCAACTCATTATTCTACATTCCAATAATTTACCTCTTTCTGGTAAGTTTCCAATAAAAAAAAATTACTACAAAATAAGACATGTAAACACGTTTTGTTTTGTTTAAATAAATTTGAATAAAATAAATTGTCTAAAATTAAAATGATAATGAGATAAATTTAATAAACATATTTTCATATTTTTTACGAGTCAATTAAATGGAAATTACCTTTAGTACATAAAAGAGACTATTAACGTAACACTATAAGATATACTGTGATTAGCAATAACAAGTGGCAACAGCCATTGACAACCCGTCAAATTTTTTCGATGGCTAGCCATTTTATTACTTACCAAATTAAATAATTTATTTATTTTTCATTACATTTTAAAAAAATGTACAAAAATACTAATTTAATTCTTAGAAAATAAACAAGATAATTTAGCACAATCATTCAACGCAAAGACTGTTCCGATCGGTTAAATTAATATTTTTGATGATTTGTCTTCGCGTAATTCAAATATTTAAAATTATTGAAAATCTAACTTTTATGATCAATCTATGTGGCTTTTAGTCGGTTCATTGAGCAACTTCGATAAAGTTAATTTTGTGTAACATTTTTATGAATTAAAATATTTTTTAAACAGTTGGGCAATTAATTATGAATTTTTAACTGCATTTAGCATGATAAAATTATATAAAAATAAATAACTGGTAGAAAATTAAATTTATTGAATCTTATGTCGATCTTATATTTGATTTATTTCTAGAAGATGATGAAAAATGAACAACTGTAGAGTGGTGTGTTAACCCAATCCGTACGGTTGAAGTCATAAAAATTGTCCGTTTCTAGGGTAAAAAAAAAATTCGGCCATTTTTTACGAATCCAGCCGTACATATTGCATTAACACATTATCAAGTATTATTGCTTCGAATTTGGTCTCATTTCAAGGTCATCCGGCCTTTGAACGAAGGGTTTTTAGTCTGAATATCAATAAACAGATGTAAATTTAAAATTCAAGATCGACACCCTAGAGTTGTTTATTTTTTCATCATCTTCTGAAAGTAAGTTAAATGTACTTTAGATAGACATAAGATCCTATAAATTTAATTTTCTGTCAATTATTTTATTTTATATAATTTTATCATGCTAAATACAATTAAAAAATCATAATTAGTTACCCAATGATTTAAAAAAATATTTTAATTCGTAAAAAATTTACGTAAAATCAAGTTTATCGAAGTTTCTTGATGGACTGACTAAAAATCGCATATTTTGGTCTTGGGAGTTAAACTTTCAATAATGTTAAATGTTCGAATCACGTGAAAACATAATATCGAAAATACTAATTTAACCGATCAAAACAGTCGTTGCATTGAATGGTTGTGCTAAAATATCTTATTTATTTTTTAGGAATTAAATTAGTATTTTAAGCATTTTTTTACATGTAGAATAATGAATAGAAAAAATTAAAAAAAATACAAAATTAACATTTCTTGCTAGCCAACAGCATGTCGAGTATGCAGTAAGAAGCCACATGACTTTTCCTCATTCTCCCCGTTTCCCTCCATATTTTCACGCATGCAAAAAAAAACCAAACCTTGCTGCCGACGCACCCTCGACCGCCGCCACCGCTCATCAACTTCACCTTAGGCCGCCACAACTCGTCGGAATCACCAATCTCTCCATTTCCATCATAATTTAGATAAAATTTTAACAATAACTTCGAATTTGGAGCTAATTGGCACTGTTATGGGTTTAAAATTGATGATTATTACGTAGCGTTGGTGATAATAGTGAATTACTTGATTTGGAGATATTCATTAGTGTTGTGATTGCTTAATTTGAAATAAAAAACTAGGGTTGATTTAAATCCGAAAATTAGTGTATTTGGAGATATTCATTAGTGTTGTGATTGCTTAATTTGAAATAAAAAACTAGGGTTGATTTAAATCCAAAAATTAGTGTATAATCATTAATTAATATGTATGCTGATAAGTATACGTAATTGTTTGTTATAGTTTGGAATAATTTTATGGCTAATATGTATGGTTGAATAGTGAATATGTGAAATTAAAAAACTTATGGTTAAACATAATTAATTTGTGTAAATTAATTAGCGTGTGTTAATTATGAGTGTTGGTAGTAAGTATAAAATAAAGTTATTTTTAACGATTAGTAATTAATTAATTAGTGCGCCTTTTTGCAAACTTCAAATTTCAGTCTACAAAATAGTTAAATTATAAATTTAAATAGTTAAATGAATTATAAAATATGTTTTAAAATTTCAAATTTAGTTAATAAAATATTTAAATAGTTGAATAATTATAAAATATGGTTTAAAATTTAATTTGTGGTTATTAAAATAGTAATTTTTTTGTTTTTGGAAGTAGTTTTAAATAATAAATTTCTTTCGAAACAAATATTCTACTAAAATCGATTTGTAAAAATTTAAAAAAGAATATAATATTTATTTGAAAATAAGACTTAAGTATTATTTGAACAAATACAACAACAATAAATTAAAGCCTTTAGTCTCAAAAGACTTTAATTTGTTTTAGAAAATACAATAACAACACTTCCCTTGGAATATATTATATATATTTGAAGTATTTACAAATCACAACATCCACGTGGCGATCTCAGTAAAGAATTTGCTAATTGGTTTTCGAATTACGTTTATGACCTAAGAAATTGTGTCGTTATTGAAGGGTTGAAACATCTTTCGCTAGGTTCAAAAAGCAATGTCAAGACTTATGCAATTTTCTTCATCAATGGATTTAAATTCAACACCAAA
Organism: Allium cepa; assembly: GCA_030765085.1. Classification (NCBI taxonomy): domain Eukaryota; kingdom Viridiplantae; phylum Streptophyta; class Magnoliopsida; order Asparagales; family Amaryllidaceae; genus Allium; species Allium cepa. The sequence continues at coordinate 474,973,163 of CM060929.1, forward strand.
GAATATGGTGCTGAAAAATTAACCAATAAAACGGTGTATTGTTAAAGGTAGCAATGATCTAGATGATCATATAAAAGATTTTTACAATGCTTTAACATAGGCTTTAGAATTAACATATTTTGTACGACCTGCAATTTTTTTATATATTCAAATGCAATTGGTTCAGCACTGTTCCTGTTTCTGGAATCAACGTGCACAAAGATTATAAGCTTACTGAAATAAGCATAACTCGCATTACTATAAGTATGATCCTTTCGTATTATCCGAGCAAGCAGTACAAGTTTATTTTGCTTCGTATCCATCCCTAAAAAAAGATAAAGCAGATTTGTCAGCCGTTTTTAAAACAAAGGTAAGATCAACATTTGATGGAAATAATAATCCGGTTGAAGCGGCTCATTATGTGGACCTTGAGCCAAATAATGAAATAATAATAACTGATAATCATATTGATTTATGGCCTTTGAAGGATGAAATAAACGTTTTAATAGAAGCATTTGAGAGTATAGAGGAAAACGATATAGAGTACGATATCGAGTCTGAATCGGAAAATGACGAAGGCTGAGTATTAAATACTGATGGTGTAATGTATATATGATGAATATTAGTATTGCTTGTGGTACAATTTATGTTCTGAGTTTCCGTTGTTATTAGTGATGATGACTATTTTATGATCTATGTATTACTATGTTTATTAATTCCATGTGTTTAGGGAATCTGGTTCCATTTTTGTAGTTTGTAGAAGTTTTATGTGATTATTAATCATACGCGTTTCTAATAATAAAATGATATATTTTTTCATTATATAAAATGATATATTTATGGCAGATATTATATATATCTCATAGGAGATCTTCAAGATTTCATGCTTCTGCTTCTCCTGCTATTAGCGAGGGTGCCAGCGGCTCAGCTAATTTATGCCCAAGGGAGAGTATGATTCCGAAAAGTGAAGGGTAAATACCTAATTTATTGCAACGTCATTAATATCGAGTGCATGTACATTATTTAAAATTCTTAAATGTCTATATAAAAATTAATGGAGGGGATTTAAGCTGGAGCCTTCTAATTTTATCGTGGCCATCTCTAAGAAGGCACATATGAGTCGTATGTCTGTTGTTGGCCTTAATTGGATAATATCTCATTGTATATTAAGAAAGCTATATGAGCCGACGTGATGGTAAGAATAAATTTATAATTCATTTGAAAATGACATATTTGATATTTGAAAATTAATATACTGTATATAATTTATTTTAATTTCAATGTGTAAGCTGCAGTAGTTATAGAAGAGGAAGATCAAGATCTATTTAGAAATCACTAAAACAAGAAGCCGACGAAAAATTACAAAGACGCCCTCTCATGCATTAAAAAAACCGATTAGATGAGTGCTAATATTTTAATGGAATTTCAGCAGCATTGGGAAACTCCCACCGTGAAAATAATTTTTTTAATTTCATATTGTTATTATAATTTCTTTAAAGTTCATATAATAATTGCATTAATTTAGTCAATCATATATTTAAATTTATAGGAAATTGCCGAGTGGAACTTGGCAAACAGGAACAAAAATCCGATTGTACACCGCGGTGACTCAAAATCCTTCCAACAATATCGGGAAGAAATGGTAAATTATAAATTGCGATTATATAACGGTTATAACATTATTTAATCATATATATACATTGTTTATTCATATATAATTTCAGGCTAAGGAGAAGAGCCACGAGCCTACATATGCGGAGATCTTTCCTCGAATTCATGCCAACGAGCACACCAATGATGATGGCTCAGTGTCGTTTACTTGGACGGACCCTAAATCTCAAGCCATAATGGTAAGCATACTTAAATATTTTTCTTATATTCCACGTTATATAAATTGTAAATTAAATATTTAAGTAGCAAAATTCTATTTCTAATCGCAGGAATGATTTGAAATGGAGCAAGCTCGAGTGATGCAGTCCATCAACTGAGAGGAGTTGACAGCCGAGGTGGAGGATGAGATATTCGATGTCGTGACCAACAAGTCCACATGGAACAGACGATACAGTTATGGAAATTAGGGGGTAATGTTTATTGAATTCAACTCACTACAAGAAAATATTCTATTAATAGCAAGTGGGGATTAAACGAAAACTTGACTTGCTATAGTTATGTACGTTAGTGATCATTCAGGATAAACATAGCTTTTGTTCACGCAATCTTAACCTAAACGAAAATTTGGCGGTATATTTTATGTTTCCCTCCTTATTCCTAAACCTCCAAACATTCCTTTTCCCTTCGCTTCCAAATTCCAAAATAGCCTCCACGAATCTCCTCTCAACTCACACGAATCGTCTTCAATCGCGAATCACTCCTCAGTTTGAAAGCTCGATTCCGCTACCCGCTCTATTCTTCAAAGCTCGTCGTGACATTCATCTACAAAGCGCGATTCCTCAAGGCATCTTAAGCATGATTCTGTAGCTTGACCGAAGCGTGATTTCAACTCGCGAACTTGACTTTAAGTATATTTTTCAATTTTTGTTTTTTTAATTGTACGTTTAGTGCTTGAATTAATGTTTTCTGAATGGTTTTGGAAATCTTTAGTGAACAGAGTATTATATATAAGTGACATACACGAAAATGAGTTAGAAAGTTTGTTGTTTATTTTTTATAGGTTTCAATTCTGGCTTGGCTTATGATTATTTTCCTTGTTTGCAAATTAAATTATGCTATTCAATTGATTACAAATTAGTCTTCTATCGAAGAAAATTAGTTTTTCACTCGCAGGTGCCTACAAATTAGTTTTCTTTTGAAGCTAAAAGAAAACAAGACGTAAAGTAATTTGATGTACAATATTTAATTGGGCAGAACAGAATTAAGAGAGTAAAATTAATCTTGTTTAATTGATTCAGTGAATATATATATGTAGCGAATTATGACTAATGAATATCTAGTAAGTGTTTAATCACGGAATGAATGCGTTGAAAGCTTGATAATGAATATAGTGTATTGTCGTACTATTTAGCTATTGTTTTGATTGTTGTTGGTTTAGAGATTTTTATGATGAGTGGAGAATGGGTTAGTACATAGACGAATGACACTGCTGAATGAATTTAGACATTGGAAAAATAATCAAGTAGTAAAACTCTAGTGGTTGTTTGAAGTAATATTCACCACCTTAAAGTCGTTTGTCGAGTATGAAGTAATACTCGTCCAATGTCAAATGACCTACAACAGGGGTGTGAATCCGAGTGGAGAGATGTTAGTTTGAAGTTTCTTGGTTTCATGAGGCAAAATGTCAAAGATGGAAAAGAAAGGTGAGTGGGGAAAAGGTGGGATGAATTTCCACTATTCTTCTATTTAGGTTCAATCCTAGATGTTATAAATATTCTGACATTTGAATTCTTGGCCTAAACTTTTGACTATCTGAAGATTTTTCTTATAAGTGTAAAACTGGGATATTCACAAGTTTGGATTTTTGCATTAAATGTCTGGATCTAAGCTTAGATTTCAAATCACTTTTGTAGATGACTAAAATATTATGCATTTGATAGTGAGCCTTTGGTGTTAAGATGAGTGACTTTTGAGGTTTCGGTTTGAAAAACCTTTATTTGAATATAATATTTAAAAAATAATGTTACTAACTTTGGAAATTTTTAGTTTAAATATAATATTTAATTAAATATGTTTTTTATATATGTGTAAAACGTAAATGATATATTCGTATAGTCAATATAGTATAAAATAATTTATAATATATTTAGATTTGAATATGGAATTCTTAAATATTAATTATTGTCCTGATTCATTATTTTCTGTTAACTAAGTTAATTATATAGCTTATTTACAAGTTACATGTTAATGTTAATATCAACAATTGCATATATATGGTATGTGATTTAGAGTTTAGTGATATCAAAATGTTTAGAATTTTAATGCAAACCCAATTGTATAAATTGTGCATAAATAGCATAATATATCTAAAAATTACACGCCTTTAATATTTTAAGGTTAAAATTTAATTTATCAAGTTTTAGGCGGTCCCATATAATTTAAAAATGAGTTCGACTTACCACAATATTATGCTTTGTCGTTACTTAAGTTAGATGAGAAATATCACAAAATTTAAAGATGGCAGTTTCTTTAATGCTCTTAGTTTAATATTTAGTAACATATTGAAATTTGTTTGCAAGTTAGAATTATATTTTTATCATTTTCACTTAGTAATATGGATGACTCGCCAAAATTTTAATCTTCTGTTCTTTTATGTGGTTTCTAAGTATACCGATGAGTATTAAATTATCATGTGTTTTTAGAAATTTGCTTGTTGCAATATTGTATATGGCGATGGAAAAAGATTGGGTGCGTTTACATAGGCAAGATCACATTTTTAGCTTAAAATTCAACTAGGGAATTAAAATAATGATTTTTTTGTTAGTTTTTTTATTTTTACCGCAGAACTAGTAGGGAGTACGAGTAAGGATCAAGGAATTTTGTGCATGCAGCAAAGAGAAATTCAGGAAATGTAGAAAAAAATTGTGTCATTACTTAGATTGTCGGAATCTGTTTTTTTTTTTGAAATGTTACTTTATATACAACAAATCACTGTGACAACATATCACATGTCAAATAAAAGTTCAAATCACACTATGCAAGTTTCGAACTTGTGACCTCTCGCACCAAAGCCAAATCACTTAACCACTGGGACAATGGTGATTGTCTAGATTGTCAAAATCTTACTCATCACTATGATGACATTATTGTTGGGCATCTGATTATAAGTGGAATAGATCCTTTATATAAGTACAGTAAGTGGTATACTCACGGTGAGCAAGTAAATGTAGCTAAAAAAGTGAAGTTGGATGACACATATGAATTACTTCAAGCCATTCACTTTGAAGATGAAGATTTTTTCAACCATACTTTTTTCTCCGATGATAAAATAACGATGATGCACAAAAACAAATGGAAGATTTCCTTCAAAATTTGGAAGATGCGGAAACTCCACTGTACCCTGATTGCGTAGATTAAACAAAATTATCTGCTATCTTTGCATTGTGTAATCTTAAATGCGAAACTGGATTATCTGATATTGGTTTTGATAAGCTTCTAAGTGTGCAACAATTGTTATTACCCAAAAATAATGTCCTTTTGAAGACTTTATATGAACTAAAGAAGTTTCTCAAAGTATTTAACATGGAATTTGAGAAGATTCATGCCTGCAAGTCTAATTATTGTCTTTTAAGGAAAGAGTACAAAGATTTGAATAAATGTTCAAAATATGGTTCTTCGAGATGGAAGATAAATGAGTGGACAAAAGAGATAATGTAAGGTATTTTGACCAAATTGTTGAAATATTTTTCAATCATTCCAAGATTCATAAGAATGTTTAGATCTCAATGGGTGGCATAAGATCTAAGGTGGCATTTTAGTGATAAAAACAACGATGATAAAATGCATCATCATGTGGATTCTTTGACATGGAGCATGCTGGATGATAAATGGAAATCATTTTCAAGTGATCTGTGTAACCATCGACTTGGTCTTACTATCGATGGTTTCAACCCATTTGACATTAAGAGGTCCAAATATAGTTGCTGGTCAGTGATGCTTGTGACATATAATCTCTCTCCTATATTACGTATGCAATGGGAGAATATTATGTTAGCATTATTGATCCTTGGTCCAAAGCAACCTAGGAATGATATTGATTTATATTTATCTCCTTTGGAAGAAAATTTGCAGCGCTTATGGAGTAACGAGGTGGTGATTTATGATGCATTTAGCAAGACACTTTTTAACTTAAAGGCAATTTTGTTATGGACTATAAACGACTTTCCAGCCTATGGAATCTGACTGGATGTTGTGTAAAAGGAAAAAAAGGCTATCAATTATGCGGTGTTAATACTCATCATCGATGGTTAAATCATCGTCGGAAAAATGTCTATATGAGACACAGAAGATTCTTACCTCTATCAGATCAATTAAGAAAACATAAGGCTTGGTTTGATAACAATGTGGAGAAATGTAACAAACCCAGAATTCTTACAGGTAAAGATATTTCTGTTATTTTTAAAGATTTTCCAAATAATTTTAGAAAAATTAAAAATGAAGAAATAGAAAAGGACAAGAAGAAAAAGAAAAGGAAGTGTACTGCCAACAAAGAAGATAAAAACGATCCTACAAAAATAGAGCTATCAAGGTGGAAAAAAGATCAATTTTATTTGAATTACAATATTGGGAGGTTAGTGTTCAAAATTTATTTTATTCATAATAACCTAACTATAAAATTATATAATGTTAAACTTTCATATTATTGATGTTTTTAGGAACTTCCAGTTCGCCACAATTTAGATGTGATGCATGTAGAGAAAAACGTTGACGAAAGTTTACTCAACACAATGTTGCATGATAGCAAATCAAAAGATGGTATTAATTCTAGAAAGGATTTAGAGGATTGAGGAATACAACAAGTGACGACCGGGAAATTTTGACAAATTAAATTGGAATAATTAATTGATCTTAAAATATTTAAAAGTTAATTTTAACTTGAATTTCAGGATATCAATATTTACTTGATAATTAAATCATTGAATTGTATAGTTTAAATATTGAATTTAATAATTGAAATTGGGTAAATTGTTGAAACCGAGATGCTAAGCCTGTTTAAAATGATTTGAAGGCTTATAAAATCTATAATGACGATACTGAGGATAATATAATGGTTGAAATTTAATGTAAAGATAATTTGTTCAATTTTAATAATATATCGTTTAAATTGGAATTTAAAAATAGCCTTCCGAGGCACAGTCTCAGAATTCGATGAAACCAATTCCATTGGATCCGTAATAATTAGTTATTATCGGATTTCAATTTTCGTAGCAATCGGAGTTGTCGTTTGACCGTGGCAGCTCAAAACGTTTCGTACTATTTTAATCAATTTAATTTTAAATTGATCGTTTTCTTTTGTAACTCGCACATATGATTGAATTAGCTTCCGCAACAAGTTCCATCGTGTTCAGAACGCAGGTAAAACCCTAAAATCGCCTAGCGGTATTCCCTAAGTTGAGTTTGGAATTTTAAATGGCAAGTAACGAGACGGTTTGAGAGTTTTATAAAATAATAAAATTCGAGGTACATATTGTCAGAGATATTTTCACTTCAACGCGTGCTCGAGAAGCCTCTCACCATCAATTTATCACTCCCGTTCCCCTTTCTTTCTATGATAACAGAAGTCGAATTCGATTATAAAAAAAAAAATCAATTCGAACGGATTGATGGCGTCTCCTTCTCCTCCCTTTCTGCTCTCGAATGTATTTCATCGCAAATTTTCATTCCCTGACCTAATCGGTGGATCGAAGCATAGCTTCTTGCTATCGCTACTTCCTCATGTTGGGGTCGAGAAGTTGGGAGCTCGCGATGGGGAGGTGGGCACGCGTGAGACAAAGGTGTGTCACGATGATGGGGGACACGGCAGCGATCGAAATTTGCGATCGAAGGCCGCGTGGTAATTGGAGGAGCGCGAGCTTCAAAGCTCTGGTCAGTGCGAACTTCACAGCAATTAGGGTTCGCGATTGGTGATGCTAAGTGATGAGGCACGAGGGTTGGAGACGCCATGGCAATGGGTAGATGGTTGGAGATCGTGATTGCGATGAGTAAGTGGTTGGAGGTCGCGGGTTGGAGACGAGTTGGTGATGTTGCAGTGCAGTGGTTCGTGGTGGATCTGGAAGGAGGTCATGTCTTGTTCTTGGGTCGCAGGGCAGTAAGGTAGTGCTTTGTTTTAATTTAATTTAGTAAATATGATTTTGAAGAGAACTAAATACAGGAATTCAAAAAAAAAAGGTTATGGAATTTATAAAATTAGTTTTTTAGAATGTATATAAATTATTTTCCGAAAAATATATCCATGTAGTTCAGAAATGGAAGAGACTAGATATGCATGTTTTTACTTATTACCTTAATTTCAAATTTATGTTTTATGGAGATAGATTTGTCTAATAAACTCATCCCATTATTTTAATTGCTAAAAATATTTTATTAGAGGGAAATCCGTTGAAATTTAATTTTTAGTTTATAATAAGTCCATCGGGTAGTAAATTTATAAATGGGAATGTAATTGTTCAATTAATTCAAATATTGATAAATTATATAATGACTTTTACAAGGTCTAAAACCATGGAAAACCTAGTCGAGATCTGGATTGGATTGCAAATAAAGCAAAGGTGGGTAAATCTCACTCGTCTGGTATTATTTAAATTTAAATGGTTAAATTTAAATAATTGGTTGATTGATTTAGTTGATTGAATGTGTGCTGATAATCTGTGACTTTGGTTTTGTTTGATTCTCGAGTTAATAAGGGTTTAATGATTGGTGATTCATTAAATAGGTAAAATAATTTGAATGGGTAATGAACTAATTCAATTAATTAATGATTGTACTAATTAATTTAGTAATTAAGGGTTTGAATTAATTAATTAAGGATTAAGTTAAATTAACCTAGAACAATAAATTAATGGTTGATAGGTAATTACTTAATGTAATTAATAAAATAAAAATTCTTGTGTAATTAATCAAGAGATTAATTAAATAGTTAATTAAGGAAAAAATTATTTATTTACTGGAAAAAAAAAGTAGATAACTACAGGTTGAGATTGATCGAGAATGATTGAGATTGTGGATGAATTAAAATAATTGATTTAGATTAGAACAAATTAAAATATAAGTGGAAATCATTAATATATATAATAATTGATGTAATTAAGAATTGATTAATTAAGATTAAATCAAGTCAATAAATAATGACTTATGAGAAATCAATTACTAAGTAATTAAGAATTAATGTAATTAATATAGACAATTCACTTATGAAGTAATTGATTTATTTATAAAGTAATTAAGACTACTTATTGATTTTTGGGTTAAGATTAATCAACATCGAGAAATTAGTTAAAGATAATTACTTAAATGAAATCGAAAAAGAATTCATCCATGGTGATTAATCAAGATGAAATTGAAGGTTGTCTAATTAATTGATTTAGAATTAATTAATGTTAAATAAAGGAATCTAAATGGTTAAGGTTAGAAATTCCATTAGAATCAATTGAGTTAATTTGGAAATGATCAAAATTGATATGAATGATGGAATGGTAATGGATGCTTGAATGAGATGATATTCCTGATATGAAATGATGAGAATTTCACTTTGATAATTTGGGTTTGGATGACATGAGTCTCGAAGAGACTGGGGTCGGGTATTAGGTAATACCCGAAAACCACTTCGAATATAGATTGGTATGTGAAATTTGTATATTGGAATGAAGTGATTAAAAGAAAGTGGGCTATTTAAATCTAAGCTTTGGTACTTAGGTCCTGGATGTGTGAAATTAGTTATGTCTATAATATATTGTGCACTTGTAAAATTGGTTTGAGTTATCCCGGGTTTTATTTAAGTTGTTGCTTGGTATTCCTTGTTAGTTGGTCTTACTCACGCTGGTTTCCAGCCTGACCCGGGTGTTACTTTGGTGTAATGCTCGGGTCAGACCGAGTATTACAAATTTTCAGGTAGGTACGTTCTAGAGCTCAGGAGGCGAGCTGGATGGCAATATCGTATAGAGTATTCCGCTGTATTTATATTATTATTAATCTGAGACTTGATAATTGTAAATATTCAGTGACTGTATATAATGTGAAACTTTGATGTATATTAAATGTAATCGACAGATATAGTATTCTTTTGTAAACAGTTATTATTTATTATTATATTTTATCTGCTGCGAGTGTGAGATGCTGTTGATTTTGTTCTTCTTCTTCTATCTCTTTCTTATTTTCATAACTATCTGGAATTTTCGGCTTCGAAAATTTCGGGTCGTTGCATTTGGTATCGGAGCAGAAGGTTAAGCGAGAACCTTGGCTCTGGTGGGGATTACTCATTGAATAGAGTCCGTAGTACTTTAGAATGAGTTGAGAATATATATATGTGTATGAGAGCGTACTTGTTATTTGCTTATAAAATTTTTAAATGGTTTCATATAAAAATATATTTTGATATATAAAGCAATATTTCCTTCTAAGGAATATTTAGGTGATTGGTTGTTAGATTATTGGAATTAAGTTAAGAAGTAATATAAAATACGACCAAATTGAAACTTATAACTAAAAGTTGAAGAATAAACTTATATACCAAAATGGAATTTGAAATATAGATTGTGAATGTAATTTATAAATTGAAATAAACTTCATAAATAAATGAGATTATAATTTGAAATAGAATTCCAGAGAATATTTGAAAATAAAGTAAGATGAAAATTCCAGAGTAATGTTTAAATATGAATTGGAGGGATTGGGAAAAATTTAATATTCCTTTGGATTTGAGAGTGGTTTCCAAAGGTTTTGGAGAAATAATAGTATTATTTCATAAATATTTTTTTGTTGAATTTGGAATCTGGGAGATTTGAAATTAAAAATATTTGGAAATGTTTTTAAAGAGATAAAAGCATTGAACTCTTTCGGTCACTGGAAATTAACGTCGGTGATGGCTGCAGCATCATCGATGTTCATTTTCGAGTTTTTAGAAGAGAAATTACTACCAAATTGTTTTACATTGGAATTGTTTGTGAACTGGGTTTGGTTTTGAAATTCAAAGGGATAATTGAATTTGCCAAAGAATTTTGGATATAGTTGAATTCTAAGGTGATATTGAAATGTTGGAAATTTGTTTAAACTCTGGAATCTTGATTAAAATGTTTATGGAATAATAAAAATATATTGGTTAAATAAAATGTATAATTCCGAGTTAAAGGCAAAATGTGAATGTAATTGATTATAAATAGAAATTGTAAAACTGAAATTGAAATTAAAGTTGTACAAGTTTAAAGATCAAACGGAATTTGATTTGAAGTTGGAAGGAAATTGAGAATCAATTCAACTTGAATTGGGGTTAAATCAATTTCAATGGAAATTGAAGATTATTCAATTTGGAATTGGGTCAATTTAAATGGGAGTGGAAATTTAAATTGAAATGTTGGGGAAGTGAACAGTTGGCTCTCGACTATTTTCAATATAAATTGTTTTGATATAAACTTATTTTTCTAAGCCATTGAATATATATAACCTTTCTTAAAGCCAAAATATTTTATACTTGTTTTACAATTATTTTTGGAACTATTTAACCAATTTTCAACTGCTTTCTAAACTCATTACTATTTTTCAACTATGTTACAAATTATTTACTATTTTACAACTATTTTGCAAACATTTAAGATTTCTGAGACTATTTAGCTATTTTTTTCAACTATTTACCTATTTTTAAATTTTCAAGCTGTTTTCTAAATATAAACTGGTCGGAGTTCAAACTGTTATTGATTAAATACCCAACTGGGATAAGAATTGAGGTAATAATCCAAATGGGGATTAAGGCAAATGTGAATAGGTGAACGAAAATTTAAGTGAATGTGAATAGAAAGGAAATTGATATTGGAAAGAGTAATCAAATTTGAATATTTGATTTTGGGTAAACAAAGTTATATCTTTGATATATATTCTCCCCTTGTTGAATCTATTATTGGAAGAAAAAGGATTTTGGAAGTGTTTGAACTATAAAAGGAATTTTATACGAGTTTAAAGTGATCCAAAGTTTTAAAAATTATATATATCTGTATATATATATATAAAGGATCTTATGAGGATTTTGGAAAAGGTTTTGGGAACCTTTGGATTTGGAAAGGCTTTTTATTTTTGGGTAAAATCAACATTGAATTTGGAAAGCCAAGTTTGAGAATTATCGATGGGAATAATCGAGTTTGGTATAAAGAGCTTTGTATAAGATCATACTGGGTGTATGATTTGAAGATACTATATGTATAGTATAAAGTGTTTTAATGATGGCTCTGGGGAAAAAGGTGCTCCCTTGAAATGGACTTCTCAGGAGTGCCACCGGGTGGTACTGCCTTGAGCCCCAAGGGGGGGTTCTAAAGTTTATCCTGTGACGAGTCCGGACAAAACTAGTTTCTGAGGATTATGAGTAGTGTATACCATAGCGGAAGTCGTGTGTGCCGCTGAGAGCCAACAGTCTGCGTTTGATTTTATATCGGTGGACTTCGACCTATGGTATAACATAGCGATGGTCGTGTGTGCCGCTGAGAGCCAACAGTCTGTGCTTGATTTTATATGGTAGACTGCGACCTATGTAGGAGCGGAGAAGTTTCATTTCGACAGCGAAAATCAGAGGCCGCTGAGAGCCTGCAGTTACATGGACTTTTGCTTTGACGGCAACGTAACCCTGGATGTAACTATGATCTGTTGTGTGGGTTCCATGGCGTAATCGAGAGGCCGCGGAGAGCCTGCAGTTGCATGGACTTTTGCTGCGACGGCAACGTAACCCTGGAATGTAACTGTGACCATGGATGGGGGTGATGATTTTCAGAGCATTGTCACCAAGGATATTTCTTCTATTTTCAACAAAACTGTTTTCTATATTTTTAATAATATTATTTTTCAAGTATTTTCACTGGGTGTTGAAAACGGGTTTACCAAGTAGTTATAGATTTCCAGTCCTACGTCTGATCAACGTATGACTGAATTTCTGTGAGAATAAGGATGGACTGGTTGAGACATCGAGTTATAAAAAGTATTTTTATAAAGAACTATTTTAATAGTATTATGTGAATTTATAGGCATTTCTAAAATTTTAAAATAAAAGAGATGGAATTTTGGAAAATCAAGGGAAATCCAAACTGAAATTGTAAAATAAAATTGAAACTCGGGAAAATTTAATGAAGTGATTCTTTGTAATTAAAAATCCAATGTTGAATTAAAAGTGGAAGTAAGCTAATTAGCTAACTAAATTATTTAATAGAGTATGTTAATAAAATTTAACTCGGTTAAATAAAATGGATTGTAAGTTAATAATGGAATTTGAAAATGAATTAGAATTGTGGATAGAATTTGACTTCGACTTGATAATGAGTTAATTAAGAAGAGATGCTATAAAAATAGGAATAAAATGGAGTTGGATCGAAAGCGAGATGGTTTGAGTGCAAACAAAACCCACATGAATAGAAATAAAGTGAGAATGACTTTGTATTATTATAAATAAATTCGAACATGAATTAAGTACGTAAATTTTAAATTTAAAATGGATTAATTGAGTTAAATAATAAAATGGATGAAGTCTGATTACATAAAAACTAAATCAAAGTTATGATTGGAAGTGGATTATCAGACTGAACTTAAGTTCGGTGGCATATTAATTTGAAGTATAAATGAGTTAAGTATGTGCTTGGATATTATTTTGATAAATTGAGAAGATGAATTAAAGATTAAAATTTAAATGGATGAGCTAACTGAATTAAATGGAATTTGATTAAATGAGAATCAAATAGAAGTAAACTTAAGTTTGATGTTGGAATAAATTAAAGTAATTAACGTAAGTTTAAAATTTATAGAAGCTTGGCTTCGAATAAGGGTGAAAGCCCATTAAATAAAAGCTTGAATTAAATTAATTTGGGAGTGGTTAGAAGTATACAAGAATGGAATGTGTCGAGCAAAATAAATGGTTGGTTAATAAATCAGAAATGAAATGGAATCAAATGCAGAATGAGTTGAAATAAATGTTAAAGTAGTTATAAACAAAAATAGATACTTTATTAAGCGAATATCGTCGAAATTGCCTAACAATAATTGTTGTTTAGCGTAAACAAAGTAATTAAATTTTTGTAAGTTGATAGAGATTAAATAAATTGGTTTTAGAATTAATTGATGTGAATATGAGCTTGTTTAGATTAAAAATCAATGGAATATAAGCAATCGAGTTGTAAATCATTAAAATTGAATGAAATGACATATAAATTTGTTTGAAAGCAATTGTATTGGCTTTGAATCATATAAATCGCTTATGGTAAGTGTTTGGTGTTTGGTGCTTTTGTAATGCTTGTGATTTGCTATTAAAGTAAGTGAAATGCTGATAAATTCTCTATATATGGCACTTACATATTTAAATTGAGTAAGTACAGGTACCGGAAAGCCGTTTGGCTGGATTTGGTTGCGCTATTTGCTAAAATAAATAAGCCGCATGCTTAAAATGCTAAATAAGATACGCTTACGCAATAAAAATAGGAAATATGAACTGCTTTTGCTTTTTCCGACCGTGTGGGTCGATGTATATATATATCTCTTGTCAAACTGCAAAAGCTCCTCCGTATAAAGGGGACTCTGCCAAAATTTTCCGAAATTTTGGGAGTTTGAAAATTTTGGGAAAATTTTGTTAACGACAAACAATTTCAAATTGGAAATTAAAATAAATTAGTAGATGAAACTAATGTGAATCAGTTATACTTGAAAGATAAAATTCAATATGAAAAATTTAAAATAAATTGAAATTATGAAGTGGGGAAAACTAATTTGAACAGAAATGCATATGAAAACTTCTATAAGGAAAAGTATGTAAAGATTTGAAAGGGCTATGATGAGATATTATTGCTAATTAAGTGTAACGACCCGCCGCCCTGACCGTCTCTAGTCGGTAATTAAACCAACTAGAAACGTTCAAAATGACGGATTGTTAGTCAGTTTATAGAGTTTAAACAGAATCAGCCACAGAATCACAGAATAATCATAATATTATTCATAAATGAATTTTTCTTTTATATACAGAGTTTGTACAATGCATTAAATTTTTATACAGCGGAATATATCTTTTATTAAATACAAAAAAAATCTCTTTAAAACTTTAGTGAATGCCGAAATCCCCTCTCTCTAACTTCGCGGCCTGAAAATCTTCAAGCTGTAAAAATACTCGGTCTGACCCGAGCGTTAATTGCAAAACACAAAACACTCGAGTCAGGATTAATCTTAACTCAAGTAAATAAATTTGTAATGAACTGAATAAAATGGTAACAGAGATGACGAATCACATAAATCAATTTAAAATCTATTATGGATTTTTATATTAACAACTTCAAATTTTTATTCTCTGTCAATCCCGTGTGGCTGCAGTACACACGTATACTTTGCACACATGTGCACTGCCTCGCCAATACGTGTGCAAGCGCAAATCGGACAAATCACTGCAAAGAAATGCTCAAGGCAAAACTAGTGCCAACTTGAACAAAACAGTAAGCAAACAAACATGCAGCAGCAACATGCAATCCAAATCGGGTACAGGGCAGTGAAGCATACAACCTCAAATAACCACTGCAAAAAAATATTTTAAAATGGAGGCAGAACAACAATAAAAAGACAAATGCACAACTAAACCAATATTGCAAGAGGCAACAAGAATGGCCAGAACAGTGAATGGAAACACACACTTGCAATAGAAAGTTTTGAAAAGGAGAACCAGAAGTGCAAGTGTGTAAGCACTTCACAACAACCAGGCAATGCACTATGCAGTGGACAACAGCACCAAAGTGCAAAATCTCAAGTGACCAAAAACACCAAATCCAACTACACTACTCAAAGTACACAGTGGCCACAGTTTAACAATCAAGTGAAACAGAGGGAACTGAGAACTGTGCGTACAGGGAAACAACTACACAGTTCAAATGGAATACAAACATGTATCAGTGGATCTGCATACATGAACATCAGATGCTCAAGTGAAGTTCAGGCAAAAGATATGGAGACCAGAGCATAGGAATGCGCAGATTCAAGTTAAAGTATCAGATCATCAGCATGCAAATGAAACTGGGTTAGTGCAGACAAAAAATTTCATTTTCAAAACCTTGAATTAAGTCTTCAACTTAAACATGAATTTCATTAAACATGAAAACTGCAACTTCTCTGTTATAAAACCCTGCAAACTGTTTTAATTTTTATTTAAAACTGAATTTAATTTTAAGATTTCACTTTAAAAAAAAAACTTTGAACTCAAAACTATATTTGAATTCAGATTCAAATATTACCTGAATCAAGTTTCAACTTAAAATATGAATTTATTCTAAAATTTAAAACTGCAAAGCTTCTCAGGCTTAAACCTGAACTGTTTTCAAGTCTTGATTCACACAGAATTTAAATCTTACATTTGATTAAATTTTAAATCTTTAAAATAAGAGTTTCATTCAAGATTTTAAAACTGTAAAATCGCAGTCTCAAAAACCTGCACAAAATTCTCAGGTTTTAAAACCTTATGCTCCGAGTCAAAAACACAATCACCCGAGTACCACTTCGGGTCAATCAATCCCCTGCTTCGGGTCAGAAGCACAAAAACTCGGGTAAACTGCAAACACTTCAGTGGCATATGTATATGTATGTAACATCATCACAATCTCATAGCAACAGCTAATAACTTAATTAAACTTTAGTAAAAAGTTTACTCACATGCAAAGATGTTAAACTTGATCAAAAATCATATGTTTCTGAACTAAGAACAGAGAAGTTAGAAACCATAAATAAGCATTCATCAAATAAACACAGACTTACTCACATGCATACATACATAACAGTTATCATCTCAGATTTTAAAATCAACCACATAATTGTCTGCTTAGCTTAAATTTGTAAGTGTTTACTCACAGTGACATGCATATGCATAAATACATATTCACATAATGGTTCCAAGAACTTTAGCATGCATCATTTTCACCAAACAATTGGTTTAAACTTGTCAATTTTGTTATTTTCAGATTATAAGATGTTCACAGACCTTTATAACTGAGGTCATTCATATATAGGCATGCAAGCATGATACACAGCAAAACATCAAACCATAGAGGGTTTTATAGGCACATATATACAACACATGCAGCAACATAAACAAGCAAAGTTTTTGGCATAGCATCTGTTCTTAACAGTTAAAAAAAATTAACAGCATCTGCTCTTATCAATTTAAAACAACATTTCAGTAGCATCTGTTCTTAACAGTTAAAAAAAAATTAACAGCATCTGTTCTTATCAATTTAAAACAACATTTCAGTAGCATCTGTTCTTAACAGTTAAAAAAAATTAACAGCATCCGTTCTTATCAATTTTTTTTACAAACAAATTTCACATAACATTTGTTCTTATTAGTTTAAAATTAAAACTGGGTATGATCTTCTCTTACAGTTTAAAACAATTTATAGCATCTATTTTTTTTTTATCAATTTAAAAACACCTATCCTTATCAATTTAAAACAAAAAAAATTTGGTACATCTGTTCTTATCAGTTTGAAAAAAATTAAATTCAATAGTATTTGTTCTCATCAGTTTAAATAACAAATTAACAGAGCAATTCATAGCAAAAGAACAACCAACAACCAACATGCAGTGAGTCATCTGTTCTTATTAGTCTAGAATTCAATTTTAACCGAGCAACTGAAAACCACAAACCACCAAAACAAAGCATGCAATCAAGTACTTATTGGTTCAACAGTTTAGATTAATTTATCCGAGCAACTGATAATGCATAACCCACAATTCCTAGCATGCAACCAAGCATTCACTTCAAAACAAATCTAAAAACTTGCATGAAGATTAATCGTGAGGAGAAACTCACCTTTACTCGAATTGAAATGGAGCAACGCAAACGAAGAAGAATTTGAGACGAAAGCCCTAAATTTGAATCGCAGAAGCAAAGCAATCGAACAGGAGGACGAATCAAAGCAGAAGAACCGAACTCGAACGAAATTGTCGAAGTCGAAATTGAAGCCGCCATTAATTCGCGAAGCCCTAGCTTTTTGCAAAGAAGAACGAAGACGCCATTTTTATTTCTTCGGTTTGAAATTGTTTAGGGTTCGAATGAATTGGGGGAAAGGGTGTCGTGTTTTTAAGGAGAAGAGAACGTGATTTAGGGTATGGTTTACGGCATGGAACACGGCGTAGTTGAAGGCATGTTTACAGCCGATCAAAGTAAGGTAATGTATACTTCTTAATTTATTTATTTATTTTATTTATCATTTCTTATTTATTTTTTCTTTCTTATTTTAAATCCAATTATTTTGTTTAAAATTATGTTGTTAAATTTTCTCAAATGTAATTACATTATATTTTTCAAAGTTTTATAAATATGTTGTTTGAATTTTTACTATGTATATTTATTTATTTATTTTATATTGATTTAAAATCTTATTCTATTTTATTTAAATAAATGAAAAATGTTATTGAAACTAACTACAAATTTATTAATTTTCTTCTAAGTCATTAGTTTGAATTTTAGATACAACTTCAATATTCAATTTCAAACTTCAAAGTTAAATTCAAATTTCTATTCAACTTTAAATAGATTAAATTCAAAAATTTAATCGTCAATTTCATAGTTTTATTGGAATTCAATTTAAAATTATCTCAAATATTTAAAATTAATCAAATATCTTCATTTTTAAATTGTTAAAAATTCAGGATCGTTACAATCTCCCCTACTTAAAAGAATTTCGTCCCGAAATTATAAGTTAGGAAAAACGATTGCTAAAATCTCACCGATATTTATATCCTACATAATTTTACCAAGTTTCAAACTCATAAATAAATATAGGATTCATTCCATTTATTTCATTTCACTAGTTTTGTTCATCGATTTCAATAACCAAGACACAAAAGTCTTTTACCAAATTTTTTTGACTTACAAAACTCAGATTTTTAAACTTTAAATCTTTCATGCTAAATATTTGCATAATATATCTTATCCAAAGCTGTAGACTTTCAAGATATTCAAAAAGATCTTCTTCCTTAGTTCATTAAGTTAGAATTATGTAATTCTAATTTCAGATTATTGATTTTCTGTTCAAAGTTTGAAAATACTTGATAACTCAAAGTTTAACAAGTCCATCGTCGTTCTCACAGACTTTTAGGCATACGCTGGCCAGGCGCAAGACTAAAAATCTCCAAGTACTAAACATACTTGCTTCAACTCCCAGTGAAAATACTTTTTTTTTAAAATTCTTTTAAAAAAAATGGATATGGAAAGTCCGTTCCCCCATGGATCACAGTTTACCCGGCGGTTTCGCTACTATCTCAGTAGAATCGCTTGTAATCTCAGATTTCTCATCACTCCTGAATTTCGCCATGGTTATCGCCTTAGATCGCGGTCCACACGACGGTTACGCTACTATCTCAGTAGAATCGCTCGTAGCCTTAGGCATCACGCCCCTCGAATTTCGCTTCGGTTTTCCAGATCGCAGTTTACTCGGCGGTTGCGCCACTATCTCAGTGGAATCGCTTGTAACTGTAGGCATCACGCCCCACGAATTACGCCAGCATCAATCACATAATCCCAAACACGATGATCCATCGTGGGGGATATCAAATCAGTCCCATTGGACATTCCACTAATGGAATTCTACGTAGCTACGATTTACAATGGACACTCCACCGAGTTCCAATCACTTTCACATATAATAAATGGAAGGTACATTTCCATATCCTCAGTTTTTAGAAAACATATGTCATATACATATAGTACTTCATTTCACATTTCGTACTTATCATACCTATGTAAACTTACACAGGACTTTCATAATAATGACTTTCTAAACTGATAGTTTTCGATTATATTCACATATATAAGTTACGAAAACTCAATTCACATTCACAACAAATAGAGGATTCCAAATTTTCTATCACGTTTAAAATTTTCCTCTAAATCGATTTGAAAATTTAAGGTTATCTCAAACCTAATTCACATTCACAATCCAATTCATTATCGACTTCACATTCGATTTGGATTTCACGTTACATCGTCAATTCTCAACACATAATTGATGTCTATCGATATATAACCTCTAAGCTCGTACGTCTCAGAGAAGGGTGTTAAGCTAAAAGAATAAATTCTCCGCCACCACAGATATATATTTAATAGAGATCAAATGCTATGTCATCAATTCACAATGTTAGACATACAATCCCAATCGACTATCCAAAATTCAAAGTTGAACTTATATTGTTTTTGGTGTCAAAGTTAAACTCAATTTAACTCAAAATTCAATTCTTTGAAAAATTTCCAAGTTGAACTAATCGTTCAAATTTCTCAAAATAATATCTTTACAAGATATATAATTTTCACACTTAGCCATTTGAAACTAATTTCAAATATTCATTTCTCAATTTATCTTTAAAAGATAAAATTTCAAACCTTTCATTTCATATTGGAAAATATTCCCATACTTATTCAATAATAAGTAATTCACAAATTCTTTTATTTTCAACACTTTGAAAATATTCAATATACTTGAATCAAAATTAAGTATATATTCCATTCTTTAAGAAAATCATTCTTCTAAACACATTTATTTGAGTTAAAACGAATGTTGCGTAAAACATCGTTACGACAACTCAAAATCACTAGCGTAGGGATTCGGATTTAAGATAGATATATAAATCCCAATACTATAAACAACATTTCCTTCCGGAAACCATTTGCTATAACAACAGTGTTATAGTCCACCATTTCCTTATTTCTCGAAATGCCTATTTCAACAATTGAATGTTGAAATCTATGCATTCGATAGTTAATGCATTTTAAAACATCTTTAAAACTATTAACTTTTTCAACTTCAACTTAATTCAATAGTTTGAATTCAATAATTTGAATTCTTCATACTTTTCACAATATCAGTTTTAAACCGATCTTAAACTTTTCAATATTAAGTTTTTCACTTAATTTAATTCAAATTCATCACTGAATCTATTAAACCTATAATGGAATATCATGTTGACAACTTCAAATTTGAAATTTAAATCCTATTTGAACTTTGCATTTACCTTCTATTTCAAAAATAGTCAACTAGTTCTTTAGTAAATCATTCATCGATTTAGTTCCATTAAATTCATATTTCCACATTAACTATTTTAGACATTAGTCTAAACTTGAAATATAAACTTTACATCAAACTTAGTTTGATTCATACAGTTAAATCAACAATTAAACTTCATTTCCAAGATGCTATTTCATTATATCACTTCTGTAAAACATATCCGTTTTATTCAATAATATATTCACTGTCAAAAATCGTGAATATGCTTTATCAACCAATTTCATCATTTCTACAACTTATTTTCATTTTTAAAGGATTACCCACTGTCCAAAATCGTGGATAAAATTCCCAACCAACATTTACTATAACAATATTTAACTTAAAGGATAATTCGCTGTCCAAAATCACGAATATATCTCCTTTAATAACTTCTATTTTTCATTTATCAAATTCAATTGGTTTCGAATTTATAAACAATCTTCACAAATTCCATTTCTATTTATAAAACTTTGATTTATAAATCTTCTTTGTTAATTCAATTCAATTCAATTTATATAACTCAGTTATATACCAAAAGTCCATTTATAAGTTAAATACTTATAATTCATTTATTCACTAAATAATTCTTCATCACATTTGAAATCAATTTCAAAAGAATTCAAAGTCAAATTCTCGAGTTATAATTCAATAATTCTCTTGGTTATAACCAAATTAACATATCCCTTTATTTCACAATTATTACTCGAAATATTCAAGTTATTCGATTTAAACCAATTTAAACCAATTCATTAATTCGCTAGTTCACTTAACTCATATTTCATTTTTCATAGATCTCAATAATTCGATAATGAGTTTCCGAACGATTGAAACTCAAATCTAATAAGATCTCACCGAATATAAACTATCGCACACTCACATTTAGAGAGGGGAATTTTCAAAATAATTCTAACTTTCAAAATACCTTTTACTTTAAAGAAAACAATTTCATACTTCTTTAAATTTGAAAAGCACTTTCTTTATAGTGGTTCTAGTAACTATTCGTATTAAACATCATAAACTGAGCTTTGTGTAAATCAAAGCTCTGATACCACTTTTTTATTTATAAATTCTATAATGAATTTATATTCCCAAAATATCCATGAATATACTATTTTAATTATTCATTTCAATTTATCTTCAAAAAGATAAATTCTCAACATATTTACTTTATATTGGAAACCATTTCCATACTTCAAAAATAAATCAATATTTATTTTTAAACCCATTTTCCCAATTCCATTTATAAATTCTATATTGAATCTATACTTCCAATTCAACTTGTTTTCTTCATTTATACCTTGTATAAATATTTACACAATTTATTAATATTCGAAATAATCGAATAATAAATTTTTATTTGATAATTTCGATTCATTGGTGATTTCATTCTAATAGTTAAATTAACTCGTAGTTTCGTTTAAACCAATTTCTCGTTTAAACAAATTTATTTAACTAATTATTAAATTTCTTTTAATAAACTTTATTAACTAACTATTTAATTCGAAGCATTCTTTCTTTTTAATAAATTAATCTAAATTTTATCTTTAACAATTTTTTTTTCTTTAATAAATTTTATTTTAACTAATTCTTTTACTTTAAATTAATATCTTTAAATCGATTGCTTTGAATAAATTATAAAATTTAAGTTTTAATCTAAATTTCCTTTAAAAATTTATTTAACTAATTTTCCTTTTTAATAAATTATTTTAACTAAAATAATTTTACAGATTTTTATTTTAAACTAAAAATTAAAAATTGAACTGATTTTCTTTAATTAAATTTGTTTAAAATAAATTTAGTTTTCTTTAATCATTTCTAAGAATAAATTAAATAAGTTACTTAAACAAAAGGTACATAAATAAGTTATTTTCAATCAACTAGTCAATCAATTTTTAAATCTAACTATTTAAAATTTAAATAAACAATAAAATTCCTTTTGAGTGAGAAGTTCTCACCTTTATTCCCGTTTGCAATCCAAATCGGGTACAGGGCAGTGAAGCATACAACCTCAAATAACCACTGCAAAAAAATATTTTAAAATGGAGGCAGAACAACAATAAAAAGACAAATGCACAACTAAACCAATATTGCAAGAGGCAACAAGAATGGCCAGAACAGTGAATGGAAACACACACTTGCAATAGAAAGTTTTGAAAAGGAGAACCAGAAGTGCAAGTGTGTAAGCACTTCACAACAACCAGGCAATGCACTATGCAGTGGACAACAGCACCAAAGTGCAAAATCTCAAGTGACCAAAAACACCAAAACCAACTACACTACTCAAAGTACACAGTGGCCACAGTTTAACAATCAAGTGAAACAGAGGGAACTGAGAACTGTGCGTACAGGGAAACAACTACACAGTTCAAATGGAATACAAACATGTATCAGTGGATCTGCATACATGAACATCAGATGCTCAAGTGAAGTTCAGGCAAAAGATATGGAGACCAGAGCATAGGAATGCGCAGATTCAAGTTAAAGTATCAGATCATCAGCATGCAAATGAAACTGGGTTAGTGCAGACAAAAAATTTCATTTTCAAAACCTTGAATTAAGTCTTCAACTTAAACATGAATTTCATTAAACATGAAAACTGCAACTTCTCTGTTATAAAACCCTGCAAACTGTTTTAATTTTTATTTAAAACTGAATTTAATTTTAAGATTTCACTTAAAAAAAAAAAACTTTGAACTCAAAACTATATTTGAATTCAGATTCAAATATTACCTGAATCAAGTTTCAACTTAAAATATGAATTTATTCTAAAATTTAAAACTGCAAAGCTTCTCAGGCTTAAACCTGAACTGTTTTCAAGTCTTGATTCACATAGAATTTAAATCTTACATTTGATTAAATTTTAAATCTTTAAAATAAGAGTTTCATTCAAGATTTTAAAACTGTAAAATCGCAGTCTCAAAAACCTGCACAAAATTCTCAGGTTTTAAAACCTTATGCTCCGAGTCAAAAACACAATCACCCGAGTACCACTTCGGGTCAATCAATCCCCTGCTTCGGGTCAGAAGCACAAAAACTCGGGTAAACTGCAAACACTTCAGTGGCATATGTATATGTATGTAACATCATCACAATCTCATAGCAACAGCTAATAACTTAATTAAACTTTAGTAAAAAGTTTGCTCACATGCAAAGATTTTAAACTTGATCAAAAATCATATGTTTCTGAACTAAGAACAGAGAAGTTAGAAACCATAAATAAGCATTCATCAAATAAACACAGACTTACTCACATGCATACATACATAACAGTTATCATCTCAGATTTTAAAATCAACCACATAATTATCTGCTTAGCTTAAATTTGTAAGTGTTTACTCACAGTGACATGCATATGCATAAATACATATTCACATAATGGTTCCAAGAACTTTAGCATGCATCATTTTCACCAAACAATTGGTTTAAACTTGTCAATTTTGTTATTTTCAGATTATAAGATGTTCACAGACCTTTATAACTGAGGTCATTCATATATAGGCATGCAAGCATGATACACAGCAAAACATCAAACCATAGAGGGTTTTATAGGCACATATATACAACACATGCAGCAACATAAACAAGCAAAGTTTTTGGCATAGCATCTGTTCTTAACAGTTAAAAAAAATTAACAGCATCTGTTCTTATCAATTTAAAACAACATTTCAGTAGCATCTGTTCTTAACAGTTAAAAAAAAATTAACAGCATCTGTTCTTATCAATTTAAAACAACATTTCAGTAGCATCTGTTCTTAACAGTTAAAAAAATTAACAGCATCTGTTCTTATCAATTTTTTTTACAAACAAATTTCACATAACATTTATTCTTATTAGTTTAAAATTAAAACTGGGTATAATCTTCTCTTACAGTTTAAAACAATTTATAGCATCTGTTTTTTTTTTATCAATTTAAAAACACCTATCCTTATCAATTTAAAACAAAAAAAATTTGGTACATCTGTTCTTATCAGTTTGAAAAAAATTAAATTCAATAGTATTTGTTCTCATCAGTTTAAAGAACAAATTAACAGAGCAATTCATAGCAAAAGAACAACCAACAACCAACATGCAGTGAGTCATCTGTTCTTATTAGTCTAGAATTCAATTTTAACCGAGCAACTGAAAACCACAAACCACCAAAACAAAGCATGCAATCAAGTACTTATTGGTTCAACAGTTTAGATTAATTTATCCGAGCAACTGATAATGCATAACCCACAATTCCTAGCATGCAACCAAGCATTCACTTCAAAACAAATCTAAAAACTTGCATGAAGATTAATCGTGAGGAGAAACTCACCTTTACTCGAATTGAAATGGAGCAACGCAAACGAAGAAGAATTTGAGACGAAAGCCCTAAATTTGAATCGCAGAAGCAAAGCAATCGAACAGGAGGACGAATCAAAGCAGAAGAACCGAACTCGAACGAAATTGTCGAAGTCGAAATTGAAGCCGCCATTAATTCGCGAAGCCCTAGCTTTTTGCAAAGAAGAACGAAGACGCCATTTTTATTTCTTCGGTTTGAAATTGTTTAGGGTTCGAATGAATTGGGGGAAAGGGTGTCGTGTTTTTAAGGAGAAGAGAACGTGATTTAGGGTATGGTTTACGGCATGGAACACGGCGTAGTTGAAGGCATGTTTACAGCCGATCAAAGTAAGGTAATGTATACTTCTTAATTTATTTATTTATTTTATTTATCATTTCTTATTTATTTTTTCTTTCTTATTTTAAATCCAATTATTTTGTTTAAAATTATGTTGTTAAATTTTCTCAAATGTAATTACATTATATTTTTCAAAGTTTTATAAATATGTTGTTTGAATTTTTACTATGTATATTTATTTATTTATTTTATATTGATTTAAAATCTTATTCTATTTTATTTAAATAAATGAAAAATGTTATTGAAACTAACTACAAATTTATTAATTTTCTTCTAAGTCATTAGTTTGAATTTTAGATACAACTTCAATATTCAATTTCAAACTTCAAAGTTAAATTCAAATTTCTATTCAACTTTAAATAGATTAAATTCAAAAATTTAATCGTCAATTTCATAGTTTTATTGGAATTCAATTTAAAATTATCTCAAATATTTAAAATTAATCAAATATCTTCATTTTTAAATTGTTAAAAATTTAGGATCGTTACATTAAGTTATGCAGGTATTAAATAGGGGAAAAGAAAATTGGTTTTGATTCCAAAAGATAAATGTGAATTGCCCGACAAAAAGGTATGTATTTAAAATTCTGTATGAAATTGGATTGGGTTTTTGATGTAGCCACTTGGCTTTTTATTTTCTTTTGGAATTTGGGAGCCCGTAGAGGCCTTTTGTAGTAGTACCGAGCTAGCCGCGCAAAGGAGACGCTGGCAAAAAATTTCGAAATTTAGGGAGTTAGAAAAATTTTGAGAGAATTTTGATAATTCAAAATTTGGTTTTAAACTGAAATTTAGATGATTGAGCAATAGGGTATTGTTTGAGACTATAGAAGATTTTGGGAAGTTAGTTAAGGTGATAGTGGGTCAGTAATAAAAGATAGTTGGTAGGATGTTGAATTGTGGGTTTTGGGAAAAAGTAAACGAGTATTGGTCCATTCTCCCTAAATAGTAATTTCGGGGACGAACTTCTTTTAAGGGGGGAGGAATGTGACGACTCGAAAATTTTGACAAATTAAATTGGAATAATTAATTGATTT
Organism: Allium cepa; assembly: GCA_030765085.1. Lineage (NCBI taxonomy): Eukaryota > Viridiplantae > Streptophyta > Magnoliopsida > Asparagales > Amaryllidaceae > Allium > Allium cepa. The sequence continues at coordinate 474,999,537 of CM060929.1, forward strand.
TAAAATATTTAAACGTTAATTTTAACTTGAATTTCAGGATATCAATATTTACTTGATAATTAAATCATTGAATTGTATAATTTAAATATTGAATTTAATAATTGAAATTGGGTAAATTGTTGAATCCGAGATGCTAAGCCTGTTTAAAATGATTTGAAGGCTTATAAAATCTATAATGATGATACTGAGGATAATAGAATGGTTGAAATTTAATGTAAAGGTAATTTGTTCAATTTTAATAATATATCGTTTAAATTGGAATTTAAAAATAGCCTTCCGAGGCACAGTCTCAGAATTCGACGAAACCAATTCCATTGGATCCGTAATAATTAGTTATTATCAGATTTCAATTTTCGTAGCAATCGGAGTTGTCGTTTGACCGTGGCAGCTCAAAACGTTTCGTACTATTTTAATCAATTTAATTTTAAATTGATCGTTTTCTTTTGTAACTCGCACATATGATGATTGAATTAGCTTCCGCAACATGTTCCATCGTGTTCAGAACGCAGGTAAAACCCTAAAATCGCCTAGCGGCATTCCTTAAGTGGAGTTTGGAATTTTAAATGGCAAGTAACGAGACGGTTTGAGAGTTTTATAAAATAATAAAATTCGAGGTACATATTGTCAGAGATATTTTCACTTCAACGCGTGCTCGAGAAGCCTCTCACCATCAATTTATCACTCCCGTTCCCCTTTCTTTCTATGATAACAGAAGTCGAATTCGATTATAAAAAAAGAAAAGAAAATCAATTCGAACGGATTGATGGCGTCTCCTTCTCCTCCCTTTCTGATCTCGAATGTATTTCATCGCAAATTTTCATTCCTTGACCTAATCGGTGGATCGAAGCATAGCTTCTTGCTATCGCTACTTCCTCATGTTGGGGTCGAGAAGTTGGGAGCTCGCGATGGGGAGGTGGGCACGCGTGAGACAAAGGTGTGTCGCGATGATGGGGGACACGGCAGCGATCGAAGGCCGCGTGGTAATTGGAGGAGCGCGAGCTTCAAAGCTCTGGTCAGTGCGAACTTCGACAGCAATTAGGGTTTGCGATTGGTGATGCTAAGTGATGAGGCATGAGGGTTGGAGACGCCATGGCAATGGGTAGATGGTTGGAGATCGTGATTGCGATGAGTAAGTGGTTGGAGGTCGCGGGTTGGAGACTAGTTGGTGATGTTGCAGTGCAGTGGTTCGTGATGGATCTGGAAGGAGGTCATGTCTTGTTCTCGGGTCGCAGGGCAGTAAGGTAGTGCTTTGTTTTAATTTAACTTAGTAAATATGATTTTGAAGAGAACTAAATACAGGAATTTAAAAAAAAAAGGTTATGGAATTTATAAAATTAGTTTTTTAGAATGTATATAAATTATTTTCCGAAAAATATATCCATGTAGTTCAGAAATGGAAGAGACTAGATATGCATGTTTTTACTTATTACCTTAATTTCAAATTTATGTTTTATGGAGATAGATTTGTCTAATAAACTCATCCCAATATTTTAGTTGCTAAAAATATTTTATTAGAGGGAAATCCGTTGAAATTTAATTTTTAGTTTATAATAAGTCCATCGGGTAGTAAATTTATAAATGGGAATGTAATTGTTCAATTAATTCAAATATTGATAAATTATATAATGACTTTTACAAGGTCTAAAACCATGGAAAACCTAGTCGAGATCTGGATTGGATTGCAAATAAAGCAAAGGTAAGTAAATCTCACTCGTCTGGTATTATTTAAATTTAAATGGTTAAATTTAAATAATTGGTTGATTGATTTAGTTGATTGAATGTGTGCTGATAATCTGTGACTTTGGTTTTGTTTGATTCTCGAGTTAATAAGGGTTTAATGATTGGTGATTCATTAAATAGGTAAAATAATTTGAATGGGTAATGAATTAATTCAATTAATTAATGATTGTACTAATTAATTTAGTAATTAAGGGTTTGAATTAATTAATTAAGGATTAAGTTAAATTAACCTAGAACAATAAATTAATGGTTGATAGGTAATTACTTAATGTAATTAATAAAATAAAAATTCTTGTGTAATTAATCAAGAGATTAATTAAATAGTTAATTAAGCAAAAAAAAAATTATTTACTGGAAAAAAAAGTAGATAACTACAGGTTGAGATTGATCGAGAATGATTGAGATTGTGGATGAATTAAAATAATTGATTTAGATTAGAACAAATTAAAATATAAGTGGAAATCATTAATATATATAATAATTGATGTAATTAAGAATTGATTAATTAAGATTAAATCAAGTCAATAAATAATGACTTATGAGAAATCAATTACTAAGTAATTAAGAATTAATGTAATTAATATAGACAATTCACTTATGAAGTAATTGATTTATTTATAAAGTAATTAAGACTACTTATTGATTTTTGGGTTAAGATTAATCAACATCGAGAAATTAGTTAAAGATAATTTCTTAAATGAAATCGAAAAAGAATTCATCCATGGTGATTAATCAAGATGAAATTGAAGGTTGTCTAATTAATTGATTTAGAATTAATTAATGTTAAATAAAGGAATCTAAATGGTTAAGGTTAGAAATTCCATTAGAATCAATTGAGTTAATTTGGAAATGATCAAAATTGATATGAATGATGGAATGGTAATGGATGCTTGAATGAGATGATATTCCTGATATGAAATGATGAGAATTTCACTTTGATAATTTGGGTTTGGATGACACGAGTCTCGAAGAGACTAGGGTCGGGTATTAGGTAATACCCGAAAACCACTTCGAATATAGATTGGTATGTGAAATTCATATATTGGAATGAAGTGATTAAAAGAAAGTGGGCTATTTAAATCTAAGCTTTGGTACTTAGGTCCTGGATGTGTGAAATTAGTTATGTCTATAATATATTGTGCACTTGTAAAATTGGTTTGAGTTATCCCGGGTTTTATTTAAGTTGCTGCTTGGTATTCCTTGTTAGTTGGTCTTACTCACGCTGGTTTCCAGCCTGACACGGGTGTTACTTTGGTGTAATGCTCGGGTCAGACCGAGTATTACAAATTTTCAGGTAGGTACGTTCTGGAGCTCAGGAGGCGAGCTGAATGGCAATATCGTATAGAGTATTCCGCTGTATTTATATTATTATTAATCTGAGACTTGATAATTGTAAATATTCAGTGACTGTATATAATGTGAAACTTTGATGTATATTAAATGTAATCGACAGATATAGTATTCTTTTGTAAACAGTTATTATTTATTATTATATTTTATCCGCTGCGAATATGAGATGTTGTTGATTTTGTTCTTCTTCTTCTTCTTCTATCTCTTTCTTCTTTTCATAACCATCTAGAATTTTCGGCTTCGAAAATTTCAGGTCGTTACACAACATACTGTATATGCATAACCACGTGGGAAGAAAACATATCTTCCACTGACTTCGTATACTTTGTCTAGTTCGAAAATTTTATTTTTCGAAAGATTGTACGACTTTAAGGGACCATATGGTTATTGCTAAAATTTCAAAAGATGCGTATCGTTGGAGGATCGCAAAGTTAGAGGATTGAAGTCGCATGATTATCGTGTTTTGATGCAACAAATGCTATCGATTGCAGTGAGAGGATTTCTCCCAAAAAAGCCAGGGAAAGCAATAACTCATTTGTGTACATTTTTTAACAAAATATGTCAGCATGTTCTTGATAGAGAGAAGTTGCAACAAATGGATGATGAGATTGTTAAAATTTTATGCGATCATGAAAGATATTTTCCACCTTCATTTTTTGACATAATGATATATCTAACAAGTCATCTTGGTAAAAAAAGCTCGATTATGTGGACTAGTTCATTTTCGCTGGATGTACCCCTTCAAAAGACATATGAAAACAATAAAGACTATGTAAGGAACTATGCACGACCTAAAGGATGCATTGTAAAAAATTATCTCGCAGAAGAATCCATGAGATTCTTTGGCAATTTTCTATAGAAATCATCATTATTAGGGAAGTAATAAGGTAGAAACGAAGATTATGAGAATGATGATGCAATACTCAAAGGGCATCCAATATCAACATGCATGACAATTACATTGACGGCTAATGAGAAGGAAGTTGCTCATTTGGCAGTGCTAATGAATATGGCTATAACAGAGCCATATTTAGAGTAAGCACATATTTATTTTCATATTTATTATCTTAACATATGTGTAATTATAAATGTAACTTAGCATCTTTTATATTATGTTAGTTTGCATTAAAAAGAGTTACAAAGTTCGGACAAGCACATGGGAAGAAATGATACGTTGCTACGGAAAATTCACATAAAAAACTTCATCGATTAGATTAAAAAGAAGGTTAATCAAATCTTTTAAATTTCATTTATAGGTTTGAAAGTATTTTTTTGACCATATTGAATGGATTGAGTTTTTTCCAAATATCTATTAACTCAAGTGAACATGAGGAATTATTAAAATGGATTGCCTTTGGTCCAAGTAGCACTGCTTTATGCTGCAAAGAATATATAATTAATGGGTTACGTTTTCACACAAGATGTTGAGAGAGAAACTCAGAATTCTGGAGTGGCTTATGATGCTACTGCCATGTGTAGAGCAAGTGCGAAAGTTGTCTCTCAAGTAGTTGATGTGGTCACTAATTATGAGATTTTGACTGACATAATCACGTTAGACTATCATGAATTTTATATTCCAATTTTTAAATATCATTTGGCAAACATTGGAAACGGTGTGAAGGTTGAAGATGGATTTACTGTTGTTAATTTACATCAAAATCAAGCTTCATTTTTGAGGGATCTGTATATCCTTGTATCTCAAGCAAAAAAAATTATATAAGAGAGAATGGTTCTTCCAATTTTTATATTGTAATGAAGGCACCACCAAGTGGTTTTCATGAATTAGAGACAATCGATTTTATTGAAAACACAAACGGCGTAGTTCAAGATTGTGAAGAAAACGAGATGGATGTCGATTTTTTGTACGATGCTAGCTAGTTAGGGAGGATTGTGGAGGCATACTGGAGAAAAGTTTTAAAAGCCATCATTGATTACGCTTGGAAACATATGAATTTTATAGGTACGTTGCATTTTCATGTATGTTGCATTTTAAAGAATATTAAAACTTGCATCAAATGTCTACTTTCAACAATTATACGAAGAATTGAGCCAAATTTCATCTTGGATGCTATATTTTGCTACAATATCATTTAATATAGAAATTTCAATCCAATGGTCCAAAAAAATTCTCTGCTTCTGTCATGTTATTTTGTGCATTATTGTAACTTAATATCAAAGAAAAATACTAAGAAATATTCAATGTCACTTTTTAAATGGATATGCTCGATTGTAGATCACTGTGAAGTTGCTTTATTAAACTGTTTTACGCTGTCACTACAAAGACATTTGATTTTGAAAAGTAAAAGATCAAGTTTATATGAACGTACTTTTCATGTAAAGATGGTTCTTTACAGTATTCAAAAACTAAAACTTTATTTCTTAGATTGCTTTTACACATTACCAGAACCCAGCAAAATTAGCAAACATGAAAGCTTGCCTATCACCTGCAAGAATATCTAGTACAGTTAAATAAATGACCACATTATTTCTTGGACTACTTTTATGCATTCATTTCAGTGAACTTTTCTGCCATATACATAAATGACCACATGATACAGCTACACTAGGCTTATCTTTGATGAAGACTACATTTATTATTTGGATCTACTAAGCAGGATAAGATACAATAAATTTCGTAAGTTTGAAACATATACGGTGTGACAAATTCTATTTCAACATAGGTAATTACTTAGTAGTCTCCCTAAAATAAATAAAATTTTAAAGACTAAAATACCCTTAGAAAGCCGCGTACTTTCTTTCTTCTTAATTCCATTATCTTCTAATGTCGGTTTCTTACTGTCTAAACCACCGTTTTTTCAAAACCCTGTTTCTAAATCAGCGAAGAAAAAAAATTTAATTTTTCACTACTAATTTATTTTTTGGGTTTACAAACCTTTTTAATTATAGTTTCGAAGAAAATATGAACTGAGTTTCTAAACCGGTGAAGAAAAAATTCAATTTTTCACCGCTAAGTTATTTTTTGGGTTTACAGATTTTACTAAAAAATAATTCGATTTTTCACTACTAAGTTTCTAAATCAGTGAAGAAAAAATTCAATTTTTCACGTTTTACATGATGGGAAGAGAAGTTCTGAAAATGGTAAGGGGCTACAAAGTTACTTTTTGGGTTTACAGACTTTTTTAATTTTTGGAGGGCTACTAATTAGATACTCGGGTTGAAATTGAATTTTCCATACAGTATACATATATAATAAATTCCTAACCTATATACCTAATGGTTGGTAGTGTAACATACTATTATTTGCTTTTGTAACGTTTATGTATTACCATTATACAACGACACTTAAGTTAAATATGAAGCGAGACTAAGAAATTGAAGTACTTTAATTTTTAAATGCATCTGTTTTTAAACTATACCACTCTTATGTCCACTACTTTTCCTTTTTCTATGCATATTTCTATATCAATTTTCCTTTCTCCTGCTATAACAGTAGCTTAGTTACCAATATATGCCAGTTTAGATCAACAAAGTTAGAATATGTTTACAAGGTTTTACATATTTGATTAATTTGTAAAAAACCATCCAATTTTATGCTATGCATTCATAGTGTCAATTTTTTGTTCTAAAGAAAACTATCCTAGTACTGTTATTTTAGTTAATCATAAAAAACTCAATTTGAAACCGCACAAACAATGAAATATTAAGTTCTAACCAACATTTGGGAATTCACATGCTTAGCGCCTTTCTTTCTTTTGATTTTCTTCTTAAATAATAATAAGCATCGATCTAAACTAGTAAATTTTTGATATGAAGACTCAAATATATTAAGGAACATGATAAACTTTGTGTATATACTTGGAAGTTCTACTTTTAAAATATACTTCACATCAGTTTCCATCCAATCCACGCTACTCTTTGAAGCACTCCGTAGAAAAGCAAAGCTTTACCACTTTATCATTACTAAATAATTAAAATAGTACTAAAATCATTTTACAGCTATCCATTATCAGGTAGTACTAAAATCACAGGTAAGGGCTAGAAAATATATTTAAATTACTAAATAATTAAATAGCACTCCTGTATATATACAAACCATTTTATAGCTACCCATTTTATTTCCTAAAATCGTAATGTTTAAATATTGCAGGCTAGATTTAAATTGGATGAGAAATGACAAAAGGCATGCATATTTCAGTAAACGGGGTGCATTTTTAGAGGTTCAAAATCTAGATTAGTTCGCAAAATAGCAGATGAAAGGAACGAAGAAGAAAGAGATCGGTTGAAATCCGACAAATTAAGCATAAATGAGTGGAAGAAGTTTGTCAAGTCCAAAACGACTCTAGATTTTAAGGTAATAGTTACACATTCAATGTTGATGAGATGCGACAACCAAGCTAGATTCTTTAATGCATGTTTTCATTTCACTCTTAGGAATTGAGTCAAAAATATCAAGACAATCAAATACTACACACATATAGTCGTAAAGGAACGGCTCGGGTGGCCAATGACTTGGTAAGAATTACTAATTTATACACCATAATATTTATTAGCTAGTTAGTCATTGTGAAGTATTGTAAAAAAATTCTTTAAACATAGAAAAAGACGAGTCCTCATCCATCTTCTGTCTGTTGAGCTCAAGTTTGGATCAAATCCCACACACGAAAAAATGACGAACCGGTAAATTTGACTGTCGTATATGCTATTGTAAGTACTTTGAAATTTTATTAAATAACAATCTGTTTGCTACTGTGATAGTTCGATTGTGTATAATATGCATGTATGACAACATATGTAGGAAAAAGTTCTTTTCTTTTTCACACGAAATTGAAAATTGATTTATGAAATGTTAAAAAAATACAGAATCAATCAAATTCTAGCTCAACAACTAATTACAAAGACGATACACTTGCAAAAGTATTGGGACACGATAGACTAGGACGGTTGAGAGCAATGAGAAGGGGTATGAAGTACACCAAGGCAATATGGTCATATGTAAGGGATAAACAAATAGTCGACATGCAAAATAAAATTTTAAAATTAGACGCGAAGGTTCGAATGCTTGTGAAAAATCAGGTATGAACTAACAACTGTCGTTTGATTTTGTATTTTTGCACAAAATATAAGTTCAGACACTATTTTCTTCAAGAAATTGCTAGGGATTGTGAAAATACAATGATTTTCAATTCATCACTAATGTTGTTTTTGTTTTTTGTTTGACAGAGAAAGAAAGCTGGGATGAAGCAAATGTGCATCAAGTGGTAAAAGTTATTTATAGTACAAGTGTGATATCATTATATTTGAAATAATTTCATTATCAATATAATTTGCTTTTGATTAATTATAGAACAAACATGGTAAACAATATGACACATGTGATTTATTGGATTAGAGTGAGATAGAGGAAATTGTTGCGGAAGGAAGAGTTGTGCCAAATGACCTAAAGGAGCTTGTCCAACAAGTCCCTTTAGGGTCTGATGCCAAGAAAATTATAATAGACAATGTGATGAAACCAGATGCCTTCTTGTGAAGACCTTCACTTTATTTGACACGCATTGGAGATGTTAAAGGTGAGATAGTAGCGAGGCCAACTACTAGAGTTGTTTTACGCAACTTCGATAACTTTGAAAAAGAAGATAATGGGGTAATCTTTCATCTTTATACTAATTAATTTATTATTTTCAATGTATAAAAATAATAACATTTTCTTTTTTATTAGAGTAAAAGTAACAACATAGATCATAAATACGAAATAATCGATTGGAGTGGGAGTGAAGAATTAGTCACAGAAGGACGATTGCATTCGAGTAATCCAAAAGAACTTATGAATGATCTTCCTCTTGGTCCGGATGCCATTGCAGCTTGGATAAATAATCCAAAAATCGAAGATGCTTTTCTATCGAGGCCCACTAAAGGATTGACACGAGTTGGAGAAGCCATTGGTATCAAAGTTGCATGGCATGAATCAATAGCAGTTACTGAAACAGTTTCCACTGCATCATCAAATAATCATACAAGTAATGTCAGAGTTGTCGAGAAGGTAGGTATCAAACTTATTTATATTTGATTCAATTACTTTTTCATCGTACAAATTATTGAAGCACATAATAAAATAACCTCTTTGTTTAATTGATAGAGTACAAATTCTATGGAAAATAGTAAATGCAAGCTGATCGATTGGTCGGGAAAGAGATAAATAGTTGCATTAGGCCGCGTGTCTTCAACCGACCCAACTTCAATGTTTCACTGTGTTCCTTCGGGGAAAATGCAATTAAATTTTAGGTAGGTATTGTAAAAATTTCAAAAGCATGTCTATGGAGAATAACGTCCGATTTAGAAGTCATTGAAGATGCTCTTGGTACTATGATAGTTTGGCCTACTGCGAACGTTAAAATGGAATCAATTTCTAGTAAGTATAATTCAAACTTTGGTTAGATATGAGACTGTTTTGATTTGGTTGAATACTATCGATTTCTTATTTGCTTTTGGAACATACTTGTATGATACGATCACCATGATTAGGCCTAATATCCCAAAGCTAGCGTTAGGTTGGTTATATGCTTACCTTCTATTCGTACATCTTCTTCACATTATAAATCTACCCACCTCATAACCTAATATCCCTTTGACCTCAATAAAATTTCCACTTGTTAGCATTGTGTTTGATGGTTGGTAGAAGGTAATTAGAGATGAGGTTTGGTTAAAGGAATTGAATGGAGATTGAGAATAGTGCAAGCTTGCTTGAGAGCAAGCTTGCAACAGAGCAAGCTTGCAAGCTTTCTAGTACAAGCTTGCACCAGGCAAGCCTACACCAGGCAAGCTTGCTGGTGCGTGTTATCCCGCCTTTTGGCAAGGCCGTGATAGCAAAAGATTGATCGAAAACCAAAAACAGTTCGTCCCGAAGATCGGTTATACACTGCTTCGCTATGGATATCGATGAATTTTGTCTGAGCCCGGATCAGGCTCCAATTGATAGGACACAACAATCAGAGTCATGAAAGCCAGTATTCCAAATTTCAAGTTAATCCGAGTTCATATGCTCAAGTTATGATCGATGCAAATTGAAGGAAAAAGTCATATTTTCGTATCCACCAGTGCACATGGATTCGTATCGATGTGGCCCGTATCCACCATCCTGCCTCGGTTCTAATCCATCGACCTCGCATCGGTTAAGGGGGCCATGTTTTCGTATCTGTCCACTTCTCATCGATCGGCTTCGCATCGATCAGACCATACCGGTTCGCACCCAACTTCGTATCGATGAGCCCTACTTCGTATCGATGAGTTTCGCACTCAACCAACTGTTTCGTATCGATCAACTCTGCAACCATTAACCAGTGACAATACATTTCGTATCGATCGACCAATGTCTAGTTCGTACCCATGAAGAAGGCGTTTATTTGAATCCATCAGGTAGCTTCAATTCGTATCCATCAATCTACCATCGATACGAGCTGAACTATCTTTCTCGATTCGAGCTAAACGTACTACGAACCGGTACGAGGTGCACATGGTTGAATGGTTCGAACTGTGTAACGGCACTCGATACAAACGAGGCAAAACTCATGGATACGACGCGGTCGACTTGGAGCGAAAGGCGGATCGATGCGAGATGTGCGCACCACGTCGTCTCGAAGTCACGTGCATCCATCGATTCGAAGATATGGATTCGAAGTGATTGACTCGAAGCAAACAGCCAACCGAGAAACTTCAATTTGTATCGATCATAAGTCACAATCCACCAGTACAAATGCAACGAAATTTTCACAGGAGCTTACGTGCGAGCTAAAGAACAATCCTTCCAAGTTTCTGCTCGATTGGATCATTTTTTGATGGATACGAAATTGCTTCGTATCGATCACAGATCGAGTCGAAACTTGGTGGGGTCGATCGCGTGGGCCCACTCACGTGCCAGAAGAAGTCTCCCGAAGTTTGAGCACGATATCCGCCTCCTAAGCCTATAAATAGCCCCCTGAAGCCTACAGTAAAAAGACTTTTTGGCCATTCGACGTCCAGACTCTGCCGGATTCAACCCTACATCTTTCTATCACCATTGTATTCAAACTTCAGAGTTATAATCTACTGCAATTTGCAGTAACAGATTGAAATCATCAAGTGAATTAATAAAGCTATCAAGTTCAGAGTGGATGTAGGCAAGATCGCCAAACCACTATAAAATCTGTGTTGTTTACTGCTTTCTTTTGAATATTTTGAGTGATCTGCATCATTATTCCTATACTTGCTTGTTACTTGTGTTCTGTGATTACGAACTAGTGCTTTCATTGGCAATTGGGTGTTTGTGACCAATTTTGGCGCAAACATTTTGGTGCTTCCACTAAGAAGGCTAATTCAGGGATTCTACCGCTTAGAAGTTGAATTTGAAGATTTAAGAATTCAGATCTAAGAAGCTATGACAAGGCAAACAAGTAGAAGGCAGAGACCAGAGAGAAGTCAACACGAAGGAAGTCAAGAGGCTTCCTCAGGAGCGAACCAAGCTTCAGTATTCATCACCAGGGATGAGATAGAGACAGCGATGAGAAGGCAAAAAGAGATGATCCAGAATTTGCTTCAACATATTGGGCAACTTGGAGCACAGAATAGAGGAGCAGATGGAGTTCAGAACGGAGTAGGACATTCTGAGGAGGCACCAGAGCTAGGGGGCACTCGCCTAGAGCACGCTGACCCAATACCAAGAAGAGCATCGGGTGGATTCGGACAACACGGCATCGGCAGAGAAGGGGAAGCTCATCCAGGAGGAAAGGTTCCAGAATTCCCTCGTGAACTTAAGGGGCAGGTCGAAGGCAATGGACGAGGATTACCGCCATGAGACAATGACAGATTGGCAGAGATAGTCAGGCGGGCTGTGAGAGGCGGATTGGTTAATAAAGACTTGGAGGATGTGAATAGGAGTCCTTTTACCACTGCAATCAGACGAGCTAGGAACCCACCGTATTTTAAGCTACCATCATTGGATATGTATAATGGAAGGACAGACCCTACGGTTCATCTGACAAGGTATATGAGGCATATGGAAGTGCTGGGTGCATCAGAGGAGGTCATGGCCCAGTGCTTTCCATTGTACCTACAAGATATTGTGGCAATATGGTTTAAGACACTAGAGAGTGGATCTATCGGAACATGGAGTGATTTGACTGAAAGGTTTATGAGGCAATTCAGGGTTCACATTTCGAGACCCAAGAATGTAATGAGTTTGGCAGCATTAAAGAAAAGGGCTGGAGAATCTTTGAGAAGCTTTTTGATGCGATTCAATGCGGCTGCAGCATCGATGGATCGACCAGATCCATCCATGGTCTTGATGGCAGCTGTATCGGGCATAGCTGATGGCACAGAATTCAATAATTCGCTGACAAAAGACCCCCCTATGGATCTAGGGGAATTTTATCATGAGGCTGAAGGATTTTTACGATTGGAGGATGCAAAGGCTGAGAGAGAGGAAGGAGATGAAATCGACGTTTATGCCGTCAAAGTCGGAAATCCTCCTGAAAAAGGTGAAGAAACTAGCAAAGGAAAACGGAAGGCTGAGGATAACGATAATAAATCAACGCGACCATGAAAAGAACCAAGATTCACCTCGTATACGGAACTGAACGACACTTTGCCACGTCATCTCGAAGTCACGTGCATCCATCGATTCGAAGATATGGATTCGAAGTGATCGACTCGTAGCAAACAACCAACCGAGAAACTTCAATTCATATCGATCATAACTCACAATCCACCAGTCCAAATGCAACGAAATTTTCACAAGAGCTTACGTGCGAGCTAAAGAACAATCCTGCCAAGTTTTAGCTCGATTGGATCATTTTTTGATGGATACGAAATTGCTTTGTATCGATCACAGATCGAGTCGAAACTTGGTGGGGTCAGTCGGGTGGCTCCACTCACGTGCCAGAAGAAGTCTCCCGAAGTTTGAGCGCGATATCCGCCTCCTACGCCTATAAATAGCCCCCTGAAGCCTACAGAAAAAGGACTTTTTGTCCATTCGACGTACAGACTCTGCCGGATTCAACCCTACATCTTTCTATCACCATTGTATTCAAACTTCAGAGCTATAATCTACTGTAATATGCTGTAACAGATTGAAATCATCAAGTGAATCAATAAAGCTATCAAGTTCAGAGTGGACGTAGGCAAGATCGCCGAACCACTATAAAATCTGTGTTGTTTACTGCTTTCTTTTGAATATTTTGAGTGATCTGCATCATTATTCCTATACTTGCTTGTTACTTGTGTTCTGTGATTACGAACTGGTGCTTTCATTGGCAATTGGGTGTTTGTGACCAATTTTGGCGCAAACAATGCAAGCTTTTTTTCTTTTCTTTTTCGAACTTTATAATATGAAAGGCTTTTTATTTTTAATAGGTATGAACATGTTAGTAAATTTAGGGTTTGAATATCCTCAGCCATATTTGTACCATTAGTATATGTTATATATTTTATTAAAGTGAACATGGTAAATGTTCACACTTGATAGTTTCTTTTTTATTGATATTTCCAACTTTAACCGCTAAATTTTATTATATATGTCTACGTATAACTTAACGAGAAATGTGGAAACGATATTTTACTTAATTGTGCGGTCCTCTTTGGTTGTAGCACTATGGTATAAGGCACCTGAAATCATCTAAGGTGCTCGCCAGCATTCTACTCCTGTAATGGTGAAACGAAACATTCTTGAACTTAATAAGGAATACGAAAATCATTTCTCATATTATAATTTGTTACATTGGAACAATACAAGATTATGAATCAATTTATAGTAATCATAATGTTAAGTGAATTAAATAACATTTATTCACAGGAAACTACCTTTTTAATCATTATTTTATATAATTACAACAAAATAAGCAACATTTACTAATACGTTACTTATGCAACAACTTTACAACCGTGCTATATTTAAATGTAGTTTTTGTTGGATCTACAGGGAAGTTAAGCCCCAAAAATAGTTTCAAAAACATTATTAAAAAACATTGGAATTGCAATCATTCTTCGATGATGAAGTAACTGGAAGTTATTTTGAGTCAGTAACTAATCTTTTTCTCTCAAATAAGCTTTCTCCATTTTAAAATTTAAGTTAAATGCTAAAAATATCTTTGAATAGCAGCCTGTGGTAATACTACGCTTCTGCCATTTTGGTAGCTGCTATAATCCTATGCTTTATGGGCTACTAAATCATATTATAGCATACCATTATTCCCACTAAGTACTCCTTGGGAGACTCGTTTATTTCTTTATATCCTATATTGGTGTTTGAGTTTTGGAAGTGATTGTTTTCTAATTTTTATTTGAGTATGTAATATATCTATGAGATGTTGCTGAAATGGCGAACCGACAATCTTTATTCCTTGTGGTCCCTGAGATCGACGAGTTGTTCTAAATATTGTCATAGGCAATATAATAGATAGTCAAAGAGGGATTTTAGTAATATATAATTGTATCAAAAGTCCCATGTACTCAAATCCTACATTGAAATTTAATGTACAAACCACAAAGCGATGATACACAGTTATAACAGTAAGTCCATTAACCTACTAAGCAAGAATCTAGACATCCGTCATCTATTTACATAAAGGAAAATCAATCTCATCATCGTAACATATTTAGAACACCATATGAACTACGAATATTATATATTTATGATATTTTGTCCAAATCAGGCTAAAGTATATAAACTTATGAACATCAATTACAAAAGAGTCAATTACAAATACCCTGTTAGACATACAATACAAATAGTCAACTATTGAAACTATAAAACATTTACCATCTTTACTAAGTCTATTTTCAATCACAAAGAAGACAAGCTTGCCCTCCTACTTACCATATAGATGCAGCCATCGCATTGTTCTGCTCTTCACAAGTTTGCAGCCGTCACATCTTTACTGAGATGCAGCCGTCACAAATTTGCATGAAATAATAAGTCTATTTGAAATACCTGGTCTTATCTGAGTTGCTTGTGAGTTTGCCTTTGTGGATGTTTCTTAGTTATTTTGAGTGATTAATTCATAAAGTTTTTGTTTGAAACCATGTTGTTTAGTACTTATACATTTCTACATTTATGACTAACATACATACGTATGTGCTTCATTTTGATGAGTGTTGTATGATGCTTTTGAGGTTGCTACATGATGTCTCACTCTTTCTCCTTCAAATCAATCTTGCTTGCATTAATGTATTGTCTATCGACATTCATAAGTCTATGTTTTTAGTATGTATCATTTGATTAGGTACAGTTGTATGTATTGTTACTTTTGATCACAAATAATTATATGCTGAATACTCCGTGTACGAAATATTATATATATATATATATATATATTGTGGTATGGCCTATGGCTCCATTTGATTACGTACATTACAATGTGATAAGTATGGTTTTTTGAGTTGTTATAATATATTAGTTGAAATAAGTTTAGTGAAATTGAAAATTGTAAGCTTGAATATGGCAAAAAAAAGCAATGGATTTTTTTTATAGCGTTTCAACAATGCTACGAAAAGAAAATTTGTTACAGCTTTCATATACTATAGCATTATGCTAGTGCTATACAAAATATTCTGCAAGTATTAAATAGTTTTCATGGCAAATACAATGCTACAACAGATAGTAATGAATTTTTTATAGCCTTTCAATGCGTAATAAAAGATTGACATAATATTTCCACAACCTTTTTAGATGCTATAATAATAAGGCATGTCAACCTATAATAGCAATTAAATGATGTCATAATTGTTAATATGATAAAACACAACTCTATGCAAAAGTTCTATAGAAAGCTTCAAAATGCAATAGAAAAGTACTTGTACTGATACATCTAGTCTAGATGGCAACAAAAACGCTGTTAAAAGTACGTTTCCCACTTCAATTTTGAAATGCTGTTGTCTCTATCAGACAACTTATTGATCTATGATGTTTATAGAAACGCTAGAGAAGTCTTTAATAGCGGTTTTACATGCTAGAAAAAGGACTATTTGTTATAGTGACTACTTCTGTAACGGACCGCCTTTTTGTACGTTTTAAATCGACGATAAACCACACACGTCAGACTCAAAACATACAAAAGAGCGGATTGTTATTGTGGTGAATAAGAAAAGCAGAGAAAGAAATAAAACAAAACAGAATCTCACAGCAGAATGATAAGATATAATAATTTAATAACAGTTCATGAAGCTGTTATACAAAACATTTGATTATACTTATACAACACAAATCAGAGTTACACATACCAGAGAATAATAAATAATGCAGCCGAATACATGATGCAGCGGAACAATATAATAAATAATAGTAATACAGTGTTCATCTTCGTTTTCCAGAAATAAAGCCTTCGAAACCTGAAATGCTCAGGCTGACCCGAGCGAATTTAAAAGACAAAACACTCGAGTCAGAACTAAAAGATCTTATGTAAGTTAAATCAATGTAAATAATACGAGTGGAACGGCGTGTTAGTCCTTGAGATGATGGTTTTGATGACAACAACCTTAAAATAAGATTATAAAATATAAATACTAACATTATAGTTTAGATATATATGTATATGCAGGATTTAACCATGCAGGTACCAAGAATGAAGACTGTACAATATAGAGATTCAAGATATCAAGATTGAAGACTCATGAGTATCAAGATTATCAAGAGCTCAAGATTTCAATAATAAGTAATCTAATTAGGAATTTTGTTAAAACTCCTAGAAAAGCATTGGCATCTTAAAATCCAATTTATTCGTGGAATGGAATCCATTTTGAGCCTGTTAAAGGGATGGAACCCTAAGTAGGATGGAACCTACAAAAAATCTAATGGAACATTGTTTTGTATCCACTAACTTTTATTCAAATGTTTTTACAAAATATATCTTATTTTCAAAAAGAATCAAAAACATCTATCATGGTTTTAAATACTTTTAGCCTCAAAATAATCTTTATTTTCAAAATCAAATTATCCTTGGTTTTAAACTATCTTTTAATAATAATATATTTAACTTTTAATATTTATACTTAGATTTAAATATAAAATTATAGCAAAATTATATATATATACACCA
Source organism: Allium cepa (assembly GCA_030765085.1). NCBI lineage: Eukaryota > Viridiplantae > Streptophyta > Magnoliopsida > Asparagales > Amaryllidaceae > Allium > Allium cepa. The sequence goes on from CM060929.1 coordinate 475,016,648, forward strand.
AAGTATTATTCCCTATATTTACTTATGTATTTTAACTATAGTTAAGTATATTTATAAAGTTTAAAATAGTTTTAATACAAGATAGAAGTTATTTTCAAGGAAAAACAAATTACCAAAAATACCTTAGGCATGTCGACAACCTCAAATATCCCATGTCGACATGGTAGCAGTTTATTTCAAAATTTTGAATTTCATAGGAAGTGTCTATTCGTCATATCCTTTCACGAATGGACATGGATGTTGTTCTACTATAAATAGGGGTAGTTTTGAACGAATTTTTATTCATATTTTCTCTGATTTCATCTCTCTTCTTCTTCCACATTTCTTTATATATATATATATTTACCATTACTCTGCCGAAATCAACATTGAATCTAACTAGATCATCTCTGGTTTGATTCTCTATCACTATCTCAACAAGATCTCAGTGCAATTCAGAGTTATAGGCATCTTTGTAATAAACTAAGCGAGAAAAGGTGTGATTGTAGCCTGTAAAATCAATCAAGTGAGAAAAGGTGTGATTGTAGCCTTGGAAATCAATAGGGTGAACTTGTTGCCCGTGAAATCAAGTATCTTTACCCAGAGGATTGTGAATCTGGAGTGGTGTACCTCGTGGCCTTGAAATCGAGGGTGTAATTGTACAATTGCTTTTGAAAGGAAATCCGTACTTGTGTGCGGGACTGGATATAGGGTAACTCCGAACCAGTAAAAAATCCGGTGTGCTCTTTCCTTTATTGCTTTTACTTTATATCTGCATCTGTGTTTGATTCTGTAATCATATCTGTGTCTGAATATTGCATACATTTGTTTTCAAATTAACAGAAAATCAAAAAGATTTAGTAATTCCTTAAAACATATTCACCCCCCTCTAGTATTAATCCTAGCCTTAAGACCCGTATTCCGCATTTCTCACATTTGGAATCGGAGCAAGGTTTTCATAATCTGAATTTTGAAATTTTTTCAAAATGGCTACCAACACTGGTACTGTTAACTCTACCAACACTGGTTCTATTATCCCTGTCACTAATTCATTTGTAGAAGGTCAGTCAACTGTCAGACCACCACTTTTTAATGGCAGTAACTATGCATATTGGGCATGTATGATGAAAATATATTTACAATCTATATGACTAGACACTTGGAATGTCACACGGACTGAATATTCTGAACCCACAACTTATTTTGCACAGTGGACTGTTGAGCAAAAGACTGTTGCACAAAATAACTCTAAAGCTATTAATATTCTATTTTGTTCACTTGATAGAAATGAATTTAATAGAGTGTCAGTTTTTAAGTCTGCATATGAAATCTGGAAAACTTTGCAAGTTACTCATGAAGGAACAAGCAAAGTTAAACAGACCAAAATTTCCATGCTCACAAACCAGTTTCAATTATTCTAATGAGTCTATTTCAGATGTGTATAGTAGATTTTAGAACATTGTGCATTCTCTAATATCCTTGAGAAAGGAATTTTCGAAAGAAGATCAAGTCAGAAAATCTTAAATTCTCTTACTCTAGAATAGGATCAAAAGACACTTGCGATCGAAGAGGCAAATGACATCAGTACCTTAAAGATAGAAGAATTAATTGTAAATCTAATGTCATTTGAAGTCCAAATGATTGAGAGAAGAGAAAGCAAAGCATCTGAAAAGAAATCAATGGCGTTCAATGCATTGACTGATGGATTAGACTCAAACAGCGATAATGATGAAGAGATAGCTCTTATGACCAAGAATTTTCGGAAATTCCTGAAATACAGAAAGATGAACAATCTCAAGTGAAACAACTATAAGAACTCTGAAAATCAGAATGTAGTGCCAAACAATATCAAATGTTTCAACTGTGATGAACTAGGCCATATCAAAAGAGACAGTCCGTATCTAGATAGGAAAAATCTTCCTATAAACAATGATTCCGCAAAGAAACGAAAATGTGCATTTATTGCTACTCTAGATGACTCAGACTCGTCCTCAAGCGATGATGATCGGAAGACATATAATTCGAATAGTGTTTCACGGCAGTTCATGACTCCGACGAATTCAGAGAAACAGACTCAGAAAAAGGTACACATTTATAATACAATTGGTTGAAATTGCATGCTTAGAATTGGATGCTTGATTGATTGATTGATTTTGAATTGGTATGTTGTTTGAATTTTAAAATTTTTATTTTTTTACTATTATTTTATTTTTAATACTATCATAATATTTTATGGAATATACTATAATTCTAGTAGTATTCCAGATATGTATATAGATATTAAAAATAATATATATATATATATATATATATATATATATATATATAATACTTAAGAAAAATATCATGGAAATTCAAAGACACATGTCGACATGGTTCCCACCATGATGTCGACATGGGTACAGAAATTTGAAATTCAAAATTTGAATTCAAATATTGAATTTCCCTCCATCTTTTCAGTTCATTCAATTCTCTGAAATGCCACCTTTTGACCAGAGAATATGTCATTTGAGAATCTATTTATTCACTATCTCTTATCACAACTTTTCACTCCCATTTTCAAATTCAAACTCTTATCTCAAAACTTCAAGCTCTCAACTCTCTACTCTAATGGCTTCTTCGAGCAACCCTTCTACGATGAGAATTTTTAGAAAGATAAAAGTGCAAATCTACAATGATCCGGAGGCTATAAAAGCATATATCAACTATGCTAACTATGAAAAGTCCATCCCGGGAAGTTTTATTTATTTCAAGATTTCTCTACTTGAAATTTACAATGATCCCGAGGCTATAAAAGCATATATCAACTATGCTAACTATGAAAAGTCCATCCCTGGAAGTTTTATTTATGAAATCGATTCTCTTTTTGCAAGTAACCAAGTTCTTAGTCTTGTTGATGCTTCTCAAAATGATTTTGTTTGTTATCCAAGTCTTGTTAAATTTTTCTATGCAAATCTTAACCGCGGATTTTATAATGGAAATGATGATGAAATTTGGAGTAGTGTTAAAGGCACTAGAATCGTTTTAAATTGTGATCTTTTGGGCACCATTCTCAATTGAAAAAGCACGGGAATGGATCTTTCTAGTTTTAGTATCGATGAAAATGATCGTGAGACATTTCATCACATTTTCGAAGGAAATGATAATTATGAATTCAAAAATCGAAACTTTCGACCAAAAGCTAGAATTGTTAATCTTCTTTTACAACATACTTTGACCCTAAGATCGGGGAATTTTAACAATCCAAATTCAAAAGTTTGCAAAGCACTTTTTGCTATTTTTGGAAATTATGATATTAATTGGGCGCAAGTTATTTTGGATGAATTTCGTCCCAAAAATCTCGAAATGGGTGAAAACACTTTGTATCATGGAATCTACCTCACTCGGATTTTTAACTATTTTGGAGTAGATTTCAAAGGAGAAGAATTTGTTTCAAGAAAGATTTTTAATCATTCAAACATTTCTCTTATGAAAATTCCATTTGTTTTTCAACCTTATGAGACTCTTGCCGAAAAGGAAGAGCATTTGGCTCATGAGGAGATGGAAGAGGAAGAAGAAGAAGGGCATGAAATGGAAGTGGAAATAGAAGAAGAAGAAGAAGAAGGTGATACCTCTTTGGAAAGCATTGACTATCCTCCTAATCCAACAAACAAAACCTTACTTAAAAATCAAAAGATTATTATCGAGAATCAATGGATTCTTAAACGGTCCGTTAGTAAGAAATTGGATAAAATGCTATCGAAGATGAACAAGTTTTTCTCCGAAGTCAGCAAGAAGCTTGGATTATCTTCATCTTCGTCATCCTCTAACTAGTTCTACCTTTTCATGTCTTGTTGTATTTGTTTTAGTTTGTTTTGATTTGAATGTTCGTGTAGTTCTTAATGTTTAATCATTGTATCGTTCTATTATGAAATAAAATTGAATTACTTTTCTGTTATCTAGCTTATCTTATCTCCAGAATAAATGTTAGTATATTATATAAATATATATACACACACAATTATTCATAAAATCAAAATAAGTCATCAAAATTCAATGAACCATGTCGACAACCCCCCTTTGACCATTTCGACATGTACTGGTCAGAAATGACTTTTCATTTTAAATTTGAAATTTGAATAACTACCTTATGTATATTCATTTCAAACGAATTTCTACACCTATAAATACCTATTTCTTCCAAGAATATTCTCTCTTTCAAGAATATTCTCTCTTTCATTCTTCGTAACCAGCGACACTTAGAGTTGAGTCGAATGCAAATGATCAAGTAGCAAGAAAAGCATTTCGATGCGATACGATGGATGATTTCCTCCCTACACAAAGATGATAATGAAGCACATCCTCCTGTGTCTCTCACGAATGTAATGAAAATTGGGATGCCATTAAAGCAGACCCTATATTTTGAGAAGAAGGATGAGTGAAAGTTCCTCGTAATGTTTGATTTTATTTGATTGCTTTGTTTGATTTTAATTGATTGCTTGGATTGATTTGATTTGATTTGGTTTGGTATGGATTGATATTTGGTGTGCAAAACACGTATACAAACACATTGAAATTTATACGATCTTTGATTAGTTATCAGTATAATTATCTCTTAATCTATCTATTATATACTCCATTGAATATAATATTAATGCAGGTATTTTAGTACAAGAATGAAGGGGAGTTCTATAGTTTGGAGTTAGTTTTCGTTGATGAAAAAGGGGGAGAAGTATAAAATAGGATAATTGGACATAGATTAAGTGGGAGTTATTAGTTTTAGGGGGAGTTATTAGGATAGAAGTAATATTTTATAAACGAAGGTTGTCATCATCAAAACATGGGAGATTGTTAGTCCTTAAGATGATGGTTTTGATGACAACAACCTTAGAATAAGATTATAAAATATAAATACTAACATTATAGTTTAGATATATATGTATATGCAGGATTTAACCATGCAGGTACCAAGAATGAAGACTGTACAGTATAGAGATTCAAGCTATCAAGGTTGAAGACTAATGAGTATCAAGATTATCAAGAGCTCAAGATTTCAATAATAAGTAATCTAATTAGGAATTTTGTTAAAACTCCTAGAAAAGCACTGGCATCTTAAAATACAATTTTTCCATGGAATGGAATCCATTTCGAGCCTGTTAAAGGGATGGAATCCTAAGTAGGATGGAACCTACGAAAAATCTAGTGGAACATTGTTTTGTATCCACTAACTTTTATTCAAATGTTTTTACAAAATTATATCTTGTTTCAAAATGATTTCAAAACCTTCCTTTTAAAAAGAATCAAAAACATTTATCCTGGTTTTAAATACTTTTAGCCTCAAAATAATCTTTATTTTCAAAATCAAATTATCCTTGGTTTTAAACTATCTTTTAATAATAATATATTTAACTTTTAATATTTATACTTAGATTTAAATATAAAAGTATAGTAAAATTATGTATATATATATACCAAAATATTATTCTCTATATTTACTTATGTATTTTAACTATAGTTAAGTGTATTTATAAAGTTTAAAATAGTTTTAATACAAGATAGAAGTTATTTTTAAAGAAAAGCAAATTACCAAAAATACCTTAGGCATGTCGACAACCTCAAGTACCCCACGTCGACATGGTAGCAGTTTATTTCAAAAATTTAAATTTCAAAGGAGGTGTCTATTCGTCATATCCTTTCATGAATGGACATGGCCGTTGTTCTACTATAAATAAGGGTAGTTTTGAACGAATTTGTATTCATATTTTCTCTGATTTCACCCCTCTTCTTCTTCCACATTTCTTTATATATATTTACCATTACTCTGCCGAAATCAACATTAAATCTAACTAGATCATCTCTGGTTTGATTCTCTATCACTATCTCAACAAGATCTCAGTGCAATTCAGAGTTAGAGGCATCTTTGAAATAAACTAAGCGAGAAAAGGTGTGATTATAGCCTGTGAAATCAATCAAGCGAGAAAAGGTGTGATTGTAGCCTTGGAAATCAATAGGGTGAACTTATTTCCCGTGAAATCAAGTATCTCTACCCAGAGGATTGTGAATCTAAAGTGGTGTACCTCGTGGCCTTGAAATCAAGGGTGTAATTGTATAATTGCTTTTGAAAGGAAATCCGTACTTGTGTGCGGGACTGGATGTAGGGTAACTCCGAACCAGTATAAAATCCGGTGTGTTCTTTCCTTTATTGCTTTTACTTTATTTATGCATCTGTGTTTGATTCAGTGATCATATATATGTCAGAATATTGCATACATTTGTGTTCAAATTAACAAAAAATAAAAAGAGTTAGTAATTCCATAAAACACTATTTACGCCCCTCTAGTGTTATTCCTTTCCTTAAGATCCGTATTCCGCATTTCTCACACGGCGTCAGAGATGTTTACGGGATTTGACATCTCCTATCCAGTGTCAAACGTGAGTGCGGTAGCTTAAGAGATGCTTGGGATTCACATCTCCTAAGGATCCGTTAAACTATTTACTATGTAGTAATATTTCGCTATTATACTAATGTCTATAGTAAAATAAACTTACTTTTAAATAACTTTAAGGCTTTACATTTTCCACCTTAACACGTAATAGTCCCAGTAGTTCATCCAGTATCATAGTCTCTCCTGATCGGGAAGCCACCATAGGATACTCCACGGGATACGGGAGAAAACCAAACTCGTACAAGGCACGCTAGGGTAGGTGACACGACACAACGAGGCAATGCCAGGATAGATATACCAATTACGCATCTGGGCTGGTGGTGACGCGTAGCGCGCAGCCACCGCCTACCTCAAGCCATACCCCCAAAAATCAAAGGGCCCAAATCAATCATAAGTAATAGAATGGCATCGAAGGAGTGTGTCCGATAAGAGAGGCTACCTCACCCATCCGAGAATCGCTCCTGTTTTAGCCACCTTATACCAACTCATGGGATTCAGGTCCACGTATATACCTCAATAGAACGTCACCACCATCCTACCACATTCTGGAATCTCCACCGCGTACACGGTTGTTAAAATGGTTTTCGGAGTTGGCAGAGAGTATGACAATTTTCGAACCCGGTCTCTTTAACAACCAAACGTTATTATAACACCGGTCATTTCAAAATAATTTATACTTCAAAATCGGAATATAATATCTATTTCAAAACCATATAAATACGATCTCATTTCCATTTCAAAAACCAAATCAATATGATATAATTTAAATAAAACCCAAATATAATATCATTTTTATTTCAAATATATCCTTTCCAAAAACCATAGCACTTTCAACATTATTACACTTCGAAATCAAAACACTTGAAATATAACACTTTCAAATCATAATAGTTTGAAACTCATAGCTTTGAAACATAACTTCCACCACTTAAATGATTTAAATATTAAAATACTTTATATAATAAAATAGCTTTTTCAATTTCACGAATCAATTCCAAAACAACTCGAATTTCTAGATTTTAAATTTGACAAAATCCCAAATCATAAATTTCAATTCAATCCAATTTCCAAATAAACTATTCCAAATTGTATCGATTTCAAAACAGATTTGATCCACATAATAAACCATTTCACATTCAATATATTTCAAACTTTAAGTATTCAACGATTTCAAAACTAAGTTTGGAAATTTCATATATATATATATATATATATATATATCAAATTCAATCTTCTATTATTTAATTTAGAAATACTTTACTTAATAAATCCATTATCATTTAAATAAAACCCAAATCACAAATAACTAAATATTTCCTTCAATTTATTTATACTTAAAATATTCATTTAATTCACCTTAAACCAAAATCAAGTTATGAAAATAATACCTTTTAAATTTTCAAATTTAATAAATTTCAATTCAAACTTATTTGAGTTTAATTCTTAAATAAATTCAATTCCAAATAAATTTCCAATTTATCTTCCAACCTTAATTTATTTAAATCGTTATAAACTCTATATTAAAATGTAATTTAAATACTTAACAATATTATCTTCAATAAAAATCAAGCTTATTATTAAGCTTATTCTATATTAGAACAAATTATACATAGCTTAAAATCAAGGATAAAATAAAATTTATATAATATCTAAAATCAATATTTATCTAAAACCATATATTTCTTTACACAACAATAGAAATCGTTTCAAAATATTTTTATATATATACCACAGTGTCTGTATTTAATTTTATATCCTATGATCAAGTGATACGAATATTTATCATTTCAATCTGTAATTTAAAATAGAAATATGGTTATATATCATTTCAAACCTCAATCCCGAATGAAATAAAAATCCATAACAACTTGCAGTTTATAACAATATAAAATACAACATCATCCATTATCAATCATCAAACATTTATCACAATCATCATCTAATTCAATCAATAACATCAATATAGAACATATAATAGTTAAAAGGTAATTACTGGCAGTTTATATTCAATAATAAATTAAATAACTATTTTATCCAAATAAATTCAAATAAACTGAGATGATGATTCAAAATATGCCAAATAGTCATAAATAAATTTCTAATCACATCATAAATCAATTTAACAAACATAAGAAATTTTAAAAGTTGTGAATGAGTTAAAACACTCACTTTTTGAATTTAAACCCAAAATTCAAACAGTCTTCGAATTCATCTAAACTAATGTCAAAATGTATGGAATTCCGATACAATCCCAGTGCAATAAACCGCACGTGAATTGGAGTTCGTATGCAAAAGATATGTATATTAGAACATATAAAGTTGAAATTGAAATAAATAAAAGTAAAAGAAACGCCACCTCAGAGACACGTCACTGCTCTTCTCTCCCTGGAATCGAGCCCGAACTAAGCAGAACACGCGAAACACTAGCCGCCCATCATCCAGCCACCGCACCGCCTTCAAACACGTCACGCCCATCAAAACTGAATCGCCTCCTCTAGGCGAAGTGACCCACCCCTCTCGCGATCTCCTCGGTCGACAATTGCGATGAAAATACACCGCCGCCGCCATTAGATTTCGCACCCAAATCAAATTACTGCTATAGATCTGGCCATTAATTCGACAAATTAACAACTTGGATGAGCTGTGCTCGCCTCCCTCCACGCTCCAGTATCATCAGTTCGATGATCAGTAGACGATGATCGAACCATGATGAATAGCCGTAACCTGTAATAATCCGCAAATCCGTACTCCTTGAATAGACACTAATCTCTATTGATTAACTCAAGATGAACGGAAATACGAACCATTATGGTTTAAGAAGAAGAAAAGGTAGAAGAAAAGAGAAAGAAAAAGAAAACAACAGAACAATATCAGAATCTCACAATCGCAGCGGAACAACATATAATAGATAAATGAATAATCTTTAAACAAAAGAACTATATCAGTTATTACAGTACATCATCAGAGTGTACAACAACAAACAACAACAAACAGCGGAAAAGAAATACTATATACTAGTGAATACGCCCTGCCATCCAGCTTGCCTCCAGCAACTCTTGAATCCCAGAATATCCTGATAACCTAACTCTTGACCGCCCGTGTGGAAATTGGTGGACACCCAGAGTTTAGGAAGGAAAACAATAAACTTCGAGTCAGTCATGTGACTGGTGTGAGAACTAAAACAGTTTATTTTTAAAACAAAGTACAGGATAATTTTAAATAGATTCGCAATGCTTTTTAGAAAATGAGACTACCATAAGGCCTCCCGCACACACACACAAAGCAAACGCAGAATCGGAGGAGATTTCTCCTTATGATAGTCAAAGATGTTTGATACGCATTAAAAAGAAACATTTGATATTATTACTAGTGCATAGTGTAGAAAACATTTCGAAAGTAAAGATATAAATCTTAGCCAGCATAGGCATTTCGCACTTATGCCTACTATAGCTACCATCCAAACAATGGTGACCACCATAAGTGAATGATAGGTTCTACAACTAAAACCGTACAAGATCGTATTGTTTCTTTGGATTTGCAACAAATGGTCAGGCCAAGGAACTTCCCATTGCCACATGGGTACGCCTCTGGAAAGACGACCCGAGAACCTAACCGGATCTCTGCCAACACAAGGCCGGGTAACCCCTAATTGGGTAACTACTGACACGAATATGTCATTCCCCGATCGTGACCGATCTATATCCGAGGATCCTCGATTTACAACAACCACAAAGCAATAAATTTGCAGCAACAACATAGTTTGAGTATCTGGGCTCCATACCATGATACCACCTCTATCCAGAAGGAATGACATACACTAAAGGGGCGCTACCCCCCAATAACCTTGCCGCATCCTTCCTGCTTTGACCATTTCCGGGGTGTGAGGTCCGACGAAGTCTCGTCCACAAAGCCACGCTTTATATAAAAGCCGTGCTTTGATCATCAAATGCTCAACATCACTTCGTATGCCACATTACCAATTTGGGAATGTATCACTAGTAACCATCAACTACATAACCTCTAAGGGTGTTAAGCAAAGAGAATAAATTTTCCGCCACCAACGGAAATATATTTGATAGAAACCATCTTTACATCTCAAATTGTAACGTCTGACACACAATCCATACAAGTCCGTTCCGGGATCGAATGGAACCGAAGGCACTTACAAAGAAGTCCTTGCAATCCGGATATTCACTAATCACGACCGGACTTCCCATCACAAAGGGTAATAAATTTCTATATCGGAGATCAGCCGATGCAGAAACATTCGACGGTAATCCTTCCGTTTTCATAAATATCCGGTCTTCAACATTGGTCATCAAATGCAATCCATAACGACGTATCACATATTCGGAATGGGTTATATGACCCCAAGGTCCTTTACCGGCTAACCCGAATAGTGAGCGCTTATTCAAAAATAAGTGTGGCATTCAAATTCAAGCAATCACAACAAATACCTATTTAAAGGTAAATATTGATAGTCGGATTATTTAACCATCAATAGGTATGCTCAACATCACTAGATTCCAAATAATTTTCCAAATTATTTATTTTCCCAAAAATATCTTTACAAGACATATATTTTCCACACTTCAACCATTTGAAAACAAATTTCAAATCACTTTTCACCTTTACCACCTTTGAAAACAAATTTCAAATCGTTTCCCTACACGGAATATACTTTCATTTCAAAATGGTTCATTTAAACCAATTAAATAAATCCTTACCGATTTACTTTATATTTACGTTCCAAATCCGTAAATTAATTCCCACACTTCAAAAATAAATCAATGTTTATTTTTAAACAAATTCCCTTTTCATTTATAAATTCCATAGTGAATTTACACTTCCAAAATATCTATGAATATACGATTTCCAAATCGATTTCTAATATTCATTTTCAATTTATCTTTAAAAGATAAAATCCTAAAATATTCACTTCATATTGGAAAACATTTCCATACTTATTTAATAATAAGAAATTCACAAATCCATTTATTTTCAACACTTGGAAAATATTCAATATACTTAAGTCGAAATTAAGTATATATTTCATTCTTTAAAGAAAACATTCTCTTAACACATTTATTTGGGCCAAAACGAATGTTGCGTAAAACTTCGTTACGACAACCCAAAATCACTAGTATAGGGATTTGAAATTTAGATAGATATATAAATCCCAATACTATACAAAAACATTTCCTTTCGGAAATCATTTACTATAACAACAGTGTTATAGTCCACCATTTCTCGAAAACATCTATTTCAACAATGAATGTTGAAATCTATGTATTCGATTCATAATACATTTTAAAACATCTTTTTAAAATAATTAACATCATTTTATAATATCGCTTTCCCAAAACATAACCATTTTATTTAATAATATATTCACTGTTCAAAATCGTGAATATACTTCACTAACCAAATTTCAATATTTCTACACATTTTATATAAAGAATAGTTCGCTATCCAAAATCGCGAATATACTTCTTTTAATAAATTTCTATATTCAATTTATCAAATTCCATTGATTTCGAATTTATAAACAATGTCTATAAATTCCATTTCTATTTATAAACTTCGATTTATAAATCTCCTTTATTAATCCAATTCAATTTATATATCTCAAATATATACCAAAAGTCCATATTATAAGTTAAATACTTATAATTCATTTATTTACAAAATCGTTCTTTTTTAAAACTTCTATTACTTATAAGATTCATTTATATTTTATAACAACTTCAACTTATAAAATCTCCTTTATTAACAATTTCTATTAATATCCCATTTAAATGCCCAAAATCTAGTTTATAAGTTAATTACTTATAAATCTTTATATTACAACATCTATTCATTTTATAATCTTCACAATTTATAAATCTATAATTTTTAATGAAATCCATTTTATACTTCATTTTAACACTTAATAAACTCGTTTTATAATTCCAATATTATATATATATATATATATATATATATATATTTATAAATATCAATGTTAAATATCTTTTATATACATCCTTTATAATAATTCAAAAATCCAAATTTAAACTATTTTATAAATCTATTTATTTTAAAAATCACCTTTTGGTTATATTTCACAAAAATCTTAATTTTTATAACATAAAAATTTATAACGTTTTAATTATTAAAAAAGAATCAATTCAAAAATTTAATAAAACGTATACTTTGAAAAATCATTTTAAAAATCCTTTTAAAATCAAAATCGTTATTTTTAAACTTTAAAAATGGATCCGATGATGTAACAACACCAAATAGTCAATCACGACATCCAAATATCATATATCGATATGATAATCAATAAACATCACAATATCTGTAAATAAATCAATATAGTTGAGGAATCCAGTTGGATTCCTCCAACCTGTTTTCCCTGCATCCAAAGATGTTAGCACAATACCAATTCTGTTCCAGTACGGAATTATCGCGGTATATGGGATTTATAAATTATTGTCCGCTATTATACGGCGCAATAGGGTCTCATCCGCTATATTATGCGGGAAAATCAACTCCAAGTACATATATAATACCAATTCCAGTCAAGATGGAATTATCGCGGTATATGTTTTTAATAAATAACTTCTGCTTACTAACGGCGCATAATGTCTATTTTAACAATCAATAGATAACAATTTATCATTCACGCATACAATCAAGCAATTTTAAATCTAACTATTTAAAATTTAATTCGAAACTATTCGATTGAGTGAGAAGTTCTCACCTTGATTTCAATCCAGTTTCAGCGTTTTATTTCGAATAAAATTAAACAAGCGTTTAATTTTACCCGAAATTTTCACTGACTCCAATCGCTTCCAATCCAGTTCCATAGTGTAGTATTCGTCCATACGAACCCAACGCAACTGGTTTCATAATTTTCCGATCTCGTATGAAAAAGATATAACATTTTAAAGATTATACAATTTATTATAAAATTAACTACACAATTTTATTTCATTTTAAACCTCCATACATCCAGGCCGTTCGTTCAACAAAATGAAATCAGGGCCGCCAAGACTTTCTTCCTCCAGGCACGTATTCGACGCGAACGAACCCATTATTGCCGCCTCCTAGGGTCAAACATTGCCACCACCTCGTTGACCCGAAGTTCGATCAGGAAGTGCCAAACGAAGCTCCTCACCTCCCTCTACCTTCGACCAGAAGCCGGTTGAACTCGGCTCTCCCCTTGCCTCATACTACGTGCGCGATCGGTCATGGTTCCAGCTCCAATTTCCATCAATCCGTAGCTTGAAATTTGATCTTGACCGTTGATATCCTAGATCTCGTAGCCCTCTATGATTTCTTAGTTGGAAGTTTATCGAATTAGTGTATGGATTTGAAGATTTTGAGAGAGAAAGATCTGTTATTTTTGGCCATTGAATGTATAAGAGGCGGCTGAGCATTCAAATTAGGGTTTGCCTTTGTTTTGTAAAAAAAGAAAATAATGAAGTGCTTATATAGAAAATATTCAAAACACTATTCATTCCGGGTTTTCTAAACTCCGATTTACGCACGGTAACCGGCGTTTCTAGTGTTTATCCCGCGTTCCGGACACAATGGAATAGGTTTCCAAATCTAATTCGATCATCTGTGCGAGTTACGGCAATAAACGATCGATTTAAAATTAAATCGGTTAATCAAATTTCTGTGCGTTTTGGCTCGCCCTGGACAAACGGTAAATCCGATTGACATGAAATTTTAAACCATGCAATAATATAACATTACGGATCCGATGAAATAGGTTTCATCGAAATCCGAGACTATTTGAAAAATGGCTATTTTAACTCGTCAATTTAAATATTAAAATATTCAATTTTCACAAATTAACTTTAAATTCGATTTTAAAGGTTCACAAACATCTTTCTAACTCCAACATGATTTATTAAAATTTTACAAATCAATTTCAATCATATTAAACCCAATTTCCAATTATTTCTGTAATTTCAACTATTAAATTATCGATTTAATTATCCAATTAAATCCAATTATTCGAAATAAAATTTATTCGACTTATAAATTTCACTTATTAATATTTAAAATCAATTAAATATACAAATTTTAATTGACAGAAATTCTGGGTCGTTACATAACCTCTTCACCCGGTTCTGGCCACTCGGCAACCCATATCAAAAAATCACATATTTGCCTTGCGCTCTTCGAGAGCTTCAAATCGATATGTAATTCGATATAGTTTGGGAAGATTTCATTTTTGATTTGATTTTGAATTGCAATTGGATTTGGAATTGAGAATTTGTCTGCCATTGAGAAAGAGGAGAAGCAACTGGAATTATAAATACAGAATAATCAATATAAGAAATATGCTATGGTTTATAATGAGGTATATATAGGCAAAGCTGAAAATAGAGGAACAGATACGATGAGTTTGGACAATTGAACGATAAATGGCCCGAAAAGCACGTTCTGACTCTGGAACGAAAATGGGTCAACCCATATATTAAAATAGATGTTTTTAAATAATTTAAACTCAATGGAACAGGTTTCAAGTCCTAATTCCATCGTATGAATAAGTTATGCTAAAATCAATTTATTTCAAATTTATTCCAATTGATTTCAATTAAATTGATTTCTAGTCGTTTCGAGCCCGTACGATCATACGACAAGTCTGATCGTTACGGAACTTGAAATCCTACAATAATTCACCGTTACGGATCTGATGAAATTGGTTTCGTCGAAATCCGAGTCAGTGGCCAAAATGACTATTTTTCAATTAATCAATAAATTAATATTAAATTAAGTAAATCAAATTTTCAATTCCAATTCTACAATTAGAAATCTTTATCATTTTTGATTTTTTGGACAATTTCAATAATTTAAACAAATTTAGATGTAAATTTAAAGTTGATTAATCCATCAATTTCAGTGTTTAATTTCAATTTCATTAAATTCAAAAATTATAAATTAAAATTCCAAAATCCATTTATTAACTTTTAAACCTTGTTATTCAGGTCTCTCATTACAATAAGGTATAACTAACATCGGTTTATCTCTTAGCATGTTAATGTTTCCCAATTTCATCTTAATTTCCCATTATCATAATATTTAAATATTTAATTTCATTTATTTGCAATAAATCCAATTATTATCTTTTAAATTCAAATAAATTAATAAATCTCGATTCCCATTCTTTTTATTTAACCAATTATCATATTATGAATCAAATTAACATTACTTTCAAATATTAACATAATTTACATTAACATAACATTTAATTACATTTATTGAAATTTATTTCTAGTTTAAATTAATAAGTTAAGTAGAGGGTAACATACAATAATTGTCACCGTTAGCTTTTAATTACACTTATAACCAAGTGTAATATTTACGTTATTTCCAATTTGTTGTAATCCCATTTAAATTGTTAATTATTGGTTTTAATTACCATGGTTACATTTCATTTTTAACATTCATTTCATTATTAAATTACAAATTTTTATTTCTTTCCATATTAAATTACCAAAACTTATTAATTTAACAATTTAAATTATTGAAATTCTATGGGTCATTACACTCTGCCCCACTTAAAACTTTTCGTCTCCGAAAAGAAAAAAGAAGGGAAGAGAAAGAATTAAGTAAACAATACACTTTATTCAAAAATATTAACTTTATAAACAAATAAATTTACAAAATTAAATAATTTCAATAAAACTACCAATTTATAACCATTAAATCTTATATTCTCAAATTATTAAGGTTTGGAAAACATTTTTCGAAATTTCCTAAGTCCAAAATTTACGAAAAATTTCAGCAGATCCTCCTGTATACGGAGAGGCTCGGGAGAAAATATAATATCAAATATAACAATATATATCACGATATCTCAAAATAATATATCCCATCAACAGGAAATGCAATATAATAACGCTATAAAATCGTAATCCAAGAATGTACCTATTTGTCGGGCAATTAACGCTTGTTTTATGAAACCAAAAGCAGTAGCAATTGCTTCCATAACCTGTATTTCACTTATATAATCCCAAAAAGGTTAACAATTATATAAAATGAAATATTTAAAGTTGTTTCAACCACTAACAAACAAATCAATAATAATCACTTGCAATCACAACATATAACCATCATATGAAGTCAATAAAATCAACCATCCGTATATCCATAGCAAACAAAACAAATAATTGTTTGGGTTTAAACTTTAAATTGTACAAAATAGAAAATAAACTACTAAGTACACCATTTACTCAACAGTCTTAGATGAAACTAAATAGATTATTCATTCACCCCAAACAAATTTAAAGTATCCTTACCCAAACAACCATAAACCAAACAAACAACAATCCCAAACAATAGATCAAGTTCATTTTTATCAAATTTCATTTCATCACATTTTTTGTTTGATTTCCTTTTCATTCATATAATGATTTTTCTTTTTAATTTACATTTTATTTTATTTTTTTACGGTTTTCATTTATCTGTATAATGTTAATTTTTTTATTGCATTATATTTATTTATTCATTACTTAATTTCGTTTATTTACCTTTAGTTATACATAGTTTCAAATATTAATTTAAGTTTATAGTCTTTCACTTACCGTATTCATCCTTTCTACTTATTTTATAATAAATAACTTCAACATTTACTTAAGTTTATAATCACTTACTTACGATACCTACTTTCTATCACATTTTTATTATAGTAGCCTTTCAATTATAACTTAAGTTCATAACAATTACAACATCAAATTCTTATTTATTAAGGTAATTCATTGAACACTTTCATTATATAAGTATTTCTTGTACAATTTTCCATTACATTTTCTTATTAAACATTACAACCTATAATATTTGGTAAGTTATATATATGTGTTAAAGGATGCAAATTGAAAAAATTATACAAGTTTACCTCATTAATATAATGTTCAATAATTTTATCTTTTGTTTTATAAGTTTCAATTTTCAACTTGCTGGTAATTTCATTTATAACCTAGCATCTAATCTCTTATTTTAATTAGAGGTTCCAATTATTAATTAGTTACATTCCATTTCACTACAATAATTGAAACTATTAATTAACGGAAAACTAAGAACTAAATACCGGGTTAAATTTCAAATCATTTAAAATAATAGATAAATATATATATATACTTACGACTTATATATCTAATTATATGTAAAACAATTAAAAGTTTATATTTGTTTATCCAAATAGATCTGCAGTAAAACTACTACAGTGGCCTTTCTACTTAGAAACTCGAAAATGAATGTCGATGATGCATGCACTCATCACCGAAATTATTTTCCAGCAACAGAGAGGGGAGTACAGAACTTATTTTTTTTCAAAATTTTCTTTAAAACCATTCTTCCAAATCATATTGAAATATTTATAACAGAAAATACTTCTAATAATATTATTACCATATTCCAAAATCATTCGAAAGAATTTTCAAAACCCCCGAACTTAAGTTCTAAATTTCCAGTTTATTCTCATCTATTTTACTTTCAAATCTTATTTCCAACCTATATTCCTAAATTTCACTACCTAATAACAATTATATTACAACCAAATATAACCATTATAAAATTTATTTTATATGTAGAAAATATAATAGGCAAAATTATTTCATTCACCTATATTCAAAACAAGTATTATGTCGGTCTGTCCTATTAAGTGTTTAGAAAACCCTATTGATGTCATAGCGTCCTATGCACCAACTAGAATTTATAAATACAAAATGGAACAAATAAACACAATATCAAAACCTTTTATAACACTAGCAAATACGCTCTCTCATATATATACACGCTCAGCGACTCATCATAGGATATTACTACTATATTAATAAAGAGTCAGACCCCACAAAGCTAAGGTTTACCGCAAAACCAAAGCTTTGATACCAAATGTAACGGGCCTCATTTTTGTACGTTTTAAATCGACGATAAACCACACACGTCAGACTCAAACCATGCAAAAGAGCGGATTATTATTGGGGTGAATAAGAAAAGCAGAGAAAGAAATAAAACAAAACAGAATCTCACAGCGGAATGACAAAATATAATAATCAAATAACAGTTCATGAAGCTATTTTAAAAAACATTTGATTATACTTATACAACACATATCAGAGTTACACATACCAGAGAATAATAAATAATGCAGCGGAATACCTGATGTAGCGGAACAATATAATAAATAATAGTTATACAATCTTCGTCTTTGTCCTACAGAAATAAAGTCTTCGAATCCTGAAATGCTCAGATCGACCCGCGCGAATTGAAAAGACACAACACTCGAGTTAGAACTAAAAGATCTTATGTAAGTTAAACCAATGTAAACAATACGAGTGGAACGGTATCAGAGATGTTTACGGGATTTGACATCTCCTATCCAGTGCGAAACGTGAGTGCAGTAACTTAAGAGATGCTCGGGATTCACAACTCCTAAGGATCCGTTAAACTATTTACTATGTAGTAATATTTCGCTATTATACTAATGTCCATAGTAAAATAAACTTACTTTTAAATAGCGTTAAGGCTTCACATTTTCCATCTTAACACGTAATAGTCCCAGTAGTCCATCCAATATCATAGTCCCTCCTGATCGGGAAGCCACCAGAGGATACTCCGCGGGCTACGGAGAAAACCAAACTCGTACAAGGCATGCTAGGGTAGGTGACACGACACAACGAGGCAATGCCAGGGTAGATATACCAATTACGCATCCAGGCTGGTGGTGATGCATAGCGTGCAGCTACCGCCCACCTCGAGCCACACCCCCAAAAATCAAAGGGCCCAAATCAATCACAAGTAATAGAATGGTATCGAAGGAGTGTGTCCGATAAGAGGGGAAACCTCACTCACCTGAGAATCACTCTTGTTTAGCCACCTTATGCCAACTCACGAGAGTCGGGTCCACGTATATACTCAATAGAACGTCGCCACCATCCTACTTCATTTTGGAATCTCCACCGCGTACACGGTTGTTAAAGTGGTTTTTGAAGTTGGCAGAGAGGATGACAACTTTCGAACCTAGTCTTTTTAACAACCAAACGTTATTATAACACCGCGGTCATTTCAAAATAATTTATACTTCAAAACCGGAATATAATATCTATTTCAAAACCATATAAACATGATCTCATTTCCATTTCAAAACCAAACCAATATGATATCATTTTTATTAAAACCCAAATCAATATAATATCATTTTTATTTCAAATATATGCTTTCCAAAAATCATAGCACTTTCAACGTTATAACACTTCGAAATCAAAACATTTGAAATATAACACTTTCAAATCATAATAGTTTGAAACTCATAGCTTTGAAACATAACTTCCACCACTTAAATGGTTTGAATATTAAAAATACTTTATATAATAAAATAGCTTCTTCAATTTCATGAATCAATTCCAAAACAACTCGAATTTCTAGATTTTAAATTTAACCAAATCCCAAATCATAAATTTCAATTTAATCGAATTTCCAAATAAACTATTCCAAATTATATCGATTTCAAAACAGATTTGATCCACAGAATAAACCATTCCACATTCAATATATTTCAAACTTTAAGTATTCAACGATTTCAAAACTAAGTTTGGAAATTTCATATATATATATATATATATATATATATATATCTCAAATTCAATCTTCTATTATTTAGTTAAGAAATACTTTACTTAATAAATCCATTATCATATAAATAAAACCCAAATCACAAATAACTAAATATTTCCTTCAATTTATTTATACTTAAAATATTCATTTAATTCACCTTAAACCAAAATCAAGTTATAAAAATCATACATTTTAAAATTTCAAATTTAATAAATTTCAATTCAAACTTATTTGAGTTTAGTTCTTAAATAAATTCAATTCCAAATAAATTTCCAATTTTTCTTCCAACCTTAATTTATTTAAAACATTATAAACTCTATATTAAAATGTAATTTAAATACTTAACCATATTATCTTCAATAAAAATCAAGCTTATTATTAAGCTTATTTTATATTAAAACAAATTATACATAGCTTAAAATCAAGGATAAAATAACATTTATATAATATCTAAAATCAATATTTATCTAAAACCATATATTTCTTAACAAAACCATAGAAATGATTTCAAAATATTTTTATATATAGACCACGATGTCTGTATATAATTTCTATCCCATGATCAAGTGATATGGATATTTAATATTTCAATATGTAATTTAAAATAGAAATACAGTTATATATCATTTCAAACCGCAATCCCAAATGAAATAAAAATCCATAACAACTTGCAATTTATAATAATATAAAATGCAACATCCATTCATCCAATAGCAATCATCAAACATTTATCACAATTATCATTCAATTCAATCAATAACATCAATATAGAACAGATAATAATTAACATGTATTTACTGGCAGTTTATATTCAATAATAAATTAAATAACTATTTTATCCAAATAAATTCAAATAAACTGAGATGATGATTCAAAATAAGCCAAACAGTCATAAATAAATTTTTAATCACATCATAAATCAATTTAACAAACATAATTTTTTTTAGAAATTGTGAGTGAGTTAAAACACTCACCTTTTGAATTTAAATTGAATTTAAATCCAATTTAAACCCAAAATTCAAACAGTCTCCGAATTCTTCCAAACATGTGTCAAAACGTCCGGAATTTCGACACGATCCCAATGCAACAAACCGCGTGTAAATTGGAGTTCGTATGTAAAAGATATGTATATCAGAACATATAAAGTTGAAATTGAAATAAATAAAAATAAAAGAAACGCCACCTCTGAGACACGTCATTGCTCTTCTCTCCCAAGAATCGAGCCCGAACTTAGTAGTCCACGTGAAACCCTATCCGCCCATCATCCAGCCACCGCACCGCCTTCAAACACGTCGCGCCCATCAAAATTGAGTCGCCACCTCTACGCGAAGTGACCCACCCCTCTCGCGATCTCCTCGGTCGACAATTGCGACGAAAATACACCGCCGCCGCTATTAGATTTCGCACCCAAATCGAATTACTGACGTAGATCTGGCCGTTAATTCAACGAATTAACAACTCGGATGAGCTGCGCTCGCCGCCCTCCACGCTCCAGTATCATCAATTCGATGATCAGTAGACGATGATCGAACCATGATGAACGACCGTAATTTCTTCACCCGATTCCGGCCACATAGCAACCCAGATCATAAAACGAATCATATATTTGCCTTGCGCTCTTCGAGAGCTTCAAATCAATATG
Source organism: Allium cepa (assembly GCA_030765085.1). Taxonomy (NCBI): domain Eukaryota; kingdom Viridiplantae; phylum Streptophyta; class Magnoliopsida; order Asparagales; family Amaryllidaceae; genus Allium; species Allium cepa. The sequence goes on from CM060929.1 coordinate 475,038,311, forward strand.
TAATTCGATATTGTTTGGGAAGATTTCATTTTTGATTTTGAATTGCAATTGGATTTGGAATTGAGAATTTGTCTGCCATTGAGAAAGAGGAGAAGCAACTGGAATTGCACGTACATAATAATCAACATAAGAAATAGGCTAGGGTTTATAATGAGGTATATATACGCAAAGCTGAAAATAGATGTGTTTGGACAGTTGAACGATAAATTCCCGAAAAGCCCGTTTTGACTCCGGAACGGAAATGGTCAACCCATATATCAAAATAGATGTTTTTAAATAACTTAAACTCAATGGATTAGGTTTCAAGTCCTAATTCCATTGTATGAAGAAGTTATGCTAAAATCAATTTATTTCAAATTTATTCCAATTGATTTCAATTAAATTGATTTCTAGTCGTTTCGAGCCCGTACGATCAAATGACAAATCTGATCGTTACGAAACTTGAAATCCTATAATAATTCACCGTTACGGATCCGATGAAACTGGTTTCGTCGAAATCCGAAATAGGTGGCCAAAATGACTATTTTCCAATTAATCAATAAATTAATATTAAATTAATTAAATCAAATGTTCAATTCCAATTCTATAATTAGCAATCTTTATCATTTTTGATTTCTTGGACAATTTCAATAATTTGAACAAATTTAGATGTCAATTTAAAGTTAATTAATCCATCAATTTCAGTGCTTAATTTTAATTTCATTAAATTCAGAAATTATAAACTAAAATTCCAAAATCCATTTATTAACTTTTAAACCTTGTTATTCAAATCTTTCATTACAATAAGGTATAACTAACATCGGTTTATCTCTTAGCACGTTAATATTTCCCAATTTCATCTTAATTTCCCATTATCATAATATTTAAATATTTAATTTCATTTATTTGCAATAAATCCAATTACTATCCTTTAAATTCAAATAAATTAATAAATCTCGATTTCCATTATTTTTATTTAACCAATTATCATATTATGAATCGAATTAACATTACTTCCAAATATTAACTTAATTTATATTAACATAACATTTAATTACATTTATTGAAATTTATTTCTAGTTTAAATTAACATGTTAGATAGAGGGTAATATGCAATAATTGTCACCGTTAGCTTTTAATTACACTTATAACCAAGTATAATATTTACGTTATTTCCAATTTGTTGTAATCCCATTTAAATTATTAATTATTGGTTTTAATTACCATTGTTATATTTCATTTTTAACATTCATTTCATTATTAAATTACAAATTTTTATTTCTTTTCATATTAAATTATCAAAAATTATTAATTTAACAATTTAAATTATTGAAAATCTATGGGTCGTTAAAACTTCATTAACTAATTTATAAATTTTATTTAATATTACGTATAAATTCAAACCAGCTATTAACTAATTTACAAGTGAGGATGTCTCAGGTCGATTATAGGAAATCACAGGCAGAAGAGGAGATAACACACCTCAGAGAGCAGATAACAAAGTTGAATAATTGACGAAAGTGCAAATGATTGACTTTTTTTTGCTAGATGAATAGGTTACGACATATATGGCAGAGCATGAGACATTTACTTCGCATGGGTGTGGAATTGATGTTGAGTAGGTATGGTTGTGTTTCTGATGGATATTTGATTATTTTGATTTGTGCTTATTTGACATGTGTTTGTGGATTTAATACTTTTTTGATGTTTGTGTTGTTTTTGGATGTTTGATGGATTTGTGGATGTTTGATGGTTATTTTGTTTGATGAACATGAGGATTTGTAGGTATGGTTGTGTTGTTTGATGAAATATTGATCTAAATATTGATTTTTGTGATATAAACTTGATTATATGTGATATGCATAAGATTATGCGATGTATTTTATGGTTGTAATTGTAAAATTAGGTTTATATATATTGTATATGAGGTGAATAGACAAATGAATATATATGTGTGGTTGGATCGTGCAAATAGCAACCGTTATATAAAAATGAACGCACGGATTAGCGATGGCTAGCAACGACTTATTGGCATAAATTAATGACGACTAGCGACACTTGCACAAGTTACCGACGATCAACGATGGCTACCGACCCTCATTGGAATGTATGCGGTGCACAGATTCATGCCACGTATCTATTGACCTTCATTGGCTAGTGATGGCCATCCGTCCCTAGCCATCGAAAGTTAACGATGAGACAGTCGCTAAAGCCATCGCCTTTTCTTCAATCGACAACTTAAAAACGATGGCTTTTATAGTCGGTTAGCGACGACCGTCGAAAGCTTTTGACCCTCGCTAAACCTAGTATGTCTTGTAGTATAAAGATAATGAATCAATTGAGATTTGCAAACCACAGGGAGATATTATCAAAGTTAATAAAGAATAATAGATATATGTTACGCTTGTAAAAAAAAAGAAGATTTTAAGGAGTACACCAGTTGTTCTACTTCATTGAAATTGTTAGAGACTTAATAGCAAAACAATAACAAGAATTTATATTGTGAGATTAAGAAGAAAGGAGTCATTTTTTATATGTTAAATGACATTTTTTTAATGATGAAATAAAATAATTTTAAATCATATTTTCGAAATTAAATATTTTGAGAATAAGAATGATACTTTATTCATATAGAGTACTTAATATAATTTGATGCCTCGAGAGTTAGAATTAAGATCTGTAGAACATCCTGCATAATGTCTTACCACTTACCAATTGAGCAAGTGGTTATTGACGAAATTAAATACATTATACATTAAATATCATGCTTAAATAATTATATTCATTGTAGCTAAAATAATTATGTATGGCATTGTTTCCTAAATCTAATCATTCAAAACAATCTATTTGATTAGTTTTAAAGAATATTTTCTAAACTACATTAATTTATAAGTTAATTATTAGTTTAACTAATTTATACATGTTAAGTGAATATATATTATTATAAAAGCAATTACATCATTATTATTATCGAATATTTATGTTTGAAATAATATTTTCTAATTATAAAAGAATTGCTAATAATATTTTTAACTTTAATATATTATTTATTAAATATTATGCCGGACTAACTCACGTATATTAAATATTTAGAGAATAATAGTATATATTACTATTTTGGATTTCCAAACATTGAAGTGTATACATTTTTATTCCATGAAAATTTCAAAAAATTTCATGAATATATATGAATACGTGGATATGCATACATACATACATACATAGATAAATACAAACATGCATACATACATACATAAATACATACACACACACATATGTATAAAGAGACACTCAGAACACACGCATACATACAAAGATACGTGCGCATACGCATGCACGCACACATAACACACATACATACAAAGATACGCGCGCATACGCATGACACAATATAATGTGGGTTTGGATACCAAATTACAAAATTAATGAGTTATAAAATTTCAATCAGAATAGGTGTATATGTAAAAATATCAATAAGGAGAATACCTATCATTTCTGCTTCACTAAAATAGTGAGGATTAAATGAAAAAAATAATAGAGAGAATCAAAGAGAAAAAATTGTGAGAAAATTAAGGGGAAGATAGCATTTTATTTCGCTTTACTATTGTTCAATAGACTATAAATTATTAATAGATTTGATTTGATAAATGATATATAGATTTCGTTTTAGATATTCCCAATCGTGATCAATGTTTTTAAGACCGAATGTGTAATAACGATGCGTTGACACGTTCATTTTAATGGTTTGCAACAAATATTTGAATATTCATGTACGAATTAAAAATTAAATTGAAAAGAGATAAAACATGAGAATTTATACTGATATTTCAAATTTTTCAAAAAACATTTTACTTTTTATAATTTCCACTTAATTTATATTGTCAACTTTGAGAAAAAATAATCTAACATTTTTCTCAAAATAACAATTAGCAAGTGTAAATTTTATACTTCCATATATGCTAATCTGGAAAAGAAATGTGTAACGATAGAAGTAAAAATGAGTGAAACATAAATGAAAATATGATTGCATTTCAATGAAATACGATTAATGTTTAGAAAATTACATTAGATACGAAAAAGAAGAAGCGAATGTTAGTGTAAAATAGTGAAAGTGGAAATAAGAATTGATATGTGAGATTGTATCACTGTTTTAATTTTGTTCAGAAATGTTTAAAATTTAAACTTATTGATTTACATTTCAATAGTTTTCCATTTTGAAACAAATTCAAGATATGGGATAGGAACTGTGTTTTTTTAATAAGACTGATCTTTCTTACTGAGTAATGTAAATTTATTATTTATGTTTATACTAAAGTTAGTTGTGTGTGTGTGTAACAGTCTAAGAATCAAATTGTGAAAGAGTGAAATATAATAAGCATATGATCGTATTATTGCTTATGAAATGATGGAGCGGGCATTTAACTTGCTTTTTGTCTATGCTCTATTTATGCCCTCCCCCATTTATCGGCAGATGCCACACATAAGCAGTGCAGGAAGAGTACAGGGAGTGGCGCAGTGTAAAAGAAGACCGTTTTCCACTTCATGTGAAGTTATCTTCGGTACGATAGTTAGATGAAGAAATAAGAGCAACAATTAACAGATAAAAAGCTCATAAAATCAGCATATTTCACTTACTTCAACTTGCCGACAAAATAATAATAATAAAATGAAAATATGACCAGGAAGAAATATGAAATGAAAATGGAAACAGGAAAAAACAAAGACCAAGCAAACGAAGTTTCAATTCAGGGTATCAAAGATGAAAAACAACGGGATATCTAAAAGAATAAACGATGCAATATAAAACGACTAATTTCCACTATATTTTCAACCAATAGTTGCATTGATATCGTTAATAAAACAATCTGTAACGTTCTAATTGCTGCAAATGACTCCGAATAAACATTTCAGATCAACTTTTGAATCATATTTCATTCAAAATTCAAATACGTAACAAATCAAAGTACACAGATTTCGATGTATAAACTGTCAACATGAAAACTAACTTGTTTCATTGGCATCCATGGTCTTGGGCGCATAAGGTGGTGATTCAGCTGAAGGCATAACCGAGAACAATGAGAAAACACTTTTGAAATTCACGGAGGAAGAAATGAATATTGTGGAAGATTGCAAGAGAATTAAGAGTACAAGAGCTTGGACTAGAATGAATACTCTCATATTATCCAATGACATTTCAAATTCCATCGCTAACAAGTATTTGAATAGTGTTGAATGTGTGTGTATTATTTTGGATAAGAGGATGATTAATTGAATGAATTGATGGATTAGAAGATGGCGCCTATTTATATAGTTTTGGTTGTTGGATGCCTCTTCTTCTCCGTTTGGAAGCAGGTGCCTTTTGACTGTTATCATGCACGAAACTTCAGTGGACCAAGTGTGTTGGTTTATAAAATGAATATTGAAGCATGTGGATCTTTATTATTGTACAAGCCATTGCCTTGCTTTCAAACACATGCCAAATCTGTTCACCCTACCGATTTGTTTCAATATTAAAAAAAACCTCACTTTTGTTTCTTTATATATTACATATCCAACTTTTTTTTAATGAACCCAAAGGTGAGATGCAGTCAAAATTTTGAAAAGAACCAAAAAAAAAAACAAACTGGACTGCGTTATTTTGTCCCAAGTTTTTGACATATTTTTTGTGTTATTATGTCTACTATACCAAAACAGAGAATAATCAATTATAAACTCGTCGCACAAGTTTATAACTCAGATTTCCACTACACTGGAATTCTGTATAAATTATTATAACAGCATGAATGTTGTAAATAAGTTACAACAACAGCGTTATACTATTTTGAACAAATAGTATAACCAGAATAAAGAATAGAATATAGAATAATGTATATAAATATACAAATAGTCTAGAATTCTAGCCGGATTATGTCTGAGGGTCGTCGTAACGATTTTCTTAAGAATTTTATTTCAAAATTATACCAAGATACAACAGACGAATTCTGCTCGAAATTGTAATGATTATAAGAACAGCAGCTATTAGAAGAGAAGAGATAAGAAAATTCAGTGAGGAAAGTGATCAGTTTTCCTCCTTATTTATAGTTTGTTCGTATCCCTTCGAACGGTCGCGTCTGCACTCATTTGTCCAAACGGTCGCGTCCGTTTTCTTTAATCGCTACTGTTCGTGTGTCTGCTTATGTTCGGCCGCGCCTCTTCAGTCGGGCCGCACCTGTTCGCCTCTAACGGGTCACACCCGCTTCTTTTCGCCTCTAACGGGTCGCACCCGCTTCTGTTCGCATCTAACGGGTCGCGCCTCTTCAGTCCGCTTTATGAACAGTCGCGTCCGTCTTCACCCACCCGCTTCTCTTCAAATTGCAGGCCCAACACAGTTTCAGCCGAAGCCCAAAACCGTTAAACAATGGCCTAGCAAAAAGAATAGTCATTTTAGACCCGTACCTGTACCCGAGCCCGGCCCGGTTCGGTTCGGTCGGTCGGAAGGACGGCGGCGGAACGCGCGCGTGTGTGGTGGAGATGCATGATCTTCCTCCTCACAACGAAGCATACAATTGGGAGCCCCAGGCCCCCAACCTCCATTTGAGAAAGCTATTAATATACTTGGCTTTCTTAGTATATTAGGCGATGTGAGACTTTGTATATTTCATTCATTTTATTTGTTAAGGAATTCCAACAATCCCCCACATGAATGATAATATACATATCCCCCACACAAAGCGAAATATCACAGAGTATATATGGAATAATGCTTTATCGTGGATAAGTAGATATTTCACTTTGAACTTTCCCTAGTTAAAACTTATCGGATCTACTTGGCTAATCGGTGAATTATTTCATCTTGAACCGTCGGCCTTTATTGCATATCCAGAAAATAAGCTTTACGAAGCATTGATTCCCTTCTCATCCAATCTCTTGGTTGTGTTCATTTTGGTCCTGAACAAATTTTGGTTCTGCGAGTGTTTTAGAGAATAAAAGCCTTTTAATATTCTCATAGAGCCGACCCAGCTCACACTAACATAGGTGATCGCAACCATTAAGAGTATCCTACATATACCCCACTTGTTAATTCCAAGATATGGTCATCATTAAAAAACATAGTTTTAACCTTTAAATACTTCTGTAAGCATGCATTTATATTGAGCACCATAGGAATGGAGTTGGACTGTCCACGCAAATGCATTACGTCTTGAGTTACTCAGAACTGGTTTGCCTATTGATCCTAGTCCGTGTGATCTCCAGTCGCTAGGATATGTTTCCGTATAAGATAACTCTTTGTGGTTTAGGCTTTTAAACTCATTCCCCTCGATGCGCAGTCAATTTTCTCTCTTGATAAACCTTTAGTAAATGGATCCGCTAGGTTATCATTTGTTCTCACATAGTCTATGGAAATTGTTCCATTTGAGAGTAACTGCCTAACTGTGTTATGGCGTCGACGCATATGTCGTGACTTTTCATTATACACAAAGTTGTGCGCTCTACTTAGCGCAGTTTGGTTATCACAGTGTATACATATGGCCGGTACAGGTTTAGGCCAAAATGAAATATCTTCTAAAAAGTGACAAAGTCATTCTGCTTCTTCGCCTGCTTTATCTAATGCAATGAACTCTGATTCCATAGTGGATCGAGCTATGCATGTTTGTTTAGTAGATTTCCATGACACTGCTGCCCCTGCTAGGGTAAAGACATAACCACTTGTTGATTTTGATTCCTCTGAATCTGCAATCCAGTTTGCATCACTATATCTTTCTAAGACGGCAGGATATTTTCCATAGTGTAAGGAATACTTAGTGGTATATTTTAAATATCCAAGCACTCTCATTAGTGCTTTCCAGTGTTCCTTCCCTGTATTGCTTGTATACCTGTTCAATCGACTTACTGCATAAGCTATATCTGGTCTTGTGCAATTCATGAGATACATGAGACATCCTATTACACGAGAATATTCCAGTTGCATTACACTCTCATTAGTGTTTTTATGCAGTACTTCTGATGGATTAAAAGGTGTATTTACTCCTTTAATTCCAAAATTTTGAAATCTTTTAATCACTTTTTCTACATAAAGTGATTGAGATAACTCAATTCCATTAGGTGTTCTTATTATTTTTATTCTCAAAATAACATCTGCAACACCCAAGTCTTTCATGTCGAAATTGTTGATCAACATTTTTTTATGGTCTCAATTACCTGAGTATTCGGACCGAATATTAGTTATCGTCCACATATAGACAGATCATCGCATATGATTGTCCAAGTTGTTTATAATAAACACATTTGTCACATTCATTTATACGAAAACCATTTCTCATCATGACACTATCAAATTTTGCGTGGCATTGCTTTGGAGCTTGTTTTAGCCCGTATAATGATTTGACTAATCTACAGACTTCGTTTTCATTTCCTTTGGAAATAAATCCCTCAGGTTGCTCCATGTAAATCTCCTCATCGACATTTCCATTTAAGAATGCTGTTTTTACATCCATCTGATGAATCTCTAGATTTTAGATGGATGCAATTGCTATTAGCATTCTTATAGAGGTCATTCGTGTTACCGGCGAATATGTATCAAAAAAGTCCACTTCTTCTTTTTGACGATATCCTTTGGCTACTAATCTGGCTTTATACTTGTCGATAGAGCCATCGTTTTCATTTTCTTCTTGAAAATCTATTTGCAGCCAATTGGTTTTATTCCTGGTGGAATATCAACAATTTTTCAAGTTTTATTACTTAGAATTGAATCAATCTCACTTTGGATTGCTTCTTTCCAACATGAAGATTCAGAAGATGGCATTGCTTCCTTGTACGTTTGAGGTTCGTGCTCTAATACATATGTAAAAAAAGTCCGAACCAATTTTTTTGGAAGTTCTAGACCTTACGCTTCTTCTTGGTTCAACCTCCTCGTTGTCCTGATGAGTTTCATCTTCACATGTCTCATCTCTGTTATCTCTTGTCCTTTTTGGGACAGGATTTCCTTCATTCCTTTTGTGCGGAAACACATCTTCAAAGAATGAGGCATCTCTTGATTCCATGATTGTATTTACATGAATATCCATTATATCAGCCTTGAATACCAAAAATCTGTAGGCACTACTATTTTGGGCTGGCCCAAGATAATAACAATCTACTGTTTTTGGTCCAAGTTTGACTCTCTTGGGAGGCAGAACTGGAACTTTTGCCAAGCACCCCCACACTTTGAGGAATTTAAAGCTTGGTTCGTGTCCTTTCCATATCTCATATGGAATTATTCCTGTTTTATTGTGAGGAACTTTGTTTAATATGTAATTAGACATATTTATGGCTTCCCCCACAAGTTCGTCGGTAAACCAGAAGTTAAAAACATTGCATTAATCATGTCTTTTAACGTTCTGTTCTTACTTTCGGCTACACCATTATGTTGTGGTGAATATGGTGCTGTTGTTTGATAAATTATTCTATTTTCTACACAGAACTTTTCAAACGGTGATTCATATTCTCCACCTCGATCAGAGCTCAATATTTTGATCTTTCTATTTAACTGATTTTCTACCTCAACCTTGTATTTTATAAACGCTGTTATTGCTTCATCTTTACTATTTAAAAGATATACATAGCAATATCACGTATAATCGTCAATAAAAGTAATGAAATACTTTTTCCCACCTCTTGTAGGTAGTGATTTAAAATCACATAAATCTATATGTACCAAACCTAATGGTTCGGTGCTTCTGTCAACAGATTTAAATGGATGTTTGACCATTTTTCCTTCTACACATGTCTCACATTTGTAGTTCTTATCTACTTGGAATTTTGAAATTAATCCCAAGTTTGATAATGTTTTCATTTTATGGAAATTTATGTGTCCCAATCCATCATGCCAAAGTAAAATTTCACGCTCAAGCAAATAAGAAACTTCAATTTTATTAATAGCACAATCTGAATACATATTTTTGTTGCCATCTCTGTGTCAGCAAAAACAGTAAAATTCTTAAGATGTTATTATGTCTAGTATATCAAAACAGAGAATAATCAATTATAAACTCGTTGCACAAGTTTATAACACAGATTTCCACTACACTGGAATTCTGTATAAATTATTATAACAGCATGAATGTTGTAAATAAGTTACAACAACAGCGTTATACTATTTTGAACAAATAGTATAACGAGAATAAAGAATAGAATATAGAATAATGTATATAAATATACAAATAGTCTATAATTCTAACCGGATTATGTCTGAAGCTCGTCGTAACGAATTCCTTAAGAATTTTATTTCAAAATTCTACCAAGATACAACAGACGAATTCTGCTTGAAATTGTAATGAGTATATCACTCTGTGATTTTGATTATAAGAACAGCAGCTATTAGAAGAGAAGAGATAAGAAAATTCAGTGGGGAAAGTGATCAGTTTTCCTTCTTATTTATAGCCTGTTCGTATCCCTTCGAACGGTCGCATCTGCACCCATTTGTCCAAACGGTCGCGCCCGTTTCCTTTAATCGCTACTGTTCGTGTGTCTGCTTATGTTCGGCCGCGTCTCTTCAGTCGGGCCACACCTGTTCGCCTCTAATGGGTCACACCCGCTTCTTTTCGCCTCTAACGGGTCGCACCCGCTTCTGTTCGCATCTAACGGGTCGCGCCTCTTCAGTCCGCTTTATGAACAGTCGCGTCCGTCTTCACCCGCCCGCTTCTCTTCAAATTGCAGGCCCATCCCAGTTTCAGTCGAAGCCCAAAACCGTTAAACAATATCCTTGCAAAAAGAATAGTTATTTTAGACCCGTACCTGTACCCGAGCCTGGCCCGGTTCAGTTCGGTCGGTCGGAAGGACGGCGGCGGAACGCGCGCGTGTGTGGTGGAGATGCATGATCTCTCTCCTCACAACGAAGCATACATTTGGGAGCCCCAGGCCCCCAACCTCCACTTGAGAAAGCTATTAATATACTTGGCTTTCTTAGTATATTAGGCGATGTGAGACTTTGTATATTTCATTCATTTTATTTGTTAAGGAATTCCAACATTTTGTTCTCAGCAGAAGTTAAAAAAGAGCTGCTATACATCCTTTGTTTCAGAACTGTAAAATGCACTCTATGGATGTTACGTCACGTATCAGGATAAAAATGTATAAACAGAGATCAACCGATAATAAATCTAAGGTACTCAATGGAAATATAAATATTTATGCAGAATTTATTTGCTATTATATAGCATGTACGTAAATAGTTAAATTTAACTTCTAATTCTCAGATAAATTGCAGTTCCATGTTCTATTTTCAATTGAAATTTTCATATTATTTACCACCTATTCATAATTGCGAAACATATGTATGTGATATGGAGTGATGCGTTAAAAAACGCACACAGGCACGCCTCAAGATAAGATACAAATGAAAATGCACCAAGACGTTGGTCAAAAAACGTTTTACTTCAAAGACTTACACCTCAAACGCTTGAGGCGTAAAAATACGCATGCCTCGGATGTAAAAAACAGAGAGACTTGAAGCTTTTCACGTGAAAATTATTTTTTGCCGCAGACCCGTTTACCTAAGAACCCTAGTGTTTTTTTTCTCATTCTATCTTTCAATCGATAGAGAGCTAAAAAGTTTTTTTTTCAACTCATGGTAGCTTTGATTAAGCAACATCCTTCTTTTAAAAAAAACACTACAATTACTTGACTGATTTGGTTAATTTTTTTACCTTTTTTGTGCATAATATAAACTAAATGAGTAAGAAAGATATTTATATTTTGTTTGAATTGTTTCAGACACTTAATTAATCCTGCATATTTGTTGTTTAATATTTGATATTTTATGTCAAATTTCATTATATGTTTTGCGTTTTTTTGATTCAAAAAACTTACGCCTCAACGTTTTAGGACTTTTGTCTCGACTCACATGCACATATTTTGGTGTATGCAACGATAAGGAATTGATTTGTAAAGTTGTGGAATAGAACAAAGTTGTGAAAACTAAAAGCGAAAAGGTCACTATGGATGCACTTTGAAATCGTCATGTGTGATGAATTTTAAGTCGACTTTGAAAGATATTCTTAGGCTTCGCTTGAGAGTTTTGTAGTACCGGTTATGACAGGTTTTGAGAGAACTAGTTTTTACCCTAAATGATTGTAGCGGTTTTGATTGATGTACACGAAGTGTTGTTATAACCAATCAATACATGCTTAAGAGTTTAACATACACCACTTTTGAGAGTTTTTCGCTAAAGTAACGTTACATATATATCCTTATATTTATTCTCTAGTTTGTGAAGATTAATTCTACAATATAATTAGCGAGGGTATAATAGAAAAAAGTTATAACTCCTCAAAACACCTCAATTTGACGGGTTGAGAATTGACATCAAAATTATGCTACAGCGGTTTTCATTGATTTTATAACCAACAACAACCGGTGTGAAAAAAAAACTTACAAGCAAACATTATGATAACACGTAAATTATACATTACAAGGAACACGGTCATTTTCGACGGCTCCAAAGCGTCGGAAGCCGTCAGAAATGTCGTCGTATATAGAATACGGCCTTCGTCCATTTTCGACAGAAACTACGACAATTTTGCAATGGCCTCCAACGGTTTTTTCGATCGTAGTTCCGACAGTAAAGACGACAACGTGGCTTAAAAACACGCCAGAAAACCATTGGAAGCCATCAGAAACCATTTGTATATACGACCGGTTAGTCGGAAGCCGTCGGAATATTTCGACCTATAAGCCGTTGGAAACTGTCGACAGCCGTCAAAAATCTAGATAATTTTTTTTCAGCAGCCCAACAGCGCATCAATATCAATATATATCACAACACATCAAAATCAATATATATATATATATAATATATCAGATATATAAGCTAAAATAACTATCAATAATAACATAAAACACAAACATTACTATCTCAAACTCAAACATTCCAATCAATACAAACCAAACCATTCATCACCACCCAACAATGTCTAAATCCAACATCAATGTACAATATATACATCCAACATCAAACCCTACAAATCAATATCAATCGCCAAATGTCCACAAATCAACCTCACCATCTCTCATTGTATATATACACAAATTTCAAAAACAAAAACTGTAAAACGTACCCCATGACTCGCCATCGGCCCCGGAACCACCAGACGGAGGGAATGCTCCATGACGCTCCATATACCCGGCCAAAAGTTGGTTCAGTCGGTCAATTTGTACTGCTCGGAGACGTCATGCTCCTACAGCTGTGCAATCTGCTGTCGAAGCTCATTAATCTCAGCGTTGTCCTGAGCCATTTGATAGGCCTTTTGTAAGGCTCGAGCCTACAAAACAAGTTGAAATATGTTTAAGTTATTGCGTTACTTTAATAAAAATTAAGCAATTTTTACAACTTAGTTAATGTTGATAAATTTTTAATTGATTGCCATAGCCGTAGCCGTAGCGCCTATTTCTCTGTATCGGGTTCATAACGAAGTCAAAGATAGCGTCCTCCTCGATAATGGTCAACTGCTCCTGTCCCAAATCCTCAAGCATCTCCGCAAGTGCTTGCATAAATTTTTCCTGCAACACAAAATTAAATACAAGTAAATATTACATGACATTTTTATAATAATTTATTACTAATTAATTAAAATGATCATTATTAATAACTTATGACTTAAAATATATTTACATGTCCAGCATATGCTTTATCATCCTCATACTTGGTTTACGTTACCGATCCCTTGTCGTCGGACTGCCTGACGGCATGAGCATGCGCAAAAATGTTCAAATATGAGACAGGAGCTCCACATGCTCTTTCCTGCAATAATTGGTGTATATTATTGTTGTTAATACAAATTTATACAAAAAATGTAATAATTGTTTGTAATTGCAATTAATCAATTTACCAGGACCTTGCTATGATGCTTAAATAATTTCGAACCACCATGGTGTGTGACTGGATTGTAACGACCCGATTTTTTTCCGACTTCCGAATGTCGACATTAATACGTCCACTGTATCAACTGCCGAACCATCGAAAGCCGAAAAACTGAACCATTTGGGTTTAAGAAGAAGAAGATAGAAGAAGAAACATAAACAATAACAGAATCTCACATTTCGCAGCGGAACAACATATACTATATCAATGAATAATCTTTAAGACAAAGAATCATATCTGTTATCACATTACATTATCAGAGTGTTACAACAACAAACAGCGGAAGAAAAATACTATATACTAGTTGATACGCCACGCCATCCAGCTTGCCTCTGATCTCCACAGCAACTCCTGAATTCCAGAATGACCTGATAACCTGACTCTAGACTGCCCGTGTGGAAATTTGTGGGCACCCAGAGTTTAGAAAGGGAACAATAAACTCCAGGTCAGTCATGGAACTTGTGTGAGATCTCAAAAACAGTTATTTTTAACCATAAGAAAATAAAGGAATTTAAAAGAAATCCGCAATGTTTTTTTTTGAAAAATGAAACTACCATAAGGCCTTCCGCCACACACACAATGCAAACGCAGACTTGGAGGAGATTTCTCCTTATGATAGTCAAATATGCTTACTACGCAAATTTCTTTGATATTATTACTATAAGTGCAAAGTGCAGAAAACATTTCGAAAATATAATATAAATCTTCATAGGTACCATTATATTATGCCTGCTATAGCTACCATGTTAGATGGCAGGTTCTACAACTAAAACCGTACATGGTGTGTATTGTTTCTTTGGATTTTCCAACAAATGGTCAGGCAAAGGAACTTCCTGGGCCACATCGGTACGCCTTTGGAGGGACGCCCCGAGAAACTAACCGGATCTCCGCCAACACAAGGTCGGGTTACCTCTGCAAAAATAGGTAACTACTGACACGAGTATGTCATCCCCCGGTTGTAAATAACCTTTATCCAAGGATCCTCAATACCAACAACCACAAAGTAATAAATTTGCAGCAACCACATAGGTCAAGTATCTGGGCTCCATACCATGATACCACCTCTATCTAGAAGGAAATGAACATACCCTAAGGGGCGCTACCCCCTAAAACCTTGCTGCATTCTTCCTGTTTCGACCATTCCGGGGTGTGAGGTCCGACGAAGTCTCGTCCACAAAGCTAGGCTTTTCACAAAAGTCATGCTTCGATCAACAAATGATTAGCAGCACTTCCTATGCCACGTTACCAAATTGGGAATGTATCACTAGTAACCATCAACTACATAACCTCTGAGCTCGTACGTCTCAGAGAAGGGTGTTAAGCTAAGAGAATAAATTCTCCGCCACCAATAGAAATGTATTTGATAAAAACCAGCTTTACATATCAAATTGTAATGTCAGACATACATCCATATAGGTCTGTTCCGGGATCGAACGAAACTGAAGGAACTTCCAAAGAATCCCTTGCAATCTGGATATTCACTAATTATGTCCGGAATCCCCATCACAAAGGGTGATAGAATCTCTGTACCGGAGCAACTCGGTGCAGAGACATTCGATAGGTAATCCTTTCGCTTTCAAAAATACCCGGTCTTCAACACCATCTTTAAATGCAATCTCATTTCGTCGTATCGTTATTCGGAATGAGTTTTATGACACAAGGTCCTCTCCTGGCTAATTCAAATAAAGAGCGCTTATTTTTAAAAATAAGTGTTACATTCATATTCAACACAAATCACAACAAATTCCAGTTTGGTCTTTTTAAATAAAAGATCCATCACAATCATAAAGGTTCGATGTGGGTTTCGAATATCCATTTGGAATTCGACTCTGGTCGCATCGAAATTCGAATGCCATTTAAAAAGGCCAACATTGATAGTCGGTTATTTAACTATCAATCATTATTCACAACAATTACTGGATTTCAAATAATTTTCTAAATTATTTAATTTCAACATATCTTCGCAAGATATAATTTCACACTTCATCCATTTGGAAAAAAACAATTTCAAATCAATTTTTCCCTACGCGGAAAACATTTCCAAATATGTATTCATTTCCACTGAAAATGTGACGCCCCACCTCTATACCCACGCTAGCCAAGAACACTACGGAGAATGCTGTCGACTAGCACGGAGAATAAGGCTGTTGAGGAGCGACCATCCGTGTAATTGCTTTGTGCGAGCATCGATATGTGGGATAGTATAACATGCATTTCTTTATCAAGAGGGAAATCCGACATACCGACACAAACTCAAAGCTACTACACAGTGGCTATAATATCTTCAAAAACAAATATAAAAATAAACATAACATAAATCAGTCATAGACAGTTCATATCACAAAGACGGAAATAGATATGAATATTACACTAGGAAGTGTACATCAGAGTAGTGGTCTAAAAAGATCCACAATATCACAAAAGAATAGTTACATGAACTACACAAAAGAATAAGTATACATTATGGAGTCTATATCTCAAATGTATACAACAAAAAATTACTAATCTAAGTAGTTAACCAAAAGTCAGAGAAATCAATCCCAAGAGAGAAGTCAAGCAGAAGCACCTGTAACATCTCGGTCTGACCCGAGTATTATTTAATAAGAAAATAATAAACGGATCAGTCTAACTATAAATATCAGATGAAACGATATAGAATAAGAGATATGACTAAACACATAATAATCACAATGCCAAGCTGTGATATATATACTTTGTTGAAAATCATCAAGAGATTAATCAATGTTACCAAATCTACACAAGAATCAAAGAAAACGTCATACTCCTTATTTCGTTCACCAAACCATAAATATTGACGATAATATCAATGTCAATCACAAAAGTTAATGACACACAAATTTCAGAATTCAATACACGAAATCCAGAAATCACAAAAGTCAATGGCGCACAAATTCACCAATGCACAAATATCGATAAGGCTTATCAATAGAAATCACGAAAATTGGTGAAGCACAAATTCTAGAAATCATCTCAAGAAATCCAGAAATCACAAAGTGGCGGAGGCCTATCACAAACGGGAGCATAAAGCCCACCAACACGAGTATCACAAACGGAACGCTAATTCCATGGTTGCTAACCATCACAAATTGAGCCGAAGCTCCACAAACGGCCCGAAGACCATGGGTTGCTACCCCACCAAATTGAGTCGAAACTCCACAAAACGGGGTTTAGTCTCCCTCGTAGACAAAGAGACATCGCACATTGCTAGTCTAAATCGCAAAGATGATCGTCATGATCAACGAGAAGTGTCAATTACACTAAGCTAGTAAATATATGAGTTTAGCTTCATGTCCCATAACCACTTTCTTAACTTAAATATTTACGAACAAACTGCACATCTCCACTAGAAAATTGTCATAAGAGATTCAATCGAACAAGTCCAAGAATTAACCGACGAAGTAAACGCAAGCGTTTCATACCACTCGTTTTACTAGGTCGTTTAATTAGATTTCTCATACGAGTGAGGTAAAGGTTTGTATATACTAATAGATTGGAAAATGATTTTAGAAACGAGCTTTGTAATTAAAATAGTATTAAAATCATTTGAGGAAAGAGTTTTGATATTTACTACTAGTATAGAAAACCTTTATATTTTTAAAGTGACAAATCACAAAGAAGATTGTAAGAACAATCAATCACTAAAATTCACATTCGAAGACGTGAAATAAATCCAAAGAAACCGATAAAGAATCCATCGAAATGGATATTCAAAAATCCCTAAATAGGAGTCATCAAAGGCATAATAAATGATAACAACAAATAGGATCATCACGAATCGATTTAAATTGGAGTTCTCAAGCGAATAGGCAAATAGGCAAAATAGGCAAAACACAGCAGTTTCAGACGTCTGAAACGAGTGGTTCAGACGTCTGAATCTGGAAATATAAAAATTTCCAGAACACAATTCAGACGTCTGAATCAAGTGTTTCAGACGTCTAAAATAGGCATATTTTGGCCTATTTCCTTTCTGGTTCCAAATGAACCAATTCAGACGTCTGAAACCATATATTCAGACGTCTGAATCTGGGAATATAAAACTTCCCAGACAATATTCAGACGTCTGAATCTCACGTTTCAGACGTCTAAATCTGGGGTTCAGAGCATTCCCTGAACCTAGGCCATAAATGGCCAAACGAATATCGGAAACGACCAATCGAGCAAATGGCGATGACTAAGGAATTACGTCGAACGACTACCCAGCCTAAACGGCTCTTCGATACGCCTCAAATATCAGTGTCCAAATATCCATAGTAGGATTTTCATAAATTAGACCAAAACACCAAAAATTGGAATATACACCAAATCAATCCAAACCAAAATCAATTGCACAAGAATAAGTGTTAGGAATTCATACCTAACAATCGAAGATAATGATAGACTAAGATGTGAGATAAAAATCTCACGTTTGAACCCAAACGATTGAAGAAGATACTTGAAATTAATGGAGAATCAACCACTCTTCAAATCCAACTCAAGAAGCTTGATTCTAAGCTTTAAAAGAAGAACATTCCCTAAGTTAGGTTTAGGAAATTTCTGAATTTTGATTAGAGAATGAGTTGAAGAAGAAGAAGAGAAGCTTACTAATGGGTTCTTCTATTAGTTTGGAGCTAGAGTTGATTTGCAAGAGAAAACTAGGGTTTTGGAGTTTTAATTTTCAACCTCTCCCACCATTATTGCCTTAGAACTGAAAAGAGGAAGAGAATGAGTGTGAATGGGGAAGAGTGGCTCAGATTTGAGCATAAGTTAAACATAGGGCTGAGCCCAAAGCCAAACCCAAAGTGAAAAAGTAGAAAAAATCAACTTTCTCCAAACATATCGAAGCTTATACTCAGAAAGGTCGCAAACGGCATTTTAAACTCAATGGGAGTGGTCTCGAGTCCTAATTCGATCATATGCAAAAAGCAGCTTTTCGGACTAAAATCCGACAAACGATAGAATATTTAAATAAAATATTTAAATATAAAATCGATAAATATGCGGGTTGTTACAGACTTCCCTCCTTAAAGAAATTGCGTCCTCGCAATATTTAAGAAGAAGATATATATAGTAACAACCATAAAAGCATATTCAACACAAAAGAAGTTTGAAATAAGAAGTTCACCTCAAAGAGCATGAGAAAGTAAGTCCGGATGTGTTCGCTCGATGTACTCTCTAGATTCCCGAGAACAATCTTTAGGATTTGAAGACCATTGGACTTTAACAAGCGGGACATCTTTATTTCGAAGGCGTTTGACCTCCGAAGCAACAATTTGAATAGGATGCTGCTCATAAGTTAAATTAGGCGAAACTTCAATATCTTCCACAACACCGGGCTCAAGAATAGAATCGGAATCTCGAAGACATTTTCGTAGTTGAGAAACGTGAAACACGTCATGCATAGCAGAGAACTGAGCCGGTAATGATAGGCGATAAGCCATGGAACCAATACGTTCAGTGATAGGAAATGGCCCAATATACCGAGGCGCCAATTTTCCCGATCGACTGAAACGTACAACACCTTTCATAGGTGATACACGAATGAACACAAGATCTCCCACAGAAAATTCTAACTTCCTTCTTCGGTTATCGGCATAGGATTTTTGTCTACTCTGGGCTTCTTTCATCCTATGTCGAATAAGATCAATCTTTTCTGTGGAATCGCGAATAAAATCTGGACCTATTACCAGCTTCTCACCGGCCTCAAGCCAACAAGAAGGAGATCGGCATGGCCTTCCATAGAGTGCCTCGAAAGGTGCCATACCAATACTAGATTGGAAGCTATTATTATAGGAAAATTCAGCAAGTGAAATATAATCTTTCCAACTTCCACCAAAATCAAGAACACAAGCACGAAGAAGATCTTTAAGAGTTTGATTCACACGCTCGGTTTGTCCATCGGACTGAGGATGATAAGCGGTGCTAAAATTGAGCTTCATTCTCAAAGCTTTTTGAAGACTCTTCCAAAATCCACTAGTAAACAATGGATCACGATCACTAACAATAGAAGTAGGAACTCCATGCAATTTAACAATCTCTTTGATAAAGAGCTTGACCAAAAGAGGAACGGTTCGGTTAGACCGAACAGGAATAAAATGGGCGGATTTAGTAAGTCTATCAACAATTACACATAAGCTATCATGACCCAAACGAGAACGGGGAAGGCCATCTACAAAATCCATGGAAATTTGGTCCCACTTCCAAATTGGAATTTCTAAAGGTTGCAATAACCCACCGGGCCTTTGATGTTCGGCCTTAACGAGTTGGCATGTCATGCAACGCATAATGAAGTTAGCGATGTCAAGTTTCATTCCCTCCCAATAATAAAGTCGCTTCATATCTGCGTACATTTTACTACTGCCGGGATGAATGGTGAATTTAGAACGATGAGAATCTTCTAAAATATCTTTACGAAGATCACTAATATTTGGCACGATAAGTCTACCAAATTTTCGAATGCCGCCACGAAAATCGATATCAAAGTCCTTCAAACCTTCAATATCAATCCTATCCTTAATATTTTGGCCAAGAAGCGCCAATTCGGGATCTAGCCTTTGGGCTTCAAGAATGCGGTCTAAAAGAGAAGGATGAGCCTCAAGGCTACATAAAACAAATGATGAGCATAAATCGGATACGCGGTCTCGAATCTCACAAATGGATAAGATCTCGAGATCACTCCATTCGGATATCATCATAGAAATAACCGCTTGTTGCTTTCGACTAAGTGCATCCGCAACGCGATTCCACTTTCCGGGAGTATAAAGGATATCAAGATCATATGGCGCAAGAAATTCGAGCCAACGCTGTTGACGCAAATTAAGTTCCTTTTGAGAGAATAAATACTTCAAGGACTTATGATCGGTATAAAGAACAAATTTCTCTCCTAATAGATAACGACGCCAAATACGAAGGGCGAAAACAATAGCCGCGAGCTCTAAATCATGAGTGGCATATCTAGTCTCAGCAGGCTTCAATTGCCTAGAAGCATAAGCAATAACACGTTCTTTTTGCATAAGAACGGCACCCAAACCAACGCGACTAGCATCGGTATAAACAACGAAATCTTGATTCCCCTCGGGAATAACGAGAATAGGAGCATCAGAAAGAACTTCCTTTAGTTTATGAAAAGAAGCTTCACATTTGTCCGACCAAATGTATTTAACACCTTTCTTCGTCAAGCTAGTGAGAGGCACGACAATCTTAGAAAAGTCTTTGATAAAACGACGGTAATAGCCCGCCAATCCGAGAAAACTGCGAATCTCTGTCACACTCTCCGGTCTCTTCCAATTCTGAATCGCTTCGATCTTTGAAGGATCCACGGAAATTCTGGATTCGGAAATAATATGACCGAGAAACTTCACACGAGATTGCCAAAAGTGGTATTTAGAAAATTTTGCCTTTAATTGATTACTCCTAAGAGTTTCCAACACAATCCGAAGATGCTTTTCATGCTCCTCCTCGTTTTTAGAATACACAAGAATATCATCGATAAAGATGAGAACAAACCGGTCGAGAAAGTCTTTGAAAACTCTATTCATAAGGTCAGCGAAATAAGCCGGAGCATTCGTTAGACCAAATGGCATAACAAGCCATTCATAAGATCCATAACGAGTACGGAACGATGTCAAAGGAATACTATCCTCTGCAATACGAAGCTGATGAAATCCAGTAGCTAAGTCTAATTGTGAAAAGACTCTAGCACCACTAAGTTGATCGAATAGATCATCAATCCGAGGTAAAGGATATTTATTTTTGATAGTAAGATCATTAAGCTTGCGGTAGTCAACGCAAAGCCTAAGTGTTCCATCGGATTTCTTCACAAAAATAGCTGAAGCTCCCCAAGGCGAAGAACTAGAGCGAATAAATTGCTTCGTCTCCAATTCGGATAATTGTTTACGTATCTCCTCGTTTTCTTTATTGGACATACGATACGGAGGACGAGTGATAGGTTGAGCTCCAGGAATAAAATTAATTCTGAACTCAATTGCTCGCTTAGGTGGTAACCCTAAAACGGGCTCAAATATGTTGGAAAATTCACGAACGACGTGAATAAGAGAAATAATATCACCCTCATCATCATCATCGTCATCACGAGGGTTTAAAGAATATAAAGATGCAACCAAAGCAGAATCCGAATCTTTAAGAATAACAGAAATTTGATTAACAGATTGAGAATGTCGAAGATGAATAGTCCGCTCAGGACATAGGATATGAGCTTCATAATGGTTAAGCCAATCCATTCCCAAAATCATTCCAAAGCCTAAATAACGCATGACATGCAAATCGGCTCGGAAAGAAAAATCACACAAAATAATCTCGACATCTTTACACAATAAACTGATTGTTGCGGATCCACCAATCGGATTCGCAATTCTCAAAGAAGTCATTAAACACAAAACATCCAAAGAAAAGGTATTAACAAGTTCTTTTGATATAAAAGAATGGGACGCACCCGTATCAAAAAGAACTCGAATAGGATGATCACGAAATAAAATAATTCCATCCAGAATAGAATGAGAAATACCTTGGCCACGAGATGTGTTGCCAGGGGCTTGAGCAACATTAAGATTTCCCTCTTTCCTGCCATGAAGCTTGGGGCATGAGGATATAACATGACCGGGACCTTTGCAGTAGCGACAAGAGATAGACTTGGGACACTTGTTCGCATAATGGTCCTTCGAACCACAATTATGGCATTCCCCACGACCAAAGGAAGAAGTCTTTGCCACGGAGGTTGCTTGCTTCCCTTTCTTATTAGGATAGAGGCCTTTGAATTTGTTTGGTCTCTTCTTGTTGTTGAAGTTTGGTTTGGAACCCACCACTTCAACATCATTCTCCCTATCCGCCTCTTCAAGACGAAGAGCGATATCAACGAGTTGGTCGAAAGAAACTTCTAATTTTAGAAGTAATGGCTTCTTGAGACTTTTGCTTAAGCCATAGACGAACCTCTGGTTCTTCTTTAAAGGGGTGTTGATGTATTCAACCCCATATTTGGAAAGCGACTCGAAGGAGGCGACGTAATCAGTCACGGAGGACTCACCTTGAACAAGGTCTATAAATCGTCGAGCCAATGTCACTTTCTCAGCTTCTGGAACGAATTTTAATTCGAAGCGTTCTCAGAATTGCTCCCAGGTGAGATCTGCTTCATTAATCTCAGAAATAAGAGCTCGTACCAGTCCAATGCTCTTTCTCGGAGCATACTAGAGGCCACCTGAACTCGGTGAAGGTCAATAAGATTCATGCGAGAAAAGATTCGATCGCATGACCTTAGCCAAGCCTGTACTTCAATAATAGTTTCGGAACCTTTGAATGGCTCCCCACCCAAATTAGTGTAATCGCTGCACAAGCGTGCAAATCCCGACTTCGGGTGAGTAGGTTCCAGGTTAGCTCCAACTGCTTGAGCATTTGTCACTAAATCAAGAAGCTGTTGAGCAGTCATAAAAACTCCATCTTGGGGTGGAGTGCTAGACGGTACGGCTCTGGGGCGGCCTGGTCTAGACATTTCTCTCCCTTTAGAAAGAAAGCAGAAGAAGAAAAATGTTATTCACCAAATTGAATATCAAGCAATCTTGATAGGCAAAACAAGGAATCATAAGGAAAATAGGATGAATCAGTATGAAGACTCGAATTAAATCCTAAAGCACGACTCCTAAGATGGACTTAGGACGATGATCCTTGTTATATTATTCCATATTGTTTCGAAGTTTGGCTCTGATACCAAGCTGTGACGCCCCACCTCTATTCCCATGCTAGCCAAGAACACTATGGAGAATGCTGTCGACTAGCACGGAGAATAAGGCTGTTGATGAGCGACCATCCGTGTAATTGCTTTGTGCGAGCATCGATATGTCGGATAGTATAACATGCATTTCTTTATCAAGAGGGAAATCCGACATACCGACACAAACTCAAAGCTACTACACAGTGGCTATAATATCTTCAGAAACAAATATAGAAATAAACATAACGTAAATCAGTCACAGATAGTTCATATCACAAAGGCGGAAATAGATATGAATATTACAATAGGAAGTGTACATCAGAGTAGTGGTCTAAAAAGATCCACAATATCACAAAAGAATAGTTACATGAACTACACAAAAGAATAAGTATACATTATGGAGTCTACATCTCAAATGTATAAAACAAAAAATTACTAATCTAAGTAGTTAACCAAAAGTCAGAGAAATCAATCCCAAGAGAGAAGTCAAGCAGAAGCACCTATAACATCTCGGTCTGACCCGAGTATTATTTAATAAGAAAATAATAAACGGATCAGTCTAACTATAAATATCAGATGAAACGATATAGAATAAGAGATATGACTAAACACATAATAATCACAATGCCAAGCTGTGATATATATACTTAGTTGAAAATCATCAAGAGATTAATCAATGTTACCAAATCTACACAAGAATCAAAGAAAACGTCATACTCCTTATTTCGTTCACCAAACCATAAATATTGACGATAATAACAATGTCAATCACAAAAGTCAATGACACACAAATTCCAGAATTCAATACACGAAATCCAGAAATCACAAAAGTCAATGACGCACAAATTCACCAATGCAGAAATATCGATAAGGCTTATCAATAGAAATCACGAAAATTGGTGAAGCACAAATTCTAGAAATCATCTCAAGAAATCCAGAAATCACAAAGGGGGGGGGAGGCCTATCACAAACGGGAGCATAAAGCCCACCAACACGTGTATCACAAACGGAACGCTAATTCCATGGTTGCTAACCATCACAAATTGAGCCGAAGCTCCACAAACGGCCCGAAGACCATGGGTTGCTACCCCACCAAATTGAGTCGAAACTCCACAAAACGGGGTTTAGTCTCCCTCGTAGACAAAGAGACATCGCACGTTGCTAGTCTAAATCACAAAGATGATCGTCATGATCAACGAGAAGTGTCAATTACACTAAGCAGTAAATATATGAGTTTAGCTTCATGTCCCATAACCACTTGCTTAACTTAAATATTTACGAACAAACTGCACATCTCCACTAGAAAATTGTCACAAGAGATTCAATTGAACAAGTCCAAGAATTAACCGACGAAGTAAACGCAAGCGTTTCATACCACTCGTTTTACTAGGTCGTTTAATTAGATTTCTCATACGAGTGAGGTAAAGGTTTGTATATACTAATAGATTGGAAAAATGTTTTAGAAACGAGCTTTGTAATTAAAATAGTATTATAATCGTTTGAGGAAAGAGTTTTGATATTTACTACTAGTATAGAAAACCTTTATATTTTTAAAGTGACAAATCACAAAGAAGATTGTAAGAACAATCAATCACTAAAATTCACATTCGAAGACGTGAAATAAATCCAAAGAAACCGATAAAGAATCCATCGAAATGGATATTCAAAAATCCCTAAATAGGAGTCATCAAAGGCATAATAAATGATAACAACAAATAGGATCATCACGAATCGATTTAAATTGGAGTTCTCAAGCGAATAGGCAAATAGGCAAAACACAGCAGTTTCAGACGTCTGAAACGAGTGGTTCAGACGTCTGAATCTGGAAATATAAAAATTTCTAGAACATAATTCAGACATCTGAATCAAGTGTTTCAGACGTCTGAAATAGGCATATTTTGGCCTATTTCCTTTCTGGTTCCAAATGAACCAATTTAGACATCTGAAACCATATATTCAGACGTCTGAATTTGCGAATATAAAACTTCCCAGACAATATTCAGACGTCTGAATCTCACGTTTCAGACGTCTGAATCTCACGTTTCAGACGTCTGAATCTCACGTTTCAGACGTCTGAATCTGGGGTTCAGGGCATTCCCTAAACCTAGGCCATAAATGGCCAAACGAATATCGGAAACGACCAATCAAGCAAATGGCGATGACTAAGGAATTACGTCGAACGACAATCCAGCCTAAACGGCTCTTCGATACGCCTCAAATATCAATGTCCAAATATCCATAGTAGGATTTTCATAAATTAGACCAAAACACCAAAAATTGGAATATACACCAAATCAATCCAAACCAAAATCAATTGCACAAGAATAAGTGTTATGAATTCATACCTAACAATCGAAGATAATTATAGACTAAGATGTGAGATAAAAATCTCACCTTTGAACCGAAACGATTGTAGAAGATGCTTGAAATCAATGGAGAATCAACCACTCTTCAAATCCAACTCAAGAAGCTTGATTCTAAGCTTTAAAAGAAGAACATTCCCTAAGTTAGGTTTGGGAAATTTTTGAATTTTGATTAGAGAATGAGTTGGAGAAGAAGAAGAGAAGCTTACCAATGGGTTCTTCTATTAGTTTGGAGCTAGAGTTGATTTGCAAGAGAAAACTAGGGTTTTGGAGTTTTAATTTCCAATCTCTCCCACCATTATTGCCTTAGAACTGAAAAGAGGAAGAGAATGAGTGTGAACGGGGAAGAGTGGCTCAGATTTGAGCATAAGTTAAACATAGGGCTGAGCCCAAAGCCAAACCCAAAGTGAAAAAGTAGCAAAAATCAACTTTCTCCAAACATATCGAAGCTTATACTCAAAAAGGTCGCAAACGGCATTTTAAACTCAATGGGAGTGGTCGCGAGTCCTAATTCGACCGTATGCAAAAAGTAGCTTTTCGGACTAAAATCCGACTAACGATAGAATATTTAAATAAAATATTTAAATATAAAATCGATAAATATGCGGGTTGTTACAGAAAATCTTCCGATTTCAAATATTTTAAAATAATATAAAATACTTATTCAAAATATACTTGGAAACATTTAAAATAAACTATTTTAGAATATTTGCTTAAATATTAGTTATGAAAAATATTATGCCAATATCTTAAATAAAAATTCAGATCCAAAACTAATTTTAAAATAAAATTAGTAGATAGAGTATAAATATTTAAATAACTATTTTCTAGATCAAATATCAAGTTAAATCTTCAAAATAATCCCTTATATAATTAATTAAATAAAATTTTACTTTAAACAATTTCCAAAACTTATTTCTCCAACAATATTATTTTAAAACCAAATCTAGAACTTTTAAATTTTATTCAAAAGCTATTTTAAAAATATACTCGGCTTTCCAGGGAAGAATTCTTTTTCCATTATAAAATGGTCCATTCAAATAAATTAATAAATCATCTTGATTTATTTTAATTTACATTTCAAATCTATAAATTCCTTTCCACACTTTAAAAATAAACCAATATTTGTTTTTAAACAATTTCCCTTTTCTTTACAAATTCCCGTTGTGAATTTACATTTCCAAATATCAACTAATATACAAATTTTAAATCGATTCCCAAATATCATCTTCAAACCAAATCAAATCCCAAATTGATTTCCAATTTATTTCAAATACAAAATCAAATTCCAATCTGATTTCCTAAATTAATTTTCCAATATCAAATCAATTTCAAATTGATTTCCCGAATTATTTCCAAAACACCAAACCAAATTTCCAAATCGATTCCTAAGATTTATTTTAACTCCAAATTAATTCCCAAATCGATTTCTAAAATTAATTTCAACTCCAAATTAAATTCCAAATTTAATTTCTAAATTTATTTTATTTTTGAAATAAATTCTTTTATCTCTTTCAAATACTTAAAATCCGTATCTTAAATAAATTCTTCAACTATTAAACAATATTACTCGAATTCCTTTATTAAAATATTTTTCCCATATTTTTTTGAATTTATTCGATCGGATTATAAAAATCAACTTTAATACTTTAATTGTGACGGTCTAGGCATTTCTATTTTAATTTCCAAAAAATCCAATTTCATATTTCTGGTATCCTACGATACCAAAAATATATTCGGCTAAATTACATCCTTCAACGGTTTCGATCACTAATAATCACACACAGATTATAAATAATCATTACGCAACATACGAGACAAATTAAATATTTGAGGAATCCAGTTGGATCCCTCCAACCTGTTTCCCTGCATCCACAGATATTAGCACAACAAATTAAATACCAATTCCACTACAAAAAAATGTGTCTTTTATAGCGGCATATAGCCGTTATTAATCACAACCATAGCGGTTTGATAAGCGCTATATATCGGCATGTTATAAAAAAATGTTGAATATTTATAACACAAAATATGCCGCTACGGTTGAGCTTAGTTTTATAACGCAAATTTGCTGCTATGGTACGTTAATTCAATAGCTCATTATAGCCGCTATAAAATATTTATTCAATAGCTCATTATGCCGCTATAAAAATCGTAGATACACTTTTCAAGAGCCATGCTATATATTACATTTTAATAATAGCAATCAAACTAAATCTTCATAAACGAATAAAGATTATAATCAACAAATATAACACAAGAGCATGCTCAGAAAGAAATGTGATATATTTTTCTTTACAGTGTACAAACGTTAAAGCAAGTGCATAACCATTGAATAAAACATAAGCGTGCTCCATACATACCAACATTTTCTTTTATCTTTTTTTCAAAACTACCTTATTACAAAACTATTCACTATTCTCTGCCTAATACATCTATATATCCACCCTCTGCTACAACTCCACTTAAACTTCTCTGCATACAACACCATACTTCACACATATTTCACCACTTCACAACCTGACTACTGACCATCAACTTCCATACTTCATCACCTTCCAATTCACTGCTTCACTACATCAAATACAACAGTTCTACCACCTCCATCAACATTCAATCATTGCTGCTGCCTTGACCAACTGCCAACATCCAATTTTGACTGACCCAAAATAAACAATCCCCATTTCCTTTCCATCAACTGCTCCACAACTTCACCAATCCACTGCAAAATTCATCACATTACATAACACAGCCACCACACATTGCCTGCATCCCCTCTAACTCATCGCTACCACTCTTCATCTCCACTATCATCACTCCCAAACCACTTCAATCATTCGCGAACCATACCAATCACAACCAACAACAACATCAAACTCCATCCACTTTCCTGAACACAACCAGAACAACAACATTGCAGTTCCATCCCCATCCACTTCAATCATCACTACCTCTGTACAACATACCTTCATCACTTCATCCAACAACACCTTGTCTATCACCTTCCTGCGTATCACCACATAACCACTTGCCACCATCCATATTACTACTGCATATTGCTCACTAACTGCAGACAACCATCTTCA
The DNA here is from genome assembly GCA_030765085.1 of Allium cepa. Taxonomy (NCBI): domain Eukaryota; kingdom Viridiplantae; phylum Streptophyta; class Magnoliopsida; order Asparagales; family Amaryllidaceae; genus Allium; species Allium cepa. The sequence continues at coordinate 475,067,333 of CM060929.1, forward strand.
CACAACCATCATCTTTTGCCTTAACATCACGTCATATATAAACACTGCATCTCACCATTACTTCTGCAGTTCATCTACCATCACCTCTACCATACTGTCCTACAACATCAACTTCTTCTACATCAGCCGTTTCCAACAAAATCACCACTTCAATTTACTTTCACCGACGTCAACTTCCACCTCCTCAGTCAAACTACCGCTACCATTCAACTACATCATTCGTAGAAACTTCAACCATTTTTGCCTTGCACACTTCTCTCTCTAACCCCTGCCTTTCCATGTACATCAGTCTCAGTCATACTTCAGTCACCAGGCAACCATTTTCTTAATGCACCATGAAAACAGATTTAAAGTCATCATTAAAAATTTGTACGGTGTTAATTGATTTTTGAAAAATGTAAAATATAAACTTCGTAAATAAATAATAAGCAATGCATGTTATGGGAGCAGAATGATGCTTTTAAGTCGTAACCTCATTGACCAACTTTGATGCATCACCTATAGGCTGGCTCCTCCAAGTTTATTTTCAATGCAGATATTATTGTAAGTCAAGGAATATGTAAGATTTATTACCAGTGCCATGTAACTTGTAAACTTTTCATTGCCAAGGTCTGCATAATAGTAATTCTTTAATTGTGTTGGCATCAACTGTCCTTTGTAAACAATTGTCCTGCCATAACATAAAAAAATGTATTGTGAATCACTGAGAAAATAACATCCTGCCACTTATAATATATAATAAAAATAGTTTACTAGTCACCTTGAAGACAATGAGCAAATATAGAAGTCCTTCACCCCACCATGTTGCATGTTCAAAGCAGCTCGTATGGCTACCATGGAAACCCTTCTTAAGATGTACATCTATAAAGTTAAAAGAACTATCATGATATATTTGTTCATCGTGAAAATGAATGCAAAATTAAAATCAGGTGTATAAATAAATACATGTTTCTTAAAATCTACATTAGATCGTGAGCTTGGAGTAAGGAATATTTGTTCAATAACTGGTTCTGTTTCAATCACTAACTTCCCCAACTCTATGTTATCAGTTGGTACCCGACGCCAACCAAGAACTTCATGTCCCATTGATTCTGCCACCTGATAGTTACAGAATAAAAGAAACTATCTCGTTAGTGTATAGGTGAACGTACAAGCCAATAGGAAAGGGAAACGGTGGAAGAAAAAAACTTCAGCGTCATCACTGGTAACCTCTAAAATTGATATATGTGACTAGACCGAATATAAATAATGAAATGCAACCTGAAATTGATATGACGCTAGCTGTTTAAGGTAACTGGTCGCAAATCAACAAAATTTCACTTGCAATAGTCTTACCAACTTTTCAATATACCTTTAAGTTGAAATGATTTGAATCTATGCACTTTAGCTGTCAACAATACATTACAGTTACAGATTTTGGAAAGAATATATATAAAGTTGCATGAAGTAATTAAAAAGGTACTTTGAATACTGGAGCAAGCCTTTAGTAATTTTACTCTGATGTACTTATAATTTAAGGGATTGTAAGGAAAAACTCTAGTTTTTAATAAAAGATGGTACAAATCTTTGAGTGACTTCATTCTAAATCAAAATTTAATGGAATCAAGCAATTTATTCGGTTACCCTTGATCAAAGAAAATACGAGGTTACCTTCGATCAAAGAAATTACAATGATTTACCGACTTTGATAAATAAAACCAAAAAGGGTTTGATAAATAAAAGAGAATCATATGGTGGTGATGCAACCAAGAAAGCCAGTATTTTAACGTAAATCTCAGTAGAACCTTGCTATTGCAACCAAGAAAATCATACTGTGATTACTCGCTGATGCTATAAACATTATAGTTTAAGATCACAATCCTTATTAAACAACTCACTGATAATCCTTCAAATTCCAAATATAGGATATAATTCGTCAAACCAAACATAAGCATAACCATTTTAGTAAATACAACAGCAAAACAACCATTCTTATGTGATCACTAAATGCAAATCAAGCTGATACAAAAAAAGCTTATATAATTGGAAACAAACTAAGCATTGAAACATAAAGGCTTACAAAGTCAACTCATGGCAGTAGATGGTAAATTATAAGCAGATACTCATATGGCTACTGGAATATTATATTATCTACCTCATAAAAGCGTACAGGTGAAATGCAAAAAAGTCCCTCTTAAAATTTGATTGGAAAACTTGGATATGTGGTTTATCCTTTCTTCTTCTTAGCTACTTATACAAATACTAGGTTGGATCTTTTTGTAGCCTAACTCGCGTGATAAAAGGTACTTCCTCACATTGGATAATTTTAAATCCACACCACTGTAAATATTTTTAGTTTTTCATAAATTAATCAATAGAAAAATAAATTTTTCGTTAATTCTGTGCAGAAAACAGTCCTTTTGGAGAACTTCCTTCTTACTCTGCAAGTGCAAATTACCGTATTTCAGGACAAGCAAATTAAGTCATCTTCTCGTCACAAACCTGAATCCGAGATTTGGTCAGAACATTATAAGAAAGAAAAGGAAGCAACAAAGCATGGAAAGCGTCCTTACTTAAGAAATGTCAGTGTCTTATATTACTCATACATGTTGCACACAACCACATACAAACACATTAAATCTTAAGAAGTGCGATGAACTCAGGGTACCATTTGCATATGACAAGTCCATGTTTTGGAAATTGGCTTGATTTACTTGTTATTTTTGAAAGCAGACATATATATTACGAAAAACACCTTTTATTAGCACTTGAGATACACTAATTAGCTAAATAAAATGCTTGTGGCGATCAAATATCTCCAAAAGAAAGATAATTATGAAATCAGACTTATATATTATGAAAGCACATTTTATCTCTAGCACTTGAGATACACTAATTAGAAAAATGGTACCAACATGGCTATTGGGATCAAAGCTTGTTACAAATCCAAATTATTATGAAATCAAAACTTCTTCAGTCCAAATCTAAACTAGATTGTTCTCATATGGTTACCTATTTGCTTATCTACTTAATAAGCTTACTACTTGTAAGACATATCTGGGCAAAAAAGAAGCATAACCAGTTACCTTTTTTGGTCATTGAATTCATTTTGCAAATGTTTGACTTTTAAATGGTGGGTACAAAGGAAATTAGTCTGAATCTAGGGTTTAAAACAATTACATGGCCTCCAAGGTAACATCGGTTTTTCATAATCCCTCATGATTCACTTCTTAAATCAAGTTATATATGGAGTGAGCAGAGAATCTGTTGGTAGTCTATGTTGCTGCATTCTCATCAAAATATGATTTGTTTATTAAGCCATCTTGAGAATTGACTTCCTTATGTCATTTATTTGAATCTTAGGATGGATGGCATATAAGCGTTCTTATTATATTGAATTGTGCATCTTTAAGCCTAAAAAGCACATAATGAATTGATTACAAGACAAGAGTTTAAATTATGTTGTCATGTACGCATCTTTTCTAATTCACTGATATTCTTTAGAGCTATTAGCCAGTCTGTTCACTCTATTTCTCAGGACACTCATTATATAAGCAGAAAAACTCTTATGCATATCTAAAAGCGGACATAGGTTATGCATATCTAAAAGCGGACATAAGTTATGCAATTTTTGATGCATACTTGTATTCATCCTCCTAAATTATACATTGATAACTTTTCCCACTAAATTATCCATATCTAAAAGCAGACATAATCAAACTCATACTACGACATAATCAAACTCATAGTACAATCAATCAGAAAATCACTCACTATTGCTGCAATAAAAATCCTTTAAAATATATTGAAATACAATTATTATTTTTATCGCTTTTCCTACTAAACCATTTATGCAAGTCAAACAAAAATATCAGTTTTAGTTATCTATTCGCATAGAAGCCATCTAAAATAAATTACTAGACATTTTCTGGAAAAAAGAACATGCAATTCACAAACAAAAATACCAAAAGAATTTTTCTACACTATGGTCAAAGACTGATAAAGAGCGCAATTATTTATAAGTTATCGTGTTTTATAGTATACCTTTGAATATATGTTTCTGGATTTCGAATCTGGATAATATTGATGAACGACGTAATCAAAGATCCGAGATTAGGGTTCCAGACGCCGTCGAGCTGACTACTAAGGAGTGAACTATTGAAGTGGAGGAGAACGGCTGCGAAGATCCGAGATGGAGTGAACAGTTTTGATTAGGGTTACTTCGTTGGAGATGAAAATTGACAGTATTATTTTGGGAGGGATATAAAAATGGTTTAGTATTTTTGGAAGGGAGATGAAACTGGTTAATTGTTTTTCTGGAGGAAAGACGAAAATTTTGGAGCTAAGAGCGTGTTACACAGCACGGTACAGAACAAAATGAGTTAAAAAAACAAATGATTAAGTGTAAACAATAACGCTTTAGAGTAATGCGTTATTAAATGACGTTATTAATAACATATTTTCTTGTAGTGAATAATTATGTATGTCATTGCTTCCTAAATCTAATCATTTAAAACAATCTATTTGATTAGTTTTAAAGAATATTTTCTAAACTACAATAATTTACAAGTTAATAATTAGTTTAACTAATTTATACATGTTAAGTGAATATAAATATTTATAAAAGCAATTACATCATTATTATTATAGAATATTTTTGTTTGAAATAATATTTTCTAATTTTAAAAGAATTGCTAATAATATTTTTAACTTTAATATATTATTTATTAAATATTATGTCGGACTAACTCACGTATATTAAATATTTGAGAATAATAGTATATATTACTATTTTTGATTTCCAAATATTGAAGTGTATATATTTTTATTCTATGACAATTTCAAATTTTTTCATGAATATATACGAATACGTGGATACACATACATACATAGATAAATACAAACAAACATACATAGATACATACATAGATAAATACAAACAAACATACATAGATACATACATGCATACACACACATATGTATAAAGAGACACTCAGAACACATACATACATACAAAGATACGGGCGCATACGCATGCACGCATACATAACACACACACATACATACAAAGATACACACGCGCATACGTATGCACGGACACGTAATACACAATATATAATGTGGGTTTGGATACCAAATTACAGAATTAGCGAGTTATACAATTTCAACAATAGTAGCATTATATGTAAAAATATCAATAAGGAGAATACCCATCATTTCTGCTTCACTAAAATAGTGAGGATCAAATGAAAAAAATAATAGAGAGAATTAGAGAGAAAAAATTATGAGAAAATTAAGGGGAAGATAGCATTTTATTTCGCTTTACCATTGTTTAATAGAAGTTGTTAATGGATTTGATTTGATAAATGATATATAGATTTTGTTTTAGATATTCCCATTTGTGATCAACGTTTTTAAGACCGAACGTGTAATAACAATGCGTTGACACATTCATCTTATTGGTTTGCAACAAATATCTGAATATTCATCAAAAATGAAACGTAACACAATCAAATATTTTTTTAAAAAAAATGATTATGAATTAAAAATTAAATTGAAAAAAAGAGATAAAACATGAGAATTTGTACTAATATTTTAAATTTTATAAAAAACATTTTACTTTTTAAAATTTCCACTTAATTTATATTGTCAACTTTGAGAAAAAATAATCTAACATTTTTCTCAAAATAACAATTAGCAAGTGTAAATTTTATATTTCCATTTATGCTAATCTGGAAAAGAAATATGTAACGATAGAAGTAAAAATGAGTGAAACATAAATGAACATATGATTGCATTTCAATGAAATACGATTAATGTTTAGAAAATTACATTAGATACGAAAAAGAAGAAGCGAATGTTAGTGTAAAATAGTGAAAGTGGAAATAAGAATTGATATGTGAGATTGTATCACTGTTTTAATTTTGTTCAGAAATGTTTAAAATTTAAACTTATTGATTTACATTTCAATAGTTTTCCATTTTGAAACAAATTCAAGATATGGGATAGGAACTGTGTTTTTTTAATAAGACTGATCTTTCTTACTGAGTAATGTAAATTTATTATTTATGTTTATACTAAAGTTAGTTGTGTGTGTGTGTAACAGTCTAAGAATCAAATTGTGAAAGAGTGAAATATAATAAGCATATGATCGTATTATTGCTTATGAAATGATGGAGCGGGCATTTAACTTGCTTTTTGTCTATGCTCTATTTATGCCCTCCCCCATTTATCGGCAGATGCCACACATAAGCAGTGCAGGAAGAGTACAGGGAGTGGCGCAGTGTAAAAGAAGACCGTTTTCCACTTCATGTGAAGTTATCTTCGGTACGATAGTTAGATGAAGAAATAAGAGCAACAATTAACAGATAAAAAGCTCATAAAATCAGCATATTTCACTTACTTCAACTTGCCGACAAAATAATAATAATAAAATGAAAATATGACCAGGAAGAAATATGAAATGAAAATGGAAACAGGAAAAAACAAAGACCAAGCAAACGAAGTTTCAATTCAGGGTATCAAAGATGAAAAACAACGGGATATCTAAAAGAATAAACGATGCAATATAAAACGACTAATTTCCACTATATTTTCAACCAATAGTTGCATTGATATCGTTAATAAAACAATCTGTAACGTTCTAATTGCTGCAAATGACTCCGAATAAACATTTCAGATCAACTTTTGAATCATATTTCATTCAAAATTCAAATACGTAACAAATCAAAGTACACAGATTTCGATGTATAAACTGTCAACATGAAAACTAACTTGTTTCATTGGCATCCATGGTCTTGGGCGCATAAGGTGGTGATTCAGCTGAAGGCATAACCGAGAACAATGAGAAAACACTTTTGAAATTCACGGAGGAAGAAATGAATATTGTGGAAGATTGCAAGAGAATTAAGAGTACAAGAGCTTGGACTAGAATGAATACTCTCATATTATCCAATGACATTTCAAATTCCATCGCTAACAAGTATTTGAATAGTGTTGAATGTGTGTGTATTATTTTGGATAAGAGGATGATTAATTGAATGAATTGATGGATTAGAAGATGGCGCCTATTTATATAGTTTTGGTTGTTGGATGCCTCTTCTTCTCCGTTTGGAAGCAGGTGCCTTTTGACTGTTATCATGCACGAAACTTCAGTGGACCAAGTGTGTTGGTTTATAAAATGAATATTGAAGCATGTGGATCTTTATTATTGTACAAGCCATTGCCTTGCTTTCAAACACATGCCAAATCTGTTCACCCTACCGATTTGTTTCAATATTAAAAAAAACCTCACTTTTGTTTCTTTATATATTACATATCCAACTTTTTTTTAATGAACCCAAAGGTGAGATGCAGTCAAAATTTTGAAAAGAACCAAAAAAAAAAAACAAACTGGACTGCGTTATTTTGTCCCAAGTTTTTGACATATTTTTTGTGTTATTATGTCTACTATACCAAAACAGAGAATAATCAATTATAAACTCGTCGCACAAGTTTATAACTCAGATTTCCACTACACTGGAATTCTGTATAAATTATTATAACAGCATGAATGTTGTAAATAAGTTACAACAACAGCGTTATACTATTTTGAACAAATAGTATAACCAGAATAAAGAATAGAATATAGAATAATGTATATAAATATACAAATAGTCTAGAATTCTAGCCGGATTATGTCTGAGGGTCGTCGTAACGATTTTCTTAAGAATTTTATTTCAAAATTATACCAAGATACAACAGACGAATTCTGCTCGAAATTGTAATGATTATAAGAACAGCAGCTATTAGAAGAGAAGAGATAAGAAAATTCAGTGAGGAAAGTGATCAGTTTTCCTCCTTATTTATAGTTTGTTCGTATCCCTTCGAACGGTCGCGTCTGCACTCATTTGTCCAAACGGTCGCGTCCGTTTTCTTTAATCGCTACTGTTCGTGTGTCTGCTTATGTTCGGCCGCGCCTCTTCAGTCGGGCCGCACCTGTTCGCCTCTAACGGGTCACACCCGCTTCTTTTCGCCTCTAACGGGTCGCACCCGCTTCTGTTCGCATCTAACGGGTCGCGCCTCTTCAGTCCGCTTTATGAACAGTCGCGTCCGTCTTCACCCACCCGCTTCTCTTCAAATTGCAGGCCCAACACAGTTTCAGCCGAAGCCCAAAACCGTTAAACAATGGCCTAGCAAAAAGAATAGTCATTTTAGACCCGTACCTGTACCCGAGCCCGGCCCGGTTCGGTTCGGTCGGTCGGAAGGACGGCGGCGGAACGCGCGCGTGTGTGGTGGAGATGCATGATCTTCCTCCTCACAACGAAGCATACAATTGGGAGCCCCAGGCCCCCAACCTCCATTTGAGAAAGCTATTAATATACTTGGCTTTCTTAGTATATTAGGCGATGTGAGACTTTGTATATTTCATTCATTTTATTTGTTAAGGAATTCCAACAATCCCCCACATGAATGATAATATACATATCCCCCACACAAAGCGAAATATCACAGAGTATATATGGAATAATGCTTTATCGTGGATAAGTAGATATTTCACTTTGAACTTTCCCTAGTTAAAACTTATCGGATCTACTTGGCTAATCGGTGAATTATTTCATCTTGAACCGTCGGCCTTTATTGCATATCCAGAAAATAAGCTTTACGAAGCATTGATTCCCTTCTCATCCAATCTCTTGGTTGTGTTCATTTTGGTCCTGAACAAATTTTGGTTCTGCGAGTGTTTTAGAGAATAAAAGCCTTTTAATATTCTCATAGAGCCGACCCAGCTCACACTAACATAGGTGATCGCAACCATTAAGAGTATCCTACATATACCCCACTTGTTAATTCCAAGATATGGTCATCATTAAAAAACATAGTTTTAACCTTTAAATACTTCTGTAAGCATGCATTTATATTGAGCACCATAGGAATGGAGTTGGACTGTCCACGCAAATGCATTACGTCTTGAGTTACTCAGAACTGGTTTGCCTATTGATCCTAGTCCGTGTGATCTCCAGTCGCTAGGATATGTTTCCGTATAAGATAACTCTTTGTGGTTTAGGCTTTTAAACTCATTCCCCTCGATGCGCAGTCAATTTTCTCTCTTGATAAACCTTTAGTAAATGGATCCGCTAGGTTATCATTTGTTCTCACATAGTCTATGGAAATTGTTCCATTTGAGAGTAACTGCCTAACTGTGTTATGGCGTCGACGCATATGTCGTGACTTTCCATTATACACAAAGTTGTGCGCTCTACTTAGCGCAGTTTGGTTATCACAGTGTATACATATGGCCGGTACAGGTTTAGGCCAAAATGAAATATCTTCTAAAAAGTGACAAAGTCATTCTGCTTCTTCGCCTGCTTTATCTAATGCAATGAACTCTGATTCCATAGTGGATCGAGCTATGCATGTTTGTTTAGTAGATTTCCATGACACTGCTGCCCCTACTAGGGTAAAGACATAACCACTTGTTGATTTTGATTCCTCTGAATCTGCAATCCAGTTTGCATCACTATATCTTTCTAAGACGGCAGGATATTTTCCATAGTGTAAGGAATACTTAGTGGTATATTTTAAATATCCAAGCACTCTCATTAGTGCTTTCCAGTGTTCCTTCCATGTATTGCTTGTATACCTGTTCAATCGACTTACTGCATAAGCTATATCTGGTCTTGTGCAATTCATGAGATACATGAGACATCCTATTACACGAGAATATTCCAGTTGCATTACACTCTCATTAGTGTTTTTATGCAGTACTTCTGATGGATTAAAAGGTGTATTTACTCCTTTAATTCCAAAATTTTGAAATCTTTTAATCACTTTTTCTACATAAAGTGATTGAGATAACTCAATTCCATTAGGTGTTCTTATTATTTTTATTCTCAAAATAACATCTGCAACACCCAAGTCTTTCATGTCGAAATTGTTGATCAACATTTTTTTATGGTCTCAATTACCTGAGTATTCGGACCGAATATTAGTTATCGTCCACATATAGACAGATCATCGCATATGATTGTCCAAGTTGTTTATAATAAACACATTTGTCACATTCATTTATACGAAAACCATTTCTCATCATGACACTATCAAATTTTGCGTGGCATTGCTTTGGAGCTTGTTTTAGCCCGTATAATGATTTGACTAATCTACAGACTTCGTTTTCATTTCCTTTGGAAATAAATCCCTCAGGTTGCTCCATGTAAATCTCCTCATCGACATTTCCATTTAAGAATGCTGTTTTTACATCCATCTGATGAATCTCTAGATTTTAGATGGATGCAATTGCTATTAGCATTCTTATAGAGGTCATTCGTGTTACCGGCGAATATGTATCAAAAAAGTCCACTTCTTCTTTTTGACGATATCCTTTGGCTACTAATCTGGCTTTATACTTGTCGATAGAGCCATCGTTTTCATTTTCTTCTTGAAAATCTATTTGCAGCCAATTGGTTTTATTCCTGGTGGAATATCAACAATTTTTCAAGTTTTATTACTTAGAATTGAATCAATCTCACTTTGGATTGCTTCTTTCCAACATGAAGATTCAGAAGATGGCATTGCTTCCTTGTACGTTTGAGGTTCGTGCTCTAATACATATGTAAAAAAAGTCCGAACCAATTTTTTTGGAAGTTCTAGACCTTACGCTTCTTCTTGGTTCAACCTCCTCGTTGTCCTGATGAGTTTCATCTTCACATGTCTCATCTCTGTTATCTCTTGTCCTTTTTGGGACAGGATTTCCTTCATTCCTTTTGTGCGGAAACACATCTTCAAAGAATGAGGCATCTCTTGATTCCATGATTGTATTTACATGAATATCCATTATATCAGCCTTGAATACCAAAAATCTGTAGGCACTACTATTTTGGGCTGGCCCAAGATAATAACAATCTACTGTTTTTGGTCCAAGTTTGACTCTCTTGGGAGGCAGAACTGGAACTTTTGCCAAGCACCCCCACACTTTGAGGAATTTAAAGCTTGGTTCGTGTCCTTTCCATATCTCATATGGAATTATTCCTGTTTTATTGTGAGGAACTTTGTTTAATATGTAATTAGACATATTTATGGCTTCCCCCACAAGTTCGTCGGTAAACCAGAAGTTAAAAACATTGCATTAATCATGTCTTTTAACGTTCTGTTCTTACTTTCGGCTACACCATTATGTTGTGGTGAATATGGTGCTGTTGTTTGATAAATTATTCTATTTTCTACACAGAACTTTTCAAACGGTGATTCATATTCTCCACCTCGATCAGAGCTCAATATTTTGATCTTTCTATTTAACTGATTTTCTACCTCAACCTTGTATTTTATAAACGCTGTTATTGCTTCATCTTTACTATTTAAAAGATATACATAGCAATATCACGTATAATCGTCAATAAAAGTAATGAAATACTTTTTCCCACCTCTTGTAGGTAGTGATTTAAAATCACATAAATCTATATGTACCAAACCTAATGGTTCGGTGCTTCTGTCAACAGATTTAAATGGATGTTTGACCATTTTTCCTTCTACACATGTCTCACATTTGTAGTTCTTATCTACTTGGAATTTTGAAATTAATCCCAAGTTTGATAATGTTTTCATTTTATGGAAATTTATGTGTCCCAATCCATCATGCCAAAGTAAAATTTCACGCTCAAGCAAATAAGAAACTTCAATTTTATTAATAGCACAATCTGAATACATATTTTTGTTGCCATCTCTGTGTCAGCAAAAACAGTAAAATTCTTAAGATGTTATTATGTCTAGTATATCAAAACAGAGAATAATCAATTATAAACTCGTTGCACAAGTTTATAACACAGATTTCCACTACACTGGAATTCTGTATAAATTATTATAACAGCATGAATGTTGTAAATAAGTTACAACAACAGCGTTATACTATTTTGAACAAATAGTATAACGAGAATAAAGAATAGAATATAGAATAATGTATATAAATATACAAATAGTCTATAATTCTAACCGGATTATGTCTGAAGCTCGTCGTAACGAATTCCTTAAGAATTTTATTTCAAAATTCTACCAAGATACAACAGACGAATTCTGCTTGAAATTGTAATGAGTATATCACTCTGTGATTTTGATTATAAGAACAGCAGCTATTAGAAGAGAAGAGATAAGAAAATTCAGTGGGGAAAGTGATCAGTTTTCCTTCTTATTTATAGCATGTTCGTATCCCTTCGAACGGTCGCATCTGCACCCATTTGTCCAAACGGTCGCGCCCGTTTCCTTTAATCGCTACTGTTCGTGTGTCTGCTTATGTTCGGCCGCGTCTCTTCAGTCGGGCCACACCTGTTCGCCTCTAATGGGTCACACCCGCTTTTTTTCGCCTCTAACGGGTCGCACCCGCTTCTGTTCGCATCTAACGGGTCGCGCCTCTTCAGTCCGCTTTATGAACAGTCGCGTCCGTCTTCACCCGCCCGCTTCTCTTCAAATTGCAGGACCATCCCAGTTTCAGTCGAAGCCCAAAACCGTTAAACAATATCCTAGCAAAAAGAATAGTTATTTTAGACCCGTACCTGTACCCGAGCCTGGCCCGGTTCAGTTCGGTCGGTCGGAAGGACGGCGGCGGAACGCGCGCGTGTGTGGTGGAGATGCATGATCTCTCTCCTCACAACGAAGCATACATTTGGGAGCCCCAGGCCCCCAACCTCCACTTGAGAAAGCTATTAATATACTTGGCTTTCTTAGTATATTAGGCGATGTGAGACTTTGTATATTTCATTCATTTTATTTGTTAAGGAATTCCAACATTTTGTTCTCAGCAGAAGTTAAAAAAGAGCTGCTATACATCCTTTGTTTCAGAACTGTAAAATGCACTCTATGGATGTTACGTCACGTATCAGGATAAAAATGTATAAACAGAGATCAACCGATAATAAATCTAAGGTACTCAATGGAAATATAAATATTTATGCAGAATTTATTTGCTATTATATAGCATGTACGTAAATAGTTAAATTTAACTTCTAATTCTCAGATAAATTGCAGTTCCATGTTCTATTTTCAATTGAAATTTTCATATTATTTACCACCTATTCATAATTGCGAAACATATGTATGTGATATGGAGTGATGCGTTAAAAAATGCACACAGGCACGCCTCAAGATAAGATACAAATGAAAATGCACCAAGACGTTGGTCAAAAAACGTTTTACTTCAAAGACTTACACCTCAAACGCTTGAGGCGTAAAAATACGCATGCCTCGGATGTAAAAAACAGAGAGACTTGAAGCTTTTCACGTGAAAATTATTTTTTGCCGCAGACCCGTTTACCTAAGAACCCTAGTGTTTTTTTTTCTCATTCTATCTTTCAATCGATAGAGAGCTAAAAAGTTTTTTTTTCAACTCATGGTAGCTTTGATTAAGCAACATCCTTCTTTTAAAAAAAACACTACAATTACTTGACTGATTTGGTTAATTTTTTTACCTTTTTTGTGCATAATATAAACTAAATGAGTAAGAAAGATATTTATATTTTGTTTGAATTGTTTCAGACACTTAATTAATCCTGCATATTTGTTGTTTAATATTTGATATTTTATGTCAAATTTCATTATATGTTTTGCGTTTTTTTGATTCAAAAAACTTACGCCTCAACGTTTTAGGACTTTTGTCTCGACTCACATGCACATATTTTGGTGTATGCAACGATAAGGAATTGATTTGTAAAGTTGTGGAATAGAACAAAGTTGTGAAAACTAAAAGCGAAAAGGTCACTATGGATGCACTTTGAAATCGTCATGTGTGATGAATTTTAAGTCGACTTTGAAAGATATTCTTAGGCTTCGCTTGAGAGTTTTGTAGTACCGGTTATGACAGGTTTTGAGAGAACTAGTTTTTACCCTAAATGATTGTAGCGGTTTTGATTGATGTACACGAAGTGTTGTTATAACCAATCAATACATGCTTAAGAGTTTAACATACACCACTTTTGAGAGTTTTTCGCTAAAGTAACGTTACATATATATCCTTATATTTATTCTCTAGTTTGTGAAGATTAATTCTACAATATAATTAGCGAGGGTATAATAGAAAAAAGTTATAACTCCTCAAAACACCTCAATTTGACGGGTTGAGAATTGACATCAAAATTATGCTACAGCGGTTTTCATTGATTTTATAACCAACAACAACCGGTGTGAAAAAAAAACTTACAAGCAAACATTATGATAACACGTAAATTATACATTACAAGGAACACGGTCATTTTCGACGGCTCCAAAGCGTCGGAAGCCGTCAGAAATGTCGTCGTATATAGAATACGGCCTTCGTCCATTTTCGACAGAAACTACGACAATTTTGCAATGGCCTCCAACGGTTTTTTCGATCGTAGTTCCGACAGTAAAGACGACAACGTGGCTTAAAAACACGCCAGAAAACCATTGGAAGCCATCAGAAACCATCTGTATATACGACCGGTTAGTCGGAATCCGTCGGAATATTTCGACCTATAAGCCGTTGGAAACTGTCGACAGCCGTCAAAAATCTAGATAAATTTTTTTCAGCAGCCCAACAGCGCATCAATATCAATATATATCACAACACATCAAAATCAATATATATATATATATATAATATATCAGATATATAAGCTAAAATAACTATCAATAATAATATAAAACACAAACATTACTATCTCAAACTCAAACATTCCAATCAATGCAAACCAAACCATTCATCACCACCCAACAATGTCTAAATCCAACATCAATGTACAATATATACATCCAACATCAAACCCTACAAATCAATATCAATCGCCAAATGTCCACAAATCAACCTCACCATCTCTCATTGTATATATACACAAATTTCAAAAACAAAAACTGTAAAACGTACCCCATGACTCGCCATCGGCCCCGGAACCACCAGACGGAGGGAATGCTCCATGACGCTCCATATACCCGGCCAAAAGTTGGTTCAGTCGGTCAATTTGTACTGCTCGGAGACGTCATGCTCCTACAGCTGTGCAATCTGCTGTCGAAGCTCATTAATCTCAGCGTTGTCCTGAGCCATTTGATAGGCCTTTTGTAAGGCTCGAGCCTACAAAACAAGTTGAAATATGTTTAAGTTATTGCGTTACTTTAATAAAAATTAAGCAATTTTTACAACTTAGTTAATGTTGATAAATTATTAATTGATTGCCATAGCCGTAGCCGTAGCGCCTATTTCTCTGTATCGGGTTCATAACGAAGTCAAAGATAGCGTCCTCCTCGATAATGGTCAACTGCTCCTGTCCCAAATCCTCAAGCATCTCCGCAAGTGCTTGCATAAATTTTTCCTGCAACACAAAATTAAATACAAGTAAATATTACATGACATTTTTATAATAATTTATTACTAATTAATTAAAATGATCATTATTAATAACTTATGACTTAAAATATATTTACATGTCCAGCATATGCTTTATCATCCTCATACTTGGTTTACATTACCGATCCCTTGTCGTCGGACTGCCTGACGGCATGAGCATGCGCAAAAATGTTCAAATATGAGACAGGAGCTCCACATGCTCTTTCCTGCAATAATTGGTGTATATTATTGTTGTTAATACAAATTTATACAAAAAATGTAATAATTGTTTGTAATTGCAATTAATCAATTTACCAGGACCTTGCTATGATGCTTAAATAATTTCGAACCACCATGGTGTGTGACTGGATTGTAACGACCCGATTTTTTTCCGACTTCCGAATGTCGACATTAATACGTCCACTGTATCAACTGCCGAACCATCGAAAGCCGAAAAACTGAACCATTTGGGTTTAAGAAGAAGAAGATAGAAGAAGAAACATAAACAATAACAGAATCTCACATTTCGCAGCGGAACAACATATACTATATCAATGAATAATCTTTAAGACAAAGAATCATATCTGTTATCACATTACATTATCAGAGTGTTACAACAACAAACAGCGGAAGAAAAATACTATATACTAGTTGATACGCCACGCCATCCAGCTTGCCTCTGATCTCCACAGCAACTCCTGAATTCCAGAATGACCTGATAACCTGACTCTAGACTGCCCGTGTGGAAATTTGTGGGCACCCAGAGTTTAGAAAGGGAACAATAAACTCCAGGTCAGTCATGGAACTTGTGTGAGATCTCAAAAACAGTTATTTTTAACCATAAGAAAATAAAGGAATTTAAAAGAAATCCGCAATGTTTTTTTTTGAAAAATGAAACTACCATAAGGCCTTCCGCCACACACACAATGCAAACGCAGACTTGGAGGAGATTTCTCCTTATGATAGTCAAATATGCTTACTACGCAAATTTCTTTGATATTATTACTATAAGTGCAAAGTGCAGAAAACATTTCGAAAATATAATATAAATCTTCATAGGTACCATTATATTATGCCTGCTATAGCTACCATGTTAGATGGCAGGTTCTACAACTAAAACCGTACATGGTGTGTATTGTTTCTTTGGATTTTCCAACAAATGGTCAGGCAAAGGAACTTCCTGGGCCACATGGGTACGCCTTTGGAGGGACGCCCCGAGAAACTAACCGGATCTCCGCCAACACAAGGTCGGGTTACCTCTGCAAAAATAGGTAACTACTGACACGAGTATGTCATCCCCCGGTTGTAAATAACCTTTATCCAAGGATCCTCAATACCAACAACCACAAAGTAATAAATTTGCAGCAACCACATAGGTCAAGTATCTGGGCTCCATACCATGATACCACCTCTATCTAGAAGGAAATGAACATACCCTAAGGGGCGCTACCCCCTAAAACCTTGCTGCATTCTTCCTGTTTCGACCATTCCGGGGTGTGAGGTCCGACGAAGTCTCGTCCACAAAGCTAGGCTTTTCACAAAAGTCATGCTTCGATCAACAAATGATTAGCAGCACTTCCTATGCCACGTTACCAAATTGGGAATGTATCACTAGTAACCATCAACTACATAACCTCTGAGCTTGTACGTCTCAGAGAAGGGTGTTAAGCTAAGAGAATAAATTCTCCGCCACCAATAGAAATGTATTTGATAAAAACCAGCTTTACATATCAAATTGTAATGTCAGACATACATCCATATAGGTCTGTTCCGGGATCGAACGAAACTGAAGGAACTTCCAAAGAATCCCTTGCAATCTGGATATTCACTAATTATGTCCGGAATCCCCATCACAAAGGGTGATAGAATCTCTGTACCGGAGCAACTCGGTGCAGAGACATTCGATAGGTAATCCTTTCGCTTTCAAAAATACCCGGTCTTCAACACCATCTTTAAATGCAATCTCATTTCGTCGTATCGTTATTCGGAATGAGTTTTATGACACAAGGTCCTCTCCCGGCTAATTCAAATAAAGAGCGCTTATTTTTAAAAATAAGTGTTACATTCATATTCAACACAAATCACAACAAATTCCAGTTTGGTCTTTTTAAATAAAAGATCCATCACAATCATAAAGGTTCGATGTGGGTTTCGAATATCCATTTGGAATTCGACTCTGGTCGCATCGAAATTCGAATGCCATTTAAAAAGGCCAACATTGATAGTCGGTTATTTAACTATCAATCATTATTCACAACAATTACTGGATTTCAAATAATTTTCTAAATTATTTAATTTCAACATATCTTCGCAAGATATAATTTCACACTTCATCCATTTGGAAAAAAACAATTTCAAATCAATTTTTCCCTACGCGGAAAACATTTCCAAATATGTATTCATTTCCACTGAAAATGTGACGCCCCACCTCTATACCCACGCTAGCCAAGAACACTACGGAGAATGCTGTCGACTAGCACGGAGAATAAGGCTGTTGAGGAGCGACCATCCGTGTAATTGCTTTGTGCGAGCATCGATATGTGGGATAGTATAACATGCATTTCTTTATCAAGAGGGAAATCCGACATACCGACACAAACTCAAAGCTACTACACAGTGGCTATAATATCTTCAAAAACAAATATAAAAATAAACATAACATAAATCAGTCATAGACAGTTCATATCACAAAGACGGAAATAGATATGAATATTACACTAGGAAGTGTACATCAGAGTAGTGGTCTAAAAAGATCCACAATATCACAAAAGAATAGTTACATGAACTACACAAAAGAATAAGTATACATTATGGAGTCTATATCTCAAATGTATACAACAAAAAATTACTAATCTAAGTAGTTAACCAAAAGTCAGAGAAATCAATCCCAAGAGAGAAGTCAAGCAGAAGCACCTGTAACATCTCGGTCTGACCCGAGTATTATTTAATAAGAAAATAATAAACGGATCAGTCTAACTATAAATATCAGATGAAACGATATAGAATAAGAGATATGACTAAACACATAATAATCACAATGCCAAGCTGTGATATATATACTTTGTTGAAAATCATCAAGAGATTAATCAATGTTACCAAATCTACACAAGAATCAAAGAAAACGTCATACTCCTTATTTCGTTCACCAAACCATAAATATTGACGATAATATCAATGTCAATCACAAAAGTTAATGACACACAAATTTCAGAATTCAATACACGAAATCCAGAAATCACAAAAGTCAATGGCGCACAAATTCACCAATGCACAAATATCGATAAGGCTTATCAATAGAAATCACGAAAATTGGTGAAGCACAAATTCTAGAAATCATCTCAAGAAATCCAAAAATCACAAAGTGGCGGAGGCCTATCACAAACGGGAGCATAAAGCCCACCAACACGTGTATCACAAACGGAACGCTAATTCCATGGTTGCTAACCATCACAAATTGAGCCGAAGCTCCACAAACGGCCCGAAGACCATGGGTTGCTACCCCACCAAATTGAGTCGAAACTCCACAAAACGGGGTTTAGTCTCCCTCGTAGACAAAGAGACATCGCACATTGCTAGTCTAAATCGCAAAGATGATCGTCATGATCAACGAGAAGTGTCAATTACACTAAGCTAGTAAATATATGAGTTTAGCTTCATGTCCCATAACCACTTTCTTAACTTAAATATTTACGAACAAACTGCACATCTCCACTAGAAAATTGTCATAAGAGATTCAATCGAACAAGTCCAAGAATTAACCGACGAAGTAAACGCAAGCGTTTCATACCACTCGTTTTACTAGGTCGTTTAATTAGATTTCTCATACGAGTGAGGTAAAGGTTTGTATATACTAATAGATTGGAAAATGATTTTAGAAACGAGCTTTGTAATTAAAATAGTATTAAAATCATTTGAGGAAAGAGTTTTGATATTTACTACTAGTATAGAAAACCTTTATATTTTTAAAGTGACAAATCACAAAGAAGATTGTAAGAACAATCAATCACTAAAATTCACATTCGAAGACGTGAAATAAATCCAAAGAAACCGATAAAGAATCCATCGAAATGGATATTCAAAAATCCCTAAATAGGAGTCATCAAAGGCATAATAAATGATAACAACAAATAGGATCATCACGAATCGATTTAAATTGGAGTTCTCAAGCGAATAGGCAAATAGGCAAAACACAGCGGTTTCAGACGTCTGAAACGAGTGGTTCAGACGTCTGAATCTGGAAATATAAAAATTTCCAGAACACAATTCAGACGTCTGAATCAAGTGTTTCAGACGTATAAAATAGGCATATTTTGGCCTATTTCCTTTCTGGTTCCAAATGAACCAATTCAGACGTCTGAAACCATATATTCAGACGTCTGAATCTGGGAATATAAAACTTCCCAGACAATATTCAGACGTCTGAATCTCACGTTTCAGACGTCTAAATCTGGGGTTCAGGGCATTCCCTGAACCTAGGCCATAAATGGCCAAACGAATATCGGAAACGACCAATCGAGCAAATGGCGATGACTAAGGAATTACGTCGAACGACTACCCAGCCTAAACGGCTCTTCGATACGCCTCAAATATCAGTGTCCAAATATCCATAGTAGGATTTTCATAAATTAGACCAAAACACCAAAAATTGGAATATACACCAAATCAATCCAAACCAAAATCAATTGCACAAGAATAAGTGTTAGGAATTCATACCTAACAATCGAAGATAATTATAGACTAAGATGTGAGATAAAAATCTCACGTTTGAACCCAAACAATTGAAGAAGATACTTGAAATTAATGGAGAATCAACCACTCTTCAAATCCAACTCAAGAAGCTTGATTCTAAGCTTTAAAAGAAGAACATTCCCTAAGTTAGGTTTAGGAAATTTCTGAATTTTGATTAGAGAATGAGTTGGAGAAGAAGAAGAGAAGCTTACTAATGGGTTCTTCTATTAGTTTGGAGCTAGAGTTGATTTGCAAGAGAAAACTAGGGTTTTGGAGTTTTAATTTTCAACCTCTCCCACCATTATTGCCTTAGAACTGAAAAGAGGAAGAGAATGAGTGTGAATGGGGAAGAGTGGCTCAGATTTGAGCATAAGTTAAACATAGGGCTGAGCCCAAAGCCAAACCCAAAGTGAAAAAGTAGAAAAAATCAACTTTCTCCAAACATATCGAAGCTTATACTCAGAAAGGTCGCAAACGGCATTTTAAACTCAATGGGAGTGGTCTCGAGTCCTAATTCGATCATATGCAAAAAGTAGCTTTTCGGACTAAAATCCGACAAACGATAGAATATTTAAATAAAATATTTAAATATAAAATCGATAAATATGCGGGTTGTTACAGACTTCCCTCCTTAAAGAAATTGCGTCCTCGCAATATTTAAGAAGAAGATATATATATAGTAACAACCATAAAAGCATATTCAACACAAAAGAAGTTTGAAATAAGAAGTTCACCTCAAAGAGCATGAGAAAGTAAGTCCGGATGTGTTCGCTCGATGTACTCTCTAGATTCCCGAGAACAATCTTTAGGATTTGAAGACCATTGGACTTTAACAAGCGGGACATCTTTATTTCGAAGGCGTTTGACCTCCGAAGCAACAATTTGAATAGGATGCTGCTCATAAGTTAAATTAGGCGAAACTTCAATATCTTCCACAACACCGGGCTCAAGAATAGAATCGGAATCTCGAAGACATTTTCGTAGTTGAGAAACGTGAAACACGTCATGCATAGCAGAGAACTGAGCCGGTAATGATAGGCGATAAGCCATGGAACCAATACGTTCAGTGATAGGAAATGGCCCAATATACCGAGGCGCCAATTTTCCCGATCGACTGAAACGTACAACACCTTTCATAGGTGATACACGAATGAACACAAGATCTCCCACAGAAAATTCTAACTTCCTTCTTTGGTTATCGGCATAGGATTTTTGTCTACTCTGGGCTTCTTTCATCCTATGTCGAATAAGATCAATCTTTTCTGTGGAATCGCGAATAAAATCTGGACCTATTACCAGCTTCTCACCGGCCTCAATCCAACAAGAAGGAGATCGGCATGGCCTTCCATAGAGTGCCTCGAAAGGTGCCATACCAATACTAGATTGGAAGCTATTATTATAGGAAAATTCAGCAAGTGAAATATAATCTTTCCAACTTCCACCAAAATCAAGAACACAAGCACGAAGAAGATCTTTAAGAGTTTGATTCACACGCTCGGTTTGTCCATCGGACTGAGGATGATAAGCGGTGCTAAAATTGAGCTTCATTCTCAAAGCTTTTTGAAGACTCTTCCAAAATCCACTAGTAAACAATGGATCACGATCACTAACAATAGAAGTAGGAACTCCATGCAATTTAACAATCTCTTTGATAAAGAGCTTGACCAAAAGAGGAACGGTTCGGTTAGACCGAACAGGAATAAAATGGACGGATTTTGTAAGTCTATCAACAATTACACATAAGCTATCATGACCCAAACGAGAACGGGGAAGGCCATCTACAAAATCCATGGAAATTTGGTCCCACTTCCAAATTGGAATTTCTAAAGGTTGCAATAACCCACCGGGCCTTTGATGTTCGGCCTTAACGAGTTGGCATGTCATGCAACGCATAACGAAGTTAGCGATGTCAAGTTTCATTCCCTCCCAATAATAAAGTCGCTTCATATCTGCGTACATTTTACTACTGCCGGGATGAATGGTGAATTTAGAACGATGAGAATCTTCTAAAATATCTTTACGAAGATCACTAATATTTGGCACGATAAGTCTACCAAATTTTCGAATGCCGCCACGAAAATCGATATCAAAGTCCTTCAAACCTTCAATATCAATCCTATCCTTAATATTTTGGCCAAGAAGCGCCAATTCGGGATCTAGCCTTTGGGCTTCAAGAATGCGGTCTAAAAGAGAAGGATGAGCCTCAAGGCTACATAAAACAAATGATGAGCATAAATCGGATACGCGGTCTCGAATCTCACAAATGGATAAGATCTCGAGATCACTCCATTCGGATATCATCATAGAAATAACCGCTTGTTGCTTTCGACTAAGTGCATCCGCAACGCGATTCCACTTTCCGGGAGTATAAAGGATATCAAGATCATATGGCGCAAGAAATTCGAGCCAACGCTGTTGACGCAAATTAAGTTCCTTTTGAGAGAATAAATACTTCAAGGACTTATGATCGGTATAAAGAACAAATTTCTCTCCTAATAGATAACGACGCCAAATACGAAGGGCGAAAACAATAGCCGCGAGCTCTAAATCATGAGTGGCATATCTAGTCTCAGCAGGCTTCAATTGCCTAGAAGCATAAGCAATAACACGTTCTTTTTGCATAAGAACGGCACCCAAACCAACGCGACTAGCATCGGTATAAACAACGAAATCTTGATTCCCCTCGGGAATAACGAGAATAGGAGCATCAGAAAGAACTTCCTTTAGTTTATGAAAAGAAGCTTCACATTTGTCCGACCAAATGTATTTAACACCTTTCTTCGTCAAGCTAGTGAGAGGCACGACAATCTTAGAAAAGTCTTTGATAAAACGACGGTAATAGCCCGCCAATCCGAGAAAACTGCGAATCTCTGTCACACTCTCCGGTCTCTTCCAATTCTGAATCGCTTCGATCTTTGAAGGATCCACAGAAATTCCGGATTCGGAAATAATATGACCGAGAAACTTCACACGAGATTGCCAAAAGTGGTATTTAGAAAATTTTGCCTTTAATTGATTACTCCTAAGAGTTTCCAACACAATCCGAAGATGCTTTTCATGCTCCTCCTCGTTTTTAGAATACACAAGAATATCATCGATAAAGATGAGAACAAACCGGTCGAGAAAGTCTTTGAAAACTCTATTCATAAGGTCAGCGAAATAAGCCGGAGCATTCGTTAGACCAAATGGCATAACAAGCCATTCATAAGATCCATAACGAGTACGGAACGATGTCAAAGGAATACTATCCTCTGCAATACGAAGCTGATGAAATCCAGTAGCTAAGTCTAATTGTGAAAAGACTCTAGCACCACTAAGTTGATCGAATAGATCATCAATCCGAGGTAAAGGATATTTATTTTTGATAGTAAGATCATTAAGCTTGCGGTAGTCAACGCAAAGCCTAAGTGTTCCATCGGATTTCTTCACAAAAATAGCTGAAGCTCCCCAAGGCGAAGAACTAGAGCGAATAAATTGCTTCGTCTCCAATTCGGATAATTGTTTACGTATCTCCTCGTTTTCTTTATTGGACATACGATACGGAGGACGAGTGATAGGTTGAGCTCCAGGAATAAAATTAATTCTGAACTCAATTGCTCGCTTAGGTGGTAACCCTAAAACGGGCTCAAATATGTTGGAAAATTCACGAATGACGTGAATAAGAGAAATAATATCACCCTCATCATCATCATCGTCATCACGAGGGTTTAAAGAATATAAAGATGCAACCAAAGCAGAATCCGAATCTTTAAGAATAACAGAAATCTGATTAACAGATTGAGAATGTCGAAGATGAATAGTCCGCTCAGGACATAGGATATGAGCTTCATAATGGTTAAGCCAATCCATTCCCAAAATCATTCCAAAGCCTAAATAACGCATGACATGCAAATCGGCTCGGAAAGAAAAATCACACAAAATAATCTCGACATCTTTACACAATAAACTGATTGTTGCGGATCCACCAATCGGATTCGCAATTCTCAAAGAAGTCATTAAACACAAAACATCCAAAGAAAAGGTATTAACAAGTTCTTTTGATATAAAAGAATGGGACGCACCCGTATCAAAAAGAACTCGAATAGGATGATCACGAAATAAAATAATTCCATCCAGAATAGAATGAGAAATACCTTGGCCACGAGATGTGTTGCCAGGGGCTTGAGCAACATTAAGATTTCCCTCTTTCCTGCCATGAAGCTTGGGGCATGAGGATATAACATGACCGGGACCTTTGCAGTAGCGACAAGAGATAGACTTGGGACACTTGTTCGCATAATGGTCCTTCGAACCACAATTATGGCATTCCCCACGACCAAAGGAAGAAGTCTTTGCCACGGAGGTTGCTTGCTTCCCTTTCTTATTAGGATAGAGGCCTTTGAATTTGTTTGGTCTCTTCTTGTTGTTGAAGTTTGGTTTGGAACCCACCACTTCAACATCATTCTCCCTATCCGCCTCTTCAAGACAAAGAGCGATATCAACGAGTTGGTCGAAAGAAACTTCTAATTTTAGAAGTAATGGCTTCTTGAGACTTTTGCTTAAGCCATAGACGAACCTCTGGTTCTTCTTTAAAGGGGTGTTGATGTATTCAACCCCATATTTGGAAAGCGACTCGAAGGAGGCGACGTAATCAGTCACGGAGGACTCACCTTGAACAAGGTCTATAAATCGTCGAGCCAATGTCACTTTCTCAGCTTCTGGAACGAATTTTAATTCGAAGCGTTCTCAGAATTGCTCCCAGGTGAGATCTGCTTCATTAATCTCAGAAATAAGAGCTCGTACCAGTCCAATGCTCTTTCTCGGAGCATACTAGAGGCCACCTGAACTCGGTGAAGGTCAATAAGATTCATGCGAGAAAAGATTCGATCGCATGACCTTAGCCAAGCCTGTACTTCAATAATAGTTTCGGAACCTTTGAATGGCTCCCCACCCAAATTAGTGTAATCGCTGCACAAGCGTGCAAATCCCGACTTCGGGTGAGTAGGTTCCAGGTTAGCTCCAACTGCTTGAGCATTTGTCACTAAATCAAGAAGCTGTTGAGCAGTCATAAAAACTCCATCTTGGGGTGGAGTGCTAGACGGTACGGCTCTGGGGCGGCCTGGTCTAGACATTTCTCTCCCTTTAGAAAGAAAGCAGAAGAAGAAAAATGTTATTCACCAAATTGAATATCAAGCAATCTTGATAGGCAAAACAAGGAATCATAAGGAAAATAGGATGAATCAGTACGAAGACTCGAATTAAATCCTAAAGCACGACTCCTAAGATGGACTTAGGACGATGATCCTTGTTATATTATTCCATATTGTTTCGAAGTTTGGCTCTGATACCAAGCTGTGACGCCCCACCTCTATTCCCATGCTAGCCAAGAACACTATGGAGAATGCTGTCGACTAGCACGGAGAATAAGGCTGTTGATGAGCGACCATCCGTGTAATTGCTTTGTGCGAGCATCGATATGTCGGATAGTATAACATGCATTTCTTTATCAAGAGGGAAATCCGACATACCGACACAAACTCAAAGCTACTACACAGTGGCTATAATATCTTCAGAAACAAATATAGAAATAAACATAACGTAAATCAGTCACAGATAGTTCATATCACAAAGGCGGAAATAGATATGAATATTACAATAGGAAGTGTACATCAGAGTAGTGGTCTAAAAAGATCCACAATATCACAAAAGAATAGTTACATGAACTACACAAAAGAATAAGTATACATTATGGAGTCTACATCTCAAATGTATAAAACAAAAAATTACTAATCTAAGTAGTTAACCAAAAGTCAGAGAAATCAATCCCAAGAGAGAAGTCAAGCAGAAGCACCTGTAACATCTCGGTCTGACCCGAGTATTATTTAATAAGAAAATAATAAACGGATCAGTCTAACTATAAATATCAGATGAAACGATATAGAATAAGAGATATGACTAAACACATAATAATCACAATGCCAAGCTGTGATATATATACTTAGTTGAAAATCATCAAGAGATTAATCAATGTTACCAAATCTACACAAGAATCAAAGAAAACGTCATACTCCTTATTTCGTTCACCAAACCATAAATATTGACGATAATAACAATGTCAATCACAAAAGTCAATGACACACAAATTCCAGAATTCAATACACGAAATCCAGAAATCACAAAAGTCAATGACGCACAAATTCACCAATGCAGAAATATCGATAAGGCTTATCAATAGAAATCACGAAAATTGGTGAAGCACAAATTCTAGAAATCATCTCAAGAAATCCAGAAATCACAAAGGGGGGGGGAGGCCTATCACAAACGGGAGCATAAAGCCCACCAACACGTGTATCACAAACGGAACGCTAATTCCATGGTTGCTAACCATCACAAATTGAGCCGAAGCTCCACAAACGGCCCGAAGACCATGGGTTGCTACCCCACCAAATTGAGTCGAAACTCCACAAAACGGGGTTTAGTCTCCCTCGTAGACAAAGAGACATCGCACGTTGCTAGTCTAAATCACAAAGATGATCGTCATGATCAACGAGAAGTGTCAATTACACTAAGCAGTAAATATATGAGTTTAGCTTCATGTCCCATAACCACTTGCTTAACTTAAATATTTACGAACAAACTGCACATCTCCACTAGAAAATTGTCACAAGAGATTCAATTGAACAAGTCCAAGAATTAACCGACGAAGTAAACGCAAGCGTTTCATACCACTCGTTTTACTAGGTCGTTTAATTAGATTTCTCATACGAGTGAGGTAAAGGTTTGTATATACTAATAGATTGGAAAAATGTTTTAGAAACGAGCTTTGTAATTAAAATAGTATTATAATCGTTTGAGGAAAGAGTTTTGATATTTACTACTAGTATAGAAAACCTTTATATTTTTAAAGTGAAAAATCACAAAGAAGATTGTAAGAACAATCAATCACTAAAATTCACATTCGAAGACGTGAAATAAATTCAAAGAAACCGATAAAGAATCCATCGAAATGGATATTCAAAAATCCCTAAATAGGAGTCATCAAAGGCATAATAAATGATAACAACAAATAGGATCATCACGAATCGATTTAAATTGGAGTTCTCAAGCGAATAGGCAAATAGGCAAAACACAGCAGTTTCAGACGTCTGAAACGAGTGGTTCAGACGTCTGAATCTGGAAATATAAAAATTTCCAGAACATAATTCAGACATCTGAATCAAGTGTTTCAGACGTCTGAAATAGGCATATTTTGGCCTATTTCCTTTCTGGTTCCAAATGAACCAATTCAGACATCTGAAACCATATATTCAGACGTCTGAATTTGGGAATATAAAACTTCCCAGACAATATTCAGACGTCTGAATCTCACGTTTCAGACGTCTGAATCTCACGTTTCAGACGTCTGAATCTCACGTTTCAGACGTCTGAATCTCACGTTTCAGACGTCTGAATCTGGGGTTCAGGGCATTCCCTAAACCTAGGCCATAAATGGCCAAACGAATATCGGAAACGACCAATCAAGCAAATGGCGATGACTAAGGAATTACGTCGAACGACAATCCAGCCTAAACGGCTCTTCGATACGCCTCAAATATCAATGTCCAAATATCCATAGTAGGATTTTCATAAATTAGACCAAAACACCAAAAATTGGAATATACACCAAATCAATCCAAACCAAAATCAATTGCACAAGAATAAGTGTTATGAATTCATACCTAACAATCGAAGATAATTATAGACTAAGATGTGAGATAAAAATCTCACCTTTGAACCGAAACGATTGTAGAAGATGCTTGAAATCAATGGAGAATCAACCACTCTTCAAATCCAACTCAAGAAGCTTGATTCTAAGCTTTAAAAGAAGAACATTCCCTAAGTTAGGTTTGGGAAATTTTTGAATTTTGATTAGAGAATGAGTTGGAGAAGAAGAAGAGAAGCTTACCAATGGGTTCTTCTATTAGTTTGGAGCTAGAGTTGATTTGCAAGAGAAAACTAGGGTTTTGGAGTTTTAATTTCCAATCTCTCCCACCATTATTGCCTTAGAACTGAAAAGAGGAAGAGAATGAGTGTGAACGGGGAAGAGTGGCTCAGATTTGAGCATAAGTTAAACATAGGGCTGAGCCCAAAGCCAAACCCAAAGTGAAAAAGTAGCAAAAATCAACTTTCTCCAAACATATCGAAGCTTATACTCAAAAAGGTCGCAAACGGCATTTTAAACTCAATGGGAGTGGTCGCGAGTCCTAATTCGACCGTATGCAAAAAGTAGCTTTTCGGACTAAAATCCGACTAACGATAGAATATTTAAATAAAATATTTAAATATAAAATCGATAAATATGCGGGTTGTTACAGAAAATCTTCCGATTTCAAATATTTTAAAATAATATAAAATACTTATTCAAAATATACTTGGAAACATTTAAAATAAACTATTTTAGAATATTTGCTTAAATATTAGTTATGAAAAATATTATGCCAATATCTTAAATAAAAATTCAGATCCAAAACTAATTTTAAAATAAAATTAGTAGATAGAGTATAAATATTTAAATAACTATTTTCTAGATCAAATATCAAGTTAAATCTTCAAAATAATCCCTTATATAATTAATTAAATAAAATTTTACTTTAAACAATTTCCAAAACTTATTTCTCCAACAATATTATTTTAAAACCAAATCTAGAACTTTTAAATTTTATTCAAAAGCTATTTTAAAAATATACTCGGCTTTCCAGGGAAGAATTCTTTTTCCATTATAAAATGGTCCATTCAAATAAATTAATAAATCATCTTGATTTATTTTAATTTACATTTCAAATCTATAAATTCCTTTCCACACTTTAAAAATAAACCAATATTTGTTTTTAAACAATTTCCCTTTTCTTTACAAATTCCCGTTGTGAATTTACATTTCCAAATATCAACTGATATACAAATTTTAAATCGATTCCCAAATATCATCTTCAAACCAAATCAAATCCCAAATTGATTTCCAATTTATTTCAAATACAAAATCAAATTCCAATTTGATTTCCTAAATTAATTTTCCAATATCAAATCAATTTCAAATTGATTTCCCGAATTATTTCCAAAACACCAAACCAAATTTCCAAATCGATTCCTAAGATTTATTTTAACTCCAAATTAATTCCCAAATCGATTTCTAAAATTAATTTCAACTCCAAATTAAATTCCAAATTTAATTTCTAAATTTATTTTATTTTTGAAATAAATTATTTTATCTCTTTCAAATACTTAAAATCCGTATCTTAAATAAATTCTTCAACTATTAAACAATATTACTCGAATTCCTTTATTAAAATATTTTTCCCATATTTTTTTGAATTTATTCGATCGGATTATAAAAATCAACTTTAATACTTTAATTGTGACGGTCTAGGCATTTCTATTTTAATTTCCAAAAAATCCAATTTCATATTTCTGGTATCCTACGATACCAAAAATATATTCGGCTAAATTACATCCTTCAACGGTTTCGATCACTAATAATCACACACAGATTATAAATAATCATTACGCAACATACGAGACAAATTAAATATTTGAGGAATCCAGTTGGATCCCTCCAACCTGTTTCCCTGCATCCACAGATATTAGCACAACAAATTAAATACCAATTCCACTACAAAAAAATGTGTCTTTTATAGCGGCATATAGCCGTTATTAATCACAACCATAGCGGTTTGATAAGCGCTATATATCGGCATGTTATAAAAAAATGTTGAATATTTATAACACAAAATATGCCGCTACGGTTGAGCTTAGTTTTATAACGCAAATTTGCTGCTATGGTACGTTAATTCAATAGCTCATTATAGCCGCTATAAAATATTTATTCAATAGCTCATTATGCCGCTATAAAAATCGTAGATACACTTTTCAAGAGCCATGCTATATATTACATTTTAATAATAGCAATCAAACTAAATCTTCATAAACGAATAAAGATTATAATCAACAAATATAACACAAGAGCATGCTCAGAAAGAAATGTGATATATTTTTCTTTACAGTGTACAAACGTTAAAGCAAGTGCATAACCATTGAATAAAACATAAGCGTGCTCCATACATACCAACATTTTCTTTTATCTTTTTTTCAAAACTACCTTATTACAAAACTATTCACTATTCTCTGCCTAATACATCTATATATCCACCCTCTGCTACAACTCCACTTAAACTTCTCTGCATACAACACCATACTTCACACATATTTCACCACTTCACAACCTGACTACTGACCATCAACTTCCATACTTCATCACCTTCCAATTCACTGCTTCACTACATCAAATACAACAGTTCTACCACCTCCATCAACATTCAATCATTGCTGCTGCCTTGACCAACTGCCAACATCCAATTTTGACTGACCCAAAATAAACAATCCTCATTTCCTTTCCATCAACTGCTCCACAACTTCACCAATCCACTGCAAAATTCATCACATTACATAACACAGCCACCACACATTGCCTGCATCCCCTCTAACTCATCACTACCACTCTTCATCTCCACTATCATCACTCCCAAACCACTTCAATCATTCGCGAACCATACCAATCACAACCAACAACAACATCAAACTCCATCCACTTTCCTGAACACAACCAGAACAACAACATTGCAGTTCCATCCCCATCCACTTCAATCATCACTACCTCTGTACAACATACCTTCATCACTTCATCCAACAGCACCTTGTCTATCACCTTCCTGCGTATCACCACATAACCACTTGCCACCATCCATATTACTACTGCATATTGCTCACTAACTGCAGACAACCATCTTCACACAACCATCATCTTTTGCCTTAACATCACGTCATATATAAACACTGCATCTCACCATTACTTCTGCAGTTCATCTACCATCACCTCTACCATACTGTCCTACAACATCAACTTCTTCTACATCAGCCGTTTCCAACAAAATCACCACTTCAATTTACTTTCACCGACGTCAACTTCCACCTCCTCAGTCAAACTACCGCTACCATTCAACTACATCATTCGTAGAAACTTCAACCATTTTTGCCTTGCACACTTCTCTCTCTAACCCCTGCCTTTCCATGTACATCAGTCTCAGTCATACTTCAGTCACCAGGCAACCATTTTCTTAATGCACCATGAAAACAGATTTAAAGTCATCATTAAAAATTTGTACGGTGTTAATTGATTTTTGAAAAATGTAAAATATAAACTTCGTAAATAAATAATAAGCAATGCATGTTATGGGAGCAGAATGATGCTTTTAAGTCGTAACCTCATTGACCAACTTTGATGCATCACCTATAGGCTGGCTCCTCCAAGTTTATTTTCAATGCAGATATTATTGTAAGTCAAGGAATATGTAAGATTTATTACCAGTGCCATGTAACTTGTAAACTTTTCATTGCCAAGGTCTGCATAATAGTAATTCTTTAATTGTGTTGGCATCAACTGTCCTTTGTAAACAATTGTCCTGCCATAACATAAAAAAATGTATTGTGAATCACTGAGAAAATAACATCCTGCCACTTATAATATATAATAAAAATAGTTTACTAGTCACCTTGAAGACAATGAGCAAATATAGAAGTCCTTCACCCCACCATGTTGCATGTTCAAAGCAGCTCGTATGGCTACCATGGAAACCCTTCTTAAGATGTACATCTATAAAGTTAAAAGAACTATCATGATATATTTGTTCATCGTGAAAATGAATGCAAAATTAAAATCAGGTGTATAAATAAATACATGTTTCTTAAAATCTACATTAGATCGTGAGCTTGGAGTAAGGAATATTTGTTCAATAACTGGTTCTGTTTCAATCACTAACTTCCCCAACTCTATGTTATCAGTTGGTACCCGACGCCAACCAAGAACTTCATGTCCCATTGATTCTGCCACCTGATAGTTACAGAATAAAAGAAACTATCTCGTTAGTGTATAGGTGAACGTACAAGCCAATAGGAAAGGGAAACGGTGGAAGAAAAAAACTTCAGCGTCATCACTGGTAACCTCTAAAATTGATATATGTGACTAGACCGAATATAAATAATGAAATGCAACCTGAAATTGATATGACGCTAGCTGTTTAAGGTAACTGGTCGCAAATCAACAAAATTTCACTTGCAATAGTCTTACCAACTTTTCAATATACCTTTAAGTTGAAATGATTTGAATCTATGCACTTTAGCTGTCAACAATACATTACAGTTACAGATTTTGGAAAGAATATATATAAAGTTGCATGAAGTAATTAAAAAGGTACTTTGAATACTGGAGCAAGCCTTTAGTAATTTTACTCTGATGTACTTATAATTTAAGGGATTGTAAGGAAAAACTCTAGTTTTTAATAAAAGATGGTACAAATCTTTGAGTGACTTCATTCTAAATCAAAATTTAATGGAATCAAGCAATTTATTCGGTTACCCTTGATCAAAGAAAATACGAGGTTACCTTCGATCAAAGAAATTACAATGATTTACCGACTTTGATAAATAAAACCAAAAAGGGTTTGATAAATAAAAGAGAATCATATGGTGGTGATGCAACCAAGAAAGCCAGTATTTTAACGTAAATCTCAGTAGAACCTTGCTATTGCAACCAAGAAAATCATACTGTGATTACTCGCTGATGCTATAAACATTATAGTTTAAGATCACAATCCTTATTAAACAACTCACTGATAATCCTTCAAATTCCAAATATAGGATATAATTCGTCAAACCAAACATAAGCATAACCATTTTAGTAAATACAACAGCAAAACAACCATTCTTATGTGATCACTAAATGCAAATCAAGCTGATACAAAAAAAGCTTATATAATTGGAAACAAACTAAGCATTGAAACATAAAGGCTTACAAAGTCAACTCATGGCAGTAGATGGTAAATTATAAGCAGATACTCATATGGCTACTGGAATATTATATTATCTACCTCATAAAAGCGTACAGGTGAAATGCAAAAAAGTCCCTCTTAAAATTTGATTGGAAAACTTGGATATGTGGTTTATCCTTTCTTCTTCTTAGCTACTTATACAAATACTAGGTTGGATCTTTTTGTAGCCTAACTCGCGTGATAAAAGGTACTTCCTCACATTGGATAATTTTAAATCCACACCACTGTAAATATTTTTAGTTTTTCATAAATTAATCAATAGAAAAATAAATTTTTCGTTAATTCTGTGCAGAAAACAGTCCTTTTGGAGAACTTCCTTCTTACTCTGCAAGTGCAAATTACCGTATTTCAGGACAAGCAAATTAAGTCATCTTCTCGTCACAAACCTGAATCCGAGATTTGGTCAGAACATTATAAGAAAGAAAAGGAAGCAACAAAGCATGGAAAGCGTCCTTACTTAAGAAATGTCAGTGTCTTATATTACTCATTGACGCAGCGGATTAATCAAACAAAACTTCAATCGATGAAATGTAGCAATCGGTGAGTTGAAGATACCAAAATGCCCAAGTTCGTTGATCCAAAGATACCGAACTCTAGCTATCTCAAACACGTTGATAGCGCACTATACCGTGTTCAAAGATCTACGATTCTTCGCATGTTGATCTAGCGCACTAGATTCCGTGAATCGGCTTCAACAAACGTGGATTCGAGCGCACTCGAATGACGTAAGTGGAGATAGGAGATTACACTCAACTACCAATTGGTATGAAAGCACAAAGCTAACAAAAGAGAAATTTTATTCAAAATCAACAACCAAAAAATGTACAACACATACGCTATTTATAGACTTTTCTGACCCAGTGCCTTAAGTCGGCAAGCGACTTACGACTCAACTTAAGTCGTGACCGACTTAACACATGCGCCTCCACCCTTTTACAACAGACCGAACTACAAGCGACTCATACAAGGTCGGCACCGACTTAACTACACCACTCCGCTTACACGACTCAGCAAGCCCAACACCAATACAACTCCTCCGACTCAAGACCCGACGACTCAACACATTACAACACTGTACAAAGTGACCGACTCAACCAAGTACGACTCATCATACATGCCGACTTAAGAAACTCACTACATACGACTCAAGAAAAACATAACGACTCACGACTCAAACTACAGCAGTTAGGTCGTTGCCGACCTAACGACTCAAGGCCAACAACCATCTGCTTCTATGGCCGACTCATCTCCTTGCCGCTTCCTGTTAAGTCGTAGACGACTTATGCGAATGTCTTTAGGTCGTAGCATCTTCTCCTGATCTTGGTTAACTCGTATACGACTCAAGCCCTCTTCGTTAAGTCGTATACGACTCAAATCTGCCTCCTTTATACAGCTTGAATTGTTGTTAACTCGGACCTTGCTATCTCGTGCCCCATTAAGTCGTAGACGACTCAATCTCGATGCCTCATCTCCCCTTTTGTTAAGTCGTAGCTCGTTCCTCCAAGTTTCGTTAGGTCGGAAACGACTCATGCATCTATTAACCCGTGAACGACTCATCCAACTCGAACTCTTCCAAGCTTTGTTAAACCGGCTCCGACTCATGCTTCCTTTATCTCGTGTCCGACTCAACAAGCATGCCGACTCACGAGTTAAATCCGAAGCTCCTTGACTCGTGCACGATTGAATATGGTTTAACTTCTGAATTCCTATATGCCTTGCTGCATCATCCTCCCCTGGTTGAGAAAAATTCGACCTCGAATTTGCAAATTCTTTCTCATCAAAATGTTCATTTCTACGATACGGAATTAAATGTTTAACGTTAAACACATCAGAAGTATAAACATCATCTGGTAATTGTAATCGATAAGCATTCTCGTTAATCTTCTTCAAAACTTCAACTGGACCAATTTTTCGCGCTTTCAACTTGTTATAAGCACCCACTGGAAATCGATCCTTTGTTAACACAGCATAAACTAAATCACCTTCTTTAATTTCAACATTTCGTCGTTTCGAATCTGCAAACTTCTTATATTTCTCATTCGATTTCTCCAATCGTTCCTGAACGACTTTATGACATTCCGTCAGCTCATCAACAAAATCAGCAGCTCGTTTAACTGTTTTCTTTGACTGTGGTACAACTGCTAAATCCAACGGTCCCCTGGGTAAACATGAATAAACAATCTGAAACGGACTGAATCCTGTGCTTCGATTAACTGCATGATTGTGAGCGAATTCTGCCTGACATAGTTTCAGGTCCCAACTTCTCAAATTATCCTGTACAAGACAACGCAACAAATTTCCCAATGACCTGTTAACAACTTCTGTCTGTCCATCGGTTTGTGGATGATAAGCACTGCTGAAATTCAACTTCGTTCCCACCATTTTCCACAAACTCAGCCAAAAGTGACTCAGAAAACGAGTATCTCGATCAGAAACAATAGATTCTGGCAATCCATGAAGTCGATAAATCTCCTTGAAAAATAACTGCGCTACTCGAACTGCATCTGCTGTCTTCTTGCAAGCAACAAAATGTGCCATTTTTGAAAACCTGTCCACCACAACAAATATCGAATCATTTCCCCTTTGAGTTCTCGGCAAACCCAAAACGAAATCCATGCTAATATCAACCCATGGCTTGGATGGTACTGGTAATGGCATATACAACCCCGCATTCGTTGCTGTTCCTTTTGAAACTTGGCAAATATGACATCGCTCCACAAATCTCTCAACTTCTTTTCTCATCGATGGCCAAAAGTAAGATTGTGAAATCAACTGCAAAGTACGATCACGGCCCACATGTCCTTCCTCGTGCAATTCCTTCACAATTTTCATCCTCAGACTACAATCCGGAATACATAATCGATTTCCTTTAAACAGAAAACCATCAACCAACATGAATTCATCGGTACTCCCATCCTTCACTTTTTCAACATATTTCACAAAGTAAGGATCTTCTTCAAGCATCTCTGGCAACATTTCAAACCCCGTCACTTCAACCTTCATTGTCGTTAGTAAATGACTCCTCCTACTCAAAGCATCAGCTACCCGATTTGTCACCCCTGATTTGTGCTTAACGACAAAAGTAAACTGTTGTAAATAAGAAATCCATGATGCATGTCTCGCTGAAATTTTATCCTGTCCCTGTAAATGTTTCAAAGCTTCATGATCTGTGTAAAGAACAAATTCCTTCTGAAACAAATAATGCCTCCAATGCTTGATAGCCTGAACAACAGCATAAAATTCAACGTCATATGTACTGTATCTCATCTTCGCCCCTGACAACTTTTCACTGAAATAAGCAACTGGCTTCCCATTCTGACTCAGAACTCCTCCAATACCAACCTTCGAAGCATCAGTATGCAATTCAAACAATAACTGAAAATTAGGTAGAACAAGAATTGGTGCAGACGTCAACAATTCCTTGATCCTTTCAAATGCAACCCCCGCTTCCTCTGACCACACAAACTGCTTCCCCTTCATGCAATCAGTAACTGGAGCCATCACGCTACTGAAGTGTGGTATGAACCTTCGGTAGAATGACGCTAGCCCATGAAAACTTCTCACTTCTGTAATTGTCTTTGGTTGTGGCCAATTCCTGACTGCTTCAACTTTGCTTTGGTCAACTTGAATACCTTTCCCTGAAACAACATAACCCAGGAATAAAACACTAGGTGTCATAAACACACATTTCTTTGTAGCAGCATAAAATTGTTCTTCACGAAGAATAAGCAACACTTCCCTCAAATGTAGAACATGTTCCTCCGTACTCCTGCTATAAATCAAAATATCATCGAAATAAACCACGACGAACTTTCCAATGAGTGGTCTAAAAATTTGATTCATCACCCGCATGAATGTACTAGGTGCATTAGACAAACCAAATGGCATAACCAACCATTCGTACAACCCCTCTCTAGTTTTGAAAGCTGTCTTCCATTCGTCTCCAGGTCTGATACGAATTTGATGATAACCACTCTTCAAATCAATCTTTGAAAATATAGTTGCCCCACTCAACTGATCCAACAAATCATCCAACCTCGGCATAGGAAATCTGTAACGAACAGTGATCTTATTCAAAGCTCTACTATCAGTGCACATTCTCCAAGTTCCGTCCTTCTTTGGTACTAACAATGCAGGTACAGCACACGGACTCAAACTTTCCTGAATACGACCCTGTTCAAGTAATTCTTCCACCTGCCTTCTCAATTCCTCATGTTCCTTCGGACTCATACGATAATGTGGTCGATGTGGTAACACTGCCCCCGGAACAAGATCAATCTGATGTTGAATGTCTCTAAGTGGTGGTAACTCCTTTGGCAACTCCTCTGGAAAGACATCTTCAAACTCTTCCAAAACAGGCTTCACTTCTTCAGGAATCTCAACTTCTTCGCTACTCTCTCTCCCAATCAACAAAAACACTTCCGGTTCTTCCTCCACTTCTTTAACAAACTCCTTCAAAGTCAACAGAGTTTTCAATTCTTCAATCTCCTCCAGTTTGTTCTCCTTCTGCTGTTGCTTCTTAGGAACCAAAGTGATTTTAGTACCCTCGAACATGAAACTGTAACTGTTGGCACGACCGTCATGCTGAACTGCTCTATCAAACTGCCATGGTCTGCCCAACAATAAGTGACAAACATCCATATCTACGACATCACACCAGATTTCATCTTTGTACTTCTTCCCAATCGAAAAATTAACACAAGCCCTTCGACATACTTTCACTTCACCCCCTTTTCTTAACCATGCAAGCTTGTATGGTTTAGGATGCTTCTCGGTCTTCAAGTTCAACTTTCTCACTGCCTCTGTAGAAATAATATTATCACAACTTCCCGCATCAATAACGAACTTGCAAACTTTTCCCAGAATAGTACATGTCGATTGAAAAATATTGCTTCTCAGCCAACTACAATCCTCCTCTTGCTTAGGTGTCAAACAACTTCTCCTCATCATAAGATTACAACCTTCATCACCCGACACTTCTTCTTCCTCCTCAACATAAGGTTCATTTGAATACTCTGCCTCCTCACCATCATCTGCCTTAACCTCTGCAACCATGGTTCTCTTCTTCGGCTTCGGACATTCGTTGCTTTTGTGACCCAACTCCTGACAATTATAACATTTGAAAACACTACTAGCCTTCGCCTTCTCAGCCTCCTTCACCACTGGCTTTGTAACAGGTTTAGGAACACTAGAACTTCCACCGGCACCTTTCACTGGATTATTAGAATTAGTAAACACACCACCTCCACGCCTTCCTTGTTTCTCCCAAGATAACGCTTTCTGATGTGCCTCTGCAACGGATCTAGGATCGAACATATTAACCATATCCTGGATCTGCATTCTCAAACCCCCAATGAATCTAGCTGTCAGCTGTTCTTCTGTTTCCATAATATCGTTCCTGGCAATGAGTTGGTAAAATTCATCAGCATAATCACTAACAGACTTTGTCCCTTGCCTCAGATTCTGCAACCTTTGGTACATAAGTGATTGGTAGTTGTAAGGTAAGAAAGTAGATCTCATCAACCTTTTCATCTTCTCCCAAGATTCTATCTTTGACTTCCCCATTCGTTCTCGAGTAAGTTTAGTTTGCTGCCACCATGCCAATGCTCTCCCCCTCAACCTAGTAGCAACCAACTTCACCCTTCGATTCTCCGGCACCTCCTTGAAATCAAAGATTTCCTCCACATTAGACAACCAATCTAAGAACTCCTCAGCAACCATTCCGCCTTTAAATTCTGGAATTTCCATTTTCATACCCGACTCCCAACGACGGTCATCCTCCACATCACGGTAAGAATTTCGAATTTGGTCTCGATCTCTATAAGGAATACTTGCTCTATCACCCTCTTCAACAAAATCAAAGGTACGCCTACATCGATCTCGACTAACATCATCCCTTCTCTCATGCATGCTTCTTTGACTATGTCTCTCTTCATCTCTATATACTTCATGGTCAAATTCTCGATGACTTCTTCTTTCTTCATGTGCATAGTCATGATGATCTCTTCGTGATGAAATTGATGTTTCTCTTCTATCTCTACAAGAATGTGGTGATACCCTCCTCGCTTCCGTAACCAATGGCGAAACTCGGTTTCCTCCATGGTTCGAGTTTGGTGATCTCCTCCTTTGATTCAAATCATTCATCAATCTCTCCAATTTACCAATGCCTTCATCAAACTTTTCATTAATACGTTGTTCCATAAGCTCGGCTTCTTCTCTACGATACAAAGCTTCAACGTTTTGATGTCGGTTAGCTCTCCTTGGTGGCATGGTTGTAAACTTCACAAGACTTCAAAAATTCAACACAAGACTTCAATCAACAAGTCACGGTTCAACAATGTCTCGGCTCCAACTGGTCTCGGCCTTGACACTTCACGGTTCAACTTAGGTCGATTTCAACAATGCACAACTCAATCACTTGGCACGGCTCAACTAGCTCGCACCAATCTATCTCGGTTCACTTGCTTAGCTCGGCCTACAACTCCAAAACCCTTCAAAATTTGGCGCGCAAAACTCCAATTCAAAATCCAAACAAAGTCCAACTCCTCGATCCAAAATGAAATGGATCAAACACCCCAAACTTGTTGCAACTTCAATATGAACACAATGAACAACTCCAAACTTCAAAAACTTCAAAAACTTGGCTCCAAGAATCAAACTTAGCTATGATTGGCTAAGAATGGCTCTGATACCAAAACTGACGCAGCGGATTAATCAAACAAAACTTCAATCGATGAAATGTAGCAATCGGTGAGTTGAAGATACCAAAATGCCCAAGTTCGTTGATCCAAAGATACCGAACTCTAGCTATCTCAAACACGTTGATAGCGCACTATACCGTGTTCAAAGATCTACGATTCTTCGCACGTTGATCTAGCGCACTAGATTCCGTGAATCGGCTTCAACAAACGTGGATTCGAGCGCACTCGAATGACGTAAGTGGAGATAGGAGATTACACTCAACTACCAATTGGTATGAAAGCACAAAGCTAACAAAAGAGAAATTTTATTCAAAATCAACAACCAAAAAATGTACAACACATACGCTATTTATAGACTTTTCTGACCCAGTGCCTTAAGTCGGCAAGCGACTTACGACTCAACTTAAGTCGTGACCGACTTAACACATGCGCCTCCACCCTTTTACAACAGACCGAACTACAAGCGACTCATACAAGGTCGGCACCGACTTAACTACACCACTCCGCTTACACGACTCAGCAAGCCCAACACCAATACAACTCCTCCGACTCAAGACCCGACGACTCAACACATTACAACACTGTACAAAGTGACCGACTCAACCAAGTACGACTCATCATACATGCCGACTTAAGAAACTCACTACATACGACTCAAGAAAAACATAACGACTCACGACTCAAACTACAGCAGTTAGGTCGTTGCCGACCTAACGACTCAAGGCCAACAACCATCTGCTTCTATGGCCGACTCATCTCCTTGCCGCTTCCTGTTAAGTCGTAGACGACTTATGCGAATGTCTTTAGGTCGTAGCATCTTCTCCTGATCTTGGTTAACTCGTATACGACTCAAGCCCTCTTCGTTAAGTCGTATACGACTCAAATCTGCCTCCTTTATACAGCTTGAATTGTTGTTAACTCGGACCTTGCTATCTCGTGCCCCATTAAGTCGTAGACGACTCAATCTCGATGCCTCATCTCCCCTTTTGTTAAGTCGTAGCTCGTTCCTCCAAGTTTCGTTAGGTCGGAAACGACTCATGCATCTATTAACCCGTGAACGACTCATCCAACTCGAACTCTTCCAAGCTTTGTTAAACCGGCTCCGACTCATGCTTCCTTTATCTCGTGTCCGACTCAACAAGCATGCCGACTCACGAGTTAAATCCGAAGCTCCTTGACTCGTGCACGATTGAATATGGTTTAACTTCTGAATTCCTATATGCCTTGCTGCATCACTCATACATGTTGCACACAACCACATACAAACACATTAAATCTTAAGAAGTGCGATGAACTCAGGGTACCATTTGCATATGACAAGTCCATGTTTTGGAAATTGGCTTGATTTACTTGTTATTTTTGAAAGCAGACATATATATTACGAAAAACACCTTTTATTAGCACTTGAGATACACTAATTAGCTAAATAAAATGCTTGTGGCGATCAAATATCTCCAAAAGAAAGATAATTATGAAATCAGACTTATATATTATGAAAGCACATTTTATCTCTAGCACTTGAGATACACTAATTAGAAAAATGGTACCAACATGGCTATTGGGATCAAAGCTTGTTACAAATCCAAATTATTATGAAATCAAAACTTCTTCAGTCCAAATCTAAACTAGATTGTTCTCATATGGTTACCTATTTGCTTATCTACTTAATAAGCTTACTACTTGTAAGACATATCTGGGCAAAAAAGAAGCATAACCAGTTACCTTTTTTGGTCATTGAATTCATTTTGCAAATGTTTGACTTTTAAATGGTGGGTACAAAGGAAATTAGTCTGAATCTAGGGTTTAAAACAATTACATGGCCTCCAAGGTAACATCGGTTTTTCATAATCCCTCATGATTCACTTCTTAAATCAAGTTATATATGGAGTGAGCAGAGAATCTGTTGGTAGTCTATGTTGCTGCATTCTCATCAAAATATGATTTGTTTATTAAGCCATCTTGAGAATTGACTTCCTTATGTCATTTATTTGAATCTGTGGATGGATGGCATATAAGCGTTCTTATTATATTGAATTGTGCATCTTTAAGCCTAAAAAGCACATAATGAATTGATTACAAGACAAGAGTTTAAATTATGTTGTCATGTACGCATCTTTTCTAATTCACTGATATTCTTTAGAGCTATTAGCCAGTCTGTTCACTCTATTTCTCAGGACACTCATTATATAAGCAGAAAAACTCTTATGCATATCTAAAAGCGGACATAGGTTATGCATATCTAAAAGCGGACATAAGTTATGCAATTTTTGATGCATACTTGTATTCATCCTCCTAAATTATACATTGATAACTTTTCCCACTAAATTATCCATATCTAAAAGCAGACATAATCAAACTCATACTACGACATAATCAAACTCATAGTACAATCAATCAGAAAATCACTCACTATTGCTGCAATAAAAATCCTTTAAAATATATTGAAATACAATTATTATTTTTATCGCTTTTCCTACTAAACCATTTATGCAAGTCAAACAAAAATATCAGTTTTAGTTATCTATTCGCATAGAAGCCATCTAAAATAAATTACTAGACATTTTCTGGAAAAAAGAACATGCAATTCACAAACAAAAATACCAAAAGAATTTTTCTACACTATGGTCAAAGACTGATAAAGAGCGCAATTATTTATAAGTTATCGTGTTTTATAGTATACCTTTGAATATATGTTTCTGGATTTCGAATCTGGATAATATTGATGAACGACGTAATCAAAGATCCGAGATTAGGGTTCCAGACGCCGTCGAGCTGACTACTAAGGAGTGAACTATTGAAGTGGAGGAGAACGGCTGCGAAGATCC
Source organism: Allium cepa (assembly GCA_030765085.1). NCBI lineage: Eukaryota > Viridiplantae > Streptophyta > Magnoliopsida > Asparagales > Amaryllidaceae > Allium > Allium cepa. The sequence continues at coordinate 475,109,763 of CM060929.1, forward strand.
GAGATGGAGTGAACAGTTTTGATTAGGGTTACTTCGTTGGAGATGAAAATTGACAGTATTATTTTGGGAGGGATATAAAAATGGTTTAGTATTTTTGGAAGGGAGATGAAACTGGTTAATTGTTTTTCTGGAGGAAAGACGAAAATTTTGGAGCTAAGAGCGTGTTACACAGCACGGTACAGAACAAAATGAGTTAAAAAAACAAATGATTAAGTGTAAACAATAACGCTTTAGAGTAATGCGTTATTAAATGACGTTATTAATAACATATTTTCTTGTAGTGAATAATTATGTATGTCATTGCTTCCTAAATCTAATCATTTAAAACAATCTATTTGATTAGTTTTAAAGAATATTTTCTAAACTACAATAATTTACAAGTTAATAATTAGTTTAACTAATTTATACATGTTAAGTGAATATAAATATTTATAAAAGCAATTACATCATTATTATTATAGAATATTTTTGTTTGAAATAATATTTTCTAATTTTAAAAGAATTGCTAATAATATTTTTAACTTTAATATATTATTTATTAAATATTATGTCGGACTAACTCACGTATATTAAATATTTGAGAATAATAGTATATATTACTATTTTTGATTTCCAAATATTGAAGTGTATATATTTTTATTCTATGACAATTTCAAATTTTTTCATGAATATATACGAATACGTGGATATACATACATACATAGATAAATACAAACAAACATACATAGATACATACATAGATAAATACAAACAAACATACATAGATACATACATGCATACACACACATATGTATAAAGAGACACTCAGAACACATACATACATACAAAGATACGGGCGCATACGCATGCACGCATACATAACACACACACATACATACAAAGATACACACGCGCATACGTATGCACGGACACGTAATACACAATATATAATGTGGGTTTGGATACCAAATTACAGAATTAGCGAGTTATACAATTTCAACAATAGTAGCATTATATGTAAAAATATCAATAAGGAGAATACCCATCATTTCTGCTTCACTAAAATAGTGAGGATCAAATGAAAAAAATAATAGAGAGAATTAGAGAGAAAAAATTATGAGAAAATTAAGGGGAAGATAGCATTTTATTTCGCTTTACCATTGTTTAATAGAAGTTGTTAATGGATTTGATTTGATAAATGATATATAGATTTTGTTTTAGATATTCCCATTTGTGATCAACGTTTTTAAGACCGAACGTGTAATAACAATGCGTTGACACATTCATCTTATTGGTTTGCAACAAATATCTGAATATTCATCAAAAATGAAACGTAACACAATCAAATATTTTTAAAAAAAAAATGATTATGAATTAAAAATTAAATTGAAAAAAAGAGATAAAACATGAGAATTTGTACTAATATTTTAAATTTTATAAAAAACATTTTACTTTTTAAAATTTCCACTTAATTTATATTGTCAACTTTGAGAAAAAATAATCTAACATTTTTCTCAAAATAACAATTAGCAAGTGTAAATTTTATATTTCCATTTATGCTAATCTGGAAAAGAAATATGTAACGATAGAAGTAAAAATGAGTGAAACATAAATGAACATATGATTGCATTTCAATGAAATACGATTAATGTTTAGAAAATTACATTAGATACGAAAAAGAAGAAGCGAATGTTAGTGTAAAATAGTGAAAGTGGAAATAAGAATTGATATGTGAGATTGTATCACTGTTTTAATTTTGTTCAGAAATGTTTAAAATTTAAACTTATTGATTTACATTTCAATAGTTTTCCATTTTGAAACAAATTCAAGATATGGGATAGGAACTGTGTTTTTTTAATAAGACTGATCTTTCTTACTGAGTAATGTAAATTTATTATTTATGTTTATACTAAAGTTAGTTGTGTGTGTGTGTAACAGTCTAAGAATCAAATTGTGAAAGAGTGAAATATAATAAGCATATGATCGTATTATTGCTTATGAAATGATGGAGCGGGCATTTAACTTGCTTTTTGTCTATGCTCTATTTATGCCCTCCCCCATTTATCGGCAGATGCCACACATAAGCAGTGCAGGAAGAGTACAGGGAGTGGCGCAGTGTAAAAGAAGACCGTTTTCCACTTCATGTGAAGTTATCTTCGGTACGATAGTTAGATGAAGAAATAAGAGCAACAATTAACAGATAAAAAGCTCATAAAATCAGCATATTTCACTTACTTCAACTTGCCGACAAAATAATAATAATAAAATGAAAATATGACCAGGAAGAAATATGAAATGAAAATGGAAACAGGAAAAAACAAAGACCAAGCAAACGAAGTTTCAATTCAGGGTATCAAAGATGAAAAACAACGGGATATCTAAAAGAATAAACGATGCAATATAAAACGACTAATTTCCACTATATTTTCAACCAATAGTTGCATTGATATCGTTAATAAAACAATCTGTAACGTTCTAATTGCTGCAAATGACTCCGAATAAACATTTCAGATCAACTTTTGAATCATATTTCATTCAAAATTCAAATACGTAACAAATCAAAGTACACAGATTTCGATGTATAAACTGTCAACATGAAAACTAACTTGTTTCATTGGCATCCATGGTCTTGGGCGCATAAGGTGGTGATTCAGCTGAAGGCATAACCGAGAACAATGAGAAAACACTTTTGAAATTCACGGAGGAAGAAATGAATATTGTGGAAGATTGCAAGAGAATTAAGAGTACAAGAGCTTGGACTAGAATGAATACTCTCATATTATCCAATGACATTTCAAATTCCATCGCTAACAAGTATTTGAATAGTGTTGAATGTGTGTGTATTATTTTGGATAAGAGGATGATTAATTGAATGAATTGATGGATTAGAAGATGGCGCCTATTTATATAGTTTTGGTTGTTGGATGCCTCTTCTTCTCCGTTTGGAAGCAGGTGCCTTTTGACTGTTATCATGCACGAAACTTCAGTGGACCAAGTGTGTTGGTTTATAAAATGAATATTGAAGCATGTGGATCTTTATTATTGTACAAGCCATTGCCTTGCTTTCAAACACATGCCAAATCTGTTCACCCTACCGATTTGTTTCAATATTAAAAAAAACCTCACTTTTGTTTCTTTATATATTACATATCCAACTTTTTTTTAATGAACCCAAAGGTGAGATGCAGTCAAAATTTTGAAAAGAACCAAAAAAAAAAAACAAACTGGACTGCGTTATTTTGTCCCAAGTTTTTGACATATTTTTTGTGTTATTATGTCTACTATACCAAAACAGAGAATAATCAATTATAAACTCGTCGCACAAGTTTATAACTCAGATTTCCACTACACTGGAATTCTGTATAAATTATTATAACAGCATGAATGTTGTAAATAAGTTACAACAACAGCGTTATACTATTTTGAACAAATAGTATAACCAGAATAAAGAATAGAATATAGAATAATGTATATAAATATACAAATAGTCTAGAATTCTAGCCGGATTATGTCTGAGGGTCGTCGTAACGATTTTCTTAAGAATTTTATTTCAAAATTATACCAAGATACAACAGACGAATTCTGCTCGAAATTGTAATGATTATAAGAACAGCAGCTATTAGAAGAGAAGAGATAAGAAAATTCAGTGAGGAAAGTGATCAGTTTTCCTCCTTATTTATAGTTTGTTCGTATCCCTTCGAACGGTCGCGTCTGCACTCATTTGTCCAAACGGTCGCGTCCGTTTTCTTTAATCGCTACTGTTCGTGTGTCTGCTTATGTTCGGCCGCGCCTCTTCAGTCGGGCCGCACCTGTTCGCCTCTAACGGGTCACACCCGCTTCTTTTCGCCTCTAACGGGTCGCACCCGCTTCTGTTCGCATCTAACGGGTCGCGCCTCTTCAGTCCGCTTTATGAACAGTCGCGTCCGTCTTCACCCACCCGCTTCTCTTCAAATTGCAGGCCCAACACAGTTTCAGCCGAAGCCCAAAACCGTTAAACAATGGCCTAGCAAAAAGAATAGTCATTTTAGACCCGTACCTGTACCCGAGCCCGGCCCGGTTCGGTTCGGTCGGTCGGAAGGACGGCGGCGGAACGCGCGCGTGTGTGGTGGAGATGCATGATCTTCCTCCTCACAACGAAGCATACAATTGGGAGCCCCAGGCCCCCAACCTCCATTTGAGAAAGCTATTAATATACTTGGCTTTCTTAGTATATTAGGCGATGTGAGACTTTGTATATTTCATTCATTTTATTTGTTAAGGAATTCCAACAATCCCCCACATGAATGATAATATACATATCCCCCACACAAAGCGAAATATCACAGAGTATATATGGAATAATGCTTTATCGTGGATAAGTAGATATTTCACTTTGAACTTTCCCTAGTTAAAACTTATCGGATCTACTTGGCTAATCGGTGAATTATTTCATCTTGAACCGTCGGCCTTTATTGCATATCCAGAAAATAAGCTTTACGAAGCATTGATTCCCTTCTCATCCAATCTCTTGGTTGTGTTCATTTTGGTCCTGAACAAATTTTGGTTCTGCGAGTGTTTTAGAGAATAAAAGCCTTTTAATATTCTCATAGAGCCGACCCAGCTCACACTAACATAGGTGATCGCAACCATTAAGAGTATCCTACATATACCCCACTTGTTAATTCCAAGATATGGTCATCATTAAAAAACATAGTTTTAACCTTTAAATACTTCTGTAAGCATGCATTTATATTGAGCACCATAGGAATGGAGTTGGACTGTCCACGCAAATGCATTACGTCTTGAGTTACTCAGAACTGGTTTGCCTATTGATCCTAGTCCGTGTGATCTCCAGTCGCTAGGATATGTTTCCGTATAAGATAACTCTTTGTGGTTTAGGCTTTTAAACTCATTCCCCTCGATGCGCAGTCAATTTTCTCTCTTGATAAACCTTTAGTAAATGGATCCGCTAGGTTATCATTTGTTCTCACATAGTCTATGGAAATTGTTCCATTTGAGAGTAACTGCCTAACTGTGTTATGGCGTCGACGCATATGTCGTGACTTTCCATTATACACAAAGTTGTGCGCTCTACTTAGCGCAGTTTGGTTATCACAGTGTATACATATGGCCGGTACAGGTTTAGGCCAAAATGAAATATCTTCTAAAAAGTGACAAAGTCATTCTGCTTCTTCGCCTGCTTTATCTAATGCAATGAACTCTGATTCCATAGTGGATCGAGCTATGCATGTTTGTTTAGTAGATTTCCATGACACTGCTGCCCCTGCTAGGGTAAAGACATAACCACTTGTTGATTTTGATTCCTCTGAATCTGCAATCCAGTTTGCATCACTATATCTTTCTAAGACGGCAGGATATTTTCCATAGTGTAAGGAATACTTAGTGGTATATTTTAAATATCCAAGCACTCTCATTAGTGCTTTCCAGTGTTCCTTCCCTGTATTGCTTGTATACCTGTTCAATCGACTTACTGCATAAGCTATATCTGGTCTTGTGCAATTCATGAGATACATGAGACATCCTATTACACGAGAATATTCCAGTTGCATTACACTCTCATTAATGTTTTTATGCAGTACTTCTGATGGATTAAAAGGTGTATTTACTCCTTTAATTCCAAAATTTTGAAATCTTTTAATCACTTTTTCTACATAAAGTGATTGAGATAACTCAATTCCATTAGGTGTTCTTATTATTTTTATTCTCAAAATAACATCTGCAACACCCAAGTCTTTCATGTCGAAATTGTTGATCAACATTTTTTTATGGTCTCAATTACCTGAGTATTCGGACCGAATATTAGTTATCGTCCACATATAGACAGATCATCGCATATGATTGTCCAAGTTGTTTATAATAAACACATTTGTCACATTCATTTATACGAAAACCATTTCTCATCATGACACTATCAAATTTTGCGTGGCATTGCTTTGGAGCTTGTTTTAGCCCGTATAATGATTTGACTAATCTACAGACTTCGTTTTCATTTCCTTTGGAAATAAATCCCTCAGGTTGCTCCATGTAAATCTCCTCATCGACATTTCCATTTAAGAATGCTGTTTTTACATCCATCTGATGAATCTCTAGATTTTAGATGGATGCAATTGCTATTAGCATTCTTATAGAGGTCATTCGTGTTACCGGCGAATATGTATCAAAAAAGTCCACTTCTTCTTTTTGACGATATCCTTTGGCTACTAATCTGGCTTTATACTTGTCGATAGAGCCATCGTTTTCATTTTCTTCTTGAAAATCTATTTGCAGCCAATTGGTTTTATTCCTGGTGGAATATCAACAATTTTTCAAGTTTTATTACTTAGAATTGAATCAATCTCACTTTGGATTGCTTCTTTCCAACATGAAGATTCAGAAGATGGCATTGCTTCCTTGTACGTTTGAGGTTCGTGCTCTAATACATATGTAAAAAAAGTCCGAACCAATTTTTTTGGAAGTTCTAGACCTTACGCTTCTTCTTGGTTCAACCTCCTCGTTGTCCTGATGAGTTTCATCTTCACATGTCTCATCTCTGTTATCTCTTGTCCTTTTTGGGACAGGATTTCCTTCATTCCTTTTGTGCGGAAACACATCTTCAAAGAATGAGGCATCTCTTGATTCCATGATTGTATTTACATGAATATCCATTATATCAGCCTTGAATACCAAAAATCTGTAGGCACTACTATTTTGGGCTGGCCCAAGATAATAACAATCTACTGTTTTTGGTCCAAGTTTGACTCTCTTGGGAGGCAGAACTGGAACTTTTGCCAAGCACCCCCACACTTTGAGGAATTTAAAGCTTGGTTCGTGTCCTTTCCATATCTCATATGGAATTATTCCTGTTTTATTGTGAGGAACTTTGTTTAATATGTAATTAGACATATTTATGGCTTCCCCCACAAGTTCGTCGGTAAACCAGAAGTTAAAAACATTGCATTAATCATGTCTTTTAACGTTCTGTTCTTACTTTCGGCTACATCATTATGTTGTGGTGAATATGGTGCTGTTGTTTGATAAATTATTCTATTTTCTACACAGAACTTTTCAAACGGTGATTCATATTCTCCACCTCGATCAGAGCTCAATATTTTGATCTTTCTATTTAACTGATTTTCTACCTCAACCTTGTATTTTATAAACGCTGTTATTGCTTCATCTTTACTATTTAAAAGATATACATAGCAATATCACGTATAATCGTCAATAAAAGTAATGAAATACTTTTTCCCACCTCTTGTAGGTAGTGATTTAAAATCACATAAATCTATATGTACCAAACCTAATGGTTCGGTGCTTCTGTCAACAGATTTAAATGGATGTTTGACCATTTTTCCTTCTACACATGTCTCACATTTGTAGTTCTTATCTACTTGGAATTTTGAAATTAATCCCAAGTTTGATAATGTTTTCATTTTATGGAAATTTATGTGTCCCAATCCATCATGCCAAAGTAAAATTTCACGCTCAAGCAAATAAGAAACTTCAATTTTATTAATAGCACAATCTGAATACATATTTTTGTTGCCATCTCTGTGTCAGCAAAAACAGTAAAATTCTTAAGATGTTATTATGTCTAGTATATCAAAACAGAGAATAATCAATTATAAACTCGTTGCACAAGTTTATAACACAGATTTCCACTACACTGGAATTCTGTATAAATTATTATAACAGCATGAATGTTGTAAATAAGTTACAACAACAGCGTTATACTATTTTGAACAAATAGTATAACGAGAATAAAGAATAGAATATAGAATAATGTATATAAATATACAAATAGTCTATAATTCTAACCGGATTATGTCTGAAGCTCGTCGTAACGAATTCCTTAAGAATTTTATTTCAAAATTCTAGCAAGATACAACAGACGAATTCTGCTTGAAATTGTAATGAGTATATCACTCTGTGATTTTGATTATAAGAACAGCAGCTATTAGAAGAGAAGAGATAAGAAAATTCAGTGGGGAAAGTGATCAGTTTTCCTTCTTATTTATAGCCTGTTCGTATCCCTTCGAACGGTCGCATCTGCACCCATTTGTCCAAACGGTCGCGCCCGTTTCCTTTAATCGCTACTGTTCGTGTGTCTGCTTATGTTCGGCCGCGTCTCTTCAATACATGCTTGAGAATTTAACATACACCACTTTTGACAGTTTTTCGCTAAAGTAATGTTACGTATATATCCTTATATTTATTCTCTAGTTTGTGAAGATTAATTCTAAAATATAATTAGCGAGTGTATAATAGAAAAAAAGTTATAACTCCTCAAAACACCCCAATTTGATGGGTTGAGAATTGACATCAAAATTACGCTACACCGGTTTTCATTGATTTTATAACCAACAACAACCGGTGTGAAAAAAAAACTTATAAGCAAACGTTATGATAACACGTAAATTATACACTATAAGGAACACGGTCATTTTCGACGGCTCCAAAGCGTCGAAAGCCGTCAGAAATGCCGTCGTATATAGAATACGGTCGTCGTCCTTTTTCGACAGAAACGACGACAATTTTGCAACGGCCTCCGATGGTTTTTTCGATCACAGTTCCGACAGTAAAGACGACCACGTGGCTTAAAAACACGTCAGAAAACCATTGGAAGCTATCAGAAACCATCGGTATATACAACCGGTTAGTCGGAAGCCGTCGGAATATTTCGACCTATAAGCCGTTGAAAACCGGCAATAGCCGTCAAAATCTAGATAAATTTTTTTCCAGCAGCCCAACAGCGCATCAATATCAATATATATCACAACACATCAAAATCATATATATATATATATATATATATAATATCAGATATATAAGCTAAAATAACTATCAATAATAATATAAAACACAAACATTATTATCTCAAACTCAAACATTCCAATCAATACAAACCAAACCATTCATTCCCACCCCAACAATGTTTAAATCCAACATCAATGTACAATATATACATCCAACATCAAACCCTACAAATCAATATCAATCGCCAAATGTCCACAAATCAACCTCACCATCTCTCATTGTATATATACACAAATTTCAAAAACAAAAACTGCAAAATGTACCTCATGACTCGCCATCGGCCCCGGAACCACCAGACGGAGGGAATGCTCCATGACGTTCCATATACTCGGCCAAAAGTTGGTTCAGTCGGTTAATTTGTGCTGTTCGGAGACGGTCATGCTCCTACAGCTGTGCAATCTGCTGTCGAAGCTCATTAATCTCAGCGTTGTCCTGAGCCTTTTGATAGGCCTTTTGTAAGGCTCGAGCCTACAAAACAAGTTGAAATATGATTAAGTTATTGCGTTACTTTAATAAAAATTAAGCAATTTTTACAACTTAGTTAATTTTGATAAACTATTGATTGATTGCCATAGCCGTAGCCGTAGCGCCTATTTCTCTGTATCGGGTTCATAACGAAGTCAAAGATAGCGTCCTCCTCGTCAATGGTCAACTGCTCCTGTCCCAAATGCTCAAGCATCTGCGCAAGTGCTTGCATAAATTTTTCCTACAACACAAAATTAAATACAAGTAAATATTACATGATATTATTATAATAATTTATTACTAATTAATTAAAATGATCATTATTAATAACTTATAACTTAAAATGTATTTACATGTCCAGCATATGCTTTATCATCCTCATACTTGGTTTACGTTACCAATCCCTTGTCGTCGGTCTGTCTGACGGCATGAGCATGCGTAAAAATGTTCATATATGAGACATGAGCTCCACATGCTCTTTCCTTCAATAATTGGTGTATATTATTGTTGTTCACACAAATTTATACAAAAAATGTAATAATTGTTCGTAATTGCAATTAATCAATTTACCAGGACCTTGCTATGATGCTTAAATAATTTCGAACCACCATGGTGTGTAACTGGATTGTAACGACCCGATTTTTTTCGACTTCCGAAAGTCGACATTAATACGTCCACTGTATCAACTGCCGAACCATCGAACGCCGAAAAACCGAACCATTAGGGTTTAAGAAGAAGAAGATAGAAGAAGAAATAGAAACAATAACAGAATCTCACATTTCGCAGCGAAACAACATATACTATATCAATGAATAATCTTTAAGACAAAGAAACATATCTGTTATTACATTACATCACATTACATTATCAGAGGGTTACAACAACAAAAAGCGGAAGAAAAATACTATATACTAGTTGATACGCCATCCAGCTTGCCTCTGATCTCCACAGCAACTCCTGAATTCTAGAATGACCTGATAACCTGACTCTAGACTGCCCGTGTGGAAATTGGTTGGCACCCAAAGTTTAGAAAGGGAACAATAAACTCCAGGTCAGTCATGAACTGGTGCGAGATCTCAAAAACGGTTATTTTTAACCATAAAAAACAAAGGAATTTAAAAGAAATCCGCAATGTTTTTTTTTTGAAAAATGAAACTTCCATAAGGCCTTCCGCCACACACACAATGCAAACGCATACTTGGAGGAGATTTCTCCTTATGATAGTCAAATATGCTTACTACGCAAATTTCTTTGATATTATTGCTATAAGTGCAAAGTGCAGAAAATATTTCGAAAATATAATATAAATCTTAGCCAGCATAGGTACCATTATATTATGCCTGCTATAGCTAGCATGTTAGATGGCAGGTTCTACAACTAAAACCGTACAGGGTGTGTATTGTTTCTTTGGATTTTTCAACAAATGGTCAGGCAAAGAAACTTCCTGGGCCACATGGGTACGCCTTTGGAGGGATGCCCCGAGAACCTAACCGGATCTCTGCCAACACAAGGCCGGGTTACCTCTGCAAAAATAGGTAACTACTGACACGAGTATGTCATCCCCCCGATTGTAAACAACCTTTATCCGAGGATCCTCAATACCAACAACCACAAAGTTATAAATGTGCAGCAACCACATAGGTCAAGTATCTGAGCTCCATACCATGATACCACCTCTATCTAGAAGGAAATGAACATACCCTAAGGGGTGCTACCCCCTAAAACCTTGCTGCATTCTTCCTGTTTCGAACATTTTCGGGGTGTGAGGTCCGACGAAGTCCCGTCCACAAAGCTACGCTTTTCACAAAAGTCATGCTTCGATCAACAAATGATCAGCAGCACTTCGTATGCCACATTACCAAATTGGGAATGTATCACTAGTAACCAATCAACTATATGACCTCTAAGCTCGTACGTCTCAGAGAAGGGTGTTAAGCTAAAAGAATAAATTTTCTGCCACCAAAAGAAATGTATTTAATAGAAACCAGCTTTACATCTCAAATTGTAACGTCAGACACACATCCATACAAGTCCGTTCCGGGATGGAACGGAACCAAAGGCACTTCCAAATAAGCCCTTGCAATCCGGATATTCACTAATCATGTCCGGAATCCCCATCACAAAGGGTGATAGAATCTCTATACCAGAGCAACTCGATGTAGAAACATTCGACAGGTAATCCCTTCGCTTTCAAAAATACCCGGTCTTCAACACCATCTTTAAATGCAATCCCATTTCGTCATATCGTTATTCGGAATGAGTTTTATGACACAAGGTCCTCTCCCGGCTAATCCGAATAACGAGCGCTTATTTTTAAAAATAAGTGTTACATTCAGATTTCAACACAAATCACAACAAATTCCACTTTGATCTTTTTAAATAAAAGATCCATCACAATCACAAAGGTTCGATGTGGGTTTCGAATATCCATTTGGAATTCGACTTCGGTCGCATCGAAATTCGAATGCCATTTAAAAATGCCAATATCGATAGTCGGTTATTTAACTATCAATCATTATTCACAACAATTACTGGATTTCAAATAATTTTCCAAATTATTTAATTTCAACATATCTTCGCAAGATATAATTTCACACTTCATCCATCTGAAGAAAAAAATTCAAATCAATTTTCCCCTACGTGGAAAACATTTCCAAATATGTATTCATTTCCACTGAAAATCTGCCGATTTCAAATATTTTAAAATAATATAAAATACTTACTCAAAATATACTTGGAAACATTTAAAATAAACTATTTTAGAATATTTGCTTAAATATTAGTTATGAAAAATATTATGCTAATATCTCATATAAAAATTCAGGTCCAAAACTAATTTTAAAATAAAATTAGTAGATAGAGTATAAATATTTAAATAACTATTTTCTAGATCAAATATCAATTTAAATCTTCAAAATAATCCCTTATATAATTAATTAAATAAATTTTTTCTTTAAACAATTTCCAAAACTAATTTCTCCAACAATATTATTTTAAAACCAAATCTAGAACTTTTAAATTTTATTCAAAAGCTATTTTAAAAATATACTCGGCTTTCCAGGGAAGAATTCTTTTTCCATTATAAAATGGTCCATTCAAATAAATTAATAAATCTTCTTGATTTATTTTAATTTACATTTCAAATCTGTAAATTCCTTTCCACACTTTAAAAATAAACCAATATTTATTTTTAAACAATTTCCCTTTTCTTTACAAATTCCCGTTGTTAATTTACATTTCCAAATATCAACTGATATACGAATTTTAAATCGACTCCCAAATATCATCTTAAAACCAAATCAAATCCCAAATTGATTTCCAATTTATTTCAAACACAAAATCAAATTCCAATTTTATTTCCCATATTAATTTTCCAACATCAAATCAATTTCAAATTGATTTCCCAAATTATTTCCAAAACACCAAACCAAATTTCCAAATCGATTCCTAAGATTTATTTTAACTCCAAATTAATTCCCAAATCGATTTCTAAAATTAATTTCAACTCCAAATTAAATTCCAAATTTAATTTCTAAATTTATTTCCTTTTTGAAATAAATTCTTTTATCTCTTTCAAATACTTAAAATCCGTGTCTTAAATAAATTCTTCAACTATTAAACAATATTACACGAAATTACTTTATTAAAATATTTTTCCCATATTTTTTTGAATTTATTCGATCGGATTATAAAAATCAACTTTAATACTTTAATTGTAACGGTCTAGGCTTTTCTACTTTAATTTCCGAAAAATCCAATTTTATATTTCTGGTATCCTACGATACCAAAAATATATTCGGCTAAATTACAGCCTTCAACGGTTTCAATCACAAATAATCACACACAGATTATAAATAATCATTACATAACATACGAAACAAATTAAATATTTGAGGAATCCAGTTGGATCCCTCCAACCTGTTTCCTTGCATCCACAGATATTAGCACAACAAATTAAATACCAATTTCACTTCGAGGTGGATTATCGCGGTATATGGGACTTATAAAATATTATCCGCTATTATGCGGCGCAATAGGGTCTCATCCGCTATATAATGCGGGACATCAACTCCAAATCATATATAATACCAATTCCACTTCGAGGTGGAATATCGCGGTATATGGGTTTAATATAATAACCTCCGCTATTATACGGCGCATATGGTCTATTTCAAAACAAATAATAACAACCATCATCCAAACACACAATCAACAATTCTAAATTTAACTATTTAAAATTAAACAAAACCCTTTGTTTGAGTGAGAAGATCTCACATTTGCTTTTATTTTGCAATCCATTTTCCATTTCAGTTTGTTTCTCACGATCTTTAAACCTTGTAACAAACATCATAAGGTTTTTATTAATATTCGAATTTATCGAAACTAAATTTCCATTTGTTAAAATTATAATTTTAATTCTAACAAATTTTCCTTTACATACCTTTAGTAACTAAAATAAATTTAATAAGCAGTTAAATGGGTTAACCATCTTAATATTTATTTTAATTGAAACGGTGAGTAGAAATATATATAAGTATATTTATTATTTCCTTTTCTTTAACCTACATAAAAAAACATTCTGGATAATATTATTTATCTATCTCCTTAACACTTAGTTGATTACAGGAATTAACCTTACAGTAAGATTTTAACAGTATGCCTAAATATGTATATATTTTTGTTTCTCTAAGTCTGTAAATATATGTTCATAAAATTCAATTGAAATAAAATACTCTATACCTTATTGTCGATCAAAACTCGAATGAACCCTAGCCACTGCTTGCAACCGAAGTCCTAACGAATCCATCACTTGCCATTTCACGAATATCGACCATAATTCCTAGATCTCGCCTCCAGATAGAGCAAGATGACATCCTGAGGCGGCGGCAATGACACCACAAGCTGCGACTGCAGGCGAAACGCGGCATGGTCCTCATTGTCGTAGCCGCACCAGTCGAAGTCAAGTTGAAATCCCAAATCGCGACCTTCTTCCACGATCGGCACGCGCGCGTGGCCAAACCCTAAACCACTTCGACCCTCCTCCTCGCGTGCGAGCTGGCCCTAGTTTCGGCATCGAGTCGACTGCCACCAACTCCCAACCTTGCCGTGCGATTTGATTCGCATTGAACAAAGAAGATGCGGTCATTAGCCTTTAATTTCTTTCGAACTGTATTTATTTTGAAGGAAAGAAGGGGCGGCTATTGATTTGATTTTTTTTTTTGAATCGTTTTGAACGATAGGAGAAAAGGAAGCTCGGTTGAATTAGAAAGAGGAGACAGGGATTTGCGATTTTTTTTACTGCAGCCACTTTTTTCTTTCTTCCATGATTTTGATTTCTTTTTGTTTGAACGGGATATCATAAACGTAGAAGCTCAGGTTTAATAATGCAAGCATTAGCTTCTGAGGGAAGACAGCGTACGTGATTAAGCAGAGAGTAGGTCGGCTTGCTTAGGAGTAGGATAGCTGAGTTGAAAGGAATCTCAGCTATTGACTTTAGATATATAAATATATTTTAATTTAAATTCAAATTGTCTCGATTTATGTTGCCTAAAATCGCGAACTCCTATCAAGGCGTGCCGCTAGGCGTTTATAAGGTTTTATCTGTATTCCGAACACAATGGAACGTGTTTCGGAGGCAAATTCGATCATATACGCAAGTTACGGAAGTAAATGATAATTTTAAATTAAATCGATCAAAACAGTTTCTATGCGTTTTGAGCTGCCAGAGTCAAACGACAATTCCGATTGCTACGAAAATTGAAAACCGATAAGAACTAACTATTACGGATCCAATGGAACTGGTTTCGCAAATTCCAAGACTGTGCCTCGGAAGGCTATTTTTTAAACATCGATTTAAACGATAAAATTGTTATCCCACTTTTTGGTCAAAGCTGGAATATCAACAAATTGGCAAGGAACGATGGATATCAGGGTTAGAGATAAGTTGTAATCAAGGCTGCAATTGATGGCGTCAAAATTTGGTTGAGCTCTGATTGGGACGGAATCAATTGGAGACGACGACGAGGACTAGGAGAGGCTACGTTTCAAATTTCAGGTTAATCGGAGTTCGTATGGAGGAGATATGATCGATACAAGGTAGAAAGGATATACTGTTCGAATCCATCAAGGGGTCGAGGTGATGCTCATTTCGAATCCACCAGATTCGTATCCATCGGTTTGCAGGATTGGTTCGAATCGATACACTTCGTATCGATCAGAAAGTGAGGACTTCGTATCGATACCGTTCGTATCGATCGGTATGGATTCGGCTCGATAGTGTTCGTATCGATCCCAAGGATGAGCAGGGTAAAGGACTTCGAATCGATACTGTTCGTATCAATCAGCATGGACACGGCTCAATGGTTTCGTATCGGTCAGATAGGAAGAGGCGGCATGTCTCGAATTGATACTTTCGTATCGATGGCAGAAGAATTCGGCACTTTCATGTCCATCAGGTATAACTTTGTTCGTGTCCATCAGGTGAGGCTTTGTTCGTATCCATCAGATACGGTCTTGTTCGTATCCATCAGGTACGGTCTTGTTCGTATCCATCCCAAGGATAAGCTTCGTATCCATCCTCCGCTTCATCACAACCGCTTCGTATCGATAACCCTATGGTCGTTTCGTATCGATCAACATGAATGATCGATGCGAAGTGTGCTCTTAGAATCGGTACGAAGAGAAGCACGACTCGATGGGTACAACTACAAGCATGCCGTTGTGAAGTTATGGATATGGACGAAGCATAAAACATGGATACGAGTCCACGTCTCCAGGAAGGAAGCGTTCAACACGGCAAGAAAGGTGGATCAACCCAGGGATTTCGCGACACGTCATCAAAGCGCACGTGCCTCCATCGAGTCGGAGGTGATGGATTCGAAATGATGGATTCGAAGAGAACAGCCAACAGAAAACCCAAATTCGTATCGATCATATCTCCCAAACCACTGATCCAAATGCAACGAAATTTTCACAGCAGCTTGCATACAATGTAAGGAATGTTTCTGCCAAGTTTCAGCTTGATTGTATCATTTTTTGATGGATACGAAATCACTTCGTATCGATCACAGATCGAGTCGAAACTTGGTGGGGTCGGTCGCGTGGGCCGACTCACGTGCCAAAAGAAGTCTTCCGAAGTTTGAGCGCGATCTCAGCCTCCTACGCCTATAAATAGAGCCCCAGAGCCTACAGAAAAAAGGATCTTTTGGCCATTGGACGTCCAGACTCTGCCGGATTCATTTCTACACTTCAATACAACTATTGTACTCAAAATTCTTCATTAATACTGCTGTAATCATCTGCAACCAGCAATGATCATTAATAAAAGGATAAAACTTTGAAGTGGACGTAGGCCGGAGATAGCCGAACCACTATAAATCTTGTGTATCTGTTCATTACTTTTGGATTATTACTTGTAATTTGCTGTGATCTGTGACTTGTGTTTGGGATATCGGTGACTTATATTCATACTTTGGTGCTTTCACGGTTTTTGTGGTTTGTGATCATTTTTGGCGCAAACACTTTGGTGCTTTCATTGAGAGTTGAACTCAGGACCCGCTACATCGGATTTGAAGTTCAGATTTGAAAAGTTTGAGGAGTTTTGACTTGAAAATAATGACCAGACAAAATAGTAGAAGACAAAGGGCCGAGAGAAGCCAACAAGGGGGAAGCCAAGAAGCATCCTCCGGAGCTGGAGAAGGGCAAGCTTCCATCTACATCACCAGAGACGAAATGGAAGCTATAACAAATTCACTGCAAGAGAGATTGTTGAAGAGCCAACAAGAAATGATGCAGACTTTCTTCGAGTAGATGAGGGCTGTAGGAACACAGAATTTAGGAACAGCTACAGCGGGTGTGGATGCAGGACAAGGAGCTAGGATTATGGAACCCAATGGAGGACAGGATACAGAGCCAGAAGGCAATCAACAAAGGGCTTGGGGGAAGGCCCACACGATCCAACACGGGAGGACCTTTGGAAGGAGTTCAACATGCCAGAGCTAATGTTGCTGCTAGTGAGCCACATGAAGAATATATGTCGGAGTTCCCTCGGGGGCATGGGGGGCAAACCCTGACAGACAATACTGGATTAGTGGAGATCATCAGGAAAACAATGCGTGGAGGCTTGACCAATAGAGACTTGGAAGGAGTGAACAGGAGTTCGTTCTCTCAGGAAATAAGGATGGCTCAGAATCCACCTAAGTTTAAGTTACCTAGTGTGGAGGTATATGATGGCAAGGCGGACCCAACTGATCACTTGATGAGGTACACCAGACACATGGAGGTGCTGGGGGCATCAGAGGAAGTGATGGCCCGATGCTTCCCTTTGTACTTGACGGATTTAGCTGCAATGTGGTTTAGGCAGCTGGGAGAAGGATCTATCAGGACTTGGGGGGAATGGGTGGATAGGTTCTTGGGGCAGTTTCGGGTTCATATCAAGAGACCGAAGAACGTGATGACATTGACATCGGTAAAGCAAAGGATGGATGAATTGCTTAAAGCTTTTCTAACTCGATTCAATGCGGCGATTGCTTCGGTGGATCGGTCTGATCCATCGATGGTTTTAATGGCGGCAGTATCAGGAGTCAGGGAGGATTCAGATTTCAAGGTATCTTTGATACGAGACCCACCACTGGATCTCGGGGAATTCTTTCACGAAGCTGAGAGGTTCCTTCGACAAGAGGATGCGTGTGCAGATTTAAAGTTGAAGGAGACGAATGCGACTGAGGGTGGAGGACCATCCAGCAAAGGTTCGGATAAAGACAAAGGAAAAAGGAAGTTGGACGATGATTCTGGAAAAAATAGGAAGCGATGGAAGGATCCAAAGTTTTCTACATACACAGGATTGAACGAGACGCTGGAGCGGATATACCTGGATACTCGAAATCGCCTTCCCTACCGAAGGCCGGCTAGGAGAGAACCATCAGAACGGGAGAGGACATCAGGAAGGCACTGTCTCTTCCATGATTTGGATGGATATGATACCAACAGCTGCAGGCACTTAAAAGATATAATCGAGGAGCATGTAAGGAATGGACAGTTGCGACAATATTCGGAACTCGAAATGCAGCGGTGGAACAGGAGCAACCACCATCTACCTTACACCGCGATGATGTGGGGCCCAAGAATGACGGTCGATTGATTATCCATTGACCAGGATAATATGAAATAAGTAACAAGCTACTGGCAAACGGCCAAGTCATTTACACATGTATGGGGACAGAGATAGCCCCTAGGCATGCTCTGAATGATGATAAACCGCGGTGCTATGCTTTGTGAAATTTGTCTTTTGCTTTTGGATTGGACACTGATTCTTTTTCTGGTTTGGTTTTGGAATTTGGATTGAACTCCTGGTTTTGTTTGCTTTCTGATTTGGATTTTCCTTTGGATGATTGTTTTCAGTTTTGGATGCTGGTTTGGATCTCTGATTTTCTAGTTTTGATTTGGATTTTGGATTGGATTTTGGATTGGGTTTTGATTGGATTTTTATCTGGTTTTTGATAAACGGTCGTCGGGTATGGATTATGCCTGGCAAGCGGTGAGTCGCTTTGCTCGAACGTGGTAAATTGACTCATTCAGGTCGTCGAGTATGGACTATACTTGACAAGGGTCCGGAGAGACCAGGATTCGGCCTAGGACTTAGGCACTGTATTATCAACTGTTATTATTTCAGGTCGCTGAGTATGGACTATGCTCAGCAAGGGTCCAGAGTGATCAGGATTCGGCCTAGGACTTAGGCCCCATATTATCGATTATTGTTTCAGGTCGTTGAGTATGGACTATGCTCAACAAGGGTCCGAAGTGACCATGATTCGGCTTAGGACTTAAGCCATGGCATTGTACAACGTCCAGGGACACTGGACCAAAGTCGTCAAGTATGGATTGCGCTTGGCAAGAACCTGGAGAGGTTAGCTCAACGTCGAGGGACACTGGACCACGGTCGTCAGGTGTGGATTGCGCTTGGAAAAAGCCCGGAGAGGTTATGGATTTGGACATCGACCCGGAGAGGTCTTGGATTCGGTTATTGGCTATCGGATAAGGATGGATTAGGATTCGGTTGTCGAGTTCAGATGGACATGGAATTGGCTATGGATTTCGGATATCGGATATCGGATTCAGAACTATTCAAAACACGCCTTCTTATCATAAGGCATGTTTTGGGGGGCAAAATGTTATCCCACTTTTTGGTCAAAGCTGGAATATCAACAAATTGGCAAGGAACGATGGATATCAGGGTTAGAGATCGGTTGTAATCAAGGCTGCAATCGATGGCGTCAAAATTTGTTTGAGCTCCGATCAGGACGGAATCGATTGGTGACGATGATGAGGACTAGGAGAGGCTACGTTTCAAATTTCAGGTTAATCGGAGTTCGTATGGAGGAGATATGATCGATACAAGGTAGAAAGGATGTACTGTTCGAATCCATCATGGGGTCGAGGTGATGCTCATTTCGAATCCACCAGATTCGTATCCATCGGTTTGCAGGATTGGTTCGAATCGACACACTTCGTATCAATCAAAAAGTGAGGACTTCGTATCGATACTGTTCGTTCGGTAGGGATTCAGCTCGATAGTGTTCGTATCGATCCCAAGGATGAGCAGGGTAAAGGACTTCGAATCGATACTGTTCGTATCGATCAGCATGGACACGGCTCAATGGTTTCGTATCGGTCAGATAGGAAGAGGCGGCATGTCTCGAATCGATACTTTCGTATCGATGGTAGAAGAACTCGGCACTTTCGTGTCCATCAGGTATAACTTTGTTCGTGTCCATCAGGTGAGGCTTTGTTCGTATCCATGAGGTACGGTCTTGTTCCTATCCATCAGGTACGGTTTTGTGTTCGTATCCATCCCAAGGATAAGCTTCGTATCCATCCTCCGCTTCATCACAACCGCTTCGTATCGATAACCCAATGGTCGTTTTGTATCGATCAACATGAATGATCGATGCGAAGTGTGCTCCTAGAATCGGTACGAAGAGAAGCACGACTCGATGGGTACAAGCATGCCGTTGTGAAGTTATGGATATGGACGAAGCATAAAACATGGATACGAGTCCACGTCTCCAGGAAGGAAGCGTTCAACATGGCAAGCAAGGTGGATCAACCCAGGGATTTCGCGACACGTCATCAAAGCGCACGTGCCTCCATCGAGTCGGAGGTGATGGATTCGAAATGATGGATTCGAAGAGAACAGCCAACAGAAAACCCAAATTCGTATCGATCATATCTCCCAAACCACTGATCCAAATGCAACAAAATTTTCACAGCAGCTTGCATACAAGGTAAAGAATGTTCCTGCCAAGTTTCAGCTCGATTGGATCATTTTTTGATGGATACGAAATCACTTCGTATCGATCACAGATCGAGTCGAAACTTGGTGGGGTCGGTCGCTTGGGCCCACTCACATGCTAGAAGAAGTCTCCCGAAGTTTGAGCGCGATCTCAGCCTCCTACGCGTATAAATAGAGCCCCAGAGCCTATAGAAAAAAAGATCTACGTCCAGACTCTTCCGGATTCATTTCTACACTTCAATACAACTATTGTACTCGAAATTCTTCATTATTACTGCTGTAATCATCTGTAACCAGTAAGGATCGTTAATAAAAGGATAAAACTTTGAAGTGGACGTAGGCCGGAGATAGCCGAACAACTATAAATCTTGTGTCTCTGTTCATTACTTTTGGATTATTACTTGTAATTTGCTGTGATCTGTGACTTGTGTTTGGGATATCGCTGACTTATATTCATACTTTTGTGCTTTCACGGTTTTTGGGGTTTGTGATCATTTTTGACGCAAACAAAAATTTCAAAACTGGACAATTCACTTTCAAATCAAATTCTGAAGCTTCTATTATCTTCAGTACTGTCAATATAAATTTTCTGAGCCTTGAAAGTATTTTTAATCAGCTTCAAAACTGAAGATTCAAATTTTTATCCATCATTAATAACTTAAATTCAATAATTTAATCGCCAAATTCATATTTATATTTGAAATTCAAGTTAAACTAACTTCCAAATATTAAAAATCAATTAAATATTTAATTTTCAAATGTTCAAAATTCTGGGTCGTCACATGGATTTTTCTACCTATTCGTCGAGTTCCTGTCTGACTCCGCCTGCAAACTAAAAATTAAGATTATACTTTATAAGTATAAATTATGCATTCTCTACTGAAAAAATTAAGGTGACAACTAATAGACTTACCCTCACTACAACAAATATATGATTTTGCAACGTTTATCTTACAACATTTGTATTCAAAACGTTTGTATTCAAAACGTTGTAAAAACCACATTTTACAACGTTTTCTAAAGAAACGTTGTATAAAATCTTCTTTTTACAACAGTTTACCGAAAAAGCTGTAAAAAAATGGCTTCTTACAACGTTTCATGTAAAAAGTTGCAATAAACAACTATTTTACAATGTTTTTTGAAACGGCTACAAAAATACCCTTTTTACAACAGTTTTAAAATGTTGTAAAAACGTTGTTTTTTACAAATATATATTAGTTAACTACAACATTTTGGAAAAGTAGTTATACTCCTAGAGTTATGCTAAATTTTCTGAATTTATTTAGCATTGCTTGAAATATTATAATTATTAATAATTTATAATTAATAACAAATATTTAATACTTAATTAAATAATTTATAAATGGTAGTTTATAATTAATAATTCACAAATGAACACTTTGATAGATAACTGTTTATAATTTATAACCAATGATTGTTAATAAATAATTTATAGTTACTAATTCGTACCAATAATGAATAATTATTTTTTATATTTAATAATCTTTTGTAATTAATCGTTAATAATTAGTAAACTGGAGTTAATATTTATTAGTTACATTTAAAAATTAATAAATATGATTAATCATTAATATTAAGTCATTACTATCAAATAATTAATAATTAACATTCATTATAATTGAGAAGTAATAAGTAATAAGTACTAATTAATGATTAATGATATGCAAGTAGTAATTAGTAATTAATAACTAAAATTCAACTATAATTAATAAGTAATCAATGACAATTGATAAAAAATAATTAATAAACAAGAAAATATATTTTATAATTGACAATTACTATTAAATAATTTATGGCAAATAATTAATAATTAAGAGTAATATTAAAAATAATTAGCAAGCAACATTCATTATTTTGTACTTGATATTTAATACTTATAATTAATATTTATATTTCATATTTCAAAAAAATTAAAATTTTCAAAAATTGATTTAAATTTTTTAGAAGTGGTTCTACTCGTATGTTTACGTTAAGTTTTCTGAACATATTTAGTATTGTTTTGAATATTATAACGATTAATAATTTATAATCAATTACAAACTTTGTGTATGCTTTTAAAAAATTAAATTTGCTAAACATATTTAGCATAATATAACAAAGTTTCATTTTGGGTTGACGGACAAACTTTTAAAGAATTAGTCTGAAGGACAATGCTAATCATAGTTAACACTTACTATAGTCTAAAATTAAATATAATGTTACTTATAATTAGCATTTTGTATATTGTAAAAATTGATATTGTGCTAGTTATAATTAGCATTGTCTCCATAGTTGTTTTTGAAAGTTTTTTCTTCGGCTTAAAATTTAAACTCCGGCGGCAAATTGTACCACCCATTCCGTTTCTAAATTTCACTTTCCGCACTAATTTTCGCTAACCCTTGATCCCAAATCACGTGCTCTTTGATTTCAATTCCCACGCAAGATTTTCACCTAAAAATAAATCGGCATCGCCAGTATAACCCCTGCAACATCTCCTCCTCCTTACGCCAAATGGAATATACCTAAAATCGTTCCCATTAGCCTCGACCTTCGCCTCCTCTTCTACAAAACTCTCGGGTCCGAACTATTTCAAATCCTTCCAATGGGCCGGGTTGTTCGCCAGCCACCATCCATTCATTAGGATCATGCTTTTCGCTAGAATATTATACCCTCCTAGTTTCGCATCGTGTAGGTCCATGTAGGGGACTATAAGAGGGATTACCAGTCGGTTCTTCATTATTAAATTCAATTAAGTTCTCAACATTTTAGAAATTTCTTATATTCAATTATTGCAGCTAGTATTAAATAAATTGCATAAACTAAAATATCACTGTCATATTCAATGTAGGCAGAGGAAAGGAGTTATGATGTGGGAGATCATTTGCGCCTTTAGGAGATTGTTACTTCAGGTTATCTTTAACTGTATTTTATAAACCTTTCTTACTATAGTTAGCTATTCTTTTTTGAATGTATTCGTCTATTTTATACTCAACAATACAAGGTCACTAATGATTTTTTGATTTTCTATTCAAATACATATACGGGTTACTATCGATGGGCTGACCGATTTCATGTTTTTAAAAGAATAGCTTATACTTCTATGCAAACTAAATAGCTAATTAACCAGTTACATTGTATTATGCTCAATCAATGATCCAGTTCCGTTGTATTATGCATTAGGCATGTTCCAATGGTTCATGTTATTTTTTTGTTTGTGTTCATGTGTTTTGTTTGATTACATTATTCGCCATATATCAACTCAAAAAAAAAAGTAAAAGTAATACACACCATACATGCATCGTTCAGCTTTAGTTGCCATTGTTTTTGAGGCAGAATTTGCTAGCATTTTTCATTTTTTCATTTTTTTGGTTAGTTTCTCAAGCATACCATACGTGAACTTTCTGAACTAGCGAATCGCCTTACCTGATTTCTCCTAGAATCAAGATATTTCCTGTCGTTTTGTAATCCATGGTTTCTATTTTATATCCATGTCATATAATTTGTATCAAAAAGTAACGCCTAACGATATCACACATATTTTGGTCAGTGTCTTGTTGCGTTAAAGAATAAAGATACTTTACTTATCTGTTCTCGATTGACAATACATATCCAGACTGATTGAAAATTTGATTACAGCCCAAACTGCTTACAGAAAACACTCTTATTGACTAAACCACTTGCATTCTGTATTTCAATATCACATTAAACCGTATCCCTCAGTAGCTGTATAATCAAAAACATGTGATTTTTCTTAATAGCTTCCATAATTGTGAACTTACTGCTTGTTGTAAACAACGATTAACTTAAGGATGCAATTTGATCTTTATTTAGGAATAGAAGCTTCTACGGTTAGTTTACTAGTTGGTAGTAAGACGGAATTAAATCATTTTTTCATTTCCTAAACATTTTATAGCACTTGATAAGTAAGTTATCTATCGTACTGTCCACTTCACTGCTTTAGTTTAGCAGATCGTCGTTTATCGGTAACATTAGATAAAAAAAGGTTGTGCTACTACTATTACGCTACTTTTGTCTGATTAAGATTAGACAAGTGAGATCACAGACCAGGACACAAAACTATATTGAGATAGTAGGCGACGACTTAAATGTATAGCTCCATTTTGATAGAAAAAAGTTGGGTTAATGTAACTGTATTGATTTACTTTTAATTTCAATGTAAAGTTTAGTTAATTTTAATTTTCGTTTTGATTTAAAGTTTAGTGGATTATTACTAATTTTTAATTTAAAGTTTAGTACCTTAGTTAATGTTAATTTTATTTTATTTCAAGGTTATATGATTCGAATTTTAGTTTAAAGTTTAATCAATTTTAATTTTAGTTTTAGTTATTTGATGACGGTAGTATTTGATTTGATCCTAGGATTTCATATTTGTTTTTAACCTTATGTTGATTGATATGCCATTAGTGAATTTGTTCCTCATTTAGCATAGAAGGGAAACGTTTATGATTTTGTATTATGCTTTTTTGGGTATGCTTTCTTTTCATGTACTAAACTTTGTTACTGTAAGACCCTTTATTCCTAACTACTTAGTTACTGGGTTCTCAATATAAATGTGTAGGCCGTTTGTATTATGTGCTTATAACTTCTGTATTAACTGATGCAATTATGGACGCTGTTGATCGACCATGACCAGGTTTCATTTATGGTTGGCCAAACTGATATTTTAAGTGACATCTTTCCACCAAAACCCCACTTGGTAATTATTTCTTTAACCTTTTCATTTTAGTTTAATTTCTTAGTTACCATTTGAGTTAATTTCAATTGCGACTTCTTCGAATTTTTAGTGATAAATAATGATATCCATTTAAGACAATCTAGACTCATTGCAATAATAATGAGTTTCTCATTAATAGTTTGAATGCAGATGATAGTTTACATATGATTTTGAAAAGACAGTGTGGATCGTGCAATATGGAATTATACTATACTAGTGCGGAAATAAACTAAGATACTATAACAATGTGAATAAGTAAAATAACACAAGCACACCAGGAATTTTTATACTGGTTCGAACTTCCCGTTCTACGTCCAGTTCTAGACTCCTTCTGGAATTTCAACTAATACAACAACCCTCGTTTAACTTGGAGGAACAGGTTTATACAACCCCTGAACAGCCGAACAGGGACCTGAGCAGCATAACAGGATTTCGCCTCAGCAGTTGAAGAGGACTTCACACGCCTGAGCAGCAGAACATGACTTTTACAAATAAAGTTTTCTTGACTCTATATGTTTTTAATAACACGAATTTGTTAATTGTAGTACACCCTTCCTATAATCTTCTCCTTTATGATGTATATATGAATACATGAAAAATAAGGAAGTAATAAAGTGAATTTGTATGAAAGAGAATGCACAAGAGTATTAGAATCAAAGAATATGAGAATATAGTAAGAATAGATTGAATTGAATTGTTGAAACCATGATTCTCATGTGTTTATATAGATTATAAATAGGTGCATTTGTTCGTGAAGAGTTATCATAAAGAGATATGGTCATATCTATTGAAATGAAGAACACATCTCTTCACGAATGGAAGTGTCTATTTGAAAATATAGCCGTTGTAGATATTCAGACTTCTGAATCGAAAAATTCAGACATCTGAATTTGCATGAGCTCAAACCAGAAAGAAAATAGGCTAAAAATGACTATTTTCAGACGTCTGAATTGAACAAATCAGACGTCTGAATATTGTAAAAACAATATTCATTTTTTCAAATTCAGATGTCTGATTTGGTGCATTCAGACGTCTGAATGTAGACTAAAAATTGAGAATATGCAATGCTTTAAAAACAATGTTAAGATATATCATATAAGAGAGATTTTAACATGAATAAACTTTAAACAGAGACTCGATACATATTTATATAAGATTTGAAGCTCATTTGAATTCGGTCTTGATTGATTCCTATAAAAACAAGTTAGTATGTAATAATGACTTATAGTTGTTATAGTCAATATCGTAACAACGAAATATCGTAAATACGAAGTTCCAATATTCTTCCCCTTTTTGACGATTTCAACTATATAAGTATATACACAATATGAACATATACAAACATGAAATATAATTATATGTACCCCCCTTTACTATAAGCTCCCCCTTGTTGATGGTAGTTTTAAAACTCCTTCTCCCGCTTTGACATCGACACAAAGGAAACATAATATGTATGAAATACTCACATATCATATGAACAACAATGAGCATATTTTTGTCTCCTGTCATGTGTTTTGAGCAACCACTGTCGAGTATTCATTTTCCTCTTTTCTTAAGTGGGACCTGCAAAAAATAAAAGAACAACATTGGTACCCACTTTTTGATAGGGTCCTAGGAGTTAGGTCTTAGGAAACCAAACCCAAGAGGATTCAGTATTCCCTTTGTGTAAATAATTTTGACTCTTATGCATATTTTCCAAAAAGGATTTTATATATTTATTCCTAATCAAACTGTTGTTTTTTTAGGAACCCATATTTTTATGTTTTTTGAATTTTGATTCCTTTTTGGTTGAACTATGATAGACTTGGATTTAGAAATATTTCTCCTATTTCGTTTAATTTTTGGTGGAGCTACATATTTCTTAGTATAACCTAGTCCTTTCTTATTGGAGACAGACTGAGAAGTTTCAATAATTTTAGATAAGTTTTCTCTGCGTTTATTAAAGTTAGACACATTTCTAGTAATATCGTCTAACTTAGTTTTAAGACCAGTGTTATCTAATTCGATCATTGTAACTTTTGATTTTAGGTCATGATTTTCAGAAACAAGAGCATCATTCTTTTCTTTTTGAGTCTCAATTTCTTGACTCAATAAGGTAAGTTGAGAATTAACATTAGAAAACGAATCTTGAATTTTCTCTAGTTCTTCTTCCAATATTATCTTCTCATCTTTAAGCATATCTCTTTCGAATTCTGCTTTCTTTTGATTTTCGAGAGCTTCTTTATATTTTCTTTTGAGATTTTTCAAAGTATCTAATAATTCAGAATTTATTTCAATTATATCATCAAAAGTAAAATCATTTACCTCATTATCAGTAGCCATGAAGTAGACATTTGCTTGTTCATTTTTACTATCACTGCTACTTTCAGAAGACGAAGACTCTGAGTCATCCCATGTCACCGAAAACGCCTTCTTTTTGAATTTGTCCTTTCTATATTTATTTTGTCTTCCATTCCTTTGTTCTGGACAATCTTTTTGCATATGACCCTTCTTATGTCAATTAAAGCATTCTAGTACTGAGGATGATGGCTTGTTGTTGAAGTTTCTTTTGCCATTATTTTGATTTTCTTTTCCGTACTTCAAAAATTTCTTAAAATTTTTAGCTATGAAAGCTAAATCTTCATCCCCTGAATCTGATTCCTCTTGTTCTGCATAAAATGCCATATTTTTCTTGTCTTGTGCTTGAACTCTTTTTGCTTGTAAATTTACTTCATAGGCCATTAAATTTCCTATTAACTCATCCGGTTCCATGGTAGAAAAATCGTTTGCTTCTTCAATAGCTAAGACTTTTCTTTCCCAGTCATTGGTTAAAAAGTTTAGGATTTTTGACTCGATATCAAAGTCAGAATATTTTTCTCCTAGTCCTATTAGAGAATGATAAATATCTTGAAATCGGGAGTACATATCATTTATGGACTCATCTTGCTTCATTCTGAAATTTTGAAATTGACTCTTGAGCATAGATATTTTGCTTTGTTTAACTATGCTAGTTCCTTCATGGGTAACTTTAAGTGTTTGCCATATTTGATATACAGTGTTATATATGCTAACTCGGTTAAATTCATTTTTATCTAATGCACAAAACAACATATTCATTGCTTTAGCATTAGTAGTAGCATCTTGTTTTTGTGCAGCTATCCATGTAGAATATTCAGTAGTAGGTGCAGTATATTCTGCTTGTGTAACATTCCATGCAACAAAACTATTGGCTTGCATATAAATACGCATTCGTGTTGCCTAATAGTTGTAATTCATGCCATTGAATAGTGGAGGTCGTGCAGTAGATTGACCTTCAATAAAACTAGTGTTAGTGACAGTGCTAGTGCTGGTGTTGTTTTCCATATTAACAAAATATCAAATAACTTTGTAACAGTTATTAGAAACCTTGTTCTGCTACCAAATGAAAAGACAGTGCAGATCGTGCTATATGGAATTATACTATACTAGTGCAGAAATAAACTAAGATACTATAGCAATGTGAATAAGTAAAATAACATAAGCACACCAAGAATTTTTACGTTGGTTCGAACTTCCCATTCTACGTTCAGTTCCAGACTCCTTCTGGAATTTCAACTAACACAACAACCCTCACTTAATCCGGAGGAACATGTCTATACAACTCCTGAACAGCCGAATAGGGACCTGAACAGCAGAACTGGATTTCGCCTCAACAACCGAAGAGAACTTCACACGCTTGAGCAGCAGAATAGGACTTTTACAAATAAAGTTTTCTTGACTCTATGTGTTCTTTAATAACACGAATTTGTCAACTATATTACACCCTTCTTATAATATTTTCCTTTATGATGTATATATGAATACGTAAAGAATAAGGAAGTAATAGAGTGAATTTGTATGAAATTGAATGCACAAGAATATTAGAATCAAAGAATATGAGAGTAGAGTAAGAATAGATTGAATTGGATTGTTAAAACCATGATTCTAATGTGTTTATATAGATTATAAATAGGTGCATTTGTTCGTGAAGAGTTATCATGAAGGGATATGGTCATATCTATTGAAATGAAGAACGCATCTCTTCACGAATGGAAGTGCCTATTTGAAAATATAGCTGTTATAGATATTCAGACTTCTGAATCGAAAAATTCAGACTTCTGAATATGCACGAGCTCAAACCAAAAAGAAAATAGGCTAAAATGGCTATTTTCAGACGTCTGAAATGAACAAGTCAGACGTCTGAATATTGTAAAAACAATATTCATTTTTTCAGATTCAAACATCTGATTTGGTGCATTCAGACGTCTGAATGTAGACTTAAAATTGAGAATATGCAAAGCTTAAAAAATAATGTCAAGATATATCATATAGGAGAGATTTTAGCATGAATAAACTCTAGACACAGACTCGATATATACTTATATAAGATTTGAAACTCATTTGAATCCGGTCTTGATTGATTCATGTAAAAACAAGTTAGTATATAATAATGACTTGTGTAGTTGTTATAGTCAAAATATCGTAATCACAAAATATCGTAAATACGAAGTTCCAACAGGTTTTGATCTCTTTTCCATCTTGTATCTCTACTGATGATGCAAATCTACAATTTAGTGTTTTATGGAAGTCAATTAAAAATGAAATGTATGCACTGCTCCATATACCCAGTACCCGCTCCATGTATATGAATACATGTGATTTATACAATTTTGTATATGAATACACGTGTTTCGTATAATTTTCTTTCACATGCATTCGGTGAATGCAATAGAAATATTCTTTAATTGCAAGGGACAATATATAAGAGGCCGATTAATTCACCCTCGGTTGTTGTCTTTCCCCATCCCCTTGCAAGTTTAATCAATTGGTATCAATTATCAGCTACCCTTAAGAAGCACTACAATTCTCTCAATTCTCATTCACTTGTAGATATTGGAATTACTTTTTGAAGCAAACATTTGTCCTAGAGTTGTACATGTCAATAGTTAACTAGATTATGAAACACGCACTATTCTCTTTGCATGTTTATTTATCCTAAGGTTTCGCCATGCCACTTTTTACGACTACGATACATGTTCTAGCAGCCATCAGGGCACAATATAGTGATTATCCAGTTAATGAATTAGCCGATTTACCTTATGGCAATCATACTGTCCACTTTGCTAGTATCGGTAGTGTTGGGAAACAAACTTTTCTATGTACTTCCATAATCTGTTTATTTCTATAGGGCTGAGACTAGCTATCAACTGGTCTGGCGTATAGGATAAATTGTTCTTTGTTATCATATAATCTAGAATCTGTAATGTTCAGTCGACCTGCCTCATCTTGTAGAACATTTCTGTACCAACATAGTTTTAGTCAACCCGGATGAATTAATTAAATTCAGTCATCGTACTCTTCATTGTACTGATATGTATTGAATGTTTGTCTTAGTTTTAACAACCCTGGTGTTAAGTCCCTGTGTACAATGGCATGTGGTTTATGTTGGTGAAGGTAGTTCATGCCCTTGAAATATATGCAGGAGAAAGGATTAGTAGATTATGGTTAAAGCATGAACGTGTGTTAATAATAAAACCAGTTTGATTATCTTGAACTGTATAGTTTTGATTATATACTGCTTGATAAAAATATCTTGATATGATAAAACTATTTAAACAGAGTCTCTACTTGCAATTCCAGAAAATCTAGTTAACATGTATGTAACCATTGGAAGATACCAATGATCATACTTAAGCTGTATTATTTCTAGCAAACATCGCCAGGTCAGCAAATTTTAATTTGATTGAGATTTAAGTATAAGTGTGACCCTATACACGATTGCACATATCTATTTAGTTATATTTGTCTTAAATATTTGATCAAAAGGGAAGAAAAAAATGCCCATTACCTTGCAATATCCAGTGCATAGGTAACTGCAGTTAAAGAATCGAGCCTGCCTTTGTTTTTCAGAATTTCAAACAAGGTTCCCTTGCATTAGTAAAAACATACAGTTAGTAATTTTATGAACTGGTTTTATGACAGTAAACTATGTAGTTCCATCAGTGGATGACATAGAAACTCACTTTTCTAAGGTACTTTGTCAGGAATATAAGGCGATCTGGGTGCTTCAATACACCGAGAAACTGCACTATATTTGGATGACATGACCTTTGCCACAGACCAAGTTCTTTCATGAAACAACTCCTGCATTTTTGTAGAATTACTCACACAGGTAACAAACAACATACTGAGTGATTTATATATCATACGTTTACAAAGGTTAATAAGAAGAATTAGCATATAAAAAATTATATTAGTTTTGAAGGTGAAAAAAGGCATTTGCCCAATATGTATGCAGATATACCACGTCACAACCTATTATCTTTGTTTTGTACAAATATACATATGCTGCCAACTAACAGCATTTCGGGTTTACCTAAATTGCACTGAATAGCCACACAGTTTCACTGATTATAGACACATAAAAATGAAGTTATCAGCGGCTCACTATTCTTGGCCAGAAGTTTGACCGAGAATGCTGTAGACTGCACATATAGGTTCTTCTTGATCGATCTAAGGATAATCATTCGTTTGCATTCTAGAAAAGTTGGGCATGAATGACATCTATGTGCCTTGAAGAGGAGTGTTGACTATTAGAATAATAAAGCACCATGATTATAGAAATCTCCTTTTCACATTCTTTCTATTTATTGTTGTAAAAAAAAAATTAACCTGCATGTAACTGATACTTTTCTAAACATGAGCCTACAGTTTAGGTTCTGTGTTTTCATATAGTACCCATTTAAGCAATAAGCAAATAGTTTCATTGAGCATAGATACAAGCCAGTCTAACATAAATAGTTCTTTGTTATCGTATAATTGTTCTTTGCTAATTTAGTAGGTAAACAAACTTTTTATATAATTTTATACCCGATTTCTACTGTGTGGTCTCATTTTACACAAAATATCAGCTGGTCTGGCGTCAGATATGCTTTGAAAGATAGAAAAATTAGCAAGGTACCCTACTTGACTAATTGTGTTATAGTTTCTAGAAAATAGTCACTGTTATATAGAAAAGTATCTTTGTTATCATAGTACATCCAGATATTCCAAAAAATCTAATGAACTTCAACCAAATATATATATATATATATATATATATATATAAGAACTTGTTATGCCTCCAACACACAGACATGGGCTTTATTCTTATGCAGGCTTTAATGGGCAAAGGTTGGACAAAATCAAAAGCTGGTAATGACGAAGATTTAGCTTGATTATTATATGCGTTGTGTTAAGTTTCTTAACATTTCGATGTGATATTCTTTTGTTATGTATATTGAAGTCGTGGTACTATGGATTTTGTGAAAGCGATATGAATTTTTCTTTGAGTTCAACCTAAATATTGTTTATGGTAATAAATTGTCGACTTATTTTGAATGGAAACAATAAGGATTTGTGTTGCTTATAGTTTATGTCATTAAAATTTATGTACTGAAATTGTATTTACGTTAGCAATAAAAATAAATGTTCACGTATTATATTTTTAAAAGTAAAAAATTATACGACAACGTTTAAAAAAGTTGTCAAAAAAAATATAACACAACAAATATAAATTGTTGTAAAAAAGTATATCACAATGTTTAGAGTATATTGCTGAAAATTATATCGCAACATCTAAAAGCAGTTGTAATAAGTTTTGTTACAATGCTTTTTGCGACATTTAAAAAACGTTGTAAAATACGACGACCCTATTACAACTTGGCCTAATACGACATTTACAAAAATGTTGCGAAAGACATATTACAACGGTTTATTGATGTTGTAAATGTGTATATTTGTTGTAGTGTCCGAACTCATCGCTACCCCACTATGCGACCCAAACATTTCATACACTGCCGCCCATCCAGTTTGGCTTCTTTCCGGATTTTTTGATGGTCAACATCGTATTCCGGTAATTCTTTGCAGCTTTTAAGTTCCAGTGGCGCTGGCAAAGAGCAACATTGTCCTCTTGCAGGTCTACCGCACCATGTATATATGTTGAAAAAATATAAGTTATACATTTATACGTAGTCAGCAAATTGTAAAGTGATTATATATAATGATATATAATTTTACACTTACCAGGAAATCCTGCCAGATGCTCTCCTGGACATGCTCAGGGACTCTACTCCATTTTGTCCAGCATGCAGTCATACTGCTCATGTATGCCTGCCTAGATATGCTGAGCACTATATTGGAAGACTTAAGCTCTAAACTCCTGCATTAAATATGATACAGACAAATCATAACTAATATATTATACAAAATATTTATAATGCTGAAGTAAATTTAATACTTACGAGCCATCTGCTTTTGGTAGCAATCTAACTACCGTACCCGACGCCTCCTGGGACGGGCCGCTGCCATCACATCCGCTGCGAACGGTCCCTCTCTGAGATGAAAAGGAGGAATAGGACTGCGAAGAACTCCGTCGTCTAAAGACATTTGTAATACCCATCATATACATATTATTTTATTATGGCAGAGCATATCATTCAATTATGTGTAAACATATCAAGATTTAACATCAATAATCGCATATAACATAAGAAAAAAAAAGTAACATCAATACTCTCATATATTACCTTTTTTCAACACGTATACTATTAAATCAGTCCTCGTCGTTTTCAGATGCAGACTCGGTCTCGTACTCTATATTGTTTTCATTTATGGTCTCAGATGCTTCTACTAATACATTTGATTCATCATTTAGAGGTCCAAAATCGGTTTGATCGTCTGTTATTGTAATTTCGCCATTTTCCTCGGTATTCACTTGGTACGCTTGTTCGTTTGGAATATTCTTTCCATCAAATATAAATCTTGCCTTCGTTTTAGAAACTGTCGATCAATCTGCTTTATCTCTTTTTAGGGATGGATAAGGAGCATAATAAAATTATGGAGCTTGTTTTGCAAATATAAACAGAGCGTACTTATGATAACGTGATGTATGCTTTATTTCAATAATATTATATTTTTGGTGTACGTTGATTCCAGAACCTAAAACATTACTGAACCAGTTGCATCTAAACAAATAAACTTCTTCCCCAGGTCCGGTGAATATGTTGATTGCAAGACTAAGTTAACACGCCGTAAAAATCATTTAAGTGATCATTTGGATCATTACTACCTTTAACATATAAAGCGCGGTATTGTTAGTTAATTTTTCATCTTCATATTCTTTGGTGTTGAATTTGTTTTCATTAAAAAAGAATATTAGATGTGTCTTGACTTTTCTTTTTGGCCCTATCGCAAGATGTTTCAACCCTTCATCGACCACACAATTTACCGGATCATATATGTGGTTCGAAAACCAAGTAGCAAATTTTTTTCTCATTTCGCCACTTGGATGTTGTGTTTCATAAATATTGCATATATAAATAATATATTGCATTATAATGAATACACACATGTATTATTCAAGTAAATAATTTTAGATGTGTTATTTAATAATACCTAAGCAATGACACAACTTTTGCACAGTTAAGAAGAACATATGTATGGGCTACATGGCAATCTTTGTTGTCTAACCATACTTACACTCATTTTCCAGCAAGACATCTCTACTGTCTAAAAATAAGTAGCACTAATTCAGAAGAATATTGTTCAATACCCTTATCATTTCGCTTAGCATTTTCAAAAGATAAGTTCACACGGTCTCTGAAATAATGAGAGAAAAAGAACGAATCTTCTTCTTCGATATATGATTTGCACATCAAACTTTCAACTCGTGCTTTTTGTCTCACTTTTTTCTTTAGATGATTTAAGTACCTGTTAAGAATAATTATAATTAAATTTTATTACATGTAGTTAAACTAAATTTAACATACTCCATGTCAATACCTTTCAAAAGGATACATCAATTCCTATTGCATAGAACCTCGAAGACGTGCTTCAAATGGAAGGTAAATAGATAGATGCTCCATTACATAAACATTAAAGAAACCTGGAGGAAATATTTTCTCCAGTTTGCAGAGAAGTATAGGAATTTCTTCCTCAAGTTTACGTAGACGATCGACTTTTAACATAGTTGAACAAAGCTCCTTATAAAACAAACTGAATTCGGTTACAACCGTCCAAACTTTTGTTGGCAATCTTTCTTTGAAAGCGACGGGTAAGAAATGTTCCATCATTACATGACAATCATGAATTTTCATCCCACTCAGTTTACCGTTCTTATAGTTGACACATCTACGCAGATTAGAGGAAATCCCATCAGGAATTTTTAATTCTTCCACCCACTTTAATAGAACTTTAACTTGGTTACTGTCTAGCTCATAACATGCTTTGGGTTTTTGTGTCATTTGTCTTCATATAAAGCTCACGACGGTTGCATATTGCCTCTATATCACGTCTTGATTTCAAATCATCTTTAGTCTTTCCTTTGACATTTAGAACTGTGTTAAATACATTATCGAACACATTTTTCTCGTTGTGCATCACGACGATATTATGACGAACTAGGAGATTTTTCCAATAAGGCAACTCCCAAAATATACATTGTTTGCGCCAATTATGAATTGTCGATTTACCTTAAATTTCAATTTGTTCGCCTATTTCATGTATCATTGGATAATCCTTTACAAGGTCATAAATATCTTCGCTTGACCAAATCGTCAGTGGTCACAAAGTTTCAAGTCTATTACGTGTAAAGTTTTTTTTATCTTTTCTACAAGGATGATTAATATAGAGAAAACACCGATAATAGTCAAACCGCGAAATTTTCCTCACATGCGGTAAAGAAAATTCTCGTGTTTCTTCCACGCAATAAGGACAAGCTAGACGACCAACATACTCCAACCCGAAAGCTATGCATACCCACGAAAATCACTTATAGTCCACAACAGAGAAGCGAACATATGAAATTCTTTTTTTTTGAAATGTCATATGTTTCAACACCTACATACCGCAATGTTTTCAACTCTTCAATCAATGGTTGTAAATACATCGATTCCTTGAGTCGGATCATCAGGGCCAGAGATGACATTAGTGAGAAACATATATAGAGTTTCCATGCACATCCACAGAGGTAAATTGTAAGGTATAACGATTATATGCCAAGATGAATATTTTGAACCAAATTGAGAGAATGGTGATAATCCATCTGTACATAAACCAAGTCTAACATTACAGCTATTCGTTGCGAAAGCGGGGTATGCCTTATCAAATTGCTACCATGCTTCTCCATCAGCTGGGTGTGTTAACGTATCTTCTTCCTGTGTTCTCACACAGTGTCATCTCATATGATGCGCGGTTATAGAAAATGTATATAACTTTTGAAGTCCAAGAGTGATGGGTAAGTAATGCATATGCTTGTACGGAACTTTCTTTCCTTTCTTTTTTCTTGGTTTGTATCTTTTCTGATTACATATTTTACAATTCCTAAGATTGATGTCTTCTTTCCAAAACAAGATGCAACCATTTAAACATCTATCTATTTTTTGATACAGCAAACCAAAAACAGGCATAAGTTTTTTCACTTCATAATATTTTCACACATTAAATTATCGGGTGATATATGCCGTTTTGCAGCTTGTACTATAGTTGTAAACCCGGCTTTTGGGAAGTTGTATTTGATTTCACTGCAATATTTTCTGCAGTTACTGATAGTTGAATACCGCTTGTACAACCATACCAAAGGGGTTTCTTAGCAGCATCCAATAAATCATAATTTTTTTTGCTTCAATACTTGGTTCTTCTTCGACATTAACATCGTTATCATCAAATTCAACAGTAGGGAACATTGAACATGCTGCATCTTCAACCGTATCTTCTACGAGATTCTTTGGAGCAATTTCTGTATCCACTCCTCCTACGAATGTACGAGATTTGGTGCTATAAATTCTCCTTGATGATCCCGCTCCAAATAATTCGGCACGAAATCATATTGGCACAAATGAACTATTACCATATCCGGTATCAAATGCTTCAATAATTTGCACATACTACATGGACAACGAATTTCTTTGTCATTCCCATTATTACTTAAAGCGAATTCAATAAAGATGTGTACACCATTTTAAAAATGTTCACTTATTGAGCCTCCAATTTCTCTTCTTGTTGATACATCCAGCTCCGATCGATAAAATAATTGATCATTTTTCGTACTTTAAAACATGAAAACGTATTTAATCATTTGCTTACATTTTATTTTTCAATTAAATCAAACATTTAAATTTTCATAAACATATAATATTATTCTATTTAATTTAATTTTCAAACGGATTTACACAAATTATTATATAAATATAATCTACAAAATTTAGGTTATTGTTTTATATTTTGACGGTTGGTCATCCTATTTTCCATTACAAACACAATAGTAATTATATTTTGTAAATCATTTCATTTTAAACGATTCAATAAAATTCCGGCAGCACTTCCCCATTGTTCCATGTATCGCACACATATGCATGTATACAGGGAACAAAAGAAAATGTTGTCGAATTTTTTTGAACCGTTCAAAATGAAATGATTTGCAAAATATAATTACTCTATTATTTTTGTAACTTGTCCAATACATGGAAAAATCTGACAAATATTGTATCGGATTCTGTTCTGTGATAAAAACGAACATCCATACCACGATCATATGCAATACTTGTCAAACAGGGCCAAAAATTCTCTAAGGGATTTATAAAAAGTAAAGCATATTATACAATAATTTATTTATATTCTAATAAACGCATACACGAAATCGTCGTTTTCGTAATCTTAAAGACGCACACACTAAACCCCGAGCATCGACTCTAATTAATCCAAACCAGCCCTAATGTGCGTATGCACTAATTAATCAAACACTTATACACCAATTAACGCATATATACACTAAACAAATTTTTTTCTCAACGTTTAAATGATAAACAATTCTAATAACCTAATTAGCATTCAATATGTATAACAAACAATCAATAGAGTATTATACAACTATAACAACAGAATAACCATAATTTAACAAATCAAAATTAATTAGGCTTTAGGAATAAAACCTGAATGGAGATTGATGAAAGGCCTAGGCTTGTCGAGAGTAGAGAATGATGAAGTTGGAGATGACCGGAGAGGTGCGGGGGCTAGTTGACGACGGGGAGGTGGTGGCTCTCGACCTGGAGCCTGTATACACGATAATTTCTGACGGCTTTCGACGGCCGCCAACGACTTATTTACGTCGGCTTTTGATGGCTGCTTTATTTTATTTACGAAAATGCCACGGAGTTTGTCAGCCGTCGGAAATAGCTGTCGGCGGTCGTCAGAAGCTTCCGTCGTTATTTACTGCTTTCCTTGTAGTGGTACAGCCGTCCAGAATAAATCAAAAACGGTATAAAATAAACTCCAAAGCGAAGCCTTAGGGGTTTATTTGCTATTTTAATAAGCACTGCATGTTTACTTATAACTGTGAATAAAATTAGTGTATGAAACATTTTATAACCGATTGAACAAAGCAGTTAAAGTTTGGGGTAAAAAGGTTGCTATAAATTCATTGTGAAAAATACCTTGGTTTTGGGATTTTTTGTAATTAATTTAGTAGATATCCCTAGGGGTTTCTTTTCATGGTTTTTAAGTAGCTTATGTAAACTACCGACTGTACAAAGAATGGATCAAAAATCATTTGTTTAAGAGATTAAAATTTACCACAAAGATCAAGTATTTTCATGTTGTTCTTTGTATAGAATTTTAGATAGCATTTATAAACAACGTCCTTGGTCTGCTAAAGTAGTTCTAGGTTTATTGCATTGTTTTGTTCTAAATGCGATTTTTTGGCCAGTGTTTCATATTTTAAATGGTTTATCATTTATTTTCTTTGAGGAATCTTTTTGGAAAAGTCTAAAAACATGGATTTGAATATGAAAAAAAGTTTAAGAAGTTTAAATATATTTTTAATAATTAAATATTAATTTTTAAAGAAATGATTTCATTTGTTACGTTTAAAATAAAAGGTTTTTAACAAATTATAAATTATTTATTTTTAAATAATATTTTACAAAAATATTTCAAACATATTTATAAGTATTTTTAAACTGTATGTGTATGAGTTTGGAAAAGTTAAGTATTTTATAAAAAGAATAAAGATGGTTTCGATTATAATAAATGTTCTGGGAAATTAATAAAAAGTATATTATCTTGTTAATAAGTATAATTAGATATTTTAAAAGAATATTTAAAAAAAATACTAAGTGTAAAATGGTTTTGGGTTTATAGTAACAATGTTTTAATGGCATTTGTTTTTCATCCGTTCAATTATACTTTTGAAAATGTGAAATCTTGTTTAAGATTTGTGAATATTCTTATAGTGTTTACATTAAGAATATGAATACATTTCTAAGTATTAAAATAGTAGAAATGAATAGTGAATAGTTGAAATGAATAGTGAAATAGTTGCATGCATGTATACACGTTTTATAAAGGTATTTTAAATATACATACAAGTATCTACAAAGAAGATTTAATTAATAAAAGAATTAATTAAATAAAAAGAGGATTAGAAGTCTCTTATGTGACTTAATCGTGATTTGTGTGACTTAATCGTCCTTTGTGTGTTTACAAGTTTATGAAAAGTAGTCAGTTGTGTACTTAGCAATAAAAGCCAATAAAGTAGACTTGTTCTATCTACGAGAGTTGAGAATAAAGTGTCTAGGCAGAGAGCTTTGATCAAACTAGTGCCCTAACCTACTCAATTTCACTCTTGACCGAGGGAGAATATAAGTTGAGAAAGTCGAAAGCGTGATAAGTATACGAGACTTTGTTTCCATATGCGATCGTTTTCATTTAACGCTTGATGGTTAAATAGTCGATTATCGAGTTCGACCAATTAACTTTGGAACTATATGTAAGCATCACGTATTGATAAGTTTTGAGATCCCTCAGGGAGGATTCATTGGTATGAATCGTCTTTTGCTTTAAGGATGCATATATACGGGATCCTTGGGGACGACTCCATTATATCGTTCGTTTACTTCTTAAAGAATTAGAACTGACTTAATCGAAAATTCATCGCTTTGGTTTTAGAGAGTCCGAGATCGGATAAGTTTACTACTTACCAAAAACCACTTCAAAATTGGTATATGAGTTTTGTGTTTCTGGAAGTAGTTGTGAAGTGAAATGTTATAGAATTGAACTGCATATTCTAAGGTTAAGTCCATGGGAAAGGTCAACATGAACATTTCAAACGATGCTATTGTGTTGTTTTTTCTATCTTGATTTTGATTCCAAGAGATAGGACATAGTTACAATTCATTATACGGCTTATGATGTGATCCATGGAGAGATTCGTGAACTATTGGAGATGCTAAAATCCAGAGATAGATTCAAGATCTATTCGAGTGATGAAGAATTGTGTTGAGATGTTGAACATGATCTCACCACCGATAATGATAGGAAACATAGTAGGATGCATAGTTATGAGGTTTCGCTAACCCAAATGGGTACATTAACTCAAAATATCTAGAGACGCTTTCAATTGAGGTACACGGGAGTTGATGGTATTCGGTATCACATGTTTGGATGTGGAGCAGCTATGTTTACCTTTGTGACATATTTTATCTAGTGATATGCGTGGTTTTGAAAGGTACTATCTGACCCTTGTATGAGGCTAGCTTCAGTATATCTGGGGATATCTTCAATGAAAATACATTTGCGAGTGTACCTTAGCGGTTTTAATTGGACTTTTATTATTTTTGTGTTGTGTGATGCATAGCTATTTTCTGATTTATATTCTACACCCTAGATATTATTTATTATATGACATTATGTACTTATTAGATGAGTTTAGTCCTTTTGAAAGGATAACCATTACGGTGATTCGTATAATCTGAAAAGTATTGTTATATGTTAGCCACATATTTCTTGGGTTTCTCACATTAGACTTATGTCTGACTCGTGGTTTTATCTTTTCCTTAATTTCACGGGAGCTCTTTCGAATAATATGAGAAAGGCATATTTTTATTGATAATATTTAGAGCTCAAGAAGACGAGCTAGATGCTTCCATTTGCCTACCATAGTATTTTATTTCCGCCACATTACTATTATGTATATATCAGCATTTGTGAGAAAATGCTTTATAACTGTCCATACTGATGATTATACTTAGGATTGTAACTTTGAAATACCGTGTATCTTTGGGCAACACTTTGTACCGTCCTTTTGATATTATATGTTATTGAAGCGCTTCGAAATTATGATGTTTTATTCTCTTGTTTCTTGTTTTTTCATTTTCTTTTTATTTTACCCTAGTAATTTATTTATTTGGCATTTGAGTGTTCGACATGTGAATACCGTAGATGTATTAGTGTCGATATTTGAGAATTGAAATGGCGAACCATTACAGACCGATGCTATATATTAAAACATCAATAGCTTACATTTTACAATGGAAACATAGTAGGAAAAATATATATTGACACGTAGTAGGAAAAGTACATATTGAAACATCAATAGCTTACATTTTACAATGGAGACATAGTAGGAACATAAGTTAGAATTGCATAGATTTGGTGTCTAATTAGAATTTCAGGGTCTATACTTTGAAAATTTTATGACTTCAAATATTAACAAGATTTAACTGAAAATTTGGATAAGATCATGTTTAAACAAGCCTAAATTATAAACAGTCGACATTTATAACTTTGTATTACGTGTTGTTTATTTTTAGGACGGAGCATCAAAGGTTGATGTAATATTTAAAAATTAATTAATAGGTGGCAGTTTTTGAGTTCCAACTCAGCAACTATAAAATAAATAGCTCGAACACATTTTTGACTGCAAGAAGAATATTTGAAAGAGGAAGTGTTCTATCTCATCGATCTTAATTGATCTGGAATAAGCTATACAAATCCAAACATATTAAACTTGTGCATCTTCTCAAATATGCCTATATGAATTAACCAACTAAGTTGATTGCTTCATTTACTCATCTGATCTCCCTGTTATGCAAGCACATAAAGTACAATGTTGTTAACAAACTTTGAAGTATTGACTTAGAAATGAATATGCAATCTTCTTCGCAAATCATAATTCAAGAAATACAATAAGTTGGAAATTGTTTTGAAAAAAATAGATTTTTGAATTGTTTAAAAGTAAAAGATCTTGTAATAAGTGCATTTATTGCTCGAATCCTACACCATAAGGATTATTGAAAAATACACATATGTTTCTTAGCTCCTAAATTGGGCCCTTTGGGCACCCAAATGTTGCTTTTGCATCGAGGAGGGAGTGCATGCACGACGAGCACATGCGTGCATCCCGATCGACTCGACCCATCCCGTGCCGGGCCGGGCTCGGGCTCGAGCTCGGGCCTGTTGTGGTGTAACACTTATATTTTTGAAAGAAATTTATTCTGTATTTTCTGACCGTTATTCTATTTGAAATGATAAAATTTCAAATCCGAATTTTGAGCCAACGTCACCTTACTATTCACTAACACGTTCGATTTGGTATTCCATTTATTAATAGTTTTTAGACGAGACCAAAATAGAACGACATTTTGTACCTCTGTAAAACCTATCTTCTTCCCTACGAAATTATCTTCTTAAAATCCTAAGGCGAGCAGCCGTTTTTGGGCGCAACTGAGTTGGTTTCATGTGTACAAGCGAATTGATACCAAATCAGAAAGAAGATGTTGTTTCTATCCTAGAGGTGGCGACGCTAGTTAGAATGCGTTGCACCCCAGAGCAGAATGTCGAAACTCTTCAAGACAGTGACCTTGTACACGACTCAGCCGAAGATCATTATTTTCCAACAATTTGAAGACATTCGCCCGAGCAATGAAATCTACTACAACTTTGGACGATTCAGCCCCGACGACAATGTTCCAGGTCCAAATGTTGTCTGCTACTCCATTCAAATTTGAAGGTCTGCATTTCAAAAGATGGCGCTAGAAGATGTAGTTCTTTCTCACTATGCGGAATGTGGTCACTATGCTGACAACAGACAAATCGTAGCTGCTAGACAAACCTGACGAAGCGGACGTAGATCAAAAGCACGCTTGGACAAAGAAATCAAAAGAGCAACGGACCTGGAAAGAGAAGGATTATTTATGCAAGAACTTCATCCTCAACGGACTCGGTGATGTTCTGTATGACTATTACAATTCAGACAGAACAGCAAGAGAGATTTTCAAAGTGCTGCAAAAAAAAGTATGACATAGAGGAGGTAGGAGCAAATTAGTATGCCGTCAGCCGCTGCCTCAAGTATCAGATGATGGATGACAAGTCAGTAAAGATGCAGTCTCATGAGCTTCAGAAAATTGCTCATGAGATTATCTCCAAAAGTATGAGTTTGGATGAAGAGTTTTAAGTAACAGTTTTGATTGATAAATTTCCTCCTAATTGGAAGGATTTTAAGAATGACCTTAGATATAAAACTAAGGAATTTTCATTAGAAAGTCTAACAAATCGTCTCCGTATTGAGGAGGAATCTCGTAAATAGGATATAAAGGAAGCAATGCTTGCTGTTTCAACCACATCAAGAAAGCTGCAGTTCTGAAACTGAATCCCAAAAGCTTTAAGAATCAGAACTGTAAGCTTAGTTAGAACAACGGCAAATAGAATTTGAACTCACAAGAAAACCAAAGAGGTCAACGGAAACCACCCTAAAAGAATGAATCTGGATAGTTTTTTCTTTGTTACAATTATAGAAAACCGGGTCATATGGCACATAAGCGACGAAATAGGCCAAGCTTTGCATCATAGGCTAACCTGACTGAGAAGCCTCTTACGACTATGATTTCTAATGAGATTCACCTTGTTGGAGGATCAGAGGGTTGGTGGGTAGATACTGACGCTACACATCATGTCTGCTAAGACCGTGCTATGTTCAAAACATACATGGAGACCGAGGATGAGAAAGTATTGTTGGGAGACTCTCACTCCACTATTGTTGATAGGATTGAAAGCATAGAGCTGAAGTTTACCTCTGAAAAGACCATCATTCTGAAAGACGCTGTGCACACTCCAGAGATGGGAAATAATCTTGTTCAGGTTATCTTTTTGATAAGGCTGGGTTTACACAGACTATTGGGGATGATGTGTACACCATCACTAAAAATGGTATGTTTGTGGATAGGGGTTATGCAACTGATGGCATGTTTAAACAGAATGTTAAATGTAATCAAATGTCTGCTTCTGCT
Organism: Allium cepa; assembly: GCA_030765085.1. Classification (NCBI taxonomy): domain Eukaryota; kingdom Viridiplantae; phylum Streptophyta; class Magnoliopsida; order Asparagales; family Amaryllidaceae; genus Allium; species Allium cepa. The sequence continues at coordinate 475,154,125 of CM060929.1, forward strand.
TATATGTTGTGTGATTTAATATCAAGCACTCTAGACTATGTCATGTAAATAAACGAATAATAAAGAACATGAGTAGCTTAGGTATAATTATTAAAATGTCACTAAATGATTTTGAAAAATGTGATTTTTGTAGTCAAGAAAAATTAACAAAAACCCCACATACATCTGTAGTTAGAGAATCAAAATCCTTAGACTTGATTCATTGTGATATATGTGAGCTCGTTAGCACTCTGACTAGGAAAGGACACCGCTAGTTTATCACTTTCATCGATGATTGCTCTGATTTTACATATGTATAACTTATGAAAAATAAAAGTGATGCACTTGAGATGTTTAAATCTTTCATAACTAAAAATGAAAGTCAGTCTAATAAGAAAGTTAAAAGATTGCGTAGTGATAAAGGAACTGAATATGAATCAAGTTTGTTTATTGAATCTTACAACTCTTATGGAATAAACATAAAAGAACTGCACCATATTCACCTAAAATGAATGGTAAAGCTGAAAGGAAAAATAGAACATTAAATGAATTAGTAGTTTCTATGTTACTTAATTATGGTGCATCATTACTTTGGTAGGGAAATTTTTTATTGACCATGTGTTATTTTTTGAATAGGATCCCTAAGTCAAAAAGAAAATTTTCACCTTTTGAAATCTTAAGAAAATATAAATTGAATGTGTCTTATTTTAGAAATTGGGGATGTTTAGCATATGTTTGTATACCTGACCCTAAGAGAACAAAATTAACAAGTAGAGCGTATGAATGTGTATTTACTGGCTATTAGCAAAGCATATAGATTTTATGACCTGAATGCACATAATATAATAGAATCTAATGATGCTTATTTTTATAAATTGATATTTCCCTTTAAATTGAGGAATAGTGAAGGCACATCTAATAACACTATACCTATAAGAATAGAACCTAATGAATTTTCTGGAAAAAAACCCAGAAGAAGTAAAAGAGTAAGAATTGCAAAAGATTTTGGTTTAGATTTTTGTGCTTTTACTACAGAGAATGATCCCTTAAACCTCCAAGAGGCATTATCTTTGTTAGATTCCGATTTTTGGCAAGAGGCTATAACTGATGAGATGGATTCTTTGGAATCCAACAAGACTTAGCACTTAGTGGATTTACCACCTGGTTGTAAGTGAAAGAGTGTATGGATCTGGTATTTATATCTAATATGCAAGTGTAATAAAAAGCTAACTTATAAATAGCAGAGTAAAGTAAATAAAAGTAAAGAAACAATCACATCAGAGTTTTTATACTGGTTCAGATCTCATGTCCTACGTCCAGTCCCAAAGCTCCTCTTCGGCTTTAACTAGTAAACAACCCTTGCTTTGCCCGAAGGAATAGACTTGATACAAAAATCTTTCTTAGATAAGTATGTGCTTTGAGAAATACTGATTTTGACTGAACTGTACAAATCTTCTTATAATCTCCTTTGAGTAGTATGGTACGTGAAGCTTTGCTTTTAGAAAGTGATAAAACTGATATATTGTTCGCTTTTAGAAATTAGAGTATGTAAGAATATAGATATGAGATTTAGAAAATTCAAATAGTTTGTTTCTTAGAATCTTTACATATTTATAGATGTTGAAGAGTTTTCTTGAAGAGTATCATCCGTTAATGTTTTCTATTTCAGTCCAAAGGTCGCATTCGTTGAGGAGGAAGAGATGCGGTGAAGAGTTATGGAAGCAGCCGTTAGAATGAAGCACGGGACTGTTTATTGTTTATGGTCGTTACCCAACACAGACGTCTGTCTATAACATTCAGACGTCTGTGGATATATATATATATATATATATATATATATATATATATATATATATATATATATATTAACAGTGGCCAGAGTCAGACGTCTGAATATATTAACAGACATCTGATATGTAGTAGTTGTTTAAAATCAGAGATTATAGTCAGACATCTGATATATAATGACAGATGTGTAACATATGTTATTTTCTATAGTTTAGCCTGTTTGAGATACAAAGATTTAAAAAGTTTTTTCGTACAATGTTTATGTTAAAAACTACTAAAGGAGATTTTACAAGCTATATATCTATGACAATAACATATTATATTAGCTTTTCTAATACCAATGATTCTTCTCCTTTGTTGGTCGTCCTCAAGTTGAATTCTGAAAACTTTTACCTGCAAATAGACTGAACATATTGTATATGTATTATTGTATAGTTGTTGTCCTCGAAATCATAGAATAGAGGTTCTAACATTCTCTCCCTTTTTGATGATGACAACTATACAATCACTTTATCGAATAAACATATAACCCCCCTGAATGTGATTCCTCCTCCTATATACATGTAGTATGATATTTCTTCCCCTTTGGCATTGTCAAAAAGACATATAAAAAGAGTGAAATATGGAAAATAGAAACAATATAAGTCCATATACAATCATAGATAAGTTTAAATGGTCATGCAGGCATATTGTCTGGAAGAAAACAAAATAAGGAAGCTTACTGATAGTGGTAGTCACCCCAGAAATTAGACGAGTCTTCGACATATGCACCATGTTACCATTGAGACCAATGACTGTACTCTTCTTCCCATTGAATAGAAAGTCCCTAGAATGAAGTGTAGTAACTATAGTCTTGTGGTTCTTACGGAGCCTGAGGATCCTCTGAAGGAAATGATATGCCTTCACTCTCTTCGGTATCAAGACAAATTGGCGTCTTGCCATGACGAGAATGTTATGGTGGTTCTTGTGAAGGCCTTGCGCCTGAAGATGGTCCTGAGTGAAACATTATTAGTGGTGGTGATGTTGCGGACAGAGAAGATGAAGAGCGAGTCGAGGAGCGACCGCAAACCTTTCATAGAATTTTTCCTAAAGTTGAAACGACTTTTTCTAACGTCTTTTCTACTTTGGTCATTTGAGTAGAAAAAGTTCGCTCCACACGAGACATCTTTTATCTAACAACCGTTAGTTTAAGGAGAGGAGATGTTGTTTTTGAAGTGCAACACCTCGATAGTTCTCTCTAGGGCCTGTTGCAATTCTAGCTTCTTGTATTTCAGAATTAAAGTAATACTATGTAGGTGTTGAAGCTCTAGTAGGCTGGGAAGGTCGAGTATGAGGTGCTTGTTGATGTTGTTGGTAATGAAAAAGGGAACTATGTTTGGTGGTGTTTTTGGAAGATGCACTAGGGAGAGGAATCTAATGCCACTATCTTTTACGGAGATTTCTTCATATTGGGAGAGATATGAAGGAATTCTTAATGACTGTAGAATCCTTATTATGTAGGGAGTGTAAACAACGCTACGACGGGTAGGTGTCCAAAAGCTTTTAATTTGGTCAAAATAATGTTGTGCCCTGACCAAAAATTGAATATAAAGCTTTATGATCGTCTTCTTAGACTTGTTCATGACTACCTAACCTAGAGATGATCGTGTTTATGAGCATACAGTTAAGAAGTCGATCTCGCGGACGGAAACTATATGTTTTTAATTTCCGCATATCGTCCTCTTAAATAAGTTTAGTAATAGTATCTCTGGGGCATAGCGTGTATCGGGAACTTCTTGTAACCGAAGCCCCTTATAAGAACAATTAAGGATTTGCCCAAGCATTTCAATATTAAATTTTAACATGTGACCATAAACACCGATCCAAATCCAGTTATCCTCATCTGAAGGATTCCAAAGGCTAAAGGAATAAAGATTAATTAAAAAGAGAAATACCGCAAGCTAATCAATCTTTCTAGCATTGCTGTCGTTGTAGATAATGTGGTAGAGCTTAGCATCCTCAAGTAGATCCATTGCATCGTAGTGGATGAAGCGGCAAATGGGATAGAATGGACCGGTGTGGAAAGGCTTCTTCTCCAATTCTTGTAATTTCTATTTGCCATTTTTCTTTTCCATAATCCACTTCTCTATGTGATGGTTGGTAACGAATTGTTGAGAAGGTGGTTGTGTACTTTGGCCTACAGTAGTTTTCAACATTTTGCAACCGGAGTTTTAGCCTTAGGAGCCATTGATTTGGAGAATTTGTAAAGGAAATCGAATTGGGATTGGGTTTTTTTAAGAGCTTGGAGATAGGGAACGGTGAAAAAATGATGAAGGGGTAAAAGATAATATATAGAGGGATGAAAAGGCGTGGAATATATTAAATTTAGATGCCTGAGCGTGGATGATTTTGTAGACCGAGAAGTTATACAGACGTATGAGAAGAAATTTGGACGTCTGTCTTTGAAAAACTTACTTTTCCAAAGAGTTTCGACGGACGTTGTGCTGAAGCTATATGGTTTTTTGTTTGACGGAGAGATTTCACAGACGTCTAATATTTTGTTCGGACGTCTGTGCTGAAGAACAAATTTTTGTTCTTGTTTTTTGTACGACTGAAGTTATGTTTGACATTTGAGATGTAAAAAATATTTACGGGCATGCTTTCAGACGTCTGGCTATTTTTGTCAGTCGTCTGATCGTATATAATTTTTCTTATTGCCTCTGTGTACTTTGCTATAGAAATTTTTTATATTAAAAATGAAAGAATTACAAATGACTATAAATGAACATATTTATTTTATATATATATATATTAACCATCTGTTGTTAGGGTGTAAATCGGTCGGACCGGACGGAGGTGTGTTTAGTTTATGTCCTAAATTAAAAGGAGATGGAACAAACGAGATTTATGTTCGTACAAATTTTGTTGTCCTAGCTCGTGTCCTAAATGAAATCGGACGGACTCATATATACATTTTCCAAACACGGACTCGGCCGGACACGGACGGACATTGTTATTTACATCAAATTTTATGTTGTTTAATAAAATTTCCTTTAGATATACTGAATTATAGGAAATTCGGACGAATTTGAACGAATTTGGATCGGGCAATATATTTGCTTGTACAAATTTTGTTGTCCTAGCTCGTGTCCTAAATGAAAATCGAACGGACTCGGACGAAGTATTTAGGTTACGGATATGAACGGACATCGGATACTCGTACAAAATTAAAAGCCATATCTGTTGTTTATGAAAATACTTCTTCGTTGTCAGCCGGAGAATTAGGAGAATGATAGTTTTGTTTCTCCGATGAATTCGGTTCGATCCTGGTGTGCTTGGTTGATGGCCTAAGTGGGGACCAGCAAGTGCGAGCAGGACTATGTTCTGTGTTCGATGTCCCTTCTCTCCATAACTTTCGTGAAGTGATCTAGTGCGCTCTTGAAGGAGTTTCTCATGCACGTGGAGACCTATGATGTAAGCAATCTTTCGTTGGTGAATGACCATATACGGCAAGGATACATTTTTCAAGAATGTCTAGATGAGCTTCTAGACGGCATTGTTCATAATACATCTCCCTTTGAACCTCTATCATTTCTTATTGATGATGATGAATATCGTTGACTTTGTCTGAGAGAGAGGCTGATTGTAGTACGATTCCATGTTTAGCTTTCTTACCTTTCGGAGAGAAGCTAGTATGGTAAGTCAGTGAAGGGATGATGTCCAGAGATGGATAAGATGTCAGAGTGACTTTTGTTGGAGAGATGTAGGTACTGCAAGAAGATGGGGAGGCGTAGTCGGTTGTGGAGTAGGTGGAATCGTGATCAGAAGACCTTTTTGATATGTTTGTTTAATTATGAAAAGTTTGTATATAAGATTTGTGATTAGGTACACATATATACTCAATTTATATGTTATGTTAAGAATAAGGTTGTTAATTATCAGAGATTGTCAGCCACAAGTGAAAGAATAAGAGATTAGTATGTATTAGCCAGAAGAATATAGGAAAGGTTTTATTTTTATTTATTTTTCTAAAAATATGGCCGCTAGAAAAAAATTGTATTTTAAGATTGTATTATAAATCGTGTAATGATATAATACCAAGTTCATGTCTTAACTTAATAAAAGTTTGTTCGCTTAGAGGTTTTGTAAAAATATCTGCTATTCGATTATCGGTATTTACAAATTCTAGAGTTATTATTTCTTTTTCAATATTATCTCTTAAAAAATGGTCACGAATATTTATATGTTTCGTGCGAGAATGATTTAGTGGATTTTTAGATAGGTTTATTGCACTAGTGTTATCGCAGTATATAAGAGATTTGTTAATTATTTTCCAAAATCTTTAACTGTCTTTTGCATGTATATTACTTGAGCGCAAGCTAAGGCTGTGGAATATACTCTGCTTCACAGATGGAAAGTGATACATAATTCAATTTTTTATTAAACCAAGAGACTAGAGATTGACCGATAAAGTGACAGGTGTCACTTGTACTTTTCCTATCGGTTTTGCAACCGCCAAAATCCACATCACTATAGGATACAAGTTCAAAAGAGCTATCTTTAGGATAGAAAAGACTGTAATTCCTAGTGCTGGTTAAGTAACGCAAAATGTATTTAACTGCCTAATAGTGTGAATCTTTAGGTTATGCTTGAAATCTTACACATAGACACACACACATCATGATATCGGGTCTACTGGTCGTTAAGTATAATAGTTTCCTATTATACTTCGATATAATTTTTGATCAAAATCCTTTTCGATTTCATCTTTATCTAAATGGGTACTTGTGCTCAGGGGTGTCAGTTTACTTGATGTTTTCTCCATTCCAATACGTTTTAAAAATTTATGACAAATTTTTTCTTGATTTATAAAAATATTATTTTCTAATTGTTTAATCTGTAATCCTAAAAAAAATTAATTCTCCCATATGGGACGTTTCAAATTCATTTTTCATGATATATGCAAATTCATTACAAGATTTTCATTAGTTGATCCAAATATTATGTCATCTACATATATTTGAATTACTAAAATATCATTATGATTTCTTTTTATAAACAAGGTTGTATCTATTTTACCAACTTGAAATCCAAAATTTATTAAACGAGTTTCTAGTCTATCATACTAAGCACGAGGTTCTTGTTTTAAACCATATAAAGTTTTCTTTAATTTATATACATATTTGGGAAATTTTTCACGTATGAATAACGAAGGATGCTCAACATAAATCTTTTCTTTTATAAAACCATTTAAAAATGCACTTTTTACGTCCATTTGAAATTTTTTCAAGTTATGATGATATGCAAAAGCCAGTAATGTTCAGATGGCTTCTAGACGTGCGGCAGGAGCAAACGTTTCTTCATAGTCAATGTCTTCTTCTTGATTATACCCTTGAGCTACTAACCTTGCTTTGTTATGAATAATGTTTCCATTTTCATCAGTTTTATTTTTATACCCATTTTTTCCCGATTAGGGATTGATCTGTAGGTCTCAGTACAAGTTCTCATACTTCATTTCTTTCGAATTGATTGAGTTCTTCTTGGATTACCATAATCCAGGATACATCATTCGATGTTTCTTTATAGTTTTAAGGTTCAATATTTGAAATAATTGCAACGTGACTCATTTGATTTAATTGATATCTGGTTGAAACTTTTGTATATAAATCACCTATTATATTGTTGATTAGATGGGCTTTCAAAATACGAGGTAGTGACCTTAATGTATTATCATTGTTAACGGTATTCTCATTATTGTTATGTACAAATGGGTTATTTTCAGATGGTTTCGTTAAAATCTCATCACCATTACTCTTTTTTACTATTTGAAAATTTTTCATCAAAAGAAATGTGTAGACTTTCTACTATAGTGCTAGTACGTTTAATAAATGCTCTGTAATCTTTGCTACGATCTGAGTATTCGATAAAGATTCCTTCGTCAGCTTTTGAACCAAATTTTCCAAGATTATCTTTAGTATTTAGTATAAAACATTTTGAACTAAATATACGAAAATATGATACTTTGAGTTTTTTTACCAAAAAACATGTCATAACAGGTATTCTTAGTTAAAGGACATAATGTGACATGATTCATTACATAACAGGCAATAGCTACAGCTTCTGACCAAATTTTTTTTGGGAAGATTACTACTGTTAAGCATAGTTCGTGCACATTCTTGGAGTGTATGGTTTTTTCTTTCTACAACACCATTTTGTTATGATGTTCGTGGAAATGAGAAACTATGTGTAATTCCCTTTTAGTTACAAAAATTTTCAAAAATTTTGTGTTCGAATTCATCTCCATAATCACTTCTTATACTCTTTATTTTATGATTCACTAAATTTTTAATTCTTTTAGTAATAATTTTAAACATTTCAAAAGTATCGCTTTAATGTTTTAAGAACAATGTCTATGTATATCGTGAAAAATTTTCTACAATAACAAATACATACTCATTATGATTTACTGAATGCATTTGAGTAAGCCCAAATAAATCAAGATGTCATAATTCTAAGGGCTATTTGGTAGAAATTTCCTTTTTATATTTAAAAGAACTCTTTTTTAATTTGCCATATTGACAAGCATCACATAAATTTTTAACTTTAGAATTTATTTTGGAAAGACCTCTAACCAAATTGTGTTTAGCTAATTTGTTTAAAAATCTAAAGTTTATGTAACACAATTGTTTGTGCCATATCCATGGATCATTAAATTCTGCGGCTAGGCATAAATCGCCCTAGTTATTAAATTTCATATTTAGGGCATAGATGTTTCTTTTTCTTAATCCTTCAAAAATCATATTTTTATTTTGATCAAATATGTTGCATTTATTCTTTTCAAAATCAATTTTGAATCCTTTGTCACAAATTTAACAAATTCTTAATAGGTTATGTTTTAGATTTTTAACTAAAAGAACATTTGTAATAACAGGTGAAGTGGACATACCAACATTGATGACATCTCCAATTCCAATGACAAAACCTTTTGAATTATCTCCGTAAGTTACAGTATCACCATCTTTGTATGTTATATTTGATAACATGTGTGCATTTCCAGTCATATGTTTTGAGCATCCGTTGTCGAGTATCTATTTCTCCTTACTATTTGATTTACTTTTGGGTACCTACAGGATGAAAATAGTTTTATTGGTACCCACTTCTTTTGTTAGGGTCCTAAGTGTTAGAGAGAGAAGGTTGCCATATCCAAGAGGGTTTGGGACCTTTGAAAGAGTAATTTTTATTATGAACAACATTTTTAAGATAGTTATCTACGTATTTTTGTCTAATTAATTTGTTTTTGGTTTTTGGAATCCATATTTTAATTATTTTAGGATTAGACACCTTTTCTTTAGTATCCGATTTCTTGAATCTATTATATAGTGAGCTATAATTTTTATGTATTGAAGTTTTCTTAAATCCTCATCCATTGCAATTTCCAAATGGTTTATAAATTTTGATCAAGTTGTCCAAGTTCCGCTTTCCTTTATTGAATTTTAAGACATTGTTAGTAATCTTGTCTGACTTATCGTTAAGATAAGAGATTTTGGATTTTGATGTTCTAGATCATTTTTTAATACAATGTTTTCTTTTCTAATATCATCATTTTCTAGTTTAATTTTTCCTATTTCACATAATAATGAATCATTTTGAATAGATAGATTCTTACATTTTTCTTGTGTAGTTTCTACTTCTTCGTCTAAAATGGTTTTCTCATCTTTTAATTATCCTATTTCAAGTTCCATTCGATTAATTTTAGCAACATATTCTTTATTCAATTTTTTAGTTTCTCTATATTTGTCATCTAATTCCATACCGAATTCTAATATTTCATTATAAGTAGGATCAGCACATACCTCCTCAATGTTTGCCATGAAGCATATATTTTACTCAGAGTCATTATTGTTGTCACTGTTTGATGATGAAGACGAATCTAATTCATCCCAAGTACTTAAAAAGCCCATTTTCTTTTCTTGAATTTCTCGAACTTGCTTTTCTTTTTGTCATTATTGAGTTCTAGGCACTGTTTCTTCATGTATCGAACTTGTCACATCCAAAACATTTAATCGAAGTTTGGTTGGATGAATTTGAATTTCCTCTGTTCTGGGATCTTGTCATCATTTTGAATTTCTTGTACTTGTTGTAATTTTGGCAATAAATATGATCTCATTTTCATCTAAGTCAGAATTATTATCACTGGCTTGAAAAGCTGTATTTTCCTTTCCATTGATTTGTTCTTTTCTTGCCTGTAAATTTGCTTCGTACGACATCAAATTTTCAGAGATAAGTCATTTGCCTCTTCGATGGACAACACTTTTTGTTTCCATTCATTAGTTAAGGAATTTAAACTACGCGTAACTAAATCAAAATATGTAAATTTGACTCCAAGTGCCATGGGATCATGTTGGATAGTTTGAAATCTAGCATACATATCACTAATAGATTCATTTGCTTTCATTTTAAATGAAGAAAACTAATTTTATAAAATGGAAATATTTGTTTGCTTAACTTCGTTAGTGCCTTCATGAGTGATTTGTAGTGTACGCCATATATCGAATGTAGTTGTGCACAACATGACACGTTAAAATTTATTTTTGTCAAGTGAACAGAATAAAACATACATGGCTTTAGCATTGTTTGTTGCTGTGTTCTCTTAAGCATCTTTCCAAGTGCTTATATCTATTTCTGGTGCTACATATCTAACTTGTATTGCTTGCTAAATTACTAGACCATTCGCTTCCATAAAAATACGCATACGTGTAGACTAGTAAGAATAATTAGATCTAGTGAATAGTGGAGGACGTGTAGTTGATTGTCCTTCTTGAAATGTACTTGCTATATTAGAAAAGTTTCAATTACGAGTTACTGTGAATTGAGATAACTGTGCTTTGGTATCTAATAAAAGAGTGTACGAATCATGTATTTATATCTAATATGAAAGTGTAAGAAAAAGCTAACCTATAACTAGAAGAGTAAAGTAAATAAAAGTAAAGAAACAATCATACCGGAGTTTTCATACTGGTTCGGACCTTCCGTCCTACGTCTAGTCCCAAAGCTCCTTTTCAGCTTTGACTAGTAGACATCCTAGCTTTGCTCGGAGGAATAGGCTTGATAAAAAATCTTTCTTAGACAAGTACGTGTTCTAAGAAACACTGATTTTGACTACACAGTACAAATCTTTCTGTAATCTCCTTTGAGTAGTATGTGCATGTGAAGCTTTGCTTTTAGGAAGTGATAAAACTGATATATTGTTTGCTTTTAGAAATCAGAGTATGCAAAGAATATAGATATGAGATTTAGAAAATTCGACTAGTTTTTTTCTTAGAATCTTTACATAATTATGGATGTTGAAGAGTTTTCCTAAAGAGTAGCATCCGTTAATGTTTTCTATTTCAGTCCAAAGGTTGCAATCATTGAGAAGGAAGAGATGCAGAGAAGTGTTATGGAAGCAACTGTTAGAACGAAGCAGGAAACTTCATTATTTATGGCCATTACCTAGTACAGACGTCTATCCATAACATTCAGACGTCTATGTGTGTATATATATTTTAATAGAGGCTAGAGTCAAATGTCTAAATGCATCGACATATGTCTGATATCTATTAGTTGTTTAAATTCAGAGACTGCAATCAGACATTTGATATGTAATGACAAACGTCTGATATATGTTCTTTTCTATAGTTTATCCTGTTTGAGATATGAAGAGTTAATTTTTTTTATCGTGCAGTGTTCGTGTTGAAAATTACTAAAGGAGATTTTACAAGCTATATATCTATGACAATAACACACTATATTAGCTTTTCTAATACCGATGATTCTTCTCCTTTGTTGGTCGTCTTCAAGTTGAATTCTGAAAGCTTTTATTTGCAAATAGACCGAATATATTGTATGTGTATGATTGTATAGTTGTTGTCATCGAAATCATAAAATAGAGGTTCTAACAATAAGTCTATAGGCTGTAAATGTTTACTTAAAAATAATTAAAACCTGATGGAATAGTTGATAAATATAAAGCCCGTTTAGTAGCTAAAGGGTTTAGGCAAAGAGAAAATGTAGACTTTTTTGACACTTTTTCACATGTAATAGGAATTATATCCATTCGAGTACTTAGTTTCACTTGCATCTATTCATAACTTGGTAATACACCAAATGAATGTTAAAACTGGTTTTTTAAATGGTGAATTAAAAGAAGAAATTTATATGGACCAACCTGAAGGTGTTGTAATTCATAGTCAAGAACATAAAGTTTGCAGGTTAGATAAATAATTATATGGTCTAAAATAAGCACCTAAGTAATGGCATGAAAAATTTGATAATTTAATAATCTCATATGGTTTCAAAGTTAATGAAAGTGATAAATGAATTCATTCTAAAATTGCAAACAACATTTGCGCTATCATATGTCTGTATGTAGATGGTCTACTTATTTTTGGGTCAAACATTCATGACATAAATACTGTAAAATCTTTGTTAAGTGCCAACTTTGATATGAAAGATCTGAAAGAATTAGGGGTATGCACCAGGAGCAATTATGTAATTTATTACATATATCTTACTCGTTGACTAATCATGTTCGAAATAAAGGTATTTTCTTTCTATTATATTCTTGATATAATGTGGTTATGTTAATTAATAAATTTAATTAAAAGTATATTTAATAGAAAATCCATAAACGATATGTTTTGTGATAGTAGTTATAAAGTGTTATAATCGTGAGTAATTTATCACAATGAAATAAATGTATCATTTTATATGTTCCTAGTCAAGATGCATCGAGACCGGACATGTATCTGTTGAGATTAGAGTACGTAACGCACTTCAAATGTTGGTTAGTATATTACTCATGACTGCTGGAGGCACCAAGGGGCTACGTACTGACAGTTGTTGGATAACTATAGAATGACTCACTCGATAGTTTTCTGTTGGTTAATATAACTAAGGTCAAATAGAAAATATCATTGTGATAAATTTACACAGTTCTTTTGACTTGAGAATAAGATAGATCTTCAATGTGGAAGCTCCGCTTTAATTATAGTCAAATTTTGGCACGACGTCCATCAAGTGACTATAATTGGGTCAAGCGGAAGTGTTGAAAAACACTATTCAAGAGAGGATGTGTCTCCTCGGTTATATGGGGTTAGTATCACGGGCAACTTAAGTTAACACAAAGTCAAAATCTCCGGCTAGAGTAGTTCGGTTAATAATAATTGTTATTATTCAACCAAGTGCTTTGTGTTTGGATTATAGAGTTAAAGATGGATGATATTGGAATTTTGACTATAACCAAATTCAATAAGTCTAAAGTGATGTAGTTTTGATGAAGAGAGTTGCGTAATAAATTGCCAGAAAAGGGTAACACTTAATAAAGTGAAATTGGATTTTACCAAAGTTTAGTAAGTGATAAATTTGGGCATAATTTCACACCACCTACTAAGTGACGTGTGAACGTCGACATTTAAATAGCTCAATGTTGATCGCTGACCAAATTTACACCCAAGAGTCACACAACTGAAATATTTAATTCTCTTTAGATCAAATGATTTAATTGATTTACAATTGTTATAAATTAATTAATATTTGTGAAATATTAATTATGAAATTTGAATATGATACAAGAAATAAGTTTATTGCATATATTTATAATAGTTGTAAATATATTGGTCGATATAAGATATCGATAAGAAATTGAGTTAAATATGATTGTACATATTTAATTTGGGTTAAATGGGCTAACAACGCATGAAATTATGGAGTTGTAGGCGTTGGTTATGGCTAGGGTTAGAGGTGGCTTGAACAAATGGTTAGGGTTTGGAGATGTGCGGTTAAGATCTAGTGGTTTGCTCTCTTATCTTACTATATAAATAAACAGCCTCAAAACCCTAATTGGTCAGGAAATCTTTCTTTTTATTTTTGAGCCGCCATCCTCTTTCCTCTTTCATGGCTGAAATCCTCTTCTAAATCAATCCTAAAATTCTCATATTAAATTAAAATCAAAACTAAAAGCTATTTGATAGTAACTGGTCGTGGATTCCAGATCAGCAATCTAAAGAATCAATAACATTTCAAAAGAAGGGAATTGATTATTCAAGGTGGACTTTATGACATCTGATTTAGGTAACTTTGATTTTATTTTTATCATATTATTATGAAAGATCAGACGAACATATATGTATAATTAGATTGTTGTTTTGTTAGTTAGGTGAGATTTTTTTGTACGTATTTATGTTGTTACAATAGAGATTGGATAAGTGTATAATAATTAAAGATCTATTCCACGATTATGTTTCAGATCTGAAATTGATCATTAAAATTAATTTTAAGTTTACAATTATTTGTGTTTATACATATTGACCACATGTGTAAATCTTATACGTTAATCTTTTGTGTTAAATCTTCATATACAATTTGAATTAAGAGATATGTTTTATTATATGTTGCATATATAGATCTGAATATTTGCAAATGTTTATTTGTATTTATTATGAATTTTAAGTGCTGAATTTTTTCATATTTATATATTTTATTAATTTTAATATTTAATGATTATCTGAACCAATAAATTCATATATAATAATAAACGTTCCCCAACTTCATTTTAATATATTTTAAAATTCATCCTTCATTTTTTTTTTTCGAAATTGTACTTAAATACAACATGTCACTGGAACAACAAACCACAAATCGTGTATCAATAAATATTCGAATCTACGCAAGTTTCGAACTTGTGACCTCTCGCACCAAAGTTGAATCACTTAACCACTGGGACAATGGTACTTGTCAAATTCATCCTTCATGTTAGAAATCTTCAAGAAAAATTTCATATTTTTTGAAATTAAAATAATAATTTTAAAATTTAATTTTATTGCGGACCTGAAAACAATTAATTGAATAAAGATATCATTTTAATTTACAAAATTCTGGAAATTTTTCTAAGTCCAAAAATATGTTATAGAAGCCTCAAAAAAAGTATTAGATTTTATAACTTAATTTTATAATTTTAATAATTAATTTGATTACGGGTCTACAATAAATTATATATTTAAAATATTATTTTAATTGAGAAAATTTTAGAAATTTTAGCTGGGGCCAAAAATGTGTTTCTATATTTTCTAAAACTATAAAATTTATAATTTTATCATATGGTTATTTTATGATAATTTATTTGGATAAATCTGTTTTATTCAATATATTAAATATATATATATATATATATATATTAAATAATAAAATCTTCGGAATTCCAGATCTAGTATATTTTCTAACTTGTAATTGTAAATGAAAGTAATTTTTAATTCCTTATATATATATTCATTGTTATTTATGGTTTAATATATATTGTCATATAAATAAATAAATATTTCTGCAATATTTTAGTGATAAAAGTAAATTTTATGCATACATAAATCGATATATATATATATAATTTTTCAAAATAATCACATGAAATTCGTAGTTATACATTTATGCACATATTTGGCAGCATACAATACAAACAAAATGAGCTAATGTGTCTGTTGCGATGCAAATTCCAACATCTATATACAGGTATCTTATACCCTACACGGATTGTTATGTTACACATACACGCACGTATATATATGTATATGATACATATATACACACATAAATATATAAGCAAAACTAAAATTAAACAAATCTCTAACTACTATTTGTAAATTTAAACAAAATACATAATTTTATTTAAATCAAATTTAGAAACGTTCTAAATAAATTTAGACTTCGTAGGCCCATTAAAGATCCAAAATGGTAATTTTTTTGAAATTCACTCATTTCTTCTGCTGTGGGCTGACCTAGTTCCAACAATGGTATCAGAACCGAATAGTTTATGCGGTCTAAATTAGTCATGTTAGGGCTAGCTAATTAAGCTTGTGCATTTAGTACGATGTCTAGAAAGGTGATGTCTGGGATTGAAACTGGTTAATCAAGTACCCTATCGTACCTGATTACCTACCTGGTCTGAAAAGTGATGTGAGCCCAATGGTTGCCCTTAATGGAAAAGGCCCAGTTTGAATTGACCTTGGGCTAATTTTCAAAATAGTTTTGAAAATTAAGACATGATTTTATATTTAAAAGTTAAATTTAAAATATAACCATGTTTATTATAAAAGGTTATAACATAACATAAATTTTCTAAATGTTTGAAAATGTAATGAAAAAGTTCAAAATGTTTGAAACTATGTAAATATTAATTTCAAAATTTAAAATTATTAATAAGATTAATAATATAAATTAATTAAATGAGTTTATTGATTAATACTTATACGCATGTATTATATATGTTGATATATGTTATGTAATTTTAAAGTGTTTAAGATAAGATAAGCATACACGTATGTATATAAGATACAATTTTGAAATTAATAAATTAATTAAAGGTTAATTAATTAAATAAAAATACACATATATAAGATATATGTGTTATACTATAAAGGTTATAGTAGATATGTCCAATATAAAAGTTGTGTTGGAATACTAATATAAAATTAGTTAAAGAGTTAATTAATTAAAATTAATTAAATAAGATTTAATTAATGAAATATTATACATAAGGCTATCATATAAGTAATATGAAATATAAAAGTTATTTAACAACAAAACTTATATTATTTGAATGTATAAACTAAAAGTGGAACATTAAAGAAACCTAAATAGACTTAAGGAATAAATACAAACGTAAATGTTCGTATATTATGATTTCTGATGTGTCTAACACTTATATTGTTACTTGCATATAAGTAATTATGAATCTTCAATATAATGTTGTCCTCTACCATATATATATATATATATATATATATATATATATATATTAATAAGTTACTTGCATACTCCTTATTTGTTGAGAAAACTCAAACTTAGATATTATGTGTAGTATTATTAATATATTAAAGAGATGAGGTAAGATAGCTATATTTATTTTTTGAGCAAGCTCAAGGTACATATACTATACTTAGGCCATCATGATATGGTAGGTACAAGTGAATAATCTCTTTCGATTTGTTGAGCAAACGCAAGGTCAAAATGAGATTAGGACAAGGGAAAATGGGTTAGGAGTTGTATGTGATACAACCGATAAGGAGTTATCTATCGTTTGTGGAGCTATGATTTGTTGAGAAAATTCAAGGTCAGAATACCAAGACAGACGATTCCTAACACCCGCTAGTGAAGTCGAAAGACTTCTGTGTTTCATCTTAGGGTTTGGAGAAACATAAAAGACTAGTGAGAGCCTTATTAGAAAAATGAAATGGTAACATTTAACCTTTTTAATATTGTAAGAACAAGTGATAAATAATGTTATAATTATCCACAACAATAAATTTGTGCATTTAATACGATTGATAAAATATTTATCAATTAACTTATACAAACAAACTGGATTGAAAGTTGACAAATGAAAATATAATACCCACTATTAAATTCCCAATGCATGTTAACGTTTCAACACCCATGTAAGTGCTTGATTTTACAACTACCGAATACATTTGTGGTTTGATCACATACGCATTTGTTTGATCAAGACCACGTATTGCATTCTATGAGTTACGAACTCTAAAAGCAATAGAAGACTATGGATATTTGATTCATATACAATTGCATATAAATGTTACATGATGAACCGTCAAAGTTTGTAATGTACAATGTATCTGTGAAATTAGTTCATCTGAAAAAACCAAATAAACCTTAGTCCGAGATTGAGTATTCAATCTGATTGATTACAAAATGTATCGTGTTGAATGTAACACTAGACCAAAACTACATCATGAATCTAAGAACTCGACCGCTGAAATATCAGTTTGATCAGTTTACATAAAGCGAAACACATTTAATGTTCTTAAAAGCTAAGGATAATTGAATACGCTTTTGTAAAGAGTACGTTATGATATTGTAGTATGGTTTTCTTTTGAATAATTTGACCATTTGAGAGGAAAACAAATGTATATGAATTGTGACGACTCGGAATTTTTGAGCATTTGAAATCAGAATATTTAATTAATTTTAATATTTAAAAGTTAATTTTTAACTTGAATTCAAATATCACTAATTATTTGATATTTAATTTTTGAATTAAATAATTTGAAGTTGGGTAAAATGTTGAATCTAGAGTTTTAAGCCTGTTAAAAATAGTTTGAAGGCTTGTAAAATTTATATTGATAGTACTGAAAATAATAGAAGTTGTAAATGTTGTAGAATTTATATAAAGGTTAGATTTTTGAGACTCGTAAAGATCATTTTTATCGGATGTGGTTTCCATTTAAAATAATAATAATAATTTAGTTAAATTTGAATGGTTAACTAATTAATTTATTTAAAGGGGTTAGTTTTATATTTAATAATTAGTTAATTACATCTAAGGTTAAAATTTAATCATTAGTTAATAAAATAAATAAATTGTGAATAATTGTTTGATTGGTTCAAATAATAACAAACCGTGGATTGTTATACAAGGTTTTAAAAATCAAGGAAACAAGCCAGTTTGAAATGGATTGCAAACAACAAAGGAAATGTGAGTTAATCCCACTCAGTTAAATTTAAATTTAAATGATTAAATTTAAATAATTGTTTGAATGGTTGAATTGATTGATGTGTTATAGTATGGTAATTTTGGAATTGACATATTATATTGTGCTAACATCTGTGGATGCAGGGAAAATAGGTTGGAGGGATCCAACTGGACCCCTCAACATTTATTATTTAATATTCACTATTGTGATTACTTGATATTCTATGATGAATATATTGGAATATTAAATGTTATGATTTGATTGGATATATTTGGGTATAATGAATTACCGAAAATATATAAACTGGATTTTGGAAAGAAAATAAAGGAAGTAAATTTGTAAACGAAATAATCTTAGAAAATCTAATAAATTAAGAATGAATTGAAAAGAAATAGAATTAATATGAAAATAATAATACATAACTTCGAGTATGAAGAGAATTTTGAATAAACCAAAATTAATGAATTGTAAACTTAAGTTATATCAATTAAAGGAAGAAATAATTATTTTAAAATTCAAAGTTTAAATTTATTTAAAAGGATTAAGAAGTAATTTGAGAAATCAAAATTGGTATTCTCAGTTAAAAATATTTATATCATAATTAAGAAATAAAATCTGGAATTAATAGATGGAAATAAATTTGGAAATTGATTCAAGTGTTGAAATTTGAAATTTCAAGAAGAATGTGAAGAGAAGTATATTTCTCTGGATAGCCAAGTATGTAACAACCCTAGATTTTGCTTATATTTTTAAATTGACTTTATTTTTATTTTAAGTTATTTAAAAAAATTTATTTCAAACATTTTTAAATATAAATGTTGATTATTAAGTGAATTATAGTTCAAACTAGTATAATTTGAATATTTTACTGTAAAGTGAATTTCTGGTCAAACTGTTCAAACTTTGACTTCTAAACTTCAAATTTAAATTATTTTAAATCTTAAATTTTATCTCTTTTTATGAAAATAGATGTAATAAGTTGAACACTGCTTTTCGTTTCGTTGAAAACGGAGTTAAACTGTAAAAGTTATGTACATTTCAATTTTGATTGTAATGTGATTTATTTAACAATTTTGTCTATTTTAAATTATATAAATTATATTTTTCTTTGTCATATTTTATTTTAATATGTGTTAGTATGTTATTTTATGTATATTTTTGCCTTTTAATATTTTTTAAGTAATAGTATAATTTTTCTAAAGTCTACTTGAATTATTTTCAATTTATAAAGACTAGCTTCATATATATTGTTATTTTCTTTATTTAAATTATATAATTTAAATTATTTTTATTTATTTTTCTTTATTTATGAGATAATTTACTTATATTATCAGCCATTTTATGTTTTACAAAATATTAAAAGAAATGTGAAAGGTTTTAAAAACCCTTTATCTTCCTTGATCTTTTATCTCCCACCCTTTTACTTTAAACCAACACCTTTTCATTTATTCTTTTTATTTGGCCGTTCATTTTTTTCTTTTCTTCTGCTGTACCTCTCTCTTATTCACATGAAAACAACTGAGAAACTTCTTACAAAAAAATTTTGCACGGCCAAGCTTTCTCCTTTGATCAAAAATTCGGTAAATGTTTTATACCTTTCTCTTGTTTACTTTGATTTTTCTACTAACCATTTCCATTGCTTTCAACATGTTATGGTCGGCCCCACCTCCTCCAGCAGCAAGGCCGACCCCACCACCACCACAACCAGCCACCACCACCTCCAGCCTCTCCCCATCCCATTGACGTGAGCCACAATGATGAAGAACCACCTAAAAATGAGCAAAGACATCACCTATGCAACCATAGCCTAGCCTACCTTGCATCCATCACCTTCAACACCCCTTAGCCTCCACCCACAGCACCACCACCTGCTGTACTTGACCTGACACACTTCTGCACAACCCCATCTGACCCCACCTGAAGTGGCCATGCCCTCCTTGGCCTTGGCCGAGCCCATAGGTTGTATTGAATCCATACTTTTGCCTTGAAGTGTTAGCCTCTTGCCTCACCAACTAGTGCACCATTTTCTCTATTCATGGCCGACCCCTATAAGACCCAAACCAGACCTTAGTGCATGCCATGGCTGTGCTAAATCCATCCCTCGCTGATCCATGTGAAGTTGAGAACAAGTGCAAACCATTTGAGGTTGTTTTGGGCTCTGATTTCTTGTGTTGTTTAGGCGTAATTTGTTTTGAAACTTATATTGTTTGTATTGTTTTGTCTTATGTATTCAAGGAAGTTAACCTTGTCTCTCCCACACTCATATCATCATCATGGATGAGAAAATGAACCCCCTTGGTTGAGCTTTTGAATGGTTGTAGCAAGGTCAAGTTATCTTGTCTTTGTTGCCTTTCAATTTCAATTTATTTCAAAATATTTTGGTTGAATATTCATAAGTTATATTGTCTTGTTTTGGGGTTGTTTACAAGATGATATCTTGGCTATTTCTCTCCACTCAAATCAAAGTTCGTGCCTTCTGGATCCGATGTGTCATTCTAATTGATATCTCCAACACAAAAATGTGAGTACATCTCACCAGACAAGTTATACTTATATAAGTAATAAACTGATCACACTTGAATCTGTAATGCACATCATCCTGTTTTAATTGCCATATTATATTCATATGATGTTCACACCTGTATTTACACCAGTTATATCATATGTTACTGTAATATTATTGCTGTTTTGTTATTTTATCAGTTAATCACTGCAAGTTCCCTTTAGATTAGAATCATTATGGGTTGAAATGATATATACCCGAACGGACTTTAGAATAAGGGAAGATTGTTATGGGCTGAAATGATAGGCCTGAATGATTTTCAATTTATTTCATTTACTTGGGACTGCGGGTTTGAAATGATTAAACTCGGATTTTCTTTGTAAATTACGGGTTGAAATGATATATTACCCGTATCACTTTTCCTAGTGTAGAAAATTATATACAGACCCGTAGTTAATATATGTTTTTCTAAAACTTTTAAAATTATTTTAGAAATGTAAATATTAAAATATTTTGATTTAAATCTAATTAAAAAGGATTTTTGTAAAATATTATTGATTTTCGGAATAATTATAAGTGAAATGAATTAATGAAAAAGTTAGAAAATTTTGAATGTAAGTTATATTGGAAAATTTGATTTAATTATAATTGGAAATTAAATTAAATATGAAATTATGATAAATTTATGATAATTTGAATTTAAATGAATTTGAAGTGATTTTATATCATATTTATGATTTTTTTTATAAAGTTGAAATGTGAAATGAATGAATATTTAAGTTGAAATTTTGAAGTATAATTATAATTGGAAATTTATGAAATTGACTTAAAAGTGAATTTTTAGTTAAGTAAATAAAAATAAAACTAAGTTATATTTTAGAATTTGAACTTAAGTGTTAAGTTGAAATTTAATGTAATGAATTTAAAATTGAACATTGCAATTTAATAAGTGAATTATTATTAAATATTTATTTTTTGAATGGAAATTTTACTTTATAAAATCATGAACTTAAGGAAAATTAAATGATGTTTATAAATGTGAAAATGTATGATTTTATAAGTTAAAAATGTTTTAAATAAAAATATAATTGGTTGTGAAATTATATTGAATATTTGAAGTTAATTCACTGCATTTTTGAAATGCTATTAATTGCAATGTAAATGATATTACAGCATTTGTAAATGCTGTAGTTGATGATAATGAACTAAAAAGCTAAATTGAATTAATGGCTATTATAACAATCTTTTTAAGTACTATAATTGTTGAATTTAACTAAGTTTATTTGAAATTTAAGTAAACCCTATTACAGCATTTTTAAAATGCTGTCTTTTGTTAAATTGAACTGTTTTGAATGTAACTTTCCGTAGCGTTTTCTAAATGCTGCGAAAAGTGAATTTTCAATGTTTTGATAAACTTAAGTGAATAAATGAACTTTGAAAGTTGAAAATTTTGGAAATTTAATAATTTAATAATTAAATATAATAACTTCATTTTAATGATTTAAAATGATTTTTGAAATATAAACTGTTTTGAAATGTAAATTGAAATGGTATTTTAAATTGAATAAAATGAATAATGATTTGAAATGAATGTGGTTTTGAAAAGATATGATATTTTTGGTGTATTAAAATTATTTGAAATGAAGTTGGAAAGATATGATATTTTTTGATATGTTAAAATGATTTGAAATGTGGTTTTGAAAAGATATGATATTTTGATATAGTAAAATGATTTGAATGAAGCTTTGGAAAGATAGGATATTTTTTGATATATTAAAATGATTTGAAATGTGGTTTTGAAAGATATGATATTTTGATATATGATTTGAAATGAAGTTTTGGAAAGATATGATATTTTTGATATAGTAAAATGATTTGAATGAAGCTTTGAAAAGATATGATATCTTTTGATATATTAAAATGATTTGAAATGAAGTTTTGGAAAGATATGATATTTTGATATAATAAAATGATTTGAATGAAGCTTTGGAAAGATATGATATCTTTTGATATATTAAAATGATTTGAAATGAAGTTTTGGGAAGATATGTTATTTTGATTTATTGAAATGATTTGACAGGAAGTTTTGGAAAGATTGATGTTTTTCAAATGGTTTGGAATTAATTTAATCTTTATTTTGATAAAGATTTGGATTTGAAATGATATTCTTTTTTTTGAAGTATAGATACCATTTTAAATTATAACTACGGGTTATAATAACGATTGGTTGGCAAAGAGACCGGGATCGGATATCTGGCATACTCTCTGTCGGTACCGAAAACCACTTTGACAACCGTGTACGCGGTGGAGATTCCAGAATGAAGTAGGATGGTGGCGACGTTCTTGAGGTATATTTACGTGGACCCGACTCCCGGGAGTTGGCATAAGGTGGCTAAAACATGAGCGATCTCGGGCCAAGTGAGGTCATTCCTTCGATCGGACACATTCCTTCGATACTATACTCTTACTTGTGATTGATTAGATGGCCATCCTCCGATTTTGATATGGGAGTGTGTTCCGAGGTGGGCGTATGTGGCTGCTGCGTTACCACCAGCTCGTGTGCGTGATTGGTATATCTACCCTGGCATTGCCTTGTGTGCCGTGTCACCTACCATATCGAGCCTTTACTACGAGTTTTTTTTCTCCCGTAGCCCATGTGGTATCCTCTGACAGTCACCCGGAGTGGAGATGGCATGATATTGGATGGACTACTGGGACTATTATGTGTGAAGGGTGATATGGGAAGCCCGGAACGCTATTTAAAAGTATGTTTATTTTATTGCAGACATTATTATAATAGCGAAATATTACTACATAGTAAATAGTTTAACAGATCCTTAGAGGATGGGCGGTCCCAGGCATTCTTTAAGTTACTTGTACTTTATTACAGTTCACTTGAGTTAGTTTACATTATATAAGTATATATTGTCCTGACTCGAGTGTTTGTATTTTATTTACGCTCGGGTCAGCCTGAGTTATTCACAGATTTGGATTCCACTTTCTGGAGATTGGAATCGCTGGAGATTATCTGCTTATCTTCCAGTTCTGTTGTCTATTCAGCTTGTACTCGGTTATCATCTTGAGGCTTCTGTTGTACTTTATTTCTTCTGTTGTATTTTATTTAACTCTGATATATTTATATAGTAGCTTCATGAACTACTATTTCTTTTACATCCGCTGCATTATTAAATACTCTGTGTCTGTGATATGTGATTTTATTTGCTATATATTTTGAGATTTGCCAAATTTTATTTACAACGCGGTATTTTGAGCAATTCAAGTCCGACATGTGCGGATGCGAATGGTTGAAAATATCGGGTTGTTACAGTTGGTATCAGAGCCTTGGTAGCTCTAGGCAAAACTCAGTATATAGGGTAAATGTATTTACAGAATCACTTTCATTCGAGTTTAAATCTCTTCCATTTGACTCGATTCCTTTGAATTTTGGAACGTTTCCTGCGGTTTCAAAATTCATTTCGTGCCCCTCACTATTCATTTTCTTTGATTTTGGAGTACCCCATAACTTCACTTCGAAGGATCTTTATAATGAGTCGGCAGTCCCGCCAATCTCAAATTATCTGTAAAGGGGTGAAACTCCTTTACAATAGCATTGATTCACCAAGGATTTTATTTCCTCAGTTTAAATGCTAGTATCTCTGATTTTCCCAAACTCTATCTCTTGAGATCGAATGTTGATTTATCCTATATAAAAAATCCACATCGATCTTATTCTTTAAGTCACGGTTAACCTGGTTAAGGTTGCCCGCGATTTATATAAGCTTATCCATATTCCTATTCTGTTATTTAATCATCTCATCCTTGTTTCCAACTTATTTTCAAAATCAGAATTTCGTTTGATTTAAGTTAATCATATTTGAATCTCTATCCTTCTTTGAAAATTTATTCATGTATAGTGTATTTGTAAACTATTATTTAAAAATTAAAATGTTTTATATATTGTGTTGTTGAGTTGTTGATGTTGAATTGGGTTTCTGATCGATTCGTCTGATCAACGCTATGGATAAGGCTTCCAAAACACTTTGACAGAACAAACAGACACAATATTATTTCAAAATTTGGTTAATGAAATAAATTTTGATATAAGTAAATTTATGGAACTTAATAAATTGATTTAAACTAATCATTTGAAATGATAATACTTGATTTATCATTTATAGTTCTATAAATGAATTTATAAATAGTTGTTTATAAATTGATTTGGGAACTGAAATTAATATAAATCAAGAAATAATTTAATTTCCGATGGTTTCAAACCTTGTGTTTTCAAGTTTTAAAAGGATATATTATTTAAAGTACTTTCAAATAGAAATTTGTTTACAAAGAATTTTAAAGTTTAAAATTAGTGCTCTTCTCTTTGTCGCTGGAAAATAACTTCGGTGATGACTGCAGCATCATCAACGTTTATTTTCGAGTTTCAAAGTGAAGAGACTGTTCTGTAGTCTTGCTACAACTTTGTTTTGGGAATTTAATTGATTTTAATTTCTAAAATATGACTTGATTTTTAATATATATATATAGATATATGATTGAAATTTGATTTGACGTATTATGTATATATTATTACTTATCTCTAAATGGTTTGAATGGAATCAGAAATTTAATTCTTAAATTCTATCTTAAAGAATAATTTCAATTATATAAAAAAAGAAAATAAAAAGTTTGGATAAATGATTCAAACTTGAGATAATTTAATTGGAAAGTTTTATTTGTATAATACAATTGCATTTCAATATAACTTACTTTAGTTTTCAGAAGTTGAATATGTAATTGAATAATATACCATATAAAAAGATTTTATAAATAAAATTTGAGTGGTTATAATAAATGTTATACACTAAAATTTTAGTTATAAAAGATTAACAGAGGTAAATAGAGAAAAATAAAATTTAAAGAGTTTTATTTAAATAACTTAATAATCAAATTTGATTTAGTATAGAACCTTAAATCTAACCTGGGAATTTTAATAAAGGTTAATTCTTGGAATGAATATGTTGTATAATAAATAATGTATCTTTGAATAGAAAAAAAATTACATTTTAATGGGACATTTTATAATAAAGTTTATTTAACTTGGAATCATAGTTTAATTGATGTCTAAATGAATAAATTTGTAAAGAAATTTGATTGTTATATTTGCTATGACAAATATTTAATTTATGTAATAGATATGTCTTGAAAAATAAATAATTATGGCTTAAATAGAAAAATGTATTTAATATCACTAAAATTAGATAATTAAGAATTTGGTTTCTAAATGGAAATTTCATGTGTAACTTATTGAAGGAATATCTTATTTATGAAATGGGTATTCTAAATAAAGCGTTAGATTATTTGTTAAATTAAGAGTTAGGTAAAATAATGAACTTTTGACTTATTAAATGAAGTATAGTTTAATTTGGATACTCCATTCATAAAAGTTTATTTTAAATAAATCATAAGTTAAATGATATCCAAATGAATATTTCAGAAATTGAATTGATTTGATATTAATATATCTACTGTAGCACTTTAAAAGTACTGCTGTTTTTTTTGAAAATACAATGTTTTGGAAACTTTGTAATTGAATGAACTTAGAAATGCTATAATTTTGAAATGAATATTATTTGACCTTGAATTTAAAATGGTTTAAATGAAGATTATTTTAAAAGTGTTATGATTTTTAGTAGTATGATTTCCAAATGATAACATCTCTAAATGGTTATGATTTCAAAATATTATGATTTAAAGCATTATGATTAAAATTTATTTCCTTATTTTGGTTTCCAAACTATCTTTTGGTTGTCCTCATTATCTTTATCTTGCTACAGACTGGTATATGCATCTTTCTATAATCTTTCTATTTAGAAATCTTCTATAATCTTTGATAATCTTTGGTACTCATTTTGAATCCATCTTTTTCGTGCTTGTGTTCTTGATTCTGGAGGATCTTGGAAAGATCATCTCCACCTTGTCAAACTTACCTATAATAACAGTTGTCAAGTATAATTTCAAATCTTCTTGTCATCTTACCTTAATCTTATTTCACTCTATCTTTTTCTGTGCTTTCTCGTACCTTGTTCCTTTTCGGGGATGAAAAGTTTTGAGTGGGGGAGAATGTAACAACCCTAGATTTTGCTCATATTTTTAAATTGACTTTATTTTTATTTTAAGTTATTTTAAATTTTTTTATTTCAAACATTTCATTTTAAATATAAATGTTGATTATTAAGCGATTTATAGTTCAAACTAGTATAATTTGAACATTTTACTGTAAAGTGAATTTCTGGTCAAACTGTTCAAACTTTGACTTCTAAACTTCAAATTTAAATTATTTTAAATCTTAAATTTTATCTCTTTTTATGAAAATAGATGTAATAACTTGAACACTGCTTTTCGTTTCGTTGAAAACGGAGTTAAACTGTAAAAGTTATGTACATTTCAATTTTGAGTGTAATTTGATTTATTTAACAATTTTGTCTATTTTAAATTATATAAATTATATTTTTCTTTGTCATATTTTATTTTAATATGTGTTAGTATGTTATTTTATGTATATTTTTGCCTTTTAATATTTTTTAAGTGATAGTATAATTTTTCTAAAGTCTACTTGAATTATTTTCAATTTATAAAGACTAGTTTCATATATATTGTTATTTTCTTTATTTAAATTATATAATTTAAATTATTTTTATCTATTTTTCTTTATTTCTGAGATTATATACTTATATTATCAGCCATTTTATGTTTTACAAAATATTAAAATAAATGTGAAATTGTAAAGACCCGTAAATCCGTGCTCCTTGAATAGACACTAGTCTCCTTTGTTTAATTCAAGATGAACGAAAATACGAACCCTTAGGGGTTTTAAGAAAAATTAAAGAAAAGAAGAAGAGAGAAAAAGAAGAAAGAAGAAGAAAATAGATAATAGAGGGAAGAGAAAACATAAGATAGAAAATTTAGATAGGGAAAAGAAGATAGAAAATTTTAAAATTGGAAGAAAAGAGAATAGAGGAAAAAGAAAAACAGAAGAAAATAGGATGGAATTTTAAAATAGGACGGAACAGAAAACAACAGAACAACATCAGAATCTCACAATTCGCAGCGGAACAACATATAATAATAAATGAATAATCTTTAAACAAAGAACTATATCAGTTATTACATTTTACACATTACATTACATCATCTCATCATATCATCAGAGTGTACAACAAGAAACAGTGCAGCGGAAAAAGAAATACTATATAAGTATACGCCATGCCATCCAGCTTACCTCCAGCAACTCCAGAATATCCAGAATATCCTGATAAACCTTACTCTTGACTGCCCGTGTGGAAATTGGTGGGCACCCAGAGTTTAGGAAGGAAAACAATAAACTCCAAGTCAGTCATGTGACTGGTGTGAGAACTCAAAACAGTTTATTTATCTTTAAAAATCAAAATAGAGAATATTTTTAAATTCAATTCGCAATGCTTTTAAAAATGAGACTACCATAAGGCCTCCCGCACACACACACAATGCAAACGCAGAATCGGAGGAGATTTCTCCTTATGATAGTCAAAGATGCTTGATACGCATTTAAAATAACATTTGATATTATTACTAGTGCATAGTGTAGTGGAAAATTCATTTCGAAAGTAGAATATAAATCTTAGCCAACATAGACATTTCGAACTATGCCTACTATAGCTACCATCCAAACAGTGTTGCGACACCATAAGTGAATGATAGGTTCTACAACTAAAACCGTACAAGTTTCGTATTGGGAATTGGATTTCCAACAAATGGTCAGGCCAAGGAACTTCCCATTGCCACATGAGAATGCCTCTGGAAAGACATCCCCGAGAACCAAACCGGAACTCTGCCAACACAAGGCCGGGTTACCCCTAACTGGGTAACTACTGACACGAGCACGCCATTCCCCGATCGTAAACGACCTTTCTCACGGGATCCCGAAAGCCAACAACCACAAAGTAATAAATTCGTAGTAACCACATAGGTTAAATATCTGGGCTCCATACCATGATACCACCTCTATCCAGAAGGAAATGTACATACCCTAAAGAGAGCTACCCCTCATAACCTTGCCGCATCTTTCCTGTTTTGACCATTTCCGGGGTGTGAGGTTCGACGAAGTCACGTCCACAAAAACATACTTTATACAAAAGCCATGCTTTGGGTCAACAAATGATCAACACAATGATCACCAAGATAGACGATCAAATAAACGATCCTATCACAATAATCAACACAATGATCATTTCAGCAACACTCAGCATGTCACCTTACCAATTTGGGAATATATCGCTGATAACTTCAACTATATAACCTCTGAGCTCGTACGTCTCAGAGAAGGGTGTTAAGCTAAAAGAATAAATTCTTCGCCACCAACAGAAATATATTTGAAAGAAATCGGCTTTATATCTCAACTTGTAATGTCAGACACACAATCCATACAAGTTTGTTCCGGGATCGAACAAAACCGAAGGCACTTACAAAGAAGTCCTTGCAATCCGGATATTCACAATCCTGATCGGATTTCCCATCACTTAGGGAGTCTCTATACCGTTGCAACTCAGTGCAGAGACAATCGACAGGTCATCCTATCGCTCTTGCAAATACCGGGTCTTCAACACCGATCTTCAAATGCAATTCATAACGACGTATCACATATTCGGAATGGGTTATACGACCCCATGGTCCTTTCCCGGTTAACCCGAATAGTGAGCGCTTATTCAAAAATAAGTGTAGCATTCACATTCAAACAAATCACGTCAATTACCCATTCAAAGGGAAATATTGATAGTCGGTTATTGAACTATCAATAGATATGCACACATCACCAAATTCCAAATAATTTTCCAAATTATTTATTTCACAAAAATATCTTCACTAGATATATAATTTCAACACTTCAAAAATAGATCAATATTTACTTTTAAACAAGTTTCCCCTTTCATTTATAAATTCCTTAGTGAATTTATAATCCAAAATATCTATGAATATTCGATTTCGATCATTCATTTCAATTTATCTTCAAAAAGATAAATTCTTAAGATATTCACTTTATATTGGAAAACATTTCCATACTTACTTATTTATAAGTAATTCACAAATTTTATTTATTTTCAACACTTAGAAAATATTCAATATACTTCAATCTAAATTAAGTATATATTTCATTCTTTAAGGAAATCATTCTCTTAAACATATTTATTTGGGCCAAAACGAATGTTGCGTAAAACATCGTTACAACAACCCAAAATCACTAGTATAGGGATTCAAAATTAAAATAGATATATAAATCCCAATACTATTCAAAACATTTCCTTTCGGAAATCATTTACTATAACAACAGTGTTATAGTCCATTATTTCCTTCTATTTCTCGAAAACGCCTATTTCAACAATAAATGTTGAAATCTATGGTTTCGAATCTCAGCACATTTTAAAACATCGTTAGATCGTTTTAATTCTATTTAAAACATCACATTCTAAACATTTTCTTTAACGTGTTATTCACTATTCAAAAACGTGAATATATTACGTTAACACATTTCATCCTTTTATACATTTCATTTTAAAGGATTATTCACAGTCAAAAATGTGAATATAACTCCATTTATAAGTTTCAACAATTTACTTATCAAAATAAGTCATTTGCGAATTTATAAAACAACGTTTATAAATTCCATTTCTATTTATTTATAAAAACTTCCTTCTTATAAATTCCTTTATTAACCTATTCCAGTTTATAACTTAATTATAAACTAAAAGTTCATATTATAAGTTAAATACTTATAAAACGATTATTTTACAAAAATCGTTCTTTTAACTTCATAATTATAAATCTTATAACTTATAAGATTCAATTATTCAACCAAATCTATTCTTTCCATAACTTCACCGTTTATAATTCTATAAATTTCATTCTTAAATGAAATTCATTTTCACTTCATTCAAACACTTATAAAAACTCGTTTTATAATGTCAATTTTTCAATTTATAAATATCCATTTATAAATCTCTTAATATAGATCAATTTATATTATTCTTTTTAAACGTCTTTAAATTCCTTTAAAAACTTCTTCCTTTTGATTCATAAAATAATTAAATTTTATAAACCCTATATTTCAACTTTTCATAATAAATTCAAAAATTCCGATTTAACTATTTTATAAAATCATTAGCATCATATTCTCAAAAATCAGTTTTTAACTATATTTCTCAAAAATCATAATTTTTATAACATTAAAAATTATAACGTTTATTTATTTAAAATGGATCAATTCCAAAATTATTTTATAAAACGTATACTTTGTAAAATCACTTTAAAATCATTTTAAAATTCCGAATTTGGTCCAATGATGCTACACACCAAATAGTCAATCACGACTACAACGATATCATATATCGATATGATAATCAATCAAATATCAAAATATCTGAAATCAAATAAAAACTGTTGAGGAATCCAGTTGGATCCCTCCAACCTGTTTTCCTGCATCCACAAACATTAGCACAATACCAATTTCGCTCCAGTACGAAATTATCGCGGTATATGTTCTTATTAAATATTATCCGCTTAATAACGGCGTAATAGGGTCTCATCCGCTAAACAAATAAATGCGGGAAATCAATAACTCCAATATATACATATGCCAATATATATATATTGCTATCATATATAATACCAATTTCACTGTTTATGAAATATTCGCGGTATATGTTTTTAATAAATAACATCCGCTTACTAACGGCGTATAATGTCTATTTTAACAATCAATAGATAACAATCAACATTCAAACATGCATTCAAATATTTTAAATCTAACTATTTAAAATAAAATCGAAACTGATTCGATTGAGTGAGAAGTTCTCACCTTGATTTTATTTCCGTTTTAGCGATTTATTTCGAATAAAATTAAACGGACGTTTAATTTTACCCAAAATTCTCACTAACTCCAAACGACTCCAAACCAACTCCATCGCGTAGTGCTCGTCCATACGATTCCAACGCAGTTGGTTTCGCGCGTTTTCGACCTCGTATGAAAAAGTTATGAATTTTTTGAAGTTACACGTATAAAAATATAACTAATTACAACATAACCTTAATAATTTTTTTAACCTAGCAATACCACAGCTGCATGATCCAACTTCACTGCATCATGACCGTCCACTCCTATCTTCCATCTCACGCACACAACACCATTACAGGCCGCAACTTGAACCCAACACCCAAAACTAGGGTTAATTCTTGCATCTCCATCACCAACCTATATCTCGATCAGAGAGTGCCAAATCGAAGCCTCCATCTTGCTCTAGGTTCGGCCCAAACATGGAGGAGCTCGGCCTCCTGATGAGCCTCGTGTTGCGTGCGCAGGCCATGACCAACGGCGCCCCCTAGCTCCTCCTCCGATGCTCCAAATCACATCTCCACCGTTGAACTTCAAGATCTCGATGCGCTCTACGACTTTCTAGTTGGAAGCTTCATCTAATTACTGATGGATTGGAAGAAATCGAGGGGAGAAGTGGAGTGATTTTCGGCCCTTCATCCTGATAGTGGCGGCTAGCACTGAATTAGGGTTTTATCTTCTTTTTTTTTTTTTTTAAGTGGGGGGCTATTTATAGAGAAAACTGAAACACTATTCATTCTGGAAATTCCGAACTCCGATTTACGCGCCGTAACCAGCGTTTCTAGGGTTTACCCCGCGTTCCGGACACAATGGAACAGGTTTCGGAAGCTAATTCGGACATCTGTGCGAGTTATGGCTGTAAACGCTCAATTTGAATTAAACCGATTTAAGCGATTTTCTAGGCGTTTTAATTTGTACCGGACAAACAGTAAATCCAATCGACTTGAAATTTGAAACCTTACAATAATATCACATTACGGATCCGATGAAACTGGTTTCGTCGAAATCCGAGACTTTTTGAAAAATGGCTATTTTGGCTCGCCAAATTAAAATTAAAAATAAATCGATGCGTTTCGAGCTGCTACGATCAAACGGTAACTCCGATTGACACGAAAATTGAAATCCGGTAATAACTAACTATTGCGGATCCAATGGAACTGGTTTCGTTCAATTCTGAGACTGTTCAAAAATTGGCTATTTTCACTAGTCGATTTAAATATTAAAATATTCAATTTTCACAAATTAACTTTTAAATCGATTTTAAAAGTTCTAAAATATCATTCTAACTTCCATATGATAAAATAAAATTTCCCAAATCATTTTCAATCATATTTAACTCAATTTTTAATTATTTCCATAATTTAACTTATTAAATTATCGATTTAATAATCCAATTAAATTCAATAATTCAAATAAAAATTTATTTGACTTATAAATTCACTTAATAATATTTAAAATTAATTAAATATTCAAATTTTAATTAATAAAAATTCTGGGTCGTTACAGAAATGTTTTAAAAACCCTTTATCTTCCTTGATCTTTTATCTCCCACCCTTTTACTTTAAACCAACACCTTTTCATTTATTCTTTTTATTTGGCCGTTCATTTTTTTCTTTTCTTCTGCTATACCTCTCTCTTATTCATGTGAAATCAACTGAGAAACTTCTCACAAAAATTTTTTGCACGGCCAAGCTTTCTCCTTTGATCAAAAATTTGGTAAATGTTATATACCTTTCTCTTGTTTACTTTGATTTTTCTACTAACTATTTCCATTGCTTTCAACATGTTATGGCCGACCCCACCTCCTCCAACTGCTAGGCCGACCCCACCACCACCACAACCAGCCACCACCACCTCCTGCCCCTCCCCATTCCATTGCCGTGAGCCACAATGATGAAGAACCACCTAAAAATGAGCAAAGACATCACCATGCAACCATAGCCTAGCCTACCTTGCATCCATCACATTCAACACCCCTTAGCCGCCACCCACACCACCACCACCTGCTGTACTCGACCTGACACACCTCTGCACAATTCCATCTGACCCCACCTGAAGTGGCCATGCCCTCCTTGGCCTTGGCCGAGCCCATAGATTGTATTGAATCCATACTTTTGCCTTGAAGTGTTAGCCTCTTGCCTCACCAACTAGTGCACCATTTTCTCTATGCATGGTCGACCCCTATAAGACCCAAACCAGACCTTAGTGCATGCCATGGCTATGCTAAATCCATCCCTTGCTGATCCATGTGAAGTTGAGAACAAGTGCAAACCATTTGAGGTTGTTTCGGGCTCTGATTTCTTCTGTTGTTTAGGCGTAATTTGTTTTGAAACTTATATTGTCTGTATTGTTTTGTCTTATGTATTCAAGGAAGTTAACCTTGTCTCTTCCACACTCATATCATCATCATAGATGAGAAAATGAACCCCCTTGGTCGAGCTTTTGAATGGTTATAGCAAGGTCAAGTTATCTTGTCTTTGTTGCCTTTCAATTTCAATTTATTTCAAAATATTTTGGTTGAATATTCATAAGTTATATTGTCTTGTTTTGGGGTTGTTTACAAGATGCTATCTTGGCTATTTCTCTCCACTCAAATCAAAGGTCATGCCTTCAGGATCCGCTGTGTCATTCTAATTGATATCTCCAGCATAAAAATGTGAGTTCATCTCACCAGACAAGTTATACTTATATAAGCAATAAACTGATCACACTTGAATCTGTAATGCACATCATCCTGTTTTAATTACCATATTATATTCATATGATGTTCACATCTGTATTTATACCAGTTATATCATATGTTACTGTTATATTATTGTTGTTTTGTTTTTTTATCAGTTAATCACTGCAAGTTCCCGTTAGATTAGAATCACTATGGGTTGAAATGATACATACCCGAACGGACTTTAGAATAAGGGAAAATTGTTATGGGCTGAAATGATAGGCCTGAATGATTTTCAATTTATTTCATTTACTTGGGACTGCGGGTTTGAAATGATAAAACCCGGATTTTCTTTGTAAATTACGGGTTGAAATGATATATTACCCATATCACTTTTCCTAGTGTAGAAAATTATATACAGACCCGTAGTTAATATATGTTTTTCTAAAAATTTTAAAATTATTTTAGAAATGTAAATATTAAAATATTTTGATTTAAGTCTAATTAAAAAGGATTTTTGTAAAACATTATTGATTTTCTGAATAATTATAAGTGAAATGAATTAGTGAAAAAGTTAGAAAATTTTGAATGTAAGTTATTTTGGAAAATTTGATTTAATTATAATTGGAAATTAAATTGACTATGAAATTATGATAAATTTATGATAATTTGAATTTAAATGAATTTAAAGTGATTTTATATCATATTTATGATTTTTTTTATAAAGTTGAAATGTGAAATGAATGAATATTTAAGTTGAAATTTTGAAGTATAACTAAAATTGAAAATTTATGAAATTGACTTAAAAGTGAATTTTTAGTTAAGTAAATAAAAATAAAACTAAGTTATGTTTGAGAATTTGAACTTAAGTGTTAAGTTAAAATTTAATGTAATGAATTTAAAATTGAACATTGCAATTTAATAAGTGAATTATTATTAAATATTTATTTTTTGAATGGAAATTTTACTTTATAAAATCATGAACTTAAGGAAAATTAAATGATGTTTATAAATGTGAAAATGTATGATTTTATAAGTTAAAAATGTTTTAAATAAAAATATAATTGGTTCTGAAATTATATTGAATATTTGAAGTTAATTAACTGCATTTTTGAAATGCTATTAATTGCAATGTAAATGATATTACAGCATTTGTAAATGTTGTAGTTGATGATAATGAACTAAAAAGCTAAATTGAATTAAAGGCTATTGTAGAAATATTTTTAAGTGCTGTAACTGTTGAACTTAACTGAAATTTAAGTAAACCCTATTACAACATTTTTAAAATGCTGTCTTTTGTTAAATTGAACTGTTTTGAATGTAACTTTCCGTAGCGTTTTCTAAATGCTGCGAAAAGTGAATTTTCAATGTTTTGATAAACTTAAGTGAATAAATGAACTTTGAAAGTTGAAAATTTTGGAAATTTAATAATTTAATTATTAAAATAATAACTTCATTTTAATGATTTAAAATGATTTTTGAAATATAAACTGTTTTGAAATGTAAATTGAAATGGTATTTTAAATTAAATAAAATGAATAATGATTTGAAATGAATGTG
Organism: Allium cepa; assembly: GCA_030765085.1. Classification (NCBI taxonomy): domain Eukaryota; kingdom Viridiplantae; phylum Streptophyta; class Magnoliopsida; order Asparagales; family Amaryllidaceae; genus Allium; species Allium cepa. The sequence continues at coordinate 475,190,031 of CM060929.1, forward strand.
GTTTTGAAAAGATATGATATTTTTGGTGTATTAAAATGATTTGAAATGAAGTTGGAAAGAAATGATATTTTTTGATATATTAAAATGATTTGAAATGTGGTTTTGAAAAGATATGATATTTTGATATAGTAAAATGATTTGAATGAAGCTTTGGAAAGATATGATATTTTCTGATATATTAAAATGATTTGAAATGTGGTTTTGAAAAGATATGATATTTTGATATATTAAAATGATTTGAAATGAAGTTTTGGAAAGATATGATATTTTTGATATAGTAAAATGATTTGAATGAAGCTTTGGAAAGATATGATATCTTTTGATATATTAAAATGATTTGAAATGAAGTTTTGGAAAGATATGATATTTTGATATAGTAAATGATTTGAATGAAACTTTGGAAAGATATGATATCTTTTGATATATTAAATGATTTGAAATGAAGTTTTAGGAAGATATGATATTTTGATTTATTGAAATGATTTGACAGGAAGTTTTGGAAAGATTGATGTTTTTGAAATGGTTTGGAATTAATTTAATCTTTATTTTGATAAAGATTTGGATTTGAAATGATATTCTTTTTTTTGAAGTATAAATACCATTTTAAATTATAACTACGGGTTATAATAATGATTGGTTGGCAAAGAGACCGGGATCGGATATCTGGCATACTCTCTGTCGATACCGAAAACCACTTTGACAACCGTGTACGCGGTAGAGATTCCAGAATTAAGTAGGATGGTGGCGACGTTCTTGAGGTATATTTACGTGGACCTGACTCCCGTGAGTTGGCATAAGGTGGCTAAAACAGGAGCGATCTCGGGCCAAGTGAGGTCATTCCTCCGATCGGACACATTCCTTCGATACTATACTCTTACTTGTGATTGATTAGATGACCATCCTCCGATTTTGATATGGGAGTGTGTTCCGAGGTAGGCGTATGTGGCTGATGCGTTACCACCAGCTCGTGTGCGTGATTGGTATATCTACCCTGGCATTGCCTTGTGTGCCGTGTCACCTACCATACCGAGCTTTTACTACGAGTTTGTTTTTCTCCCGTAGCCCGTGTGGTATCCTCTGACAGTCACCCGGAGTGGAGATGGCATGATATTGGATGGACTACTGGGACTATTATGTGTGATGGGTGATATGGGTAGCCCGGAACGCTATTTAAAAGTACGTTTATTTTACCGCAGACATTATTATAATAGAGAAATATTGCTACATAGTAAATAGTTTAACGGATTCTTAGAGGATGGGCGGTCCCAGGCATCCTTTAAGTTACTTGTACTTTATTACAGTTCACTTGAGTTAGTTTACATTATATACGTATATATTGTCCTGACTCGAGTGTTTGTATTTTATTTATGCTCGGGTCAGCCTGAGTTATTCACAGATTTGGATTCCACTTTCTGGAGATTGGAATCGCTGGAGATTATCTGCTTATCTTCCAGTTCTGTTGTCTATTCAGCTTGTACTCGGTTATCATCTTGAGGCTTCTGTTGTACTTTATTTCTTCTGTTGTGTTTTATTTAACTCTGATATATTTATATAGTAGCTTCTTGAACTACTATTTTTTTTACATCCGCTGCATTATTAAATACTCTGTGTCTGTGATCTGTGATTTTATTTACTATATATTTTGAGATTTGCCAAATTTTATTTACAACGCGTTATTTTGATCAATTCAAGTCCGACATGTGCAGATGCGAATGGTTGAAAATATTTGGTCGTTACAAAGTACGTTTTCAAAATAAGTTTTTAAAAATAAGATAAAGGTTTTATTGTTGTTTAAAAAAAAGTATGTTCTTGGAAATTTATTATTTCTAAATGTTTAAATTCTAAAGTAAATATTTTTTTCAATCTATTATCGTAGTAATTATTTAAAAAGTAACTTAGTGTTTTGTTTTAAGAGTGAGAACCTAGTGTATATTTTATAAAGTAACCTTATTTTCAAATATTCATATAGTATATATTTTAATCAATTATTGTGGTAGTTTTAATTTAAATATTTTAAAGTAAACTCTAAAGTAAGTATATTGTTTAATCTATTATCGTAATAATTATTTAAAGAATGATTTGGTATTTTGTTTAAAGAAGAAAATCTAATGTATAGTTATAAGGAAACCTTATTTTAGTTATTTCTAAAAGTATTATTATAAATTAAGTATTGAAGTAATTTTTATAAATTAAATGTTTAACATATTTTTTTCAATAAAGTGTTTTAAATTATTTTTAAATCTAAAGTTTGAGCTTGGTGATTTCAGTAGAAATAGAAATATTTGGAATTTATTTTGAAAAAGGAAGATAGTTTGAAACTGTTTTCAAAGGATTGGAATTGAAATATATCTTGTGAAGATATCTTTGAGGTTAATAAATAATTTTGGAAATTATTTATTGTTGTATGGTTATTTGGAAATATTAATTGATAGTTAAATAACCGACTATCAATATTGGCCAAACGCGTTGATCGTTTCGAAAAGACCGGGATCGAGATTAGATTCTCGAAAACCACTTCGATCCGGTTTGTACGTTTCGTGAAAACGATTTTGGATTCGAAGATGGAGCAGTGTAGTGCATGGGCTAGTCGCTACTAATCCTGAGGATATTTCCGAAATGGATGTAGTAGGAATAGTGCCTTCAGTTCCGTTCGGACCTGGGACGGACTTGTATGGATGAATGCTTGCGAAACATCGTCAGGGGGACGATGGGCATTCTAAGGGATATGTTCTATAGAGGTAACGCTTAGCCTCAAGCCTCATCAAATGGGAATGACTGAAAATCAGGCTGAATAGAACAGAAGTTTAAATATGATAACCAAGTACAAGCTGAATAGAACAACCGAACTGAAAAGATGAAACTTGACAAGTAGATAATCTCCAGCGATTCCAATCTCCAGAAAGTGGAAATCCAAATCTATGAATAACTTAGGCTGACCCGAGTGTAAATAAAAATACAAACACTCAAGTCAGGACATACATACTTATACAATGTAAACCAACTCAAGTGAACTGTAGCAAAGATACAAGTAACTTAGAAGATGCTTGGGACCGCCCATCCTCTAAGGATCCGTTAAACTATTTATTATGTAGTAATATATGCTATATACAGTAGTGTCTAATCAGTAAAGTATAATCATATAGAAAATAGCGTTAAGGGGATGGTGAACCTTAACGCGGTCGGATCTTTAAAACCAAAATCGTAGTGGGCTCGCTATAAGGAGATGACACGGCACGCGAGGCAATGCCACGGTGGATACACCGTTTGCACTCCCGGACCGGTGGTGACGGCAAGCCAGCAGCTTCCGCCCACCTCGAACAATACCCCCGAATCAAAGTGGCGCCACATATCGAATCACAAAAGTAATAGAATGGTTTCCGATGGAGCATGCTCGATGAAAGGGTGCGACCCTTTGTGTAGCCCGGTATAGCTCCTGTTTTATTCATTTATGCCAACTCACGGGAGTTGGGTGCACGTAATATACCTCGAGAACGTCGCCACCAACCTACTTCATTCTGGAATCTACACCACGTACACAGTTGTTAAAGTGGTTTTCGGTATTGGCCGGCTATAAGACAATATCCGATCGCGGTCTCTTTAACAACCAATCGTTATTATAACCCGTAGTTATAACTTTAAAAAAAAAATATTTTATACTTCAAAATAAAATATCATTTCAACCCAAATCTTTATCAAAATAAAGATTAAATTATTTCCAAACCATTTCAATATATCATCATACCATATCTTTCGATTCAAATATTTATCAAAATAAATATCAAGTCATTTCTAACCATTTCAATATATTAAATTATCATATCATTTCAAAACTTCCTTTCAAATCATTTTAATATATCAAAATATCATAACCTTTCAAAACTTCGTTCAAAATATCTTATCTTTCAGCACTTCCTTTCAAATTATTTTAATATCAAAATGTCATATCTTTCAAAACTCCATTTTCAAATCATTTTAATATATCAAAATATCATATCTTTTCAAAACCACATTTCAATCATTTAATATATCAAAATATCATCTCTTTTCAAAACCACATTCATTTCAAATCATTATTCATTTTATTCAATTTAAAATACCATTTCAATTCACATTTCAAAATAGTTTATATTCAAAAAAATCATTTTTAATCATTAAAATGAAGTTATTATGTTCAATAATTAAATTATTAAATTTCCAAAATTTTCAACTTTCAAAGTTAATTTATTCACTTAAGTTTATCAAAACAGTGAAAATTCACTTTTCGTGGCATTTAGAAAACGCTACGGAAAGATACATTCAAAACAGTTCAATTTAACAAAAGACAACATTTTAAAATGTTGTAATAGGGTTTACTTAAATTTCAAATAAACTTAGTTAAATTCAAAAATTATAGCACTTACAAAAATTGCTATAATAGCTTTTAATTCAATTTAGCGTTTTAGTTCATTATCATCAACTACAGCATTTACAAATGCTGTAATATCATTTACATTGTAATTAATAGCATTTCAAAAATGCAGTCAATTAACTTCAAATATTCAATATAATTTCTCAACCAATTATATTTTTTTATTTAAAACATTTTTAACTCATAAAATCATACATTTTCACATTTATAAACATCATTTAATTTTCCTCAAGTTCATGATTTTATAAAGTAAATTTTCCATTCAAAAATCAAGATTTAATAATAATTCACTTATTAAATTGCAATGTTCAATTTTAAATTCATTGCATTAAATTTCAACTTAACACTAAAGTTCAAATTTTCAAATATAACTTAGTTTTATTTTTATTTGCTTAACTAAAAGTTCACTTTTAAGTCAATTTCATAAATTTCCAATTTTAGTTATATTTCAAAATTTCAACTTAAATATTCATTCATTTCACATTCAACTTTATCAAAAATCATTACTATGATATAAAATCACTTTAAATTAATTTAAATTCAAAATATCATAAATTTATCATATTTTCAAAGTTAATTTAAATTCCATTAAAAATTAAATCAAAATTTCCAAAATAACTTACATTCATATTTTCTAACTTTTTCATAATTTATTTAACTTATAGATTTCCAGAAAATAAATAATACTTTACAAAAGTTATATTTTTATTAAATTTTAAACCAAATATTATAATAATTAAATTTCTAAAATATTTTAAAAATTTTAGAAAAACATATTTTAACTACGGGCCTGTATATAATTTTCTACGCTAGGTAAAGTGATACGGCTAATATATCATTTCAACCCGTAATTACAAAGAAAATTCGAATTCTATCATTTCAAACCCGCAATCCCAAGTTAAAATAAATTAAATAAAAACCGTTCAAGCCTGTCATTTCAGTCCATAACGATTTTTCCCTATTCTAAAGTCCGTTCGAGTATGTATCATTTCAACCCATAGTGATTTCTAATCTACAGGGAACTTGCAGTGTGATAAACAGATATAAATGAGCAGTTAACAAAATATATAAATAACAGATGATATGACATGAAATTTAACAGGTTTAACATCATATAAAAAAAATCACATGGTAGTTATAACATCATATTTAATTCTACACATTCAGTTGTTGTTGTTTCACAACTGCATAAGTATAAATGTCGTGTGAGCTTTACTCACCTTTTATGGCTGGAGATTGCAATACAAATGGCACAACGGATTCCAAAAGGCAATAGCACGATTTTTGATTTGAGTGGAGAGCAAATCCAAGATATAGAACTTGTGTTATAACCCAAAACAAACAAAATAAAATTACAATTCAATACAACATTGAATAGAAATAACTTCGAAATAAAAAGAGATACGAATACACAGTCTTTTCCCTTGCTTTCTACACTTGCTAGCACGGCTTAGGGAATGTTTTGGATCAGGTTTGGACATACTTTAGTTTAGGTTTGGGTCCTATAAGGCATGGCTACAAGGTATTGAAGTGGTGGAGGAGTTAGTATGCATGAATATGAAGAGGCTTATGCAAATAGTGGGTTTTGGTTCATTTTGGGCTAGGCTACATGGATCTATGACTCGGCTATGGCATGTTTCAGATCTGGACAGAGGATGAAGGTGATGGTTAGGGGTGTGTCAAGGTGGTGGTGGAGCAATAGGAGGTGGCCAAGGTCATCTAAGGTGAGGGTGATGAAGACTAGTTGGCTAGACATGCTTTTTAAGGAGTTTCAACATAGTTTTTGTGGATTTTGCATCATGGGATGGTCATGGCACTTTCAGGTCAGAGAAGGAAGGGTTTTGGTCGTGTATGATGTGGGGAAGGAAGTGGTGGTGGTCGGTGGAGGAGATGGTGGAGGTGTTAGGCCAAACAAAGCAAGAGAAGCAAGGCAAAAATCAAGCAAAACAATAGAAAAAGGAAAAAGAAAAGAGAGAAGAGAGGAGGCCATTGCTTATTTTTCTTTGCTCAGATCTAAAATGGATGTGTATTATTGATGGAATGAGAAACATTCATGTGAATAAGCAAAAGAAAACGAACGGCTACAATAAATTGATGCATTGATTGAAAAAGAAACGGTAAAAGAAATGGTGAAACGACTTTACGTTTCTTAGCTTTTAAAACCTTCCATACTTCCTTTTCTTTTAAATCAAGTAAAACAAAATAACTTCAGCAAGTACATCAGAAACCGAAACAAAGTGAAAAAATAAAATATATAAGTAAATTTAAAGAAAATATAAAAAGAATTGAGGAAATTGCTTAAAAATTGAAAACAGGGTTCAAAAATTACAATTAAAACATCAATGGCTTTGGAAAAATATCTACTTCATTTTAAAATTATTCTAAAGCAAAATTTTGAAATAAAATAATTTATTTATCATTTATAAAATAAAATAAATAATTAAATTGGATAAAAATAGAAAAGAACTAAAGAAAATGTTTAAAAATTGAAAACAGAGCATGGAAATTACAAAAAAAATACTACTAGCTCTAGAAAAATTCCTACCTCACTTCAAAAATATTAAAAGACAAAAACATACATAAAATAACTTATCAATGCATATTACAAAAAAATATGACAAAGAAAAAATAAAATTTATACTATTTAAAATAATAAATTGCAGAATAAACAAATTGCACTCAATATTGAAATATACCTAACTTTCACAATTTAAATCCGTTTCCAACGAAACAAAAAGCAGTGTTCTTAAACTTTTGTGTACTTTCATAATAAAAGGTAAAATTTAAATTTTCAAACTTTTAAAATTTTAAAATAAAAGTCAAAGTTTGACTATTTTGACCAAAACTCACTTTTTGGAAAATATTCTTTTTAGTCATGCTTTAGAATGATAATTCATATCAAAACTAAAGTTTATCATTCAAAATAAATAAAATAAGTTTTTTTAAAATCAAAAATTCAATTAAAAAAAATAAAATATACAAAAAAAATAAATCACAAAATATAGGGTTGTTACAGAACAATTTGACACAGTATTGTTTTAAAGTAGCGTAAATGAAATAATTTTACCCATATTATTTTTGTATATAAAGGAAATAATTTTTTGTAAATTATTATAATATTTGGTTGCTTGGTTATTAGAGAATGATAATAATAAATTATTCTCATTTTTTTTAGAAATTGAACAAGAAATTGAAATTTATAACCAAGTTAAGAAAATCAATTCGAGTAATAAAGTGGAATTTGGAAATGTAAATTAAAATGGTGATTTATAATTGGGGATAGGATTCTAGAGAAATATTTGAAATAAATCGAAATGGATTTCGAATTTGGATTTTTTGGGAAAAATTTGAATACCTTTGAGTTTGGAAACGGTTTTCAAAAGTTTTGGAGGAATGATAGTATTATTTTGGAAATATTTTTGTGTTGAATTTGAAATCTTGTGAGATGTGGAAATTAAAAATATTTGAAATGTTGTTAAAGAGATAAAAGCATTAAACTCTTTCGGTCGCTGAAAAATAATTCCGATGATGATCGCGACATCATCGGTGTTCATTTGAGTTTCCAAAATAGGAATTGCTACCTGAATATTTTAAATTGGAATTGTTTGCGAATTGGGGTTGGTTTTGAAATTCAAAGGGATAATTGAATTTGCCAAAGGATTTTGGATGTAGTTGATTTCAAAGGTGATTTTGAGATCTTGGGAAGTTGTTTAAACTCTGGAATCTTATTTTAAATGTTTATGGAATAATAAAAGTATATTGGATAAATAAAATGTGAAATTCCGAGTTAAAGGTAAAATGTGAATGGAATTGATTATAAATGGATAAAAGTATGAAAATAAATAAGTTTGTGACTTATAAAATTTAGAAGTGGAATAAATAAGCCAAAATAAAATTGATTTGAATATTGGGAAGTGAATAGAAAATTCAAAACTTAAATTATAAAATAAATTGACCTCCAGTAAAATAGTTAAAGTGGTTTTGAGATAAAAATAAAATATTGGGAATAAACCTTGAATAAACAAATTAATAATTAATTGGTAATGAAATATGGAGATGGAACTTGAATTGGTTAAATGAAAGTCGAATACCAATTTAATGTAGCAAATGTTTAGTTTGCAAATAAATTATGAAACGAGTATTTGATGTAACCAATATGAAATGTTCCAAGATAAATAAATGGATTTACATAAATTGAATGAGGATATGGAGTGCGAAATAAATTGAACGGAATCGATTAAAATGAAATCGAATTAAGTTTAGATTGAATTGGTATTAATTTAAAATAGTTATAAACATGAATGGATATTCTTTTAAGTAAATATCACTGAATTTGCATAAAAATAATTGTCGTTTGACGTAAACGAGATTATATAAATTATATGGGTTAACATAAGCCAATAAAATTGGTTTTTGAATCAATTGTAATAAATATGGGCTTGTTTGGATGAAAAATAAATTGAATGTAAGCAATGAAGTGTTAATGAATTCAGCTTGGATTGTTGGTGAATTAATTGTAATTGGAAGTGTAGTCGAATAAAATAAAATTGGATTATATCAATGATGGATAGAATTGGTGGATAGAAAAAAAATCCAAGTAGACATTAATTTTAAAAAAATTCCTTATTATTGATAGGAATAAATTCAGAATGAATTACATATGGAAGTTTGAAGTTTAAAAAATGACTGAATAAACTACTTTAATTAAATTAGTAAATGAGATTAGTTTGATAATTGAAAATCAAATTAGGGATTTAAATTGGGAAGTGCTTATAAAAACAAAATATAAGTTGAGTTTCGAAGTTGAAATATCTTGAAGGAAATAAATAACTGAAGTAATATTTGAATAAAAGCTTGATTTAAGTAAGATTGTGAAATGGTTGTGTCGAGTTTTATGAAATAATTTTAAATAAAACTTGTTTGGTAAATGAAATGAAATTAGTAATTGAGTTAATTAACGTAAGTTATATTAATGAGAACTTGACTTCGAATAAAAATGGGAGTTAGATTGCTTTTGAAAATCAATTCAATTTAAATGAGTTTGCTTGGAATTAAAACGAATTTAAGTTAAGTAAGAGAGTTGTGAAATCATTTGAATTGAATAGGATGGTTTGAATATTGTTTGGAAGCATTCAAAATAAGTGTCGAAATATTTCATATGTGCTTATGGAAGTATATAATATGCACTGTTTATAGAATCCATGTTTTAGTTATTTATAATAAAGTGAAATGTTAATAAACTTTGTATATTTGACACTGACATGTTTAAGTTAAGTAAGTACAGGTTTTTGGAAGCCGTTTGACTGGTTTTGACTACGTTAATTGCTTAAATAAATAGCTGCTTGCTTAAAAATGCTAAATAAGGTACGCCTACGCAATACAAATAGGAAATATGAACTGTTTTTTCTGTTTTCTGACCGTGTGGGTCGATGTATATATATATTTATATCTCTTGTCAAATTGCAAAAGCTCCTCCATACAAAGGAGACTTTGCCAAAAAATTTCGAAAATTTTGGGAGTTAGAATTTTTTTGAATCTTTTGAAAATTTTCACTAACGACAAATGAATTAAAATTTGTAAGCAAATAGAATTACAACTGAATATTGAAATTTAATTTAAATTGTATAAGTAAAGTAAGATGAACTGAAGATATTGTTCAAAGATATTAAAGATAGAAAAAGTTTGCAAACAAACTTTTATTTGAGATATAAAAACAAATTAGTAAGTGAAATTAATTTAAGGAATGATTAATCGAGTATCATTTGAAATGAGATGAATTGAACTCGATATTTTGAATTGGAAGGTGGATTAAATTCAAGTAAAATAGAAAATGAAATTTGGATAAAAGTATTAAGGTTTGAAATTAATTCGCAAATTGAAGCAAATTAAATTTATTTGGAATTGGAATACAAAAAGATTAAAACTAGAAGTTGTGGCAAGGGAAAGTGTGGATAAGTGAATAACAATCAAAATAAATGGGAATAAAAGGAAATTTATGTAGTTGATAATCAACTGGGGCAGATACGTAGGATGTACGTATATTATTTTATTCGCATAGCAAATTTGATCCGGATTCGGGCACAGAATTTCGAGATAGTTATATCGATCCGAGTTAGGATTTTTCACTCGATTTTCGACGGCGAACCCTGGACATGAATTTTGATTGATCATGGAAATTCTCTATCATAGTTATGACTATGCAAAGAGAATGACGGTTTCTAATCAGGAAACCAGATCCGAGTCCGCACTAGGAAGTCGGGTGGATGATACTAGTTCGGAAGTGAAATTATGTGACCGAGTAGGCGATCGGATTCGGTATTGCGTACGAATGATATAGGTACATCGTACGGGCTTAAATGAAATGAACATTGAAATTTTGGAAAGAAGTCAAATAAAGGTTTTTGAATGTTATGATTGGATATTATTGTTAAACAGGATATGCAGGTATGAAAAAGGGAAAGGAAAATTGGTTTTGATTTCAGATAATAAATTAGAATTGCTCGACAAAAAGGTATGTGTTTAAAATTTTTGTATGAAATTTGATTGGGTTTTTGGATCTAGCCACTTGGCTTTTGTTTCTTTTTGGATTTGGGGGTCGTAGAGCCGTTTTTTAGTTGTACCGAGCTAGCCGCGCAAAGGAGACGCTGGCAAAAATTTTCGGAAATTTAGAGAGTTAGAAAAATTTTGAGAAAATTCTGATAATTTTAAATTTAATTTGAAATTGAAATTTGAATAATTGAGTAAGTAATGTTGTTTTAAACTATGGAAAGGTTGGTTAAGTTAGTAAGAATGAATAATGGGTCTTTTATAAAAGATAGTTGGTAGGATGTGGGATTGTTGGTTTTTGGAAAAGTAAACGGGTATAGGACCATTCTTCCTAACTAGTAATTTCGGGAACGAAATTCTTTTAAGGGGGGGAGGGATGTGACGACCCGGAATTTTTGAGCATTTGAAATCAGATTATTTAATTGATTTTAATATTTAAAAGTTAATTTTTAACTTGAATTCAAATATCACTAATTATTTGATAAATTTTTGAATTAAATAATTTGAAGTTGGGTAAAATGTTGAATCTAGAGTTTTAAGCCTGTTAAAAATAATTTGAAGGCTTGTAAAATTTATATTGATAGTACTGAAGTTAATAGAAGTTGTAAATATTGTAGAATTTATATAAAGGTTAGATTTTTGAGACTCATAAAGATCATTTTTATCGGATGTGGTTTCCATTTAAAATAATAATAATAATTTAGTTAAATTTGAATGGTTAACTAATTAATTTATTTAAAGGGGTTTAGTTTTAAATTTAATATTAGTTAATTACATCTAAGGTTAAAATTTAATCATTAGTTAATAAAATAAATAAATTGTGAATAATTGTTTGATTGGTTCAAATAATAATAAACCGTGGATTGTTATACAAGGTTTTAAAAATCAAGGAAACAAGCCAGTTCGGAATGGATTGCAAACAGCAAAGGAAAGGTGAGTTAATCTCACTCAGTTAAATTTAAATGTAAATGATTAAATTTAAGTAATTGTTTGAATGGTTGAATTGATTGATGTGCTATAGTATGGTAATTTTGGAATTGGCATATTATATTGTGCTAACATCTGTGGATGCAGGGAAAACATGTTGGAGGGATCCAACTGGACCCCTCCACATTTATTATTTAATATTCTCTATTGTGATTACTTGATATTCTATGATGAATATATTGGAATATTGAATGTTATGATTTGATTGGATATATTTGGGTATAATGAATTACCGAAAATATATAAATTGGATTTTGGAAAGAAAATAAAGAAAGTAAATTTATGAACGAAATAATCTTAGAAAATCTAATAATTAAGAATGAATTGAAAAGAAATAGAAGTGATATGAAAATAATAACACATAACTTCGAGTATGAAGAGAATTTTGAATACACCGAAATTAATGAATTGTAAACTTAAGTTATATCAATTAAAGGAATAAAGAATTATTTTAAAATTCAAAGTTTAAATTTATTTAAAAGGATTAAGAAGTAATTTAGGAAATCAAAATTGGTATTCTCAGTTAAAAATATTTATATCATAATTTAGAAATAAAATATGGAATTAATAGATTTTGAAGTAAAAGGGAGTAAATTGGAAATAAATTTGGAAATTGATTCAAGTGTTGAAATTTGAAATTTCAAGAAGAATGTGAAGAGAAGTATATTTCTCTGGATAGCCAAGTACGTTTTCAAAGTAAGTTTTTAAAAATAAGATAAAGGTTTTAATGTTGTTTAAAAAAAAGTATGCACTTGGAAATTTATTATCTCTAAATGTTTAAATTCTAAAGTAAATATTTTTTTCAATCTATTATCGTAGTAATTATTAAAAGGTCACTTAGTGTTTTGTTTTAAGAGTGAGAACCTAGTGTATATTTTATAAAGTAACCTTATTTTCAAATATTCATATAGTATATATTTTAATCAATTATTGAGATAGTTTTAATTTAAATATTTTAAAGTAAACTCTAAAGTAAGTATTTTGTTTAATCTATTATCGTAATAATTATTTAAAGAATGATTTGGTATTTTGTTTAAAGAAGAAAATCTAATGTATAGTTATAAGGAAACCTTATTTTAGTTATTTCTAAAAGTATTATTATAAATTAAGTATTGAAGTAATTTTTATAAATTAAATGTTTAACATATTTTTTTCAATAAAGTGTTTTAAATTATTTTTAAATCTAAAGTTTGAGCTTGGTGATTTCAGTAGAAATAGAAATACTTGGAATTTATTTTGAAAAAGGAAGATAGTTTGAAACTGTTTTCAAAGGATTGGAATTGAAATATATCTTGTGAAGATATCTTTGAGGTTAATAAATAATTTGGGAAATTATTTATTGTTGGATGGTTATTTGGAAATATTAATTGATAGTTAAATAATCGACTATCAATATTGGCCAAATGCGTTGATCGTTTCGAAGAGACCGGGATCGAGATTAATTTCTCGAAAACCACTTCGATCCGGTTTGTACGTTTCGTGAAAACGATTTTGGATTCGAAGATGGAGCAGTGAAGTGCAAGGGCTAGTCGCTACTAATCCTGAGGATATTTCCAAAATGGATGTAGTAGGAATAGTGCCTTCGGTTCCGTTCGGAACTGGGACGGACTTGTATGGATGAATGCTTGCGAAACATCGTCAGGAGGACGATGGGCGTTCTAAGGGATATGTTCTATAAAGGTAACGCTTAGCCTAAAGCCTCATCAAATGGAAATGACTGAAAATCAGGGGTTATGCAGCAAGGCTAGGTGGGTAGCACCCAAGCAGGGTGAGGTCATCCCTGTCTAGATGCCCCTTTTTATTTCGGCTTAGTGGGCGGTTGCTGATCCCAACCTCGGGGTGATCTCACTCGGGATTATCCAGTAAGGGTTGGTCCCGGTCTTGTGTAGCAGGGGAGCGGGCGTACTCTTCGGTACTGTGATCTAGGCCACGTACTATGACAGGTGGTACTCCAGTGCCTAGTCATTAGTTGGAAATCCATTCTCCCTACGAGCCTTGTACGAGTTTTGTTTGTATTACCCACTTTGTGGCTAGTAGCTGGAATTTAATAATGTAAAAATTTTGGCTATTTTATAAGTACTTGTATATAGACCCTATTATAATATCAGAGGATTTCTATAAAAATCGTTTTAGCCATCGTAAGGTAAAAACCCGACATGTTTATTTGTGGCGTGGTCTTACGAGATGCTTTTGTTTTCAAAGGATTTTTGAAACTTTAATAATCAATTGAGTGTGATTTTCTCACTCTGGTATTCCAGACTGACTCGGGTGTTATTTAACTGTAAAGCTCGGGTCAGACCGAGTATTATAGGATACAGGAGATGCTGTGGAGCTCAGGGGACGAGATGGATGACGATACGTACTCCCGTACTTGTTTATATATATGTTCCGCTGTGTTGTTTAGTTGTGTAACCAGTTGTATGTTATTGATGTTAAGCTGTGATTGATGTACTCTGATAATGTAATATATAAACAGAGATATATTTGATTTGAGTAAAGATCATTTATTATCTATTATATTTTCTTCCGCTGTGATGGTTAGATTCTGATGTTGTTTTCTATTTTCTTCTTCTACCTCTTCTTCTTTAACCCAAATGGTTCGTATTTCTGTGCAACTTGAGTTGATTGACGTAGAATAGTGTTGACTCAAGGGGTACAGATTTGCGGGTCGTTACATGAATAGATGTAATTTAAGGTACAATTGAGATAAAAAGAATGAATAGTCACTTCTGCTTTATAGAGAAACATTGGAAACGAGAATTGTAATAATAATTGATACTTAATATTGGAATAAGAAATATGATTTCTATTCCAAAATTTATTTTCATATAGAAAATTGTTTTCTATGAGATTTATTTCTTTAAGCTAAATATTGTTGATCAATGAACTCTCCACTGTAAATAGTTGCAGTGCATGAAATAAATAAATGGTATTAAGTGAATGATGGACCTCTGAATTTAGTATGCTATTATAGTAATAGTGGAAATAGTGGAAGCATGCCATATAACACTTATTAATTGCATCATGGTATGAAAATTATTTCCGCAAAACTTACCATACATTATTTATGAAATAATGACTATCTATTTTGGTATCGACTGAAAAAATAGACATATCTGTATTTCAATATGAATATTATGAATACTCTTTATGAAATAAAAAATAATGTGGTAAGTTTTTTTAAAAGTGATGCATTGGAAAGTTCAAAAGTATCTAATATTATTTATGGTTGTTTTGGAACTATAGATTAAGCCATAGTTTTGAGAAATAATTTTATTGTATGATTTTGAATCATATTATACTTGTTAATTATATCTCAAATAATAAAAGGCTATGCACCCATTTAGTGGGAGTACCATAAGAGCTGATGAACTCTTTGGATTGATACATATAGATGTATGCAATCGTAATTCTATAAATATCAAAACTTTTCCATGTACTTCGTCATATTCACTGATGAGTTATCGTCAACATGACATGTGTATTTGATATGCATGTAGCATGTCGATGGTAAACTTATGGGATATAAAACAGAAGTAAATGAAATAACATGTGATAGAAATGGTTTGTTTGATCGAATGAGTGAGTATGTTGGAAAATATTCCGAACGTTCTAAAGTGAATAAAGATTCAATCTTAAAATTACTCCTCCATGTGACGTATAACGATGCATCGATATGGAGTAATCAAACTTTGTTGGATAATGTACAATTAATTGTGAGTGAAGTTGAGTTAATTTCTTTCTCTAAGGTAATGTACTTAAGGGTAGTACGCAATGTTAATATCATTTCATCTGAATAACGGTTTATAAAATTTTATAAGATAAAGGTTTATAAGAAACTCCAAAATATCCTAGGCTAAGGAGTTGGCAGGTTGTGCGAGTCGAAAGATTACACGTAATAATTGTTTATGAGGGATCTTGTATGAATCTTCCCAAAATGATTTTCAAAAAGACCGGCATTGGATGACATATTTATGTTTCGAACATAATTTTTGTAAAGTAAAACAAAATCAGTTTTATCAGTGAGGAAATTTATAAAACGTTTATGAATACCTATTCTATTTGCACTGAGAAACATTTCGAGATATATCAACTTCATTGTGAATAAATTTTTTTGAGGAATTATTGGTAGTAAAAAGGATTTGGATACGATCCAAGATAAAACTGATTAGATGAGATGATATGAAATTGACTAACCTAAACGAATACATTGCATTAGAATGTCTAATAAGTATTCTCGCTCATTGAAGAGAAACTATGAGTTTCTTGTCAATGTCGAAAATATATAATCCTCGATTGTTTAATTAAACCACTAAGAGTGTTTACTCTATCATATGGTATGATGTGAAAATCTAAAAGAATTCCAACTACGCTATCAAAATTTGATTTTAGTAGTCGTAACCTAAGGGATGTGATCCATTGGTCGTGATTGTATCATTATGAGCTAGACTAATACAATTGGAATTATATGAGCAACGTTGATGAAAATAATATCGCAAATTTCAATTGCTGAAATTAACGTAATAGATTCGATATTCATCATGCTCAAGTTAATTCACATTTACTTACAAAATTACCACTTGATATGACTTTATGTTCGGTACGTATGTATTGAAACAGAAAATTCTAAATAATGATTTAGATTAAACTGTTTACATAGAATAACTAAAATGTCTCAAAGTTAGTGGAAGAGATATTAAGTTTGTGAGCCTTTGGATATGATTCAAGAAATGATTCGAAAGTATCATTTTATAAGCATCAAGATTGAATAAGTATTTTGATAGAAATATCAAATAGTTTGATTTTCAATCAAAATGTAGAGGAAACGTGTGTTCATAAGAAAGAATGTTAAAAGGTACATTGATATTTCTAAGCTATATGTAAATAACACACTGTTGATTTTAACGATGTACTTGTATTAAAATCAGCCTTAATTTTTTTAGTACTCAATATTGGTTAATAAATGATGCCTTTTATAGTAAGTATTAATAATGTCGGGAATGTAATGATATGCAAAGACACCTTATTAAAATGTTTAATATGGAACATGTAAGATTGATTCCTTTGATTGGCAAAAGCAATTATCATACATGTTGTGTTGTCTATGATATAATGATTGGTTTATATATTTGATACATGAAACAAATATCAAATCCAAATTAATATCACTAACTGGTTGTTTGAAGTGTTCATTTATGAAATACTAGAGAATTTTTTACAGAAACATAAATTCCTTATGAAGGAATGTTTAGTTTCATAAGTAATACAAAGTATAATATGTCAATAACAAATCTTTAAGTTAGAAATGTTCCAAATGAAAGACCATGAACGATTCAATGGAAAAAAGCCTAGGTACGTCGCCTTGTATAGCGCCACAATCAAAACAATGTATAAAAAAATATAAGTGCACAAATTTATAGCTGAGATGAATACAAATGTTGAGAATCTCATGACAGAGTTATATGATAACAACGTCGTAATATATTTCGTAGTAGAACTTAGAGAGAGCTCGAAGTCGAGATACATACTCCGCATTGTTCCACATGATAGAACAGTTTATCACCGTCGAAGAGAGTTGACTGACAGAGTAGATAATTAAAATATAATAGCATACCCATTCACAAAGTGACTAACCTAATTGGTTTTGAGAAAACTGATTAGAGAAGTTGGAATAAGATTCCATAATTGACCTCAAGTGCAAGTGAGAGATTGATAAAGTTAGGATTATGCCCTAGGGGCAATTATGTAATTTGTTACATATATTTAACTCGTTGACCAATCTTGTTTGAAATAAAGGTATTTTCTTTCTATTATATAATTTATATAATGTGGTTATATTAATTAACAAATTTAATTAAAAGTATATTTAATAGAAAATTAATAAATGGTATTTTTTGTGATAGTAGTTACAAAGTGTTGAAATAGTGAGTAGTTTATCACAATGAAACAAATGTACCTTTTTAATTATTCCTAGTCAAGATGCATCAAGACCGGATATCGATGTTTTCGTTGAGACTAGAGCACATAACGTTCTTCAAATGTTAGGCAGTGTATTACTCATGACTGCTGTAGGCACCAAGCGGTTACGTACCGATAGTTATTGGGTAACCATGGAACGACTCACTCGATAGTTTTCTGTTGGTTAATATAACTAAGGTCAAATAGAAAATATCGATTTGATTAATTTACATAGATTTTTTGACTTCGGAATACTGTCTATCTTCAATGTGGAAGCTCTGCTAATTATAGTCAAATTTTGGCACAATGTCCATCAAGTGACTATAGTCGGGTCGAGTGGAAGTATTGGAAGTGAAACACTATTCAAGAGAGGATTCCTCTCCTCAGTTATATGAGGTTAGTATCACGGTCAACTTAAGTTAACACAAAGTCAAAATCTCTGATCAGAGTAGTTCAGTTAATAATAATTGTTAGCATTGAAATAGGGTTCTTGTGTTGGGATTATTGAGTTGAATATGGATGATACTGAAATTTTGACCGTAATAAAATTCAATAATTCCAAAGTGATATAGGTTTGACGAAGAAAATTCATGTAAATAATTGTCACAAAGGGTTATGCTTAATAAAGTGAAATTGGATTTTACCAAAGTTTAGTAAGCGATAAATTTGGCCATAATATTACACTACCTGCTAATTGATGTGTGAACGTTGACATTCGAATATTTAAATGTTGATCGCTGACCAAATTTACACCGAAGAGTCACACAACCGAAATATTTAATTCTCTTTAGGCCAAATGATTTACTTGATTTATAATTATTATAAATTAATTAATATTTATGAAATATTAATTATGAAATTTGAATATGATATGAGAAATAAGTTTATTGCATATATTTATAAGAGTTGTAAATATATTGGTCGATATAAGATATTGATAAGAAATTGAGTTAAATATGATTGTACATATTTAATTTGGGTTAAATGGGCTAACAACCCATGAAATTATGGATTTTAGGCATTGGTTATGGCTAGGGTTTGATGTGGCTTGAACAAATGGTTGGGGTTTGGAGATGTGTGGTTAAGATCTAGTGGTTTGCTGTCTTATCTTCCCATATAAATAAACAGACTCAAAAACCAAATTGGTCAGAAAATCTTTCTGTTTATATTTGAGCCGCCACCCTCTTTCCTCTTTCATGGCTGAAATCCTCCTCTAAATAGATCCAAAAATTCTCATATTAAATTAAAATCAAAACTAAAAGCTATTTGATAGTAATTGGTCGTGGATTCCAGATCTGCAATCTGAAGAATCAATAACATTTCAAAAGAAGGGAATTGATTATTCCAGGTGGACTTTAGGGCATCTAATTTGGGCAACTTTGATTTTATTTTTATCATATTATTGTGCGTTCATAATTTGTCAATCATATGAACATATGTGTATAATTAGATTGTTGTTTTGTCTGTTAGGTGAGATTTTTTTATACGTATTTATGTTGTTACAATAGAGATTGGATATGTGTATAATACTTAAAATATATTCCATGATTATGTTTCTAATCTGAAATTGAACATTAAAATTAATTTCAAGTTTGAAATTATGTATGTTTATACATATTGATCATATGTGTAAATCTTATATGTTAATGTTTTGTGTTAAATCTTCACATACAATTTGAATTAAGAGATATGTTTTATTATATGTTGTATATATAGATCTGAATATTTGCAAATGTTTATTTCTGTTTATTATGAATTATAAGTGCTGAATTTTTGTTTTATATTCATATATTTTATTAATTTTAATATTTAATGATTATCTGAATCAATAAATTCATATATAATAATAAATGTTTCTCAACTTCATTTTCATATTTTTTTTAAATTCATACTTCATTTTTTTTTGAAATGGTACTTAAATACAACATGTCACTGGGACAATAAACCAAAAATTATGCGTCAATGGATGTTGAATCACGCTACGCAGGTTTCGAACTTGTGATCTCTCGCACCAAAGTCGAATCACTTAACCACCGAGACAATGGTGTTTGCAAATTCATCCTTCATGTCAGAAGTCTTCAGGAATAATTTTAGATTTTTTGAACTTAAAATAAAGATTTTAAAAATTAATTTTATTTCAAACCTGAAAACAATTATTTGAATAAAAATATCATTTTAATTTACAAAATTCTAGAAATTTTTCTTTAGACCAAAAATATGTTATAGAAACCTCAGAAAAGTTTTAGATTTTATAACTTAATTTTATAACTTTAATAATTAATTTGATTTCGGTCTAAAATAAATTATATATTTAAAACATTATTTTAATCTAGAAAATTTCAGAAATTTTTGCTGAGGTCAAAATATGTTCTTAGATTTTCTAAAATTATAAAATTTATAATTTTATTATATGGTTATTTTTTGATAACATATTATTGCTAAATCTGTTTTATTCAATATATTAAATATGTATATATGTATATTAAATAATAAATTCTTTGGAATTCCAGATCTAGATATTTTCTAACTGGTAATTGTAACCGAAAGGAATTTCTAGTTCTTTATATATATATTCATTGTTATTTGTGGTTCAGTATATTGTCACATAAATAAATAAATATTTTCTACAATATTTTAATGATAAAAGTAAATTTTATGCATACATAAAATAGATATATTTAATTTTTCAAAATAATCACATGAAATTATAGTTATATATTTGCATACATATTTGACAACATACAATACATACAAAATGGCCTGATATGTCCGTCGTGATGCAAATCCCAACATCTACATATGGGCATGTCATAACCTGCACGGATTGCTATGGTACACATGCACACACGTATATATATATGTATATGATACATATACACAAATATCTAAGCAAAACCAAAATTAAACAAATCTCAAACTGCCATTTGTAAATTTAAATAAAATGCATGATTTTATTTAAATCAAATTTAGAAAAGTTCTAAATAAATTTAGACTTCATAGGCCTATTAAAGATCCAAAATGGTAATTTTTTTGAAATTCATCCATTTCTTCCGCTGCAGGCTGGCACAGTTCCAGCAAGATCTAGGAAAATGAGTGTAATCCTTGAAATTAAGATTAGTAAGTCAAGAAATAGGAATTTCTTTAGATCAATCTTATTACATTGAGAAGATACTGAAGAAATACAATTACTTTGACTGTAAACATGCATGTACAACATATGATCCTAATGTAATACTATTTAAGAACACTGGTAAAGGTGTAAGACAATATGATTATACGAGCACCATTGGATGTCTTCGGTATGCCACTGATTGTACAAAACTCAACATTGCCTATGTCGTGGGATCATTATTGAAAATTTACTAGTAGACTTAGTATAGTGCACTAGCATGCTATCAAAAGGGTCATGAGATACCTAAAATGAACTATGAACCTTGTGTTGCATTATGAAAAGTTTCCAGCTATCCCTGAAGGATATACCGATACAGACTGGAATACTTCATCTGATGATTCGAAAGAAACCAGTGGCTATACCTTTAGCACTACTGGTGGAGCTGTTTCCTCGAAGTCTAAGAAACAAACTATTTTGGCTCAATCCACTATGGAGTCTAAGTTGATAGCACTAGCCACGGCTAGTGAAGAAGCAAAGTACTTTAGAAATCTGCTAGATGAGATTCCTTTATGGAAAAACTGATACGAGCTGTGTTGATCCATTGCGATAGTACCACAGCTATTGCAAAAGTACAGAACTATTATTACAATGGTAAGAGACAAAAGATACGTCGTTAGTACGGTACTGTTAGAGTGCTACTCTCTTTATATGCCATTAAAGTGGATCACATACGTAGTGATGAGAATTTGGCAGATCCTTTGACGAAAGGACTGGCCAGAGAGAAAGTCCTTAGAACTTCTTGATGTTGATTCTAAGAGAGAAATGTCATCGTATTGTTTTTCCTATCTTGATGTTGATTCCAAGAGAGAGAACATAGTTAGTATTTGTCATACGGCTTATGTTGTGATCCATGGAGAGATTCGTGAACTATTCGAGATGTTGTAATCTAGAGAGAGATTCAAGATCTATTCGAGTGATGAAGACTTATGTGTTGAGATGCTAACATGATCTCACCGCCGTTAATGGTAGGAAACATAGTAGGATGCATAGTTATGAGGTTTAGCTAACCCAATTGGATACATTAACTCCAAATATCTAGAGACGATTTTAATTGAGGTACACGAGAGTTGATGACATTCAGTATCACATGTTTGGATATGGAGGAGCTATGTTTACATTTGTGACGTATTTTATCTATAAACATGTGTGGTTTCGAAAGGTACTTTTTAACCCTTGTCGAGAGGCTAGCTTTAGTATATCTACGGATGTCTTCAATAAAAATCCATATGCAAGTGTACCTTAGCGGTTTTAGTTGGATTTCTAATATTTCTATGTTGTAAGATGTAAGCAGCACAGCTATTTTCTGATTTCCATTCTACACTCTAGACATTATATATTAGATCACATTATGTACTTATTAGATGAGTTTGGTTCTTTTGAATGGATAACCGTTACGGTGATTCAAACGATCTCAAAAGTATTTTTATATGTTATGTATTACTTAAGTTTCACAAATTAGACTTATGTCTGACTCGTGATTTTATCTTTCCCTTAATTTTATGGGTGCTCTTTCGAATGATTTGAAATAGACATGTTATCGAGGATATTCTTTGGAGTTTGAGAAGACAAGCCGGATGCTTCCATTTTCCTACCGTGCTATTTTATTTCCGCCGCATTACTATTATGTGTATATCAGTATTTGTGAGGACATACTATTATAACTGTTCATACAGATGATAATACTTAAGACTGTAACTCGGAAATACCGTGTATCTTGGGGCAACACTTTGTACTGTCCTTTTGATATTATATGTTATCGAAGCGCCTTAAAATTTTGATGTTTTGTTCTCTTTTTAATTTCTTGTTTTTTTATTTTTTATTTTACCCTAATAATTTTTTTTTGGGCACTTGATTGCTCGACACATGAATACCATACATGTATTAGTGTCAAAAATTGAGAATATAAAATACGAATCACTACAGACCAATGTTATATATTGAAACATCAAAAGCTTACATTTTACAATGGACACATATTAGGAAAAGTATACATTGACACATAGCATGAATAGTATATATTGAAACATCACTAGCTTATATTTAACAATGGACACATAGCAGGAAAAGTGTACATTGACACATAGGCAGGAAAAGTATACATTGAAACATAGTTTACATTTTACAATGGACACATAGTAGGAAAAGTATATAGTGACACATGGCAGGAAAAGTATATATTGAAACATCAATAGCTTACATTTTACAATAGACATATAATAGAGAAAGTTAGTTGTTCTTTTATTTTTTGTGCATCTGTTTTTTTACCTTTGTTAGCAATTCCGTTTGTTGTGTTGTAGTTTGTATTTCTTTTTCCCTTTGCATTTCAATAAGTGCACTACTATATATATCTATGTACTCTGTTTCTTTCAATAATGAGATTGAGCTTCATTTCATCCTTCCTCCATTCATTTTGTCACGGTATCAGAGCATCCCAAGCCAAACGGCATTTACATTCAAAACCTGACATCAAATCCTCAGATCTGATTCAGATCTATATCCCACATCAATCGATCTACACTCCAATCATCAGATCAATCTTCTTCTATGGCGAATGGAAATTCTCCCCAACCAAGATCAGATTTAGCAACATCTCAAAATACCATCACAGATCAAAACTCCAAAACCCTAGAAGAATCCTTGAAACTAATCATTAAACCACAAACTCAATTAGTAACTGTGACCCTAGATGAAAGCAATGCTACAGAAGTTTCAAGTTGAAATGGATATCAAAGGATACGGACTACACAAATTCATCGATCCAATAATGCAAGCGCCCTCACCACTCATTACTGATAAAAATGGACAGATCTGCTCAAATACTGAATTTGTGATATATCAGAGACAAGATAGTTTACTGTGCTCATGGCTGCTGTCCTCTATCAGTACCAATCTTCTCTCCCAGGTAATCGGTTGCAAAACATCTTTAGATGTCTGGAATGTTATTCATCAGAATTTTCACTCACAAGCAGCTGCTAGAGTTATGAGTTATAAACTACATTTGCAGTCTATTAGAAAAGGCAACCTAAGTATTAGAGAATATCTGAACAAGATCAAGAATATATGTGACATGTTAGAATCATCGGGTCATAAAGTAGACGAAACTGAACATGTATTAACAATTCTCAATGGCTTAGATGATAATTTTGAAGCAATTGTAGCAGTAATAACATCAAGAGAAACTACACCTTCAGTGCAGTATGTTACATCTATATTACTAGCACATGAGGGCAGATTGGAACAGAAACAAGCATTTACACAAGAATTTTCTATCAATTATGCGGCAACACCATTAGGAAATAGAGGCAGTTATAGATCTGAACAAAATGTGAACAACGAGAGAGATAATCAAACAGGATGAGGAGAACAATCATATGGAAGAAGTGGAATGTATGGTAGAGGAAGAGGTCGAAACATTAATAATCGGCCTAAATGCCAAATTTGTGAGAGAATAGGGCATACCGCTCTTAGATGTTATTTCAGGTTTGATTCAAACTACACAAGCAATCAGCAGAATTCACCTAATCAAAATATCACAAAGACCTACCCATACAGTATAAATCTTATCCAGGGATAATATGAGAATCAGACTAAAAATGCTAAAACACAAGAGACACTAGCTAAGGATGCTGACATTCAAGATGAAGCCTGGTTTCCAGGCTCAGGAGCTACACACCACGTTACTAACAACCTTTAGAATTTGAATCTAGGAGGAGCCGCTTATAAAGGTAATAATTCAATTCATATGGGAAATGGCACACCACTCAACATTACACATATAGGACACGCCAACTTTGAATCAGCTAGGAGAAACAAGACACTACTGCTTAAAAATCTCTTGAGAGTACCTCAAATAAAAAAGAACCTAATCAGCGTGTCACAATTTGCATATGATAATCAAGTGTACTTTGAATTCCATCACAACATATGTCTAATCAAGGATAACCAAAGTGGGGATATATTGTTGCAGGGAAAGCTGCATGATAGGCTGTATCGATTCAATCTTAAGACTGACGAAGGTATTAATGGTAGAGTAGTATGTTGTAATAATGTAACTAATAAAGTTGAAGACGAATATGAGATTTGGCATAGGAAACTTGGTCATCCAAATATGAGTGTAATGAAACTTGTTTTGAATAAAGAGAATCTATTTCATTTAATTTCTGTAACACCAAAGTTGTGCGGCCAATGTCAATTTGGGCAAAACCATAAATTACCATTTAAACCATCTCAAACTGAGTATAATGAGCCACTACAGCTAATTGAATGCGATATATGAGGCCCTGCACCAGAAAATTCAAATTATGGACATAAGTACTATATTACATTTGTAGATGCACATACGAGATACACCTGGATTTATTTTTTGAAGCTCAAATCTGAAACAAGTGAAGTAGTAAAGCAATTTGGTATATAATCTAAAAGACAATTTGAGAAGAAGCTAAAGTTGTTTCAAACCGATGGTGGCATGGAGTTTAAACCTCTCAAAGACTTAACTCCAGAGGAATTATTCATAGATTAACCTATCCACACACTTCACAACAGAATGGAATTGTTGAGAGGAAGCATAGATACATTGTAGAGATGGGATTGACACTTCTTGCTCAAGGAAAGTTGCCACTGAAATTCTGGCCTGAAGCTTTTTCTAAAGCAGTTTATTTGATCAATATGTTACCCACCAAGATTCTGAAAAACAAAAGCCCATGTGAAGCTCTATATGGTGTCAAACCAGATTATACTAGACTAAAAGTATTTGGTTGTTTGTGCTTTCCACTACTAAGGCATACAATCGACACAAACTCGACTTAGATCTTCAGAGTGTACTTTTATTGGACATGGAGTGAACCAGAAAGGGTACAAATGCTTAACTAATGAAGGAAAGATTATAGTGTCCAGGCATGTGCTATTTAATGAGAAGGTATTTCCATTTGCAAACAAAGAGATAAAGAACACAGTCAAGGTCCTGAACCCATAAAGAATAATGCCACCTATACCCTTATTTACAGATGAAGAAAGTAGATTGTCCTTCTCAGAAAAAGATGGAAACAATACATTAAATGAATATCAACAAAATTCACCAGCCAATAGTAGTAGTGAGAGCAGCAGCCCAGTTCATAGCTACACTGAAGCCACCAACGAAGGATTGAGTAATGAACATGATTCACCATCACAAAACAATGCAATCAGTCAGACCTCAGAACAGTCTCCATGCACTACACATATAACTTCATCAGTAAACACACAAGAGCAGCACCAAGGACATCATATGGTGACAAGAGCCAAAGCAGGGATATTCAAGCCAAAATATACACAATCCAAAGTGTCATAGAAGAACCAACAAGCTATGAACAAGCTGTGAAACATAGAGAATGGAGAAAAGCTATGGAAGAGGAATACAAAGCTTTAATGAACAACAACACCTGGAGCTTAGCTGTTTTACCCAGAAATAAAACTGCCATAGGGAGCAAGTGGACTTACAGATTAAAGTATAATGCAGATGGTACAATAGCAAAGTATAAAGCATGACTTGTAGCTAAAGAATATACTCAAGAACCAGGATTTGACTTCAAGGAAACCTTTTCACCTGTAATAAAACCAACCACCATTAGAGTAATGCTCACAATTGCATTGTATAATAACTGGTCAGTGAAACAATTGGACGTGCACAATGCTTTTCTAAATGGAGACTTGGAAGAGGAAGTGTACGTGGTGCAACCTTTAGGATTTGAGGACAATAGAAAACAACAAATGCTGTGCAAACTTAACAAGGCTCTATATGGTTTAAAAAAGGCGCCAAGAGTTTGGTTTGAGAAATTGAAAGGCACTTTGATGAAGTTAGGTTTCAATCCTCTTCGATCTGACAATTCTTTGTTTATCAAAAGGACCAGCATGTATACAATGTATGTATTAGTTTATGTGGATGACTTTATCATAACTGGAAGTTGCAATGCTGAAATCAGCAAGTTGATTACTTACTTGAATGATCAATTCAAGCTAAAGGACCTGGGGCAATTGAATTTCTTCTTGGGAATAGAAGCGAGAAGACCAGAGAAAGGAACCCTGCATCTTAGTCAAAACAATTACATTCGATCTGTTCTTAAAAGAGCAAGCATGGAAAATGCTAAATCATCACCTACGCCCATGACAAGTAGCCTTCAACTATCTAAAACCACTGGTGATCCAATGGACAATCCACGGCTCTACAGAAGTATCGTAGGAGCCTTGCAATACATTACAATCACAAGACCAGAGATAGCCTTCAGCGTAAACAAGGTCTGTCAGTTTATGCAATCTCCATCAGTTGTTCATTGGAAGGCAGTTAAGAGGATACTTCGATATCTCGCTGGAACCTTAAACTATGGATTAAAACTCTTTGTTAGCAAAGATCTGAAAACAACTGCATTTGCTGATGCAGATTGGGGTGCTGATAGGGACGATAGAAAGTCAGTCAGTGGTTATTGTGTGTATCTTGGAAGAAACATAGTGTCTTGGTGTTCGAAGAAGCAATCTACTGTTTCTAGATCAAGTACCGAAGCTGAATATCGAAGTGTAGCGGGGGTTGTGGCAGAGATTATGTGGCTTAAGTCATTGCTGAGTGAAATACTAAGTACAAACATTGATGCTGCAACTGTATGGTGCCATAATGCGAGTGTTGTTATGCTTGCATCAAATCCCATTCTACATTCAAGAACCAAACATATTGAACTTGATCTTTATTTTGTAAGTGAACAAGTTGCAAAAGGAGATATTTGCATAAATCATATTCCTGCATTATATCAGCGGGCTGATATACTTACCAAAGCATTGTCTCAGACTAACTTCGTAAGATTGAGAAAAAAATTAAATGTTGATGAAGAAGCCAACAAAGAAGCAGAAAGAAAGCAGATAAAAGGAGGGGCTCAAATTGAGGGAAGGAGTTAGTTGTTTTTTTATTTTTTGTGCATCGGTTTTTTTTTTTTTTTTTTTTAACCTTTGTTAGCAATTCTGTTTGCTGTGTTGTAGTTTGTATTTTTTTTTCGCTTTGCATTTCAATGAGTGCACTACTATATATATCCATGTAACAAGATTTAACTGAAAAAGTTGGATAAGTTCATGTTTAAACAAGCCCAAATTATAAAACGGTCGACATTAGTATCACGTATTGTTTATTTTTAGGATGGAACATCAAAGGTTGATGTAATATTTCAGAAATTAATTAATAGGTGCCGGTGTTTGAGTTCCGACTCAGCAACTACGAAATAAATAGCTCGGACGCATTTCCGACTGCAAGAAGAATATCTGAAAGAGGCATGGTTCTGTCTCATTGATCTGGAATAAGCTACACACACTCAAATATATTAAACTTATGCAACTTCTCTAATATGCCTATATGAATTAAACAACTAAGTTGATTGCTTTATTTACTCATCCGCTCTCCTTACAATGCAAAAGCGTAAATTAGAATGTTGTTGACAAACTTTGAAGTATAAACGAATATGCAATCTTCTTCGAAAATCATAATTGAAGAAATACAATATTCACAAACAATTTTGTATATGAAAATCAAAAACTCCTTCTTATTCGGTTAACTTTTTTTTTAAAGAATAATATTTGACAAAGCACTATATAAAAATAATAATATGCTTACTACTATAAAAATAAACTGGAAGATTATATTTTTTTTGCTACCTAACATGTTACTAAATTCGTACATATAATAAGTTTCTGCCATCGTACTGTACCATTCAGCTTTTTACAGTTTTCAAACTAATTTTCTGATTTTTAATTTTTTTTTTTATCTTTTAATAAAATAAGAAACACACTTACGATCAACTAACAATTAACGATTTGACTATTGGCACAACTGATAACACTGTTGCATTTGATGGTACAATACAAAATGTTTCAATTACTAAATGTAAATATGCTTTAGATGACAGTAAGTACTACCAAATATTTGCTAACTCCCAATAACTTACTATGTATAATGTGTGCGTACTCGCTACAGAAAAGATACAGAAACTTCTCAGCAACATTCTTCCAGATGATTGAATTGTATATGATTTCTTTCCACAAAATAACAAAAAGACAAGAATTATATTACCAACCAAACTTTTAAAGACTTTATCCCACAAGTTACCCGTGGGTGAAGCATGCACGGATCTCACTATTAACTAGAATGAAAATAGAGACAGGAAGAAACTAGAAACGAGAATGGAAATAAGAAAAAAAAAAAAAAATCAAGACCAAGCACATGAAAGTTTTAATTCAGGACCTCAAAAATGAAAACAGCGGGATATTTAGGAATAAATGATAATACAAACATAATCTCCTCTATTTTTTTTACCAAAAGCAGCATTAGTGTCGTTAGTAAAACACTCTATAACATTCTAATTGCTGCCAGTGACTCCGAATAAACATTTCAGACCAAATCGTGAATGATATTACATTCGAAATTCATAAACATAACAAATTAAATTACACATGCTACAACATATAGACCATCTTATGTAAAACTAAATTCTTTCGTTGATATCCATGGCCATGGGCATGTAAGGCAAAGACGCAGCTGGAGGCATAACCGAGAACATTGAAAAAAGACTTGTCAAATTAACTGAGGAAGAAATGAATATCGTCGAAGACTGCAAAAGAATTAAGAATACAAGAGCTTGGACTATAATGAATGCTCCCATATTATCCAATGACATTTCAAATTCCATTGCTAACAAGTATTTGAATAGTGTTGAATGTGTGTGTATTATTTTGGATAAGAAGATGATTAACTGAATGAATAGATGGATTAGATGATGGCTACTTATAGTTTTGGTTGTTGGATGCCTCTTCTTCTCCGTTTGGAAGCAGGCAGCTTTTGACTGTTATCATGCACGAAACTTCAATGGACCAAGTGTTTTGGTTTTTAAAATGTTAGGTATATTCAAGCATGTGGAACTTTTTTATTGTGTGACTTGTTATCAAACACATGGCATATGTGTTCACCCTGCTGATTTGTTTTAATATAAAAAAAACCCTTACTTTTGTTTATTTGTATTGTACTTCCTCTTAAAGCGAAGAAATAATAAATGTTGTTGGGTCCGAGAACGTAGGCATAGCCAACTCTCGTTATATTGGTGTGTTATTTCCTTTCTGTCTTTTAACTATAATTTGCGCTCTTTGATTTTCTTTTTATTCTCTTTGTCGGATTGGAATCGTTGAAATTATTCACATATTAGATTATTAGGTGTTCTGTTTCTACTGCCCAAAACTCTGATTTTTTTTATTCCAGTTTGGTATCAAAGCTTATTGATCCATTTGAAGATTGTTTCGGCTATGTCTAATTCCATAAATAATAGCATTAGTAGAAGCTCTACAAATTATGGAGTCGCTAGCTTAGATGGAAATGAAGATTTTGGCATATAGAAGATAAAGATGAAAGCGGTGTTGAAGAAAGAGATGACTTTTAAGGTTGTCTCAGACCCGGATAAACTGAAGAAATTAATGCCCGTAGAGATTGAGGAAATGGAAGAGGATGCTCTTATTACCATCCTGTGAGAAATGCGGATTACGAATCTTAAGGCTAGAATTAACACTAGAGGGGGGGTGAATAGTGTTTATAAAGAATTGCTGAATCTTTTGAGTTTATGTTAAT
Source organism: Allium cepa (assembly GCA_030765085.1). Lineage (NCBI taxonomy): Eukaryota > Viridiplantae > Streptophyta > Magnoliopsida > Asparagales > Amaryllidaceae > Allium > Allium cepa. Next base: position 475,220,724 of record CM060929.1, read on the forward strand.
TTAAACATAGATGTGTGCAATATACAAACACAGATATGATCACAGAAACAAACACAGATGCAGAAATAAAATAAAAAACAGTAAAGAAAAGAACACACACGATTTTATACTGGTTCGAAGTTACCCTACATCCAATCCCGCAACACGAGTACGGATTTCCTTTCAAAAGCAATCTTTACAATTACACCCTCGATTTCAAGGCTACGAGGTACACCCTCCAGAATCACAATCCTCTAGGTAGAGATACTTGATTTTTCGGGCAACAAGTTCACCCACTTGATTTTACGGGCAACAAGTTCACCCAATTGATTTCCCAATGCTACAATCACACCTTATCTCGCTTGATTGATTTTCAAGGCTACGATCACACCTTTTTTCGCTAAGATGATTACAAAAAGCCTATAACTCTGAATAGCACTGAGAATCTTGTTGAGATAGTGATAGAGAATCAAACTATGAATGATCGAGTTCGATTCAATGTTGATTTCGGCAAAGTAATGGTAAGAATATGTATTCAGAAAAGTGGAAGAAGAAGAGGAGTGAAAAACTAGAAAATCTGATATAAAATTCGTTGAAACTGACCTCTATTTATAGAAGAACAACAGTCATGTCCATTCGTGAAGAGTTATGACGAACAAACACTTCTTTTGAAATTTAAATTTTGAACCCAACTGACACCATGTCGACACGGTCACCATGAGTATGTCGACATCCCAAAGCATGTTTTGATGATTTGATTTTCTTTGAAAATAACGTTTATCTTATATTAAAACTATGTTAAACTTTATAAATATACTTGACTATAGTTAAAATTCATAAGTAAATATAGAGAATAATATATATATATATATATAGAATTTAACTATAATTTTATATTTAAATCTAAGTATAAATATTTAAAAGTTTAAATATATTATATTAAAAGATAGTTTAAAATCAGGAGTAATTTGACTTTGAAATCAAAGACGATTTTGAGGCTAAAACTATTTGAAATCAGGATAGATGTTTTTGATGCTTTTAAAAGGAAGGTTTTGAAATCATTTTGAAAACAATATATAATTTTGAAAAATCATTTTGAATAAAAAGTTAGCGGATACAAAACAACCAAAACTATATTTTTCGTAGGTTCCATCCATTTAATAGGCTCGAAGTGGTTTCCATTCCATGAATAAATTGGATTTTAAGATGCCAGTGCTTTTCTAGGAGTTTTAACAAAATTTTCTAATTAAAGAATAAATTACTTGAATTCTTGAACTCTTAATAATCTTGATACTCATGAGTTTTCAATCTTGATATCTTGATTCTTTATATTGTACAGTCTTCATTCTTGGTACCTACATGGTTAAATCCTGCATATACATATAAATTAAAATATTTATACTGTTAGTATTTATATTTTATAATCTATTCTAAGGTTGTTGTCATCAAAACCATCATCTCACGGACTAACAATCTCCCACTTTTTAATGATGACAACCTTTGCTTATAAAATATTGCTTCTATCCTATTAACTCCCCCTAAAACTAATAACTCCCCCTTAATCTATGCCTAACTACCATATTTTATACTTCTCCCCCTTTTTCATCAACAAAAACTGACTCCCCCTCATTCTTGGACTAAAGTACCTGCATTGATAAACTATACAAAAGAATATATAATAGATAGATTAAGAAATAATTATACTTATGAACATGATAATTTAATCAAAGACTATATACATTTCAATGTATATATACATGTTTTATATATCAAACATCGAACTAAATTAAGAAATCTATCCACACTAAGTATCAATCTAAGCCAAATCAAATCAATTCAAACAAACAATTCAAACAAAGTAATAAAATTTAAACGTTACGAGGAACTTCCACCCAACATTCTTCTCCAAAGATAGGGTCTCCTTTAATACCATCCCAATTTTCATTGTCATTGGTGAGAGAGACAGGAGGATGTGTTTCGTTATCATCCTTGTGTAGGGAGGAAATCATCCATCGTATTGCATCGAAATGCCTTTCTTGCTCCTTGATCATCTGCATTTGACTCAATTCTAAGTGTTCCTTGTTACGGAGAATGAACGAGAGAATATTCTTGAACGAATTAAGAGATTCTTCAGGATTTTCGGATAAATTGTGAATTGGATTAGCCATACTTGATTTGTGAAAGAAATGAGAGATAGAGAAGATAAGAAATGATTTCCAGTGATGAATTCTAGAAGAAATAGGTATTTATAGGTGTAAAAGTTCGTTTGAAATGAATAGACATATGGTAGTTATTCAAGTTTCAAATTTAAAATGAATTGTCAATTCTGACCAGTACATGTCGACATGGTAAAGGGGGCATGTCGACATATGGCAGCGAATTTTTATGACAAATTTGACTTTGTGAATAATTGTGTATATATATATTTATATAATATACTAACATTTATTCTGGAGATAAAATAAGCTATATAACAGAAAAGAAATTCCATTTCATTTCATACTAAGACGATACAACGATTAATCATAAAGAACTACACGAACATTCAAATCAAAATAAACTAAAACTAATACAACGAGATACGATAAGGTAGAACTAGTTAGAGTATGATGATGATGAAGAAAGTCCAAGTTTCTTGTTGACTTTGGAAATGAACTTGTTCATCTTGGATGAAATTTTGTCCAACTTCTTACTAACGGATCGTTTAAGAATCCGTTGATTCTCAATAATCGTCTTTTGGTTTTTGAGAAGGCTTTTGGTGGATGGATTAGGAGGATAGTCGATGCTTTCCAAAGAGGTTTCACCTTCTTCTTCTTCAATTTCCATTTCATCCCCATCTTCTTCCTCTTCCTCTTCTTCCATTTCTTCATGAGCCAAATGCTCTTCCTTTTCGGCAAGAGTCTCATAAGATTGAAAAACGAATGGAATTTTCATAAGCGAAATGTTGGAATGATTGAAAACTTTTATAGAAAAAAATTCTTCGCCTTTGAAATCCACTCTAAAATAGCTAAAAATCCGAGTGAGATAAATTCCATGATACAAAGTATTCTCACCTATTTCAAGATTTTTGGGACGAAGTTCATCCAAAATAACTTGCTCCCAATTTATGTCATAATTTCCAAAAATAGCAAAAAGTGCTTTGCAAACTTTTGAAGTAGGATTGTTAAAATTCACCGATCTTGGGGTCAAAGTATGTTGCAAAAGAAGATTGACGATTCTTGCCTTTGGTCGAAAATTTCGATTTTTGAATTCAAAATTATCATTCCCTTCGAAAATGTGATGAAATGTCTCACGATCATTTTCATCGATTTTAAAATTAGAAAGATCCATTCTCGTACACTTGCAAATGAGAATGGTACCCAAAAGATCACAATTTAAAACAATTCTAGTGCCTTTGACACTACTCCAAATTTCATCCTCATTTCCATTATAAAATCCATGGTTTAAATTAGCATAGAAAATTTTGACAACATTTGGATAGCAAACAAAATCATTTTGAGAAGCATCAATAAGACTAATAACTCCATTGTTTGCAAAAAGAGAATCAAGTTCATAAGAAGAAAAATCTTGAAAAATAGTAAACTTTTCGGGATGGACTTTGACATAATTAGCATAATTGATGTATGTTTTTATTGCCTCCAGATCATTGAAGAGTTGCTCTTTTATTTTTTTGGAAATTCTCATGGTGGAGGGGTTGCTTGAAGAAGCCATTAAAGTAGAGAGTAGAAAGTTTGAAGTTTTGAAGAGATGGTTTGAATTTGAAAATGAGAGTGAAAAGATATGATAAAAGATAGTGAATAAATAGATTCTCAAAGGACATATTCTCTGGTCAAAAGGTAGCTTTTCAGAGAATTAAATGAAGTAAAAAGATGGAGGGAAATTCAAACATTTGAATTCAAATTTTGAAATTCAAATTCTGGTACCCATGTCGACATCATGGTAGGGACCATGTCGACATGTGCCAGCGAATTTTTCTGAATTATTTTTCCTAAGTTCTCTAATAAATATATATACTTTATTATATATTTCTGAAATATTATTGGACTAATAATATATTTCAGAAAGTATTATTATACTATTAAACATAACAATAAAAAATAAAAATAAAAAAATAATAAAAAAAATAATAATAATAGAAAATAAATTTTTAAAATTCAAACAACACACCAATTCAAAATCAATCAATCAAGCAATCAAACATCTAATTCTGAGCAAGCAATTTCAACCAATTATATTGTAAATGTGTACCTTTTTCTGAGTCTGTTTCTCTGAATTCGTCGGAGTTGTGAATTGCTGTGAAACACAAATTCGAATTATCTGTCCTTTGATCATCATCACTTGAGGACGAGTCTGAGTCAACTAAAGTAGCAGTAAATGCACGCTTCCATTTCTTTGTTGGATCATTATTCATAGGAGGATTTTGCCTATCTGGATACGGACAATCTCTTTTGATATGGCATGGTTCATCACAGTTCTAACATTTGACATTATTTGACACTACATTCTGATTTCCAGAGTTCTTATAGTTGTTTCTCTTGAGATTATTCATCTTTCTGTATTTCAGGAATTTTCTAAAATTTTCGGTCATTAAGGCTATCTCTTCATCATTATCACTGTTTGAATCTGATCCATAAGACAATGCATTGAATGCCATTGATTTCTTTTCAGATGCTTTGCTTTCTCTTCTCCCGATCATTTGAATTTCATACGATATTAGATTTTCAATTAATTCTTCTATCTTTAAAGTACTGATGTCATTTGCCTCTTCGATAGCAAGTGTCATTTGATCCCATTCTGGAGTAAGAGAATTTAAAATCTTTCTGACTTGATCTTCTGTAGAAAATTTCTTTCCCAAAGATATTAGAGAATGCACAGTATCCTGAAATCTACTATACATATCTGAAATAGACTCATTAGAATTCATTTTAAATAATTGAAACTGATTTGTGAGCATGGAAATTTTGGTCTGTTTAACTTTGCTTGTTCCTTCATGAGTAACTTGCAAAGTTTTTCAGATTTCATATGCAGACTTACAAACTGACACTCTACTGAATTCATTTCTATCTAGTGAACAAAACAAAATATTCATTGCCTTAGAATTATTTTGTGCAATAGTCTTTTGCTCAGCAGTCCACTGTGCAAAATCAGTTGTGGGCTCAGAATATTCAATTTTGTGTAATATTCCAAGTGTCTAATCCTATAGATTGTAAATATATTTTCATCCTACATGCCCAATATGCATAATTACTTCCATTAAAAATGGTGGTCTGACAGTAGACTAACCTTCTACAAATGAACTAGTGATAGGGATACTAGTGATAGTAACAGTACCAGTGTTGGTAGCCATTTTGAAAAATTTTCAAAAATCAGATTATGAAACTTTGAAAACCTTGCTTCGATACCAATTGTGAGAAATGCGGATTACGGATCTTAAGGCTAGGATTAACACTAGAGGGGGGTGAATAGTGTTTGTAAAGAATTACTGAATCTTTTGAGTTTATGTTAATTTAAACACAGATGTGTGCAATATACAGACACAGATATGATCACAGAAACAAACACAGATGCAAAAATAAAATAAAAAGCAGTAAAGAAAAGAACACACTGGATTTTATACTGGTTCGGAGTTACCCTACACCTAGTCCCGCAACACAAGTGCGGATTTCCTTTCAAAAGCAATCTTTACAATTACACCCTCGATTTCAAGGCTACGAGGTACACCCTCCAGAATCACAATCCTTTGGGTAGAGATACTTGATTTTCCGGGAAACAAGTTCACCCACTTGATTTTTCGGGCAACAAGTTCACCCAACTGATTTCTCAAGGCTACAATCACACCTTATCTCGCTTGATTGATTTTCAAGGCTATAATCACACCTTTTCTCGCTAAGATAATTACAAAAAGCCTATAACTCTGAATAACACTGAGGATCTTGTTGAGATAGCGATAGAGAATCAAACTACGAATGATAGAGTTTGATTCAATGTTGATTTCGGCAAAGTAATCGTAAGAATATGTATTAAGAAAAGTGGAAGAAGAAGAGCAGTGAAAAACCAGAAAATCTGATATAAAATTCGTTGAAACTGACCCTTATTTATAAAAGAACAACAGTCATGTCCATTCGTTAAGAGTTATGACGAATATACACTTCTTTTGAAATTTAAATTTTGAACTCAACTGACACCATGTCGACATGGTCACCATGAATATGTCGACATCCCAAAGCATTTTTTGATGATTTGATTTTCTTTGAAAATAGCCTTTATCTTATATTAAAACTATTTTAAACTTTATAAATATACTTGACTATAGTTAAAATTCATAAGTAAATATAGAGAATAATATATATATATATATATATAATTTAACTATAATTTTATATTTAAATCTAAGTATAAATATTTAAAAGTTTAAATATATTATATTAAAAGATAGTTTAAAATCAGGAGTAATTTGACTTTGAAATCAAAGATGATTTTGAGGCTAAAACTATTTGAAATCTGGATAGATGTTTTTGATGCTTTTAAAAGAAAGGTTTTGAAATCATTTTGAAAACAAGATATAATTTTGAAAAATCATTTTGAATAAAAAGTTAGCGGATACAAAACAATGTTCCACTAGATTTTTCGTAGGTTTCATCCCTTTAACAGGCTCGAAGTAGATCCATTCCACGAATAAATTGAATTTTAAGATGCCAGTGCTTTTGTAGGAGTTTTAACAAAATTTTCTAATTAAAGAATAAATTACTTGAATTCTTGAACTCTTGATAATCTTGTTACTCATGAGTCTTCAATCTAAACTTATACTGTTAGTATTTATATTTTATAATCTATTCTAAGGTTGTTGTCATCAAAACCATCATTTCACGGACTAACACATCCAACTTAGTCTTTCTGATGAAACACTTAGAGAGTTTTCTCATGTGAAAACTGCTAAGAAATCATGGGACGTTCATTAGAAAAAGTTTTACAAATCTCTCACCAACCACATCATCATACAAAAACAACTTTAATTATTCAAGATGAAACATGGAACCGATGTATTAACTTACGTCGATACCCTAAACATACTTGTTATAAATTTTGGAGCAGCTGAAGTAAAAATTGAGGATGGAGCGTAAATTGTCATTCTTTTATATTCTTTGGCTGCGGAATATAACACTTTTTTAACTCTATGATCTATTGGCACTCTTCTATTTGTTTGGAAGATGTGAAGACAAATTTTCATAACGAGATGGTGAGGGGAAAGTTAGCAAACATGAGCATGAAGAGTGATACCGAAGGCCTTATTGCGCAAAGGGGAAGAAGTAAAAGTAGAGCCTAATATGGTGGAGATTGAGCCAAATCAAGACTTCAATCAAGGGGAGCTCCGAAGGGAGTTTGTCATTATTATAGAAGGTCTAGACATTATATTGCAAGTTGCCCCAAGTTGGAGAATAAAAACAAAGTTGTTACCTAAAAGGTTTCATATTCAAAGAGTGATTTTGACATTTTTACAGCTTCTGCCTCTTCTATGAAGAGTAATATATGGATTACTGGCTCTAAAGCATTCTATCATATAACACCGCATAGACAATCCTTTTCCACTTATTGTCAGTTTGATGGATAAGAGGTTCTCATAGGAAATAATGCAACTTCGCATGATTGGTATTTGAACGGTGAATGTTAGATAGTTTGATGATGTTGCTCGTACTTTGTGTGATGTCGGATATGTGTCTGATTTGAGGTGTAGTTTGATTTCTGTTGGGGTGTTGTGTAATCTTGGCTTGTAGAGTGTAATGGTAAATAATTCATTAAAAATTTCAAATGGCTCGTTGGATGCCTCTTCTTCTCCGTTTGGAAGCTAGTGCCTTTTGATTGTTATCGAGCATGAAACTTTAAAAGTGTTTTAGTTTTTAAAATGAATATTCAAGCATGTGGATCTTTATTATTGTAAAAGCTATTGCCTTGCTTTTAAACATATGCCAAATCCATTCACCCTACCGATTGGTTTAAATATAAAATGGCCTCACTTAATTTAATTCTTTATATAATACTGCTAAGTTGCATATCCAATGTCGAGCTTGTTTTCAACGAAGTCAAAAGGAGATGCGGTCAAAATTTTGAGACGATTCAGAAGATTAAAAATGCATCCAATGGTTTCCTAAGTTTTTCAAAAAAATATATTCAATAACAGATCAAATCCGCACCGTTTATTCTAGGAATCAGCGGGCGAAAATTACACGGTGGATGTGGCTAGTGATTAATTGAATAAACAGAGATCCATCAAAAATAAAGCAAAGTTAGCCATTTTTGGTCACCACACATATTTTCAATGAGATTTCAAATTCATGTTAATTGAAAACTTCATATTATTTACCACGTATTCGTATTTGTGAAACATAAGCATGTAGTATGAAGGTAGCCTTTCACAAACTTAAATGAGGTGGTAAGATTCAAGTATGTGGTATGAAGGTGAATCCATAGGTGATAGCTCTCATGATTAATCGTATACCAAAGGGATAGAAAACATTACCCTATCCCAAGTTCATTTCATCCATACATTGCTATGATTAATCTCATCCATCCATTGCTATCCAAAAATGAAGATATCAATGTCGTTAGATGTAGAAGCACTTTTGTAGTGGTTTTGAGAAATACTCTTTTTCCTAAGTTAGCAAAAAATAGAGGTATGAAATAAGGCAATAAAAAAATTGTGCCTCGGTTTCATCCATGGTAGCATTCTACATAGTATTGTCTATATGTCATTCAAAAAGAATTTTAACGTAACAATCCTATGTTTACAGTCATCTTCTATTGCCTATTAAACAAAAAATTCACAAAACAATAATCCAACATTCAAGAATAAATTTATTATCAGATTACATATTTGAAGCATAATGTTACATGTAAACTTATTCCGTTATTAGGCCTTCGCAAAAACTTATTGTGAAAATAGGCCTCGTTTTAGATATAATATTCGCGCAAATTTGGAGTACACAAGTATAATTTTTTTCTGATAACTAAAGCTTTCGCATTCCATAAATGCGCAAGCTATATTTAAGGTTTGCACAATTATGGTTTGCGCAAGCTCATTTTCGAGCATCAAATAGACAGAAAGCACAGATTTAAGCTCGTTATACTCATTTTCTACTCTCTTTCCAAAACCCTTCCCATTTCCCATTCCAAACCCTTCCCATTTCCCATTCCAAACCCATTTTTCTTCTATATCCAAATCCTCAATCACCTTTTCAACCAAATAGTTGCTAAACTATATATGGAATCATCTTCTTCGTCATTACAAAACGAAGGTAATAATTAATGTTGTTGGAAGTTATTGTTGATGGTGTTGAAAATGAAGAGTTATTGGTGTTAGAAATGTTAATTACAAGGCAATGATGTTGTTATTGTTGAATTAGTTGTTAATGTTGAATGAACTAGGAAAAGATATTTAAGTACTAGTAAATTGAAAACCCTAATTGATATGTTAATGTTTTATTGTTTATTTTGATGGTAGACATGAATGTTTGGGAGATAGACGATGAAATGTTGATAAAACATTGTGATGAACTTGAAGCGAAAATCGGTGTTGAAAGCTCAAGTCATATTGACTGTGATGTTGGTTATGTTCTAGAAACACAGTTCGAAACAATACCGTGCAAATTCTATTCTGGACCATCAACTTTACATGCTCGTTTATGTGAAATTGTTTCTACCGAAAGTTATCAAATTAATGTTGATGGAAATAAACTAACGTCCGTATATCTTGTTATCCATCCATGCCATGGGGACAACGACCATATCCAAATTGTTACCCTCAAGATATGTATGTAGTGGTCATTTATGGAAAAGAAAAAAATGCCGGACGAAGATTTTTGGTTGTAGTTTGTACAACGAACGCAGACTGAATCCTCGTGAAGTGGATTGTTATAATTATTTTAAATGGATTGATCAACCACTATGCGTAAGGGGATTGATCAAAATTGATCTTCTTCAAAAGGTGAATGAAGAACTAAGGGAAAGCAATGAGAGGCTAAGATTTTGGTAGATGTTTAGGACTAGGTTAACGTTGTCATATTTGATTTTAATGTTGAAATGTAGTATTTTTAATATGATGTTGCGAAAATGTTTGTTTTTGGACCCATACTGTGTGCTTGCTAAGTAGTTGAATATGTTGGTGAAGTACATTTGGTATTGTTGATTTTGTTGTTGAGTTATATTGGTTATGTTATTATATTGATTTGCTTGTTTGATTTTTCTTAAAAATTGATTTGACTGCTTTTGGTTGAAGATTGCCCAGGGTAGCAAAATCTACTTGGAAAAAGAAGGTATTAGTTCAGCATTTTTTATGATTAAAATTATGTCACAAAATCAAGATTATGAATGTGGTATTGCAACTGTATTTGTAGATAATGTCAAAGGTTCCGATTATATTTTACTTTGATGGGGAACTGTTGGTTGAAGATGAAGGTAAAACAAGATATGTTGGCGGAAAGCGAAAAGGATCGACAATACAAAATCATTGTAGTTTTGAAGAGCTCAAAAAGAGCATTTAAAGTGACAAAAGTAAATCCTGTGATATATGATTTAAAATTAGCAGTGAAATGGGTTCGGGATGATGGTGCATCCGCTATTAATTTGAAAGATGACGAGTTTTGAACCTTATATTTTTGGGTGGAATGAGGTGATAGAAATTATGTTCCGAAAGTAGAACATGATAATGTGGTCAAACACAACCGACAGTAATTTCTATGGATGAGTCTGTAGCCACCACACAGTTACAAGAAAAACAATAGTCGATGTATCATTCATTTCTCAAGCCATCAAGGTGGAGAGTTTACAAATTTACTTCGTAGATAGAGCGAAATGGTTGGAGTCTCTTCTAGTCAGGAACAAAATATGATGCAAAATTCTATACATCCAAATCAATCGCAAGTATTTAAAAAGTGAGTACTATTATACTTTGGCACTTATATTTTGATTAATGCAAAATATCTTAACTTTATTTTCTGTATTCGTAGTGTCGAAGAAGCATTGACTAGTTGTGATGACGATGACGGTGATGATCATCTTGATACTCTACACGAGATCGGTAAGCACTTGGATAGCATGGAAGAAGCTTGTGTGGATGATGAGGATAGAATTTGGATTCATCAAATAAAAGTTAACAATGATGCAATCATATATGCATATATTGAGGAGGTTAAAGATGTAAATGTGGAGGAAGAAAAAATCACATATGAAGAGGCTCTAGCCGATGATTTATGCACGGTATCAATGATGGTGAAATTGATAGTGGAAAATTGTCAACTAGAGGTGGAAGTGTTTGGAAGATAATGTGCTGAGAAAGGGCCATAAATTGGGTTAATTTTTGAAAGTAAGCAGAAGCCTGTTGAACAGTTGTGTGAATATGCGATTAAATGTTCGGCTTCATTTCAAGTTCTGAAATCCCATGCGAATCAGTACACAGTCCATTGTGATGTAGATGAAACATGTCCTTGGCAAGTGCATGCAAGCCTTTCAGTTAGAAAAATCCAAATTGGTGGAAGATAACTACATATGGAGATAACTATACTTGTTTAAATGCAACAATCAACTCAAACCATCGACACGCAATTGCAAAGTTTATATGCAGCAAAATACTTCCATTGATTAAAGCTGAAACAAATATGAATGCAAGAACTGTTCAAGAGACAATGTCCAATATGTTTCATAGTAAAGTGAGTTATTCTCGAGCTTGGCACGGACTACAGAAAGCTGTTGCAATGATTTATGGATATTGGAAATCGTCATACGCGGAATTGCCAGAATATCTTAGAGCCCTACAATATACCAACCTCAAAACCGTATATGATGTTATTTATAGTCATGGTGTTCTTGATGGTGCTTTTAGGCTTTCGGACCTTCTATTCTTGGTTTCAACCACTGTCGACCTATATTGTCTATTGTTGCCACTCATTTGTACGGAAAGTATATGGGTACATTACTAGTAGCTACTGGGATGGATGCAAACCAATGTCTATTTCCGTTGGCCTTTGCTATTGTACAAACATAATTGTGGAAAACGTGGACTTGGTTTATTTGTTGCCTATGGAATTATATTCCATCTATACATACCAGATGTATTAATTTTATCTCGGATCGTATGGAAGGGATTCCACGCGCGCGTAGAGAAGCTTGGCTAATTGAACACCATCTTCGGGTTTTTTATTCGTCATATTAAAGCAAATTTCAAGAAAGCGGGGTTTGGCATGGATGAGTTACAAAAAATTTGTTACATGCATGTGCCACAGCATTGAAAGTTGTAAAATATAGTGAATTTCGAAAAGAATTGAAAGATGTAAATTGAGATGCCGATGCATGGATTGAAAGAAGTTTGAAAAACCAGGAATCAAGCTAGTCGCTTTGTCACGATGGCGGAGTAAGATTCAATATGACTGCGACTAATGTTTCTGAAAGCTTTAACGGTGTGCTAAACGAAACTAGGAATTTTCCTGTTAGATCATTGGTTGCACGTACGTTTCATCGATTGAACTATTACTTTATTGAACGTCGAAGTCAAGGAGAAGAGTGGATGTCGCAGCTCGCACCTAGGTGGGAAGCATTAGCGCGGAGAAGATTCGAAGAATCAAGGCTCATATCTATAGAGAGATATAGCTTTGTTGAATGGCAGGTGAAAGATGTGCATATGTTTGATTATACGGTGAATATCGAAGATGTTGCCAAATGTTCGTGCAACATGCCAAAGTTGAAAAAGAGCTGGTGTACGTCCTCTGTTTCATAATTTTAAACTACACTACATGAATATTACGTGACGTATGTGGACAAAAACGTATAAACAGAGATCAATCGAAAATAAATGAAAGGCACTCGATGGAATTTTAAATATTTATTCAGAATTTATTTGCTATCGTATAATATATACGTAAATAACTCAACTAAAACTTCAAATTCTTAGGTGATGGCGATATGAAATTATATTTTTAGGCGAGTTTTATCTATATATAATAGGAATACATCTGTTTGAAGCTTCTGGAATTACCTAACTGCCATGCACTATTAAATTCAAGAAACAGTACAAACATTGGTGTTAGCTCGCCTTTGGGCAAGACCATACGCAAATGGACTTAACCCAGTAGACTTCATGGTTATCGAGATTGGAATATCATGGATTTGACTCAAATTGATGGATAATCAACTACGGATAATAATATGAAGTCGAAATTATACATAGTCGGTGGATAAACGGTGCAGGGCACTTGGAAGATGAATATTGACTTGAATAATGGAGGACCGACATAAGATAGTTTGATGGGGTATGGGTCGGCATAGGAAAGGGTCGGCACGGAATGGATCGGCAAGACGTGAAGCAACATAGTTTGGATCGGCATAGTTCAAGTAAGATGGATCGACACTCAATAGGTTGGCATAGCACTCCAAGCACGAGGGATTAGCAAGATTTGGACTGGCATCATAAGGATCGACATGTCTTTGTGCATTAGTATGGGTCGACTTCCTCAGAAAGAGATGGGCTTGGCATTTCGCATAAGGGAAGAGGGATCGACATTGGTTTTGTTGAAGAGGGATCGACATTTTGATGAAGGAAGAGGGGTTGGCTTGCTTCAAGGTTGATGGATCGGTGTAACTTCTTGGAAGGCTATGGATCGACACGCTCCAGGGAGGGATCGACATTGAATTAAGTGGGGGAATAACGATCAGTAGTGCTAGGCCTATCATCATTTTTGGATGATTTGGGATTGTTGGTCATTATGGTAAGCCCATGTAGGAGAGAAGGTCTTGTAACTGAAGTTTCACTTATAAATACATCATGGTTGGCTTCGAATAAAGGACCTTCATTCTGCTTCTCTTCATTTTCTGCCTAGAGGTTACTCTGTCATTTTCATTCTGGAATTTGGATTGTAACTATAATCAAATTTCAGTATTATAAAAAGGATTGTTCTAGGGTGGACGTAGGTCGAAGTTAGTTGAACCATTATTAATCTTGTCTCTTTTACTTACTTTCATTTTAATTTGGTTATTCTTCATTTATATTCTCTACATCATATATTATTTGTGATCTGTGACTGGATATTGGCGCTTTCATGTATAATTGGGTATTGGTGGTCAATTGTGACGCCAAGTACTTTGGTCGTTACCCTCACCTACGTGTTTGTTCATTCTTATCCACCACATTCGCACTATCAGCTCATCCTCTTATTCCTATTTTCAAAATATCAATCCTCCTTGACGTTGAAATTAAATTCTATTTTAATTCCAACATCCGAGTAATAGCTAAACAAATGAAGACTTCGCATAATCCTCGATTTTGATTTTCCAATTAAAGGCTCAATTTAGATTCTCTCCAAACGAGGGCTTAGTTTTTTGAAGCTTCAGATCCAAAGCCGAGTCATGAAATCTATGATGATATTCGTAGAAGATGAAATTCTACAAACAATATATTGATATCATGTTATTCTTGGATTAATTTTTTTTACTAATTTCATGTTAGACTGAAGTTTTATCATATTAGACATTGATTTTAATGAACGTAATCAGGGAACTTTGTTATCATATTCTTGCTTGAATGAAGTTACCGTATATATTTTTTCTTTACCATTTTGAATTCCAATTTTGTACTATTACCAAAAGTATACTATAGTTGCATGCTTTTAGAACATTAACTCACTAAAGTAGTTTTAGTTTATTTACCCATTCTTTTGGGTGAAAAATCTTAAGGAGCCTTGTAACGACCCATAATTTCGCTATCTCGAAAATAAGAGATTTTGTTTATTTTAAATTCAAAAAGGGTTTAAAACTTAAATAAATAGGTTATATATAATACATAATAATAGAGGAATTATTTATTATTATAACTACTAATGAAAATGGATTTAAAGCATCATTCCGCACATTAAATGCAACTCAAATCAAGGCTAACCAAGTCCAAAAGTAAACAAGGCTATTTATGGCAGTTACATTAAAATCTCCATTTATAAATACAACCTCAAATCCCTTCATTTTTCACTTCACTTTCATTCTACAAAATTCCTAAACTCCTTCTCTACTTCTTCATTTCCTTCTACCACCATCAACAAACATCACCACACCTCTACATCACCAAAACCAAGCTTTACTCACCTCTTCTTGGCCATACCTCCACCTAAACTCCTTTAACCGAGCGTACACACCTCTACCCCCTCTTCATAACTCACATAATTTACATCCACCCTAACCCGGGCCTTCAAACCCACCTACCCGACCCTTAAACCCCAAACCCAAGGCCAAACTTCCCCATACCTGCCGTATACAAGCCTTAGCTGATCCTAACCCCCTCAAAAGCACACGTACCCACCTACCCAAGCCTTTACACACTCCACTAGCCTAGGCCGTACCCTCCCTATAGCTCACGTACCTCCAAAATAAAATATATATAAAAAGTGAGAAGAAAAAGAAAAGAAAGAAAAAGAAGAAGAAAAAGAAGGAGGCAAATTCAAGACGTTTGGAAATATCACGAGAGACGCTTATCTCACGAAAAAGTTTGGCGGAGTGGACATGAAGGTGAGAAATCCTCATCGCTTTTGAAATTCTATTTTGATTATGTTAAAACAATCACATTTATACCCTTATAACATACGAATGTTTATACCAATTGATTGTTAATATCGATGATTGAGTAGTTTGGTTAGATAATTGAATTGTGATAATATATCTCATTATGGTATTAATAGTGAATGTTGGATTTGAAATCATATGTTATGCGATTGATTGAATGAATGTTATATTAGTGATAAATATGGATATTGGTTATGTTCATTTTGATTAAATGATCCCTTTGTTAATAAGACCATATTTTGGTGATATGAGATATTTCGAAAAAATAAGTCTCTTTTCAATTAGAATTGAAATTAAAGTAAAAATAAAAGAGAATTTGAATTTTGAAGTAAAACGGGATTAAAAAGGATAGTTAAAATCAAATTGAGATGAATAGTGAAATTGAAATTGAAATCGAAATCGATTTTGGAAATTGAAATTGAGATTAAAAATGAATTGAAGCTTAAACTGAAATTAGATTTAAAATCTAAGTTTTAGTTGAGTTTAGTTTGAGTTATAACTGAATTTAATTGAAATTGGACATTAAAATTTAATATTAAATAAACAGCGATAAAATAATATTATAATATGATAATAGCGAAAATACATTTTGAAAGCTTTAAAAAGTAAAAATATTAATTGAAATGATTTGTAATGATTTTATAAGTGATAAAATTTAATTTGAATAGATTATTTCAAATGTCGAAAAATAAGTTAAAACTAGGTGCGTCGTGCAACGGTAGTTTGCGATTTCGCGCCGAAAATTTTAAATTTGTATATAAAGTGGAATATAGCTCGAAATTCTTCGACATAAGAAAATTCCAAACTATTTTATCCATATCTCTACACGAAGAAAGAAAGTCAAAATTTCGGTGAGTAGATTTTGAATTAAATCCAAATCAATTTTCTAAAAAAATCGCGCTAGCATAGTTCAGTGATCATAACAAGAATCAGTTTAAATGAACATTTTTAATTATGGAAAAATATGAAATAAATTTGATAAATCCATTTAAATAGTTTAAAAGAGATTGGGGTTGAAAAAAATATGAATTTTCAAATATTTGAAAGTTGTTTAAATCAAATAAGCTTATATACCACTTTCCGCAGCACTTTTATGCTGCGAATTCTATAACTTTTGGAATATGAGTTTAAATGCAACTATTTTTCCTGAAATCAATTGTGAATGTTTTTAAAAGGAAAATTAAGCGTTTAAAAGATAATTTGAAATCTTTATAATCAATTCCAAAATAAAGTTGATAACTTAGTATGCGGAAACGACTAGTACATTTGTCCCGCCTATGAGATTTGGAAAGATAAAACAAGATGTTTAACTAAGATTAGGGATGGAGCAACCAGTGCCCTGAACTTACCTGGTCTATGTTTTCTTTTTTTTAGACGAGGGGTGGAATAGATCGAAAGGAAAGTCCAGATACTCTAAAAAAATTGTATTAAGTTTCTTAAATAAAAGAAGATCGGTATTATCCAAAATTTAAGCAATCTCCAAAATGAACAAATTACGATTTGAATTGCATAGAGATAATCTTTGCATAATAGGTATTAAAATCTAGAGAGGGAACTCATCCTATTCGTGGAATTTAAAAGGTGATTTCACCGTTATTCCGCCCATAGCACTTGCTTAATATGGAAATTGATGTTAGTAAAATTAGAATGATTTCTATGATCCTATTTACTCAAAAATATTTGCTAAAATTTATTTTAAAGTTTATCCTAAATGATGTCTTAAATAACATTGTTAGTGACCCGCCTAAAAGTTAAGTAATTTGGATCGAGAGTTAAGTGAGAAAATTTGAGATATTATCCAAAGAAAAAGAATGAATTACTTAAAAAAATTCTAAGTCAAAAGAAAGAGATTTCGAAATCATCTAAAAAGGATTAAAGTGAAAAAAGACTAAATAAATCCTGTATACCTATATTCAATTTTTATCGATAATTGGATTTCGAAGGAATCGGGGTCGGATTTGGGTGATTCCTATCAGATAACCACGTCGAACCAATGTATACGTTCGAATGTGAGGACGTGTTGAAGATGATGATTGAAAAAATAATTAGATTGAAAAAATAATTAAATAGCCGACTTGGGCCGTTGCAGGCCATCCCCAGCCGGCACAAACTTCAATAGAATTTTGCGCCGTCCCCAGCCAACTCCATAATGGAGACGGAGCCGACTCCGACCGACTTCAGGCTCTGTTTCCATTTTAAAGTATTCTAGTAGTGCAAGGTTCCATCTTAAGCTCTGTAACTAAAGTTGGTGACTCACGAATTTTTTTCACCCAGCTTGAATTTTCCTAGGATGATAGGGGTGTTATCAATGATAAACTTATACCTGAACTACCATGACAAGTGGAAGAAATGGAGGACGAAGAGAAATTATCATTGAGGCAAGATCCACTAGCTGTACCCACATTTTTAAGCAGCTATTTAACTTTCAACTAAATAGGCTACGGCTCATCTCTACTATTGATAAAGAAAACTCATTGAATCAATTTACTCGATGTCTTTTTGAAATTCCAAAAATATCATTGCTTCCATTTACAATAATATAAACAGTTTACAATAATATAAACAGTCCGTGTGCGAAGCACAGACCCATACTAGTTTTTATAATAAACTCTCTACCAACTTCAACAGCCAATGGTCGTCTTCACGGCATAGTGGTACTTGTACATGCTTTTGGCAGAATAACTCTTAAGTTTGCTTTAACAAGCGTGTGGAAGAAGTTGAAGCAATCTTTGGAATAAACAACAGCAAGCCTCATGGCAAATGTTGCAAGAGGGATGCTTAAATCACTCAAACTGTAACTACTGCCATCCAAGCATCTTCAATGTGAAGATTACTTTAAGATCTGTGACATGTACTCCTCTCAATTTGGTCTATGCATGCTAATGATGTTTTATTTTTTACTGCTTACTTTGTGACATTAACGATTTCAGTTTGGTGTGTTGTATGCCGAAAATATTTTGTTCTCATATTTTTTAAATATTCAGGTTTGAACATTCTGCTTTGTACAGACTCGTGTATCCAGTTAGCAATAAAATGCCATTTGTTTGGTTCTATCCAAATAATCTTACGCTTATTCCTTCTTATTCGTTTTACTCGGAACCATGCAATTTCTGACTTCTTGCACTATCATCAAACTAACTTACTATGTATAATGTGTGCGTACTCGCTATAGAAAAGATATAGAAACTTCTCAGCAACATTCTTCCAGATGATTGAATTGTATATGATTTTTTTCCACAGAATGATAAAAGGACAATAATAATATTACCAACCAAACTTTTAAAGACTTTAACCCACATGTTTCCCGTGTGTGAAGAATGCCCGGATCTCATTATTAACTAGAATGAAAACAGAAACAGGAAGAAACCTGAAATGAAAATAAGAAAAAAAAATCAAGAGCAAGCAAATGAAAGTTTTGATACAGGACCTCAAAAATGAAAAACAGCTAGATATTTAGGAAAATGATAATATATAAACATAATTTCCTCTATTTTTTAACCAAAAGCTGCAATAATGTCGTTAATAAAACAACTCTATAACATCGTAATTGCTGCCAGCGACTCCGAATGAACATTTCAGATCAAATTGTGAATAATACTTCATTCAAAATTCATGTACGTAACAAATTAAATTACACAGGTTACAACGTATAGACTATCTTATGTAAAACTATATTCTTTGGTTGATATTCATGGCCATGGGCATGTAAGGCAAAGACTCAGCTGGAGGCATAACCGAGAACATTGAAAAAAGACTTGTCACGTTAACTGAGGAAGAAATGATTATCGTCGAAGACCGCAAAAGAATTAAGAGTACAAGAGCTTGGACTATAATGAATGCTCCCATATTATCCAATGACATTTCAAATTCCATTGCTAACAAGTATTTGAATAGTGTTGAATGTGTGTGTATTATTTTGGATAAGATGATGATTAACTAAATGAATAGATGGATTAGATGATGGCTATTTATAGCTTTGGTTGCTGGATGCCTCTTCTTCTTCTTTTGTCTGGAAGCAGGCGCCTTTTGACTGTTATGGTGCACGAAGCTTCAACGGACCAAGTGTTTTGGTTTTTAAAATGTTACGTACATTCAAGCATGTGGAACTTTTTTATTGTTGTACAAGTTATTGACTTGTTATCAAACACATGGCAAATCTATTCACCCTGCTGATTTGTTTCACTATAAAAAACCCTTACTTTTGTTTCTTTGTATTTTACTGCTAAGCTTCATTTCCAACCTTTTTTTAATGAACCCAAAGGTGACGCGGTCAACATTTTTTGAGAGGATGGAGGAAAAAATATATAATAATAAGAGCCGCTATACGTCCTCTGTTTCACAATTGTAAAATACACCATATGGATGTACAGGGATAAAAACCGTATAATCAGAGATCGATCAAAAACAAATCGAAGACACTCGATGAAATTAAATTAAGTGAGGAAATAACAATCGGTAGTGCTAGGCCGATCATTATTTTTGGATGATTTGTGCTTGCCGGCCGTTATGGTAGACCCATGTAGGTGAGAATCAAATTTCAGTATAATAAAAAAGATTGTTTTGGAGTTAACGTAATCAGAAATTAGTCAAACCACTATAAATCTTGTCTCTTTACTTGCTTTTATTTTAATTTGGTTATTCTTCATATTATATTCTCTACATCATATATTATTTGTAATATCTGAACGGATATTGATGCTTTCATGTATAATTGGACGTTGGTGGAATCCTCCTTGACGTTGTAATTCCAACATCCGAGTAATAGCTAAACAAATAAAGATTTCACATAATCCTCGATCTTGAATTTCCAATTAAAGGCTCAATTTTGATTCTCTCCAAAAGGGGGCTTAGTTTTTTGAAGCTTCAGATCCAAAACCGAGTCGCGAAATCTATGATGATATTCGTAGAAGATGAAACTCTACAAACAGTATATTGATATCACGTTATTCTTGGATAAATTATTCTTTTACATTTTTTGTTGGACTGAAGTTTTAGCGTATTAGACTGATTTTAATAAACGTAATTAGGGAACTTTATTATCATATTCTTGCTTGAACGAATGTTACCGTGTATATTTTTCTTTACCATTTTGAATTCCAGTTTTGTTCTATTACCAAAAGTATACTATAGTTGCATGCTTTTAGAACATTAATTCACTAAAGTTGTTTTAATTTAATTATTAATTCTTTTGGGTGAAAAAACTTAAAAGGAGCCTACTCATTAAATTAATTCGATTTATATTACATATGAAAGTTGATAAAATACGATAGCTATCTTCTTTTATAACATTGGTTTAATATACGTAGTCGTATGCCATAATTAGGATAAAGTTAGAATTAGTTAGTTGTTATGACACTTGCAGCTCAATGGTGTTTGAAATCCAGATATTGAAATTTCAATCAGTTCCACTTTCATTTTATTAAACTTTTGTATATTACTTTAGTGTAGGTTGTTTCCTTTTTTATTCCTTTTTTCTTTCATTCTCATATTGATGTCAGCAGGGCTCTTTTCAACTAACCATTTGTTCCTACACGATTTAGTTTTATTTTGGCAGCTTGGATTATTAAGTTAACGCCCGATAATCCCAAGGTAATTATAGCATTGCTTATGAACACCCATGAGTAGAAAAAGGTTATGCTTTATTGTAATAACAACAGGGTGCCATGGGGATTTATCTGTAAATGAAGTTATGCTAAATTCTGAAAAGAATAAACTTTTTATTAATTTAAGCTATGGGATATATTAGGCATGAGAATAAGGTTTCATATTGATATGATATTGAGCACAACATTAATCAAGAGAGTTTAGTTTTATACTAAGACAGAAATAAGGTCTAAATCAACAATTTTAAGGTGGCATATTCAACAATAGAAGAAGGAAATAATGGTCCAATTAATGTAAAGAAAAGTGTATAAATGTAGTATTTGTAAATAAAAAAACAAATAAACAGCAGTTTTATTGCTAATGTGCAAACCAATGAAATATCAAGTACTGAACAAAACTATTCATAATTTATGAACTTACAGTTTATTATTTTCTTCACTTGATGAGATATTGGGAGTAATGGGAGAATAGCCATTGATAATTGGCAATGGAAGAGTTGCCACCGATAAATGAAGATGGATTTCTAAGAGAAGAACTCATCCAAAATAAATACAATATTCAAAATAACTACAATATACCTTATGTAAATATGTACAATAAAAATGTACAATCATTACAAGAAAGTAGACAATTATCGACGGCTAGCAGCCATTGACGGCCATCGCTAGCTGTCGGAAATGCCATCGGAATACAGACTACGACTTCCATCCGTTTCCGACAACTTCGACGAGATAATTGCGACAGCGTGCGACGACTGTTCGAACGGCCTTTCCGTCGGATTTTTCGACGGCCACGTCATCCACGTGGCGTGGTATTTTTCCGCTAAGCCACCGGGAGCCGTCTGAATATTCGTCCAGATGGTCATCGGAAGCCGCCGGAAATGGTGACCAATAAGCTGTCGGTAGTCGTCGGAAGTGGTGGCCAATGAGCCGTCAGGAGCCGTCGGTAATCTGGACATATTTCTTTTCTGCAGCCTTGCTTCGCTTCCTTACCAATATCAATATATAACTCATCAAAATCAGTATATAAGCCACATATATAAGCTAAAATCAATATCAGTTCAATATAAAACTCAAATATCATAATATCAAATGCAAACATATTTACATCCAACGTCAAACTCTAAATTTACAAAACAAACCTTCCATCGTCACTCTCACCCATCCAACTTCAACATTTATATCCACTGTAAAACTCCACATATCAACTCTATAAATCAACTATCAAATCAATGTCAAACACTACATATTCATAAATTAACTCCACCATCACTCAATGTTTATATGCACAAACTACATCCAACACCACATGTCCATAAAAAAACTGCAAATCGTACGTCAAGACTCATCATCGACTCCGAAACCACCGGACGAAGGGAATGTACCACGACGCTCCATATACTCGGCCAAACGCTAGTTGAGCTTCTTTATTTGCACTGCTCGGGGGTGATCATGCTCCTGCAGTTGTGCAATCCACTATCTACGCTTATTAATTTCTGCTTTGTCCTGAGTCTTTTGGTAAGCCCTTTGTGATGTTCGAGCCTACAAAATAAGTCAAAATATGTTTAAGTTGTTACGTAACTTTTATGAAAATTAAACAAATTGTACAACATAGTTAATTTCTATAAATTACCGATTGGTTGTCGTAGCGTAGCACTTATTTCTTCGGGTCGGGTCCATAACAGAGTCAAAGATAACGTCCTCCTCGTTAGTGGTCAACTGCTTACGTCCGGAATGCTCAAGCATCTACGCACGTGCCTGCATAAATACAAATAAATATTACATGACATTATTATAATATTTTATAACTAATTAATTAAAATGATCATTATTAATAACATATAACATAAAATATACTTACATGTGCGACGTACGCTCTATCATCCTCATGTCAGGCATACAACACTGATCTCTCGTCGTCTGTCTGCCTAACGATATGGGTATACTCAAACACGTCCATATACGAGACGGGACCCCCCCTCTTTCCTGCAATAATTGGTATATATTATTGTTGTTCATACAAATTTATACTAAAAATGTAATAACTATTCGTAATTACAATTAATTAATTTACCGGGTCCTCACGATGGTGCTAGAATGATTTTGACCCACCACGGTGTATGACAGGATTTTTTTGCCTGTTAGCACAGTTCCTGTCCGACTTCTTCCGCAAGTTAAAAATTAAGATTATATTTTACAACTAAAAATTATGTATTCTGTACTGAATAAATTAAGATGATATCTGATAGACTTACCTTAAATTTGTCGCTATCCCACTATGCGGCACAAGCATCCCAGATGCTGGTTCCCATCCATTGTGGCTTCTTTCCAGAATTTCTTATGCTAGACATCGTATTCCGATAATTCTTTGCCAGTTTTGAGTTCCTTTGGCGCTGGCAAATGGACACGTCCTCCTCTTGTAATTCTACTTCCCCCTTTATATATGTTGAAAAAATGTAAGTTATACATTTATACTTAGTCAGCGAATAGTATAGTGATTATATATAATGGTATATAATTTTATATTTACGAGGAAGTCCTGCCATGTGCTCCTCCATACATGGTCTGGGATCATGCTCCACTTCGGCCAACATGCAGATAAGCTACTCATGTATGCCTGCTTTGATATGCTGAGCATTTTATTAGAAGGCTCAGGCACAAAACCCATGCATTAAATAGGATATAGATAAATCATGACTAATATATTATACAAAATATTTACAATACTGAAGTATATTTAATACTTACGAGCCATCGACTTTCGATATAAATCTCACTACCGTACGCGGCGCCTCCTGTGAAGGTTTGTTGCTATCACGACCGCCATGACTCTTTGAGATCCAGAGGGAGAACCAGTCTGTGCAGAACTCCGCCGCCTAAAAAATGACATCTGTAATACCGGTGGCATACGTATTATTTTATTATGGAATAATATAGCATTCAATTACGAGTAAACATATCAAGACTTAACAACAATAATCGCATGTAACATGCAAAAAAAATGTAACATCAATAGTCCCATAAATTATCTTTTTCAACGTGTATACTATTAAATTAGTCGTCGTCGTTTTCTGATTCAGACTCCGTCTTGTACTCTATATTGTTTTCCTCTATGATCTCAAATGCTTTTACTAATACATTTAATTCATCATGTAGAGGTCCAAAATCGGTTTTATCATCCGTTACTGCAAATTTATCATTTTTCTCGATATTTGCTTGGTATGCTTGTTCGTTCGGAATATTCTTTCCATCAAACGTAAATTTTGCCTTCGTTTTAAAAACCGTCGAAAAATCTATTTTATCTCTTTTTAGAGATGGATAAGGAGCATAATAAACTTGTAAGGCCTGTTTTGCTAGTATAACCGGATCATACTTATGATAACATGATGTATGGTTTATTTCTATAATATTATATTTTTGGTGCACGTTGATTTCAAAACCTAGAACATTATTGAACCAGTTGCATCTAAACAAATAAACTTCTTCCGCAGGTCTGATGAAATATGTTAATTGCAAATCCTGAGTTAACATGCTATAAAAATCATTTATGTGATCATTAGGATCGTCACTACCTTTAACATATACACAGTTATCGTTAGTTAATTTTCAGCACCGTATTCTTTAATGTTGA
Source organism: Allium cepa (assembly GCA_030765085.1). Classification (NCBI taxonomy): domain Eukaryota; kingdom Viridiplantae; phylum Streptophyta; class Magnoliopsida; order Asparagales; family Amaryllidaceae; genus Allium; species Allium cepa. The sequence goes on from CM060929.1 coordinate 475,245,528, forward strand.
ATTTGTATCCATTGGCAAAAAATATGGGATATGTCTTGACTTTTCTTTTGGGTCCCATCGCATGATGTTTCAACCCTTTGTCGACCACACAATTTACCAAATCATATACGTGGTTTGAAAACCAAGTATCAAATTTTTTGCTGATGTCCCCACTTGAATGCTGTGATTCATAATTACTGCATATACAGATAATATATTGTGTTATAATTAATACACGCATGTATTATTCAAATAAATAATTTTAGATGTGTTATTCATTAGTACCTAACAAATGGCGCAACTTCTGCACAGTTAAGAAGAACATATGTGTGGGCTACATGGTAATCTCTATCGTCTAAACATACTTCAACACATTTTCCAACAAGGCGTTCCTGCTGTCTAAAAATAGATAGCATTGATTCAGAAGAATCTTTTTCAATGCCCTCATCATTTCGCATATCACTTTCAAAGGATAAGTTCACATGGTCACTGAAACAATGAGAGAAAAAGAATGAAGCTTCTTCTCCAATGTATGATTTGCATATCGAACCTTCAATTCGTTCTTTTTGTCTCACTTTTTTATTTAGATGATTCAGGTGCCTGTTAAGAATAATTATAATTAAATTTTATTACATGTGGTTAAAATAAAATTTAACAACTCAATATTAATACCTTTCAAACTGATACATCCATCCATATTGCACCAGACCTCGAAAACGTGCTTCAAATGGAAGATGAATAGGTAAATGCTCCATTACATTGAAGAAACCAGGAGGAAATATTTTTCTCGGTTTGTAGAAAAGCATAGGAATTTCTTCTTCAAGTTTACGTAGACGAATCAACTTCAAGGGTAGTTGAATAAAGTTCCTTATAAAACAAACTAAGTTCTGTTAAAACCGTCTAAACTTTTGTAGGCAACAGTTCTTTGAGCGCAACAGATAACAAATGTTCCATCATTACATGGCAATCATAACTTTTTATCCCACTCAGTTTACCGTTCTTATAGTCAACATATAGACGAAAATTAGAGGAAATCCCATCAGGAAATCTTGATCATTCCACCCACTTTAACAGTAGTTTAACTTGGTTACTACAACATGCTTTAGGTTTTTTTTGTATCAGTTAGCTTCATATGAAGCTCGGGACGATTGCACATTACTTCTATATCACGTCTTAATTTCAAATCATCCATAGTCTTTCCTTTAACATTCGAACCATGTTAAATACATTATCAAACACATATTCCTCATTGTGCATCACGTTGAAATTACGATGAATTAGGATATGTTTTGCTCCAATACTTGGTTCTTCTTCGATATTAAAATCCTTACCATCAAATTCAACAGTAAGGAATATTGAACGTGCCACATCTTCAACCATATATTCTATGAGATTCATCGGAACAAGTTCATTATCCACCTCGCCTCTGAATGTACGGGATTAGGTTCTATAAGTTCTCCATGACGATCCCACACCATATAATTTGGCATGAAACCATATTGGCGCAAATGAACTTTTACCATATCTGGTATCAAATGCTTCAATAGTTTACACCTACTATATGGACAACGAATTTCTTCGTCATTTCCATTATTACTTAAAGAGAATTCAATAAAGACGTGTACACCTATGAAAATGTTTGCTTATTGAGCCTTAGATTTCTCTTCTTTGTTGGTACATCCAGCTCCGACCGATAAAATAATTAACCATTTTTCCTACTTTAAAACATAAAAGTGCATTAATCATTTAAGTCTTGACATTTTATTTTTTAACTAAATCATACATTTTAATTTTCGCAAATATATAATATTATTCTAATTAATTTTATTTTTAAACTGATTTATACAAATTATTATATGAATATAATCTATAATTTTTAGGTTATTGTTTTATGCTTTGATTGTTGGTCATCCTACTTTCCATTACAAACGCAGTAGTGATTATATTTTGTAACTCATTTTATTTTAAACGATTCAACAAAATTTCAGCAGCACTTCCCTTTGTACCCTGTATCTTACACATATGTGTGTACACAGGGAACAAAAATAGAATGTTCTCGAAATTTTGTGAACCATTTACAATAAAATGATTTGCAAATTATAATTACTACTGTGTTTGTAACTTGTCCAATGCAGGGACAAATCCGGCAAATATTGTATAGGACGAATATAAATGTCTGTTCTGTTATAAAAACAAATATTTGTATAACAATCATATACAATAATTGTCATACGAGGCCAAAAAATCTCTAAGGGATTTACAAAAAACAAAGCATATTATACAACAGTTTTTACAATAATTTATTCACATTCTAAAAACGCATACACTAAATCGTCATTTTCCTCGTCTTGAAAAAGCATACACCAAATTTTGAGTATTGACTCTAATTAATCCAAAGTAGCCCTAATGTACATATGCACTAAATAATCAATGCATATACACCAATTAAAGCGCATATACACTAAACAAATATTTTTTAGCAAAGCTAGCCGGCTTTAAAGTGGGTCGTGCCACTATACATAAAATGAAAAAACAGTTGTTCTGCACATGCTCAGAACAGCCAAAAAGGAAGAGCCCAAACAACAAGAGTAAAATATAAAGTACAGGAGATAGGCAAACAGGCCTATGTTGCCAACCAAAAACTACTACAAGCCCTCCAAGGAAGGACTTCCACTGACAACAACAAACGACAGGCCAATAATTTTCATGTACCCAAAGAAAAGAGCAGCCAGATTTGGGTTGTACCCATCAGAAGTAAGTGAGTAAATAAATTTTCTACCCAAAGTGACGTTATAAAACTTACTTATGTTCACCTCACCAATCTCATCATCCCTAGTAAGGGAGAGACCCTTGAGAGTGTGTAGGACCGTGCAATATGGATATAATAATGTAGAGTATAGCAATGTAGTGAATAGTGCGAAATATAAAAGCAGTAATATAATAAAAATAACACTAGAGATTTTTATACTGGTTCGGAGCACCGTCCTACATCCAGTCCCAGACTCCTTCTGGAATTTCACTAAAACAACAATCCTCGCTTAACCCGGAGGAACATGTATACACAGTCTGAGCAGCAGAACAGACACCTAAGCAGTAGAATAGGATTTTTGCCTCAGCAGCAAAAGAGGACTTTACCAATACAAAAGAATATCTGACACTGTGTGTTCTTGATAACACTGATTTGTATCTGATAGTACAAGTCTCCTATAATCAAATCCTTAAGTATATGAAGTGTATGTGAAGATATGAAGAGAAGGTAATGCTAATAATCGAAGATTAGGAAAATTTGTATGAAGATTCAAAGCAATAAAATGCTTGTTTGCTGTTTGAATATAAGTATGAGAGCACAAGAATAAATAAGAAAGTTAGAATGAATTTCGGTGAATGTGAAGTGTTTGGAAACATGTATATATAGTAGACAGAGAGTTACTGCCATTGGTGAAGAGTTCTGACCAAAAGGAGCATCCATTTCCGTTCAGAGAATGATCACAACCTTTCGCAGAATGGAGATGTCTATTCAAAAAATGACAGTTGGGCTCAGGTCAGTCAACTGGTCGTTCTTGGCTAGTCGACTGACTATGCAACAAGTTTTAAAAAAATAAGCAGTGCATACTCGTGTATATACACCAGTCAGTCGACTGGTTGTTTATAGCCAGTCGACTAGTTGTAGTGCTTTTTACACAATTAGCTATGTTTTGATTAAAAACTGAGAACAATGAAGTGCGGACTACTTGAGAATAGATTTTAACAAATTTCTAAGACTCAACCATAAGTAATATATAGTCTCGATATCACCATAGTCATTTGATTGTCTCTTTTTGTCCGGATTAATCGTGTATTCTCTTTTTCTTCTAAATTGCTTTGTCATGAATCAAAACTAGTGATTCAACATTCTTCCCCTTTTTGATTGATGACAAACCTGTATATAATAATCCTAGAGAACACATATAAAAACTCCTCCTGAATATATAACACTTCTTATACCTGCTGCAAAATGGTTAGTACAATTTTTCTCCCCCTTTATCATCGATAAAAAGGAGATATATCAAAATATTTTAATACAAAGTGCAGAGAGAAAATCTAAAGTGAGACTAATTAGTACAAGTCTCAAGATAATCAATAAGCAAACAAACATCCAAGTGTTCAAACTAAAAAATAGAGGTTCCACTAAGCAAATAACAATAGTACATACCAAACTTACTAACCAAAAAGAACTTATTCATCAAGATCCCAATTATACTCTCCTTTCGGCGCATTCTCCTTTACGGGTCTAGAAGTGCCTTGAGCACCACTGCCTGCTCCACTAGTGTCTCTACTAGTATACTCCTCTGATGTAGACCATGTAAATCGAGGTGTTGGATGCTTGCCTTGGGCGACATATGTGGCAGTAGTGGAAGAAGAACATGATAAGGCATCCCATAAAGTAGAGAAGAAGCCTTTGATTTTATCAAGCTTCTTATCCATTTTCTTTAGCCTTGTATCCAGTATAAGTTGATTTCGGGAAAGGATTTCAATGGATTCACGGGTGCTGGAGCAGGTAGCTAAACGAATTTCGCCTTCTTCTTGATGTACTTCCGGCTCTCTAACTGTAGGACCTCCATATTGTTGTTGAGCTTGTTGATGCTTCCAATCTTCATATGCGGTAATAGGTGGAGGTCTTGTTGGTAGCTTCATAAGGCTGATGGTCCTTATATTTATCATTCCGATAGTAGTGAATTCAGAATCAGGTTGAGGAACACCAGCATCTAGAAGAAGTCTCATTATATATTCTCCAAAGTAAATAACATTCATATTCCCATAGGGAAATGTGAGAAATTCATCCAAAATATGACGTAACCAATTTACGCGTATATTTCCCCATATCGCATAGACGGCTTTGAAATTTTCCGAATATATTAAATCATATGATCCGTTTCGTGGAAGAATAGATCGCATAAGAGTCTTGTGCAAGATTCTTGCTTTAGGCCATAGAAGCTTTGAACGCAATGCAATCATGTCGTCACTCATGAATCATGTGACTAATTCTATCTCTTTATCTTGTATTGCACTCGACATCATTTAAATCAATACCTTCATTTGAAGATTGAAGGATATGTGCCGTTCGATCAAGTGAAAAGAAAACTTGTTGTCCACAGACCAAACTACATACGCAATTATTTGGATTAGACGGTTGTTGGTGGCTAAGATTAAGATTTGCGAAGAAAATTTTTACCATGAGATGGTTAATGTTGTGGCGATGTGAATTGCAATCGAGTAGCGACTCTAATCCACATCTTCACATTAATTCTTGAAGAGAATAAGCTCCAAAATCAGAATATAACATGAATGAACCTTCAAAGATTCTAGAATTTTTCATCTTCACCCAACTTTCTATTGCGGTTGCGTCGTATAGCCAATAAGCAACATGAGTATCAACAAAAAATGAAGAAGCTTGTTTTGAACGTTTTGATCTTGGAGGAGCCAATAATTTGATGTTTTTGATAGTTTTTTTGGAAAAAAAGGGGCTAGGTTTCTAGAGGATGAAAAAATTATGAAGAAGGTAACGTGAAAGGAAGGGTAAAGGGGGTTAAAAAAGAGGAGACAACAGTTATTTTGTACGGCCAGTCGACTAGTCAGGATAGGTCACTCGACTGGTTACCAACCCGAGAGTTTTTATCTCTGTAAACAGTCGACTGACCTATACGTCTTAGTCGATTGGTTGCCAACCCGAGAGTTTTTACACCTGTAAACAGTCGACTGACAATATGTTTCAGTCGACTAGCTGTAGTCAAGAAATTCAGTGAATTGTAAAACAGTTTTCTGTTAATTTTATTCAAAGATTAATGAAACAAACACATAGATGAATAAAGTAAACATGAATATGGAACAATAAAACACAAGAAGATTGATTATTTTGGAGTCTTAGGAGAGCATTCATCTAATTTATCCTTGGTGATTTCAACATGAGGTTGTAGAGGAGACCAATAGTTTTGGCGTTCCCAAGAGTTTGGAGATGCCGGAGGTTGCTGTGGAGTTTGCTCCCATCGATTCCAGCCTGATGTATGTGGTTGACGAGACGTTGAGGGTTCAATAACGTCATTCTTTGGTGATTTGCCACATAATTTGAGGGAAATCGATTCTATAAGGCTAAGACGTTTGGAATTCATTCATTGTTCGTTGTACATCTCTCTTTGCAAGTTTATTTGCTCCCTTTGATAGTGGTGGATGTCATTTATTTTTTCTTTAGTTTTTAGAGAAATAAAAAGTGATATCCTTGACTTCTTGTTTTTTGGTGTATATTTAGTGTGATATTGTCCCCGATCATGAGCTGGTTCATTTCTAGGAGTAGGAGTTTCCAAAGAAGGAGTTGAGCTACTTGAAGAATGTTAGCTACTAGAAGATATTGGTGTGGCAAAAGATAACTTAGAGTTAGAGGATTCATACAAATCATAAAAATCCATTGAAAAATATTGAGAAGCTTGAATATGGAATTGTAAAGATGATAGCCATAATATGAAAAGTACATATTTATAGAGGAGATGGGGCAAAGTTTTATGGTCAGAAATTGCAATGAACTAATAGCCAGAGAAAAAAATATGTAGGCAATGGATGAATTTTTTTTTAAAGATTAATGGTTATGGGCTGATGAAGTATAAGATAAAGCAAAATATGTAGCTCAGCAAGAAATAGAATATAGCATAATTGGTAAAGCATAGACTTACCAGCCATGAGACCAGAGTTTGAGCTCCAGCAGCAACATTATTTTTTTGTTAACCGAATTTTTCAAGAATAAGTAGAATCAAGTTACTAGTTGAGACAAGAAACATATATAGCTTAAATGGCAAGAAACAATTGTAATTCTATAACTAAGAGATCATGTGTTCAAGTCTCTCTAGAGTCATAAAATTTTATTTTTGTCAAAAATTTGCATGAAAGTTTTTATATTATATATTTTATCAAATTGTGCTATGAAAACTGCACAAATACAAATAGTATATATATATATATATAAATTATGAAAAATTTTATAAATATTTAGAAGAGACGATTCCAAGTTCTCGTCTTAAATTGATGGAAGTATTTTCATTTAAAGGTTTTGTAAAAATATCTGCCAATTGTTTATCAGAGGAAACAAATTCTAGATTTATCAAATCCTTTTCAATATTATCACGAAGAAAATGATGACGAATGTCAATATGTTTTGTTCGTGAGTGATTGACAGGATTTTTAGATAAATTTATAGAACTAGAATTATCACGGTAAATAGTTGACTTGGATAAATTAAAACCAAAATCTTGTAGTGTTTATTGCGTATAGATAACTTGAGAACATGCCAGAGCTGTAGAAATATATTCCGCTTCACATGTTGATAATGGAACATAGTTTTGTTTCTTACTAAACCAAGATACAAGAGACCGTCTAATGAAGTGACATGTCCCACTTGTACTTTTTCTATCTGTCCGGCTTCCTCCAAAATTAGAGTCACTATAGGACACTAATTCAAAAGGACATTCCTTTGGATAGAATAGTCCAATGTCCTTAGTTTATTAAGATACCGTAGTATGCGTTTCATTGCTCATAAATGTGATTCTTTGGGATCTGCGTGAAATCATGCACACAAGCAAACACTCATCCTTATGTCAGGTCTACTAGCAGTTAAATATAGTAACGATCCGATCATACTTCGATATAATTTTTGGCCAATACTTTTGCCACTTTCATCTTTATCAAGATGTATAGTTGTACTCATAGGAGTCGGTTTGGGAGAAGTATTTTCCATACCAAAGCGTTTAATTAGATTGTTACAATATTTTTCTTGATTTATAAAAATACCATTTTCTAATTGTTTTATTTGTAAACCAAGAAAATAATTTAACTCACCCATATGTGACATTTCAAATTCTTTGGTCATTAGTTTAGAAAATTCTTGACATAATTTTTCAGCCGTAGATCCAAAAATAACATCATCAACATAAATTTGAACAATTAAAATATCTGGCTTGGTTCTTTTAATAAAAAGAGTTTGATCAACCTTCCCAATTTTGAAACCGAAATCTATTAAATATCTTTTAAGACGATCGTACCAAGCACGAGATGCTTGTTTCAAACTGTACAAAGCCTTTTTAAGTTTATAGACATGGTTAGGAAATTGTTCGTTTACGAATAAAGGAGGCTGTTCAACATAAAATTTTTCTTTTATAAAGCCAATTGAAAAGGCATTTTTAACATCCATTTGATATAATTTAAAGTTATGAAAACAAGCATAAGTTAGTAAGATTCGTATTGCTTCTAGTCTAACGACTAGAGCAAACGTTTCTTCATAGTCAATCCCTCTCCTTGATTATATCCCTGTGCAACTAATCTAGCTTTATTCTTGGTAATATTTCCTTGTTCATCTGCTTTATTTTTTAAGACCCACTTTGTACCAATAACTGGTTGATCACTGGGCCTTGGAACTAAATCCCAAACGTCATTTCTGTCGAATTGGTTTAGCTCTTCTTGCATAGCGATTAACCAATTTTCATCAGTGGATGCTTCTTTAATATTCTTAGGTGCAATATGAGAAAGGAGAGCTACATGACCCATTTGATTTAATCGACTTCTTGTTCTAATAGATGAATTGAGTTCTCCAATGACATTAACGGATGGATGATCTCTTAATAATCTAGGTGGAGATCTTAATTCATTGTTATTGTGAACTATGTTTCATTATTTTCAAGATTGGAAATTTATGTATTTGTGATATTATCAGGGAATTCTTCATCATCTCATATACTTGGGATTTGTTTAAAATTTTCATCGAAGGATACATGAAGTGTTTCTTCGATGATATTGGTTCTTTTATTATAAATTCGATAAGCTTTGCTTCGATTTGAATATCCTACAAAGACTCCTTCATCGGATTTTGGATCTATCCCAAGCTGATCTTTTGTGTTTAAAACAAAACATTTTGAACCGAAAATTTTAAAATAAGAAATATTCAGTTTTCGACCATTAAGAAGTTCATAAGGAGTATTCTTAGTTAGTGGTTGAATAGAAACACGATTCAAAACATAACAGGCTGTTGCAACTGCTTCAGCCCAGAAATGTTTTAGTAATGTAGTTCCATTTAACAAAGTCCTTGCACATTCTTGTGAAGTTCTATTTTTACGTTCTACAACTCCATTTTATTGTGGAATTATAGGAAACGAAAAATTATGGAATATTCCCTTCTTCTTACAAAAATGTTCAAAGGCTTCGTTTTCGAATTCACCTCCATGATCACTCCTAATGTTTTTAACTTTTAATCCTTTAAAATTTTAAATTCTTTTGACAAAAGTTTTGAAATTATAAAAGTATCACTTTTATTTTTCATAAAAATAGTCCAAGTATATCTAGAAAAATCATCAACAATTACAAACGTATGTCTACTGTGATTAATGGATTGTATTTGTGTTGTTCCAAATAAATCCATATGCAGTATTTCAAGTGGTTGTAAAGTTGAAATAACCTTTTTAGATTTAAAAGATGATTTAGTTAATTTTTCTAACTGACATGCGTCAAAAATATGATCAATTTTAAAATTCATTTTTGGTAGACCTTTTACGAAATCATTTTAAAAAAGCTTATTTATTGCTTTGAAGTTAATGTGACAGAATCGTTTGTGCCATAATCAAGAATCATTTTCTTTGCGCTATTAAACACATATCTCAATTATGGTTTATTTTCATATTCAGAACATAAATATTTCTATCCCTATTTCCTTCAAAGATAAGATTTTGATTTTGATCAAAAATACTACATTTATTTTCTGAAAATGTGAATTTGAATCCTTTGTCACGTAGTTGGCTGATATTAAGTAAATTATGTTTCAAATTTTTGACTAGTAAAGCATTTGAAATAAGAGGTACATTTGAAATACCATTGTTGCTCACATCGCCTTTGCTGATAATTTAGCCTTTGGAATTATCTCCAAATGTGAGAGAGCCTCCATCTGAGTAAGTAATGTTTGATATCATATCTTTGTCTCCTGTCACTTATTTTGAGCAACCACTGTCGAGTATTCATTTTCCTCTCTTTTTAAGTGGGACCTGCAAAAATAAGAAATTATATTGGTACCCACCTTTTGTTAGGGGTCCTAAGAGTTAGATCTTAGAAAACCAAACCCAAGAAGGTTCAGTGTCCCATTTAAAAATATAATTTTCATTTTTATGAACTGTTTTCAAAAAGTTGTTAATATATTTTTTCTTAATCAAACTGTTGTTTGTTTTGGGAACCCAAATTTTTATGTTTTTTGGGCAAGAATTCCTTTTTGTCTGTTTTGTAGTAGGGATTAACATTTCTCCTAATTTCCTTTTTAGGTGGAGCTGTTGTTTTCTTAACATATCCTAATCCTTTCCTACTTGAAACAGATTGAGAGCTATCAATAATTTTAGATAGAGTTTCTCTTCCTTTATTAAAGTTTGAAACATTTTTGGTAATGCTTTCTAACCTAGTTTTGAGACTAGTATTATCTAATTCTATCGTATTTACTTTTGTTCTTAATTCATGAATTTTAGAAACAAGAGCGTCATTTTTCTCTTTTTGAGTTTCAATTTCTTGACTCAAAAGAGTGAGTTGAGAATTGATATTAGAGACTGATTCTTGTAATTTTTCAAGTTCTTCCTCTAGTATTTTCTTCTCATCTTTAAGCATATCTCTTTCGTATTCTACTTTGTTCTAATGTTCACGAGTCTCCTTATATTTTCTCTTTAAATTTTTCAGAGTGTCAACTAGCTCTGAGTTTATCTCTATCATATCATCAAAGGTAAAATCACTAACCTCGTTTTCAGTAGCCATGAAACAGACATTAGCTTGCTCGTTTTCACTGTCACTACTGTTATCTGATGAAGAGGTATCTAATAAATCATCCAATGTTATAGAGAATGCTTTCTTTTTCTTATCTTTTCTGTCCTTGTCGAAGTATTTTTTCTTTAGTTCTCGACATTCTTTCTGGATATGACCTTTCTTATGGAAATGAAAACATCCTAGAACTGAAGATGACGGTTTGTTTGGAAAGTTTCTTTTTCCATTATTTCTGTTGTTTTTTGGGAATTTCAAGAACTTTTTGAAATTTTTGGCAATAAATGCTTGATCTTCTTCATCTGGATCTTCATCCTTTTCTTCTTTAGCATTAAAAGCTATGATATTTTTGTCTTGTACCTGTACTCGTTTTGCTTGCAAATTCACTTCATAGGACATTAGATTTCCTATTACTGTTTTTATGGTAGAGAGGTCATTAATTAGCTTCTTCAATAGCCAAGACTTTTCTTTCCCATTCATCTATTAAAGAGTTTAGGATTTTTGATACAATATCAAAATCAGTAAATTTTTCACCTAATCCTAGTAGTGAATGATAGATATCATCAAATCTAGAGTACATGTCATTGATGGATTTATCTTGCTTCATTCTAAAATTTTGAACCTGATTTTTAAGCATGGATATTTTGCTTTGTTTCACTTTGTTAGCTCCTTCATGTGTGATTTTAAGTGCTCTCCATATTTCATAAGCAGTTTGACATATGCTAAGACGATTAAATTCATTCCTATCTGGTTTACAAAATAACATGTTCATAGCTTTAGCATTGGCATAAGCATCTAATTTTTGTGTGTTTGTCCATATGGAATATTCTCCTGTAGGAAGGGTGTATTCATTTTGTGTGATATCCATGATTCAAAATTATTTAAATGCATACAGATCCTCATACGAGTAGCCCAATAATTATAGTTCAAACCATTGAAAAATGGAGGTCGTGCAGTGGATTGACCTTCTATAAAACCGGTGTTAGTTCTTATAGTGCTAGTGCTGGTGTTACTATCTATATTAGCAAAGAATCAAATAACTATGTTACGGTTAGATCAAACCTTGCTCTGATACCAAATGAGAGTGTGTAGGACCGTGCAATATGGATATAATAATGTAGAGTATAGCAATGTAGTGAATAGTGCGAAATATAAAAGCAGTAATATAATAAAAATAACACCAGAGATTTTTATACTGGTTTGGAGCACCGTCTTACGTCCAGTTATAGACTCCTTCTGGAATTTCACTAAAACAACAATCCTCACTTAACCCGAAGGAATAGATACACGCAGTCTGAGCAGCAGAACAGACACCTGAGTAGCATAATAGGATTTTTGCCTCAGTAGCAGAAGAGGACTTTACTAATACGAAAGAATATCTTACACTGTTCGTTCTTGATAACACTGATTTGTCTCTGATAGTACAAACCTCCTATAATCAAATTCTCAAGTATATGAAGTGTATGTGAAAATATGGAGAGAAGCTAATGCCAAGAATCGAAGATTATGAAAATTTATTTGAAGATTCAAAGCAATAAAATGCTTGTTTGCTGTTTGAATGTAAGTATGAGAGCATAAGAAGAATATAAGAAAGTTAGAATGAATTTCGGCGAATGTGAAGTGTTCGGGAACATGTACATATAGTAGACAGAGAGTTACTGCCACTGGTGAAGAGTTCTGACCAAAAGGAGCATCCATTTCCGTTCAGAGAAGGATAACAACCTTTCACAGAATGGAGATGTCTATTCAAAAAATGAATGTTGGGCTCAGGTCAGTCGACTGGTCGTTCTTGGTAAGTCGACTGACTATGCAACAAGTTTTAAATAAATAAGCAATGCATACTCGTGTATGTACACCAGTCAGTCGACTGGTTATTTATAGCCAGTCGACTGGCTGTAGTGTTTTTTACACAATTAGCTCTATTTTGGTTAAAAACAGAGAACAATGAAGTGCGGACTACCTGAGAATAGATTTTAAATAATTTCTAAGACTCAACCATAAGTAATAGACAGTCTCGATATCACCATAGTCCTTTGATAGTCTCTTTTTGTCGGGATTAATCGTGTATTCTCTTTTTCTTCTAAATTGCTTTGTCATGAATCAAAACTAGTGATTCAACAACCCTCACACTCAATATGGTAAATAAGAGAACGATTCTCACCCACAACGTCACTGGTATATGCAAAATTAGTGTTAGTCTCAGGCGAGTGCCACATATCCAAAGGATCGTGAATCCATGCCCACTCCTCAGAATTCCAATAAATAGTATCGGTCGACTTCGCACTATCAGGCTGGGCTGGACTAGAAGGAGCAACAACTGTAGGAGCAACTGTAGAAGAATCAAATACATGGTTGGTCGTACAAACAGGAGCAAGAACGACAACCTCGGTTGGGTTGGACAAACAGGAGAGTCAATAGGGGGAGCAACATCAGTAGAAGCATCATCTAGAGGGGAATCGTAAGAGGGAGGAGCAACCTTCGAAACCCACTATCGGACAGGAGGTCGAGAAAGCGAAACCCGAACAGATAAAGGCACACTGCTAAGGAGGAACATGGACAAGCTTCATAAAGGTGCCCAAATGACTGATGGGACGTGCAGATCTTCGGTTTCCAACAGTATCAAACTCTGACCTCCACAACAAGGCCATCAGCAAGTTGGGCTATCGACACTGAAGGTAAAGGTTTGGCAGTTGTTATTTTGTGGGGGCTTTTTCATAAACCAGCCTCATCTTGGCTACAGTATTTGCATCATAACGTATCACCTTTCCACCAAGGCTTGCTAGCCAATCAATCCTGATCAGAGGCTGAAGAACATATGGCATATAAGAAAAATGGGCCCAGACTGGAATAGATAACACCTAATACTTAGCCTGATCAACCAAAGGACTCCATGTAGTTATAATAAAAGGTTCGCCATCAATGAGCATTGGTTCAGACTCTAGAATACGCTATTTTTCGTCAGCATGGGAGAACTTAAAGTAGAACATTGTATTATCATAATGAACACTTAAACCACCTTAGGTATCTATACCTGGTTGCAAAGCGCCTTAACAAGCTTTAGGCAGTATTGGAATCAAGGAAAAAACCCACCAAGTAGTCCTTCCAAAATTCAACATCGGCCTCTAACACTTCCAACGGCGAAATCAAAACCCCCTCTTTTACAACTTTTTGAAAACAGTGGGGAGTGTACGCACCTACGTTATTCGGCAACTTAGAGAACAATGATGTCCACTTAGGGACAGCCTTAAGTGGAGAGGCAGCTAGAGATTCGAACTGTGGTGATTTAAACCGGTGACATTTGTCTGCGCATTTGGTCGAACACGAGGTAAGCACAAGTGACCATTGTCGGATAACCCATCAGCCACCACATCAGAAGTAAATAAACTCCTAGCAACCACTACATCACCTGAATTAGCCAATATTGGCAAAGAACCCTCAGACACTGTAGCCCAGGAAATCGCGGATTCGTCTAAACACTTATCAACTATAGAGTTTGTTGGATCGCCAATCAACTGTGGTGAATTACGATGTGAGTCCAAGTCAGACAGAAGACTGAAGATAGGATTAACTTCATCAATCACAAGCGAGGCAGCCTCGATGACTGGAAAAGCGGCCATAGGCAAAGCTGGCGCCGACGTGGAGCAAGAAACGCGAGGAGTCACCACAACACTGGAGTTGAAATGAACGCCAGATCGAGTTAGAGACCGATCTAGTTTCGGCAACTTATGATTCTTCTTGGTCATAGAGGAGCAAACGAGATTCATAAGGAATGAAACACGAGATTCAGAAGGAACGAAATGCGAATCGCCAAAAGGGGGCCATTCTTTGAATTATCAAAAAAGTTCTTTATGAAGTTTTTGATTAAAAAAATTTTTTTCTCAACATTTCAATAATAAACAAATGTAATAACAACCTAATCAGCATTCAGTAGGGTATACCAAACAATCAATAGTGTATTTTACAACTATAACCACAAATCAAACCTAATTTAACAAGTCAAAATAAAATATAGGGTTTCAGAATTTGACCTTCTTACCAAGAAATAGTTATTGGAGCCAGCTGAAAATAGAAGATTCCGACATGCTGGCAGTGTGGAAGGTTGTTGACGGCATGGATGAGGGGCTGGAGGAGGGGATGGCTGATTTGGAGGAGGAAAACAAATGAAGAAACTGTCGGCTGGAGCAGCACGTATTCACGATTTTTTGACAGCTACCGACGGCACCATTAGCGACGGCCTTCAACGGCTACCAAAGGCTAAGTTATTTTATTTTCAATTATGCCTTTGCCATTGCTAATTTGGCGACGCAACCGTCGACGGCCGTCGAAAACTATCGTTGCTATGTATTGTGCTTCTTGTTGTGAATAATAATATATTTTTCACATGAGCACCTAAATATTTACAAATGTAGCAAAAATAATATATTTTCCCATTTCATATTTACATTAAAATGAATTTAGTGCTAAGTCTGAACATTGAGTTTGGTGTACACTTGTTTATTATATCTCACAATAAAAAGAAGTTAACTTATATATTTATTTGCATCAAGTATTATATATGCATACAAACATTATTTCACAATAAATAATTTTTCCCTCAATTTTCTGTGCACACGTCCAGAGGACGTGACTGACGTACTGGTATTATTTAACACGTATTTACAATTATGAAACATTAGCATGTCGTATGTAGTATGAAAATAGCCTTTTAAATTAACAACTATTTAATTTTTTTGTCAAAATAAGAAGAGACATCGAGAATGCATATGCAATACTAATGCATTTTAAATTTTGATTTATAATTTATTTTTATTTTTATTTTTAGCGACTTTTTTCTTTTGGATAATAAAAGAGGTACTTCATTCAAGCAGAGTACTCAGTTTGATGTCTCGGATTTCGAACTCATGACCTCTAAGATTTTAATACAATGCGTCATATCACTTGGGCTAGTGGTTCTTAACATAACTATTTTATTTTATAATGAGCGCTCTCCTACTCAGAGAGGGTCGCTCATTTTCCTAAAAAAATAATTCTATAATTTAGTTTTATTTTTAATTTCAAAAGTTATTGTCGATAAATTTAAATTAAGTTTTAAAATTTGTATGATTTAATTTTCATTTTAATTAATGGCTATTATAATTTGATTAATCAAAATCACAAAGTCTTACAGTCAAGCATTTTTATAAAATTCCATATAATACTGAATGTTGATATACAACATCATTGATGAAGTATCTGACATTGCCACATAGACACTGTTCGAGTTCATAATAATTTGATTTAAGATTCCATTAATTTCATGACTTGACTCGTTGTTTGATGTTTCCGTGTTTGAAATTTATTCTTTAAACACCCACCAAATTCTCAAACTCCTATTGCTTGTCTCAGTCCTGGGGTATAATCAACATTCGACCTGCATATTTCATACACTCCATTCAACAAACCATTGTTGATCCTGCAATTTACACATAATTCCATAGAATAATTTAAAAGTACAATACTTCATAAACAACATCTATCACTATGAGAAAAAACGAATCAGATGACAGATATGCTCCGTTGTCTGAATGAATACCATCTGTCGTTTATTTCCATGTCGTCTCATTACATATCAGACCATAGATATGCACCGTCGTCTGATATGCACTAACACATCAAAAGAAAAAAAGGTACGTTGTCTGATGTTATAGTATCATTTCTAAAATTTTCTATTAGACAACATATAAATATTAACCGATATGCATATCAATTACACTTATGTTGTATTTGCAAAATGAAATAACGAATCACAATTATATTTAAACAAATATTTTATATCAAATCAAAATTCAAATACAATACAACTTTCACTATACTTACATTCTCAAATACAATACAA
Organism: Allium cepa; assembly: GCA_030765085.1. Lineage (NCBI taxonomy): Eukaryota > Viridiplantae > Streptophyta > Magnoliopsida > Asparagales > Amaryllidaceae > Allium > Allium cepa. The sequence goes on from CM060929.1 coordinate 475,262,182, forward strand.
TTTTCACCATTCTTACATTTTCAAATACAATACAACTTTCACTATCACTTTCATATATACAGCTATTCTCTACACTCTTATATATAACAATTTTTTATTGCACTCACTTACATTCACTCGAGTTTATTTTTGATATTGATCTTCATTTGCTTACTCTAGCTTGTGTTCTGCCATCTCTTATACCTGCCAAATAAACAACGCGGTAAAATAGAAAAGGAAACCAACTTAAATTGCAAAAATAAAATAGAATTTGAATATAATACTGCCTCAGTTTATGAGTTTGTTTTCTCTTCATGTTTTAGACATGGCCAGACAAATATATATGTGCACGGACAACTTATGATATGCATAATGTATCACTATGAATATCACAAGGGCGGACATCGATTAAATCTCATGGACTATTGCAAAGGTCAAGCCCGAAGGCTTAACATATTTGAAATGTGCACAAGGTCAAGCTCAAGCCTCATCAGGCTCAACTCAGGTGCACAAGGAAATGTAACTCAAACCAGAAAATCAAACGAGAAAATCATACTGAAAATCAAACTCAGGTGCACAAGGAAATGTAACTCAAACCAGAAAATCAAACGAGAAAATCATACTGAAAATCAAACTCAGGTGCACATTCTAGTACTTCAAACAGAAATATACAGGTGCAGCCAGGAAATTGCACGCTCAAGCCTGAGTTAACGATGCACATAACGTAACCAATGTCACTCAGGTCCTCCAACAATGCACACAACCATTCACTGACAAAGGCCAATATATCACATATGTATATATACACATGTATGTATATACATGGAAAGTAGCACAACCGCAGTGTATAGGCAGCAATGAACATGCATAAAGGATCAGAAAACTGAGTTCAACATGATTCAGGCAGCAAAATAAAGACAAGAAGCACAACAACAAAAGTGTAAACCATTTCAAAAAGTGCAAGACATGCACAAAGCTGCGTGTACATACGCAGATCTCAACACTAACAACATACAAGGTCAAGAATGGATACACAGTAAAAGGCAACAAGGGTGAAGTGCACCAGAACAAGTACATGTGAATATACAAACTCAAGGCACATCCACATGAAAAACAATATGAGTTTTAGCCAACAATGCTCTGGTACAAGCACAAGGCAACCAAACAACAAGCTTCAAAGCTCAAGTAATATACATATATACACATATGTAAATATACATACATACATACATATATGTATGTATGTATATACTCAAAATGGTACAAGCATATGATATATATCACTCCAACATCAAAAAGAATCATCAATCAGAAACTTTCACACATACATACATACATATATATATATATATGAATGCATGGACTAGGAAGTTCAAAACATTCAGAAATTCAAGAATCTAAAAGATAATCGGGCTACGAACAAGGCCATATGAACAAGGCAGTTTGCACTGCCTTGAACAAGGCATATACATATATAGGCATATAAATGGATAGGCATATACGTGCATAGGCACATACATGCATAGGCATATACATGTAAAGGTATACGCATGATATAAGTGAAAACAATTCAAAATCTGGTTCAAAGATTTTACATGTATACACATGTACACTTGTATATATGCAACATATGTATATACATGTATTCAAAATCAGCTCAAAGCACATATGTATGTACATAAATGAACACATGAACAATTCAAAAGTAGCTCAAAGCAATTCAAAGTTGGGTTAAGAGATACAAGAACTGAACACATGTGTATGTATATGAATTAAAGCCTAGAAAGATGCTCTAACCAGCAAAACACCAAGCATGGCACCCAAACGAACAAGCTTGCAAAACACCAATCATGGCACCCAAACGAACAATCTTGCAAAACACCAAGCATGGCACCCAAACGAACAAGCTTGCAAAATACCAAGCATGTAATTGATGTAAATGAACTGCAAGCTTGCAATCAAACAAGCTCAGGCAAATGCTATAGCAAATAAACAAATTCCACTGCATAGTCACAAACATATACATACATATGTATGCATGTATATACATGGATATTAGTGCACCATTTCTTTTTAGTTCAAGAAAAACACTTACAGATAATTAAGTGAAATAATCAGAAGTGCAAGAGGCAACAAAACAAGCAACGACACCCAACAAAATAATGAAGTGCAAGTGCAGAGCACACAAAAATTCAATTGCAAGTGCCAAGAAAGAACAAGAAAAGAATTTCAAAAATTATCAAAAAATTCAAACTCAAATGTAAAGGTAAGTGCTGAAGCAAGTATAAGAACATTTACACATATATACATACATATGTATGCATATACATGAAAATGCACACTTGCACATCCAATAGCATGTATGGATGAACTAAGACATCGTAACAAGAAATCACATTGCTAAAGCAACATGGACCATCGTTACATAATAATAAGTCTAGGCAGCTCAAGTTTGAGCCCAAAGTGCAACCATGAGATTTGAGCTATCAAAATGCACAAACAAGGCGCCACTAATGTGCACTGCCTTGACAAGGCAGTGCACTAGCTTGTCACAAATTGAACAAAACTGAACAAATCGAATAAGCATGGAGTTGTATAAACTGTTATATGATTCTCATCACTAAACAAACAAAATGTTTACACAAAGTCGAGCACCAACACATCAATGCATGCAAGTGCATGTGTAGTCAGCAAAAGAAGATGGCTCAATAAATGAACATGTACATAGGCATCAAGGGATAACCAGAATGTTATAGGCAGTAAGTATGTATAATCAAAGCGAGCATGTACATATACAAATATATAAGTATATATTTATACATATCCATAGGGATCAAAAATTTAGTCAATGCATCAAAAGGCAGAAATCAATTCATAATATATCAGGAACTAGTTACAAGTTAGCAATGGCACTGCCTTGATAAGCCTTGAACAACCACGATTACAGATGACAACACAATCGAATTAGCAAATAGAAATCAAAGCAAACAGAAATCAAACCAAAGCACAATCAAAGAAAATAGAAATCAAACCAAATTGAAGCATATATTCAAAAATATAAAATAAATCAACTCATATATAAATAACCCATTATCATCATTAGCTGATAATCATTCAAGTTCGAGCAAAATCAAAAGTCTAGCAAAGGGGGCGGAAGTCATATAATATATCAATCGAATTATCCAATTGGACCAAGTCTAGAAAATCACTCATAATGAACTATCAAAATAACTAGAAAGTTACCAGAAATCCATCATAATGAACTATTCAAAATCGAAATTAAAATTTCTGCCATAGTCAAAGTATACTCGAATATATCAAACATAAATCAACCAAAGACCAAGTCCAAAAGCATTCCATTCAACTAGAAACCAATAGCCGAAGTGTAAAAGTTAAAAATCAAGGGATCCTCGGAGATTAGATTCGGGATTGATTTTAATTTGGGAACCCTAGATTTAGAAGAGAATCGAAGGATGAAGGAAGAATAATAAGGAGAGAATCCTAGATTTAGACGAGAAGGGAAGGAATGATTTGAGAAGGAATGCCATTTTTTTCTCTGGAAACGAAAGAAAGATGGGGAAATAATTGATAGAACGCGAACAAGAAATAATCTAGGCAATAGTGAGAGGGAAATCAAAATTATGGTAAGGAGCGAAAATAAAAAATTTCATAATTTTAATCAAACAACAAATAGAATGTTGTCTGAATGGCATAGATGAAATCTCAATAGAACAAAGATTTCAAGGGCTATGAAAAACAACAGATGGTTTTTCAATGCGTTGTGTGAAACGATGGTAAATATTGGGATAACAGCAAATCTACCTTATGTTGCGCGATTGTTGTTGTCTGATTCACTTTGTGGCATAGGGTATAACAAATATACTATCAAACACACCTGATTCGCTTGCGTGCACTTTGAATATTGCCATGGGTAAAAAAAATACAACTAATCAGATGAATTGCCAATTAGGTACACATGTTTATTTTTGAAGTAAGAAGATGAGTATATAAATATATATATTTACACAAAAAACACTATTTTCTTTTGTTCTGTAGTAAGTTAAAAATTATCACACCCAACTTTTAAACAGATCATTCCTAACTGGTAAGACTTTAGATGGTGAATTTTCATTTATTTTATATTACTTCAAGTTAACAGAGAAAATAAAAGATAATAAATCAATCAGCATCCATCAATTATTACAACCTCACGTACCTATTGTAAAACCATAGGTACTAAGCAGCTTCTCTTCTTTTGGGTAGATCTACCAACGTTGATGTCCCATAACTTACTACTATACAAACATTACATTATTATTAAACCTCAAAACAATACATTATTATTGTTGTTGTTATCAATTTATTTTTTCTCCGATATACTTTAGAAAACTATCAATAAAACACAATCAACTACTACTAAAAAAGTTCTTATTAATAAACTTAGAAACATCCTATGGTAACTTTTGTATATTTTCATCACATATCATCACACACACATTCCTTGAAATTCTACCAAAATAATATGAAAAAAGAAGATTTAGATTAGTGCAAAATTCGAAAATCATGCATTAAATGAAAATTAAAAGGGTCGTAATAAGCATAAAAATCTTGTTAGTAAGACTAACCTGCAAATCTTAACTGATGCCCACTTTTTCTCAATTAAATCTACTGCTGCAGTGGCAATCTGTTTACTATTATATACTCAAGAGTGCAAGACATATGGATATACATATCTAGACCATAGAATACGTTCCTCTAGAAACCTCTCATAAGCCTGTTTCTTACATAATTGGATCTGAACATCACCATATGTAACATGTGAGAGTTGTAGGCATTGAATATGCCTAGATTTCTACAATTAGAATGCATTGTTACATAGGAATCATTAAACAAAACATCATTACGTAGTGCAGAACTTTTGTTAAGACACTCTTGATAGGGATATCTAACTTGGTTGCATAAGGACTAAATGGATAAAGACAAAGTGGTAATTCAACACTATCCAAAGAAATATGTAACATAGATACACACACACAAACACACACACACACACACACACACCACTATGCTTTTAGAAAAACATACCTTCCACAATAAGAAATTTGTACAAATAGTCAATGGCACGCCTCCATTTTCCAATCTATCCGAATGAAAATTAAAATGAAAACAACCGTATTAAAAGCTTTAATGAGTATTGATATTTTTACCAAGCAAGAGGAGACCTCTTTAGTTTACTATAAGTTAACTGTTAATCATTTATCCATATGGGAAGCTTCTACAATAATGTAATTTAGAAAAAAAGTAAATAACTGAGATTAACCACAACTAAATAGAAAATGTAAAATAACATAAAATAAACAACATGCAAGTGATGCATAAGACAACTAATATGATATTGCAAATTTGGGGCAATAGCTTCTTTCAGGACATGATATGGATTCATTGATAAAGATTTATCATATTTGATGCTTTAATTGATTCAATGATATAGAAAATCTACGTTATTGGCATATTTATTGGTTCACTGGTGACAGCGCTAGAACTATGCATATGTAAAGTTTAAAATTTTTATATGCAAACTAAACTTATATATTTGAATTTTCCAACTAATATTTTAGCACAAACTCATTTTTCTTATATTTCAGGACTTGGTAAATTTTGTATGAACTTCATGGTAAATTATTTGCAATATAATGTTGAGACGGGTGACAGTCTCTCATATGGTTATGACAGTTATGGAGTGGTAGTGATGTCCACTATCATTCTTGATTATATCTACATGTGACACTACTAGAACGGTTGCTAATTGCGGTAGACCTTTGCGTCGGCTAGCGACTGCTAAAAAAGGCAATCGTCGCTAGCCAACACAAAGTCTTTATATATAGACAGCATCCGTGAACCAGAAATTCACTTTCCTCCTTCCTACCTAAACAATAAGACCCTCACCCTTAATGCCAGCCGCCTTCGCCTTCTCCCACTATTGCAGCCTTCTGTTGCTAATTAAAGCACTCCAAAGCTTGTTGGTATCTCCTTCTCTCTAATATTTACGGTGTTTAGGTATAAACTATTAACCCTAATTTTGAAATTGGCTGATTTAGGGATTTGGAATTGATGATTATACCTTATTAGTTGATGATAATATAGTGTATTAGTTGATTTGGGTATATAATTAAAACCCTAATTTAGAAAATTAGTTGATTATGGATTAGAAATTGGTGATTATTGCGTACTAGTTGATGACAATTAAAAATTTGTTGATTTGGAGATCTTAATTAGTGATTTGATTGTTTACTTTATAGTTAAAAATTAGGGTTAATTTAAAATCCAAAAATTAGTCCATATTTATTGATTAATATGCTTATTGATGATTTTATGTGAATGTTTGTTATAGTCTAGAACAATGTTTTCATAGTTTACGCAAAAATTAGTGTATAATTATTGATTAATATGTTGCTAGATTGGTACGGTTAAACATAAGTAATATTTTTTGTTTAATTAGGGTCTTTAAATTATAAGTGTTAGTTGTTAATATAAAATAAATTTAATTTATTACATATGCTACGTCTAGTTTTAGTTTGCAAAATCAATAAATTACAAATTTAAATAGTTAACTGAATTTCGAAATACGTTATACAATTTGAAGTTTATTAAATAAAATATTTAAATGGTTGAATGAATTATATAATTTTGAAATGAACATAACAACAACAAATATTGTGCTAAAATCGATTTTATATAAAAAATTACGAAATGAATATAACAATAACAAATATTGTATTAAAATCGATTTTCGAAAAAAAATTAAGAATTTAATATAAGAAAAACAAAATTGTACGAAAATCGATTTTGTTGTAACAACAATAAATATTCTACTTCAATCAATTTTGTAAAAAACTAAGAAACGAATATAAGAACAACAAATATTGCACTAAAATCTGTTGTAAAAAAAACTAAGAAATGAATATAAGAACAAAAATATTGTACTAAAACCGACTTTGCAAAAAACTAAGAAATGGATATAAGAACAACAAATATTGTACTAAAATCGATTTTGTAAAAAATTAAGAAATGAATATAACAACAAATATTCTACCGAAATGGATTTTGTAAAAAGATTAAGAAATGAATATAACAATAATAAATATTCTATTGAAATCGATTTTGTAAAAAATTAAGAGATGAATATAACAACAACAAACATCCTACTAAAATCGATTTTGCAAAAAATTAAGAAATGAATATGACAACAACAAATATTCTACTGAAATCGATTTTGTAAAAAATAAATAAGAAATGAATATAATAACAACAAATATTCTACATAAATCGATTTGGTGAAAAAAAAGAAATGAATATAACAACAAATAATCTTCTAAAATCGATTTTATAAAAAATTAAGAAACTAATATAAGAACATTAAATATTCTACTGAAATTGGTTTTGTAACAAAATTAAGAAATAAATATAACAACAACAAAGAATATACTAAAATTGATTTTCTTTAAAATTAAGAAATTATTATAACAACAAATATTCTACTAAAATCGTTTTTGTTTAAAATTAAGAAATTATTATAACAACAAATATTCTACTAAAATCGATTTTATAAAAAATAAAGAAATGGACATAAGAACAGTAAATATTCTATTAAAATGGATGTTATAAAAAATTAGGAAATGAGTATTATAATAACAAATGTTGTACTGAAATAGATTTTTGAAAAGTTAATAAATGAATATAACAACAACAACAAATATCCTACTGAAATCAATTTTCTAAAAAACCGAATGAATATAAAAACAACTAAGCGTTAAGTATTATTTTAATAAATAGGATGACAATAACAAAAATAACAATTTAAAGCCTTTAATACCAAAAGGCTTTAATTTATTTAGAAATACAACTACAACAACAATACACCCCTTGGATTCAAAGTTATGCGTACAAGGGAAGGGAAGTGAAGTGAAGTGCTGTGGAAATTACACAGAAGTATTGTGTATAAAGTCTTCAGTCCCAAAAGATTTTAATTTGTTTTGAACAGAAGAGAATATGCAACCACCAAAGTTTTGGTCAGGCGAAGAAATATATGAGATTGTGAAGGACGATCCAAAAATACATGGAATTGGAGTACAAACTGAAATTCCAAGTAAATCGGACATTCATAATTGGTATAAGAAAAATATATTTTGAGAGTTACTGTATTGGAAAGATCTCTTACTCCGACATAATATTGACGTGATGTACAATGAAAAAACATATTTGATAACGTGTTTAATACTGTTATGAATATAAACGGAAAAACTAAGGACGATTTGAATTCGAGACTTGATATAGCACACTTTTGTCAATGTCCCGAACTTCATATGAAGCCCAATGATAATAAAAAAACCAAAGCATGTTATGAACTAGATAACAAGCAACTAAAACTTGTGCTAAAGTGGGTAAAAGAATTAAGATGTCCTGATGGGATTTCTTCTAATCTTCGTAGATGTGTTGACTTTAAAAAAATAGTAGGATGAAAAGTCACGATTGCCATATCATGATGGAATGTTTATTACCGGTGGTTTATAAAGAACTGCTGCATGTAAAAGTACGAAGTGTTATAATAGAATTAGGTATTTTTATAAACAACTTTGTTCGACGATGTTAAAAGTCCACCGTATACGAAAACTTGAAATAGAAATCCTTATACTGCTCTGCAAACTCAAGAAAATATTTTCGCCAGGTTTCTTTAATGTAATGGAGCATTTAGTCATTCATCTTCCATCCGAAGCACTTCTTCGAGGCCCTGTGTATGGATGGATGTATAATAGGTCTTCGTTTGAGAGGAAATTTGGATTTACATAAGAAAATTTGAACTAATAGGTACTTGAATCATACGAAGAAAAAAGTTAAACAAAAAGCACGAGTTGAAGGTTCGATTTGAAAATCATATCTTGAAGAAGAAGCTTCATTCTTACTTTCTCATTACTTCAATGACTATGTGAATTTATCATTTGTAAGTGTTCCTCGTAATGACGCAACCATTGTACAAAATTCCTCTCAAACAATGTTATCTATTTTTAGACAACATGGCAGACCTGCTGGGAAATATGTGGAAATATGGTTAGACAATAAAGATTACCATATAGCATACACATATGTTCTTCTTAATTGTGCTTAAGTTGCACCATTTGTTAGGTAATAATAAGTTCATACTTATTTCAATTATACTTACATGTTACTTATAATGGAACATATTACATATATGTTCGCAGTATATACGAATCATGACATCCATCAAGCGATCTTAGTAATGATTTTGCTAAATGGTTTTCAAACTACATTTATGATCCAAGAAACAGTGTCATTGATGAAGGATTACAACATTTTGCACTCGGATCAAAAAGAAATGTCAAGACTTATCCAATATTCTTCATTAATGGATTCAAATTCGACATCATAGATTATGGTGCTGACAAATTAATATATAACAGCGTTGTATTTGTCAAAGGTAATAATGATCCAGATAAGCATATAAAAGATTTTTATGGAGTCTTAACATAGGTTTTATAATTGAAATATTATATACAACCGATAGAAAAGTTTTTTTATTCAAATGCAATTGGTTCAGCAATGTTTCTGGTTCTGAAATCAACGTGTATAAAGTTTATAAGCTTATTGAAATAAAGCATACCTCGCATTATTATAAGTATAATCCTTTCGTATTAGCCAAGAAAGCGTTACAAGTTTATTTTGCTTCGTATCCATCCTTAAAAAGAGATAAATCAGATTGGTTGGATATTTTTAAAACAAAGGCAAGATTTATGTTTAATGGAATTAGTATTCCAGATGAAGCAACGTATCAAGCAGATCTTGAGCCAAATGATGAAATAATAATAACTAATGATATTGATGTAGGGTTGTTGAATGATGAATCGAATGAATTAATAGAAGCTTTTGAGAGCACAGAAGTAAACGACGTAGAGTACGAGACCGAGTCTGAATCCGAAAACTATGAAGACTGATAATTCTAAATGATGACTATGTTCTGAGCTATGTATCGGTTGTTTTATGTTGTATATTCTGTGTTTCTGATGTTATATGTTAATAATGATGACTATGTCGTGAGCTATGTATCGGTTGTTGTATATTGTGTATTCTGAGTTGCCGATGTTATATGTTAATAATGATGACTATGTTGTAAGCTATGTATTGTTATATTTTTTGAATTCTATGGAATGATATATTTTATCACTATATGAAATTATTTGTTTGTAGCAGATATGCCTTTCAGAGGTATTCCAGCATATCTTAGCCTTCTCCTTCTCCTTCTCTAGGTGCATGTGCCAGCGGCACAGTGCTAGATGTACGTCCAGTGGCAGAGGTTCTCCCTAAGAGTGCGGGGTAAATATCGAATTTATTGCTTGTTTTAATATTTAAAATTGTATTAATTAAATTCCTACATTGAAATTTATATGGGGGATTTGAAGTTGAGCCTTCGGACTATGTCCTACGGGTATCCAGGAAGGCCTTTATGAGCCGGATATTCGGATGCTGGTCTCATTGGGATGACATCCCAAAACATGTTAAGAACGCTATATCGGCCGACTTGATGGTAAGCATAAATTTATAATTCATTTGGAAAATAATATAATGTACATAATTCTAATTAATTTCTATATACAGGCCATCGTCCGTGTTGATCCGTAGGACATGGATTTATTTGAAAATTACTGGAACCAGAGGATGAAGAAAAATTATAGGGACGCCCTCTCCAAAGCAAAGAACGCGAGAAAGAAACCATCATGGATGAGCACCGATGATTGGATTGAATTTATCTAGCTGTGGGAAACCCTTGAAATGAAAGTAAGTTATCTAATTTTATATTGTTATTATATTTTTTAAATTTCATATATTAGTTGCATTAAATTAGTTTAACATGTCTTAAAATTTATAGAAACTATCAGCACAAAACCGTGCAAACAGGAATAAAAATAAATCTTTTCAACAACATTGCGCAATGTTGTTGAATTTAGCAATTGCATTTATAAACAGTTGTATTATTATTTAATCATATTTGTAACATTGTTCGTTAACATTGTTCATTAATCATATTTGTAAGACTATTTAATCATATTTGTAATAGTGTAGGATGTTAAATCGTGAGCCTACAATTGTTGAGGTCTTCGCAATGACGCACGACGTCGAGCAGAAAGATGAGAAAGGAAATGTTTCACATATTTGGACAGATGATAAATCTCAATCAATAGTGGTAAACATGCTTAATTTTTTTACTTCGAACTTCAAAACTTATAAATTAAATTTTTATTGTGGCAAAATTTTGTTCGTGGTCGTAGGAAAGATATAACACAGAGAATGCTCAAGTGGCACAATCCATTGGCCGTCAGTTGACCTTAGAAGAGTCAAACAGTACTTGGGATGCTTTGATTGACCCTCCTTCACGAAATAGGCATTACGGTTTCAGAAATCATGAGGTAAAATGCTTTATTAACTAATATATAAGCAATTTTTAATATTGAGCATAAATTATAACCCGCTATCAATAATTTACAGACCATGATGATCCATTCATCCTACAGGAAATCCCAGGCTGAAGAGGAGGTGGCTCAATTGAAATAACAACTAGCGGAGATCAATGATTGGCGAAAGAGTGGGGCGTTAGCATAGTAGCTAGATGAGCATATTGCAGTATACTTAGCTGGCCATGGGAGAATGCCGGGGGAGGATGACGAAGATGAGGATGATAAGTAGGTATGGATGTGTTTCTGATGGATTTTGATTATTTTGTTTTGTACATATGTGACATGTATTACATTTATGGAGTTGATACTTGTTTGTTGATTGGGTTATTTGATGGATTAGTGGATGTTTTGTTTGATGTAGATGAGTAGGTTGGGTTGTTTTGTTTTATGTACTTGTTTTTAGTTATGGTTTTGTAGTTTGATGAGATACTAGTGTTGGTTAATGAAAAGGTTGCGTAAATATTGATATTTGCGTTATATATTTGGTTATGTGTGATATGTATGAGACTATACGATTCTTGAATTGGTAGTAGTTGTGAAATTGAGTACATATGTGTTGTAAATAAGATGGATGGAGATTTATGCTTTTGGATGGCCTAAGAAGGAGTTTGGTGAAGAAAAATGGTTCCATATTAGCAACGGCTAGTGACGCCCTAATGGTTCCAGGTTAGTGATGTCTGATTGATTCCAAATTAGTGACGGCTGATGTCGGTTTGCGGCAGCCCTTCCACTTCTAGGATGTTGTCATGTATCCACTTAACCATCACTAAGCGTCACTAATATGACGATGGAGCCATCTCTAAAGCCGTTGCTTTCTCTTTTGGTGACGGGGTAAATAGCGACGGCCGCTGTTATCCCATTTTTGGTCAAAACTGGAATATCAACAAATTGACAAGGAATGTTGAATATCGGGGTTGGAGATCGATTGGGATCAAGGCTGCGATCGATATCGCCAAAATCTGGTTGAGCTCCGACCGAGACGAAATTGATTGGAAATGATGATAAGGACTAGGAAAGGCTATGTTTCAAATTCCAGGTTAATCGGAGTTCGTATGAAGGAGACATAAACGAGCCAAATGAAAGGAAGCACTGCCGAACCATCCATCCTCCACTCCCAAGCACTGCCGGTCCAAACTTCACCTCCAAGCATGGCCGGACCATATTGCTACCGAACCAACCATCTTTCCATGCACTACCGAACCGGCATACCACCGAGCCAACATACTACCGAACCAACTGCCGCTCCAACCCTCACCGGACCAACTCACCACCGAGTCAACCTCCACCGGTCTAAGGCCTCACCGGACCAACCCCTCCAACCATCTACCACCGGACCAAGGCGTACCGAACCAACACTTCCAGGCCAAATTGCATCAGCCCAGGCCCACCAGCAGCTATATACATCCAAGACCCCTGCCCCCCAGCCTCACTCTATAAATAGAGGGGCAGGGGTACAACAATGGGGGACAAGTTTGAGAGCTCAAACACGGAAGGAACTTTCAAACAACTTATATACGCTTGTAATCAAGGCCTTGGACTTGTAATCTGAAAAATAAAGGAGAATAACATATAAAGTGGACGTAGGCACATTCTGGCCGAACCACTATAAATCTGTGTGTCTTTTACAGTTTAGTCCCTGCTCTTTACATATTTGCATAAATCACCCAAATCACTAAGAACAACACAAAATCAACTGAATCATACGACTTGGAGGTGTTTGCCCTTTATTGTGCAAACATTTTTGGTGCTTTCGCTGAGAAGGACTAGCACCCGCTGCATCGGATAGAAGTTTGGATTTGGAAGACAATGACTAGGCAAAATAGTAGAAGGCAAAGGGCTGAGAGAAGCCAACCGGAAGGAAGTCAACAAGCATCCTCCGGAGCCGAGGAAGGACCGGCTTCGACCTATATAACCCGGGACGAAATGGAAGCCATAACAAATTCACTGCAAGAGAGGTTGTTGAAGAGTCAACAGGAGATGATGCAGACTTTCTTGGAGCAAACGAGAGCTGCAAGGACCCAGAACTTAGGAACAGCTACAGCGGCTGTGGATGCAGGACAAGGAGCTAGGGTTATGTAACCCAATGGAGGACAGGATGCAGAGCCAGAGGGCAATCGACAAGGGCTTGGGGGCAGGCCCACAGGATCCAACACAGGAGGACCTTTGGAAGGAGTTCAACAGGCTAGAACCAACGTTGCTGCTAGCGAGCCACATGAAGAGTATGTGCGGGAATTCCCTCAGGGGCAACCCCCGACGGACAATGCTGGATTGGTAGATATAATCAGAAAGACTGTGTGAGGTGGTTTGACCAGCGGAGACTTGGAAGGAGTGAACAGGAGTCCGTTCGCTCGGGAAATAAGGATGGCTCAGAATCCACCTAAGTACAAGCTACCTAGCGTGGAGGTATATGATGGCAAGGCAGACCCTACGGATCACTTGATGAGATACACCAGACACATGGAGGTGCTGGGGGCATCGGAGGAAGTGATGGCCCGATGCTTCCCTTTGTACATGACGGACTTAGCTGCGATGTGGTTTAGGCAGATGGAAGAAGGATCTATCAGGACTTGGAGGGAATTGGTGGAAAGGTTTTTGGAACAGTTTCGGGTTCATGTCAAGAGACCGAAGAACGTGATGACATTGACATCGGTAAAGCAAAGGATAGATGAACCGCTTAGAGCTTTTCTAACTCGATTCAGTGCCGCAGTTGCTTCGGTGGATCGTCCCGATCCATCGATGGTTTTAATGGCAGCAGTATCAGGAGTCAGGGAGAACTCGGATTTCAAGGTATCTCTGATACGATATCCCCTACGGGATCTCGACGAATTCTTTCACGAGGCAGAAAGGTACCTTCGACAAGAAGATGCGAGTACGGATTTAAAGTTAAAAAAGGTTAATGCAATTAAGGTTGGAGGACCATCCAGCAAAGGTTTGGATAAAGACAAAGGAAAAAGGAAGTTGGACGATGCTTCTGGAAATGCTAGGAAGCAATAGAAGGATCCAAAGTTTTCCACATACACTGGATTGAACGAGACGCTGGAGCGGATATACCTGGATACTCGGAATCGCCTTCCCTACCGGAGGCTAGCTAGGAGAGAACCAACGGAATGGGAAAGGACATCAGGAAGGCACTGTATCTTCCATGATTTGGATGGACACGACACCAACAGCTGCAGGCACCTAAAGGACATAATTGAGGTGCATGTAAGGAACGGACAGCTGCCACAATATGTTGGACCTTGGAATGCAACGGTGGAGCAGGAGCAACCGCCGCCTACCTCAAGCTACGATGGTGGGAGGCCCAGGAACGATGGTCGATTGATCATCCATTGACCAGGATAATATGGAATAAGTAGCGAACTATTGGCAAGCAACCAAGTCATTTACACATGTACGGGGACAAAGATAGCCCCTAGGCATGCTCTGAATGATGATAAACTACGATGCTATGGTTTGTGAAATTTATCTTTTGCTTTTGGATTGGACACTGCTTTTCTTTCTGGTTTTTGGTTTTGGAGCTTGGATTAAGCTCCTGGTTTTGCTTGCTTTTGGATTTTCCTTTGGATGATTATTTTCGGTTTTGGACGCTGGTTTGGATTTCTGGCTTTCTGGTTTTAATTTGGATTTTGGATTTGGATTTTAGATTTGGATTTAGATTTTGGATTTGGATTTGGATTTTGGATTGGATTTTGATTGGATTTTTATCTGATTTTTGATAAACGGTCGTCGGGTATGGATTATGCCTGGCAAGGGGTGAGTCGCTTTGCCCGAACATGGTAAATTGGCTCACTCAGGTCGTCGAGTATGGACTATGCTCGGCAAGGGTCCAGAGTGACCAGGATTCGGCCTAGGACTTAGGCCTTCTATTATCAATTGTTATTATCAGGTCGTTGAGTATGGACTATGCTCAACAAGGGTCCGGAGAGACCAGGATTCGGCTTAGGACTTAAGCCATGGCATTGTACAGCGTCCAGGGACACTGGACCAAGGTCGTCAAATGTGGATTACGCTTGGCAAGAACCCGGAAAGGTTAGCTCAACGTCCAGGGACATTGGACCAGGGGCATCAAGTGTGAATTGCGCTTGGCAAGAGTCCGGAAAGGTTATGGATTTGGATGTCAACCTGGAGAGGTCTTGGATTTGGTTATTGGCTATTGGATAAGAATGAATTAGGACTCGGTTGTCGAGTTCGAATGGATATGGAATTGGCCAAAGCTTTGGTCATCGGATTTGGAATTGGACATCGACTCGGAGCATTCAAGGATGATATACTCTGGCAATATGTCTATGGACTTTGGATATTGGACTCAGAAATATTCAAAACACGCCTTGTTATCACAAGGCATGTTTTGGGGGGCAAAGTGTTATCCCATTTTTGGTCAAACTGGAATATCAACAAATTGGCAAGGAATGTTGAATATCGGGGTTGGAGATCGATTGGGATCAAGGTTGCGATCGATATCGCCAAAATCTGGTTGAGCTCCGATCGAGACGAAATTGATTGGAAATGATGATAAGGACTAGGAAAGGCTATGTTTCAAATTCCAGGTTAATCGGAGTTCGTATGAAGGAGATATAACCGAGCCAAATGAAAGGAAGCACTGCCGAACCATCCATCCTCCACTCCCAAGCACTGCCGGTCCAAACTTCACCTCCAAGCATGGCCGGACCATATTGCTACCGAACCAACCATCTTTCCATGCACTACCGAACCGGCATACCACCGAGCCAACATACTACCGAACTAACTGCCGCTCCAACCCTCACCGGACCAACTCACCACCGAGTCAACCTCCACCGGTCCAAGGCCTCACCGGACCAACCCCTCCAACCATCTACCACCGGACCAAGGCGTACCGAACCAACACTTCCGGGCTAGATTGCATCAGCCCAGGCCCACCAGCAGCTATATACATCCAAGACCCCTGCCCCCAGCCTCACTCTATAAATAGAGGGGCAGGGGTACAACAATGGGGGACAAGTTTGAGAGCTCAAACACGGAAGGAACTTTCAAACAACTTATATACGCTTGTAATCAAGGCCTTGGACTTGTAATCTGAAAAATAAAGGAGAATAACATATAAAGTGGACGTAGGCACATTCTGGCTGAACCACTATAAATCTGTGTGTCTTTTACAGTTTAGTCATTGCTCTTTACATATTTGCATAAATCACCCAAATCACTAAGAACAACACAAAATCAACTGAATCATACGACTTGGAGGTGTTTGCCCATTTTTTGTGCAAACAGCCGCTGATGCCATTTTGCCATCGCTATTTACTGTTGTTCTTATAGTGTAATATTTAACGTTTCAAACAATTCAATCAAAGAAATTTTCGATTCATGGGAAAAGAACTATTATTATCATTTTCAAGCATATAAAGTAAAATGGACAAAACATTTTCCTTTAATGAAAAGTACCGTTATTGTCATTATTCAAAAAAAAGATTGAATGAACACCGACCCATTAAGGTTTTTTATATTATTGTAACTGAAAGTAAACTTATTCCAATTCATCGAAAAATGTTTCATCTTTATCTTAGCACCAAAAGGAACCTAAAAGCTGATTGATGATAAAAATTCAAGAGAAGAAACAATTTAACCAAGATAAAAAAATGCAACTGAACCCGCAAATGTATATTTCCATTCAATTTGTCAAAGTACTGCATTAGATTAACTACTTAATCCATTTTTTCACAAAATCAATAGCTATAAATTATCATTCAAATTGTTTTTACTACTTATTCAAACTAATTATATGATTAGTTGATAATCGATAGTCATAGTTTTAGATCTAACATGGTGGATGGTAGATCATAAAAGGTAGGTTGACGGACTAATGTTGGTTGATTGTGGATCAGTTGATAACCGACAAATCTGGAATTGAGTTGGAGATGAAGCCATGGTCGATGGTCGACAGTCGAAATTAGAGATAGGAGATCTGAAGTTGCAGTGAGATCACCCTAATTTGCATAAGGAGGAGACTAGATTGATTTACATCATTTTGTATTGCCGTGATGAAGGAATAAGGGTTTTTTTGGTTTTATGAAGGCAAACTAAGTGATGGACGAAGTGAAAAAGTATGAAGGGTGTTATGGGAAGTCAAAAAGACGCGGTTGATTTCATATTCATTGAATTATCATTATTAATAATAAAGATAAAGGCATAAAGATATTTAAATCATATAACATACAAAAATGATAATAATTCTCTTAATATATATCTAATTTATTTATTTCAAAAAGTTTATCGTACATTACACAACATAGTTTCATTTTTAATGATTTTTAAAGGATATGCTTATATATTTTACAACATACGATGTGAACGTATAGATTTCATTAATAAGAATTATATTATATAAACATCCATATTTTCAACATGATATTAAACTTTACCCAACTTATAACTCAACCAAATGCTACATTACATTGGTTTGGAATTATCAAAGTAGTAAATATAACTCTTGTACACCAACATGAAATATATGGATAATTGCAAAGGTTAAGTTACTTAAAATCAAAAATTAAACAATGGATAAATGTTTACATGTAGGTAAGCTAAACAAAAGTTGCTCTTCTCAATTACAAATACATATGTACAAAGCTTTTCTCGATTTTATCCAACATTGCATACAACTTCTTATATTTAATTAGTTCATTTGATTCTTAATTTAAATTATTTAAATAAATTCAATCATTTAATATTCGCTAGTTGATTTATAAATCCTTTAAAAATGACAATTCAGTATGTATATGACATTCATATTATAGCAAAATTGGTAAAGTTATTTATTCACTCATACATATAAAATATGTATATCACATAACATAAATTATTTTTATATACAACATTAATAATCTTAATTTATATTTTTGTTTGAATTAGGACATTATTTCTCAAAAAAATAGGTAGATAGTGAGAATTGAACCTTCAACCTTAGTCATATGTCAATTTAATTTATAATTCATTTATCATAATAAATTTATCATATGTTGCATAGTAAAATTTTATTTCTAGCAATAACTAAAATATAAATAATATATTTTACCAACATTACGTTGTGCAACGCATGGGTTACACACTAATATGAATTAAATAACTAAGTTGATTACTTTATTTACTCATCTGCTCTCCCTACAATGCAAGTGCGTAAATTGGAATGTTGTTGACAAATTTTGAAGTATAAATGAATACGCAATCTTCTTAGAAAATCATAACTCAAGAAATACAATATTCAAAAACAATTTTGTATATGAAAGTCTAAAACTCCTCCTTATTCGATTTACTTTTTTTTAAGAATAATATTTGACAAAGCACTATATCAAAATAATAATATGCTTAGGACTATAAAAATAAATTGCAAGTTTATATATTTTTTGCTACCTAACATGCTACTCAATTCATACATATAATAAATTTTTGCCATCGTACTGTATTATTTAGATTTTTACAGTTTTCGAACTAATTTTTGGATTTTAAATTTTTGATCATTTACTTCTAAATACTTTCCTTAAAAGCTTACAAAATTTTAATAAAATAAGAACCAAACACACTTACGATCCACTAACAATTAAATATTTGACTATTGGCACAACTGTAACCCCATTGCATTTGATGATAAAGCATGAAACGTTTCAATTATTAAATGTAAATATACTTTAGATGACAATAAGTACTACCAAATATTTGCTAATATAAGGAAATGAACTAAAGCGATCAGCTCAATAATCTATATACTTGACCAAGCCAACTGGTTGAACCAGTCTCATAGCCCAATGTCATTTTTGTAAATTTTAGAACTTTAGAGTGGGTCGATTGTGTGTATATATCAGTTTACTGATACATGTTTTTATTTTAAAAAAGCAATAATACTTGTATCATTTTATTAATTCAATAAAGTTTCAAAATTTTCTTTTATGGTACTAGAGCTGTTATAGCCAAACAGCAATCTATATATCAATACACACATCAATTCATCGGCATCTTACGAGAAGAAGACTGGATTGATCAAATTTTTCTCCTCTCAAAAAGATATCATCATAGAGGAGACTTTCCCAACCTTTTAATCCAAAATCTCCATGCAGACTGTTCGAGAACTCGACCATCATTCACCCGGTGCCTTGCCTGCAATTCTAATCAAAGTAATTTCATCATCTTGGCATTGCGGCTACACCAAGTAGGCCACCGGAGTCATTTCTTCATATGACCCACTTCTTGCACTATGGAAGGAAATGATGATGATGCATCTCATGCATCACCACCACTCAAACTACCCATACTTCTGAAACTGAAGATATCACCAAGAAAATCATTAATCCAACAAGTGAAATATTCAACATCCAACTTGATGAAAACAATTATTTGCTTTGGAAATACAGTATCCAGACTACAATAAGAGAATATGGCCTAGAAGATTTCATCCTTGGCACATCCTCAATTCCTGCAAAATTTATCATCGGAGATGGTGTATTAGTCAGCAATACAGAGTATATAATATATCAGAGACTAGATAGCCTGCTGAGTGCAAGGCTTCTATCGGCTATCAATGCAATTCTTGTACCACAAATTATTGGGTGCAATACTTCACATGAAATTTGGATCACTATAGAGCAAATTTTCAATGCACAATCATCTGCAAGTGTTATGAACTACAAGAGACAACTGCAAAATATACGCAAGAATGAGATGACAATGGGGGTACACCTATCAAAGATAAAAACCCTATGTGACCCGTTAGGTTCAGCTGGACACAAAATTACCGATGCAGATCAAATTCTTGTTATTTTAAATGGTGGATGTTGATCTATGGGGACCAGCTCCCATAACCTCTGATTATGGATATAAATATTACATTTCTTTTGTAGATGCTTTTCTAGATTTACTTGGATTTATTTTTTGAAATCAAAGGCTAAAACATTCAATGCAGTAGTGCAGTTTATTAAATTAACAGAAAATCAAACTAGTCAACCATTAAAAATTATGCAGATAGATGGCGAAGCAGAATTTAAACCACCAAAGACCTGTTTCTCGAACATATGAATTATTCATAGAGTTACCTACCCACATACCTCAGAGCAAAATGATTTGGTTGAAAGAAAACATAGACATATTGTTGAGACAAAGCTAACTCTTTTGGCATAGGTATCACTGCCTATCAAATTCTTGCCAGATGCATTCTCAACCTCAGTATACCCGATAAACAGGCTTCAAACAAAGGTTTTGAAGTTTAAATCCCCTTGTAAAATTCTTTCAATATCAAGGTGGATTACTCAAGCTTGAGAATATTTGGGTGTCTCTTTTTCCCATGTACAAGGCCTTATAATGCTCACATGCTCAATTTCAGATCAACCCCCTGCACATTCCTAGGATATGCAACACAACAAAAGGGATATAAGTGTCTAAGTAATAATGGTAGAATATTTATTTCTAGACATGTAGCTTTTAATGAAAATATTTTTCCTTTTGTAGAGAAAAACATGAAAATGAATCAAAAGATATATAATGCAAAGGTCTCTATGCCTCCAATACTTCAGTACAAGGAGGAATGCAAAAGGAATGCTGATGATACCAGAAATGGTGAAACTGATGAGCAAAATAAGTCGGTGCAAACAAGAGAAACATCATAGGACACAAGCAATCCAACTAACAACAGTTATGATAACAAACAAGTACTGGATCATGAACAGGAACTTCATGAAGAAAGTTATCAACATGAAGCTACTCAATCACATGAACCAACAATTGTTCACATTGGACATCTTATGGTAATAAGGTCAAAAAGAGGCATTTTCAAACGCAAAGTATATACAGCAACATCGGATCTTGAAGAGCCAGTCACATATGAACAAGCATAAAAAAGCAACAAATGGAAAACTGTAATGCATGAAGAATATCAAGCTCTTATGTAAAAAAAACTTCAGATTTAGTGTAGAGACTAGAGCATCAAAACATAATTGGGTGCAAGTGGACATTCAAATTGAAGAAAAACCCAGATGGAACCGTCAACAAAATATAAGGCAAGGCTTATGGCCAAGGGTACACATAACAATATGGTTTTGACTTTACAAAAACATTCTCACCAGTGGTAAAACCAGCTACTATAAAGTTGTTCTCAACGTTACATTACATTAAAATTGGAAAATAAAGCAACTAATATAAACAACGCCTTCCATAATGGAGTTCTCAAGGAAGAAGTATATATGGAATAACCACAAGGATTCAAGCACAACAGAGATGACAATATGATATGCAGAAGGAAAAAAGCAATCTATAGTTTAAAGCAGCCCAGAGTATGGAATGATAGACTAAAAGCAACACAGAAAAATTTGGTAAATGCTGCAGCAAAATCAAATGACTCATTTTATATCAAACATAGTAAAGATACTTCCATTTTTATACTTGTCTATGTGGATGATTTTATAATCACTAGAGATAATGAATCAGAAATCAACAAGGTAGTTAAGCATTTAGATCAAGAATTCACTATCAAAGATTTAGGTGAGAAATTATTTCCTAGATGTTGAAGTCAAAAGAAAATCCAAATCAGAAATCATTCTCACTCAAAGAAAATATATCATGGAAGTTCTTATCAAAAGCAACATGGATCAAGCAAATTCTCTACCCACACCAATGGTAAGCAACCTACATCTATCCAAATACAGGGGTGAAAACATAAACAATGAAAAATAATGTCAAAGTAATGTTGGAGTACTGTAATACATAACCATTACAAGGCCTCAAATAACATATAATGTCAACAAAGTTTGTCAATTTATGCAACAACCACGTGAAGAGCATTGGAAATCAATAAAAAGAATTCTTAGATATCTAAAAGGCACAGCAAGTCATGGATTACATCTAAAAGCAGGAAACAATTTAAACATACAAAGATTTGTGGATGCAGACTGGGGTAGTGAACCAGATGACAGGCACTCAACTACGGGCTATTGTATATACTTGGGTGAAAACCCTATACCTTGATGTTCTAGAAAACTGCCCACTATATCTCTATCAAGCACAAAGGCTGAATATCGAAGCGTTGTCGTTGCGACTGCATAGATCATCTGGATCAAATCTTTACTTTATGAACTACGGCTTCCAGTTCAACAAAATTCTATAATCTGGAGCGACAATTTAAGCACTGTATCCTTATCAACAAACCCCATCATGTATTCACGAACAAAAACATGGAAATTGACCTGTATTTTGTTCGTGGATACGTAATCAATGAGAGATTGAGCATAAATCACTTAACAACCACTTACCAGAGAGCCGATCTAGTTATAACCAAACTTCTATCGAGAAAGAATTTTGAGGATTAAAGTAGGTGCTGAAAGTTTTTGATGGCGGCTAAGAATAGAGGGACCATGAAAACCCTAGCTCGATTTAAGGGGGAATATAAGAAATTGAACTAAAGCGATCAGCTTAACAATCTATATACTTGACTGAGCCAACTGGTTGAACCAGTCTCATAGCCCAAGGGCATTTTTGTAAATTTCAAAACTTTGGAGTGGGCCGATTGTGTGTGTATATATCAGTTTACTGGTACATGTTTGTATTAAAAAAAGCAACAATACTTGTATCATTTTATCAATTCAATAAAGTTTCAAATTTCTCTTTTAGCAATCTCCTAATATATGTAATGGAGGACAATCCACAACTGAACAAAGTACAATCCAACTGGATATCAAACCAATGACCCTATGAAACTAATTTCAATTGTATATTGCAAAGGGAAAAGGTTGATGACGAAGGTTCCATCTTAAGATCTATAACTAAAGTTGGTGGCTCATGAATTTTTTTCTCCCAGCTCGAATTTTTCTAGGATAACAAGGGTGTTACCAATGAGAAACTTGATGCTTGAACTACCATAACAAGTGGAAGAAATAGAGGACGAAGGGAAATTATCATTGAGGTAAGACCCACTAACCGTACCCGCATTTTTAAGCACCTATTGAACTTTCAACTAAACAGGCTATTGCTCATTTTAATAGTAAACTCTCTGCCAACTTCAACAGCCGATAGTTATCTTCATGACATAATTGTACGTAGTTGTACATGCTTTTGGTAGAATAACTCTTAAGCTGTTTTAATAAGGATGTGGAAGAAGTTGAAACAATCTTTAAAATAAACAACAGCAAGCCTTATGGAAAATGTTGCTATTGGAAATAATCGGCTGAGTCGTATACGTTGCCACTCCCTTGAAGGCATTTCGGCGTTATGCTCAAAAGTGCAAAGCAGTTCTGAAAAACAAACACCGCCGCCTCTAGGACAAAACGCCTCTCTAATCTGAAAAATATCAACCTGTTTGCACTGGCAAAGTTGATTCTGATTTGCACTCTGAAATACTGCTCAAGGTGTTTAGTTTTATTGAAGGAAGAAGAAAAAGAAAAGTGTTTATTATTCTTACCATTTCTCGTATGTCTATTTATCATTTAAATAGGCGGAATGAAAATCATATACGCTACTAAAGTGATGGAATGTTAATAAATTTTAGTTTATTCTCATTTAAAAATATATTATAATACCATTAGCTTTTCTAACGGCACAATGACAATGTCACATAAGTATATTACCGTTGTGCAAGCGTAACGACTCAATTATATAATGATTCCTAAATATATTACCATTATAAACTTGCAAGGGCTCAAATATAATAATGGTTCGTAAATAAATTACCATTAACTTGTTTTTTATTTAATTTTTTTTAAATTCGCTTTTTAAACAAAAAAATTCCAACAATCCCTCACTTGGTTTTTTAAAGATATTTTTCAAGCAGTTTCTGAAAACATAAGATTTTGCATAAATAAAGGTGTCATTCGACTTGAATCTTTGCATAGTGGATATGATTTAGTTTTTACTAGAGTGACGTAGTCTTGAACTCTATTCCTGACATCAGACCACACACAATCTTTCTAGAGTGCAATCAAATAAGTCTGTACATTTATGACCATGCATGTTTATCCCAATTTAGTGAATGCTCTAGGAATTTTGCCCAAAACTCCATAGGAAACAGCTGCATTTCCACATTCACACATGTGAGTCTATCAAGTGTACTTCTGAAGGTAGGTACACCACTCCAAATAGAGTATAGATCTCATTAAGAATTTCTATTAACTCATCCTCTAATCACTTCAAGAATACATGTTTCTTAATATAAAAATAGCATGTTCAACTAATATCACTGCACAACTCGTTCTTACCCTTTGAACCAAGTTCTTAGTATATCCAAGCATTAGATCAGGTTACCATTGTATGTGACTTAACAATTTAAGGGCAATGGTCCCATCCTTTTAGAAGTTATAAGCACTTTATCTCTGACCCGTCCTTTTGTCAAAGGATCTGCCAAATTCGCATCACTGCTTATGTGATCCACTTTAATAGCACCTGAAGAGCGTAGCACTCTAACAGTACCATGCTTACGACATATCTGTCGTCTCTTACCATTGTAATAATGGTTCTGTACTTTTGCAATAGCCGCGGTACTATCGCAATGGATCAACACAACTAGTATCAGATTTCCCATAAAGCAATCTTAGCTAGCAGATTTCTTAAGTACTCTGCTTCTTCACTAGCTGTGGCTAGTGCTATCATCTCAGACTCCATAGTTTACAGAGCCAAAATAGTCTGTTTCTAGGATTTCCAAGAAACAGCTCCTCCAGCAATGCTAAAGATATAGCTATTGGTTGCTTTTGAATCATCAGATTAACTATTCTGGTTTACATCAATGTAACCTTCATGGACAGCCGGAAAATTTTCATAATGTAGTCCAAGATTCATGGTTCGTTTTAGGTATCTCATGACCCTCTCAACAGTATGTCAATGCTCTATACTAGGTCTACTAGTAAACCTGTATAATAATCCCACAACATAGGCAATGTCCAGTCTAGTACAATCAGTGGCACACCGAAGGCTGTCAATGATGCTCGCTAATCAGACTGTCTTACATCTTCACCAGTGTTCTTAAATATTTTTACACTAGGATCTATAGTGTACACGCAGGTTTACAGTCAAAGTAATTGTATTTCTTTAGAATCTTCTCAATATAATGAGATTGATGTAAAGAAAATCCCTTTTTAGACCTAGTAATCTTAATACCAAGGATTACACTTGCATCACCAAGATCTTTCATATCGAATTTGGCACTTAACAAAGATTTAACAAAACTTATAGCATGAACGTTTAACCCAAAATAAGTAGGTAATCTACATACAGACATATGATAGTACAAATGTCATTCTCAGATTTATAGTAAATGCATTTGTCACTTTCATTAACATTGAAATCGTGTGAGATTATAAAGTTATTAAATTTTTCATGTTATTGTTTAGATGCTTGTTTTAAGCCATATAATGATTTGTCTAACTTGCAAACTTTATGTTCTTGACCATGAACTACAAACCCTTCAGGTTGGTCCATATAAATTTCCACTTCTAATTCACTATTTAAAAAGGCAAGTTTAACATCCATTTGGTGTATTATTAAAATATGAATGATGTAAGTGAAATTAGTACTCAAATGGATGTAATCCTAGTAACACGTGAAAAGTGTCAAAAAAGTCTACATTTTCTCTTTGCTTAAATCCTTTAGCTACTAAACAGGCTTTATATTTATCAACTGTGCCATCTGGTTTTAATTTCCTTTTAAGTACTCATTTACAACCTATAGAATTACAACCGGGTGGTAGATCTGTAAAGTGCCAAGTCTTATTGGATTTCGAAGAATCCATTTCATGATTTATAGCCTCTTTCCAAAATCGGCAACTAAGGAAGATAAAGCCTCTAGGAGGTGTAAGGAATCCTCCTCTATAGTAAAAGCACAAAAATCTGAAAAAAATCTTTTGCGGATCTTGCTCTTTTACTTCTTCTATATTCATTTTCAAAAGACTCATTAAGTTCTTTTCTAATAGGCATGGTGTAACTTGATGTGCCCCCACTATTCCTCAATTTAAAAGGATATCTAGATTTATAAAAATCAGCATTATCAGATTCTATTATATTATGTGTATTCAGCTCATAAAATTTATATGCTTTGCTATTAATAGCATATCCAATAAATACACATTCATATGCTCTACTTGCTAATTTTATTCCTTTAGGGTCTGAATTCAATAAGATAGCCACAACTAATTCGGTAAAGGTTGTATTTTTTTCTTTCGGCTTTACCATTCATTTCAGGTGAATAAGGTGCAGTTCTTTCATGAATTATACCGTGCAATTGATAGAAATCAAGAAATAAACTAGACTCGTATTCTGTTTGTTTATCACTACGAAGTCTCTTATTTTCTTCTTAGATTGATTCTCAATTTCAGTTTTAAATGATTTAAACATATCAAATGCATCATTTTTATTTTTCATAAGGTATACTTAAGTTAAATCAGAACAGTCATCAATAAAAGTAGTGGTGTCCATGTCCAGTCAAAGTTCCATCAAGCTGACATATATCAGAATGAATCAAATCTAAAGGTTCAGAAACTCTATCAACTGGTTTATGTGGTTTTTTAGTGATTTTTGTTTGACTACAGAATTCACATTTAATACCAGTTTGTGACATTTTAGTGATAAGATCTAAGGTGCACATGTTATGAACTTCACGTTTATTCGCATGACATAATCTAGAGTGTCAGATATTAAAATCACACAACATATGAGCAAAAGCAGACATTTTATTACATTCAACATTTAGTTTAAACATACCATCAGTTGTAGCAGTAGTCATTGTTGTTTGGAACGTCTTCAAATTGTTGGGAACAATGAACTTCGGCTGAGTTGTATACGTTGTCACTCTCTTGAAGGCATTTTGACATTCTTCTTGAAAGTACAAAACAATTCTGAAAAACAAACGCCGCCGCATTTATAATAAAACAGCCTCTCTAATCTGAAAATATCAACCTATTTGCACTGGCAAAGTTGATTCTGATTTGCACTCTGAAATACTGCTTAAGGTGTTTAGTTTTGTTGAAACAAGAAGAAAAAGAAAAATATCTATTATTCTTACCATTTCTCTTATGTCTGTCAATCTATTATTTAAATAGCATAATCGAAATTATGTACGTTACTAAAGTGATGGAATGTTAATGGATTTTAATTTATTCTCATTTAAAACAATATTGTAATACCATTAGCTTTTGTAACGGCTCAATAATAATGTCACATAAATATATTATCGTTGTGCAAGTGTAAGGGCTCAATTATAACAACGACTCATAAATATATTTTCGTTATAAACTTGCAATGACTCAATTATAATAGTGGTTCGTAAAAAAATAACCATTAACCTATTTTTTTATAGTTTTTTTAATAAATTAACTTCATAAACAAAAACATTCCCAACGTTTGCAAGAGGGATGCATGAATCGCTCAAACTGCAACTACTGCCACCCAAGCATCTTCACTGTGAAGATTACCTTAGGATTCGTGACATGTGCTCATTTCAATTTGGTCTATGCATGCTAAAGATGTTTTATTTTTTACTGCTTACTTTGTCACATTAACGATTTCAGTTTGATATTATTGACCAAACTTTTAAAAGAATTTATCCCACAGGTTGCCCGTGTGTGAAGCATGCACGGATCTCATTACTAACTAGAATGAAAACAGAAACAGGAAGAAACCTTAAACGAGAATGGAAGCAAGAAAAAAAAATCAAGACCAAGCATATGAAAGTTTAAATTCAGTACCTCAAAAATGAAAAAAAGGGATATTTAGGAATAAAAGATAATATATAAACATATTTTCCTCTATTTTTTTACCAATAGCTGCATTAACGTCGTCAGTAAAACACTATATATAACATCCTAATTGCTGCCAGTGACCCCCAAATAAACATTTCAGGTAAAATTGTGAATAATATTTCATCCAAAATTCATATACGTAACAAATTAAATCACGCAGGCCACAACATGTAGACTATCTTATGTAAAACTAAATTCTTTCATTGATATCCATGGCCATGGGCATGCAAGGCAAAGACTTAGCTGAAGGCATAACTGAGAACATTGAAAAAAGACTTGTCAAATTAACTGAGGGAGAAATGAATATCGTCGAGTACAAGAGCTTGGACAATAATGAATGCTTTCATATTATCCAATGACATTTCAAATTCCATTGCTAACAAGTAGTTGAATGGTGTTGACTGTGTGCGTGTATTTTGGATAAGAAATGATTAATTGAATGAACTGTTGGATTAGATAATGGCTATTTATAGTTTTGGTTGCTGGATGCCTCTTCCTCTGCGTTTGGAAGCAGGCGCCTTTTGACTGTTATAATGCACGAAACTTCAGTGGACTTGTCATACAAGCTATTGACTTGCTTTCAAACACATGGCAAAATCTATTCACCCTACTGAGTTGTTTTAATATAAAAAGCCCTTACTTTTGTTACCTTATATATAACTGCTAAGGTTGAGACCAAATCATCCTCTCCGTTTTTGTAAGGCAGCCAATCAAAATACTTGATTTTATAATTTTTTTTGCAAAAACTCTCTTAAAAGAAAAAAAATTAAATTTTTTAGAAGAAAAAATTAATCTATTAAGAAAATTTTTCGCATTTTGATTAGTTTGACACACGAAGCGAGGCAGGAAAATTGGGATAGGGTGATCTCCTTCCCTAAGCTCATATCCAACTTTTTTTAAATGAACCCAAAGTAGATGCCCTCAACATTTTGAGAGAATCGAGGAAAAATAAAATAATAGCTGGATTGCATTATTTTGTCCAGAGTTCATGATAAATTTTTTTTTTAAAAAATATATTATAAATAATAAGGCTCAAAACAATATCTCATGTAAGAAAGTGGTAAGCTACCAAACTAACCCTATACAACATTATATTATCCCAAACGCTAGCCTCTTCATTTATCTTTATTCGCGAATATAGAAAACCCTAGAAATTAGGGGAGACTAAAAATGGCGGATGGCGATTTGCCATTTTTCTCTGGAAATCAATGCGATCAAACTTAAGGAGTCTTCCATGGCAACTCCTTGCCTTTGCGAGTAGCCTGAATGTCCAATATTAGATGAATATCTCTAGTTAAGTGAGCATTTCAGGAAGAACGCTTCACAATCTTCCAAAATATGTTGCTTTCCCTTTGATCTATACTTATGTCTCTGAAATTATGAGATTTAGAAGAGATGATCCTTGTTTGAACCACTTGCTCTTTCGATTTACCGCTTTCTCCTCTGCGCCAAACAAATAAGTGATACACTTGATTGTTCAAGCTGCATTTTTTGCAGTTGTCGCCAATTCTCTAATTATTAATGTTCAAATGGATATGTTCATCATTTGACAGCTAATGAGCTTTTATGGAAACACTACCGGTAGAGCGACAGTTCCTTCTATTTGTATCAGGTAAACAAAAAGTATTATTCTATGTATTTTATTAAAATCAACATTACAAATAACCAGATTTTGTTTACTATCCTTGCAGGATTTCATCTTGTTTACAGTGTTGAAGTGGTCACCTCCAGGAAGATAGCCTGGGAACTATAGTCTTGTCCCATATTTGACATTTTTAACCTGAAAGCAAAAACTTCGGTGTAGGCTAACGCCGTTGGTTTTCCTACAGGAATATCAGCAGTATAATTTCCACACTGTAGGAAATCTTCAAACTTTTCCACATAATTATTTGAGTTTGACGATTCAGTGAATTCCTGATGTTTGTAGCTTTTCTGAAGATTATCCGATATTCCGAGTTAATAATTTTCCATAATTGAATAATTTCTTTATTATGATGAAATCTTTGGTTCCTTTCTCTCCAGATATGATATACTATAATATTCAACATTATAGAAGCTTTATAGAATTCCTTTGATTCGGCATTGAAGTTTTTTTGAATATATTGGGTGCTTTCTCTAGTGTTTTGAATAGATTCAGATCGATTAAACTTTAAAACACTTTTGGCTATAAACCAAATATGTTTTGAGTATAAACAATCAAAAAACAGATGGTCTGCACTTTCAGCTTCATTTTTGTAAATTAAACACTTGTTTTCTGCAATTTTAAACCATTTAGCACATATGTCTTTAGTTAGAAGCTTTTTCGAAAGGGAAAATAAGTGCAGTGAGACATTTTTTGGACAATTTGCTTTGTTCCATATTACTTTGTGCGAATTAACTTATGATTCCTCTCCCTTGATGAATTTTCAAACTTTTTTGAAAGACAAATTGCCTTTTGAGATTAATTTCCAAATCCATGCTTCTTTTTGAAGATTTTGATCTATTGAGATTTTTTTTCAACTGTTGATGTGACGACCCGGATTTTCGAACCAGTTAAAATTGCCAAAATTCTGAGACTACTAATGAAAACTATTAACCAAACACACCATATTTGATAATTATTCAACATTATTAAATGTATAGGATAAAATTTCAATTTTACAAGTTATCAGAGTAATCAAATTAATCTACTAGGTATGCTTATATATAAACCAAATACAAATAAATCTAACGCTGCGCAATTCTAATAAGAGAGACATCAATAGTCATTCCCGCTAACTCAGTAAACATGTCAAATGCGGAATAAAATAGTAAGCAGGAAAAATACAATAACACGAGATAAACAACCATTAACAAATAAACATGAAAGGGTTATATCATTTTAGGGGCTGCATCACTACCACTTGCGACCGTCTACGTACCCCAATTTAATTGGGTACCCAATTAGATACCGGATCAAGCCAACGTAGTTATCCTACCGCAAATAGGACTCATGGAGCCTACAATGCAACAAACAAATATGCAATTCCCAAAACTACCCACTTAGGACAAATCTTTAAATATAGATTTTCAAATCTAATCGCCTTTACGGAAATTATCTCTTTGGACTTTATTCTCGAATTCTAATTTGAATACTTTTGATATATATATATATATATATATATATATATATATATATATATCCTTTATATTCAAATTATACTTTACTTCAGGATCTTAAATCAAATCACTTTTGAAAAGTTTATTTGGAAATCTCAAATACTGTAATAAAACATATCAAACCATACTCAACCAAAACGGAAGTTTTCTCCCAATAACAAGGCAAATGGGTCTCAGCCTTAATACAATCGATAAATAAGTATATCCCTCTATTCTAAGAGCGGACTATACCAAAAACGCATGCCCACCTTTTTAGTTACGGGTTACCCGAATCATTGGTAACATAACAAATCATTTTATATCTTGAAGCGATAAATCATTTCACACTAATACTCACAAGTACTTTCAAATCTATAATAATTTTAATTTTCCAAATCTGTTCAAAAATCATCTTAAAACCATCGGGTTTAGTCCTCGAAATTCTTTCCGTTTTATAAAACACTTTTATAAAACCAGTTCATTATATAATATAACTTCAAAATATACATTACCAAACATTTCTATTTCTTTTAAAGGGAAAACTTTTCATAACAATTCCATTTGAAAACCAATTTCCAAAACAATTCATTAAATTGAAGTGAACCAAATATTGCCGCTAAACACCTTATAGTCAAATTGTGAAATAAATCACAGCGTGTTAGCCTACAATTATTTTCTACCCAGCCCATTCATATGAATAATAAATTGCTCATAAACTGATCGAGCAAAGTCAACAATCAATAATAATAATCAGTGCTCATAAACTGGTCAAACAAAGTCAATAATCAATAAATAATAATCGGTGCTCATAAACTGGTCGAGCGTAATTCAAACAATCAATCAATGAAATAAACGCAATAATAAATGATACTTCATTCTATCAAATATTTATAACACTTTAACGGTTTGATATTTATTTTGGAGCATCCGGGCTTTCCCTTCGATATGTTTCGTCCCTTGCGCAAGTCTCTTTGGATCTCACAGACGAAACACATGTACTAGTCGTTTCTGCATACCACATTCAATATTTAACTTCTAAATTTTAAATTACTTAATTAATCATCCAAACATAATATCAAGCAAGGAAATCAAGCCATGGTTCTAGGAAATAAAGTAAACAAGCATTTAACAAGGGTTTTCAAACAACTTAACACTTAAAGTTCTTTCAACATAGCAATGGTTTTAATGAACATAAAATAAGAAATAACTTACTTTGGATTCTACTTCGTCAAACTTTAAGGCAAGGAATTTAAGGTCTAACGCATACTTCCTACCATACTTCGGAACCAAATGAATATAAGCTCGAATTCCTCCTTCCTAGTGCTTGGCCAAGGATTGAGATGGAAATTGGCCGAAGTATAAAGAAGAAGTGGTGGAGCTTTGAACTTGAATTGTCAAAATTAGACCCGAAAAATATGTCATATTCTCTTTTTTTTTGACACTTTTACTCTCAAAATTTGAAAAACTTGTTAACATAAAAATTGTTGCAAATTCTTTTCTCTTGAATTTTAAAAAA
Source organism: Allium cepa (assembly GCA_030765085.1). Lineage (NCBI taxonomy): Eukaryota > Viridiplantae > Streptophyta > Magnoliopsida > Asparagales > Amaryllidaceae > Allium > Allium cepa. The sequence goes on from CM060929.1 coordinate 475,295,054, forward strand.
GAATCACTTGATTTTGGTTAATTTTGAGGAAGATACGGTGGAAAGAAAAAGAGCAATTCTTGGATCTGTTATGATCAAGTCATGATCAAAACAAAATGACATATTCTCTGTCTTAAAAATTGGGCTAGAAAATATACTCGAAAGAAGTGGACTTTTGACATGATTATCTTCATAATGAGATAAAGTGGTTAACATAAAAGTTGTAGCCACTGGAAATACATGATGTAAAAAAAAGAAATTTACAACTTGAGTCGGTTTTGAAGAATTTATGGCCGAGAGAAGAAGAGGTAAAATGTGGAGAAAAGAGGAGTTTGATCTGAAGAGAATAAACATTGATTTCTTTTGAATATTTTATAAATATTTTGACACTATTTATTTTTAATTTTTTATATAGAGTGGAAGCCATTAAAGAGAAGGGGAAGAAGATGAAGAAGCTTGAGAAAAGAAGAAGAAAATGTGAATGAAAGTGAAGAAGGAGGTGGATATTTATAGAAAAAGAAAGAAGTAATAAATTTACCAAAACAACCTCTGACAGAATTGCCAAATTAACCTTACTTTAACCTAAAGCAATCTACACTTTTTCAATACTTAGCATCATCTTTCACATCCTTATTTTATGTCTTAGTCACTTAAAGATTAAGTAAAGAATATCATAATTATGTTGACTTTGATTTGATGTGATTTGATGTTTACTTTTTCTTACTTTTGTTAATTCTTACTTACTTTTACAAATGACTTCTAGAAGTTTTCTAATGTTATTTTTTAAAAGTAAACATGTTAGGGAATTAATTAATACTTACACTATTTGAATATATGTTCCTATATAAGAAAATAAAGATTAATACTTACACTATTTGAATATATGTTCCTATATAAGAAAATAAAGATGCGACGACGTTGCGACAACTTATTTTGAACAAAACGTTAATTTTCGATAAAATGTTTTACGGTCACATTTTGACGTTTTAGTTAAACTATTTATTTATGTAAACCAAATTTTAAAAATAAATTTGTGTAATGCTATTTAAAAATATAAACACTCATAAATTAACTAAGATAATTTATTTAACCATTGAAACATACTTTTCTGAAATCAGCATTTTGTCACTTTTGTCGATATAGGCAAATGTTACTATTTTTATGTTCGTTTCTACTTTCATATCCTATCGAATATTATTTAAATCATAAAACCTTTTATATTTTATATCTAAAATCACTCTAAATAATATATTTTAAAGCGGTCAAATTCTGGGTCGTTGCATTCTCCCCTACTTAAAAGAATTTCGTCCTCGAAATTATAAGGATGAAAAAAACATAACGAAAAAACAACAATTAACGAAAGTTATGCACACCAAAAATAGTAATATCACCCCTAACCCCGATCGGAGGTACGCTGCTTTATCCGATCCTTTTTATTTATCAAATTAAGGTAGTTTCATTTTTAAAATTCCTAGGTTGATATACTAACCCTAGATGAATTTTACTTAGGTACCTAACCAAAGCTCTAATATCACGTGTGACCACCCGGATTTTCGAACCAGTTAAATTGCCAAAAAATCCGTCCGTTCTAAGACTACTAATGAAAACTACTAACTAAATACATCATATTTGATGATTATTCAACATTACTAAATGTATAGGATAAAATTTCAATTTTACAAGTTATCAGAGTAATCAAATTAATCTACTAGGTATGCTTATATACAAACCAAATATAAATAAATCTAACGCTGCGCAACTCTAATAAGAGAGACAACAATAGTCATTCCTGCTAACTCAATAAACATGTCAAATGTGGAATAAAATAATAAGCAGGAAAACTACAATAACACGAGATAAAAAAAACAACCATTAACAAATAAACATGAGAGGGTTATATCATTTTAGGGGCTGCATCACTACCACTTGTGACTGCCTACGTACCCCTATCTAATTGGGCACCTAATTAGATACAGGATCAAGCCAACGTAGTTCTTCTAACACAAATAGGACTCATGGAGCCTACGATGCAACAAACAAATATGCAATTCCCAAAACTACCCACTTAGGCCTAATCTTTAAATTTAGATTTTCAAGTCTAATCACATTTACGGAAATTAGCTCTTTGGACTTTACCCTCGAATTCTTATTTCAAAACTTTTTAAATATATATATATATATATATATATATATATCCTTTATATTCAAATTATACTTTACTTCGAGATCTTAAATCAAATCGCTTTTGAAAAGTTTATTTAGAAATCCCAAATACTGCAATAAAACATATCAAATCATATGCAGCCAGATCGGAAGGTTTCTCCCAATAACAAGGCAACTGGGTCCCAGCTTTAATACAATCAATAAATAAGTATATTCCTCTATTCTAAGAGCGGACTATACCAAAAACACATGCCCATTTTTTTAGTTATGGGTTACCCGAATCATTGGTAACATAACAAATCATTTTATATCCCGAAGCGGTAAATCATTTCACACTAATACTCACAAGTACTTTCAAATCTATAATAATTTTCATTTCCCAAATCTGTTTAAAAATCACCTTAAAACCATCGGGTTTAGTCCTCGAAATTCTTTCCATTTTATAAAACACTTTTATAAAACCAATTCATTATATAAATCACTTTTATATAATATAACTTTAAAATATTCATTACCAAACATTTCTTTTTCTTTTAAAAGGAAACTTTTCATAACAATTCCATTTGAAAACCAATTTTCAAAACAATTCATTAAATTGAAGTGAAACAAATATTACCGCTAAACAACTTATAGTCAAATTGAGAAATAAAACACAACGTGTTAGCCTATAATTATTTTCTACCCAGCCTATGCAAATGGATAATAGATTGCTCATAAACTGGTCGAGCAAAGTCAACAATCAATAACAATAATCAGTGCTCATAAACTGGTCGAGCAAAGTCAATAATCAATAAATAATAATCAGTGCTCAGAAACTGGTCGAGCCTAATTCAAACAATCAATCAACGAAATAAACGCAAAAATAAATAATAAACACTATCAAATATTTATATCACTTTAACGGTTTGATATTTATTTTGAAGCATCCGGGCTTTCCCTTCGACATGTTTCGTCACTCGCCCAAGTCTCCTTGGATCTCACAGACGAAACACATGTACTAGTCGTTTTTGCATACCTTATTCAATATTTAACTTCCAAGTTTTAAATTACTTAATTAATCATCTAAACATAATATCAAGCAAGGAAATCAAACCATTGTTCTAGGAAACAAAGTAAACAAGCATTTAACAAGGGTTTTCAAATAACTTAATACTTAAAGTTTTTCAACATAGCAATGGTTTTAATGAACATAAAATAAGAAATAACTTATTTTGGATTCCACTCCATCAAACTTTAAGGCAATGAACTTAAGATCTTACAAATAATTCCTACCATGCTTTGGAACCAAATGAATATAAGCTCGAATTCTTCCTTCCTAGTGCTTAGCCAAGATTTGAGATGGAAGTTGGCTGAAAGTATAAAGTAGATATGGTGGAGCTTTGAACTTGAATTCTCAAAATTAGACCTCAAAAATAGGTCATATTCTCTCTTGTTTTTGACTCTTTTACTCTCAAATTTTGAAAAACTTGTTAACAGAAAAGTTGTTTCAATTTTTTTCTCTTGAATTTAAAAAAAAGAATCACTTGATTATTGTTAATTTCAAGGAAGATATGGTTGAAATAAAAAGAGCTATTCTTGGATTCACAAAAATAAAGCCCGAAAATGCACTTCAAAGAATTGAGTTTCGGGTATAGCAAACCTCAAAACTACAAAAGTAATCAACATAAAAGTTGTGGCCACTAAAATTTTATATGGTTTAAAAAAAAGAGTTTCTTAATTTGGATGTGTTATGATTAGGTTATGATCAAAACAAAATGGCCTATTCTCTGGCTTAAAAACTGGGCCAGAAAATGCACTTGAAATAAGTGGATTTTTGACATGATTATCTTCATAATGAGACAAAGTGGTTAACATGAAAGTTATACCACAGGAGAAATACATGATTTAAAGAAAAGAAATTTACAATTTTGTGTCGGTTTTGAAGAAGTTATGGCCGAGAGAAGAAGAGATAAAATGTGGAGAAAAGAGGAGTTTGATTTGAAGAGAATAAACATTGATTTCTTCTGAATATTTTATAAATATTTTGACATTATTTCTTTTTAATTTTTTATATGGCATGGAAGCCATTAAAGAGAAGAGGAAGAAGATGAAGAAGCTTGAGAAAAGAATAAGAAGAAAATGTGAATGAAAGTGAAGAAGGAGGTGGATATTTTAGAAAAAGAAAGAAGCGGTAAATTTACCAAAACAACCTCTTACCAACTTACCAAACTAAACTTACATTAACCTAAAGCAATCTACACTTTTTAAATACTTAACATAATCTTTCACATCCTCACTTTATGTCTTAATCACTTAAATATTAAGTAAAGAATATCATAATTATGTTGACTTTGATTTGATGTGATTTGATGTTTACTTTTTCTTACTTTGTTAATTCTTACTTAATTTTACTAATGACTTCTACAAGTTTTCTAATGTTATTTAGTAAAAGTGAACATGTTAGGGGATTAAATAATACTTACACTATTTGAATATATGTTCCTATATAAGAAAATGAAGATGCGATGACGTCGCGACAATTTATTTGAACAAAATGTTAATTTTCGATAAAATGTTTTACGGTCACATTTTGACGTTTTAGTTAAACTATTTATTTATGAAAACCAAGTTTAAAAATAAATTTGTATAATACTATTTAAAAATATAAACACTCATAAATTAATTAAGATAATTTACTTAACCATTGAAACATACTTTTCTGAAATCAGCATTTTGTCACTTTTGTCGATATAGGCAAATGTTACTATTTTTATGTTTGTTTCTACTTCCAAATCCTATCGAATATTATTTAAATCATAAAACCTTTTATATTTTATATTTAAAATCACTCTAAATATTATATTTTAAAGCGGTCAAATTATGAGTCGTTGCATTCTCCCCTACTTAAAAGAATTTCATCCTCGAAATTACAAGGATGAAAAAAAATATAACGAAAAACAACAATTAACGAAAGTTATGCGCACCAAAAAATAGTAATTTCACCGATAACCCTGGTCGGAGGTACGGTGCATTATCCTATCCATTTTATTTATCTAATTAAGGTAGTTTCATTTTTAAAATTCCTAGGTTGATATAATAACCCTAGATGGATTTTACTTAGGCGCCTAACCTAAGCTCTGATACCACGTGTGACCATCCGGATTTTCGAATCAGTTAAAATTGCCAAAAAATCCGTCTGTTCTAAGACTACTAACGAAAACTACTAACTAAATACACCATATTTGTATTTTACTAAACGTATAGGATAAAATTTCCATTTTACAAGTTAGCAGAGTAATCAAATTAATCTACTAGGTATGCTTATATACAAACCAAATACAAATAAATCAAACGCTGCGCAACTGTAATAAGAGCGACAGCAATAGCCATTCCTGCTAACTCAATAAACATGTCAAATATGGAATAAAATAGTAAGCAGGAAAACTACAATAACACGAGATAAACAAAAACAATTGACAAATAAACATGGAAGGGTTATATCATTTTAGGGGCTGCATCACTAACACTTGTGACTGCCTACGCATTGGGTACCCAATTAGATACAAGATCAAGCCAACATAGTTCTTCTACCGTAAATAGGACTCATGGAGCCTACGATGCAACAAAGAATATGCAATTCCTAAAACTACCCACTTAGGCCTAATCTTTAAATTTAGATTTTCAAATCTAATCACCTTTACAGAAATTATCTCTTTGGACTTTACCCTTAAATTCTTATTTCAAAACTTTTGAAATATATATATATATATATATATATATCCTTTACATTCAAATTATACTTTACTTGGGATCTTAAATCAAATCACTTTTGAAAAGTTTATTTAGAAATCTCAAATACTGTAATAAAACATACTAAACCATATGCAACCAGATCAGGAGCTTTTTCCCAATAACAAGGCAACTGGGTCCCAGCCTTAGTACAATCGATAAATAAGTATATTCCTCTATTCTAAGAGCGGACTATACCAAAAACACATGCCCATCTTTTTAGTTACGGGTTACATGAATCATTGGTAACATAACAAATCATTTTATATCCCGAAGCGATAAATCATTTCACACTAATACTCACAAGTACTTTCAAATCTATAATAATTTTCATTTTCTCAAATCTGTTCAGAAATCATCTTAAAACCATCGGGTTTAGTCCTCGAAATTCTTTCCGTTTTATAAAACACTTCTATAAAACCAATTCATTATATAAATCACTTTTATATAATATAACTTCAAAATATTCATTACCAAACATTTCTATTTCTTTTAAAGGAAAAACTTTTCATAACAATTCCATTTGAAAACCAATTTTCAAAACAATTCATTAAATTGAAGTGAACCAAATATTACCGCTAAACACCTTATAGTCAAATTGTGAAATAAATCACAACGTGTTGGCCTACAATTATTTTCTAACCAGTCCATGCACATGGATAATAAATTGCTCATAAACTGGTCAAGCAAAGTCAACAATCAATAATAATATTCAGTGTTCATAAACTGGTCGAGCAAAGTCAATAATCAATAAATAATAATTAGTGCTCATAAACTGGTCGAGCCTAATTCAAACAATCAATCAACGAAATAAATGCAATAATAAATAATAAACAATGCTTCATTCTATCAAATATTTATAACACTTTAACGGTTGATTTTATTTTGGAGCATCCAGGTTTTCCTTTCGACATGTTTTATCCCTCCCCAAGTCTCCTTGGATCTCACAGACGAAACACATGTACTAGTCGTTTTCACATATGTCATTCAATATTTAACTTCTAAATTATAAATTACTTAATTAATCATCCAAACATAATATCAAGCAAGGAAATCAAACCATTGTTCTAGGAAACAAAGTAAACAAGCATTTAATAAGGGTTTTCAAAAAACTTAACACTTAAAGTTCTTTCAACATAGCAATGGTTTTAATGAACATAAAATAAGAAATAACTTACTTTGGATTCCACTCCGTCAAACTTTAAGGCAAGGAACTTAAGATCTAACGCATAATTCCTACCATGCTTTGGAACCAAATGAATATAAGCTCAATTCCTCCTTCCTAGTGCTTGGCCAAAGCTTGAGATGGAAGTTGGCCGAAAGTATAAAGAAGAAGTGGTGGAGCTTTGAACTTGAATTCTCAAAAATAGACCCAAAAAATCGGTCATATTCTCTATTGTTTTTGACTCTTTTACTCTCAAAATTTGAAAAACTTGTTAACAGAAAAGTTGTTGCAAATTCTTTTCTCTTTAATTTTATAAAATAATCACTTGATTATGGTTAATTTTGAGGAAGATATGGTTGAAAGAAACAGAGCTATTCTTGGATTAACAAAAATAAAGTCCGAAAATGCACTTCAAAGAATTGAGTTTCAGGTATAGCAAACCTCAAAACTGGAAAAGTAATCAACATAAAAGTTGTGGCCACTGAAATTTAATATCGTTTAAAAAAAAGAGTTTCTTAATTTGGATCTGTTATGATCAAGTTATGTTCAAAACAAAATGGCTTATTCTCTGGTTTAAAAACTGAGCCAGAAAATACACTTGAAATAAGTGGATTTTTGACATGGTTATCTTCATAATGAGACAAAGTGGTTAACATGAATGTTGTTTCCATTGGAGAAATACATGATTTAAAAGAAAATTTACAATTTAAGTCGGTTTTGAAGAAGTTATGGTCGAGAGAAGAAGAGGTAAAATGTGGAGAAAAGAGGAGTTTGATTTGAAGAGAATAAACATTGATTTCTTTTGAATATTTTATAAATATTTTGACATTATTTCTTTTTAATTTCTTATATGACATGGAAGCCATTAAAGAGAAGAGGAAGAAGATGAAGAAGCTTGAGAAAAGAAAAAGAAGAAAATGTGAATGAAAGTGAAGAAGAAGATGGATATTTATAGAAAAAGAAAGAAGTGGTAAATTTACCAAAACAACCTCTTACCAACTTACCAAACTAACATTACTTTAACCTAAAGAAATCTACACTTTTTCAATACTTAAAATCATCTTTCACATTCTTACTTTATTTCTTAGTCATTTACAGATTAAGTAAAGAATATCATAATTATGTTGGCTTTGATCTGATGTGATTTGATGTTTACTTTTTCTTACTTTTGTTTATTCTTACTTACTTTTACTAATAACTTTTAGAAGTTTTCTAGTGTTATCTAGTAAAAGCAAACATGTTAGAGAATTAATTAATACTTACATTATTTAAATATATGTTCCTATATAAGAAAATAAAGATGCGACGACGTTGCGACAACTTATTTTGAACAAAACGTTGATTTTCGACAAAATGTTTTACGGTCACATTTTGGCGTTTTAGTTAAACTATTTATTTATGTAAACCAAATTCAAAAATAAATTTGTATAATTATATTCAAAAATATAAACACTCATAAATTAATTAAAATAATTTATTTAACCATTGAAACATACTTTTCTAAAATCAGCATTTTGTCACTTTTGTCGATATAGGAAAATGTTACTATTTTTATTTTTATGTTTGTTTCCACTTCCAAATCTTATCGAATATTATTTAAATCATAAAACCTTTTATATTTTATATTTAAAATAACTCTAAATAATATATTTTAAAGCGGTCAAATTCCGGATCGTTACAGTTGATTTGAAGATTGCAGTAGCTTGTTGATTGTTTATTTTCCAACAATGATTTTGGATGATGGTTTGAACTTTTTTGTTATCTCCACTTAAGAAATACATGTTGTTCCAACCAAGCAAACTGATATGTGGTTTTCCAAAGATCCATGGATCAAACCATAATCTGGTTTGACTCCCGTCTTTAAATTTTCTTTCCAACAACCTTTTGCCAATTTCTCTACCACCAAGAATATTTTTCCAAGTGAAAGAATGATGGATTTCAACACTTATGGTCTAGAAATTTTTGCTTTCAAGACATTTTGCTCTCATCCATCCTCATAGAGATTTGGCATTCATAAATTTCCAAAATAATTTAAACTTTGTTGCTTCGCTTAAGTCTCTCATATTTCTTAAACCCAAGCCACCTATTTTCCTAAGTGAGCAAAATTTTTCATAAGCAATTTTATGTTTTTTTTCCTTTCTAAAGAAAATAGCACACATTTTCTCAATTGTATGTACTGCTTTTGCTGGAATGTTATGGGCTTGTATCCAAAACATAATAAGTGCAATGATGACAGTATGTGTTAGGTCCAATCCACCAGCTAGAGATAGAATTTTACTATATCACCCTTCAAGCTTGCCTTGAATAATATCATATATCCTTGTGTAATCTTCATCATTAATTAGATTCATACTTAGAGGCCGACCTAAGTATTTGACTGGCAGACTTTCTTCTTTAAAATTTAAAATATTTAGAATCTCTTCTTTGCTTGTGCATCCTTTTATGAAATAAAATTTTCTTCTGCATTCATTTACTTTCCGACCAGCATATGCATCCAGTTTTTCAAATATCTTCACTATAGCTCTAGCACTTTGAGCATCTGCATTTGCAAATGGGGCTTTTCACGAAAGATTCATATTTCTGATGTTATTACAAGAAAAGTCCATGTAGAAATAAGTAGGTAAATTAGGTCCCTGTTTTTTCTAAATCAAAAGGTGCAAATTAGCTTGCGCTTTTTAAAATTTCAAAGTTTTAGAAAAATTTCAAAATCAGAAAACACAAACTATCTTGTGATTTTTTGAAAGAAAGCACAAGTTACCAAGCGCTTTTCAAAAATTCAAAAAAATTCAAAATCAGAAAGCGCAAACTCCTCATAGAAAGTGCAAGATAACTTGCGGTTTTCAAAATTTTGAAAATTTCGTAAAAGATTTCAGAAACAGAATAGTGCAAGTTACCTTGCATTTTATGTGAGATAAGTGCAAGGCACCTTGCATTGTTTACTTTTTAAAAATATGGACCGAATTTACATATTCATTTCTGTAGGGACTTTTCCTATATCAACATCAAAAACAGGGACATGTTACTCTTTTCTTATTTGCAAATAATAATAACTCATCGGCATATAAAAGATGTGCACAGAGGTTTTAACTTTATTTATTACTTTAATGTTCCCCTTAATTAGTTATGCTTCAACTAAAATGGAAAAATATTCCATAGCAATAGTGAATAGATAAGCAGATCCACGATCTCCTTGTCTAATTCCCCTATTGCTATGTATAAAGCCCTTAGGGGGGCATTAATCAACATTGAGTATGAAACATTGTCAATACATTCATTTACAATAGCATAAATTTTTTCATTAAATCTCATCTGCTGCATCACATGTATTATAAATTGTCTATTAATTTTCAAATGCTTTGCGTAAATCAATTTTAATACACATAAGTTTTTTGTTTTTAATACTGAAGTTTCTAATTTGCTCATGGACATGTAAAGTGTTTTCAACTATAAGCATGCGTGGGATAAAAGCACACTGATTTTCTGCAATCAAGAATTTCAACAATACTTTAATTCTGCTCCATAGTATGTTAGATATAATTTTATATATAAATCTATAGCAAGCAATGGGCCTGATACCTTTAAGGCCAATAGGAATATTAACTTTTCGAACTAAAGTTAAGAAAGTATTATTGAAATTTTTTAAAAGCTTTTTAGTTCTAAAAAAAATTCAAAAATGACATAAAAAATTACTATTAATTTCAGCCCAATGATTTTATCAAACTTTGCCCCAAATTCATCAGGATCAAATTTTTTATCATTGTTAGCATTAAAAATAATATTTTTGGTTTCTGCCATTTTAACAGGGTAAAGAAGAATGTCCTGACAATTTTCATTCAATATGAATTTGGTATTTATACAGGAAAAAATATCGGTATAATCGTTAGTGTTAAAAAATTTAGTAAAGTAATTAATGGCTTCCCTCTCTATATCATCTATATCATTTAAAACAATTTCATTTGCATCCATTAATTTTCCAATATCATTTCTATTTTTCTTGCTAGACATTTTAGCATAAAAAATTTTACTAGCTTCTTCTCCATTAGTCAGCCAGTCAACGTTTTCTTTTTGCCTTAAATTGAGTGACTGCACTTGAAGGGAGGAAGTTAGCTTATTTTATGCCAAAAAAAATTGTTGATGATGTTACAGAATAGGACAATCTTTATCAAAAGCATTTTGTAATCCCTCATATTCAGCGTTTGCCATTTTGAGCTCATTTTTAATTATATTGTTATTCCATATTTTTAAATTCCCTTAGAAATTTGCAAAAATTTATAGAATTTATACTCAACAGTGCCATGAACATTTATGGTTGAACTGTTTTTGATTACATCTTTGTAACCCTTCATCATAAACCCAACCATTTATAAATATGTAAAGGACATTTTTCTATAACAAAATATTTTTAGTAAGAAAAACTTGGACTGGGATATGGTCACTTGTTACCCGAGGCAAGGTGAAACACTTGTAATCTGGAAAAAAACCTTATAAAACTTTGATTAATCAGTGTTCTATTAAGCTTGCAACAAATATTTCTATAGTTTTCATATTTCCATGTGAATCTATTTCCTATTAAATTAGCATCTATTAACCAGTCCAAAGCATGAAATTATTGGTCCAAAGCATGAAGTTATCGATAAATTCCAATTTTTTGAAAGGAACATGATTGCCCCCTCTTTTTTTAAATGCATGCATAGTAATATTAAAATCGCCTTATTTGAAAGTTAAAGTTGATTCCAAAAAGAGATTCTTCCTTTTTCAAAATTTGATTCATAGGTAAAAGTGATTTTAATATGAAGACCCCCTTTATTGATAAAAGAACATTGAATGAATCGAATATTATAAATTTGATTATTTAAATTCCATATATTATCATCCCATGAAATCATGATCCTACTATTACCTCCCAATTATTCCTTATTTAAAATATTCCAATTTGAGAGATGTTTAGCATGATAATCAGCAATTTTAAAATTATCTAATTTGTTTTCTAATAATCCTATAATACTAGGCTTTTCTATGGAAACTAAATTAGATAAATCTAACTTCTTTTAGGGGAGTTAAGCCCTCTAACGTTGCATGCAATGATCGACATAATGATTAAAAATTTAAGAAAAATATTTAAAGGATACACAAAGGATGTCACTACTAGAACAATAGTCATTTCCGATGGCAGCTAGCCATCAGCGGTCGTCGCTATGGCATATGCGTTTTCCTTCAGTTGGCGACAGTAGCGATGACTCTTTGACAATGGCTACTCACGACACTTTTTGACGATTTTGTGATGCACCTTGGTGTCCACATGCTTCCAATCAACCGTCGAAAACCATCGCAAGCCAACGAAAATTGACGACCAAAGTGTCGTCGGTAGCCGTCGGAAATTTAGGCAATTTTTTTTGGATTCCTGCCGCCATTCGATTCATGTACTACATATGTATATCAAAACTCAGTTTCACATATATCCTATGTCCAAACTCAACCAACACCTAATCAACTTTCATCCAGTATCCTCAATCCCCATCGATTCAATATTTAAAACAAAAAACAAACAATACACTAAATAATCAACATCCAACATATACAATTAGCATCCAACCTGTCAAAACAAACCAACATATCATTCAACATAACGCCAAAATGTATCAACCATATCCAAATACATCAATTTCAAAATGTTCAAACATAAACGTAAAGTAACATATCTATCAAGACTCATCGTCAGCTTTGGAACAACATGACGAAGAAAATAACCCACGCAGTTCCACCTCGGCCAAGCGCTGGTTCAACTGCACCATCTCCGTAGCATGAAAGTGGTTTTCTCCTGCAGCTTCGCAATCATAGCTCTAAGCTCGGCGATCTATTCTTTGTCATGAGCTTTTTGATATGCTTTCTGCGAGGACCTAACCGGTAGATAATCAAGAGATATATCAAAAAATCAGAAATGTATTTTAGTGGCTAGTGTAAATTAAGAAGGAACAAATAAGTAAAGCACAATCATTTGTTAAAACAGTAATGATGTATTTTTTTCTATGACAATTTTTTTTGATTGTTGGTTTAAACTTATAAGTTAGTAAATTTTTAGAAATTACCACTTGATTCCTAAAGCCATAACATCAATTTCATGATATAGGTTCAATGGTAGATTCAAAAATCGCATCCTCCTCATTAGTGGTCAACGAATCCCGTCTTGATCCCTCGAACATATGTGCTCATGCTTCTGCAAATTTTCATACAGTGGAAAATAAAATATAGTTTAAATTCACACAGCATTATTTTAATTATTCTTTATAACAAATTAATTAAATTGAAAAATAATAACTTCTAATTTAAAAATGCTTGCATAGGATTCGTTTGCTTTATCGTCATCCATGTGTACGATATTGAGCCACGTTCGTTTGTTTGCTTTGTGGCATGAGTATCAGAAAATATGTCTATATAGGAGATGAGACCGCCGCGCTCTCTTTTCAGAAATAATTAGCACGCATTAGTGTTATTTATAAAAAAATTAAATAAGTTAATAACTGTTTGTAATTGCAATTAATAAATTAACCAGATCTTCACGATGATATCGAAATGATTTGGAGCCACCGCGATGTATAACTGGGTTCTTATTCCTATTTGCAGAGTTCCTCTCTGACTACGGCTGCAAATTTAAATTGAACATTTTATATTTCAGCTTTAAATTATGTATTATATGCGGGAATAAATTAGAATGATATATGATAAACTTACATGCAATTCATCACTATTCCACCAAGCAACCCAAGCATCCCAGACGCTAGTACCCATCCAGTCTGGCTTCTTCGCCAATTTTCTTATGCCAAACATTGTGTCTCGATAATTATTAAACATTCTGGAAGTCCAATGGCGTTGGAAAAGGTCAAGGTCTTCTTCCTGCAAATCTAACACCCCTTGTCTGTTGAAATAATATAATTTATACGTACATTTATATCTAGTCGGCAAATTGTAAAGTGGTAATATATATTGATATATAAATTTATACTTACAAGAAAGTCCTGCCAGATACTCGCCTCGATGAGGACTGGAATCTTACCCCACCTAGGCCAAAAATTATTTATCCTACTCATATATACCTGTTTGGAAATATTAACAACAATCTGTGATGGCTCCAGCTCGTATCCCCAATGTTAAATATGATACAAACCTTTAATAAATAATGACTAATATACGTATAGAAATTATTTATAAAGTTGAAGTAAATTAAATACTTACGACCCATCCACTTTTGGTTACAGCTTTACTACGGTAAGTGGACGCTGCTCTGATGGGCTGCTGCCATCACCTTTCGCATCCCTTCCAATCTGAGTAGAAGAGGGGAAACCTGAATGGAAAGAACCGCGCCTTCGAAAAAAAGACGTAATACTTGTCACAGATATATCATTTTATTATGGAAGAACATATCATTTAATTATGAGAAAATAATCATTTTTAAAATAAAAAATGTAACATCAATAATCACATGAATTACTTTCTATCAAAATGTACATTATTAATCAATCCACGTTATTTTCTGATTATGACTCGGTCTCATACTCTATATTGTTTTCCTCTATAGTCTCAAATGTTTCTACTAATACATTTGATTCATCGTTTAGAGATCCAAAATCGATTTGATCGTCAGCTATTATTATTTCACTATTTTCCTTGATATCTACTTGATAAACTTGTTCGTCTGGAATATTATTTCCATCAAACATAAATCCTGCCTTCATTTTAGAACCGTCGGCCGGTCTGCTTTATCTTTTTTTAGAGATGGATAAGGAGCATAATAAACTTGCAGGGATTGTTTGACTAGTATAAAAGGATCATACTTATGATAACGCGATGTATGCTTTATTTTAATAAGATTATATTTTGGGTGCACGATAATTCCAGAACTTGGAACATCGCAAACCAGTTGCATCTAAAAAGAAAAACTTCCTCCGCGGGTCTTGTGAAATATGTCAATTGCAAAACCTGGGTTGTCATCGCCATAAAAATCATTTACATGATTATTTGGATCATCACTACCTTAACAAATACATTGATATTGTTAGTTAATTTGTTTGCATCATATTCTTTAGTGTTGAATTTATATCCATTGACGAAGAATATAGGATATGTCTTGACTTTTCTTTTTCGTCCCGTTGCAAGATGTTTCGGTCCTTCATCGACCATGTAATTTCTCGGATTAAAAACGTAGTTCAAAAAGCAATTAGCGAATTATTTACTGA
Source organism: Allium cepa (assembly GCA_030765085.1). Classification (NCBI taxonomy): domain Eukaryota; kingdom Viridiplantae; phylum Streptophyta; class Magnoliopsida; order Asparagales; family Amaryllidaceae; genus Allium; species Allium cepa. The sequence continues at coordinate 475,310,360 of CM060929.1, forward strand.
TATCGCTGCTTGGATGCTGTGATTCGTAAAAATGTTAGATATAGATAATATATTGCATTATAATATATATATACACACACACACACATATGTATCATTTAAAAAAAATATCCGGACTTATAATTAAATAATAACTAATGAATGGTGCAACTTCATCACAATTAAGAAGAAAATATGTGTATGCAACGTGGTAATATCTATCGTCTAACCATACTTCCACACATGTTCTACCAGATTGGCCATGTTGTCTAAACATATAACATTGCTTGAGAAGATTCTTGTTCAACGCCTTCATCATTACACATAGCACTTGCAAATGATAAGTTCATATGGTTTCTAAAATAATGAGAGAAAAAGAATTGAGCTTCCTCTTCAATATATGATTTACGAATCGAAGCTTTAACTCGCACTTTTTGTCTAAGTTTTATATTTAGATGATTTAAGTGCCTATTAAAAATTATTTCAAATTAAAATTTACTTATATATGTACTTAAACTAATATTTTACATACTCAATATAAATAATATCTCTCAAATGGATACATCCATCCATATTACACAGGACCTCGAAGTCAGGCTTCAAATGGAAGATGGACAGTTAAATGCTCAATTACATTAAAGAAAACTAGAGGAAATATTTTTTCAGTTTGCAGAGCAGTATAGAAATTTCCTTCGCACGTTTACGTAGACGATTAACTTTTAATGTAGTTGAAAAATTCTCCTTATTTAACAATCTAAGTTCCATTATAACCATCCAAACTTTTTACGGGCAATAGTTCTTTGAAAGTGACTGGTAATAAATTTTCCACCAATTTGGGCAATCATGGCTTTTCATCCCACTCAGTTACCGTCTAGCTCATAGCAGGCTTCGGATTTTTTAGTACCATTGGCTTGATATGAGGCTCAGGATGATTACATAGTTCTTGGATATCACGTCTTGATTTCAAATCATTCTTAATCTTTCCCTTAACATTCAAAACTATATTAAAAACATTGTCAAACAAGTTTTTCTCGTTGTGCATCACATCAATACTATGACGAATCAGGTAAATTTTCCAATAAGGCAATTCCAAAAATATACTTTGTTTGCACCAATTATGAACCATTGATTTTCCTTGAATTTCAATTTGCTCTTCGATTTCATGTATCTTTGGATAATCCTTTACAAGTTCATATATGTCTTCGCTTGATCAAATCGTTAGTGGTCGCAAAGTCTCTTGTCTATTAGCTGTAATGTTTTTTCTATCTTTTTTAAAAGATAATTAATATGAAGAAATAACTGATGGCAATCAAACCATGATATTTTCTTCCCATGCATTAAATAAAATGACCGTGTTTCTTTCATGCAATAAGGATAAGCTAGATGACCGGCCGTACTCCAACTGAAAAGCATTGCATATGTTGAAAAATCACTTATAGTCCATAATAAAGAAGCGAAGATACATTACTTCTTTTTTCTTGAAATGTCATATGTTTCAACTCCTTCATACCATAATGTTTTCAACTCTTAGATCAACTGTTGTTAATAAACATCGATTCCTTGTGTCGGATCATTAGGGCCTGGGACAACAATAGTGAGGAACATATATGGTGTTTTCGTATACCTCCATGGAGGTAAATTGTAAGGTGTAACTATTATAGGCCAAGATGAATACTTAGTACCAAATTGAGAGAATGATGAAAATCCATCCGTATATAAACCAAGTCAAACATTAAGGCTTTCCGCTACAAAAGTAGGATATGTCTTATCAAAATACTCCATGGTTCTCCATCGGCTGGGTGTGTTAATGTATCTTCTTTCTGTGTTCTCACACAGTGTCATCTCTTATGATGCACAGTTATAGAGGATGCGTATAACCGTTGAAGCCTAGGAGTTGTAAGTAAGTAATGCATACGCTTGTACGAGACTTCCTTTCCCTTCTTTTTTTGTTTGTATCTTTCCTCGTTGCATATTCTACAATTCCTCAGATTGATGTCTTCTTTCCAAAAAACATGCAAAACCAGTTAAACATATATTTATTTTTTGATACGGTAAACCAAAAGAAGACATAAAATTTTTCACTTCATAATGATTTTCACACATCAAATTATCTAGTGGCATATGTGTGACGACCCACCTTTCATTCCATAGAAAGATATATCGTAAATTAGAAAGAAATAGGTAGAAAAGAAAATAGATAGAAAGAAAGAACTAAACATATCAGAATCTCACAAGAGAACGGAAAAATATATTACATCACATAAATATTACACAGTAGTCACTAGTACCATACATTAGAGTCATTCAGTTATACAACATCACAGTAGACAGTCTGATGACCTACCTATCCATTACAACCCAAAACGCAAACAGAGGTATTAATACAACAATATATATATATATATATATATATATACATATATATATATATATATAGATACGCCAAAGTCTCCTGCTCCAAGTCTTTCTTTAAAATATGTCAAGCCAACCTGAATCACTTGGCTACTCATAAAAATTTGAGTACCCAAAAGTTAAAAAAAACAGAAAATAAACTCCGGGTCAGATATGAGTCTAGTGTGAGTAAACGGTTTAGGTTGTTTAACTTGAAATTTTTTTAAAACAAAAGGTATCTCGTAAGACTCATCGCAAATAAACTCGGACGAGTTTTTCCCTTACGATAACAAAAACATTTGATAGGAAATCCGGTTATATTAATATAGTGTCTAAGGTTTCAATATAAAATAGGAAATAGCTGGAATGCTATCTCAAGTTCCAACATAGTTGGGTACAATCAAAACCGTACGGGCGCTTATTGGAGATTGGATTCCATATATTGGCAGGGCTATTGAGGTATTGCCCGACACAGTACCTGGCCTAGATCAGAGTACCGCGGATCCCCCTAATCCTCTCAACACAAGAACGAAGCTACCCCTTACTGGATAGTCCGAATAAGACATCCCCGCGGTTATGGCCAACAACCGCACACACGGCCAAAAAAAGGACATCTAGATGGGGAAATCTTATCCTACTTGGGTGCTACCAGCTTTGCCTTGCTGCACCTCCCCTGTTTTATCCATTCTCGGTTGATGAGGCTTGAGGCTACGATTACCTTTATAGCATGTATATCTAGGAATGCTCACCGTCCTCCAATGACGTTGGTCTGATAGCATTCGTCCATACAAGTCTGTTGCGGGTCCAAACGAAACCAAAGGCACTATCTCCGTTACACTCGTTTTGAAATCACCCTCAGAGTTAATGACAAATAGCCCTTGCATTCTGAATCTTCATTCCCGATCTTCACTTGAGATTTCACGGCCTATAAATTATTTGGATCGATGTGGTTTTCAGATAACAATTTGATATCCGATCCCGATCTCATCGAAATCCAAACGCCGTCTTTTAAGGCCAAGTTGTTTACGTAAAACAATTCAATTTAAATTCAGTATATCATATTCACACAGTAATTCATCACAGATAGCTATTCAAATAAATGATTTACATCTACCAACAGTTCAATCCAAAGCATTTCATATCACAGAATATCGCAGATTAACATACTAGAGATATTAAACAATCCAAAGCATTCAATTCAAATTAATTATTTGTTAACTAGATAAACTGGTCATACCATTTCTAATTAATTTAATTTAACACACAGTAAATTAATTACTTATAACCCTTCTTAATTGTCATTAATTAATTGCATGCACTTTATTTTATTCTAATTAATTATTGGAATTAATTAATTATCATTTACAATTACTTAAACTTTAATTAATTAAAAGTTTAAAACATTTATCTTAACCATTTACTTAATCACACTATTAACTTTTATTTAATAACTTTTGTAATTAACTAAGTAATTAACATATATATAGTTATCTCAACTTAATTAAATTAGCATCTTTATTAACCTAAGTTAAGGGTTAAATTAAAAGCTTTTAAATTACTTTATTTATTTTTCTCATATGTTTAAGTAAAAACATTAACTTAAAATTTGGTAAAATTACTTGAAACTTTGTTAAAAAAAAATCTTCTTTGAAAACTTTGTTTAAAATCTTTCTTTTGAAGACTTGTTTGCTTCCATCATTTTATTTTCCTTTTTAAAACTTTGTTATTATTTTTTTTAAATTTCAGGCCGCCCAACCCGAAACCCACGAAAATCTTCCCTTCCTTTCATTCTTCTTTATGTTAAAACACTTGCGTACAACCTCGAGCCCAACCCGATGCTTGCCCTATGGAAACCCGAGTCCAATCCTTTCTTCCCCGACTCTCTCCTCTACCTGATCCTTACCTACGGCAAACAACTGACACCAGTGCATCGTGCATATGTACGCACGATCAAAGCCCCTCCGACCTTCGCCACCACCACAGCAAGTCGCAGACGATACTCTCGAACGATCCGACCACCCAGAACTTCGATCCAACCCTCACCTCGAAAATGAACGAGTCGAGCAACCACACGATCCAAACCCGATCCCAAAGATCCACCATGCATCGCCACCTCCGATCACCAAAGACCCTGTCGCCACGCCTGGAGCTACGCCAGACCAACACCTTCCCTTTCCCCTACCTCCGATCCAACTCGATGCGACGACGTTGCCGCATTCACTTCGACAACACCATCGACCTAAACCAAGCCTTAAATCCTACATATTCCTCACCGTGCCACCATGACGAACTAAAAACCCTTCGACCATTTTTTCCTAAGCTCCTCGACCAACAAGCTATCTCCAGCAATGACCTCGACCTCCCCACAACCTCTGATCGCCAGAAATCAACAAAAACCCAATTTTCGTTCAACCTATAATTTCACTTAATTTACTAACTTAAAAATCTTGAAATTATCATTAAAAATCATGGTTTTTAAAAATGAATCAGACTATGTATGAAAATCTTGAAATCGTGAAAGTCGAATTTTTGAGATGTTTGATTTTTCACTGTAATTTCTTTTTCCTAGTAAAACTACTCACCAATTTTACATAAACATATTTTTAATAATAGAATTTAGTTATCACAGACATATTTTCTTTAATCATCATAATCTATAATGGTTTATATGAAGAGGAATCAAATTTTGAGTAAATTTTGGTATGTTGAAAACTAAACAGACACATGCACATCTAAATGTGACATGCGTATATATACACACAGCAACTTCATACTGATATACGTGCAAAGCATATTTATACATCCATGCAAAACAATTTCACAACATTACTTCCATTATTTATCACATGCATCAGATAATAAAGCAGATTTGGTTTTAAAAGGTGAATGTTAACTCACCTAAAATTTTGAGTAGAGAACAAAGATGTTTGGAAATATGGAAACTTGATTTTGAAACTGCCACTGACTTGATCTATTTTGATTAAGTTGAATCTTGAATTGAATCTAGCTTTGTACAGATGAAAACTTGGTGAAGTTGCTTCGTTTTTCTCTTTTTATTTTCTGGTTTTGGATTTAGATTTCAAAGATGAAAGAAAGAAAAGGATTGATATATATATATATATATATATATATATATATAAGAGGATATAAACTGTACAGCACCCTGTTTCTTTAAATCATTTTATTTATTTATTTTAAATGAAGAAACAAATTTAAAGAGAACTTGACACTTGTATTAGTATGACATTCCTAGCTTACACATGTCTAATGCAAATATTTATATTTTCTTATAGTTTATTTTTATTTTTGTATTTTCTTTTTTATTTATTTTATGTTTACTTAATAAGATAAAATCTTTTATTTATTCTTATTTTAAACTTAAGCCATTTACTTGAATTAATAACTGTATACATACTAGTGTTTAAAAATATAGAATTTTAAATTTAATTTATTTTTAAGATATTTATTTTATTTTCAAATCGTAGTTCCATTTACTATATATATATATATATATAACTAAACAATAGTAACTAGATAACATATTTAATTTGTTTGAAAAGATAAGTTTGCAATTTAAGGTAATTATATTAGAAGATTATCAAATTAAATTTTGCCAAAAATCCCGGGTTGTCACAATCCTCCCCCTTAAAAGGAATTTCGTCCCCGAAATTAAAAATCAAAAGATAATCAAAAGTTTTTAATATTCAAACAGCAAAGCATACATATCATCCATACACTAACAACCAAAGCAAACAATTTATCAAACAACAATCCTAACTATCCTGACACAATTCGGGATAGGCTTTCCTCATACTATCTAGAGTTCCCAGGTCTGGGATCCTCTCTCCATTGAATCTTAACCAGCTTCACCACTTTGTTCCAGAGCTCCTTCTCATCTCGATCTATAATCTGAACTGGATGCCTGACCACAATTAAGTCTGGCTCAACCTCTAAATCTTCCTGGATTGTTGGTTCTACAACCAGTGATGGGTTATACATGCACTTCCTCAAATGAGATATGTGAAACACATTATGAACCCCAACCATCCGGTCCGGTAATTCAACCCTGTAGGCCAAATCACCAATCCTTTCGAGAACACAGAAAGGTCCAATTTATCTCGAAGCTAGCTTTTCCGTCTTACCAAATCTGATCGCTTCTTTGATCGAGGAAACCTTGACAAATATCAAATCTCCAACTTCGAATTCCAATTTCCTTCGCCTCTTATCCGCATATATTTTTTGACGATCCTGGACTGCCTTCATCCTTTTCTTGATTAGCTCAACCTTCGTAGACGCCTCCCGAATCAAACCTGGACCAAGAATAAGACAATCTTCGGATTCTACCCAACAAGATGGTGATCTACAGGGTCTTCCGTACAAAGCTTCGTATGGAGCCATCTTAATGCTTGCTTGATAATTATTGCTGTACAAGAATTCCACTAAGTGTAGATGGTCCTCCAAAGATCCACCGAAATCCAAGACACAAGCTCTCAACATATCTTCAAGAATGTGATTCGGCCTTTCTGTTTGACCGTCGGTTTGAGGATGATAAGCAGTTCTTAAATTCAACCTTATTCCAAGAGCTCTTTGCAGAGCTTCTTAAAATTTGCTGGTAAAAATTGGGTCACGATCACTCACTATGCTGATGGGAACTCCATGCAACCTGACAATCTCTTTCATGAAAATCTCTACCAAGGATGCTGCAGTTCTGGTTGCCTTAACTGGGATAAAGTGGGCGCTCTTGGTCAGTATTTCTACGATTACCCACACTCCTTCATTTTCTTTTCTGGTTCTTGGCAACCCATCAATGAAGTCCATTGATATCATTTCCCATTTCCACCTTGGAATCTCTAGAGGTTGCAGCAATCTCGCTGTCTTCTGTTGATCTCCCTTCGCTTGTTGATAGTTCGCACATCCATTTATGAAGGTTGCAACGTCCTTATTCATTCCAAGCCACCAGAAAAATCTTTTCATATCCTTATACATCTTTGAGATATAGGTTGGATACTTAATCTAGATTTATGGCCTTCCAATAAAACTTCCTGCCTCAATCCGTCCACATCCGGCACACACAATCGTCCATTAATTCTTAAAACTCCTTGACTGTCTATCTTGAAATCTGAATACCGACCTTCCCTAACTCCAAGAATTGATTCCTCTAAAGTTCTATCCTCCATTTGATTGCTTACGATCCTTTCCTATAGAGACCGGGTTACTTCTCGAACAGCCAATTGCATTTCTACTCAAAGCATCCACCACTACGTTTGCTTTCCCCGGATTATAGAGAACGTGCATATCATATGAATCCAAGAATTCCACCCATCTCTATTGCCTCAGGTTCAAATCTTTCTGGGAGAAAAGATACTTTCAGGGTTTATGATCGGCGAAAAGCTTAAACTTCTCACCCAACAGATAATGCCTCCATATCTTCAGCGCAAAGACGGTAGCCAGCAATTCCAAATCATGCGTAGCGTAGTTCTTCTCATGTGGCTTCAACTGCCTACTCGCGTACGCAATCACTCTTTTATTATGCATCAGAACAGCACCAAGCCCAACTCCACAAGCATCGGTGTATACTTCGAACTTTCTCCTTCCATCTGGCATAGCCAAAAAAGGTGCACTAGTCAATCTCGCCTTCAGATCCAGAAGCTCTTGTTCACACTCTGAAGTCCATTTAAATTTTGCTCCCTTCCTATTCAGTTTGGTCAAGTGGGAGGAAATCTTAGAGTAATTCTGGATGAATTTCCTATAGTAACCCGCCAAGCCAAGAAAACTGCGAACTTCTGTAGGAGTCTGCGGTTGCTTCCACTCTTGAACAGCTGCTATCTTAACCGGATCCACAGAGGTGCCTTCTCTAGATACGATGTGTCCCAAAAATCTTACTTATGACTTTTAGAGATGTCCCCTCATTGTTTCCAATACTATCTCCAAATGACTTTTATGCTCCTCCTCCGATTAGGAGTAGATAAGAATGTCGTCGATGAATACAAACACAAACTTGTTCAGCACATCCTGGAAGACACGATTCATTAGATCCACAAAATAAGCAGGAGCATTGGTTAGCCCAAAAGGCATAACCATCCACTCATAAAAACAGTTGGGTCCTCTGAATGTAATCAAGGGTATACTGTCTTCAGCTACCCTTAGTTGGTGAAAATCCGAAGCTAAATCAAATTGAGAAAACATAGTAGCCCCATGAAGTTGATCGAAAGATCGTCAATACGAGGCAAGGGGTACTTACTCCTAATGGTAACCTTATTCAATTCCCGATAGTCTACACAAAATCTTAAAGACCTGTCCGATTTGGTTACAAATACTACGGTAGAATCCCGGCTAGAACGACTAGGTCTGATCAATCCTCTCTCTAGGAAATCCTGAGTCTGCTTCATAAATTCCTCTCTCACTCTAGGATCCATCCTTCTACTTGGTTGAACCACCGGTATCGCTTCTGGAGCCAAGTCGGTACGGAACTCAATCTCCCGATGCGGGGACAAACCTTTGGCTTCTTCATTGACGTCTAGAAAGTTTCTGACAACTTCGATGGTTCCTACTTCTTATTGACATGCCTCGAGCCCAAGCAAAAGACTACCCAAGTGGATTCCTAAACTATCACAAGTCACTCTTGCAATCCTTTCCAGCTTGGTTTTCAATGACACGGTTCTCTCTTCACAAACCAGAACAACTTTATGCTTGTCTAACCAATCCATTCCCAAAATAAGGTCAAATCCTTTAAAATCGAGTACATATGGGTCGCACGAGAAACTATGGGATAGATAAGAAATTTTTAAACCTTTACAAATCATGTCTAGCTTAGCCACTCCCCTTATGGGATTAGATACAAAAATCGGACAGTCCACGACACTATAGATACAAAAATCGGGTAGTCCACGACACTAGGGGTAAGGTGAAATTTCTCTACCATTTTCAAAGAAATAAAGCTAAGGGAAGCACCGAAATCAAACAAAACTCTAACATAAATGCCATCTAAAAGCAAAGTACCTTCAAGAACGCCTTTTCCTTTCCCGTTAGTAGAAGTTGACGGTCCATCTTGAATAGCAAATACTTTTTTTGGTTGAGCTCTCTGGAGAAGTGGGCAAGCTTTCACCATATGCCCTAGCTGTTGACAATTGAAACATAAGAACTTCTGAAACATCGTGGAAATGGGTCCACTCTGCTGCTGCTTTGGGGCTCCACCTCTAGGACACTGTTTAACTAAATGACCTTCCTGCTGGCACACATAACATTTCCAAGCTGCATTGTTGCCTCCATGTTTCCCTTTACCCTGCTTCTTCCAGTTTGGGTTGAATTTCCTTTTGTTCGGATTGGTAGAGTTTCCACTCAGTGCTGCCACTGTTGCCAAGTGTTTCATTTTCATAAGCTCTTCGCATCTCAAAGCCATATCTACCAGTTCCACAAATGATCCTTTGAGATGTGCAGTCATCTTCGCATGAAATTTGGGCCTCATTCCAAGCACAAACATTTCGTACTTCTTAAGGGTAAGACCAGGTCCATAGCGGGACAACTCATTGAACTTGGTTTCATACTCCGATACTGTCAAACTTCCTTGCTTAAGGTCCATAAAATTCCTATACGGTCGAGTCTTCCCTACGGTAGGCATGAATTTTTCTTCGAATACTTCCTTGAACTTACTCTAAGAGAAATCATCCTCGATAACATTCATGGTGACTACATCCCACCATGCAGCAGCTCCCTCCTAATGTTGCCATGATGCCGTAACTCGCTTCTGCTCATCCGAAAGACCTAAACTCTTGAAAATCCGCTCATACGAGTGCAAGCAGGCTTGCAATTCAATGACAGACTCCGTACATTAAAAAGGCTTTCCTCCAAGATTGGTAAAGTCTTTGCACAGCGCTGCAACCTCTTCTATTTGCGGTCGTCATGCTACGCACACCTTTGCCTCTTCTTCCCCTGGAACTCATGTTGGTAACCTGGATAGGTAACCCAACAATCAGGTAGGTGTGTGTGCGATACACACACACACACACACACACACACACATATATATATATATAAATTACAAATACGCTCACGATGGGTATTAACCCAAAAGCCTAGGTATTATCTCAACCTAGTGCTCTGATACCTGTGGTGACCTGCCTTTCATTCCATGGAAAGACGTATCGTAAATTAGAAAGAAATAGGTATAAAAGAAAATAGATAGAAAGAAATAACTAAATAATATCAAAATTTCACAGCGGAACGGAAAAATATATTACATCACATAAATATTACACAGTAGTCACTAGTACCATACATCAGAGTCATTCAGTTATACAACATCATATTAGATAGTCGTGATGACCTACCTATCCATTACAACCCAAAATGAAAACAGAGATACTAATACAACGGAATAGATATATATAGATACGCCCAAGTCTTCTGCTCCAAGTCTTTCTTCAAAATATGTCAAGCCAACCGGAATCACCTGGCTACTCATAAAAATTTGAGTACCGGAGAGTTTAAGAAAATAGAAAATAAACTCCTGGCCAGACATAGGTTTAGTGTGAGTAAACGGTTTAAGTTGTTTAACTTGAAAAAATTTTTGAATCCAAAAGGTATCTCGTAAGACTCACCGCAAATAAACGCGGACAAATTTTTCCCTTACGATAACCAAAACATTTGATAGGAACTCCGGTTATATTAATATAGTGTCCAGGGTTTTCAATACAAAATAGGAAATAGCTGGAATGCTTACATCTCATGTTCCAACATATTTGGGCACAATCAAAATTGTACGGGTGCTTATTGGAGATTGGTTTCCATACAATGGCAAGGCTACTGGGGTATCGCCCGTCACAGTACCTGGTCTAGATCAGAGTACCGAGGATCCCCCATGATCCCCTGCAACACAAAACCGAAGCTACCTCATACTGGATAGTCCGAATAAGACAATCCCATGGGTGTGGCCAACAACTGCCCCCACAGTCGAAAAAGGAACATCTAGACAGGAGAAAATCTTATCCTATTTGGATGCTACCCACTTAGCCTTGCTGCACCTTTCCTGTTTTTGCTATTCTCGGTCGATTGGGCTTGAGGCTACAATTACCATTATAGCACCATATCTTGGAATGCTCACCGTCCTCCAATGATGATGGTCTAATAGCATTCGTCTATACAAGTCCGTTTCGGGTCCAAGGAACTGAAGGTACTATCTCCATTACACTCATTTTGGAATCACTCTAAGAGTTAACGACATATAGCCCTTGCATTATGAATCTTCATTCCTGATCTTCACTTGAGATTTCACGACCTATCGCTTAATTGGATCGATGTGGGTTTCGGATAACAGTTTGATATCCGATCCCGGTCTCATCGAAATTCAAAATAATTATTTATCAACTAGATAAATGTTTGCGCCAAAATTGGTCAAAACACCCAATATCGTGAAAGCACCCGTTTATGAACACAAATCAGCAACAATCAATATAGAACTCAGATCTAAACAATAACAATCACAGAAATTCACAAATAATAATCACAAACGCGGGATTTATGGTGGTTCGGCGATCTTGCCTACGTCCACTCTGAAGTTTATATCTTATTGATTTTCTCTTGATGATTACAGTTGGTTATGGCAAGTTACAATGGATTATAGCTCTGAAACTTCAATGCAACAACGATGATAAGGTGTAGAATTGAATCCGGTAGAGTCTTGGCGCTTCAGAATTCAGATCCCCTTTTCTGAATGACCTAGGGCTCTATTTATAGCTGTAGGAGGCTGATATTTCGCCTAAATTTAGGGAGACCACTTCTAGCACGTGACGGGCACACGAGCCCAACCTCAGGAAATTTGGGCCCACTTTGGGATCGTTTCGAAGTACGTTCGAATCGAACAAGAATTCATCCAATCAAGGTGAAACTTGGCTTGGACATTCTTCAACATGCATGCAAGCTTCTGTGAAAATTTTGTGGCATTTGGACTTGTGAATCTCGAGTTATGATTGATTTAAGATTGTATTTCCGGTTGATGCATTCTGTTCGAATCAATTCTCTTCGAATCGATTGGGTCGAATCGATGGCATTACGTGCCCAAATGATGACGTGGTGCGCATTTCCAGGGTCAACCCGCTCTTCGCTCCGAAACGACTGGGTCGACTCACGCTTTTCGCCGCTTCGACTTGGTGGATTCGAGGGAACGGATTCAAGGCAAGGTGCATTCATATCGATCGTGGCCTATAACAGTTGATCGATACGAAGCCGTCTCAACGGGATGGATTCGAGGCCAGGCACAAGATGGATTCGAAGTATAGTTGCTTCACGGACTCGAGGCACTTTGCCGGATGGATTCGAAGTATAGTTGCTTCACGGACTCGAGGCACTTTGCCGGATGGATTCGAAGTATAGTTGCTTCACGGACTCGAGGTACTTTGCCCTGATGGATTCGAAGGAAGGCCATTGGGATGGATACGAAGCTTGGTCACTTGATGGATTCGAAGCAAGGGAAACTTGATGGATTCGAACTAGACAGACAGTGATGGATACGAATCCTATGGATTCGAACAGCATACTTTGACTAACTTGCATCAATCATATCTCGTTCATACGAACTCCGTTTATCCTAAAATTTGGAATGCTGGTTCCTATGACTTTGCTTGCCGTGTTCTATCAATTGTAGCCTGATCCGGGCTCGGACAAAATTCATCGATATCCATAGCGAAGCAATGTATAACCAATCCTTGAGACGAACTACCTTCGGTTTTTGATTTATCTTTTCGTATCACAGCTTTGCCAAAAAGCGGGATAACAATAAACTAGTCACACCATTTCTAATTAATTTAATTTAACACAAAATAAATTAATTACTTTTAACCCTTCTTAATTGTCATTAATTAATTGCATGCCCTTTATTTTATTTTAATTAATTATTGGAATTACTTAATTATCATTTACAATTACTTAAACTTTAATTAATCAAAAGTTTAAAACATTTATCTTAACCATTTACTTAATTACATTATTAACTTTTATTTAATAACTTTGTAATTAACTAAATAATTAACATATATATAGTTGTCTCAACTTAATTAAATTAGCATCATTATTAACCTAAGTTAAGGGATAAATTAAAAGCTTTTAAATTACTTTATTTATTTGTCCCATATGTTTAAGTAAAAACATTAACTTAAAATTTGATACAATTACTTGAAACTTGGTTTAAAAAAAATCTTCTTTTAAAACTTTATTTAAAATCTTTCTCTTGAAAACTTGTTTGCTTCCATCATTTTATTTCCTTTTTAAAACTTTGTTAAACTTTTTTTTTAAATTTCAGGCCCAAAGCCAAACCCAAAATGCACGAAAATCTTCCCTTCCTTTTGTTCTTCTTTAAAGCTTGTTAAAACACTTGCGTACAGCCACGAGCCCAACCCGATGCTTTCCCCTACGCAAACCCGAGTCCAACCCATTCTTCCCCAACTCTCTCCTCTACTTGATCCTTACATACAGTAAACAACTGACACCAATACGCCATGCGTATGTACATACGATTGAAGCCCCATCAACCTTCGCCGCCGCCACTACGAGCAAGTCGCCGACGACACACTCGAATGACCCGACCACCCAAAACTTCGATCGAACCCTCACCTTGAAAACGAGTGAATCGAGCAACCACATGAACCAAACCCGATCCCAAAGATCCACCACGCATCGCCGCCTTCGATCACCAAAGACCCTGTCGCCACGCCTAGAGCAACGCCAGACCATCATCTTCCCTTCCTCCACCTCCGATCCAACTCGATGCGACGGCGATGCCGCATTCACCTCGACAACACCATCGGCCTGAACCAAGCCTTAAACCCTACATCTTCCTCGCCGCACCACCATAACGAACTAAAAACCCTCCGACCATTTTTCCTAAGCTCCTCGACCAATAAGCTATCTCCAACAACGACCTCGTCCCCCCAACCTCCAATCGCCAGAAATCAACAAAAACACAATTTCCGTTCCACCTATAATTTCACTTAATTTACTAACTTAAAAACCTTGAAATTATCATTAAAAATCGTGGTTTTTAAAGATGAATCGGACTATACATGAAAATCTTGAAATCGTGAAAGTCGAATTTTTGAGATGCTTGATTTTTCACTGTAATTTTTTTCCCAGTAAACTACTCACCAATTTCACATAAAATTATTAAAAATAATAGAATTTATCTATCACAAACATATTTTCTTTAAACATCATAATCTATAACGGTTTATATGAAGAGGAATCAAATTTTGAGTAAGTTTTGGTCCGTTGAAAACTAAACAGAGACATGCACATCTAAACGAGACATGCATATATATATATATATATATATATATATATACACACATACACGGAGCAACTTCGTACTGATATACATGCAAAGCATATTTATACATCCAAGCAAAAGAATTTCACAACATTACTTCCTTATTTATCACATGCATCAGATAATAAAGCAGATTTGGTTTTAAAAGGTGGATGTTTACTCACCTAAAATTTTGAGCAGAGAACAAAGATGTTTGGAAATCTAGAAACTTAATTTCGAAAATGCCACTGACTTGTTCTATTTTGATTATGTTGAATCTTGAACTGAATCTAGCTTTGTGCAGTTGAAAACTTGGTGAAGTTGTTTGGTTTTTCTCTTTTTTATTTTCTGGTTTTGGTTTTAGATTTTAAAGATGAAAGAAAGAAAAGGATTGATATATATATATAAGAGGATATAAACTGTACAACACCCTGTTTCTTTAAATCACTTTATTTATTTATTTTTTCAAATGAAGAAACAAATTTAAAGAGAACTTGACACTTTTATTAGTATGACATTCCTAGCTTACACATGTCTAACGCAAATATTTATATTTATTTATGTTTATTTTATTTTTATATTTTATTTTATATTTATTTTATGTTTACTTAATAAGATGAAATCTTTTATTTATTCTTATTTTAAACTTAAGCTATTTATTTGAATTAATAACTATATACATATTAGTGTTTAAAAAAGTAGAATTTTAAATGTAGTTTATTTTTAAGATATTTAATTTATTTTCAAACCATAGTGCCATTTACAATATATATATATATATATATATATATATATATATATATATATATATATACATACATACATAAAAACAGTAGTAATTAGATAATATATTTAAATTTTTTTTGAAAAGATAAGTTTGCAATTTAATATAATTGTATTAGAAGATTATCAAATTAAATTTTGCCAAAAATCACGGGTTGTCACAATATGTCATTTTGAAGCTTGTACAACAGTGTAAATCCGGCTTCCGCGAAGTTGTATTTTGATCTCATCACAACGTATTCTGCAGTTACTTATAATTGGTTACCATTTGTGCAGCCATCCAAAAGAGGTTTTTTAGCAGCATCTAATTAACCATATTATTATTTTGGTTCAATATTTGGTTCTTCTTCGACATTAACATCGTCATTATCAACTTCAAAAGTAGGAAACATTGATTGTGATGCATCTTCAACAATATCTTCTATGGGATTCGTCGTAACAATTTCATTTCCCATCTCCTCCTCTACATGTATAGTATTAGATCCTATATCTTCTCCATGATGATCCCACACAAGATAATTCAGCACGATATCGTATTTGCACAGATGGACTTTAACCATATCCGGTATCAAATGCTTTAAAAAATTGCACCTACTACATAGACAATGAAATTCTTTGTTGTTTCCATTACTAATTAAACCAATTAAATAAAACTGTTTACACCATTATAAAAATGGTTTCCTTATTGAGCCTCTAATTTCTCTTCAAAGATGATACATCCAGATCTAATCAACAAAATAATAAATCATTTTTTCTATTTAAAAAAATATGATAGAGATTAAAAATAATTATTAATCATTGCGTGGATAGACAGTTAATTTTTCAAATCATTTACTAATTAATATTAATTTATGCATTTTTGGGTTTGCAATAAATTATGAACAGAACATTAAATTTTTAGTTTATTGTTTTCTACTTCGATAGTCGGTCATCCTACTTCCAATTACAAACACAGTAGAAATTATATTACGCAAATCATTTATTTTAAATAATTGAATGAAATTTTGGCGGCACTTCCCTTTTGTTCCTTGTATTGTACACAGATGCATGTACACGGGGAACAAAAAAGAATTGCTGTTGAAATTTTGTAAACCGTTTAAAATGAAATGATTTAGAAAATATAACTACTTTATCATGCTTATAACTTGTCCAATATAGAGACAAATTGGACAAATATTATATCCGATGAATGTAAATGTCAGTTCTATGAAAAAAACGAATATCCGTATAACAATCATATACATTACTTGTCACATGGGGCCAAAAACTCTCTAAGGGATATTAATTATATACATCACATATACTAGCATGTATAATTCATTTATGCATTGTAATATTTTAATAATTATATAATGTATTATTTTTTCCATTTTTCATAAAATCGTATATGTTTTCAATTATAACAAATTACAGATATAATATTATATTTTGAAAAAATAAACTTTATTATACACTCATTTATCAATTTTATCGGATTGACATCCAAGTAAGCTAGATTTATCATATAAACCATCGATGGATAATTAATCTTCAATAATAATATGAGACGACCCGACTTTTTCTCTACAAAAAGTCGTATCATCTTTAAGAAAGAAAGGGATAGAAAAGAGAAAAAAAGAAGAGAAAGAAGAAACGACACTAGAATCTCAACAGCGGAACGAATAAATTATATTAATAACATAAGTATTACATAATATACAACATCTATCAGAGACACACAGCATATACATCACATACTAGACAGTTATAAACATCTGTCTAATTATTACGACTTAATAAAGAGATACCAACATAGAGAATACACGGCGGAAACTATATATCTACAACGCAGAAGCCTCCTGCTCCATTACTCCTCCACAATTCGTCAAATCTAACCTGAATCCCTTGGCTACTCGTAAAAATTTGAGTACCCAAGAGTTTAAGAAAACAGAAGATAAACTTTGGGTCAGACATGGGTCTGGTGTGAGTAACAGGTTAAGGTTGCTTAACTTTTAAAAATCTTTTGAAAACAAAGGTATCACTTAAGACTTCCCACACATAAACATGGAAAAGTTTTTACCTTACGCTAACCAAAACATTTGATAGGAAATCTGATGATATTATAATAGTGTCTAGGTTTTCAAGTAAAATACAGAAATAGATGGAATGCTTACATCTCACATTCCAACATAATTGGGCACATCTAAGACGTACGGCACTTATTGGAGATTGGATTCCATACAATGGCAGGGCTACTGGGGTACCGCCCGTCATAGTACGTGGCCTAGATCACCGTACAGAGGATCACTCCCAATCCCCTGTAACACAGGGCCGGAACCATTCCTTACTGAACAGTCCCGAACAAGACAACCCCGGTAGTTGTTGCAATCAACTGCCCCCACACAGCCGAATATAAAGGGACTTCTAGACACGGGTAAATCTCATCCTACTTGGGCATGACCCACTTAACCTTGCTGCACCTCCCCTGTTTTAGCCATTCCCGGTTGATGCGGCTTGAGGCTACGATTACCTTTAGAGAACACATCTCTTAGAATTCTCATCGTCCACCTGGCGATGTTCCGAAAGCATTCAATCCATACAAGTTCGTTCTGGGTTCACGACCTATCGTTAATTTGGATCGATGTGGTTTTTGGATATCCAAATATGAAAACCCAATCCCGGTCTCATCGAAATCCAAAACGTGTCTTCTAGGTCCAAGTTGTTTTAAAGTTTAAAACAATTCAATTCAATATTATCTATATACACACAGATAGATAATTCACATATCACCATAGATAATCAACATTATCATCATAAACAGATAATTCATATTATCATCATAATGCAATCAAAGTATCCATATCACATAACATCACTCATCTCATATCTGAGATCTCAACTATTCAGGGAAAACAATATCAATCAACATACATAAGCAATGACTTATTAATCACCATTCTATAATTAATTTAAAATGAATTAAATTAATTGCCTCTTCATTAATTAATTTAAAGTAAATTAAATTAATTACTTCATCAATATAAATCTTACTTACATAATAGTCAATTAATTACAAATTAATTAATTAATTACCCTCTAATTAATCACCTTAATTATTCACCCTTGACTAATTATCCTTTAATTACATTTAAGTAATTAAACTCTAATTAATTTCACAAATTAATTATTCTAAACCAAATTCAGTAATTAACCTTTAATTACTTCATTAATTAATTAACTATAATTAATTACATTAATCCTTAATTAATTACATTAATCCTTAATTAATTACATTAATTAATTCCTTCATTGATTAATTGTTCTTATTAATCAATTCTTAATTACACTATTATACTAATTAATGATTCCTAAATATTTTATTTATAATTTCCCTATTTAAATTAATTACATTAAGTAATTAATCATCAATTAAACCATATTTATTAATCACTTTTGATTATTCAGTAATTAACTACCTTTAATTACTTCATTAGATAAATTAATTACTCCTTAATTAATCACCTCTACTAATTAATCTTTAATTAATCATATTTACCTTAGATTAATCTCATTAAATAGTTAATTTCACTTAATTAATTACACTTCTTAATTATCTCCAAATAACTTTATTAATCAACTCTTAATTAATTACACTAAATAATTAATTATTAATTACTTCCTCTAAGTAATTATTCTACATACTAATTACATATTCGTTACACAAAGTAATTAATTTCCAAAACTCTTTCATTACCCAATTATCCTTCAATTTAATTACATCAACTAATTTATCTTCTTATTTACTTCACTAAGTAACTATTCATTATTAATTACATTGGGTAATTACTTTTTAAATTGTCCAGTGATTATTTTAAATTAATTAAAATTAATTAACTTAAACTAATCAAAATAAACTTAATTAATTACAATTAGTAATTAATTTCTTAATTACTTTCATTAAGTAATTATACTTAAACAATTCAAATGATTATCTTTAAATTAATTAATCTAATTAATCATTAAAAATTAATCATTTTAATTAATTATAAATAATCCTAAGTTAACGACCTCCATTAACCATTAACAAATCTTTAATTACTTCTCTAAAGTAATTAACTGAGATTAATCACTATTAATTACAAATTTAATTATCTATAAAACCCATTAATTAATCTCTAATTATTTAATTAATCAAGTGTTAATCTAAAATTTAATTAATTTTTAATTACTTGATTAATAAATTCAAATCATTAATTAAATTAAAATCAAATCTTATCTAATTAATGATTTCTTAATTACAATTTAATTAATTCTTAATTAACTTACTTAATCCTTCAATTAAATAAATAAAACCCTTAATTATTTAATTAATTACCCAAATCATTAATTTATTAAATTAATTAATTGCAAATCTTAATTACCTTAATCATTTTAATGAATTATAAATCATTAAATTTTGATTAACTTTAGAATAAACATTAATCTTATTAATGATTTAATTATCATTAACAAAGTAATTTAAAAACAATTTACTTTCAAATTTCCTTTAAATTCCATTTTAAATTAAGATTTAAAATGAATTCAATTTTAACCTAAACAAAGTTTAACAATTCAAAAACCTTTAAATTACATAATAAAGAATTACTTATCTTATAAAAGAAATTTAAAATAGTTTTAAATCCATATTCATTTTAAATTAATTTAAAATATACTTTAAATATTCCAAGTTGTTTTAAACCATTTTAAATTCAAAAACTTTATTTCATTTCAAACTAGAATTCAAACTAAGCTTTGAATTCAGATTTAAACTTAAATTTTAAAATCTTGTTTAAATTTTATATTTCAGATATTATAAAATACTTTAACATTTAACTTGTTTACAAAATTAGAATTTATAAACTTTATTTTCGTTTCAAAACTTAAGATTCAAATCCAAATTTGAATTCAGATTTAAAATTTAACTTAAATTTATAATCTTGTTTAAATCTCATTTTCAGATTTAAACCTCTTTATAAAATACTGTAACAAATTTAAGTTGTAAAAAAACCATTTCATTTTTAAAAACTTATTTATTTTGAAAACTAGAATTCATACTTATTTGAATTAAGATTTAAACTTGTTTCAAACTTTTGTTTAAAACTTGCTTTGCCTTTTTTAAGGTAAAATTTAGTTTTAAATTTCAAAACTACACACTGTCAGGTTCCCAAAACCTGAAACAAAAACTACTCGAGCCCATAAAATTTTACTTCGAGTCATACCCTATACTCCTTCAAGTAAATACTCGAAATACTCGAGTGAAACCCGAGTACATTTATACCCATCCCAAAACCACTTCACCAGAAAATAAAAATGCACGGTGCACGTGCACCGTGACGCCGATCAACTCTGGCCTCTCACCATGGCTTCATTACGTCGGCAACCACCCACGCTCCAACGTACGATCATCAGATCGTCTCCACCACCTGAATTCAAAAACTACACTCAGCCCCAAACCTGGAAACATAGAACCACCTCGTTCCAAAACCTGTCAACGCTTCAATTCCCAATCTTCGATCACCAGAACGGCAATGTCTCTGGCAAAATCCTCTTTTACAAACCCTCATCCAATTCCCAAACTCTTGTGCAGCTCGATCCACCAGAGGCGATGAACGAACACTCTAAAAACCCAACCTAAAAACTAGGGTTATTGATAAGATTGACCTCCTGCTGCCACCACAACATCTTGATCCACCACCTGACATTTTGCCAAAGTCACCGACCATTTCTCGACTTCCAGCAATAACCCTGGCCTCTCCAACCACAGGAATCATCAGAAATTCCCAAAATTCCAAAAATAGTACAACCCAGAAATGCCATTACATCTCTAATCTAAAAATTGTGTTTCTAGTTTTAAAAATCATGTCTTAGTTTAAGGATTTAGTTGATATACCTGAATTGCATAATTAACATGATTGAATTTTTACAGAGACTTTGAGTTTCCTGTTTAATTTGGTTTCCAGAGCAATTACAGTTTTTATTTAAGTTAAATAAATTTTTAAAATTTAGTTTATAACCAAACAAACAATATTTATTTAGATCCTAAGTCTTAAAAATCAATGGATCAAGGGGAAATGATTTAAATTGAAAAACTGGGCTTGAAATCTAGAACAGAGATGTTCTACATGCATTTCAAAATCATACATGTATCACACATCACAAATACACAAGAATTTTCCAACATATATATACCAATACAACTTATTTTAAGCATAAATCAAACAACCGGATTTATCTTTAAGTTTAAAAAGAGTTACTCACCTTATTTACAGAAGAACATAGCATATTTTCCCAGTCTTGAAACTGAAATGCTTCTGCTTCCTATCCAAATTACATGCACGCAGGCTTGATCCTTTAATTTTGAAAAATGCAGACTTTTGTTTATTTGCAAAACATTGGTTCCAGGTTGCTTCCAGAGAAGGGATTACAGATTTGAAATTGACTTGCAAGCTGATGATTTCTAGTATGATGAAGTGGTATGCATGCTGATGATTTAGAAAGTGGATTACAAGTTTTTTTGAATTTTTTTTGGAATTGAATTTGCATGCTTAAGTAGCTTGTCTTTGAAACATGAAAAGATGATTCAGGTTTGGGGAAAATGCAGATAGGATTTTTTTTTTGTTTAAGGAATTTCAGATTTGCTTTTAAAGTAGAGAAATGAATTAAGGCTGAAGATTTGATATTTGCAAATGGAAATGAGATTACGGGTTTTTGTTTCTTTGATTCACTTAGCTTTTGGTTTGAGAAGATGATTTTCAGATATGTTTTTGAGGTGGCTTTGAGTTTTTCTCTTTTTAGATTTCTTAAGTTTTTCTTAGCTTAGAATAAAAGATAGGAAAAAGAGAATGAAGGGGAAAAGAATATGTTTATAAGAGCTGAAATTAATTTAACAAAATAAAGAAAAAGATAAAAATAAAATGACACTTGTCACATTGTTTTATTCATATATTAACACATGTAGTTTGATTTCTTAATATGTTAACACTTGTCTTGTTTAATTTCCTTTTTATTTTATATGTTAATAAAAGTTTTACTTAATTTATTTATACTTATGTAAATATATATGTGAATTACTTATGTAGAGAAAATGTAATAAAAACAAATTATAAATTAAAGTTTGTCCAAATATTTTAAGAATCTATTATTTTGAATTTCAAAATAAATTCCAAATTCAAATTAAACTTTTGAAATCCAAATTAAACTCAACTTATTCAATTTAAAATGATAATTTTATTTTCTTATTTTAATTCTTTTTATATTTATATGGAAAAATAATACATTATTAATATGGCTTGAAAATAACAAATTTAAATTTTTTGAAATGATTTATAAAAGAGATTATAAATCATTTCTATTATTAAATGAATTAAAACCATATACCATATTGAAATTTAAACTTATTACAAATTTTTAAATTATAATTATCAAGTAATATTTAAAAAGAAATAAAAAAAACTTTTTATTTAAATTTAAAAATTAAGCTAAGATATAATTTTAAACAATAACATTTATTTCAAGTATTTACAAACCATATAGTTATTAATTAAATAACTTTGAGAAGCTCAACATTAATTTAAATCATAATCTCTAAATTATAAAATATATTAGTAGAATTTGAAACCAGGATTTTAGTTATTTATTTATTTCCAAATCAAAGATTATCTATAATATATATACAAATATATATATATATATATATATACATTATAAATAGAAACATTTAATTTAACTTTTAAAAGATATAATCACTAATTAAATATTTATTTAATTAGATTATTAAACCAATTCAAATTTTATTTATCAATATTATAAAATCAATTTAATTTTAAATAAAGATTATTAAATTGATATTGCCAAAATTCCGGGATATCACATTCCTTCCCCCTTAAAAGAATTTCGTCCCTGAAATTTAAAGATAAGGTAATTTAATAACCTATTTAATTTTAAATCACAAGCATATATTAACAACCATATGCTAACAACCATAGCAACAATTTACCTAAACAAACAAATTTAACTATCTAGACAAAAATTCTGAATAGAATTTTCTCGAGTTTCCCAAGTATAAATACCGGGATGCTCGCTCTACAGAATCCAAACATCAACACTACTAAGCTACAGAGCTCTTACTCAACTCGATCTACCAAACTAAACAGAATATCAGACTATAGACAAATCTGACTCAACAACCAAATCTCCCACAACAGCTGATTCCACAACTCAGAGATAGATCATACACGTACTCCCTCAGAGATACGTGAAACACAACGAATTCCAGTTGTCCAAACTGGCAATTCAATCCAGAAGACCAAACAGTTATCCATAACAGAACACAGAAAAGATCCAATACATCTCGGAGCTAGCTCCCAACCTTACCAAAATTTATAGCTCCTAAAACCCAAGAAAACTTATCCAAAATCAGATCTCCGATTTAGTTCCACAAAACTCTTCGGACGATCTTGAGCTGCCTACTTCCTACTTGATCAGTTCAATCCTCGCTGATGTCTCAAGAAACAAACTGGAACAAACCCAACCCACCAAAATAATCCTCCAAGATCAACCAAGACCAAGAACAACCTCCACTCGCAACCATCAGAAGAAAACAAACTTCTCTTATCCGGAAAAGAAAAACAGATGCACTCCCAAACTGCTTCCGCTGCACAACTCTGATCTGGAGTAGAAAAGAATGCTGATGAAGAACACGAGCACAAACTGGACAACACAACCCAGAAGATCTCTGATAACCAAGAGAAAACTCAGAAGTTCCTCCAATCCTGAGCTGCTTCACCAAACTCCATCTCAATGAACCAACCTTCAACTAGTTGAACCACAGGTACCATTCTTGGAATCCTAGTCGATAAGAAGACTAAATCTCTAGATGCGGACAACCTCTAACTTTCCTGTAAACATCCAGAAAAATCTCCAACAATCCAAGAGAATACTCAACCATCGTAAGTCACTTTTGCGATCAATCCAGACTAACATCCAAAGAAAACTGTTCTCACTTTACCAATCAAAATAGCTTATGCTGGTCTTGCCAATTCATCGAAGAAATGGATTCACTCAGCTGCCTCTGAACTCCATCTCTCAGACACTGCTAAGCTAGAAAACTCTGCCGATGCACAGAACACTCCGAGCTGCACTGCTGACTCAGATGCCAAAGAATTCCTAATCCAAAGCTCTTCGAGAAACTCGAACTTCAAATCAGACAGAAACATCCTGCTGAACTCAGCCACAACACCGAAGCAGACTTACTTCCTTAACTTGTTCCAAAGAAATCATCTTCGGAAACATCCATAGTCACTGCATCTCATCACGTAGCTACTATTTCCTGAGGTATCAAGATATCATCACTCGCTTCTGCCCAATCGACAGATCCAAACTCTACTCAACCAACCTTAAAGATCGACTCCGAACCTTAACAGGTTACCTTCAGAGATCGGTGAAATCCATACACCACTGCAAAGCTTACTCGAGACGGTATTAGGTCTATAGTCTCGACAGATACACTTCCAACCTCAAACATTCAAACTCCAACCAATGGTAGTCGCGTTCACTACACCACAAAAGGCTTTTAACAGCGTTTGATAAACGCTGTAGTACGATACAACAGCGTTAGTTCAAACGCTGTATAACGACATGCTGTCGTATATACAGAACTTACAACAGCTTTTTGTTAAACGCTGTTGAAACATCACTTTGACAGCGTTTCGTACAAGCTGTCAATAATGTTTTTACAGCATTTTCAAACATGCTGTCTTATGTTTCTACAGCGTTAATAATTTAGTTGTCGAAGATGTTTTAATTCTACTTTAACTGTTTACAACAGCTTTTTATAAACGCTGTTATTGAATCATCAACTTTTTCGACAGCGTGTACTAAACGCTGTTATTGACTATTTAAAGATAATTACAGCACAGATTGAACGCTGTTGTTTCTTCATTGACAGCATTAATCAAACGTTGTCTCCTATTTATATAAGAGCTTTAATATTCCACTCTATTTTTGAATATTCCAGAACTATATTTTGAGTATATTGAAGCAACTAGCATATATAACATGTTCTAATAACTATTAATTAGTTACATAAACTAGTTAAGACAATATTAATAAACAAAAGACATCCATAAACCAAGTTTCAATAATATCCATAAACAAAAATAACAAAGTAAACCAAGTTGCCACAAATTCTGTTAAACAAAGACACGTTATATGTTAAACAAAAATATAATATCAATAGAGCAGCTCCACTCATCTGCAATGTGATATTACTCAACGTAAACAACGCTAATCCAGCTTACATGATATATACGTTCAGTATATTACAATTACAAATACAAACCTTAAGTAGAAAAATGGCTGCAGTGTAAAATAGAAATGCTGCTGCTGCATAGCCAGCAAACAGAGCAATCTGCAAGAAAGAAAAGTAACATACAGTTACCTGATATATTCAAAACAGAAGTTTAAATAAAAGGATAAGTAGAACTACTTACAATTCTTGCAGACCACTGAACTGATACAAGTTCCTCCTGAAACACAAGGGCACATCATGAAATCCAACCTATAGAGCAACCACATGCTTCAGTTCAGAGAACTCAGTTAAACAATATAGAGTATATGCTACCCGCACAAATGCTTCAGCCAACAGTCTTGAGTTCTGTTATGCTAGGTTTAACAAGGATCAGGGACTGCCTGAAATGCTCAAGAAGCATGGCTAGTATGATATAAAGGGATAGAATGGTCTAAATATTAACTGAAAATTAAATTGAAAAAAAATCATGCTGTTAAAAATCATCTCTATAACATCTTTTTATTTCTCTGAATCCTTGAACAGAATCACCATGCTGGCACGAAATTTTCAACCAAGTTTCTAGTCAGAAATTCGGAAAATAAAATGGACAGAGACAATCAAATCCAGTTTCATTATTTTTCTGTAAGTAACATAAGGCCAAATTTGATGATTTTATGCAAGATTTGTTCTCGCATCCAGCATCATTTTCAATATCTTCCTTGTTAAACTATTTGCAATCAACGTTCATGCATACACCCATTATGTTTACTAACTGTATATAACTTCACAGAAATCAACTGCCATGCCACGATTAAGCTTCTACTTCGATATTTATTTATGAGTTGGAAGAAAGTGATATCAAATAGACTGGCCTAGACCTAAGATTTAAGACCTCTATCTTTAGGTGGTAGCATGGCAGATTTATTTTTGTCAGCAGTCACAATGCTACCACCGTCTATGTAAAACAAATATTTTTTTAGGACAATGCAATCTTTAAATAACGTTTACCATGCAAATTGATTAAGAAATTGGTACCTGATACACAGCTGATTTTCCCTTCAAGTCCACAGCAACCGGTGTTTGCTGACTACTGCTAACAGATGCACTCTCGAAACTTGCACTGTATTCGGTCACTGGAGAAGTCTGCATATAATATATTTTTTCCAGTGGTAGTTATATGTTTTCATGAGACAAAAAATGCTAAGAACACATAACAAATTGGCAATGATACACAATTACCTGTGAAAGCGTGGTATGCGGACCATCGGTTTTCTTGGTTATTCCTCTTGCAGTATGGATCATGTCAGTGTTATTAACGTCATAGTCAGTTGGACGGAACTCGAAAACCGCACAGCCTACTAATTTCTGGAAATATTTTCAACCTTCATTGATCCACTCTCCTGTTGAATAAGTTTGTTATTTTTTTTCGCAAAACCTTAACAGAGATGGTAATCACGTGGAATTAAATTAAGTCGTTGCAAGCTATATGCAACGAAGGTGCTAATTAAGAAAGTGGAAGACAGTGGTTTGGAGCAAACCATTTTTGCGATAGCAAGCATATCATCAACGTTCTGGCCTATAAGCTTTCTGCTTCCTTGTCAAAAGTGGTAATGGTAGTAAACATAGTTTTGTCCAAAATCTCGATGTTCAAACGATAATTGACGTAGATAAGGAACGATCAAAACAGATTACAAGTATTAACTTTAAATTTTATCATTTCTTACCGGTTCATCGGGCTATCTACCATCGTCTGACATTTAGTACAAATGTAATTTGCACATACAAGATGGACCGACCCCTCGCAAATAACACAAGGCAAATAGCTCCATGCCGTTGCAGTTTCAGCTTTGTAATTGTTGCAGGCACCACATATTCTTTTCCCCTGGGCAGTTTTATGTTCGTAAAAGTTAAATCTAAAAAAAATAAAAAAGATGATATAGTAAATATTGCAGTCAAAAGTACGAGTGGGTTAAGTTCAATGTCAATTAACAGACATCAGCAACATTTACTAAAAGGAGGTAAAGTTTAGAAACACAAATAGATTCGTTATAGTAAAGGGCATGAATCAAAGTTGACTGACTTTTTCACATGAATATGTATGAAAACACTGTAAATTTAACAGCCTACCCTACATTTTTTATTCCTCAATTCTTCCATAAGATGTGCAATGCTTGCTTCGACTACTGTTATATCGGCAGCTCCTTGGCTATTTGGATTGTCGCTCAATAGTGTAATCCTCATTGAAGCGACATCTGCAGTACAAGACAATGGAAGTAGATAAACGTTTGTTATTATATTTTTGTTACAGAAACTAGGTATCGGTTGCATACTGGTAACCAGATAACAAATCTTTGAATGAATTTCTCAATTTGAGGGAATCTTAATGTTCAGGTACACCTTTGTCGCTTTTGTAGAATCGAAAGTGAATGATCCTGAAAAAGTAAATAATGCTGAGTATTTTTGTAAAAAGCATAATGTGGAGCTATGTTTTGTCTTGCTATTTTTAATGCTCCCATAATAACAAAATCATAACAGCTGAATTTGGACTAATTTTTGAAATATTTCTAGATAATGAGATTGTGTGTCTTAATGATCAATTGAAGGATTATTTACACTAATGCAGTTTGCATCCACTTCAAACATGTCATAAATCAGGTTGCATGAACTGAACATGATTCATCATTCATTGTATCATGATTTGTTCTTAACAATACAATACAATAGCTCATAAAATAAGATTTTCTTATTCTTAGACTTATTCCTAAAATTCAAGCTAAGTAATTTTATGAATTACAACATCAGTGACATTTTAAGGGAGAAGCTAGACGTTATGATATCTGAATTTTTTTTTCCTCAGTAGCAAAAACATCTCTTAATACTTAATCACTAGATCACTTTCATGTAATAAACAAGAGAGCAAGTAACACAAATCTATGACATAAAAATATAACATAGAATTTCACATAAATGATCATTACTTCATGGAGTATCAAATATTATTTCATTGGTCATAAAACAATAAACTTTGTTTTTGTAAATGAGAAACAGTTCATTCACTGCTTACCTTTGTCATTTCACTTACACAACATTCGGTTCAGCCCATTTGATGATTTGGTGCCTGCAGCTTGCTTCAGACACTATGCGACATCACATAGTGATCCTAACCCACTCGTGTTTGCTTGGGGATGCATTAATTCAACATCATGCTTCAATTTAGCCTATGCCAGCCATATGATCGTGTGCATCGTTGGTCTTCAACATGTTCAATATGACTCCGACTTGTAGTAGTTTTCGACATTTCAGCAATGTCCCTCCATCTTGAAACATGTTCAATATTGCATTTTATAGCACCAACACCATGAATTAGACGATAGTCCCATTCACACTGCAGTTCTACCAGGAAGTTTGCACATTTTACAAGCCAAAGAACTAGGAGGTGTTCCACTTTGGGTAGCACTGATGCTCATTAGCTGTTTTGATGCATATTTACTCAAGATTGCTTGAGCTACTCTAATCCTTTCTGAAGCAATATTAGCCATGTTGAATTAGTACTTTTATGCATTATGATCTGACATACTACACCAATACATCATACTTTGGCATTACTACATCGGTGCAACATAGCTTCAACACTGCTATACCAGATTGGAGGATGCATACTGTAGCTTCGGCAATACTGTGTGGACTATACCCACCTGCACAAACAAAGTACAAAACTGCAATAAAATTGATCTGACTAAAGTTGCATTCTAGGTTGAACTCCCTTTAATACAACAAAATAAAGTAACACAAGCTCATATCATTGCTTTTTGGATGGGTTTTCAGGTACAAGGAAATTGGTCTAAACTTGAATGAACATAATTTCCTACTAGCTAAATTACCAGTTGCAATATGTAGTTGACACCTAATCGTTCTTAAGCAATATGTCTTAGCTGTAGATGCCATGAGAAATTGACCTGGAAAACCATGGTTCACATGTTACAAGTAATATGTTATATGGTACCAACACATATATAATCAGTAAATAGATAGGAAAATACTTAGGTAATTTCATTAGTTTATTCAGAGAAACATTCATGTGTGTTTGATATAGTGCATATACTTTTGCATGGAAAATTTAATATACTTTGATCTATTCAAAGAGGTTAATATTTAAAGTCATCCACCCCTCCTTTGAAATATTTGTTACAAATAAATTTGTATGAAACTTCTCAATCAACAAATAATCAGGATGTACGTATTTTGCAATACCTCTTTTATTTCCCATGCCATAAAGATTAATAAACAAGTCATAAAAAACACAACTTACAACCCTATAAAGACATATAATCAAATAAGCAACAACCTTGAACATCATCGTGATAACCCTTCGACACATAACTTATATATATATATATATATATATATATATATATGGATTTATCTCCCATATATAAGTTTTAAAAATCTCTTATATATATAAATGAATGGATTTTATATATAAGCTGTTATAAATTGCTAAGTCGATGAATTATATATATATATATATATATATATATATAATTAGGAGACAAAAGGCAATAAAAAGAT
Source organism: Allium cepa (assembly GCA_030765085.1). Lineage (NCBI taxonomy): Eukaryota > Viridiplantae > Streptophyta > Magnoliopsida > Asparagales > Amaryllidaceae > Allium > Allium cepa. The sequence continues at coordinate 475,340,682 of CM060929.1, forward strand.
TCAAAAGACAGGAAGTTCTGAAAATGTTTTGCAAAGGAAATTGCATTGCAATGGATGGTTACATGAAGAAAGGTGATGAATAATTCTTGGGATAATAGTAGATTATAAATGAATTTTTCTATTATTGTTTTTAAATTTTCTTAAATATCAAATAAAACATGTTTACTGTAAAATTTGATATCATCGTGTTCCTTCTCTTAAAATCTAATAACTGATATCTAAATGTTTGACTCTCCAGAAAATAGGCAATATCTTTGCATTATGGAAACCTTTGGGGGCCTTATGATCATATAGGGCTACCTTATTCATAAATTAATGATAATCTATTAGGCAAAGCACTCTTTTCAACATCTTTAACCAATTGAGAACAATTCAATTATTCTTTAGCAATGATAAGTCATAGGTTGATTATGACAGTGAAGGCTTCCTGCATTAGAGCAAGGATGATTTCACCACCGATTTGAAACTAGTGTTTTAAGTGTTTGATTGATGTAGACTACAAAATGTAGTAGGTTTCCAATAAAATTATATGGCCTATGAATATAAAACAATTTAGTTCAAATAATTAAAATTAACTAATGTCAAATATATAAAATCTCATCAAAACCAATCTAAATTCTAAGTGGCAATCTACTTAACCATCTTAATGATAAGAAAATCTCTGAAACTGCAAGACTGACAAAAATCAATTCTATTTCTCAAGAAAAATCATTAGTTATTTTGTTCTTTCTATTGTGAAACAATTAAGAATTTTTTGGATCACATGTTGTTCAAAGTTTTTTTAATATTATTTCTCATTCAATAGTAATGGAAAAATGGGCTGCACAATAACCATAACCATTGTGTAATATTATAATTGCAACATAGTGAAATTTGCCAAATGTTAGTTTGCACAATCCTAGACATGCCTCCATACTGCTTTCATAAATATAAATCAGTTTCTTCACACTTACAATTGAATTTATGTAGATTTCAAAACTTAATAACCCATAATAAATCTACATGCTACTTAAAAAGCATGATTTTTTTTAAACAACCAATTTTTATAGAAGTGAGTATTATGGATTTTAACAATATCCGAAGAGGAAACTAATTCAAACCAATTAATTTTATTTCGTATTGATCCATATATTCAACGTAAAACTATAAATGATTAACTTAAACTCCTACGAATCCAAACCAATTAACTTAATTTAGTATATTGATGGTCCTCAATAAAAACAGTGATTCAAATCTATTTATGAAAATTATATTTACATAATTAATATATTATTCATCCAGGAACACCAACATTCAGTACAAAATCAACCAAAAATGACATAGCTCAACATAAACAAATCACATTTTTATCTTTGATTGACAATAAGAAGAAATTAATAACCTGATTTTCTTGAAAAAAACCGACCAAGAGATAAGTGAAATGAAGCTTTGTTGTCTTTTCGAGGCTGATGGAAGAGAATAGTTGGAAATTCCACCCTAGCAAACAATGAAGAAGACGTGGAAGATAGGAATTAGAGGAGAAGAGGAACGAGAAAGAAAACTCAGGATTAGGTCGAAATAAGAAGTATTCTGTGTATAATGAAATAAGTGAGAATGTGGCCGCGAAACTAAAAAGGATGAAAATAGAAGAGGGAAAAGAACCGCACGTAAGCAAATACATAAAATATACCGAATACAGCGTTTGATTGTTTTATTTTATCGAATAAAATGACAATCCACTGCATCTAACGTAAAAACGTTGTTCACAATTGCAGTCAAATGCAAATTTTGTTGTAGTGACTTCCTTTCTGCCTCTACACTGCCTCGCCACCCAAACAACCATTCAACATATCTACATATCATTAACCTCCTCCATACAACATACACAGTCCATCTTCTCACTACCATCCTCCCTGCAAATACATACTCCTAACTTCATCACCAAACTTCCATAATGCTGCACATCACCACCATCTTCCATGTACCACTGTTGCCTCCCTCCATCTGCAATTCAATCTACTACTGCTCATAACCAATTTACCTCTACTTACAATCCGCAATACAAATGAGCACTTCATCCAATTGCATTTTCATACAAACTAGCACTATCAGCTGTTACTGCCACAACCAAACCCCTTCACTATAGTACCATCATCTCACAATACTTCCATAGCAGCTTCTACAGCAAGCCGCCTCACCCAAAAAATGATGCAAATAATTCAAAACATGGTGCTTCTACTAATCAGTGAAATACAAAAATAAAATTTTTGCTACTATTCAGAACTTATAACAAGCATTTTATAGGCAATACTTATGAAGCTCCAACTACCGCATAATTTGACTAAAAACTTTCCTAAACATAAACCATACTTTGAACGAATCATTTAACTAAATTCAATCCCAAAATAACCGCAGTAAGCTTAGACTTTCTACCATATGAAAAGAAAAAACATTAGGGTGGAAAAGGATCACCTCATTTCTAATAATTAATTCTACGAAAACTCAATTTTCATTAAAAAGGAAATCACAAAAGAAAATATGAATATTGTTTAGTTAAGTCGACTCTAAACCAGTATACAAAATATGAATTAAGCTAACCTCTTTAACCGAGCAGTTTCAGGAACTTGAGAGTCCTTACATGGGAAGAAAAGTTCTTCGAGAACTCGCAGCCAAGGGCACCTGCTCCAACCAAGAAATCATTGGTAAGCTCCAGCCTTATTTGAAGCTTGGCATCAAATAAAGAAATCTTAGTATCATAGAGCAAATTAAGTGGCATCACATTGTCAGGCTTTAGAGGTTCCATGGGAAGAGACTCAATTGAATTGAAGTTGAAATACTGCAACCATACAACATAACAGATGTATAAAAAATCTATACATAATAAATAGGATCGCACACAGTCATTAAACCTAAAAATTGGAGAACCCATTAAACCTTGAAAAAAGAATTAGGGAGATTCATTGACAAGGGGGTACCCGAGGCATTAAAGGCAAATCAGGGCAGTGACGATTGACAAAAAATCGAAGAACAAGCAAAATCCGAGGGAAATGAAAATGAGGGAAAATGAATTAAAGGAGAGACGAGGGAGGATTGACGAGCGAAAATGAATTTTTGGGGGGAATTATAACGAGAGCAGCGCCAAATATTTTGACAGTGGAAACTAGAACCTAATTTCATTCTCAGCGTTTTTGCGCAAATATTTTCATTTTAAAATAGCTTTTACTGCATTTAGGTTTTGAACGCTGATAATGAATGCGGTCAAAAGTAAAATTTGTTGTAGTGGTTATACACACCACTACCCCATCTACCTTTATAACTTATATTGGAAAACCTAAACAGGTAACCCAACAGATAGGTAGAGATAAATATATATATATATATATATATTTATATATATCAAAATTACAAATACGCTCTCTCAAGAAAGAAATCACTCCAAAGCCTAGGTATTCACTCAACCTAGCGCTCTGATACCAACTGAGACGACCCGACTTTTTCTCCATAAAAAGTCGTATCATCTTTAAGAAAGAAAGGGATGGAAAAGGAAAAAAAAGAGAAAGAAGAAACAACACTAGAATCTCAACAGCGGAACGAATAAATTATATTAATAACATAAGTATTACATAATACACAACATTTACCAGAGATACACAGCCTATACATTTCATACTAGACAGTTATAAACATCTGTCTAGTTATTACAACTCAATAAAGAGATACCAACACAGAGAATACACAGCGGAAACTATATATCTACAACGCAGAAGCCTCCTGCCCCATTGCTCCTCTACAATTCGTCAAAGCTAACCTGAATCCCTTGGCTACTCATAAAAATTTGAGTACCCAAGAGTTTAAGAAAACAGAAGATAAACTATGGGTCAGACATGGGTCTGGTGTGAGTAACAGGTTAAGGTTGCTTAACTTTTAAAAATCTTTTGAAAACAAAGGTATCACATAAGACTTCCCACACATAAACATGGAAAAGTTTTTACCTTACGCTAATCAAAACATTTGATAGGAAATCTGATGATATTATAATAGTGTCTAGGTTTTCAAGTAAAATACAGAAATAGATGGAATGCTTACATATCACGTTCCAACATAATTGGGCACATCTAAAACGTACGACACTTATTGGAGATTGGATTCCATACAATGGCAGGGCTACTGGGGTACCGCCCGTCACAGTACATGGCCTAGATCACCGTACAGAGGATCACTCCCAATCCCCTGCAACACAAGGCCGGAACCGTTCCTTACTGAACAGTCTCAAACAAGACAACCCCGGCAGTTGTTGCAATCAACTGCCTCACACAGCCGAATATAAAGGGACTTCTAGACAGGGGTAAATCTCGTCCTACTTGGGCATGACCCACTTAACCTTACTGCACCTCCCCTGTTTTAGCCATTCCCGATTGATGAGGCTTGAGGCTATGATTACCTTTAGAGAACACATCTCTTAGAATGCTCATCGTCCAACTGACGATGTTCTAAAAGCATTCAATCCATACAAGTTCGTTCCGGGTTCGAACGAAACCGAAGGCATTATCTCGTTACACTCATTTTGGAATCACCCTCAGAGTTAACGACGATAACCCTTGCACTTTGAATCTTCATCTTCACTTGAGGTTCACGACCTATCATTAATTTGGATCGATGTGGTTTTCGAATATCCAAATATGGAAACCCGATCCCGGTCTCATCGAAATCCAAAACGTGTCTTTTAGGTCCAAGTTGTTTTAAAGTTTAAAACAATTCAATTCAATATTATCTATATACACAGAGATAGATAATTCACATATCACGATAGATAATCAACATTATCATCATAAATAGATAATTCGTATTATCTTCATAATGCAACCAAAGCATCCGTATCACATAACATCACTCATCTCATATCTGAGATCTCAACTATTCAGGGCAAACAATATCAATCAACATACATAAGCAATGACTTATTAATCACCATTCTATAATTAATTTAAAATGAATTAAATTAATTACCTCTTCTCTAATTAATTTAAAGTAAATTAAATTAATTACTTCATCAATATAAATCTTGCTTACATAACAGTTAATTAATTAAAAATTAATTAATTAAGTACCCTCTAATTAATCACCTTAATTAATTACCCTTGATTAATTATCCTTAAATTACATTTAAGTAATTAAACTCTAATTAATTTCACAAATTAATTATTCTAAACCAAATTCAGTAATTAACCTTTAATTACATCATTAATTAATAAACTATAATTAATTACATTAATCCTTAATTAATTGATTCCTTCATTGATTAATTGTTCTTATTAATCAATTCTTAATTACACTATTATACTAATTAATGATTCCTAATTATTTTATTTATAATTACCCTATTTAAATTAATTACATTAAGTAATTAATCATCAATTAAACCGTATTGATTATTCACTTTTGATTATTAAGTAATTAACTACCTTTAATTACTTCATTAGATAAATTAATTACTTCTTAATTAATTACTTCTAATAATTAATCTTTAATTAATCATATTTACCTTAGATTAATCTCATTAAGTAATTAATTTCACTTAATTAATTACATTTCTTAATTATCTCCAAATAACTTTATTAATCAACTCTTAATTAATTGCACTAAGTAATTAATTATTAATTACTTCCTCTAAGTAATTATTCTGCATATTAATTACTTATTAATTACACAAAGTAATTAATTTCCAAAACTATTTCATTACCCAATTATCCTTCAATTTAATTATATCAAGTAATTTATCTTCTTATTTACTTCACTAAGTAATTATTCATTATTAATTACATTGGGTAATTACTTCTTAAATTATCCAGTGATTATTTTAAATTAATTAAACTTAATTAATTAACTTAAACTAATCAAAATAAACTTAATTAATTACAACTAGTAATTAATTTCTTAATTACTTTCATTATGTAATTATACTTAAATAATTCAAATGATTACCTTTAAATTAATTAATCGTTAAAAATTAATCACATTAATTAATTATAAATAATCCTAGGTTAATGACCTTCATTAACCATTAGCAAATCTTTAATTACTTCTCTAAAGTAATTAACTGAGATTAATCATTATTAATTACAAATTTAATTATCTATAAAACCCATTAATTAATCTCCAATTATTTAATTAATCAAGTGTTAATCTAAAATTTAATTAATTTTGAATTACTTGATTAATAAATTCAAATCATTAATTAAATTAAAATCAAATCTTACCTAATTAATGATTTCTTAATTACAATTTAATTAATTCTTAATTAACTTACTTAATCCTTCAATTAATTAAATAAAACCCTTAATTATTTAATTAATTATCGAAATCATTAATTTATTAAATTAATTAATTACAAATCTTAATCACCTTAATCATTTTAATGAATTATAAATCATTAAATTCTGATTAACTTTAAGATAAACATTAATCTTATTAATGATTTAATTATCATTAACAAAGTAATTTAAAAACAATTTACTTTCAAATTTCCTTTAAATTCCATTTTAAATTAAGATTTAAATGAAATCAATTTTAACTTAAACAAAGTTTAAAATTCAAAAACCTTTAAATTACATAATAAAGAATTACTTATCTTATAAAAGAAATTTAAAATAGTTTTAAATCCATATTCATTTTAAATTAATTTAAAATATACTTTAAATAATCCAAGTTGTTTTAAACCATTTTAAATTCAAAAACTTTATTTCATTTCAAACTAGAATTCAAACGAAGCTTTGAATTCAGATTTAAACTTAAATTTTAGAATCTTGTTTAAATTTTATATTTCAGATGTTATAAATACTTTAACATTCAACTTATTTACGACACTAGAATTTATAAACTTTATTTTCTTTTCAAAACTTAAGATTCAAATTCAAATTTGAATTCAGATTTAAAATTTAACTTAAATTTATAAGCTTGTTCAAATCTCATTTTCAGATTTAAACCTCTTTATAAAATACTGTAACAAATTTAAGTTGTAAAAAAACATTTCATTTTTTAAAACTTATTTATTTTGAAAACTAGAATTCATACTTATTTGAATTCAAATTTAAACTTCTTTCAAACTTTTGTTTAAAACTTGCTTTGCTTTTTTTTATTTAAATTTAGTTTTAAATTTCAAAATTGCACACTGTCAGGTTCCCAAAACCTGAAACAAGTTTAAATCTGAATTCGAGTCATACCCTATACTCCTTCGAGTAAATACTCGAAATACTCGAGTGAAACCCGAGTACATTTATACCCATCCCAATACCACTTCACCAGAAAATGAAAATGCACGGTGCACATGCACCGTGACGCCGATCAACGCTGGCCTCTCACCATGGCTTCATTACATCGGCAACCACCCACGCTCCAACCTACGATCATCAGATCGTCTCCACTACCTGAATTCAAAAACTAGACTCAGCCCCAAACCTACAAACATAGAACCACCTCGTTCCAAAACCTGTCAACGCTTCAATTCCCAATATTCGATCACCAGAACGACAATGTCTCCGGCCACATCCTCTTTTACAATCCCTCATCAAATTCCCAAACTCTAGTGAAGCTCGATCCACCAGAGGCGATGAACGAACGCTCTAAAAACCCAACCCAAAAACTCGGGTTACTGATAAGATTGACCTCCTGCTGCCACCACAACATCTTGATCCACCACCTGACATTTTGCCAAAGTCACCGACCATTTCTCGACTTCCAAAGACAACCCTGGCCTCTCCAACCACAGGAATCATCAGAAATTCCCAAAATTCCAAAAACAGTACAACCCAGAAATGCCATTACATCTCTAATCTAAAAATTGTGTTTTTAGTTTTAAAAGTCATGTCTTGGTTTAAGGATTTAGTTGATATACCTGAATTGCATAATTAACATGATTGAATTTTTTAGAGACTTTGAGTTTCCTGTTTAATTTGATTTCCAGAGCAATTACAGTTTTTATTTAAGTTAAATAAATTTTTAATATTTAGTTTATAACCAAACAAACAATATTTATTTAGATCCTAAGTCTTAAAAATCAATGGATCAAGGGGAAATGATTTAAATTGAAAAACTGGACTTGAAATCTAGAACAAAGATGTTTTACATGCATTTCAAAATCATACATGTATCACACATCACAAATACACAAGAATTTTTCAACATATATATACTAATACAACTTATTTTAAGCATAAATCAAACAACCGGATTTGTCTTTAAGTTTAAAAAGAGTTACTCACCTTATTTACAGAAGAACATAACATATTTTCCCAGTCTTGAAACTGAAATGCTTCTGCTTCCTATCCAAAATTACATGCATGCAGGCTTGATCCTTTAATTTTGAAAAATGCAGACTTTTGTTTATTTGCAAAAAATTGGTTCCAGGTTGCTTCCAGAGAAGGGATTACAGATTTGAAATTGACTTGCAAGCTGATGATTTCCAGTATGATGAAGTGGTATGCATGCTGATGATTTAGAAAGTGGATTACAGGTTTTTTTTGAAATGTTTTTGGAATTGAATTTGCATGCTTAAGTAGCTTGTCATTGAAACATGCAAAGATGATTCAGGTTTGGGAAAAATGCAGACAAGATTTTTTTTTTGTTTAAGGAATTTCAGATTTGCTTTTGAAGTGGAGAAATGAATTAAGGCTGAAGATTTGATATTTGCAAATGGAAATGAGATTACAGATTTTTGTTTCTTTGATTCACTTAACTTTTGGTTTGAGGAGATGATTTTCAGATATGTTTTTGAGGTGGCTTTGAGTTTTTCTCTTTTCAGATTTCTTAAGTTTTTCTTAGCTTAGAATAAAAGATAGGTAAAAGAGAATGAAGGGGAAAAGAATATGTTTATAAGAGCTGAAATTAATTTAACGAAATAAAGAAAAAGATAAAAATAAAATGACACTTGACACATTGTTTTATTCATATATTAACACATGTAGTTTGATTTCTTAATATGTTAACACTTGTCTTGTTTAATTTTCTTTTTATTTTAAATGTTAATAAAAGTTTGCTTAATTTATTTATACTTATGTAAATATATATGTGAATTACTTATGTAGAGAAAATGTAATAAAAACAAATTATAAATTAAAGCTTGTCCAAATATTTTAAGAATATATTATTTTGAATTTCAAAATAAATTCCAAATTCAAATTAAACTTTTGAAATCAAAATTAAAGTCCATTTATTCAATTTAAAATGATAATTTCATTTTCTTATTTTAATTCTTTTTATATTTATATGGAAAAATAATACATTATTAATATGGCTTGAAAATAATAAATTTAAAATTTATGAAATGATTTATAAAAGAGATTATAAATCACTTCTATTATTAAATGAATTAAAACCATATACCATATTGTAATTTAAACTTATATACAAATTTTCAAATTATAATTATCAAGTAATATTTGAAAAGAAATAAAACAAACCTTTTATTTAAATTTAAAAATTAAGCTAAGATATAATTTTAAACAATAACATTTATTTTAAGTATTTACAAACCATATAGTTATTAATTAAATAACTTTGAGAAGCTCAATATTAATTTAAATCATAATTTCCAAATTATTAGATATATTATTAGAATTTGAAACCAAGATTTTACTTATTTATTAATTTCCAAATCAAAGATTATCTATAATATATATACATATACACACACACACACACACACACATTATAAATAGAAACATTTAATTTAACTTTTAAAAGATATAATCACTAATTAAATATTTATTTAATTAGATTATTAAACCAATTCAAATTTTATTTATCAATATTATCAAATCAATTTAATTTTAAATAAAGATTATTAAATTGATATTGCCAAAAATTCCGGGATATCACATAATATTTGGATTAACATCAACATTTTAGCACACTCATTAGCACTGAATCATATCACTAATTCGACACATAAACTACTTAATCTAAGTTTGGCCATAATTATATTTTAATTATTTGGTTTACACACTTATAACCGTAATTAGCATATCACAATCAGTCAACATACAATTGCAAACACTCAAGAGGGTAGTATCATCAAATACAACTACATATTAACACTAATATATCATATTAGGGTAAATTGGAGTTAGCAAAAAAATACCTCTTGCTGGAGACCAGAGAGAAGAAGTTGGAGATGTATCTAGTGGTGGCAGGGCAGTGGCGGTCGGAAGTGGGTTAATTTAGGGGAAGAGGTTGGGTTTGGAGGAAGATTTGGGAGAAGGAGATAGTGAAAATAGAAGAGGTTGGGTTTGGAGGAAGATTTGGGAGAAGGAGATAGTGAAAATAGCTCTCGGCCGACTTAGGTAATTCACGATATGCGTCGGTTTGCGAAGGTTGCCGACGAAAATCTTTTGACGGTTTGAGGTGGCAAAAGTTCGGTTATTACGGAATTGGCATGGCAAAACCACACCGTCGGAAGCCGTCGGGAATAGCCGTCGGCGGTCGTTGCTATCATCCATCATGATAAACAGTAATTCTAGTAGTGTATATTAGTAATCACAGTGATACACTGTGACTATAATCAACGTCTTGGATCGCCAGCTTTTTGCCTCTTCTTTTACAAGTAGACTTGCTTTTTTACTTTCAGCCACTCTTCTCATTTTTCATTTTTAATAATATATTTTTTTCCTGAATTTCATATCTTCAGCATTTTCTGCTTGCTTTGCAGATGAGATATCATTTAAACTTCTGATTCTTGTTTTCTTTTTCTTAATTTTGCTTGCAGAAGAGGATGAAAATGTCACTAAATTCACTGCAGTTTGAATGACTTTTTCAGAAACCTTCTTTCTCGCCAGAGGAGAGAGGGAACTTGGCAACAAAGAAATATCTATCTTCTCAGGACAAGTTGATAAATCTAGATTCTTGGATATACAAGAATCAAAATTTATATTATCCGAAGTTGTAATTAAACTTGGGATTTCCTTAGGGAGGAGGATCTTAATGACCTGTGCAGTATTATCCCCTGAATCTTTTACTTGAGTATCAGTCTCTTAAAAGTTAGTTTCTGGAAATGCAGAGGAGGGCGTATATGAGTGCATTTTCAGTAGCTATCTGGTCCGAATTTGCAACATCCTCCTTATTGTTATATTGCTGCTTTTCTGCTTTTCTTGAGATGATAGTATTTGCACTATTTAGCTCCCCATTATCTGAACTAATGTTGCTTTGAAAAACAATGTTTCTTGATTGTGAGCAAGACCTAGAGTTTTTTTTTTTATAAAACTTGATTATCTACATTCATGTTTTCAACAGCATTATTTTCTTGCCCTGGCATTGAATCCTCTCTTATTTTCCCCCCAAACTTTTTTAATGGCACAATTTTCAATCGAATGTCCAAAACAAACACATGTTTTACATCTTGGAGGAATCGATTCATACTCAACCTTTTGCACTAAATCATCTCCATTATACATTGTTATGTGCGCTTCGTCTGATAACTTTGCATCGACTTTAACATCAACAAAAATTCTAGTACAAAATATTCTTGTTTCCTTTGTTGTTGGTTCATTTAATTTCAATGAAATACCAACTACACTTGCAATTACAGTAAAAGCATCATTGTACCATAATCTTAAACCGAGTTCAGGTAACCTTATCCAAATAGGCTTAGTATTTAATAAATCCCTATCAAGATTCAAGATTCAGCTTTTTATTCCATTTTTTAAAATGATAAATTTTGCAGTGATGAAATAAGGCCCCCTTTTAAAGCTTTTCACAATCTTCAAATTTCAAAACTCTGATGATGAAAAACCTATTATTTTGAGTAAAAATTTTAAATTTACGAGTGGGATTCCAAGTGCAGGAGTTGAAATCCTTGAAACAATGACAAGGTGGACGATTACCGAAAACATATGTTATTATTGAAAAGCTCTGCTTGTTCTCGGTCCTTTTGTCAATCTCTTCTTTCACGGTGATATTTTTTCTGATGTTGATTTGAGCAACATAGTTCAGATCAAAATCAAAAAGTTGATCCCCCTTTTTAAGCAACTATGCCCATGGTAAGGCCTTATTCTGATATGTCTGGATATGTTATGTATGCCATTTGCACCATTTCTTGCTATAGGCGCTGATCTGATAGCATTTCTTGCTTCAAGTGCTGATTTGAAAGTATTTCTTGATTGAGTAAGATTTTTTCTTTAAGAAAATCTTGTTTCAAAACTGAATCTGTGAGGAACGGACCCAGTTTGAATTGGTTTGTCTTGTTGGAAAACAGATTTTTGATCATTCTGGTTGTTTTTCCTTCGGTTATGAACCCTTTGAAAAGAATCTTCATCAATATCAATAAATTTCTAGTTATGCTATGAATGGAGAATGTGATTTGACAAACGAGGAGAATAAGAAGGAAAAGAAGAAGAGGATTCCCAGTTCTGATCAGAGATAGCAACAAATATAGGATTATCTAGAATCTTAATTATAGCCATGGCCGCCTTTTCACAGTATTCGTTTGCTTTCATGTTAATTTCATATTACAAAGTACCGACATATAGAATCCACTATTGGATAATAAATCTTATTAATGCTTCTGACAAATATTTCATTTTCAATAAAAGTAAAAAGGAGTTGTTATACGTCCTCTGTTTCATAATTGTAAAATACAGTATATGGATGTTACGTGATGTATAGGGATAAAAACGCATAAACATATATCAATAGAAGACAAATTTAAGATGCTCAATGGAATTTTAAATAATTGCACATAATTTATTTGCTATTGTATAATATATTCGTAAATAATTAAATTAAACTTCTACTTCTTAGGTAAATGGAGGTAGGAAATTCTATTTCAGATGAAAATTTTATATTATTCAACACGTATTTATAATTGTGAAATATAAACACTTAGCATGTAGTATGAAATTAATAGCCCTTTAAATTAACAACTATTTAATATTTTATTCAAAATAAAATGAGGCACTTGGAATGCATCTCAGTAATTATGCATTTTAAATTTAAATTGTATTTTATTCTTATTTTTAAAGATATTTTATTTTCTGTACCAAGAGTGGTACTTTATTCAAGCAGAGAATTCAGTTTAATGTCTCAGATTTCGAACCTATGGCCTCTGCGACCTTAGTTTAATGTAGCATATCACTTGCTACTTGAGTTAGTGGCTCCTTACACAATTCTATTTTATTTCATAATTTAGCTTTAGTCTTAATTTAAAAGGTTATTATAATCAAATTCAGATTTAAATTCAATTTTAAAAGTCGTATAATTTAACTTTCCTTTTAATAATTGGTTATTATAATTTGATTAATTAAATTTATACCCAATTTATATAATTTTATTTTAATTTTAAAATTTATTAAAAACTTGATTTTAATTTAAGTTAAATATTAAGAGTTGTTATGAATAAATTAAAATTCAATTTTAGAAGTTATGTAATTTAATTTAATTTTAATTTTTAAAGGTTTATTAATTTAAATAATTAAATTTCATTTCAAGCTATTTAATCTAATTTTAATTTCAGAAGTTATTATAATTTAATTTGAATTTAAATTCAATTATAAAAGTGTTTAGAGAGAATTTAGATATTGTTTGGCATGAGGCAAGGAAAAGAACTCATATGCAATTTAAGAGGAGTGCTAGTCAATTCCAAGATGTCTTGATTCTTGGATGGGCACAATAATACTTCTATTTTATTTAAATTCTTCTTGCTTGTTTTCCTCTTGTTGCTCTCTTTTTTGTTTTTTTTTTACTTTTTGTTTGCATGATTCAAAGCTTGTTTTGAATCATTTTTTTATTGTTGTGCAATAAAGTCTAGAAGCATCCCAGTCAACCCCATTGGCTCTGCCAAAAAAAGTTAATTGAAGACCACTAGTTCGGTTCAATGCTCCAATTTACATGATTTTTTAAAATTCTGCCACACATATTTGACAATATTTTATGCAAAGCTTAAATGCACAATTTCATGTCATTTTGGATGAGCCCGATATTCCATCTTATCAAATTTTAATCTTTGTCTGGGTTAGTTGAATATTTAAATAAAGCGTTAACATATAGGTTAAGAATCAAATTGAGTTTGAATAACATGAAATTTTATATTTACGTATTTATGGCAATAATAACGATTATGTACTGTTATTGTTAGTAAAATCAATATGAAACAGCGTTGTCATTATAGGCTAGTTGTTTTTGTTATAAGTTACTTAGAGTTTTATCTAAAATGATCAGTTCAGAACAGCAATCTTGTTTCTACTCTGAATTTTAAAATACAACCATACAGATCAATTAATATTGCATGAAAAGATTAAATATGTGATTTCATGTCATTCCAACTCAATTTAATATTACATCTTAAATTTATTATTAACTGACGTTGGGTAAATAAAAAAGAAAATTAATTAACTTACAAGATCCATGGCTAAACCAAGTCCTAATAACATGAAATTTTATATTAAATCTTTTACAACAACATTAATAATTTTACATGGTTAGATTTTAAAAATTCAGAATAGAAACAACGTTGTTAGTTCAAATTGGTTGTTTTCATTATTAGTTACTTAGATTTCTATCTAAAATGACCAGTTCGAAATCACCACCCGGTTTTTGTTTTGAATTTTTGACATCTAATTGCATACGTTTGTTAGTATTGGTATGAAAAGCTTATGTAAGATTTCGTATCATTCAAACTCAATTTGATGCTCTATGTTATCAAATCTTGTTATTAGTCGGTGTTATGTAAACATCTCAAAACGGATAATTTATAATATCAAGGAATAAATTGAGTTCGAATGACATGAAGTTTTCTATTTGTCAGAACTTGCAAATTAATCCTTGCTGTCCTAGTCTTTAGTATAGATAGTGGCATTTTTCCAAAATAAGGCATGCTTATCTATTCTACAGGTGAAATTATTCGGTGTTTGTTTTTCAGCATTTAGTGTGTATGTACTTGCCATTATAAAGGATTTCAATTCAATAAATAAAGGTATCATTCTCTTTCTACTCCTAGCAATATTTTATCTTTTATGACATTAATAATAATGCCATATGGTTGGATTTATATAAATCAAAACGAAAACAACGTTATCAATTCGAATTGTTTATTTCCCATTAATCGCATATATAACTAATATACATTAGTTAATTTAACAATTATTTTTTCATTAATTCAATGTAATATCAAGGGTCAAAAATAAAAATAATATTTGACCATAATCTCATAATGCATAAAAATCGGTTAAAATATAACAAAGAAAGAAAAAGGGAAAAAAATTAATAGGTAAACAACAAAAAACAAAGAAAACCGCATTCCTCTGTGCGTGGCGAATTTACTAATTAAAAATATACTAGTAAAAAAATAATATATTCCTTACCTATGTCCAATCTAGGCCCCTCAGCATTTGCCAGTACCCCAACTAGGAAGCGTGGGAAAAGCAGAAGGATAACACAATTTAAAAGTAGCCTTTTAGTACACAATAGCTATATGAAGAAATAGTGGCAATAGAAAACTCAGAAAATGAAAGCAATAAATTTTTGGCACTCCGGTTGTGAGGAGCAATAAATTTTGGGAACTCCAATTATGAGGAGGTCAAAAATTCGATCAGCCTCGGTTGATAAAAAAAATTTATATTAAGTTCGACAACCTTCTACCAAAAATAGTTCAAATTCGACGCCAAAAACCCCATGTCAAAATGTTAACTCCCTATTAACAATTCTCAAAATTTTCTTTTTTCTTCGGCATGCAGGCAAACTAATAATAGAATGAAAACAGAAACAGGACGGAACATGAAATAAAAATGGAAATAAGGAAAAACAAGACCAAGGAAATTGAAGTTTTATGTCAGGACGTCAAATATGAAAAACAACCGAATGTTTTAAGAATAAACGACAGTATAAATATAATTTCCTCTATCTTTAACCAATAATTGCAATAATGTCATTAAAAAAACACTCTATAAGCCAGTGACTTCGAATAAACACTTGAGATGAAATTGTGAATGATATTTGATTCAAAATTCATAAACGTAACAAATTAAATTACACAGGTTACAGCATCCAGACTATTTTATGTAAAACTAAATTCTTTCTTTGATTGCCATGGCCATGGCCCATGGGAGTGTAAGGCGAAGACCTTGCTGGAGGCGTAACCGAAAACATTGAAAAAGGACTTCTGAAATTAACCGAGGAAGAAATGAATATCGTCGAAGATTGTAAGAGAATTAAGAGCACAAAAGCTTGGACTAGAACGAATACTCTCATATTATCCACTGACATTTCAAATTCCATTGCTAACAAATATTTGACTAGTGTTGAACTTGTGTACGTATTTTGGATAAGAAGAAGGTTGACTGAATGAATAAATGGATTAGATGATGGCGCCTATTTATATAGTTTTGGTTGTTGGATGGTTCTTCTTCTCCGTTTGGAAGCAGGTGCCTTTTGACTGTTATCATGCACGAAACTTCAGTGGACCAAGTGTGTTGGTTTATAAAATGAATATTCAAGCACGTGGATCTTTATTATCGTACTAGCCATTGCCTTGCTTTCAAACACATGCCAAATCTGTTCACCCTACCGATTTGTTTCAATATAAAAAAACCTCGCTTAATATATTTCTTTATATCATAATACTGCTAAGTGCTAATTAAGCTGCATGTACATCTTGTTTTCAATGAAGTCAAAAGGAGTCACAGTCAAAAATTGGAGATGATTCAGAAGATTAAAAATGCATCCAGTGGTTTCGTAAGTTTTTCACAAATTTTTTCTTTTCAATAACAGTTTTCGAGATCAAATCCGCACCCTTTGTATCAGAAATCAGTGGACGAAAGTTACATGGCAGGAGATAATCTTCCTGTTAAATATTTGGGGCTGCCTTTACCTGTAAATCATGTTAAAGATTCATAATGTTCAATGCTTATTGAAAAAATCCAAGAGAGAATGGAGACATGTTCATGCAAACTACTTTCTATTGCAGAAAGATTAGAATTAATAAAAACTATTGTGTACGCTATCATTCTATACTGGTTTCAGACTTATCGCATTCCTGCACCATCCATCAAAAATATAGAAAGTAGACATGCTGATTTTTATAAAGAGGTAAATATCACAAAATCAATAGGGATAAAGTCCGCAAACCAAAAAACTGAAGGGGGCTTTGGCATTATAAATTTGAATGATCTCAACTTAACTTGTCGTCTAAAATTATTCTGGAGATTTATAAGTGCTGATTCTATGTGGGCTAGGTGGAAGGGGGGTAAATACCTTAAGAATGGTAATTTTTGGAATATGTTACCAAATAGCAATCAATCTAATGCATGGAAAGAAATTTTAAACTGTAGAAACATTGGCAAATCTTTATTAGAAAGAAAATTTAAGCTAGATGAGGAAACTAGCTTATAGTTTGACCCTTGCTTTAATAATGATTCTTTTATTAATAAAGTTGGGGAATAATTTAGTCATATGTGGAGGTTCTAGTGCGACAGTTTTCATTGTAATAAAAAAAACAACCCATGGCAACCTCAGTTACATCCACTCACTAACCTATACAAGCATGAAATATGCAAAATTCATTGTAATTTTAGTGTAGATAGTGATTACTGGGAATGGAAAGATAGCAACAAAGGGAAGCTCTCCTTTAAAAATACATGGAATGCTATCATAAATAAACCACTCAAAGTTGATTGGTATCCATGCATATGGAACGAAGTGAATATCCCCAAGATGGCTTTCTGTGCTTTTTTTGCTATGAATAACAGACTGCCAACTTGAGATAAAATTTATAAGTGGAAAAATAAAACTAATTCACTTTGTTTCTTATGCAGTTTAACTAATGAAAGTGCTAATCACTTATTTTTTGAATGCAGTTATTCCTACTTTATTTGGAATCGCATACAAACTAAACCGGAAATTCTAAACAATGGCCAGATGAATCTAAAACAAGCAATTCATCTTATCAATAGTAAATTCAAGACCAAATCCATTGAAAGAAACATAGCTCACATATTAATAACTACTACAATTTATCATATTGGAGAGAAAGAAATTTTCGTACGCATAATAAATCTAATACGAGTAAAGAGCAGAAGTGGTTACGCATCAAAACAGACGGAAGATTTTTTTTTCAAAAATCAAAGAAAAAAGTGAAAGATCAAACCAAATTTGCTTATTTAGCTGATGATTTCTGAAGTTGGCAGCAAACAATTGGAGCTATATTTAACCCATCCGAAGAGATTTCAGACAAGTCAAAATGATTTTGAAGCTAATAATCACATTCATGCTTCCAATCCAACTTGCGATGTTGTCCAAGAGGAAGAACTAGCAGACCTGAGTTTTTTTGACTACAAATCTACTAATTTTCTCCGTTCTAACTCCTATCAGAGAAATATCCACTCCATCAAGAAGATTGAGAGGATGATGGGTAGTTTTAACAAGTGCTTGTCGTACTGGGAGAGAGGTGAGAGCAGTGGTATGAAAGAAGAAGGGAGAAGTAGGTAGCGGTTGGCTTAGTTTGAGCTACCTTTTTTTCCTTTTGAGATGGAAGGGTCGGGAATGTTATATTTGTCGGCGTGTAACCCTAATTAGGGTTATATCCTAAGTGAGTTCGGGTATGGTGTTTTTACCTAATTAGTTTTGTATATGGGCTGAGCCCTTTTACCTTTATTCAAAAAAATGTCAACATTATACATTGAACGGTTTTTATGAAACCAACTGCAAATATCTTAGGTAATTTTAAATATCTCAGTTCTAACAAACTGTTGCACTTTATGCCAAGGTAGGACTATAAGAGACATTGCTTTGAATATACTGATCGCATGTATGTTAGCATATGATCCTATAACCACTACTAGAAAAGGCTGAAATACCGACAGAGCATAGCGACGGCTGCCAACGGCTCATTTCAGACGGCTTCCGATGGGACGTCGGCGGCCGTTGGAAGCCGCCGGAAATTCGCGATATATAGGCTCCAACCGAGCCTCTTCTTCCCCATTCTACAGCATGAAAAACTTAATTAAAAAAAAACCCCAAATCCCTTATTCAAGATTCCAATCACCAATTTCAAGCTTCTGGATCCTCCACGGCTGCCTAGTCACACTCTATTGCTTTGAATCTTAGGTATAATTCTTATTTTCGCGATAAATCTAATTTTGACCTTAAATCTAGATTTGTATAATTTTATAAATTAGGGCTAATTAGTTATTGCAATTGTTTCCAATAACGTAATAATTGTTTATAGTATCTCATGGTATACATATTTCTTATGTTATCGTGAAATTTTAAAGAGTATGTATAATTTATGATTTTGTGTATATGTGTAGACCATTATATATATGTTGTTTCTACCATTGTACTATGTTAATTAGATTAAGACATGAGTTGTATAACATCTTGACTTGTACAATAATAATGAATGCATGAGCTAAAAAAATTTAACTGTATTAGAAAATGGCAACAATATTAAAGCAGCCTTATTCAATAAAATACGCGGAACAAATATGGCAAATTAATAATTTTTTGAAATATATACAATTAGTAAATATTCTTTTTTATTAACAACTTTTTTACGTTCCTTAGAGAGTTTTTAGCCCCATCCAATGGGTGTTGTAGTGATCGTTATAGAAACAGTTATTTTTCTCACAAAATGGCCATTTATATTCATTTGGTACATGATTGTTTTTTTTAAATTTGTGAGATATTTTTTCAAATTGAAAAAATGATCGATTATTTTGTTGATCAGAGGAGATAGATGTATCAAAGAAGGGGATTGAGAGGCTCAATAAAAGTAGATTTTTATAATAGTATAAACATATTTTTTGAATTTGCTTTAAATAATAACGGAAATGATGTAGAAATTCATTGTTCGTGTCGTAGGTGTAAACATTTGACGTATTTGTTACCCAATATTGTGAAAGTCCATTTGTGCAAAAACGGTTTCGTGCCGGAGTATTATGTTTGGGATCCTCATGGAGAAGTTGTAGCAAATACTTCTGTAGAGTCTTAATTATACATTGCTGGTAATGAAATTGTTATGACGGACCGTATAGAAAATATGGTTGAAGATGCAGTACGATCAATGTTCCCTACGGTTGAAGTTGAGGACGATGATTTAAATGTTGAAGAATCAAATACTGAAGCAATTTTTTATGATTTATTAGATGCTGCTAAGAAACCTCTTTGGGATGATTGTAAAAGCTGCACCCAGCTATTAGTAACCACAGAATATATTGCGATGAACTCAAAATACAAGATCACCGAAGTCGGATTTACAACCGTTCTACGAGCTGCAAAAAGACATATGCCGTCCGATAATTTAATTTGCGAAAATCACTGGGAAGTTAAAAAACTTATGTCAGCTTTTGATTTACCTTATTAGAAAATAGATACATGTTTAAATGGCTGCATGTTTTTTTGAAAAGAGGACGTCACGCTTAGAAAGTGTAGAATATGCCACGAGGAAAGATACAAAACAAAAAAAAAGGAAAAGGAAGTTCAATACAAACGTATGCATTATTTTCCCATCACTCCTAGACTTCAAAGATTATATGCATCTTCTATAACTGCATCTCATATGAGATGATATAGTGTGAGAAAGAGGAAAAGGGTACGTTGACACATCCAACCGGTGGAGAAGCATGAAAGCATTTCGATAAAATGTACCCCAATTTTGCAGCGGAGAGTCGTAATGTTAGACTTGGATTATGTATTGGATGGTTTTTCACCATTTTCTCACTTTGGTGCTAAATATTCATCTTGGTCCATTATCATCACACCTTATAATTTACCTCCGTGGACGTGTATGAAAACACAATATATGTTTCTAACTGTTGTCGTTCATGGCCACGATGATCCGACACAAGTAATCGATGTTTATTTACAAACGTTGCTTGTGGAGTTAAAAACACCATGGAACAAAGGAGTAGAAACTTATGAAAGATTCAAAGAAAATAAAATTCGTATGTTCACTTCTTTGTTGTGGACTATAAGTGATTTTCGTGTCTATGCAATGCTTTTAGGATGGAGTACATCCGGTCGTCAAGCATGTCCATATTGCATGGAAGAAACACGGGTGTTTTCTTTACCAAATGGTAAGAAAATTTAATGGTTCGACTATCGTCGACGTTTTCTCCATGTCAATCATCCCTTCAGCGGAGATAGGAAAAACTTTTTAGCTAATAGAGGAGAAACCAGACAACCACCAACGATATGGTCAAGCAAACACATAAACGAACTTGTAAGAGACTATCCAAATATATATGAAACTGAAGTGTAAACAGAAATTGCAGGCAAATTGAATATTCCTAATTGGTGCAAACAAATTATATTTCGGGAGTTGTCTTATTGGAAAGATCTTCTGCTTCGTCATAATATTGATGTGATGCACAATGAGAAAAATGTCATTGATAATGTTTTTAACACAATTTTGAATGTCAAGGGGAAGAATAAAGACGATTTGAAATCAAGGCGCGATATACAAGAATTATACAAACGTCCCGAGCTTTATATGAAACTAAATGATAGTAAAAAACGTAAAGCATGCTACGAGTTAGATAATAATCAAGTTAAAGTTGTGTTAAAATGGGTAGAAGAATTAAAATTTCCTGATGGGATTTCATCAAATCATCGTAGATGTGTTGAATTTAAAAACGGTAGATTGAGCAGAATGAGAACCCACGACTATCTTATGATGATGGAAATTTATTACCCATGCTATTCAAAAAACTATTGCCGTTAAAAGTTTGAAAGGTAATAACGGAGTTTATTCTGTTTTACAAAGAGCTTTGCTCGACAACTTTAGAAGTGCAACGTTTACGTAAACTTGGAGAAGATATTCCTATATTACTCTACAAATTGAAAAAATATTTCCGTCGGGTTTTTTTAATGTAATGGAACATTTACCTGTTCATCTCTCATCTGAAGCACGACTTTAAGGTCCTGTGCAATATGGATGGCTGTATCCGTTTGAGAGGTATGTAATATGTTACATATTAATTTAATTACATTCAGAAGTTAAAGTTAATGTAAATAAATTTTGCATAGATACTTCAATCAATTGAAGAAAAAAATGAGGCAAAAAGCACGAGTTGAAAGTTCGATAAGTAAATTTAACATCGAAGAAGAAGCTTCATTTTTTTTCTCTCACTATTTCAGTGACCATATGAACATATCATTTGAGAGCGTTCCGCATAATGAAGAAGGCGACAAACAAGAGTCCTTTCAAACAATGTTATCTATTTTCAGACAACATGGTTGAGCTTGTGGAAAATATGTAAAAGTATGGTTAGACGATAGAGATCTAGCACACGCTTATATTATTCTTAATTGTTATGAGGTTGCACCATTTGTTAGGTAATCTGAAATAATAATTTATAATTTATTCATTTTCATAATGTATGCACGTGTAGAATTTAATGCAATATTTTATACATATATGCAATATCGTCAGAAGTTGGTAAATTTATTAGATTTGGATTGTAAATAGTTATTGTGTTATATAATTTTGAAGATACAATAATAGTACATAATGATCAAGTTCAGGAAGCTGAGGTGCAGGGTCGCATGTCGTATATGGACGTGTTTACCCGTACTCATGCCGTCGAGCATGTGAATCCGGACGAGACAGATTCATATACATGGCACGACGATAAATCGAGAAAGAGCCATGTAAACATATTTTAGTTTATGTACTATTAGTAATTGTTTTAATTATTAAAGTATAATGAATTAAGATATCATGCTATTAATTATAACTACATTTTTATTTGTTCATATAGGCAAGCTTTATGGAACAATGCCAGAAACTCCTGGAGGATACCCGTCGACTGCAGTTGACGACGGATGAGGATGACGTTATTTTTGAGTCAGTCATGGAACCATCATCACGGATTGACACTACGGTTTTGGCAATCAAGTGGTAATAAATAATATATTAAGATATAACAATTCAATAATCTTTTAGTTCTAAAGAACTTCACATCGCTTTAGTTTTAGTAATAAGTTTATAGATATAACAATTAACACCTTATGTTGTAGTTTTG
Organism: Allium cepa; assembly: GCA_030765085.1. NCBI lineage: Eukaryota > Viridiplantae > Streptophyta > Magnoliopsida > Asparagales > Amaryllidaceae > Allium > Allium cepa. The sequence goes on from CM060929.1 coordinate 475,363,667, forward strand.
ATAGTAAGATTATAGACTAAATTAAATAAGTGTTATAGGCTAGCAGACAAAGGAGATCCAACCAAAAGACCAGAGCCGATATCGATTTAGCAGAGATCGAAGAGTTGAGAGCTAGGGTGGCGCAGTTAGAAGAGCAGAACCATCACCAGGCCATCGAGATGCCACAGCTGTTTGATCAACGTATTGCTGAGTACATGCAGCAGTATGTTGGAGATTTTCCATCCTCAGCTGGTTCAGGAGATTCTGGAGCTGATTGACCAAAGTGATAGGTATATTTTTTTATGTCATTATTTTATAAGTTTTGATGATACATTGAGTTGGTGGAGTTGGATTTGAAATGTTGTGTATATTGTTCGATTATACATTGAGTTGGTGGAGTTGGACTTGAAATGTTGTGCGTATTGTTTGATGATACATTTGGTGGTAGTAATTATGAAATTTGAGAGTTGATGGTGAGAAGTTTGTGAAGGATTGATGTATAAATTATACAATTAGATGCATGTAAATTATGGTAGTGAAGTTTGGTTTGATTTTATATGAATTATGCTTGATTTTTTTTTTATGATATTTGATTATGTTTGTATGATTTGATTACATATTGAATATCTGAGTTGTGTATATTCTTATTGGGTGGAATATATTGTGTTTACGGATTGTGGATGGAAGCCGAAAATGCAGCAGAAATACTGAAAAACTGCAGCAGAATTTCCGACGACTTCCGACAGTCTACAAGGAAAAAAAAATCCCAACGGCTTCTGAAGGCTTGGGACGGTAAATTTTCGACGGCTCCCAATAGATTTCGAAGCACATCGTGATCGTCCATGTGTCTTCCGACGACCGTCAGAAAATCGACGACATGTTGTGCCGGGAGCCGTCGGAAATTCTGTTCAGCGATGGATTTTTTTGCAGCGGAATTTTCCGACGGCTTTCTACGTCCGTCAACGCTCATGAGCCATCAGAAATTGATCTGATTCTTGTAGTGAATATTGCCTATATCTGGTAGATTAAGCCAAATATTAAATACCACGTTTCATTAATCAAAATATGTGAGCTTGGTCAAGGACCAATAACTCAGGTGACTAGATTCTGGTTCTAGATATATTGGGTTTAATCCATCGACACACTGAGCTGAGTTTTCTGCCTAAATTAAGTATCATTTTTGTTATTATATAAAAAAGTGAGCTTATATATGCTGGTTGTAACGACCCAGAATTTTTGATAACTTAAATTTGAATATTTAATTTATTTTTAATATTAATAAGTGGAATTTTTAAGTCGAATAATTTATTTTTCGAATATTGGATTTAATGGGATAATTAAATCGATTTATTTAATAGTGAAATTCCAGGAATAATTAAATATTGGGTTAAATATGATTGAAAATGATTTGGAAAATTTTGTTTTATCATATTGAAGTTATAGAAATGTTTTAGAACTTGTAAAATTGAATTTGGAGTTAATTTGTAAAAATTGAATATTTTAATATTTAATTATCGACTGAAAAATAGCCAATTTTTGAACAGTCTCGGAATTGAACGAAACAAGTTCCATTGGATCCGTAATAGTTAATTATTATCGGATTTCAATTTTCGTAGCAATCGGAGTTGTCGTTTGACCGTGGCAGCTCGAAACGCATCAATATCGTTTTAATATAAATTCGGCGAGTAAAAATAGCCATTTTTCAAACGGTCTCGGATTTCGACGAAACCAGTTTCATCGGATCCGTAATGTGATATTATTGCAAGATTTCAAATTTCAAGTCGTTTGGATTTGCCGTTTGTCCGGTACAAGCCAAAACGCCTAGAAATCGTTTAAATCGGTTTAAGTTTAAATTGAGCGTTTATAGTCGTATCTCACACATACTTCCGAATTAGCTTACGAAACCTGTTCCATTGCGTCCGGAATGTGGAAAAACATTAGGATCGCCTGGCGGCATGCGTCATTTGGAGTTCGTTTGCAAAAGTGTCAAATTGGTGATTTTAATATTAAAATAATATGGTTATATGTATATATTATTTTCAAAACCCTAGCCACTACCACCTATGGCCGGCCCTAAATTTTTCCATGGCCAGAACGCAACGATTTTCATCTTGATTTTTCTTCCAATCCGTTCACTTTCGAGAGAAGTTCCCAACTAACAAAACGAAGAGAGCCTCGAGCACTACGTATCCAACGGTAGTGATCTGAATCGGAGTTGCATGGTGGTCGTTAGGGGGCCATGATGGCCGTGCGTTTCGTGCATTCCTCAAGGTGGAGGAGGGGGCCGAGCTCCAAGGGGTGGTGGCCGAGCATGGGGGTTGTCGAGGGCTTCAAAGTGGCACGTCCTGATCGAGCTGGAACGCGACGGTTTGGGGGCGATTTCAAACCCTAATGGATGCTAGATGGGTTCGGCTGCGTGATGATAACCTGGAGATGAAACGCGCAGAGAAGGAGAGGGTGTGTGGGGCCCATGCGTGAGAGGTTGGGTGTATTTTCCTTTGATATGAAATTTAATTGTAAATTTAAGTGTACAACGTTTAAAATAGTATAACTTTTTGCTGCGAGGTCCAAATTGAACGAGATTTTTTGCGTTGGCTTCGTATCGCCGAGCTCTTCGCAATGCAGCTGGTTTGGAGTCGATTGGAGCTCGTTTGAATTTCGGATAAAATTAAACGTTCGTTTAATTTTATTCGGAACGAACGCTAAAACGGAAACAAAATCAAGGTGAGAACTCCTCACTCAATCGAAAGGTTTTGTTTAAAATTTTGAATAGTTAATATTGATTGTTGATGGTTGATTGATTGTGCTAGTAGATATAGTAGGATATATACTATATATAGCGATATATATATATTGGCATATGTATATATCGGATTTGATTTCCCGCCTCGTATAGCGGATGAGACCCTATTGCGCCGCCTATTAAGCGGATAATATTTATAAAATCCCATATACCGCGATATTCCACCTTGAAGTGGAATTGGTATTGTGCTAACGTCTGTGGATGCAGGGTAACAGGTTGGAGGGATCCAACTGGATTCCTCACATATTTATCTGTTTATGAATATTATGTTGATTGTTGATGTTCACATTGATATATGATGTTATTCCCGTGATTGACCATTCGATGTCGTTGCATCATCGGATTCTAATTTTTAAATTAAAAATAACGGTTTTGAATTTAAAAGGGGTTTTAAAGTGATTTCTCAAAGAATATGGTTTATTTAAAAATTTTGAATTGATTAAATTTTAAAATAAATAGATGGATAAAATTTTATGTTTTAAAAATTTATATTTTTATAAAATATAACTTAAAAGAAATTTTTAACAATAATAGGTTTTTATAAAATAGTTAAATTTGGTTTTTGGGAAGTTATTATTATTAATGGTTTATATAAAGGATTTTATAAATGGATGTTTTTAAATAAAAATTATTGAAGTTATAGAATAAATTTATAAAGTGTTAAGTTGATGTATAACATGAATTTCACTAGGATTTATAGATTAATAAATGTGAAATTTATAAAACGAATGGTTATTGGAAAATTTTAAGTTTATAAGTTATTAACTTATAGAAATGGATTTGGGCATTAAAAAGGGGAATTTTATAGAAATTGTTAATAAATGAAGATTTCATTAGTTGAAATTATTATAAACCATAAAGAAATCTTGTAAGTGATAAGATTTTAAATTGGTGAAGTTCAAAGGAACGATTTGGTAAATAAATAATATTATAAGTATTTAACTTACAATATGGCTTTTGGGTATGAAATTGGGTTATGTAAAATTGCATCGGATTAATAAAGGAATTTATAAAATTGGGGTTTATAATAGAAATGGAATTTATAAACTATGTTATAAATTTGAAATTCATCGAATTTGATAAATTGAAATATGGGAATTTGTTAAGTGGGCTATTTTCACTATTTTGAATATTGAATAGATTATTAAATAAAATGGGTTTGTTTTTGGGAAAGGAATGTTTTAAATGGAATTTAAAACGAATTAAAGGTGTTTTAAAATGTATTGAGTATCGAAAACATAGATTTCAACATTGATTGTTGAAATAGACGTTTTCGAGAAACAGAAGGGGAAAATTTGTATAGTATTGGATTTATATATCTATTTTTAATTTCAAATCCATATACTAGTGTTTTTGGGTTATCGTAACGATGTTTTACGCAACATCCGTTTTGACCCAAATAAATGTGAATAAAAGAATGTTTTCTTAAAGAGAATGGAATAAAATACTTAACGGTAACTTAAGTATGTTGAATATTTTCAAAATTGTTGAAAATAAATTGAATTGTGAATTACTTATTTTTAAATAAGTTTAGAAATGATTTTTCAATATGGAATGGAACGTTTTTGTGAATTCACCTTTTAAAGGTAAATTGTAAGCGAATAATTTGAAACCGAATATGAATGGGTATTTGGAATTTAATTCACGTTGGAATTTATAATAGGAAGGGAAATTGGTTTAAAAATAAATGTTGATTTATTTTTAAAGATGGAAATATAATTCACAAATTTGGAGCGTAAAATTTAAAAATAAATCGGTAAGGATTTATATGTAATTTGAAATTTGTTTTCAAATGGTTAAGGTGTGTGATTTGAAAATTTGTTTTCAAATGGTTGAGTTGTGTAATTTGAAATGGGTTTTCAAATGGTTAAGTGTGGAAATTTTATCGTGTAAAGGTGTTTTGGTAAACCAAATAACTTTGGTAAATTATTTGGAAATTGTGTATATATATCTTGTAAAGATATTTTGGGACTTAATAATTTTGGAAAAATTATTTGGAATCTGATGATGTGGCGCATCTTTATTGATAGTTAAATAACCGACTATCAATATTTACCCTTGGATGGTATTGGTTGTGTTGTTTGGAATTGAATGCACACTTATTTTTAAAAAAAATAAGCGCTCGCTATTCGGTTTAGCCGGGAGAGGACCTTTGTGTCATATATCCCATTCCGAATATGCGATACGTCGTTTGGATTGCATTTGAAGACCGGTGTTGAAGACCGGGTATTTGTGAAAACGATAGGATGACCTATCGATTGTCTCTGCATCGTTAGCTACGGTATGGAGATTTCCTTTGTGATGGGAAATTTTATCGGGATTATGAATACCCGGATTGCAAGGGCTTCTTTGGAAGTGCCTTCGGTTCTGTTCGAACCCGGAACAGACTTGTATGGTTACGTGTCTGACATTACTTTTTGAGAGATAGAGCAGATTTCTTTCAAATACATTTCTGTTGGTGGCGGAGAATTTATTCTCTTAGCTTAACACCCTTCTCTGAGACGTACGAGCTCAGAGGTTATGTAGTTGAAGGTTATCAGCGATATTTCCCAATCTGGTAATGTGGCATGCTGAGTGCTGCTGTGTGATGATCATTGGTTGGTCATTTGTGATATGATCATTTGTTTGATCATTTATCTTTGTGATTATTGCTTTGGTCATCTGTGGACCCGAAGCATGGCTTTGTTACACAAAACGTAGCTTTGTGGACGAGACTTCGTCAGGACCTCACTCCCCGGAAATGGTCGAAACAGGAATATGCGGCAAGGTTATGAGGGTCGCTCCCTTTAGGGTATGTCATTTCCTTCTGGAAAAGGGTGGTATCATGGTATGGAGCCCAGATATTTACTCATGTTGATACACTATATCTATTACTGTGTGGTGTTGTTGGTATCGAGCGCTCGGATAAAGGTCCCAAAGGACCGGGGGATGACATATTCGTGTAGTAGTTACCTAGTTACAGAGGTAACCCGGCCTTGTGTTGGCAGAGATCTAACCGTAACGTTAGTTTCTCGGGACGTCCCGCCAGAGGCGATCCCATGTGGCAGTAGGAAGTTCCTTAGCCTGACCATTTGTTGGAAATCCAATCAAAACAATACGCGCCCTGTACGGTTTTAGTTGTATAACCTGCCATGGAATGTGGCGGTAACCTGCTATTGAACATGGTAGCTATAGTAGGCATACGACGAAATGTCGTATGTTGGCTAGGATTTATATTCTACTTTCGAAATTGTTTTCTACACTATGCACTAATAATAATATCAAAAATGATTTGATTTTCGCGTAGTAAGCATCTTTGACTATCATAAGGAGAAATCTCCTCCAATTCTGCGTTTGCATTGTGTGTGTGGCGGGAGGCCTTATGGTAGTTTCATTTTCCAAAAAGCATTGCGAATTTCAAAAATTGAAATTTTTCTTGTTGCTTGTTTAAAGATAAACTGTTTTGAGTTCTCACACCAGTCACATGACTGACCTGGAGTTTATTGTTCCTTTCCTAAACTCTGGGTGCCCACTATTTTCCACACGGGCAGTCTAGAGTTAGGTTATCAGGTTATTCTGGATTCGGGAGTTGCTGTGCAGATCTGGAGGCGAGCCAGATAGCGTAGTCTACTATCTATTGTATATAGTATTTCTTTTCCGCTGTTGTTGTTGTACACTCTGATTGATGTAATGTGATGTAATGTATAAAATGTATAGTTCTTTTGTTTTAATGAATATTCATTCATCTATTATATATTGTTCCTCTGCGACTGTGAGATTCTGATATTGTTTCATGTTCTGATTGTTTGTTCTGTTTCTTCTCTCTTTTCTCTCTTCTTCTACCTCTTTCTTTTTCTTAAACCCTAACGGTTCGATTTTTCGGCAACGAAAAATCCCGATCGTTACATTTGGTATCAGAGCATATGGTTAAGCGACAACCTGCTCTGTTGGGTGTTACTCATTAGAGATAGAGTCAGCAGTACTCTAGAATGAGTGTGAGTGTAATAATAGATATGAGTGCGTATTTGTTAGTGAATATAAAATTGTTTTATATTGTGATGATTGGTTTGTTGAGTGGTATATGAACCTTCGTCGGCGCAGCCTCGAAAACTGAATCGAAGGGGTTCCTAAACACTTGAATAGAACAATTCGACACAATATTGTTTTAAATTGGGTAAATGAAATAATTTTACCTCGATTATATTTTATATATAAAAAAGAAAATAATTTTTCAAGAATTATTGAAGTGTGTATATAATTGATTGCTTGGTTGTTGTAAATGATATATATATATATATATAAAATAAGTAAAAGTTGTTTGAATGAGCTAATAAAAGCAACTATTGTAAAAGAATAATGGTATAAACCAATGAATCATAAGATGAAATTATAATTGATAATGATTTACAATCGTAAGATAATCATGTATGTATATAAGAAGTAAAATTATATAAGTAAAAGGTTTATAAAAGTGATTTATGAATAGAAAGGAAATTTTTGAAAGAATAATTAGCATTGATTTCACTATTGTCACTGGGAAATAATAAGGATGATGACTGCAGCATCATCAGTATCATTTTCGAGTTTCTATGTGATGGATTTGCTACAAAAATGAATTAAAATTTGAAGTTTTGTTGTAATAAACCAATTTGAAATTAAAATTCAATTTGAAATTGATAAATATAAGTGAAAAAGGTTTTGAACTTATAATATAAGTTAGAAGTTGAATAATAAGTTGCATGACTTATAGAATGGGAAAATGAAAGTGAAACCAGTTGTTGAAGTGGTTAAACAATTAAGTTAAGTAAAATGGAATATGAATTTGAATATTGATATGAATTTGACTTAAGTAAAAGTTAAATAGGATTTACTTTGGAATTTAAAATCCGAATTGAATTGATAAGTAAAACTTAAGTTTAATTAACAAATGATGTTTAAATGGAGTATAACTTAAGTGAAGTTGAATAAAAAATCGACCTTTGTATCAAAGTTAAATAATCAAGTGAATTAAATGATGTAAATAAAGTTGAAATGGAATATAACTTAAGTAATGTTGAAAGAATTGATGTTAATATCAAAGTAAGTGAATAAAGTGAGTAAATGAAATTGTTAAAGATGTGAACTTAAATTATATAAATGAAATTCAATTTTATTTGTAAAAAAGAACTAGCAATTGAATTAAAGCATGGATTGAATGTTAATCAATAGAATATGAATAAGTTGATATGAAATGATGCATGCAAGTGTAAATTCATTTGAAAATAAGTTGAATAGTAGAATGAAAATCAAGTGAATGTTAAACCAATTGGAATTAAAACAGTTGAACCAAATTGAATTTAAGTAAAACGAATAAAATTTGGTTGTATTGGATGTGCATTGGTTGTTATTTGCTTGTTGGTTGATTGTATGTAAATTCATTAAGTGTTAATGAAATTGAACTAGCGCAATTGGAAGCTATGTAATTGAATTCAAATGAAATTGAATAGAATTGAATTGGAATTGAAACGAATGAAAATGAATATGCAACTCTAATAGTAAGCTAAAAGTGGTATAAGAAGCATGTATTGGAAATTTTATAATTGAATTGGCAAATTGGTTTGAATATTATAATTGGATATTATGCTAGCAGGATATACAGGTTATAAAGGAATTGGGATTTTGATTTCAAAGTTAAAAAAAAAAAATTGTAACGCTCGACAAAAAGGTACGTATTTCAGTTTTTATATGAGATTTGATGATTTCCTTCTCTAGCCACTTGGCTTTCTCTTTTCTTTTTGATTCTGAGGGGCCGTAGAGCCGTTTTGTAGTCGTACCGATCTAGCCGCGCAAAGGAGACTCTGGCGAAATTTTTCGAAAATTTAGGGAGTTAGTAAAATTTTGAGAAATTTTGAAAGTTTGAAATTTGAATTTAAATTTAAATTTGAATTGTTAAGTAAACAATGTTGTTTGAAACCTATAATTGAATTGGGAAAGCTAATTGAAATGATAGTAAATCCTTAATAAAAAGATTGTTTTGAAAAGTTAGTAAAACTAATTAGCTTTGGAAAAATAATAAACGGATTAGGATCGTTCTCCTTAACTTGCAATTTCGAGGACGAAATTCTTTTAAGGGGGGAAGATTGTAACGACCCAGAATTTTTGATAACTTAAATTTGAATATTTAATTTATTTTTAATATTAATAAGTGGAATTTTTAAGTCGAATAATTTATTTTTCGAATATTGGATTTAATGGGATAATTAAATCGATTTATTTAATAGTGAAATTCCAGGAATAATTAAATATTGGGTTAAATATGATTGAAAATGATTTGGAAAATTTTGTTTTATCATATTGAAGTTATAGAAATGTTTTAGAACTTGTAAAATTGAATTTGGAGTTAATTTGTAAAAATTGAATATTTTAATATTTAATTATCGACTGAAAAATAGCCAATTTTTGAACAGTCTCGGAATTGAACGAAACAAGTTCCATTGGATCCGTAATAGTTAATTATTATCGGATTTCAATTTTCGTAGCAATCGGAGTTGTCGTTTGACCGTGGCAGCTCGAAACGCATCAATATCGTTTTAATATAAATTCGGCGAGTAAAAATAGCCATTTTTCAAACGGTCTCGGATTTCGACGAAACCAGTTTCATCGGATCCGTAATGTGATATTATTGCAAGATTTCAAATTTCAAGTCGTTTGGATTTGCCGTTTGTCCGGTACAAGCCAAAACGCCTAGAAATCGTTTAAATCGGTTTAAGTTTAAATTGAGCGTTTATAGTCGTATCTCACACATACTTCCGAATTAGCTTACGAAACCTGTTCCATTGCGTCCGGAATGTGGAAAAACATTAGGATCGCCTGGCGGCATGCGTCATTTGGAGTTCGTTTGCAAAAGTGTCAAATTGGTGATTTTAATATTAAAATAATATGGTTATATGTATATATTATTTTCAAAACCCTAGCCACTACCACCTATGGCCGGCCCTAAATTTTTCCATGGCCAGAACGCAACGATTTTCATCTTGATTTTTCTTCCAATCCGTTCACTTTCGAGAGAAGTTCCCAACTAACAAAACGAAGAGAGCCTCGAGCACTACGTATCCAACGGTAGTGATCTGAATCGGAGTTGCATGGTGGTCGTTAGGGGGCCATGATGGCCGTGCGTTTCGTGCATTCCTCAAGGTGGAGGAGGGGGCCGAGCTCCAAGGGGTGGTGGCCGAGCATGGGGGTTGTCGAGGGCTTCAAAGTGGCACGTCCTGATCGAGCTGGAACGCGACGGTTTGGGGGCGATTTCAAACCCTAATGGATGCTAGATGGGTTCGGCTGCGTGATGATAACCTGGAGATGAAACGCGCAGAGAAGGAGAGGGTGTGTGGGGCCCATGCGTGAGAGGTTGGGTGTATTTTCCTTTGATATGAAATTTAATTGTAAATTTAAGTGTACAACGTTTAAAATAGTATAACTTTTTGCTGCGAGGTCCAAATTGAACGAGATTTTTTGCGTTGGCTTCGTATCGCCGAGCTCTTCGCAATGCAGCTGGTTTGGAGTCGATTGGAGCTCGTTTGAATTTCGGATAAAATTAAACGTTCGTTTAATTTTATTCGGAACGAACGCTAAAACGGAAACAAAATCAAGGTGAGAACTCCTCACTCAATCGAAAGGTTTTGTTTAAAATTTTGAATAGTTAATATTGATTGTTGATGGTTGATTGATTGTGCTAGTAGATATAGTAGGATATATACTATATATAGCGATATATATATATTGGCATATGTATATATCGGATTTGATTTCCCGCCTCGTATAGCGGATGAGACCCTATTGCGCCGCCTATTAAGCGGATAATATTTATAAAATCCCATATACCGCGATATTCCACCTTGAAGTGGAATTGGTATTGTGCTAACGTCTGTGGATGCAGGGTAACAGGTTGGAGGGATCCAACTGGATTCCTCACATATTTATCTGTTTATGAATATTATGTTGATTGTTGATGTTCACATTGATATATGATGTTATTCCCGTGATTGACCATTCGATGTCGTTGCATCATCGGATTCTAATTTTTAAATTAAAAATAACGGTTTTGAATTTAAAAGGGGTTTTAAAGTGATTTCTCAAAGAATATGGTTTATTTAAAAATTTTGAATTGATTAAATTTTAAAATAAATAGATGGATAAAATTTTATGTTTTAAAAATTTATATTTTTATAAAATATAACTTAAAAGAAATTTTTAACAATAATAGGTTTTTATAAAATAGTTAAATTTGGTTTTTGGGAAGTTACTATTATTAATGGTTTATATAAAGGATTTTATAAATGGATGTTTTTAAATAAAAATTATTGAAGTTATAGAATAAATTTATAAAGTGTTAAGTTGATGTATAACATGAATTTCACTAGGATTTATAGATTAATAAATGTGAAATTTATAAAACGAATGGTTATTGGAAAATTTTAAGTTTATAAGTTATTAACTTATAGAAATGGATTTGGGCATTAAAAAGGGGAATTTTATAGAAATTGTTAATAAATGAAGATTTCATTAGTTGAAATTATTATAAACCATAAAGAAATCTTGTAAGTGATAAGATTTTAAATTGGTGAAGTTCAAAGGAACGATTTGGTAAATAAATAATATTATAAGTATTTAACTTACAATATGGCTTTTGGGTATGAAATTGGGTTATGTAAAATTGCATCGGATTAATAAAGGAATTTATAAAATTGGGGTTTATAATAGAAATGGAATTTATAAACTATGTTATAAATTTGAAATTCATCGAATTTGATAAATTGAAATATGGGAATTTGTTAAGTGGGCTATTTTCACTATTTTGAATATTGAATAGATTATTAAATAAAATGGGTTTGTTTTTGGGAAAGGAATGTTTTAAATGGAATTTAAAACGAATTAAAGGTGTTTTAAAATGTATTGAGTATCGAAAACATAGATTTCAACATTGATTGTTGAAATAGACGTTTTCGAGAAACAGAAGGGGAAAATTTGTATAGTATTGGATTTATATATCTATTTTTAATTTCAAATCCATATACTAGTGTTTTTGGGTTATCGTAACGATGTTTTACGCAACATCCGTTTTGACCCAAATAAATGTGAATAAAAGAATGTTTTCTTAAAGAGAATGGAATAAAATACTTAACGGTAACTTAAGTATGTTGAATATTTTCAAAATTGTTGAAAATAAATTGAATTGTGAATTACTTATTTTTAAATAAGTTTAGAAATGATTTTTCAATATGGAATGGAACGTTTTTGTGAATTCACCTTTTAAAGGTAAATTGTAAGCGAATAATTTGAAACCGAATATGAATGGGTATTTGGAATTTAATTCACGTTGGAATTTATAATAGGAAGGGAAATTGGTTTAAAAATAAATGTTGATTTATTTTTAAAGATGGAAATATAATTCACAAATTTGGAGCGTAAAATTTAAAAATAAATCGGTAAGGATTTATATGTAATTTGAAATTTGTTTTCAAATGGTTAAGGTGTGTGATTTGAAAATTTGTTTTCAAATGGTTGAGTTGTGTAATTTGAAATGGGTTTTCAAATGGTTAAGTGTGGAAATTTTATCGTGTAAAGGTGTTTTGGTAAACCAAATAACTTTGGTAAATTATTTGGAAATTGTGTATATATATCTTGTAAAGATATTTTGGGACTTAATAATTTTGGAAAAATTATTTGGAATCTGATGATGTGGCGCATCTTTATTGATAGTTAAATAACCGACTATCAATATTTACCCTTGGATGGTATTGGTTGTGTTGTTTGGAATTGAATGCACACTTATTTTTAAAAAAAATAAGCGCTCGCTATTCGGTTTAGCCGGGAGAGGACCTTTGTGTCATATATCCCATTCCGAATATGCGATACGTCGTTTGGATTGCATTTGAAGACCGGTGTTGAAGACCGGGTATTTGTGAAAACGATAGGATGACCTATCGATTGTCTCTGCATCGTTAGCTACGGTATGGAGATTTCCTTTGTGATGGGAAATTTTATCGGGATTATGAATACCCGGATTGCAAGGGCTTCTTTGGAAGTGCCTTCGGTTCTGTTCGAACTCGGAACAGACTTGTATGGTTACGTGTCTGACATTACTTTTTGAGAGATAGAGCAGATTTCTTTCAAATACATTTCTGTTGGTGGCGGAGAATTTATTCTCTTAGCTTAACACCCTTCTCTGAGACGTACGAGCTCAGAGGTTATGTAGTTGAAGGTTATCAGCGATATTTCCCAATCTGGTAATGTGGCATGCTGAGTGCTGCTGTGTGATGATCATTGGTTGGTCATTTGTGATATGATCATTTGTTTGATCATTTATCTTTGTGATTATTGCTTTGGTCATCTGTGGACCCGAAGCATGGCTTTGTTACACAAAACGTAGCTTTGTGGACGAGACTTCGTCAGGACCTCACTCCCCGGAAATGGTCGAAACAGGAATATGCGGCAAGGTTATGAGGGTCGCTCCCTTTAGGGTATGTCATTTCCTTCTGGAAAAGGGTGGTATCATGGTATGGAGCCCAGATATTTACTCATGTTGATACACTATATCTATTACTGTGTGGTGTTGTTGGTATCGAGCGCTCGGATAAAGGTCCCAAAGGACCGGGGGATGACATATTCGTGTAGTAGTTACCTAGTTACAGAGGTAACCCGGCCTTGTGTTGGCAGAGATCTAACCGTAACGTTAGTTTCTCGGGACGTCCCGCCAGAGGCGATCCCATGTGGCAGTAGGAAGTTCCTTAGCCTGACCATTTGTTGGAAATCCAATCAAAACAATACGCGCCCTGTACGGTTTTAGTTGTATAACCTGCCATGGAATGTGGCGGTAACCTGCTATTGAACATGGTAGCTATAGTAGGCATACGACGAAATGTCGTATGTTGGCTAGGATTTATATTCTACTTTCGAAATTGTTTTCTACACTATGCACTAATAATAATATCAAAAATGATTTGATTTTCGCGTAGTAAGCATCTTTGACTATCATAAGGAGAAATCTCCTCCAATTCTGCGTTTGCATTGTGTGTGTGGCGGGAGGCCTTATGGTAGTTTCATTTTCCAAAAAGCATTGCGAATTTCAAAAATTGAAATTTTTCTTGTTGCTTGTTTAAAGATAAACTGTTTTGAGTTCTCACACCAGTCACATGACTGACCTGGAGTTTAGTGTTCCTTTCCTAAACTCTGGGTGCCCACTATTTTCCACACGGGCAGTCTAGAGTTAGGTTATCAGGTTATTCTGGATTCGGGAGTTGCTGTGCAGATCTGGAGGCGAGCCAGATAGCGTAGTCTACTATCTATTGTATATAGTATTTCTTTTCCGCTGTTGTTGTTGTACACTCTGATTGATGTAATGTGATGTAATGTATAAAATGTATAGTTCTTTTGTTTTAATGAATATTCATTCATCTATTATATATTGTTCCTCTGCGACTGTGAGATTCTGATATTGTTTCATGTTCTGATTGTTTGTTCTGTTTCTTCTCTCTTTTCTCTCTTCTTCTACCTCTTTCTTTTTCTTAAACCCTAACGGTTCGATTTTTCGGCAACGAAAAATCCCGATCGTTACACTGGTAGACAATACATGATTCATATTTCCCCTCCTCCATTTTTATCAATGCCATTAATCCTCCGTTACACCGTTTTTGTTCCAAAACATAAATCCTAAAAACTCCATATCATTCAAATCACTTTTTTATAATTATTTGGATAATAAATATTAAAACTATGCATACTTGTGTGTGTACATACTGTCATGTTAATCGGAACAATGTATGTGGCTGCTTATTTATCTTTTTAGGCTAGCAAACAGGCTTGTTGGTCGATATGGATATTATTCTGAACTCCTACTATATGATATGACATGATATGGTTGTGTCACTACAAAAAAGAGGGCTGTTTTCCAACCCAGAATTCCCTACGCCATCCCTACGCCGCGTAGGCGCGGCGTAGGGAAAACGTGGAAACATAGGGAAGGGGTAGAGACGGCGTAGAGAATTCCCTACACATTTCCTACGCGCACCAGGTTCTCCAACAATTGACCATGGCGTAGGAAATGTGTAGGGAATTGCCTACCCATTTCATACACCTTATTATTCTCCCTACGCATTCCCTACGCCCGTGGAGAAAAGAGGTTGGAATTTCCCTACGCTTTACCCACGTCAGACAATTATTAACTTTTGTAGTTTAACTTGAAATTATATTATAAAAATATATAATTTTAATTTTCAATAAATAATATTAAGTTTCGAAACTAAAATAAAATTATATGTAATAATTAACTTTTAGATGTTTAATTAACTAAAAAGGAATAATAATTAAATCTAATAAGTTGAAATACCAAATTAATAGTCCGAAATATGAAAATTATGATTCGAGAAAAGCAAGCAAGAAATTTACAGTTTATAAAAAAAATTTAAATTCAGTTAAACTTAAAAATAAAACCGATTAAACTTTACGGAAAATCTGCTTTTATTAGAAATGTGACATTTTTTAACGAGTTATTGTTTTTCTATATTATTGTAAAAGTCTTTTTTTCCTTTTGATAATTGATTATACTTGGTTTAAATTTTAACTTGGTTAACATAAATTTGCAAAATGTGGGCGTAGAGATATTTGTAAAAGCCCACCAGCCCAAGGAAAAACTGTTTTACTTCAAAGCTACAGCTCAATAGCAATCTCCACGTTGGCAACGCTTGAACCCAAAAAACTAGGGTTTCAAAAATCAACGCCGTTTAAATAATCATCGCTGCATACTCGGCTATTCCATCAGCCATCGTCGGCTCGCCCTTGCCATCGTCGGCTCACCCTTGCCATCGTCGCAGCCCTCGTCGGCTCATCCTTGCCTCCTACGCGATATTTTCTACTGCTGATTTGAAGTCTCGCTACAGTCTCTTTATACTGCCACTGCTAAGTATGCGAATTTCTTGTTTTGAGTTGTCTAATTTTCTGAGCATTATCAAGGCTTAGCATTTTCCAGAAATATTATAATCTCCATATTTTAAACATAATTGCATCTATATCCACTTGTGTTTCGTGTTAGGATAACCAGTAATTCACATAAATTTTCTTATGAATAAATTGTACCGCATCTTTAAACATTATATTTGGAGCACTAGAGAGAAACTGTTCTAAATTTTCCCTTGTCTAATTAAATATGTGTATGCTAATTTTGTGTTTCATCGAATTCATGTAGTTTTTTTTACTAGATCTGTTTATCTGTTTGATTTCTCCTAACTATATGCCTTTGAAATATATTTGTAGATTTACATTATCAAAGTAGCTATTCTAGGGATTGACCCAGTTGATTTGACAATGCAACTTTGATAGTGGAAGCAAAGGTTAGATTTCTTGTTCAGTAATGTACTTTAGTTTGATTTGGTAGTAGCCGTTTACAATTGAATTTAGTACATGATTTAGCATTAAAAATTCCAAAAAATAACACAAATTATAATTTGGTCATCTGTGTTTACTTTCAAATATCTCTTTTGACATCACATAATTAATATATTATAGTTTGTTGTTCCTCTTTGACAAACTGATGATTCCTTGATATATATGTAATTGGAACAGCACTGAACTTCAACACCTAATAATATTCTTTATAGATATCTGTATGATTATAGCCACCTCTTTGTCTCAATTTTTGTCTCTCTGCCCATTTATCCCTATTGTGTATCTTCCCAATTTCAACCCGTTCTCTTCTAATTTGTCTTCTATCCCCCAATAATTTTTCTACACCTTTTTCCCGAACTTGGCCATTGAATTTTCCTTCTCCAAGCCTCAGATTCAGTCTTCTACATCCTTAAGCTTCCCAGATCACGATTCCAGCTGCCTCTGCATCATTGACCTTTTGCACGACTTTCCACATGTGCCAAATGTCCAGTATGAACTGGAATGCCCCAAGAAATTATCGCTCATTCAACTATGCTCCCTGATGTAAGCTTCCTAGTTCTCAGACTATTTGAGCTTGCATGGTTTGTTATTGTTAATGGGTAAGGATCTGTTTCAAAAACTAATGGTGGTTGTCGTCGTCGTCGTTGTTGTTTTGTTTTGAGTTCATTTATTTTTGGAGTAGCACTACCTTGCGAATATTCTGTTTTACTAGCAGAGATCCCAAATAATAAAGCATGTTTTATGTTTTATTAACGAATATTCTGTTTAAAATTTAAACCATTTTAACTTTTTATTCAAAGAAGTTAATTAAAAAAATTGTTCATCATAGATTAATGTTTGGCCCCGTTTGACAGGTATCGTATATGATTGTTATATAGATGTTCGTTTTGTTGTGAAACGGACATCAATATTCATCTAATGCAGTATTTGTCGAATTTGTCCCTGTATTGGACAAGTTACAAACAAAACTAAGTTTTTACATTACATAAATCATTTCAATTCAAGTGGTGACAAAATTTCGAGAGTGCTTCTTTTTTGTTCCCCGTGTACGCGCATAGGCGTATGATACGGGGAATAAGGGGAAGTGCTGGCGAAATTTTGTTGTACCACTTGAGGCGAAATGATTTATGAAATGTAAAAACAAAGTTTTGTTTGTAATGGGAAGTAGGTTGACCGAGCCCATAAATAAACAGTTCTAATGGAAAGTTCGATTAAATAAACAATAGACAAATTTCTATTAGGGTTACGATAAGATATATTTAATTTGCAAAAATCTAAGAATTTAAACATTTAGAAGAATTAGAATTTTTAGGTTAAACTAGCATACATCTAATATTGTATTTATATCTATACGAATTTGAAATTATATCTATCTAAATAAAATAATATAATAATTGGGTAGTAATTAAAATAATGAAATAACTATAGTTCTATATAGTAATAATATAAGTACTCATCTTATAATATAACATATCTTAATTATGCAGTAGAAGATGGAACGTTTGAAAGTTCGTCGCGCTTGGATGTACAAAAATGTTGGGCATAGAAGAACAATTTCATTTCAATTTTTAAGAGGTTTAACCGAGTTCATGCTAGTGGCATCTTCCAATGGGACAAACATGACAGAAATCCGTTGTCTTTGTAAGAAATGCAAAGCCACAAAACATCATCCTTATGAAATTGTTCAAAGGCATTTGACTAAAAACGGTTTTATGGACGATTACTATGTGTGGATACATCATGGTGAAGATGCGATGAACGTTATTAATATGTCGGTAGTTGTTGAGGATCATAACGTAAATATTGACGTTGATTTTGATGACTCTACTAGTACAAAAAATAGAATGACTGAAATGGTTATTGATGCCGCTGGTCCGAGCATGCTGCCTAATTCATTAGATGTAGAGGAAGAACCAAATCCAAAAGCTAAATTTTTTTTTGACTTGTTAGAAGCATCAAAAAGACCGCTTTTTGATGGATGTCCTATGACAGAGTTGGCAGTAACTGCTAGGTTAGTTGCTATAAAATCCACAAATAACGGTACCCAAAAATTAATGAATGACGTTCTTAGCTTAATTCGAGATGTGGTTCCAGCCGGTTTGCAAACTAGATTGGCTGAAAATTGGTATCAATTAAAAAACCAAGGGTCCGCATTCGGGTTGCCGTATGAAAAGATAGATACATGTCGAAGTGGGTGTATGCTATATTGGAAAGAAGACAAAGACCGTTCACAATGTAAATTTTGTGGCTTAGGAAGATATGAAAAGAAAAAAGTAACAGTAAAGGTGTGCCTTTTACTCGTTTACATTATCTTCCGATTATTCCTAGATTGCAAAGATTGTATTCGTCTTATGCCACTGCGGAGCACATGAGATGGCATAGTGAACAAGTTCGATGACAGGAGTATGATTCATTGATACACTCATAATCATCGCTGCATACTCGGCTATTGAATGCCAATCAAAAATACACTCATAATAACTAAGAAAATGACAGTATAAATTGTTTTAATTCTGTGGTGATGGATGTTGCTATGGTATGTGTGATGAAGTGTGTTATGGTGAGTGGTTTTGTGGGGATGCAGCAGTGATAGTGGTTTGAGGTGATTGAGCTGCAATAGGGAAGTGGCAGTGGCATATGCTGTAGGAAAGTGATGAATTTTATTGTGCACATAGGAGTGGTTGAGCGGTTTTGATGGTTGTGTGGTGAATGCTACAGGCAGTTTTGAGGAGCAGATATGTTGCTTGTATAAAGTAAGAAGTGGCAGTTTCTCTGGTAGATGGCAAGTTGTAGTAGCACTGGTGGTTAAGTGACAGTCTATGGGGGAGTATGCTGTGGAGATTCAGTGTTGATAGTGGAAGCACAGTGGTAGTTGTATGGACTGGAGTGATATGTGTGATGACAGGAGTATGATTCATTGATACTTTTATTTATGGCCAGTTGGTCCAACTTTGTTTATGGAAGAGAATCAGATTGAATGATAAGCTATTACATAGATGCATTATTGCGTTTTATTGAATATGATAGTGGCTTGGTTATGAAGTCATGTTATGTGTTTGTTTGCATTATTTGTTTGACTTCTTTTGCTGCATTTTATATGCTTGTTAACTTTGAATTTTGGACTTTTCGTAGAAAAATAATAATCCAGCGAATTGCCTTGTTATCTTAACATTTGAAATGAATCTTTTTAATTTTGATAAACTGAAAAATCAAAGACTAGTTTAATGTCATATTCAATATTGTTGGTAAGTTCTATGAAGTTTCTTTCCTTGCATGCTTTGGCAGTTGACACATATATTGTTGGTAAGATCGAGACAGATGCCGAAATGGCCGATGGCTATGATGCAGTTGCTCTGTGATGCACTGTGATTGATGAGTTTTGTATGATGGCAGGGGAGTTTGTATGTTGTTTGAGGGTATGTGAGTTGAGGGCAGGGGTTTATGTTAAATGGATGTTGATGAGAGGAATTTTGGTGGAGGAGCTGCAAGAAAAGTTGGAGGGATATGCAGGAAGGTTTGAAGATATATTTGGTTTCAAAGAAGTGAAGTGTGTAAGGGGGAATTGCTGTAGAAAGTATAGGGAGGGTGATGGAGTTTGATATATTGTTTGGTAGTGAGTTGAGGAATGGTGGTGATGAACTGTGAATGGTTGAGGAAAGAGGGTTATCAGCAGTATTTTTAGCAGCACTGGTGTGGTGATATACAAAGGAGATAGGGATGTGTAGGTGTGTTGTGCAATAGGCAGAATTGTTTATGGTAGGAGATGTATGTTTTTGGTTATCTGAAATATGGTTGATGGATGTTGGCAAAGCAAAGACAGTTGTAAGTGGGATGATGGTGTTTGATAGGGGGACTGATGCTCTGGTGATCAGTTGAAGGAGAGGTGGTGTTATCTTGTATGCTGAAGTGTTGACTGGAAGTATTTTATTGCAGTATGAAAACAGTGTTGTGCTTGTGTTATCAGATGATGGAGAAGTAGTTGGGTTGTATAATAGAGGATGGGGTAGTGAGAAGGATGAAGTAATCTGATGAGAAATGTGTTGAAATGCAGTTGTGCAATGGATAGAAAATGCAAGGGTAAAGGCAGTGGTTGGTTTGATGACAGGCTTGTATGTAGGCAGTAGTATGAATGGCCAGAGTGGAGGGGGGTTTGATGTTGTTGTGAATAATGGTGCAACAGCAAGGAGAAAATGGAGGGGATTGTTGTTGACAGAAGAAGTACCGTGGCAGAGAGAAGAGTCCACAGTAGTAGTTTGAACATAAATAGTTTGTGATGTAAAATTGTAAATATCAAAATTGAAATTATAAATATGAATGAAAATGAAATAAAATCTTTTTTTTTTTAAAACTTGTGTATTTTTTTTTTAGAAAATGATAGAAATGAAAATGCAAATGAACAGAAAACAAGCACACAAGGAGAATGCAAATAAAAATCACACACACGCATAATTTTTTTTTTAAATGCGAATACACAAAAATCAAACAACTGATTTTCATGTGCGAATACACAAGGCCCAGCTTTGTTTTTCATGCATTGATAATTGATTCGTGTGCTCAGTTTTGTGTTAATATAAGCTACTATATCCTCTATGCTATTCTGAATTTGTATAAAATTTATTTTATCACTCACACAATTTGATTCATGTGTGCTCAGTTTTGTGTTAATATTATGCTGTGTTTGTGCCATCTGGATCATGTGTAAGATTTTTCTATTTTCGTTGTACTAATTTGATTAAATAATTTATATGTAGATATATAGAGACAATACATACTGTATTGTCAAAAAGAAACTTGTAGAGGAAGTAGAAGAGCTAAGAAGTAAAAATCAAGAAATGAATGTTACAATTAACAAACTACAAGGGGATTTATCTTTCATGCAGGAAGAGATGAATTCTGTGCAAGAGTTTATACGGGGATTGAGGCGGGAGCAAAGATCAAGGATATGACATACTTCGTGAGTTAGTCTTCTTTTGACTGTGGGTTTGATGTTCTATTTTTATAAGGTACATTGTATGATGTTTGAATTAGATGAAACAACTATGTTTGAGTTATGTAGCAACTTTATTTTATTGCTGGACATGATTTTATAAAATACATTTGTAGCAATTTTATGGTAATTTGACAATGATATGCATTCTACATTAATGTTTTGTAATGATATATATTGTTACGGTTTTACATGTGGTTATATATTATATTTAATGCTTTCTGTTGCTGATGTTCGGGTTTATTATGTTTTATTATGATTTGTGGTAGATGAAGATAAATACAATAGAATCATATTGAATTTTGGTGTACAGTGGCGTAGGGAAGGCGTATGGAACGCGTAAGGAAAATTCGATTTCTGCACTTTAAAAGGAAGAAGGCTAGGCGTAGGGAATTCATATGGAAATAGGCGTAGGGAAGGCGTATGAAATGCGGCGTAGGGAAGACGTATAGAAATAGGCGTAGGGAATGCGTATGGAAATAGGCGTAGGGAATGCGTATGGAATGCGGCGTAGGTAAGGCGTATGGAATGCGGCGTAGGGAAGGCGTATGAAATACGGCGTAGGGAAGACGTATGGAAGTAGGCGTAGGGAATGCGTATGGAAATAGGCGTAGGTAAGGCGTATGGAATGCGGCGTAGGGAAGGCGTATGGAATGCGGCGTAGGGAAGACGTATGGAATACGGCTTAGGGAAGGCATAGGGATTTGTTTGCGACACATTGTTTTCCAACCTCTTCTTTGGCGTAGGTAATATCTTTTTCCTACGCCGCGCCTACGCCAAACTGGCGTAGAGAATCCAAAATTCTCTTGTAGTGTGTGGCATTGCACAACACATCCTTTTGCTAAAAAATAATAATAATAGTACTCCTTAAACATTAAATTTAACCACTCGTCTAACGCAAAATTAAAGAGTTTTCACAGCACCGGGAATACAATAAAATTATAAATATTTTCTAAAATATAGGCACATAATAAAAAAGATATGAGGGTGCATTGCATGTAAACCAAATGTGTGTACTGATATATTAAAAGGAATTCACAAACTTTACCAAGTATTTTCTTTTATCGTTTTAAAATTAGATTGGGTAATGTTTTGTGAATTCGAAAAGACTCAAGAGTGGTGCATATATGAAATAGCACTTGAAGATATCTTTGTAATTTCAGATAACTTAGGTGTAACAAACTGTAGTAGCATATGCAATGGAAGTACTGTGAAAGAGACGTTGCTTTGGATATATCGATTCATATGCATGCTGTAATATGATGTTGTAATGTAATCCATATCTGGTATAGTAATTCAAAAAGGAAAGACAAATTATGCTGCTTCAATAAAGACATGTGAGAGCGTTGGAACATGTTGATAGAGGATGCAATATTCATATATATTATCATATTATTATCGTCTCTGGTTTGATTTTATTTTATTTTATTTTATTTTAAAAAAAAAAGAGGAAAGAAAAAGAGAATTCTATGCATCAATTCATTATACTTTTTTCATTGCTAAACCTAAAATTTAATAACCTGATATCAGTTAGATAACATTTCATAAATATATGAAAGAAAAACTGAAACTTCATTGGCCACTAAATTTGACACCTAATACAGAGTGAAATTAATTAGTTTTCATAGCACCAAGAATACAATAAGGGACAAATTTTTTATATGAGCCAGGAAAAAAAAAAGTATACTGCAGAAACAGACCCAGTTGAAAATTTATTGCAGAATGGGCTTCTTTTCCGAGAAGGCTGAAGTTGAACTTGTGCATTTCATAAATGCACAAGTTCAAATAAAAAAATGCACATGTTCAAAGGGCTCCCGTGTATTTTTGATAGGCGTTTTGAAACCCACATGAGAACTTTAAAAGTGCACATGCACATTTTTTTTATTTGGACTTTTGTACTTGTGTAGTCAGTTTTTGACCCATTGAAAACAAAGTTCATTTCTACAATAGGTTTTCAAGTGAGTCCATGATTGCAACAAGTTTTTCTCTAGGTTCATATCAAAAAATTTGTCTAATTATAAAACTATAAATATTACCTAAAATATGACTATGTAATAAAAAATGAGAACAATTTCGAGCGTAAACATAGTGGATTTATGATTTAACTTCGTTATAGATGTTCTTCAAGATGTTAAAAAGATATTGCGGTTGGTGATTAATCTATATTAGATCTGAATACGTATAACACATATTGATTCAATTGAGAAACAAGTATATGAAATTAACAGCAGAAGGCGTATCTGAATCCATCGATTCTTAATTGATGTGAAGATTAACTTGGATTAGATCTTCCAAATTGATACAAGCTTAGATCTGTAAATTCTCTTTAGAAGAGGGTAGAGAGAATATGATAAGACTTATGTAATTTGGGGACCATAACCACATATTTATGTGTGTGACATTTTTCAGTTCGGCCCTTCAATAGTTGAAATTGTCACCCCAGGATTCACACGTTATAATTTTATATGACGAATATACCCCTTAGGTTTTAATATGTTTATTCCAAAAATAGATCACGTAATTAGACTTAATTACAAGATAGCTCACACATTCAAACATTAAAATATGTGGCCCCATTATGTTGAATTATTCCAACAATCTCCTCCTGGGCCACATATGTAATTTATAGACGGTATTCAACTTTATGAGCTCTTAAATCGCTATCTTGATAATGTGGTATATTCAAAACAATCTCGTCCATTGATTGTGTTAACATAGAACCAAAGTGGCTTTTATTACTGTTTTTATAACTAAACTCATCAATGGTCACAAATATCAATACAATCAAATGACATGGATCAATCATGTATGTGTAGCATGGAAATTGCATGAAATGTGATATTTACATGTCTATTCCCAACTGGTCCTACTTTACTTTAATAAGATCAAAATTCCAAATAATATATATAAACAATTGAAGTACAAAAGAAAATTGTATTTCTGATCAGAAAAACCAAAGCATGTCCATAATCAAAATATAGAGCAGTGTCGCGAAATAAGTGATTAAGTACAAACTCCCCTTAAACCAAAACATTCTTATATAAAAGATACACCCATTTTAGCAACATGCTCATGAAAGACCTTGGGTGGTACTTCTTTTGTAAGCGGATCCGCCAGCATGGAATTTGTCCCAATATGCTATATGGATATTAACACATTTTGCACTCACTCCTTTAAAACTAGAAACTTGATGTCAATGTAATTTGAATTTCTTGAGCTTCCATTGTTATTAAAATATAATACCGCAGATCTATTATCACAATATAACTTTAATGGTCTTTCAATATTAACAATAATGTGCGGCCTAGTGACAAAATTCTGCAACCATTTCGCATGGTTAGATGCCTCGAAACAAGCCACAAACTTTGCTTCCATGGTGGAAGAAGCTATGAGCATTTGTTTAACACTTTTTCATGATATAGCCTCTCCACTTAATAGAAATATGTATCCTGAAGTGGATTTTATGCTATCTGGGCATTCAGCAAAATCAGAATCAGAATACCCAATGATCTCCAACTGGTCTGATCTTTTGTGTGTAAGCACTTAGTCCTTTGTTCCCCGAAGATAACTCATAACCCTTTTTGCTGCTTTCGAATGATCCATTCTAGGGTTACGAAGATATCGGCCCAACACTCCTATAACGTATGAAATATCCGGGTGCGTACACACTTGAGCATATTCCTTATAGCAGATGCATAAGGGATCTTACGCATTTCTTTAGCTTCATGGATGTTATTAGAGCATTGTTTGAGACAAAATTTATTTCCTTTAGCGACAGGGGTATCATCCATTTTACAATCTTGCATGCCAAACCTTTTAAGCACTGTTTCTATATAATTCTTTTGTGATAATCCAAGAATACCCCATGAACGATCGTGATATATTTGGATTCCTAATATAAAAGAAGCATCCCCAAGATCTTTCATTTCAAAATTATCTGAAATAAATCTCTTGGTTTCATGCAAAATTTGTACATGCAACAATATATCATCAACTTATAAAACCAAAAATATGAATTTACTCCCACTGAACTTGTGATACACATAGTTATCAATTATGTTTGCATGGAAACCAAATGAGGTAACTACTTTATGAAACTTGTGGTACCATTGACAAGAAGCTTGTTTGATTTCATAAATGGATTTCTTTAATTTGCAAACCATGTTCTTTGGATCTCCGAACACAAAAATTTTCGGTTGCAGCAAATAAATTGTTTCTCAATGTCTCCATTGAGAAACGCAGTTTTAACATCCATTTGATGTAACTCGGTTGGTCAAAATGTGCAATAAGCGTCAAAATTATTATAAAAGAATCTTTCGATGAAACCGGAGAGAAAGTCTCTTCAAAATCGATGCCTTCCTTCTGAGTAAAACCTTTTGCTACAAGACGAGCCTTATATTTTCCACATTACCTTTTGCATCCCTCTAGATTTTAAATATCCATTTACAACCAATGTGTTTCTTACCTTCAGGTAAAGAGACAAGATCCCAAAATTTATGTCTTATATGGATTTAGACTCTTCGTTCATAGCTTCAATCTATTTTTGAGAATTAGCATCTTGCATGGATTTGTGAAAGTTGATAGGATCATTTTCCACTAATAAGTTATTATCCTCTATTTCTTGAAGAAATACCACATAATCATTCGGAATGGCATCTTTCCTCTCTCTAGTGGATCTCCATAGTTGCAATTCATTTTGAAGTTGTTGAGTTTGTTCTTGTGGAACATTGTCCTCATCTTGAAGAGGGTTTTCTTCAATATTGTTTTGTTGTGATTCTGGATCAACTTCTTTATTAATGACAGGATGATAATCTGTACATTGTCAAAAGAAGTAACTGTAGTAGGAATCAAGAGGATGATTCCTCCTTAAAAACAATGTTCCTTACTTTATTTCTCCCTCTTAACTCAACATCCTCAAAAAATGTTGCAGTTCCCATCTCAAAAATTTTCTTTAGTGTGGGATCATAAAATTTATATCCCTTGGATCGCTCAGAATAACCAATAAAGCAGTTGCTCACCGTTTTCGAGTCCAATTTTCTTTTATTTGACCTATAAGGCCTTGCCTCAGTCGGATATCCCCAAATATGGAAATGCTTTAGAATGGGCTATTTGCCTATTCAAAGCTCATAAGTTGTCTTGGCAGCTACTTTAGTGGGTATTCTATTAAGGATATAAACTGTTGTCTTTAATGCCTCCCCCTAGAGTGATTTTGGTAAGGCACTTAATCATACTCCTCACCATGTCTTTAAGAGTTATGCTTTGTCTCTCAGCAACACCATTCATGTTAGGTGAAGCTAGTATGGTTTACTATGAGACTATTCCACATTCTCTAGGAATTTGGCAAATGGTTCTAGACATTGTTCACCCGATTAATCAGATTTACCATAATATTCACCTCTACGGTCAGATCTGACAGCGTTAATTTTTTTTGTTGAGTTGATTCTCAACTTCTACCATAAATTTATTGAACATGTCTAAGGATTCTGATTTATCATGTATAAGATAAAGGTAGCCATATTTTGAGTAGTTGTCTATGAATGTGATAAAATATTGTTGGTCATTCCATGATGCCATAGAGAATGGTCTACAAATGTCTGTATGCATCATAAGACATCGGTTCCTCTATAGCACCTATTTTTGTATGTTTGATCCATTTTCCCTAGATGCACTCTACATAGACATCGAAGTTTGAAAAATCAACAGATTCCAAAATGTCATCTGACACAAGTCTTTGAATTCTAGTTTTAGATATATGACCTAAGCGCTTGTGCCACCATGTGGCTGAATTTTCCTTATTAGCTTTTTTTTTGGTACCATGTGATTCCACATGCAAGACATTATAATAAGAGGTATTAACATCAAGCATATATAAGTTATCATAAATATTGAGAGAACCATTTCCACCAAGATTTGAATTTATTGATAAACTAAAAATACCATTCCCAAATGAACAAGAATAACAAGATTTGTCCAACTTAGATATAGAAACCAAATTCCGTGTAAATAACGATCTAACAAAAGTGTCGAATAAATCCAATTAAAATGAGTTCTCAATAACAACTTAAAATGCTCAATAGCCTCCACTTTAACCGATTTTCCATCGCCCGCATAGATGTATCTTTCAGCATCAGTTGGATTTCAGTAGCTCAGGCAACCTTGCATAGAAACACTTATGTGAGTACAAGCACCGGAATCTAATCATCAAGTGTTTCTAGGTACTGTTGCTAAATTTACTTTAGAATAGATCAAAGCAAAGGATGTCTTTCTTAACATGTCATGCGTGATATTTGGTGCAATCTTTCTTTAAATGTCCAGCCTTTTTACAAAAGTAACACCCATCAGTCTCCTTATGTTATTTCTTTTCCATTGGACCCTTAGTAGTTTCCTTATCCCTTTTTCTCTTTTTGTCTTTTCCCTTAGGGGTGTATGCCAAATGAGTACTTTCAGTCTTATCATGCTTCAACCTCTCTTCTTCTTGTGCATAATACGAAATGAGCTCATTAAGAGTACATTTCTCCTTTTAACAATTATAACCAATTTTAAACCGGTTGTATTATGAAGGAAGAGATATTAGTGCCAAATGCACAAGCAAATCATATGGAAGCTCAAGCTTAAGTGCATTAAGTTTTGAAGCAGCATTAGACAATTCCATAATGTACTCCCTTATGTTTCCATTGGTTTAATACTTCATGGAAATCAAGTGCTGCAACAGCGTGCTTGTTTCCGTTTTATCGTTTTTAGCAAAACATTTTTCAATTTCAACAAGAAAATCTTTAGCATTGGTTATCTTTTCAGATACCGCAACCCTAAATGCGTCTGGAATGCCGCGCTTTATGATCATTAGACTCATGCGATTCGAAAAATCTACCTCTCAAAGTTCTTTATAACACCAGAAGAACTTTCATCCGTAAGAGGGATCGGTGCTTCCATCCTAAGTGCAAGGTCATGATCCATGCAGCCAAGAACAAGAAATATATTCTCTTTCCAATTCTTAAAATTTGTTCCAAACAGAATAGGAATGTTGTTAAGATTGGCAGATATCGTAGTTAAATTAGTTGTAATTTTAACATAAGAATCAATCAAATATGCTCACAATGTAAAACAAAACTGCAGTAAATTCAAATAATTGGTAAGTCTCTTATCACGATACCTAACACAACATCAATATCAAGTCTCTTGGTAGTAATATTAGTTGCAAGTGGTACTCTTGTTGTAATAATCAGACATTCAAGTCAAATAGCAATCTTCCTTTGAGCCAATTAGATATTCACTTGCAAAACTAAATGACTGTTACATATTTATCATCACACATGTATAAATGATTCGATCAAATATTAGCCTTTCTTTGGACTGACTAATATCAGCATGAATAAATATACACAAACATTAAACATTTTTCATGAATAATTAAAATAAGAGAGATCACTTTGGTGACTTATTATTTCAATAAGTTCACTCGTAATGTAGGATATTTATAGTTAGTGTGCAAAGAGACACCAAATAATATTTGAATTGGTTTATTTTAACTCATTCGTTTATGTGTAATCCATAAATTTCAATATTTTTTTAATTTTATACATATAGAAAATATGGTTTCATAGCCGTAATAAAAAATAATTGACATCAACTAAAACTGTAATAATACATAACAAATGACATTTGCAATAACAATTAATGATAAAATATTGCATAATTTGTTTAATTGTCAATATTCAAGACAGAAGATAAAACAAATTTTAACTAGCATGGTCCATGCATGTGATATTGCAAGAAAAAGAATGGCTGATAACTGTAGCAGTGGTTGATCCCAAACATAGTGTGATGCAACGAAAATAAACAGTCCATGTCAAAATAGTTTATTATATCAGTGCGGCAGGTGATTAGCTTTTGATGAAAGCTTATTTGAATAAGCAAATATGAATACATGTGTTATAATATTACAGAAAGTGAAACTTATTTTTAATGAGCGGGTCATATATATAAAATATATGTATCTATAAAACATAAATGCGTTAAATAATAAACAATGTCATTTGTTATTTCAAATACAAACATGCTGCATCGTTAAATTTATTGCAACTGACGCATTTACTGCATTTATGATAATAATAAAAAAATTATTACTATAACAACCGCATTTAATGCAATTATGATAAAATAAATGCAATTGACCGTTATGTGGTACAGTACGTATTATAGGAACATTGAAAGGCATGATGATGCTTCCATAAATGTGAATGAAACAAAACTTAAAATGGTAACCATCTATAGCAATAAAAAAAATTGTACAGTCATAATACTACTGACAATAAAATATGAATAATATGAGTAGTAACAATTAAAGGCATCAGATCCGAGTAAGCCTAATTAATTCATGAATTATTTATAGAGATTTGAAACAAAGGAATCAGATGAATAAATAAGAAAAGAGCAAATCTCACGGATCCGAAATAAAGGCATCGGACGAATCAACCAAAATTGTAAATCTCAAAACCCTTATATCATATATACTTAAAATCAAGAAATTTCTCGATAAAATCAATGATGGATAGCTCTGATACCACCTGTTGGTGATTAATCTATATTAGATCTGAATATATGTAACTCATATATTAACTTAATTGAGAAACATGTACGTGAAATTAACAACGGAAGGCGTACCTGAATCCATCGATTCTTAATTAATGTAAAGATC
Source organism: Allium cepa (assembly GCA_030765085.1). NCBI lineage: Eukaryota > Viridiplantae > Streptophyta > Magnoliopsida > Asparagales > Amaryllidaceae > Allium > Allium cepa. The sequence continues at coordinate 475,393,526 of CM060929.1, forward strand.
AATTTGGATTAGAACTTTTAAATAGACACAAGCTAAGATCTGTAAATTCTCTTTAGAATAGAGTGGGGAGAATATGATAAGACTTATCTAATTTAGGGACCACAACCCCATATATATAGTGTGTGACATTTTTCAGTTCGGCCTTTTAACAAAATAAAATTGTTACTCCGGTATCCACACGTCATAATTTTACATGACGGATATAGCCCTTAAGTCTTAAAATGTTTATTCTAAAAATAGATCACGTAATTAGACTTAATTAGAAGATAGCTCACACATTCAAACATTAAAATATATTGCTCCATTATTTTGAATTATTCCAACAATTGCAAGTTTAATTAAAATTGGGCACTGTTTTGGAATAATACTTAAGTGGGGAGCAAATATGATATGTCAAGTGAAAAAAATGCATCTAAATATTTCAAGTGCTAGAAAACTTCAGTATTGTTAAGAAGTTTTGAAAGAAAACCAGATGTACTAAAGCTTGTAAGAAAGTCAGTGCGAACTTTGCAGTTGCATATCTTTCCAGGTCCTATAAGTAGAATAGGCTTCTCAGTTTTCTGACTACGGCGTTACTGAATGATATTGAGTCCTACAAATTTGTCAAGAATATGTTAAGAGGAGAAATCAAGTCATTATATGCAAGAAAAGAGGAAATGGGGGAAAATAGTAATATTCAAAGATAAAACATCATGCAACAAACATGTCAGGACCACCCAAGCAGTGGTGAAGCTCTAGATTGTTGATCTAGAAGATATGAGATTGTTGGCATTTTTAATTATGTTTTAAAAGAAGCCAGCAAGGACAGGAGAAATCATGTCATAATGTTCAAGAAGAGGAAGAAGGGGAGTGGGGTGTTGGTTTGGAGGGGGAACTGGGGAAAAATAAACAAAAATACTTAAAATAAATAATATACAGCAAACATGTCGGTAAGGAAAAAATGACATGGACCGACATTAAAGTCTTTGAAGCAATTGAGCTGACAGTACAATGGCAAAAATCTAAGAATCATTTTAGCTGTCTAATTTTTTGCTTACCTAGTTTGCTAAAACCAGAATGGTAAAGTTTATGACTTCTGTGCTTTTAAATCTAAATTTTGTGGCTTTCTATTTATTTAAAAGTATAATACTTTATCAAAAGAAAATTATGACATAATTTTGGGTATTACTTGGTTGTTCAGGACAAAGAACATTTACCTACATTTATAACACATTGCAAGGCGCTCATGCGCTACCTTGCAAATTAACCCTTTTTTAAACTTGGCAGCTATATATACCTAGGAAACTGAGCCAAGACCTTTGGCAGCATAGTTAAGTGTCTATCCATTGTTGCTGATAGTCATCAGCTCTTGGGAACTATCATTTTCTTGAAGTAAATAAATATTCCATTGTTCTGTCTAATTTGAACCCAAGACCAATGAAAACATATTTAATGTTACCACAACATTAAGCAAGCAGGAAATTCTGTACTTGTCATATCAGAAACAAAAACTAGTTTGAAATACATTTTGTTAGTACTTGTGCAAATGTAATTACATGCATGGCAGGGAGATTAACTTCTTTGTGCTTTGTGATGTACAATAAGATATTACCACATTTAACTTGAAATCGTCAAGGACAATTTTACATTTGGTGTGCGCGCCAAACCACCACACCTTGTTTTAGTAATAAAATGGAATTTGAAATGAATTTTTTTCTTAAACCTATATCTCCATTGCCAAATAAATTGTTGAATTTTGACGATAATATATGAAGAAATTGAAGTGTTCGGAAGTAGCTCGGTGATGGTCGCAAATTGGAGCTCAGAGGTAGAATTTATGACGAAGAGAAGGGAAGTGCTGCTTGGAGCAGCAGTACAGACGTCTGTCGTGGAGTGACAAATGTATGTTGCTTCGGGGTTTTGAAACCCGAGATTTGAAACAGACGTTTGTCACTTCACGACAGACGTCTATGAGAGATGTTTTTCTGAAATATATGACAGACGTCTGTCATAAGGTGACAGAAGCTTATTCACAACTCGGGGTTGGTGTGATGATTTGTGATATTCGAAGGGGAAATTCTGGAATTTTGTCTGAGTTTACTATTCTTCTATATAAGCTATTTTCAGGATTCAGAGACAAAAGCACTGCAAGAATCAAAGGTTTATTCTCCATTAATTAGCCTTATCTAAATCTAATTTTCTTCAATTCTCTTCCTCCACAAATCAATTCTATTAGAATTTTGTTCATTATAATCATTCTCTTATACTCTTCTCATTGGTATTACAAAGGCTCTCTAACAAAGTGAATGTACATTAAAAAGACGTTACTGGAACCACTATAAATCGGTGTGTGATTTATTTTATCATTATTGCTTTGGTTTTCTATTGCTTGTTTGGTGATTGTGATTGGTTTTGGATTGGATTAAGTTTTGGACTGAGATATTGATTGGATATTTTTGCACTTCTTACCACAATCTCGTTTTCCGCCGTGTTTTGGGGTTCTGAGTGGTCTCGAGTTAGAATTCTCACAACATTTGGTATCACGGCTTTGGTGTTGGTAGGTGGCTGTAGAAATGTTGGAATCGATTTGTTTTAATATAAAAAAACCTCACTTCTGTTTCTTTAATTACTACTAAACTTCGTACTCAACTTTCTTTTCAATGCACCGGAAGGAGTGATGTGGCCAAAATTTTAAGAAGTTCCAAAAAACAAATTGGACTACATTATTTTGTCCCAAGTTTTTGACTTATGTTTTGCTCTCAACAAATTCTCTGTTTCGCAATTATAAAATGCTCTCTATGGATGTTACGTCGTCTATAGGGATAAAAATGTATAAACAGAGATCAACCGAAAATAAATCTACGGACTCAATGGAATTTTAAATATTTATGCAGAATTTATTTGGTATCGTATAGCAGGTACATAAATAGTTAAATTTAACTTCTAATTCTTAGGTAAATAACAGTTCGATATTCTATTTTCAATTGAAAATTTCATATTATTTACCAGTAATTCATAACTGTGAAACATAAGTATGTGATATGGAGCGGTGCAAAAAAAATCACACGCGAGGCACACCTCAACACAAGATACAAACGAAAATGCGCCGAGGCGCTAGTTAAAAAGCGTTTCAATTCTAAGGCTTCCATCTTAAACGCTTGAGGCGTAGAAATACGCACAACTCAGATAAAAAACATAGTGAGGCTTAAGCCTTTCACGTGAAATTTTCTTTTGCCGCGGACCTCTTTGCCCAAAAACCCTAGTTCACCATGTTTTGTTGCTTATTCTATCTTTCAGTCAATAGAGAGCTAAAATGATTTTTTATTTTTAACTTATGGTAGCTTCGATTAAGCAATGTCCTTTTTTTGAAATGGTACTTAGATACAACATGTCACTAGGACAACATAACACACATCACATCTAACAGCCCGCAAATCTGTACCCCTAGAGTCAACACTATTTTGCAACAATCAACTCAAGTTGTACAGAAATACAAACCATTTGGGTTAAAGAAGAAGAGGTAGAAGAAGAAAATAGAAAACAACAACAGAATCTAACCATCGCAGCGGAATAAAATATAATAGATAATAAATAATCTTTACTCAAACATCAAATATCTCTGTTTATATATATTACATCATCAGAGTACATCTATCACAGCTCAACATCAATATCATACAAATGGATACACAACAACTCAACACAGCGGAATATATATAGATAAACAAGTACGAGAGTACGTAACGTTATCCAGCTCGTCTCCTGAGCTCCACAGCATCATATCCTGTATCCTATAATACTCGGTCTGACCCGAGCATTATAGTTAAATAACACCCGAGTCAGTCTAGAATACCAGCGTGAGATAATCACACCCAATTGATTATTAAAGTTTCAAAAATCCTTTTGAAAACAAAAGCATCTCGTAAGACCACGCCACAAATAAACATGTCGGGTTTTTACCTTACCATAGCTAAAACAATTATTATAGAAATCCTCTGATATTATAATAGGGTCTGTATACAAATACTTATAAAATAGACGAAATTGTTACATCTACTAAATTCCAGCTACTAGCCACGGAGTGGGTAATACAAACAAAACTCGCACAAGGCTCGTAGGGAGAATTGATTTCCAACCAATGACTAGGCACTGGGGTACCACCTCCCACAGTACGGGGCCTAGATCACCGTACCAAGTAGTACGCCCGCTCCCATGCAACACAAGACCGGGACTACCTCTTACTGGATAATCCCGAGTGAGATCACCCCGCGGTTGGGATCAGCAACCGCCCACTAAGCCGAAATGAAAAGGGACATCTAGGTAGGGATGACCTCACCCTGCTTGGGTGCTACCCACCTAGCCTTGCTGCATAACCCCTGATTTTCAGTCATTCCCATTTGATGAGGCTTGAGGCTAGGCGTTACCTTTAAAGAACATATCCCTAAGAATGCCCATCGTCCACCTAACGATGTTTCGCAAGCATTCATCCATACAAGTCCGTTCCGGGTTCGAACGGAACCGAAGGCACTATTCCTACTACATCCATTTTGGAAATATCATCAGGATTAGTAGCGACTAGCCCTTGCACTTCACTGCTCCATCTTCGAATCCAAAATCGTTTTCCACGAAAACGTACAAATCGGATCGAAATGGTTTTCGAGAAATAAATCTCGATCCCGGTCTCTTCGAAACGATCAACGCGTTTGTCCAATATTGATAGTCGGTGATTTAACTATCAATTTATATTCACAAACAACCATCAATCAATAAATAATTTTCCAAATTATTTATCTATCTCAAAATATCTTTACAAGATATAATTTCACTTTCAAACCCCTTTGAAAATAGTTTTCAAACTATCTTCCTTTTCTCAGAATAAATTCCGAGTATTTCCATTTCCACTGGAATCACCAAGCACAAAACTTTAGATTTTTAAAATAATTTAAAAACATTTTTATTGTAAAATATATTTAACATTTAATTTAGAAAAATTTACTTTAATACTTAATTTATAATAACACTTTAGAAATGACTAAAATAAGGTTACCTTATAACTATACATTAAATTTCTTCTTTAAACAAATACCAAATCATTCTTTAAATAATATTACGATGATAGATTAAACAAAATACATACTTTGGAATTTACTTTTAAACATTTAAGTTAAAACTACTTCAATAATTTACTAAAAATACATAATATATAACATTTGAAAATAAAGTTACTTAATGAAATATAAAACTGGATTTCTATTATTTAAAAAAAAAACAAAATACTAAGTTACTTTTAAATAATTACTGCTAACATAGATTAAGGGAAAATACTTACTTTAGACTTTAAACATTAGGAAAAATAATTTTTACAAAACTTGCTTTCTTTAAAAACAACTTTAAGACATTTAATTTATATGTAAAAATTTACTTTTAAAAACATGTACTTGGCTATCCAGAGAAAATTCCAACTTCAATCACTTAAATCAATTTTTCCAAATTGATTTCCAATTTATTTTATTTGAAATAAGTTTCTTTAATTACTCAATCCATTTCAAAATTCATTAGTTATAGACCTATTATTATTATTGTTATTTTCCGTTTGATTTAAAATCTTTTAACTAAAATATTCCAACTCCAGATTTTCCCAATTTCTTTTTTATTCTTCTTGAATAATTTAAATCTTAAATTTTAAATAAATGTTTTAATCATATTGAAGTCTTAAAAGAAATCATTAATCTTCCGTTTATTCAAAATTTCCCTTCCATATACGGAATTTATTATTCAAATTTAAAACTATTATTCTTATCCAATTCATTCCTAATTTATTTAAATTCTCTATAATTTATTTAAAACTGATTTCCCCTAATGGACTTCCATCAGTAACTCAAATAATTGATTATCCAATTAAACAAATTACTTCCTTCATATATTTAAATAAAACAGTGAGTTCTAGTATGTAACTTTATTATTAGTATTCTAATTCTTGCTGAAAATAATTTTCTGCAAGCATAAATTTATAAAATTTGAAGACTGCCTATATATATCCCAATCTAGATTAATCTAATTCTAAAGTTAAAATTGTTATACCTGCTTAAACAAATTTCCCCCCTTTTTACTTTATGTTTATATATATAAATATATATATATATATTTATATATTTATTTTATTTTATTTTTACCTAGATTTCCTTTTTAAACCCTACTGTAAATAAATTTAAAATCTATACCAGTATTCAACTTTCTTAACTGTATGATAATAAACATATAAACTTTTAAAATGAAATAAAAAAAAATTTGTTTTATACCTTACTGCCCAGAAAACAACTTCCACCACAAAACCCGATTCCAGAGCACGAAAAGAAAAACACGACTGAGCACGCTAGCGGCGATACCGAGCTCCATCACCCAAGTTGCCATCTGACAGCGCCGTCGCCACCTCCACGTCGACCTCGAATATGACTCCGCAAGCTCGAGTTCTCTAACACGAAGCGGTCGCGATTCCTCCTTCCTGCATCGAGAATCGTACGCCATCAACATCACCCCTGCCGTCGTCACCTCGGCCTCGACAGTTCTCCAGATGTCGACGAAAACCCCCATCGTGAAATCGCGAGCTCGTGAGGGTCGAAACCCTCACCGATGAATCGAGTTAGCCGTAATCACGAAACGAATCTGATTTCGTTTGAGGAGAGGGAAGATTTTGATTCGGTTTATGTGAAATTAAAAGAGGGAAGAAAATCACGTTTCGATTTTTACTTGATTTTGAAGATGACGGCTTCGGCCATTTTTTTCTTTTTATATTTCGAACTTGCATTTTGCATTTACCTGCTTGCGTGAGTATTAAAACGAAAGCGAGGGGAGACAAGAGGAGACAAGACGCGATGTTTGCCAGAGTATAGGGTGGCTTGCGTGTTTTCAGGGAACGAGATGATGTTTTGTATGCTGATGTGAAATTATTTCAACTGGTTGACCAGAATATAAATATATAATACTTTAAATTCAAATTTGAATACAAATTATCTCGAATTACGTAGCTTAAAATCACGAACTCCCATCGAGGCATGCCGCTAGGCATTTATAATGTTATATCCCTATTCCGAACGCAATGGAAAAGGTTTCGAGTCCTAATTCGATCATATGGAGAAAATAGCATTTGAATCGGCTATTATCAATTAAATTTTTCAGCGCGTTTATATATCGTACGCTCACACAACAATTCCGATCAATATTAAAATTGAAATCTGATAACAATTCAATATTACGGAACCAATGGAACTAGTTTTGTCGAAATCCGAAACTGTACCTCGGAAGGCTATTTTTAAATTCAATTTAAACCATATAAATTTCAAAACTTAACAAACCATTTTTAAATTTGATTTCATCACTTCTATTCTCTTCAGTATTATCAATATAAATTTTATAAGCCTTCAAATTATATTTTAACAGGCTTAAAACTCTAGATTCAATAATTTTCCCAACTTCAAATTATTTAATTCAATAATTAAATTATCTAATAAATTGTGATATTCGTAATTCAAATTAAAAATTATTCTATTGAATATTTAAAATCAATTTAATATTCCAATTTTTAAATGCTTGAAAATTACGGGTCGTCACATTCCTCCCCCCTTAAAAGAATTTCGTCCCCGAAATTACAAATAAGGAAGAATGGTCCAATACCCGTTACCATATATATTTTTCAAAACCAACAATTTAACATCCTACCAACTATCTTTTTATAAACGACCCATTACCCTTCTTACTAACTTCCCAAACTTTCCCAAAATTTGCAAACAATTCTATTTGCCCAATCATTCAAGTTTTAATTTAAAACCAATTTTGAATTATCATAATTTCTCAAAAAAAATTCTAACTCTCTAAATTTCCGAAAATTTTTGCCAGCGTCTCCTTTGTGCAGCTGGCTCGATACAACTACAAAAGGCCTCTACGGGCTCCCAAATCTTAAAAGAAAACAAAAAGCCAAGTGACTCGATCCAAAAACCCAATCAAATTTCACAGAAATTTAAACACATACCTTTTTGTCGAGCATTTCAATTTACCTTCTGAAATCAAAATCAATTCTCTTTTCTCTTTATAATACCTGCATATTCTGCTTGGTACTAGTACTCAATCATAATATTCAAAAACATTTCATCAACTTTCTTAAAATGTCAATATCTGTTCATTCAAATACTAACTTAGATTATATTTGAAAAATGAATTTCCAATTGAGAATGCATCATTCCTTACTTAAGTTAGTATAAGCATTTATGTGTTTCTTATATTTATTTTCACTTTACCACTTTAGTTTATATCCATTTCTATTCAAATCGATTCTTTCATTTCCATATGAATTCAATTTATCTTTAACTCTGCATGTATAAATTTTATTTGTCATTTATTACTAATTCATGTCATTACTTTAATTAGTTTCATTTACTAACTTATTTCAATTTTTCGGTTTTAAACTGTTTTGTCGTTAACAAAATTTTCCAAAATTTTCAAAAATTTTCTAACTCCCAAAATTTCGGAAATTTTTTGGCAGAGTCTCCTTTGTACGGAGGAGCTTTTATAATTTGACAATAGATATAAATATATATACATTGACCCACATGGTCGGAAAAATCAAAAACAGTTCATATTCCTATTTTTATTGCGTAGGCGTACCTTATTTAGCATTTTTAAGCAAGTTGCTTATTTATTTAGCCGTTAGCGCAACCAAATCCAGCCACACGGCTTCCATGTACCTGTACTTACTCAATTTAAACATGTAAGTGCCAAATATATGAAGTTTAACAGCATATCACTTATTTGCAATAGTTAAAACATATGAATTCTAAAAGAAATTCACACCAAACATTTTTCCGTAAGCAATTTATATAGATTCCATGCTAATTCAACTGTTTTAACTTATTCATATCCATTTTCATTCAATTTGAATGGTTTTCAATCCATTCGTATACAACTTCATCAATTTGAATGGTTTAAAACTCAATCGCTTACATTAATTTATTTTTAAGCAAACTGAACTCATATTTAGTTCAATTGCTTTCAAAATCAATTTATTTTACTTCTATCAATTCATAGAATTTTAATTACTTTCATTTACATCAAATGACAATTTTTTCTATGCAATTTGACGAGATCTATGTGAATAAATAAGTATTTATGTTTTATAACCATTTTAAATGGATTTCAACTCAATTTATACTTAATTTTATTCCATTTTTAAATTTATTCACAATTCATATATTCTCCTTTTCATTGCATTTCAGATTTGATTTCATTCACTTGCATTTCAATTTACTAACCAAACTAGTTCATTCAAAACCATTAACAATTTAGGTTCATCTTCATTACCAATTAAATTTCCTTTTTATTTTAATTCATTCACAACCATTTATTTAGCTTGACCCATTCCAAGCTTGCACATTACTATCCATTCCCGAATTGATTCAAACTAAGCTTCAATTTAATGGTCTTCCATTTTTACCCTTAGTCGAGCTTCTAATTATTCTCAACTTAAGTTAATTTACGCAATTTATTTCACCTCAAACTTAAGTTCTCTTCCATTTGATTCTTATTTAGTCCATCCATTTATTTATTCAATATAATTAGTTTATCCACTCAATCCATTTTGAATTTACATTTCCTTATATATTATTTCTAACCCACCAAATTCTATTTCGATTCAAATTTATTTTCACTTGATTTAAATCCAACCCAATATCATTACACTTAGTTTTAAGTTGAATTCAATTCAACTCTCCTTCATCTATTCAGCTTAAGTTATTCCACTTCAATTTATTCAAATCCTTTTTTTTCTATACTTAAACTCATTTCATTTTGCAAATAAATTTCCCATTTTCAATTTAACTTGATTCTATCTCAATCCAATCTCATTTCAAACTACAAATTTATTTGATTAGTTATTATACATTTTAACTTTTTAGATTCAGCTCATTCAATTATTTACAAGGCCATTTCCAATCTATTTCCACATATTTGGATTTTATTTGCAATACAAACCATTACTATTTTAATCCAATTTCATATTCGATTCATTTAATTAATTGCAAGACCACTATCAATTATATTTTCTTCACTAATGATTCAAGTCGAATTTGATTTATAACTTGAGTTTTATTTCCAAACTTCAATATTAACTCACCAATTCAGCTTTTATTTAGCTACATTAGGTTCTCATTATATATTTATTTAACTAATTTATTATCAAATTAGTTCTTCCACAATTCATAGATAGAACTTGATTTTAATCTCAAAATCTCTTCATCAAATTTTCTTAAGTTCAACCTTTTTTTTTTTATAATCCCAGTTTTGATTTTCATTTTATTCTTCAATTCATCAAAAATATTTATTATGGGTTTTTTATTCTATTCAAATTTAATAAGTCACAACTTATTATTTTCACAATTCCATTTATTATAGGCTTGAATATATTCTTCCTTTATTTTTAACTCAAGCCTTATGCTTATTTATAACCCAAGCATTTTTTTATTCCATGTATTTCAATTCCTTTACAAGTTATTCTAATTTATTTATTTTAATCCAATCCTTATCCAATTTAAAATTTCCTTTATTCAGGTAAGAATCTAATTCCATTCAATAATTCAATTGAATTCTTATTCCAATTTAATTTTATTTTAACTCAGTTTTATTTAACTTAATCCAATTTTTAACTTAATTCGAATACAACTGGATATTATTTTCAACCTATTCAATTTATTCCAATCCAGTTAAATTTTTATTTCCCAATCCATGTTAATTTCACTTTTAACTTTTCACATTAAATTTACATTCCATTATTCAAAGCTTATATTTCTTCCTGATTTAAAAATCATCTCAATTTATAAGTTTACAACCTATCTTATCTGGATTTTTAAACTCCCGGCTTTGGTTTCAAATCATTTTGAAATCTCCAACATCTCAAATCACATTTCTCAAAAGTCATACCATTCCTCGTTTATCCCCAACAAATTTCCTTTGAAATTTTCAAAAACAACTAGCTTTTCTGAACAATTTATTTTTGGCAGCAATCTGTCACTCAGAAATTCGAAAGTGAATACTGATGATGCGGCCGTCATCATCAGAATTATTTTCCAATAATCCAAGTGATTTCAATGCTATATTACTTCCAAAATCCATCTAAAACAATTTTCCTTTCAGAAGTACCTCCAAAACAATAATGCTATCATTTATCTTCAAAATACTTCCAAATTTCCAGGATTTTAAATTTCCAAATCCTGCTTAAATCAATTTTAACTATAATTCATTTGCACAGCTTATGCTCATACAAATTCTCATTTGATTATATTTCAATTTATAATTTACATTTATAATTCATATTTATAAATTTCATTTTATAATTGAATTTATCTCCTCAATTTTTGGTTGTATTTACAATTTCTAGTTAAATTTCCACTCAAAATGATAATAATTTAAATATCATCATTCCTAACATCCAAGCAACCATATATTAGCTAAATAGTTTACAAAAACTTTTCTTTATATCAAAAATATATTTTGGGTAAAATTATTTCATTTAGCCGCATTTAAAACAATACCATGTCGATCGTTCTATTCAAGTGTTTAGAAACCCCTTCAACACAGTTGTGCAGACTGTGTCGACGAAGGTTCATATGCCACTCAATAAACTAACCAACACAATATTAAAAAAATTTATATTCACTAACAAATACGCGCTCATATTTATTAATACGCTCATACTCATTATAGAGTACTACAGACTCAATTTTATGAGTAATTCCCAACAGAACCAAGGTTATCACCAACCTAAGCTCTGATACCAACTATAACAGCCCGCAAATCCGTACCCCTAGAGTCAACACTATTTTGCAACAATCAACACATGTTGTACAAAAATACGAACCATTTGGGTTAAAGAAGAAGAGGTAGAAGAAGAAAATAGAAAACAACAACAGAATCTAACCATCGCAGCGGAATAAAATATAATAGATAATAAATAATCTTTACTCAAACATCAAATATATCTGTTTATATATATTACATCATCAGAGTACATCTATCACAGCTCAACATCAATATCATACAAATGGATACACAACAACTCAACACAGCGGAATATATATAGATAAACAAGTACGGGAGTACGTAACGTTATCTTGCTCATCTCCTGAGCTCCACAGCATCATATCATGTATCCTATAATACTCGGTCTGACCCGAGCATTATAGTTAAATAACACCCGAGTCGGTCTGGAATACCAGCGTGAGAAAATCACACCCAATTGATTATTAAAGTTTCAAAAATCCTTTTGAAAACAAAAGCATCTCGTAAGACCACGCCACAAATAAACATGTCGAGTTTTTACCTTACGATAGCTAAAACAATTATTATAGAAATCCTCTGATATTATAATAGGGTCTATATACAAATACTTATAAAATAGCCGAAATTGTTACATCTATTGAATTCCATCTACTAGCCACAGAGGGGTAATACAAACAAAACTCGTACAAGGCTCGTAGGGAGAATGGATTTCCAACCAATGACTAGGCACTGGGTGCCACCTGCCACAGTACGGGGCCTAGATCACCGTACCGAGGAGTACGCCCGCTCCCCTGCAACACAAGACCGGGACTATCCCTTACTAGATAATCCCGAGTGAGATCACCCCGCGGTTGGGATCAGCAACCGCCCACTAAGCCGAAATAAAAAGGGACATCTAGGCAGGGATGACCTCACCCTGCTTGGGTGCTACCCACCTAGCCTTGCTGCATAACCCCTGATTTTCAGTCATTCCCATTTGATGAGGCTTGAGGCTAAGCGTTACCTTTAAAGAACATATCCCTTAGAATGCCCATCGTCCACCTGACGATGTTTGCATTCATCCGTACAAGTCCGTTCCGGGTTCGAACGGAACCGAAGGCACTATTCCTACTACATCCATTTTGGAAATATCATCAGGATTAGTAGCGACTAGCCCTTGCACTTCACTGCTCCATCTTCGAATCCAAAATCGTTTTCCACGAAAACGTACAAATCGGATCGAAATGGTTTTCGAGAAATAAATCTCGATCCCGGTCTCTTCGAAACGATCAACATGTTTGTCCAATATTGATAGTCGGTGATTTAACTATCAATTTATATTCACAAACAACCATCAATCAATAAATAATTTCCCAAATTATTTATCTATCTCAAAATATCTTTACAAGATATAATTTCACTTTCAAACCCCTTTGAAAATAGTTTTCAAACTATCTTCCTTTTCTCAGAATAAATTCCGAGTATTTCCATTTCCACTGGAATCACCAAGCACAAAACTTTAGATTTTTAAAATAACTTAAAAACATTTTTATTTTAAAATATATTTAACATTTAATCTAGAAAAATTTACTTTAATACTTAATTTATAATAACACTTTAGAAATGACTAAAATAAGGTTACCTTATAACTATACATTAAATTTCTTCTTTAAACAAATACCAAATCATTCTTTAAATAATATTACGATGATAGATTAAACAAAATACATACTTTGGAATTTACTTTTAAACATTTAAGTTAAAACTACTTCAATAATTTACTAAAAATACATACTATATAACATTTGAAAATAAAGTTACTTAATGAAATATAAAACTGGATTTCTATTATTATTTTAAAAAAAACAAAATACTAAGTTACTTCTAAATAATTACTGCTAACATAGATTAAGGGAAAATACTTACTTTAGACTTTAAACATTAGGAAAAATAATTTTTACAAAACTTTCTTTCTTTAAAAACAACTTTAAAACATTTAATTTATATGTAAAAATTTACTTTTAAAAACATGTACTTGGCTATCTAGAGAAAATTCCAACTTCAATCACTTAAATCAATTTTCCCAAATTGATTTCCAATTTATTTTATTTGAAATAAGTTTCTTTAATTACTCAATCCATTTCAAAATTCATTAGTTATAGACCTATTATTATTATTGTTATTTTCCGTTTGATTTAAAATCTTTTAACTGAAATATTCCAACTCTAGATTTTCCCAATTTCTTTTTTATTCTTCTTAAATAATTTAAATCTTAAATTTTAAATAAATGTTTTAATCATACTGAAGTCTGAAAAGAAATCATTAATCTTCTATTTATTCAAAATTTCCCTTCCATATACGAAATTTATTATTCGAATTTAAAACTATTATTATTCTTATCTAATTCATTCCTAATTTATTTAAATTCTCTATAATTATTTCACTTACAAATTCTCTTCATTTTTTTCCAAAATCCAATTCTATATATCTTGATAAATTAGTGCACCGGAACATATTCAGGTAAACCATAACATCCAATATCCCAATTGTCAATAATATTCATCACAGAATATAAAATAATCACAACAGAGGGTATTAAATAATTTAATAAATGTTGAGGGATCCATTTGGATCCCTCCAACCTGTTTTCCCCTGCATCCACAACGTTAGCACAATATAATATACCAATTCCAAAATATCATACTATATCACATCAATCAATTCAACCATTCAAACAATTATCTAAATTTAATCACTCAAATTTAAATTTAATTTCACTGAGTGAGATTAACTCACCTTGCATTTGTTTTGCAATTCTTCCCAATCTCGATTCGTTTCCATACTTTTGACCTTGAATAAATAATTTATATGGTTTATCAATATTCAAAATAAATCGAACAATTTAACTTCCAATTTAAAATTTTGATTAACAATTGATTTGGTTTAAAACTGATTTCCCCTAATGAACTTCCATCAGTAACTCAAATAATTGATTATCCAATTAAACAAATTACTTCCTTCATATATTTAAATAAAACAGTGAGATCTAGTATGTATTTTTATTATTAGTATTCTAATTCTCGCTGAAAATAATTTTCTGCAAGCATAAATTTATAAAATTTGAAGACTGCCTATATATATATCCCAATCTAGATAATCTAATTCTAAAGTTAAAATTGTTATACCTGCTTAAACAAATTTTCCCCCTTTTACTTTATGTTTATATATATATATATATATATATTTATTTTATTTTATTTTTACCTAGATTTCCTTTTTAAACCCTACTATAAATAAATTTAAAATCTATACCAGTATTCAACTTTCTTAACTGTATGCTAATAAACATATAAACTTTTAAACTGAAATAAAAAAAATTTGTTTTATACCTTACTGCCCAGAAAACAACTTCCACCACAAAACCCAATTCTAGAGCACGAAAAGAAAAACACGGCTGAGCACGCTAGCGGCGATACCGAGCTCCATCACCCAAATTGCCATCTGACAGCGCCGTCGCCACCTCCACGTTGACCTCGAATATGACTCCGCACGCTCGAGTTCTCTAACACAAAGCGGTCGTGATTCCTCCTCCTTCCTGCATCGAGAATCGTACGCCATCAACATCACCCCTGCCGTCGTCACCTCGGCCTCGACAGTTCTCTAGATATCGATGAAAACTCCCATTGTGAAATCGCGAGCTCGTGAGGGTCGAAACCCTCACCGATGAATCTTGTTCGCCCTAATCACAGAACGAATCTGATTTCTTTTGAGGAGAGGGAAGATTTTGATTCCGTTTACATGAAATTGAAAGAGGGAAGAAAATCACGTTTCGATTTTTACTTGATTTTGAAGATGACGGCTTCAGCTATTTTTTTCTTTTTATATTTCGAACTTGCTTTCTGCATTTACCTGCTTGCATGAGATATTAAAACGAAAGCGAGGGGAGACAAGAGGAGACAAGACGCGATGTTTGCCAGAGTATAGGGTGGCTTGCGTGTTTTTAGGGAACGAGATGATGTTTTGTATGCTGATGTGAAATTATTTCAACTGGTTGACCAGAATGTAAATATATAATACTTTAAATTCAAATTTGAATACAAATTATCTCGACTTACGTAGCTTAAAATCACGAACTCCTATAGAGGCATGCCGCTTGGCGTTTATAATGTTATATCCCTATTCCAAACGCAATGGAAAATGTTTCGAGTCCTAATTCGATCGTATGGAGAAAATAGCATTTTAATTGACTACTATCAATTAAATTTTTCAGCGTGTTTATATATCGTACGCTCACACAACAATTCCGATCAATATGAAAATTGAAATACGATAACAATTCAATATTACGAAACCAATGGAACTAGTTTCGTCGAAATCCGAGACTGTGCCTCGGAAGGCTATTTTTAAATTCAATTTAAACGATATAAATTTCAAAACTTAACAAACCATTTTTAAATTTGATTTCATCACTTCTATTCTCTTCAGTATTATCAATATAAATTTTATAAGCCTTCAAATTATATATTAACAGGCTTAAAACTCTAGATTCAATAATTTTCCCAACTTTAAATTATTTAATTCAATAATTAAATTATCAAATAAATTGTGATATTCATAATTCAAATTAAAATTATTCTATTGAATATTTAAAATCAATTAAATATTCCAATTTTTAAATGCTCGAAAATTCTGGGTCGTCACATCACATGTCAATATATGTTCGAATCACGCTAT
This sequence comes from Allium cepa, assembly GCA_030765085.1. Taxonomy (NCBI): domain Eukaryota; kingdom Viridiplantae; phylum Streptophyta; class Magnoliopsida; order Asparagales; family Amaryllidaceae; genus Allium; species Allium cepa. The sequence continues at coordinate 475,410,041 of CM060929.1, forward strand.
GCAAGTTTCGAACTTGTGACCTCTCTACCAAAGTCGAATCACTTAACCACTGGGACAATGGTGCTTGTCTAATCTGTTTTTTTCCTTTTCTTATGCATAATAAAAACTAAAATGAGTAAGAAAGAAATTTATATTTTATTTGAATTGTTTTGAACGCTTTCTTAGTCCTGCATGTTTCTTGTTTAATATTTGATATTTTATGTCAAATTTCATTATATGTTTTGCATTTTTTTATCCGAAAAACTTACGTCTCGACATTTCAAGGCTTTTTCCTTGACTCACATGCACATATTTTGGTGTATGCAACAGTAAGGAATTGATTTGGAAAGTTGTGGAAATAATAGAACAAAGTTGTGAAAATTAGAGTTGTGGATGCACTTTGAAATCATCCTGTCTTCGGTGAATTTTAAGTTAACATTGAAAGACATTCTTAAGCTCCATTGGAGAGTTTTGTAGTATCGGTTATGACAAGTTTTGAGAGTAGTCATTTTTACTGTAAATGATCGTAGCGGTTTTGGTTGGTTTACATGAAGTGTGGTTATAACTAATCAATACATGCTTGTGAGTTTAACATATACCACTTTTGAGAGTTTTCCACTAAAGTAACGTTATATATATCCTTATATTCTTCTCTAGTTTTGTGAAAATTAATTCTACGATATAATTAGTGGTGGTATAACTGAAAAAATTTATAATCCCTCAAAACACCCCAAGCATTGAGAATTGACATCAAAATTACACTGCACCGGTTTTCAATAATTTTATAACCAACAACAATCGGTGTGAAAAAAAACTTACAAGCAAGCATTATGGTAACACCTGAATTATAAAGCCATCCAAAACGGTAGAAAATAAACTCCTAAGCGGAGTCTTAGGGGTTTATTTGCTATTCTAATAAGCCCTATATGTTTACTTATTACTGTAAAATAAATTAGAGTTTGAAACATTTTATAACCGATGGAACAAAGCGGCTAAAATTTGGGGTAAAAATGTCGCTCTAAATTCACTTTGAAAAATGCATTGGTTTCGGGAATTTTTGTAACTAATTTATTAGATATCCCTAGGGATTTCATTCATGGTTTTTAAGTAGCTTAAGTAAACTATCTACTGTACAAAAAATAAATCAAAAATAGTTTGCTTAAGTGATTAAAATTTACCACAAAGATCAAGCATTTTCATGTTATTCTTTGTCCAGAATTTTAGATAGCATTTATAAACAACATCCTTGGTCTACTATAACAATTCTGGGTATATTGCATTGTTTTGTTCTAAATGCGATATGTTGGCCAGTATTTCATGTTTTAAATGGTTTATAATTTATTTTCTTTGAGGAAACTTTTTGGAAAAGTCTAATAACATGGATTTGAATATGGAAAAAAGTTTAGAAGTTTAAATATATTTTTATTAATTAAATATTAATTTTTAAAGAAAAGGATTTCATTTGCAGCATTTAAAATAAGAGAATTTAAACAAACTATAAATTAGTTATTTTTAAATAATATTTTACATATATATTCAAAACTTATTTATAAGTATTTTCAAAGTGTATGTGTGCATATGAGTTTGGAAAAGTTATGTATTTTATAAAAAGAATAAAGATGGTTTTTATTATAATAAATGTTTTGGGAAATTAATAAAAAGTATATTATCTTGTTAAAAAGTATAATTAGATCTTTAAAAAGAATATTTTGAAGAAAATACTAAGCATAGAAGGGTTTTGGGTTTATAGTAACAATGTTTTAATGACATTTTTTTCCACCCATTTTATTACACTTTTGAAAATATGAAATCTTGTTTAAGGTTTGTGAATATTCTTGTACTATTTGGTTAATAATATGAACACATTTCTACGTATTGAAAAAGTAGCAATGAATAGTGAATAATAGAAATGAACAGTGAAACAATAGTATACATTAATATATCTTTTGTAAAGGTATTTTAAATATATATACAAGTTTTTACAAAGAAGATTTAATTGATAAAAGAATTAATTAAATAAAAAGGAGATTAGAAGTCTCTTATGTGACTTAATCGTCATTTGTGTGACTTAATCGTGCTTTTTATGTTTACTTGTTTATGGAAAGTATTTAGTCGTGTACCTGGCACTAAAAGTTGACAAGATAAACTTGTTCTTTCTGTGAGAGTTAAGAATAAAATGTCTAGGCAGAGAGCTTTGATCAAACTGGCGCCCTAACCGACCCGACTTTACTCTTTACCGAGAGATAGTATAAGCTGAGTAAGTCGAAAATGTGATAAGTATACAAGATTTTGTTTCCATATGCGATCGTTTTCATTTAGTGCCAGATAGTTGACTAGTCGACTATCTAGTTTGTCCAATTAACTTTGGAACTATATGTAAGCGTCAGGTATTGATACGGTTTGAGATCCTTTGGGGAGGACTCATTCGTATGAATCATCTCTTGCTTTAAGGATGCATATATACAGGATCCCTGGAGGATGACTCATTTATATCGTTCGTTTACTTCTTAAAAAACCAGAATTGAGTTAATCGGAAATTCATCGATTTGGTTTGAAGAGACCGAGATTAGATAAGCGTAATACTCACTGAAACCACTTCAAAATAGGTATACGAGTTTTTTGTTTTTGAAAACAGTTGTTAAGTGAAATGTTATAAAATTAAACTGCCTATTCTAAGGTTAAATGAAGGAACTGGGCTAGCCAGCAACAGAAGAAATGGATGAGTTTCAAAAATGTTATAAAATTGAACTACCTATTTTAAGGTATCACCTTTTGTTTTATAATATTTATTCATACAGGTTGAATCTCCTTAGATTTGAAAGTTTATTTGTTCTTATTATCCACATCTTATTTTAACTGAAACCCACATATGACTAAAGGATATTTGGATAATAAATTGATTACAATAAATTTATAAATTCGTTACCCTATTTGACATGACTAATATCTTTCTTTAAGTATTCAAAGGATTGTTAATATATTGCTCAGTTTAGTATGTTTCACTTTTGTCAAAAGGAAAAAGAAAATTTCATATAGGTTGAATCTCTTAATTTAATTGTATACATATATATTTTGTTAAACTAATTTAAGTTTATATAAGTTCATAAATACAAAAGAAATTTAAAATGTTATATGGTTTATTTTGAATTAATTAAGAAGTTTTTGGGTTAACCTTTATATAGACATGATTATATATGTGTGTGCATGTGTGTACATATAAAACTTAATGTTTGTATTTCAAATTGTATAGTTTAAATGCTTTATTAATATCAAATAATTTTAAATGAGGCAGTAGTTTATACATATGAATTATTGTTGGCTATTCCTAATCTTATGTCATAATGATTCATTGATTGCTAATTGAATGCTACATAAATTAAGTTTTTCAAAATGGGGAAGATGAATCATTCATCTTTGTCATCTTTTATTTCTTTCATTTTTGTCCCTTATGTGATTGTCTTTAAATATATTCTTATTTATTCATATACATCGTATTATCAATTGATCATACTTGCCTTATGTTTAACAATTTTGTCACACAATTAAGGAATTAATATATTTGATATATTCAAACCTTATTTTTATGTCCCATTCTTTATTGTTTTAGAATCAAATTAATAAAACAAAATGTGGTATTAAATAAAATAATAATTTCACTCAAAATAAATTTAAATAAGATCTAAATACATTTAGATTCATAGGCTCATTAATAATCCAATAAATGGTTAAACTTTTGAAATTCACATGTTTCTTCCGTTGCGGGCTGACCCGACAGCAACAAGTAATTACTTAAAGAAATTTCTTCAAAGTGAAGTTGTTATTTCTCGAAACAACAATTATTTCTCAGTGCAACAAAATAGGTATTCATTAATGTTTTATGAATTTCTTCATTTATAAAACTGATTTGGTTTTACTTTACAAACTTATGTTCAAAACATGAATATGTCATCCCACGATAGTATTCCAAAAATTCTTTTAGGGAGATTCATATAAGATCCCTTATGAACAATTATTACGTGCAATCTTTTGACTTGCACAACCTGCCAACTACTTAGCCTAGGATATGTTGGAGTTTCTTACAAAACCTTATCTTTTAAAATTTTGTGAAATGTTATTCCGATGAAATATTAACCTTGTGTACTACCCTTAAGTACATTTACCTTATAGAAAGAAACTAACTCAACTTCACTCATAACTAATCGTACATTGTCCAAAAAAGTTCGATTACTCGATATCGATGCATCATTATGTATCACATGGAGGTGTAATTTTGAGATTGAATCTTTATTCATTTTTGGTACATTTGGAATATTTTTCAAAATACTCACTCATTAGATCAAATCATATCATTTCCATCGCATGTTATTTTTTATACTTCTGTTTTATATTCTATATGTTCATCACAGACATACTACATGTGTATCAAATACACATGTCCATGTCGACGATAATTCATCGATGAATATGACGAAGTACGTGGAACCGTTTTGGTGTTTATAGAATTACGATTGCACACATCTATATGTACCAATCCGAAGAGTTAATATACTCTTATGATACTCCCACTTAATGGGTGGATAGCCCTTTATTGTTTGAGATATAGTTAACAAGTATAATATGATCCAAAATCATACAATAAAATTATTTTTCAAAACTACGGCTTAGTCTATAATTTCAAAACAACTGCAATAATATTAGATACTTTTGTATTTTCCAATGTATCACTTTTGTTATAAAAAAAATACCACATTATACTTTTATTTCATGAAGAATATTCATAATTTTCATATTGAAATATAGTTATGTCCATTATTTTTTCTTAGTTGATACCAAAAAATAATCATTATTTCATAAATAATGTATGGTAAGTTTTACAAAATCAATTTTCGTACTATGTTGCGTTAATAAGTGTTATATGGCATGCTCCGAACTATTTCCACCATTACTGTAATAGTGTACTAAATTCAGAGGTCCATCATTCATTTAATACAATTTGTTCAACTATTTACAGTGGAGAGCTTGTTGATCAAATATCTTGAGCTCAAAGAAATAAATCTCAAAGAAAATAATTTTCTATATGAAAATGCATTATGGAATAGAAATCATATTTCTTATTCTAATATTAAGCATCAATTATTATTACAATTTCCATTTCCAATGTTTCTCTATCAAGTAGAAGTGATTATTCATTCTCTTCGTCCCAACTGTACCTTAAATTATATCTAATCTAGTACATTCGTTTTCCTTTCAAATGGTCAAATAGTTCAAAAGAAAACCTTACTACAATATCGTAACAAACTCTTTACAAAAGCACATTCGATTATCCTTAACATTTAAGTACATCAAATATGTTGCACTTTACGTAAACCAATCAAAATGACATTTCAGCGATCGAGTTCTTAGACCTATCTTGTGAATATTTGTCTTGTGTTACATTAACATAATATAATCCCTTTTGTAATCAATCAAATTGAATACTCGATCTTGCACTAAGGTTTATTTAGTTTTCGGATGAATTAATTTCATCAAAATATTGTACATGACAAACTTTGACCGTTCATTGTATAACCTTTATATGCAATTGTATATGGATCAAACATCCATAGTCTTGTATTGCTTTTAGAGTACGAAACTCATAGAATGCAATACATGGTCTTGGCCAAATAAATACGTGAGTGACCAAACCATGAATGTATTCAGCAGTTGTAAATCAAACACTTGCATGGGTACTGAAAGCTAACATGCAATAGGAATTTCATAGTGGGTATTATATTTCCATTTGTCAATTTCAATTCAGTTTGTTTATATATGTTAATTGATAAACATTTTATCAATCATATTAATGCATAAATTTATCATTGTAGATAATTACAACAATATTTAGCATATGTTTTAACAATATTAGAAAGGTTAAACAATGTCATTTCATTTTTCTAATAAGGCTCCCACTAGTCTTTTATGTTTCTCCAAACCCTAAGATGGAACATAGAAGTCTTTCGACTTTACTAGTGGGTGTTAGGACTCATCTATCTTGGTATTCTAACCTTGAGTTTGCTCAACAAATCATAACCTCACAAACGATGGATAACTCCTTAATGGTTGTATCACATACATCTCCCAAACCATTTTTTGGTCCTTATCTCATTTCGACCCTGAGTTTTCTCAACAATTCTAAAGAGATTATTCACTCGTACCTACGTATCGTGATGGCCTAAGTATAGTATATGTACCTTGAGTTTGCTGAATAAATACATATAGTTATCTTACCTCATTTATTCAATATATTAATAATACGACACATAAAATCCCCAGCTTGAGTTTGTTCAACAACTAAGGAGTATGCAATTAATTTATTAATATATTTATGTAAGAGGATAACATTATACTGAAGATTCATAATCTTCAGTATATTATATTGAGTGATATCGACTTATGCAATAGTGCACTTTTTATGAAACACCTTCGTGATTCAAGTGTCAGACACATCATAAATCACAATATACGTACATTTACGTATGTATTTAGTCCTTAAGTCTATTTGGGTTTCTTTAATATTCCATTTTTAGTTTATAAATTCATATCATATAAATTTTATTGTTATATAAATTTTATATTTCGTATCACTTATACGATAGTCTTTTGTATGATATTTTATTAATTAAATCTTAATTAATTAATTTTAGTTAATTAATTTTTAATTAATTTTAAATTAGGATTCCAATACAACTTTTATATTTGACATATCCACTATAACCTTTATATTAAGACACATATATCTTATATATGCATATTTTAAGTTAATTAACTGACCTTCAATTACATTATTAATTAAAAAAAATTAATTAAATTATATTAATTTCGAAAATTTGTCTTATATACATACATGTATGCTTATGTTATCTTAGACACTCAAAAATAATATAACATATATCAACATATATAATACATGCATATAAGTATTAATTAATTAACTCATTTAGTTAATTTATATTATTAATCTCATTAATAATTTTAAATTTTAAAATTAATATTTACATAGTTTCAAACATTTTGAACTTTTCATTGCATTTTCAACATTTTGAAAATTTATGTTATATTATAACCTTTTATAATAAACATTTTGTTATTTAAATTTAACTTTAAATTTAAAATCATGTCTTGATTTTCAAAACTATTTTGAAAATTAGCCTAAGGCCCAATTAAAATTGGGCCTTTTCTATTAGGAGAAAACTTTAGGCTCACATCACCTTCTGGCAAAACAGGTAGCCAGGTAAGACAGGGTACTTGATTGTCCAATTCCAATCCTAGACATCACCTTTATAGACACTGTACTAAGTTAACAAACTTAATTAGTTAGCCCTAACTGCTGTGCAAAAATTGCACAAATGCGGAAAAACAATAAACAGGATCTAGATTTGTCAATTTGAACATCACTCAATCTAGCAGCAATTATTCTATTACTCCAAATAAATAGCAAATAACTATAACGAAGAATAAGCCGCATAATATTTGTACTGGTTCCATTACCATCAAGATAGTGTACGTCTAGTCCAAAGGAGAGAGATTTTATTACACCTAAGAGAATTACAAGATAAGAGTTTACATACCAAAGCCCTAAATTAGGGTTAACAAGAAGAGACAATCCATTTGGGGATCAATGGCTGAATACCAAGATGGGTTGACAATGAAGTCTACCCTTAATATATAACTAATATAAGTTCATGTGAGTCATCAATCAAATTACCAAGATATGGTAAAAAGAAAATGGAGGCAAGTGGAAATGGTAACAAATCGCGCAAACATAGCAAGTAATTCACTCATTCCAAAGATGGAAGAAAATAATCCCAAAGCAATGCGATTACGAAGAAAGAAATAATATGCATATCTTTTTGCATATATATTACTTCATAACATGCGCATGCATATATTTCCTTGCTATCTCATTCAAATGCAATCCAATAATTTATGCATTTCCATAATGAAAAAACGTGATTACTTTCCTTCTGGCATATTTGTTTCCTTCTATTTGTGATTTCATATCACCAAAATTTAACACTCCACCTTGATGGAAAATCACACATCTCCAACACCCCACCTCGACTCAAGTTCTCTTCTCAACATAAAACTCTTAAAATCAAACTCCACCTTCAACTCAAATGTAACGACCCCGAATTTTTACTAAATTTAAATTGATAATTAAATTAATTTTTGAATTAAAAACTATAAATTTATTAGTAAATTGATTCGAGTTTCCTTAAATTCAAATAGAAAATATATTAAATCATATGAATTTAAATATTGTACATATATGATTTGGATTTAAATTTCAAGTAAATGGATTTATAATAATTTGAATATATATGTATATATGTACATGCATTGAGTTGAGTTAAATTTTAACTAAATGGTTTAAAGACAAATTATGATGATAAAAATAAAGTAAATAATTAATTGCTAAAATTTAAAATAAAAAGGTGGAAATTCATATACATTATAAAATAAATAAATTATATACTTTATGCAATATAAAGTAAATCTTGATATCATAAATCAAAATAAATAGATATATAGTTTATACAAAACGAAGCAAAGATATAATTTTAATATCATAATACAAATAGAAACAAACAATAATAATAAAAGAAAAAGTAAAATAAGATAAAAATTTGAAGTTCACTAAGTAATGAAGTAAACAAACACATAAACATGTACACTTGCAAATGAAAACATATGAAACAAAGACCAAACAAACAAAAAAAAAAGAAAAAAAAATGAAGCCACATCAAATATCTACAACTAAGTACATATAAGAAGAGGCTGTAAACAGAAGATTTACAAACAAAACTGCATATGCATGATTTAAATAGCATAGTTGTAAACAAGGAAGGACTTGAGAAATTAATGCAAGATCCTCTTTAGTACACCATATATATTCATCAGCCACCATGTTAAAGCAAAGGAAAGAAAAAAAATGTATCTAAGTACAAAGTATCAGCACAAACAAAATATATGTATTTGTACAGCTGAAAAAGAAAAATAATATGAATATTGTACAAACTAATTAATGCATGCATCTTCAGCATGCTTATGGTACAAATAATATACTGCATACCTCTTTTTATATGCATCAATCCTCACTTCAGTTTGATTTTCACAACTGAGTAAAAATGGAAGCAAACCCGAAGTAATGTTATCTCAAACTAAAACAAACTTCAGTTTATAAACATCAACCTGGAAAGAAGAAGAAAAACTTTGTCATTTCTGGAACCATGGTTTGGAAGGTGAGTAACTTTCACTCTTAAACCTTAAATATTGGAAATCTGTCGCATAGAAATATCTGGAAATGTGTATATATGTTGATATCTAGATGAATGCAAACTGTAACACCTGATACTTCTGTCCTGTTTTCATTTAAATTCAGCTTTATGCAATTATTTTTCTTCTCTTAATTTAATAACTATTGGAACTTAAAAACTTAAACAAAAGTTGCTTGTATCATTATAAACTAAGTTTTTAAAAATTCATTTAAGTCAAAACAACTTAAAGATTGTCTCTGGAAACCCAATTTATCTGAACAAACCTAAGATGAGTCAATTTTTGAACTTCTTAATTTATAGTTTCAGGTATGCAAGATGAATCAGTATACAATAACATGATTTTTAAAGGTTGTATCATGATTTTTAGAGATAGGGATAGGGAGTAGTAAGGGTTTGTTCGATTTTCGCATTTTGGGTCGCCACGGTCGGTCTCATTGGTCAGAGGGGTCGGGAGTTGGACCGGAGGTGGAGGAGTCTTCGGTGGGTTAGAGAAAATTGGTGGATAGTGGTGTAGTTGGTTGTGGTAGCGGGGGCGAGGGGTTTAAGTCTGGCAACCTAGTTTGGGAAGGGCTGATGTTTTTCGATTCGTTCTACGCCGTCGTGCGATCGAGTGTCACATGACTTTGGGTTTTGGTAGAGGAGAGGGGGACGAGGCTACGGCCGAAGTTGGGTAGACTCCGGTGGTCGGAGCGCCGAAGACGTCGCGTTGACAGGTTTCAATGTGGAGCTGTGTTGTTTTTCTAGGTTGAGATGTTGGGTCAATCATTGATCTCGAGGTGGTATCGTGGTTCTGGCGATCAGGAAGAGAAGCTAGGGCCATCGTCGACTTGCTCGACATTGCAGCGTCTCCTGGAGCCGGTCAACGGAGGTGTGCACGTGCACCGTGCATTTGTTTGGAGGTCTGGAAAAATTTGGGAAGTGGGGAAGAAGCAAGGTAAACTCGCGTGTGTTGACTCGAAGCTTTACTCGAGATTTGAGGGGTAGGGCTCGAAGCAGTATAGTGGGAGCTCGGGTTATTTTACTTGGGTGCTATCAGGTTTTAAAAACCTGATTTGTTTCAAATTTTAAGTTTAATTTAAAATTTGGAACAAGATTTAAAGCAAAGTTTAAAGAATAAATTCAAGTTGTTTGAAAAAACTTAGTTCGTAAATGAATCAAGTTTTAAAAAAAATTAAATCGTTTAATAACTTGAGATGTTAAGTAGTTAAGTGTAATTTAAAAAACTTGACTTGGAATTTGAATTTGTAAAGAAGGAATTTAAACCAAATCTAGAAACCTGAACTTCACACCAAAATCTGAATTCTAGTTTTGTAATAAAAGAAGGTTTTTTTTGAATTTTAAATTGTTCTAAATAACATGAATGATTAAGTGTATTTTTAAATTAATTTGAATTTAAGATTTAAAGTGTAATGATAGAAATACACTTAAAATACTAATGAAGTCATTAATAAAGAAATTAATTATCTTAGAGATAATTAAGGTAATAAAATGATTTAATTAATATGGTAATTAAAGAATGATTTATTTAATCTATAAATAAGTAATTTAGATTTAATTTATAATTAGAAATGATTAATGATGAATTGATCCAAGATAATTTTCTTGAGAAAGTAATTAAGGAAATGTTATTAGTTAATGAAGATAATTAACTAGAGATTATTAAGTAATTAAATTAATATGATTAATTAAGAATAATTTAATTCATTAAAGTGTTTGATAAATTAATTAATATCAAATGATTTGTAATTAATTAATCAAGATTCGATAGTTAATTCGTAAGTAATTAATTTACTTGGAAATAAATTGAATTGATTAGGATTAAAATGATTAATTAGTCCTACTTATAAATGACTATTGAATGCTTGGCCTTACTTATGAATGATCGTATTGTATGAGACGCCTTGAATTGATTGTCCTATCTGATCTGTGATATTTTGTTCTGTGGATTGAGTTGTGTATGGTTTATTCATTATTTACATGTGTATATTATCTGTAAATATGTGAATGGATGATAAGTGTTACAGTTTATATCGCTTATCAACTATATTTTAATCTGTGATGATTGAATGATGTTGCACTATTGTGTTAAACCCCTGGACCACACCACACACACACAAATGTGGATTTCACGAGGAAATCGGTTAAGTCAAAGATTTGTATCAAATTTAGAAATTGAATTCGTGAATCCAAAATAGTTTTGAATTTTGAATTAAGAACTTTTGAAATGAATTTCAAAAGTAAAAGTTATTTTAAATAACTTGATAAACCTTGGAATTTAAATAATTTGATTTAAATTTGAATTCAATGTTCGAGATTGAATTCAATAACTTGGAATTTAGGTTTAAAACATTATACAAGTCATAAAGATGTTTATATGGATCTTGACCATTTAAGTAGTGTGGTTTTGGAAATGTAAATTTGAATTCAAGTTCTAAACTTGAATGGATTTAATTTGTAATCAGTTTTTCCTAAAACGAAAACTATTTGTTTCCAAATAATGAAGCTTTCATATAAGGAATGAATCCCTAATTTGTATTAAAACGATTTCAAGTTTTAAATGGAAATGTAAATAGTTAGAAGACTATAAATTAACCTTTGTGAAGATGATTGAACTTTGTTTTGAAATCGAAGATAATTTTGAAGAGTGAATCTTTTATATTATAAAAGATTTAAATTGTAAATTGTTTTGAAAGCTATCAATTAAATCTTCGATTTAAAGATTTGATGAGTTAATCCAACTTTGAAATGGAATCGTTTTGGAAGCGGTGTAAATGAATCTTTGTGAAACCTGGGTGAAACTTTGTGAAATACATCTTTTTGTTTAAAGATTTGAAATGGTAAATTTGTTTAACCATTTGAAAGAAAGTTTTGGTTTTCTATTAAGTTGTGACTTAACTGAAATTCCATATCCATATATTTTAAATATTTCGCTCATTATTCGGTTTAGCTGGGAGAGGACCTTGTGTCATATAACCCATTCCGAATAATGACACGTCGATATGAATAGCATTTGAAGACCGGTGTTGAAGACCGGGTATTTGCGAGAGCGAAAGGATGACCTATCGATTGTCTCTGCACTTAGTCACGCTGGTATAGAGATTCCCTAAGTGATGGGAAGTCCGATCGGGATTGTGAATACCCGGATTTGTAAGGGCTTCCTCGGAAGTGCCTTCGGTTCTGTTCGAACCCGGAACAGACTTGTATGGTTACATATCCGACACTACACTTTGAGATATAAAGCAGATTTCTTTCAAATACATATCTGTTGGTGGCGGAGGATTTATTCTCTTAGCTTAACACCCTTCTCTGAGACGTATGAGCTCAGAGGTTATGTAGTTGAAGGTTATCGGCGATATATTCCCAATTTGGTAGTGTGACATGCCGAGGCTGCTGTGTGTTGATCATTTGTGATCAAAGCATGGCTTTTGTATAAAGCATAGCTTTGTGGACGAGACTGCATCAGGACCTTACAACTCGGAAATGGTCAAAACAGGAAAGATGCGGCAAGGTTATGAGGGTCGCGCCCTTTAGGGTGTGTCATTCCCTTCTGGTAAAAGGGGGTACCATGGTATGGAGCCTAGATATTTACCTATGTGGTGGCTCCAATCTCATTTACTGTTTGGTTGTTGCTTTAGAGGCGCCTCGAATAAAGGTCCCAAAGGACCGGGGAGTGGCATGCTCGAGAAGTAGTTACCTAGTTACAAAGGTAACCCAACCTTGTATTGGCAGAGAGCTGGTTAAGTTCTCGGGACGTCCTGCCAGAGGCGATTTCATGGACAGTGGGAAGTTCCTTAGCCCGACCATCTGTTGGAAAATCCAAACAAAACAATATGAGCCTTGTACGGTTTTAGTTGTAGAACCTGCCATTTAAAATGGTAGCTATAGCGGGCATAATATAATGGTTCCTATGCTGGCATAGATTTATATTCTACTTTTGAAATGGTTTCCACCGTGCACTTATTATAATAATATCAGAAATTTTCTCGTATTATGCATCTTTGACTATCATAAGAAGAAATCTCCTCCAATTCTGCGTTTGCATCGTGTGTGTGGCAGGAGGTGTTATGGTAGTTTCATTTTCTAAAAAGTATTGTGGATCCCTTTTAAATTCTTTTGTTGTTTGTCTTAAAGACCAAACTGTTTTTGTTACTCATACCAGTCTCATGACTGATCCGGAGTTTATTATTCCTTTCCTAAACTCTGGGTGCTCACTATTTTCCATACGAGCAGTCTAGAGTTGGGTTTTTCAAACGGTTAGGATTAGTTGATTATCTGGAGCTAGTTCAATCTTTGGATGTAGACGAGACTTGCTTGTCTTAGTGTATCATGATGTTGATTCGAGCTGCTGTTGGAATTTTTCCTTGAAGACTATCTTAGAGTTATTGTTCCGCTGCTGGTGTTATCTATTTTATTCTTTTCCGCTGCTATTTTCTTGTATCATATCTAGATGTACATTGATATCTATTGTAACATCTGTTGTATCAGATATTGTATCAGTGTTGTATATCAATGTATTATTCTTTTTCTTCCGCTATGTTGTTTACTTATTTCTATTATAAGCTCCGGCGACTCGGATTTGAACGATCGAATCTACGTCATTCGAGTACGATGCAAAGTATGGATGTCGATTTTCGAACGCGAAAAATTCGTATCGTCACATGTGGTATCAAAGCTAAGGTTGAACTTTAGCTCAGGAGTATAACACATTAAGTAACTCATTAGAGATTGGGTGAAGTAAACCCTAGAATGAGTATATCCCCAAGATATCTGTTCCAATGTCTCAGTAAATTTTCTTACTATCCACTGATAGTGAGTATGAGTGAAAGAAGAGAACGAGATAGGGGACAGGGGAATACAACTAGAAATGGTCAATACCCTGCAACAGCGGAAACGATCTTTCTCTATTAATTTCCCTTGATTCGTTTCTAAATTCTTTTTGATTGCTTCGTACTGGCTATAAGAAGAAGTTTCGGTATGAGGATGGCTCTACGAATCGTTGTAGGAAATTTTTTACCTTGTATCTTCATCGATTTCTCATCAGTTTTTGATTTAAACTTTAATAAATTTAAAATTTGAAAAAAATGGAAATTCTGAATAAGTTGGAAATTTTAAATTGAATTGGTTAATGAAATATAAGGATAAAATTGAATTGTATCGATAAAACAATTTTTTTAAAAAACCAAATTTTGAAATTCTGTATAATTTCTTGAGTATAAAGAATTTTGCAATATAAACTTTGATGTATTTCTTAGCCTATAAAATTCTAAAACCTTAGAATCTTATTTTCTGGATTATGGTTTTGATTGTAGAGAACCTAAGTATAAGTAGGGGAGGAGCACTTTCCAAAGCCAGAAGAGTCGGTGAGTATTGTTCATCTAGTAGGGTTCGAGATGATTTGGGTGAACCATTAGTACATGAGGAGGTACCAGAAGAGACGGTGGAGTAGCCACAACCACAAATAGAAGAACCCAAAGAAGTAGTGGTTGAAGAACCCAAGGAGGAATCAGAAGAGGAACCCCAAGAAGAATTCGAAGACGAAGAAGAATTAGAAGAAGAAGAAGAAGAATTTGAAGACGAAGAAGAATTCGAAGTGGAAGAAGAAGTTGAAGATGAGGAAGAGGTGGTGTCGGAAAATGACGATGCAGTCATTTGGAATTTGGATAACGCGGTGGAAGAACAAGACGATGGAGGGTATATTTCGATAGAATCTGACCCAGAGGATGTTTATAAGACAGACAATGATGCGGAGGTTAGAGAACTGTCAGGGCCTGAGAGAGGGAGCTCTGATAGTGAAGATATGTAGTTGGTTGGGTTGACTTCTTTTGGACAGGGTGTGTTTATGTACGTGTTTTGGATTTAGAACCGTGGTAAATGTTGGATGTTAATTGGGTAATGTATGACTATAACATATGTACGAATATTATGAGTAGTACTTAATATAAGATATATATTATGAATTACCCGTAAGAATCCATGTGTTTACTAGTATGGTTTGAGTTGTCATTGGTCTATTCTGTGTGTGTATAATGCATGAAACGAGTTGTGTAATTTCGAGGATGAAATTCTTTTAAGGAGGGAAGTCTGTAACGACCCCGAATTTTTACTAAATTTAAATTGATAATTAAATTAATTTTTGAATTAAAAACTATAAAATTTATTAGTAAATTGATTCGAGTTTTCCTAAATTCAAATAGAAAATATATTAAATCATATGAATTTAAATATTGTACATATGTGATTTGGATTTAAATTTCAAGTAAATGGATTTATAATAATTTGAATATATATGTATATATGTACATGCATTGAGTTGAGTTAAATTTTAAATAAATGGTTTAAAGACAAATTATGATGATAAAAATAAAGCAAATAATTAATTGCTAAAATTTAAAATAAAAAGGTGGAAATTCATCTACATTATAAAATAAATAAATTATATACTTTATGCAATATAAAGTAAATCTTGATATCATAAATCAAAATAAATAGATATATAGTTTATACAAAATGAAGTAAAGATATAATTTTAATATCATAATACAAATAGAAACAAACAATAATAATAAAAGAAAAAGAAAAATGAGATAAAAATTTGAAGTTCACTAAGTAATGAAGTAAACAAATAGATAAACATGTACACTTGCAAATGAAAACATATGAAACAAAGACCAAACAAACAAAAAAAAAGAAAAAAAAGTGAAGCCACATCAAATATCTACAACTAAGTACATATAAGAAGAGGCTGTAAACAGAAGATTTACAAACAAAACTACATATGCATGATTTAAATAGCATAGTTGTAAACAAGGAAGGACTTGAGAAATTAATGCAAGATCCTCTTTAGTACACCATATATATTCATCCGCCACCACGTTAAAGCAAAGGAAAGAAAAAAAATGTATCTAAGTACAAAGTATCGGTACAAACAAAATTATGTATTTGTACAGCTGAAAAAGAAAAATAATATGAATATTGTACAAACTAATAAATGCAAGCATCTTCAGCATGCTTATGGTACAAATAATATATTGCATACCTCTTTTTATATGCATCAATCCTCACTTCAGTTTGATTTTCACAACTGAGTAAAAATGGAAGCAAACCCGAAGTAATGTTATCTCAAACTAAAACAAACTTCAGTTTATAAACATCAACCTGGAAAGAAGAAGAAAAAGCTTTGTCATTTCTGGAACCATGGTTTGGAAGGTGAGTAACTTTCACTCTTAAACCTTAAATATTGGAAATCTGTCGAATAGAAATATCTGGAAATGTGTATATATGTTGATATCTAGATGAATGCAAACTGTAACACCTGATACTTCTGTCTTGTTTTCATTTAAATTCAGCTTTTTGCAATTATTTTTCTTCTCTTAATTTAATAACTATTGCAACTTAAAAACTTAAACAAAAGTTGCTTGTATCATTATAAACTAAGTTTTTAAAAATTCATTTAAGTCAAAACAACTTAAAGATTTTCTTTGGAAACCCAATTTATCTGAACAAACTTAAGATGAGTCAATTTTCGAACTTCTTAATTTATAGTTTCAGGTATGCAAGATGAATCAGTATACAATAACATGATTTTTAAAGGTTGTATCATGATTTTTAGAGATAGGGATAGGGAGCAGTAAGGGTTTGTTCGATTTTCGCATTTTGGGTCGCCACGGTCGGTCTCATTGGTTAGAGGGGTCGGGACTTGGACCGGAGGTGGAGGAGTCTTCGGTGGGTCAGGGAAAAATGGTGGATAGTGGTGTAGTTGGATGTAGTAGCGGCGGCGAGGGGTTTAAGTCTGGTAACCTAGTTTGGGAAGGGCTGATGTTTTTCGATTCGTTCTACGCCGTCGTGCGATCGAGTGTCACGTGACTTTGGGTTTTGGTAGAGGAGAGGGGGACGAGGCTATGGCCGAAGTTGGGTAGACTCCGGTGGCCGGAGCGCCGAAGACGTCGCGTTGACAGGTTTCGATATGGAGTTGTGTTGTTTTTCCAGGTTGAGATGTTGGATCAATCTTTGATCTCGAGGTGGTATCGTGGTTCTAGCGATCGGGAAGAGATGCTAGGGCTATCGTCGATTTGCTCGACGTTGCAGCGTCGCTTGGAGCCGGTCAACGGCGGTGTACACGTGCACCGTGCATTTGTTTGGAGGTCTGGAAAAATTTGGGAAGTGGGGAAGAATCAAGGTAAAATTGTGTGTGTTGACTCAAAGCTTTACTCGAGATTTGAGGGGTAGGGCTCGAAGCAGTATAGTGGGAGCTCGGGTCAGTTTACTTGGGTGGTGTCAGGTTTTAGAAACCTGATTTGTTTCAGATTTTAAGTTTAATTTAAAATTTGGAACAAGATTTAAAGCAAAGTTTAAAGAATAAATTCAAGTTGTTTGAAAAAACTTAGTTCATAAATGAATCAAGTTTTAAAAAAAATTAAATTTTTTAATCACTTGAAATGTTAAGTAGTTAAGTGTAATTTAAAAGAATTTGAATTGGAATTTGAATTTTTAAAGAAGGAATTTAAACCAAATCTAGAAACCTGAACTTCACACCAAAATCTGAATTCTACTTTTGTAATAAAAGAAGTTTTTTTTTGAATTTTAACTTGTTCTAAATAACATGAATGATTAAGTGTATTTTTAAATTAATTTGAATTTAAGATTTAAAGTGTAATGATAGAAATACACTTAAAATACTAATGAAGTCATTAATAAAGAAATTAATTATCTTAGAGATAATTAAGGTAATAAAATGATTTAATTAATATGGTAATTAAAGAATGATTTATTTAATTTATAAATAAGTAATTTAGATTTAATTTATAATTAGAAATGATGAATGATGAATTAATCCAAGATAATTTTCTTGAGAAAGTAATTAAGGAAATGTTATTAGTTAATGAAAATAATTAACTAGAGATTATTAAGTAATTAAATTAATATGATTAATTAAGAATAATTTAATTTATTAAAGTGTTTGATAAATTAATTGATATCAAATGCTTTATAATTAATTAATCAAGTTTGGGTAATTAATTCGTAAGTAATTAATTTACTTGGAAATAAATTGAATTGATTATGACTAAAATGATTAATTAATCCTACTTATAAATGACTATTGAATGCTTCGCCTTACTTATGAATGATCGTATTGTATGAGACGCCTTCAATTGGTTGTCTATCTGATCTGTGATAAATTGTTCTGTGGATTGAGCTGT
Organism: Allium cepa; assembly: GCA_030765085.1. NCBI lineage: Eukaryota > Viridiplantae > Streptophyta > Magnoliopsida > Asparagales > Amaryllidaceae > Allium > Allium cepa. Next base: position 475,428,534 of record CM060929.1, read on the forward strand.
GTATGGTTTATTCATTATTTACATTTGTATATTATCTGTAAATCTATGAATGGATGATAAGCGTTACAGTTTATATCGCTTATCAACTATATTTCTATGTTTTAATCTGTGATGATTGAATGATGTTGCACTATTGTGTTAAACCCCTGGACCACACCATACACACACAAATGTGGATTTCACGAGGAAATCGGTTAAGTCACAGATTTGTATCAAATTTAGAAATTGAATTCGTGAATCCAAAATAGTTTTGAATTTTGAATTAAGAACTTTTGAAATGAATTTCAATAGTAAAGTTATTTTAAATAACTTGATAAACCTTGGAATTTAAATAATTTGATTTAAATTTGAATTCAATGTTCGAGATTGAATTCAATAACTTGGAATTTTGGTTTAAAACATTATACAAGTCATAAAGATGTTTATATGGATCTTGACCATTTAAACAGTGTGGTTTTGGAAATGTAAATTTGAATTCAAGTTCTAAACTTGAATGGCTTTAATTTGTAATCAGTTTTTCCTAAAACAAAAACTATTTGTTTCCAAATAATGAAGCTTTCATATAATGAATGAATCCCTAATTTGTGTTAAAATGATTTCAAGTTTTAAATGGAAATGCAAATAGTTGGAAGACTATAAATTAACCTTTGTGAAGATGATTGAACTTTGTTTTGAAATCGAAGAGAATTTTGAAGGGTGAATCTTTTATATTATAAAAGATTTAAATTGTAAATTGTTTTGAAAGCTATCAATTAAATCTTCGATTTAAAGATTTGATGAGTTAATCCAATTTTGAAATGGAATCGTTTTGGAAGCGGTGTAAATGAATCTTTGTGAAACCTGGGTGAAACTTTGTGAAATACATCTTTTTGTTTAAAGATTTGAAATGGTAAATTCTTTTAACCATTTGAAAGAAAGTTTTGGTTTTCTATTAAGTTGTGACTTAACTGAAATTCCATATCCATATATTTTAAATATTTCGCTCATTATTCGGTTTAGCCGGGAGAGGACCTTGTGTCATATAACCCATTCCAAGTAATGACACGTCGATATGGATAGCATTTGAAGACCGGTGGTGAAGACCGGTGGTGAAGACCGGGTATTTGCGAGAGCGATAGGATGACCTATCGATTGTCTCTGCATTGAGTCGCGCCGGTATAGAGATTCCCTAAGTGATGGGAAGTCCGATCGGGATTGTGAATACCCGGATTTGCAAGGGATTCTTCGAAAGTGCCTTCGGTTCTGTTCGAACCCGGAACAGACTTGTATGGTTACATGTCTGACACTACACTTTGAGATATAAAGCAGATTTCTTTCAAATACATATTTGTTGGTAGCGGAGGATTTATTCTCTTAGCTTAACACCCTTCTTTGAGACGTATGAGCTCAGAGGTTATGTAGTTGAAGGTTATCAGCGATATATTCCCAATTTGCTAGTGTGACATGTTGAGTGCTGCTGTGTGTTGATCATTTGTGATCAAAGCATGGATTTTGTATAAAGCATAGCTTTGTGGACGAGACTGCATCAGGACCTCACAACCCGGAAATGGTCAAAACAGGAAAGATGCGGCATGGTTATGAGGGCCGCGCCCTCTAGGGTGTGTCATTCCCTTCTGGTAAAGGGGGGTATCATGGTATGGAGCCCAGATATTTACTTATGTGGTGGCTCCAATCTCATTTACTATGTGGTTGTTGCTTTAGAGGCGCCTCGAATAAAGGTCCCAAAGGACCGGAGAGTGGTATGCTCGAGAAGTAGTTACCTAGTTACAAAGGTAACCCGGCCTTGTGTTGGCAGAGAGCTAGTTAAGTTCTCGGGACGTCCTGCCAGAGGCGATCCCATGGACAGTGGGAAGTTCCTTAGCCCGACCATTTGTTGGAAAATCCAAACAAAACAATACGAGTCTTGTACGGTTTTAGTTGTAGAACCTGCCATTTAAAATGGTAGCTATAGCGGGCATAATATAATGGTACCTATACTGGCTAAGATTTATATTCTACTTTCGAAATGGTTTCCGCCGTGCACTTATTATAATAATATCAAAAAAATTCTCGTATTAAGCATGTTTGACTATCATAAGAAGAAATCTCCTCCAATTCTGCATTTGCATTGTGTGTGTGGAGGGAGGTCTTATGGTAGTTTCAATTTCTAAAAAGTATTGTGGATTCCTTTTAAATTCTTTTGTTGTTTGTCTTAAAGACCAAACTGTTTTTGTTACTCATACCAGTCCCATGACTGATCCGGAATTTATTGTTCCTTTCCTAAACTCTGGGTGCTCACTATTTTCCACACGAGCAGTCTAGAGTTGGGTTTTTCAGATGGTTAGGATTAGTTGATTATCTGGAGCTAGTTCAATCTTTGGATGTGGACGAGACTTGCTTGTCTTAGTGTATCATGATGTTGATTCGAGCTGTTGTTGGAATTCTTCCTTGAAGACTATCTTAGAGTTATTGTTCCGTTGCTGGTGTTATCTATTTTATTCTTTTCCACTGCTATTTTCTTGTATCATATCTAAGATGTACATTGATATCTATTATATCATCTGTTGTATCAGATATTGTATCAGTTTTGTATATCAATGTATTATTCTTTTTCTTCCGCTGTGTTGTTTACTTATTTGTGTTATAAGCTCAGGCGACTCGGATTTGAACGATCGAATCTACGTCATTCGAGTACGATGCAAAGTATGGATGTCGATTTTCGAACGTTAAAAATTCGTATCGTCACACCAAATCTCTTAACGAGATACATACTAAAATGAATATTTACCCAATGGGTTCCGGCAAGGCCACCCCCCTTCACGCCTTGCTAACGAGCTCAGCTATGTCCCCGCCCACCAACAAAATGTTGCAAATATCCAAAATCAAAATAAGATAGATACCAAAATAATCTCAAAGCCATCAAGGCCAAAAAAAATCCTCTCAATCACCAATCCAAATACAGAGCCAAAAAACAAAAGCCAACGGACATAACAAGGCTAATCGAAATCTCTGTATGCAAGACAAATTTCTCTCCTCCCACATACCTTATCGGCCAATCAAATTTTTTTCCATTGAAATCAACATAAGACTCTCACATCAACATTGAGCCATGAAGCAGATACAGGTTCCCAAATCCATCTGTCCCTTCAATATAGTAAACTCCTTATCACCAAAATTTCAAGACTGGAATGCTCTTCACTCTCAACATAATCTCCTCCGTCTTTATCTTCCATATTGCACAAAATCTCATTTTCCATGCAAATTAGTAATAGCATAATCACCATTGGATCTACCGCTTTTTGTAGAAGCCATTGGTGCACAAATTTAAACAAATCGCCCGGCTCTGTTACCAATCTGTTGTGCAAAAATTGCACAAATGCAGAATAGAAATAAACATGATCTTGATTTGCCAATTTGAACATCACTCAATCTAGCAGCAACTATTTTATTACTCCAAATAAATAGCAAATAACTATAAAGAAGAAAGAGACGCACAATATTTGTACTGGTTCCACTACCATCAAGATAGTGTTCGTCCAGTCCAAAGGAGAAAGATTTTATTACACCTGATAGAATTACAAGAGATTACAAGATAATAGTTTGCATATCAAAGCCCTAAATTAGGGTTAAGAAGAAGAGACACTCCATTTGGAGATCACTGGCTGAATACAGGATGAGTTTACGATGAAGTCTACCCTCAATATACAGCCAATGTAAATTCATGTGAGTCATTAATCAATCACCAAGATGTGGTAAAAAGATAATGGAAGCAAGTTACAATGGTAACAAATCACACAAACATAGCAAGTAATTCACTCATTCCAAAGATGGAAGAAAATAATCCCAAAGCGATGTGATTACGAAGAAAGAAATAATAAGCATATCTTTTTGCATATATATTATTCCATAACGTGTGCATGCATATGTTTCCTTGCTATCTCATTCAAATGCAATCCAATAATTTATGCATTTCCATAATGAACAAACGTGATTACTTTCCTTCTTGCCTATTTGTTTCCTTCTATTTGTGATTTTGTATCACCAAAATTTAACACTAACATGACTAATTTAGACCGCATAGACTATTGGGTGCTAATACCACTGTAGGAATTGGGCCAGCCCGCAACGGAAGAAATGAGTAAATTCCAAAATAATTAGCCATTTTGTATCTTTAACAGGCCTATGAAATCTAAATTCATTTTGAACTTCTCCAAGTTTCTTTTAAATAAAATAAATATTTTATTTAACTTCATAAATAAAATTTAACTTTAGTTTAATGTGTATGTAAGTTAGAGTATGTCAAATATACTCTTATATACAAATCTGTGTGTAACGTTTACTTTTTAAATTTATTCAGAGAAGGAAATATTTCATTTTCTTTCTCTTAACTTATTCAATTAATAAAGGGACATAAATTTATATAAAGAAGGAAACTTTTCATTTCCTTTCTTAAATTGTTTAATTAACGAGGGATCATAAATTTAGTTAGAAGAAGGAAACTTTTTCAAATATATTCAGGGAAGGAAATATTTCATTTCCTTTCTCTTAACTTATTCAATTAATGAGGGGGCATAAATTTATTTAGAGAATGAAAATTTTCATTTCCTTTCTCTTAAATTATTCAATTAATGAGGGATCATAATTTTAGTAAAGAAGAAAAAATTTCATTTCTTTATCTTAATTAAATTAAATAATTGATTAATGAAATAATATTAATGACTAATCTAAGTACGACATGAATTGTAAATATATTCGCAGTAAATATTGTGTAAGTGCAACATATAAGGAATGTGCATAGTCAGTGGTAATTGATATGTATACATAAAATAAACAAAAACAATTTGTATGGTTATTACATAGGAATTGAAATGGAAATAAATAAGGGATGACAAGGTGAATGATACAGTTTCCCTTTTAGTGAACATAATTAATGCAACATATTAATGACAACCAATAGATAATAAATTTTAAGAATATAAAAGGTAAACAATGAGTTGTATGTATACATCATTGTCTTAATTAAAAAAAGAGAAATGATTTCATACTTTGACAATATATGTAAAGTAAAACAAATTCTATATGAATACATAGAAGTAGATCCAAATATGTATATACAGAATTCATTCAAAGCTTTCTAATAATATAAATTAGATAATTATTACAGTCAATTTCAAATTTTTGATTTGTTATTAAAATTCATTTTATTTATGTGTAAATATTTAATGCAATAAAAGGTGCAATTGATATATGCATACATACATACATTAACATTCAAAACTAAAATTACACTTTATTATGAAAGATTAAAACATAGATCTACAATTGAAATATAGTATTGATTCTACATAAATTTAATTGTTAACTTTAAATATAATTCAACCAATCAACATGAAACTGTAAATTTTCAGATTTAGAGAAATGGAATTCAAATTAAACGTTAAAACATAGAATTCAAATAAAACTTTGTATTATAAAATATATATATTTAATTTCAATTTAACAAAGTAAAGAAAAGTAATTAAACAATTCGAACATGTAAACATTGAGATATGAAGAATTGCACTTTAATTAGAATGTTTAAAAATATAGATCTACACTTAAATATTGTTTAAAAGGTAAACAAATTTAATTTTGATCTATCAAATGAAAGCTCAATCATATCATTTAACAAATAATTCAATATTCATAAACAATTTTTTTAATAAGCAAGACAGTAAGACATCATACAAGTTATGAAAGTCAAATTAAATTTCCATCAAACACTGTAGAATCGCTACCTATATATATAGAAAATGATATACATTGCTACCCAATTCTTAAAACACACCATGTTGATGTTTCTTTTGATTTGTACCTTGAATGAAGACTGCTACTGGATCCGATTGAATCACCTTAGGATGTTTCCTAGAAATCACACATTGAATGATGATATCTCCTCGGATCTTCCAGATTATTTTATTTGATCCTTTTATTTGCACTTGAAAGATTTTTAAATTTTTTTTCCTTTGTTTACCTACCATGAAAAGTTAGAAGATAGAGTGAGAAAGATTGAATTGTTCGTACAAAATGAATTAGAGCAAAATGTTTTATTTGAAAGAATGAAACTTTTCCATTATTTAATTAAAACTTCCCTAATTAATTCCCTTGATTGTTTCTCTCTCTCCAATCCTTTCTTTACTATGTAATCAAATGACATAAAATTTTCATAAATCATGCCATCAAATGACGTAAAAATTCCATAAATCATTTCATGCAATTATCTTTAAATTACATTGATGTACGTCAATGCACGCAAATATAAATTTTATAAATGTATTAAAATAATTACAAAAAAACTTCCAAACATCAAATAAATAATAATTAATATTTCTCAAATATCAATTAATTTAATCAATTTACAATTTGTGCGGCTCATAGGTGCAAAGTTAGTCAGGATTAATATCGAACTATTCGAATATTAACGTTCACACGTCACTTACCAGATGGTGTGACATTTTGGCTGAATTTATCGCTTACACATCTTTTGGTAAGATCCAATTTTATGTACTATAAGCGGTACCTAATAATGATAATTATTTACACCAATTCTCTTTATCAAAACTATATCGCTTTGGATTTATGGAATTTGGTAATGGTCAAAATTCCAATATCATCCACATTAAACTTTATAGTCAAAATACAAAGTTTTTGCAATAATAACAATTATTATTAACAGAAATGCTTTGGCCAGAGGCTTTGACTTTGAATCAACTTCAGTTGACTCTGATACTAACCTCATAAAATTGAGGAGACGCATGCTCTTTTGAATTGTGTTTCACTTTCAATGCTTTCACTCGATCCAACTATATTTGTTCGATGGAAGCCATGCCATTATTTAACTATAATCAAAGAATAGCTTCCACATTGAAGATTAACAATATTCTCAAGTTGAGATAACCGTGTAAATTAGTCATATCGATATTCTCTGCTTGACCTTAGTTATAAAACCAACAAAAAACTATCTAGTGAGTCATTCCATGGTTATACAATAACTATTGGTACGTAACCCATTGGTGCGCCCCAACAGTCATGAGTAATGCACTGTCCAACATTTTGAGAGCGTTACGTACTGTAGTCTCAATGGATATATCAATATCCAGTCTCATTGCATCTTGATTAGGAACATTTAAAATAGTATATTTGTTACGTTGTAATAAATTACTCACGGTTACAACACTTTGTAACCACTATCACAAAACATACCATTTATGGATTTTCTATTAAATATATTTTTAATTAAATTGATTAATTAATATAACCGTATTATATCAAGTATATAATAGAAAGAAAATACCCTTATCTTCAACAAGATGGGTCAACGATTTAGATATATGTAACAAATTACATAATTGCCACTAGGGCATACTTCTAGCTCTATCATTAGTCCATGTGAGAGGTCAAGGTTAACATTTCAAACAATGTCATCATGTTGTTTTTTCAATCTTGACGTTGATTCCAAGAGAGAGAACATAGTTAGTGTTTGTCATACGGCTTATGTTGTGATCCATGGAGAGATTCGAGAACTATTCGAGATGCTGAAATTCAGAGAGAGATTCAAGATCTGTTCGAGTGGTGAAGACTTACGTGTTGAGATGCTAAACATGATCTCACCACTGTTAATGGTAGGAAACATAGTAGGATGCATAGTTACGAGGTTCATCTAACCCAACTAGATAAATTAACTCCAAATATCTAGAGACTCTTTCAATTGAGGTACACGGGAGTTGATGACATTTGGTATCACATGTTTGGATGTGGAGGAGCTATGTTTACATTTGTGACATATTTTATCTAGAGACATGCATGGTTTTGAAAGGTACTTTCTAACCCTTGTCGAGAGGCTAGCTTCAGTATATCTGCAGATGGCTTCAATGAAAATCCATATGCGAGTGTACCTTAGCGGTTTTAGTTGGACTTCTAATATTTCTGAGTTGTGAGATGCAAGCAGAACAGCTATTTTCTGATTTCATTCTACACTCTAGACATTATCTATTATATCACATTATGTACTTATTAGATGAGTTTGGTTGTTTTGAGTAGATAACCGTTATAATGATTCGAGGATCTCAAAAGTATTGTTATATGTTAGCCACGTATTTCTCTAGTTTCTCAGATTAGACTTAAGTCTGACTCGTGGTTTTATCTTTCCCTTAATTTCATGGGTGCTTTTTCGAATAATTTGAAATAGACATGCTTTCGCTGATATTCTCTACAGCTCGAGAAGGCGAGCTGGATGCTTCCATTTGCCTACCGTAGTATTTTATTTCTGCTGCATTACTATTATGTATATACCAGTATTTGTGAGGACATGCTGTTATAATTTTCCATGCCGATGATAGTACTTAAGATTGTAACTATGAAATACCGTGTATCTTGGGGCAACACTTTGTATTGTCCTTTTGATATTATATGTTATCGAAGCGCCTCGAAATTTTGATGTTTTGTTCTTTTTTTTCTTGTTTTTTTTTCTTTTTTAATTTACCTTAATAATTTGTTTTTACGGCATTTGAGTGCTCGATACGTGAATACCGGAATGTATTAGTGTAGACATTTGAGAATTGAAAAGTTGAACCACTACAGACCGATGCTTTGTTGGATAATGTGTCGATGATTTGAGAATGATGATGATAGCTGCTGTACTTTTGAATTCAAGGATCTACTGCACAGATTCTTTTAGACAATAATTCAACCCAACAGGTACAAACGGGTTATCGAACTATCGACTTCAGGATTCAATGAAGCCTTGAAACAGTGTAATCGGATTCAAAACTTGTACAATTTTGAACCACCCAAGAACACTCAAATTCGATCTCTGATGATGCAATTTAGTAGAGAATAGAATGAAGAAGAAGAAGAGAATTGACAGTCCGAAACCATTACAAACGGTCGCGCCTTTTCATAGTGGTTTAAAACTATTACCAAACGGCCACGTCCCTTCATTCAAATGACTCGCCAAAAATATCCATTCAATTTCAAATTCTGGATCCAGCCTGTTAACAAAAATTAATATATCATTTTAGACATGAACTCGGTCCGGTCGGTCAGATGGACGGCGGTGGCGGCGACACGCGTGTGGTGATGCATAACTTCCCTCCTTACATCAAAGCAAAGCTTTGGGTGCCTAAAGGGCCCAACCTTCCTTAGAGAAATCTATATATAAATCAATATATTCTCTTAATTTCCTAAATGTGGGACTATTCATCCCCTCTTCTTCCTTCTTCTTCCTACTTCTTCCCTCTTTAAAAACAAAACCAAACCCAAAACTAATTTTGAAAATTTCCAACAATTTCCTCCCTTTTTCAACATAAGTAAAATAAATAAAATAGACGACTGCATCACTAGAGTGACTACCTACATACCCAAGTGGGATCAAGATAATGTAGTTCCAAGATAAAGTTTTGCATAACCGTGAAAACCAATACATAAATGATAGTTATTTTTTGAATTTGAACCTTCACTTAGTATAAACCATTCAAATTTCTATCGAGGTCTATGGTGATTGTATCTTGAAGCAAGTACCCCTAGTGATAGTACCTGAACAGTCACACATACTGATTTTCATATATAGAGTGTTCTGTATGCTCAGCACATTAATGACCATACGATTAAATCCTGAGTTCACGAGTCTACTTTAGAAAGCGGTCTTATTTTCTTAGGAAACGGCCTGATTTCCATACTCATATAGGTAAGTCTCTTAAGATATTTCTGCGATACACCTTTTTTTAAGGTAACTAGTCTTATTAAGGATATATTATCCATCCTTTGTTCTTTCATAATCCAACACTAAGTATTATGGGATTATTGATTTAGTGTTCCATAATCATTCTCTTAACTTGTTGGTACACATTGAACTTTGTCTATCCTTTTCAAAAAATAAGTTGGCTTCTGTTAAGGATGATCAACCTTCATTCACGGACCTTAGTTCTATTTCCTTTAATTTTATAGAAACCATTGCCTTTGGAAGACTCTTTGTGAGTGGTTCAGCCAAATTTTTCTTTGTTTCTATGTAATCAATAGTTATTACCCTACTTTTTAGTAACTGGCTTATCGTAGACTCACATGTCTAGACTTCCCATTATATGTCTTATTAGAGACATTGTATATTGTAGCATGATTATCACAGTTAATCTAGACAGCTGGAGAGGGCTTCTTCCATAATGGGATTTCTATTAATAAATTTCTAAGCCATTCCGCTTCCTTACAAACATCTGTTAATGCAATCAACTCTGACAACATTATCGAGTCAGATATACAGGTCTGTTTCTTGGAAACCCAAGACACAGCAGCACCTCCTAATGTAAAGATCCATCCAGTCGTAGACTTGGATTTTGATTCTACATTGTTCCAGGATACATCGCTCTATCCTTCTATTACAGTAGGATATCTTTTATAAGGTAAACCATAGGTAACGGTTCCTTTCAAATAAGCTAAAACTCTGGACATATCTTTCCAATGTTCAAAACCTAGATTACTTGTAAATCGACATAACATGCTTATAGCATATGCTATGTCTGGTCTAATGCAATTCATAGCATAGATAAGACTCCCAATAATACTGGAATACTCAAGTTGAGAAATGGTACGTCCAGTATTCTTTCCTCATTTAATACTAGGATCTAAAGGAGTAGGTGCTGGTTTGTCATTATAATGATCATACTTTCGGAGGAACTTCTCAATATAATGAGATTGATTTAGCAACAAATCCCCTCTTTTCTAATAATTTTAATTCCCAAAATTTGTCAGCTTCTCCTAGATCATTCATATACAATTTAGAAGATAGGAACTTCTTTGTTTCATTCATACATGATATAATGGAACCAAATATTAGCATAGCATCAACGTATAAACATATTATAACATGATCGTTGTTGTCTGATTTGCTATAAATACATTTATCAGCATCATTAACAATAAATCCATATGACAATGCTATTTTACGAACTTCTCATGACATTGCATGGGAGCTTGCTTCAGGCCATAAAGAGACTTTACTAATTTGCAAACTTTCTTTGCTTGGCCTGGGGATTTGAAACCTTTAGGTTGTTCCATATATATCTCTTCTTCTAAATCTCCATTTAGAAACGCAGTCTTTACATCCATTTGATGTATGACCAATTTATGAATTAATGCAAGTGCTATTAAGCAACGTATAGAAGATATGTGAGCAACTGGAGCATATGTATCAAAATAATCTACTCCATGTCTTTGATTATGTCCCTTAACAACTAATCTGGCTTTAAACTTATCCATGGATCCATTTATATTCAATTTCTTAAATATCCATTTACATCCTATAGGTTTAGCACCAGAAGGTAAATCAGTTAAAACCCAAGTTTGGTTTAACAATATGGAATTCATTTCATCATTAATAGCTTCTTTTTAGAATATTGAATCTTTAGAACTCGTAGCCTCAGAATAAGTTCTGGGGTCATCATCGACGCTCATGACATATCTAGTCACATTAAGGACTTTATCCTTGCTGCCTTCTATAAGATATGTAATGAAGTCAGGACAATAGTCCTTCTCTATTCTTTCTCTTTTACTTCTCCTTTGTTTAGTACTATTATCTGGTACTGATACTTCCTTACTGTTTTGAGTAGGAGCATAGTCATCGTCATTGATATCATCAATCGTATTAGGTTCTGGACTAGATGATCTCAATGGAATCTCAACAGTTTGATTTTCAAAAAATTCTACATCTACAGATTTTATAACTTCAAAGGTGTCAGGTATTAGGAATCTATAAGTTATACTATTAAGTGGATATTCTATGAAAACACATTTAAATGCCCTATTTTCTAACTTTGATCGTTTAGGGTCTGCTTTTCTAACATATGCTAAACAACCTCAAACTTTAAGTCTTGTAATATTTGGTTTCCTATTAAACCATAATTCATAAGGGGAAACATTATTTTTTTCAAGTGGTACTCTATTTAAGATATAACATGCAGATAACATAGCATCACCCATAGGTTATAAGGTAAGTTTGAACTTATGAGCATGGCATTAACCATTTCTACTAAATTCTATTTTTCTTTTCAGCAACACCATTTTGTTGTGGTGTATATGGGCCAGTGCGTTGGTGAACTAAACCGTGTCATTTATAAAATAAGGTGAATTCATTTGAGAAATATTCACCACCTTGATCTGAATGTAATAATTTTATTTTAACTCCTAATTGTGTTTCGACCTCTACTTTGTAAATTTTAAATTTATCAAAGGCCTCATCTTTAGTTTTCATTAGATACACATATGCATATCTAATATAATCATCAATAAATGATATATAGTATTGGTTACCACCATAGGTGGTATGATTTTTTAAGTCACCCACATCACTATATACAAAATCAAGCAAGCCAGTTTTCCTTTCTATAGATTTAAAGGATTTTCGGTGTATTTGTGCTCGAACACACATTTCACATTTAGAGATAGTATCGAAATAAAAATCAGAAATTAATCCTATTTTATGCATATTTTTAAAGGAATTATAATTAACATGTCCTAGTCTATCATGCCATAAACTAACAAAATCAACAATATAAATAGAAAATTTCTTTATTAGATTCAACATTACCATTTTGAAATCCACACAATTACAAACAAGGAATTTTTTGTTACTTGCCTCAGATATGTGGTATTTTCTTTCTAGTGTAGCCCAGAGTGCCTTTACAGTTTCCAAAGTCCTATTTGCGTTGTAGACAGGAGTAGATAATGCATTCAGAATGCGCCCTCTACATAGACAATCATTCTCTTTGCGCTTAGCACGTTTTTCTTTCAATTCGTCCGTATCTTTATCAGTTTTCTCTGGTATTTCCTTCAAATTTCTTCAAGAATATAGAACAATTTGATCGCGATCAAAAATATTTTCATCATCTCTTGCCAACGAGTGAAGTTTTCACCGTCAAACCGCTCCAATCACATTAAATGCCAATTCATAACTTGAAGAGCATTGCGACTAATTGAACTCGAACCATCCATGGTTGAGATATTGTCTAAAAATTATTAGATAATGTGTCGATGATTCGAGAATGATGAAGATGATAGCTGCTGTATTTTTGAATTCAAGGAACTACTACATAGATTCTTTTAAACAATAGTTTAGCTCAACAGGTACAAACAGGCTATCGAACTATCGACTTAAGGATTCAATGAAGCCTTGAAACAGCGTAATCAGATTCAAAACTTGTGCTATTTTGAACCGACCAAGAGCACTCAAATTCGATCTCTGACGATGAAATTTAGTAGAGAATAGAATGATGAAGAAGAAGAGAACTGATTTACAACGTTTCTGTGTTTTCAACACCTTACAGGCGTCGCAAACTGCCGTGATAATGCAGTGTTTTGCAACGCTTTCTGGACGTCGTAGATTTGGAGGAAGAAGAAAAACGTACAAAGAAAAAGATTGTTGTGCTATGATGGTTCCTGAGCGTCACTATTTATAGTAGCAAGAAGTGTCCATTCGTCAAGTGTCGCATCCTTTCCAACAATCCGAAACCGTTACAAATGGTCATGTCCCTTCATTCAAATGATGCGCCAAAAATATCCGTTCAAATTCTGGATCCGACATGTTAACAAAAATCAGACGGACGGCGGTGCATTTGGTGGTGGTGCATAACTTCCTTCCTCACATCAAAGCCAAGCTTCAATTGCCTAAAGGGCCCAGCCTTCCTTAGAGAAATCCATATATTAATCAATATATTCTCTTAATTTTCTAGATGTGGGACTATTCATCCCCTCTTCTTCCTTCTTCTTCTCTCTTCTTTCCTCTTCAAAAACAAACCCAAACCCAAAACTAATTTTGAAAATTTCCAACATGTTATATATTGAAGCATCAAAAGCTTATATTTTACAATGGACACATAGCAGGAAAAGTATACATTGACACATAGCAGGAAAAAGTATACATTGACACATAGCAGGAAAAGTATATATTGAAACATCAATAGCTTTCATTTTACAATGAACACATAGAAGAAAAGCAGTTGAATTGTATAGATTTGGTGTTTAATTAGAATTTCAGGGTCTATACTGAGAAAATTTTATGATTTCAAATATTAACAAGATTTAACTGAAAAAGTTGGATAAGATCATGTTTAAACAAGCCCAAATTATAAAACGGTTGACATTAGTAGTACGTATTGTTTATTTTTAGGATGGAACATCAAAGGTTGATGTAATATTTCAGAAATTAATTAATAGGTGTCGGTGTTTGAGTTCCAACTCAGCAACTACGAAATAAATAGCTCGGATGCAATTTTGATTGCAAGAAGAATATCTAAAAGAGGCAGTGTTATGTCACATTGATCTTAATTGATATGGAATAAGCTACACACACTCAAACATATTAAACTCGTGCAAATATGCCTATTAGAATTAAACAACTAAGTTGATTGCTTTATTTACTCATCTGCTCTCCCTATAATGCAAGAGCGTAAATTGGAACGTTGTTGACAAACTTTGAAGTATAAATGAATATGCAAACTTCTTCGAAAATCATAATTCAAGAAATACTAATTTTCTAATTTTAATTTTTTTATCTTTTACTTCTAAATAAATAAAGGGTTCAGCAGAGTAACGTAAAAGAGGATAGATGAATACAAATGGAGAACCGGCCTATCAAATATTAGGCCCAATTTCTTTTCTTTAAATACATTATTTCTTTGTTGTAACGGTATGCAATATATCAGTGTATCTCATTTGTGAACTGAGCACTGTAAAAGCATCTCAAATCAATACAATTCAATAAAATTCAGTTTTCTCAATTTCTTTCTTGGTATCGGAGCAGAATCATACGCTTAATAGCAATAACAAGGTTAACGCCTTGCCTTTGGTCTCTCAGATTCAATATCATCATAGAGATCAGGCTGCGCACCCAATATCATTAGAGAATCAAGATTCTCATCACTTGATTGTAAAAGTTCGGACATACCTGAGTCTATATCAAGATTCTTATCTGTTTATATCAAGTTTTCAGTTTGTGCCACGCTAAGAAGTAACTATCAGAGTTGCTTCATCATTCAGTTATCTTCTAGCTGCACTTTGTCTATATCTTCGATTTTGCATTTTTCGTTAATATTTGCAGTTTCTTGCTTCAAGATCTTCACACTGCATATTCAAGATCTTGTCTGTTAATCACAAATCAGTTTCAATGGCTTAAGAAGAGTCATCACCCTCATCCACAGCAAGAAATACAGAATCAACCACCCAGAGATCTGCAACACAAGATCTAATTAAGGCCTTGGTTAAACCACAAAGTCAAATCATCAATGTATAACTAGATAAATCAAAATATTCACTCTGGAAATTTCAAATTGAAACGGCAATTAAAGGCTATGGTCTGGAGGATTATGTTCATGTAACTTTAGTCACACCACCTAGATTTGTCATAGATAAAGATGAAAAACTGACAAGTAACCAAGAATTCATATCACATCAAAGGCAAGATAGTTTAGTAAGTTCTTTGTTACTCTCTACAATTAGTTCTAGTCTTTTGCCATAATTAATTGGATGCAAATATGCAAATGAAATCTGGTCTACAATTGAACAAGTATTCAATACTTAATCAGCAGCAAAAGTCGTGTTCTATAAAAGGCAGTCGCAAAGCTTAAAGAAAGACACCCTACCAATGAGAGATTACTTGTCTAAAGCTAAAATGTTGTGTGATCAACTTGCTTCAGCTGGGCACAAAATTTCTGATTATAAACAAATACTGTCAATTCTAAATGGCCTAGATGAGGAGTATGAGGCAGTTGTAGCAGTGATTTCCTCAAAAGAAACAACACCCACAACTCAGTATGTTCATGCTACACTTCTTGCTCATGAAGGTAGAATAGAGCAAAAGAAATCCATTGGTTTAGATTTCTTTACCAATTTCATTAGTAATAGTAGGAACAAGAATCAAGGAAATAATTATAACACCAGAAATCAATTTAACAGTAAAAAATGTGGTCAAACAAATAGAGCCAGAAGTAGGGGTGGCAAGCAGAATAACAACAATAGAATCAGATGTCAGATATGTGAGAAATATGGCCATATAGCAAGTAAATGCTACTTCAGATTTGATAGCAACTATGTGCCACAGAAACAAAATAATGCAAGAAACTGTCAAGCAAATGCTAAAATGGTTAGCACTCAACAAGATCAGAGAAGTCATTCAGAAAACACAAATTGTGATACAGCAAAACTTGAATATATTCATGACGAATGCTGGTATCCTGATTCAGGAGCTACAAATCATGTGACAAATGACTTGAACAGTCTAAACTTGGGAAGCAAAGAGTACAAAGGTACACATTCTATGCATATAGGGGATGGTAAATCTATTAGAATTACACATAGTGGAAATGCAAGTTTTATTGGCAAGAAACAACTTTATCTCAATAATCTCTTAAGAGCTCCATTGATAAGGAAAAATTTACTAAGTGTATCCCAGTTTGCAAAAGATAATAATGTATTCTTTGAGTTTTATCCAAAGTATTGTTTAGTTAAAGATATTCTAACAAAAGAAATTTTATTGCAGGGTAAAGAATTTAGAGGATTGTACAAATTTGATGTAGCTAAATCAAGAAATTCTGACTTAAGGAAAAATGCTATAATGTTTCTGAAATCAAATGTAAAGATGACTGTAAGATTTTTGATATGTGGCATTATAAACTAGGCTATCCAAATGTAAACATTGTTAAGCATGTGTTGAACAAAAATGCAATTTCTTTTGAAAAGATTTCTTTACCATATGTATGTACATACTGGCAAATGGGAAAGAGCCATAAACTTGCATTTCCAGACTCACAAACTAAATATAATAAACCTCTAGAATTAATTGCCATAGATTTATGGGGACCAACACCCATCAACACTGATTATGGATACAAATATTATGTTTCATTTGTTGATGCTTACTCTAGATATGTATGGATTTATTTTCTGAAATCAAAATCTGAAACCTATAAGGCAGTTCAACAATTCATAGTTCAAGTTGAAAATCAAATATTTTACAACGTAAAAATCATACAAACAGATGGTGGAACAGAGTTTCACCCTCTTAAAGAATTTTTCTCAAAAAAGGGAATAATTCATAAAACAACTTGTCCATACACATCTGAGCAGAATGGTCTAGTTGACAGAAAACATGGACAAATAGATGAGACTGGTCTTACTTTACTTGCTCAAGCATCATTACTACTAAAGTTTTGGCCTGATGCTTTTTCAATAACTGTGTACTTAATTAATAGGCTGCCAACAAAGGCTTTAGATTTAAAAGTCCCATAGAAAAGTTACAGGGAATTAAACCAGATTATCAAACTTTGAAAATATTTGGTTGTCTATGTTTTCCCTATCTAAGACCCTACAACAAACATAAACTAAACTTCAGATCATCACCATGTACATTTTTGGGCTATGCCACAAACAAAAAGGGGTACAAGTGTCTAGATGACAAACGAAAAATCTTTATATCAAGACATATTGTGTTCAATGAAAATGTATTTCCTTTTAGCAAGACAGATGTGAAAACATCACAAAAAATATACAATCCAAGAGTATCAATACCTGAGCTACCAGAATACTCAGAGATTGATATCCAATCTCACACAAAGGCAAGGCATAATGCTCAATACACTACCTCAACTGAAGGAGGTAATGGCTCACAACACACAGTGATCAGAAATGAACCAGGTCATGAGCAGTTAGAATTTGAAACTCAAATTCAAGATACACAGCATGGTTCAGATGTCTAATCAGGCAGTCATCAATCATTAGATGATTCACAATTATCTAATAATAATGAAGCCACAGTTGTAGGAAGTGATCAACAACTTGCAACAACCGGTCATCACATGATAACAAGGGCTAAAAGTGGAATTTTCAAGCCAAAGACTTATAATGTTGTCATTGAAACCAAAGAACCAGGCAATTATTTTGAAGCAGTACAAGATGAAAAATGGAAAACAACAATGAAAGAAGAATATAGTGCATTAACAAGAAATAAGACCTGGACTTTGGTTTCTCTGCCATCCAATAAAAATATTGTTGGATGTAAATGGACATGCAAAATTAAGAAGAATCCTGATGGTTCAATCTCTAAGTACAAGGCAAGGCTTGTAGCAAAAGATTATTCACAATAAAATGGTTTCGATTCAATGAGAAATTTTCACCTGTTGTGAAACCTTCTACTATCAGAATAGTTCTTACCATTGCCTTAAGTGGAGATTGGGCCATCAAGCAACTTGATGTAAATAATCCCTTTCTGAATGGTATTTTGCAGGAAGAAGTCTACATGGAGCAACCACAAGGATTCAGACAAAGAGGCAATGAAAAACTTGTGTGCAAGCTAAACAAAGCAATTTATGGACTCAACCAAGCACGCAGAGTTTGGTTTGACAAACTGAAGTCAACATTAATCAGTCTTGGCTATTCATCAACTAAATCTGACAACCCTTTATTCACAAAATTCAGTAAACTTGAAGTTACATATGTACTAATATATGTTGATGATTTCATTATTACAGGCAGTAGTGATGCAGAAATCAACAAGCTTACTGAATATCTAGCTAAAGAATTCTCAATTAAAGATCTAGGGTGCTTAAATTATTCTTTGGGAATCGAAGTCAAAAGAATGTCCAACTCAATGATTCAACTAAGCCAAGAAAACTATATCTTAGAGATTCTTGTTAAAGAAAAAATGGATAAGGCAAATGCATTATCTACACCAATGGCAAACAACTTACATTTGTCTAGAAATAGAGGTGAACCAATACAGAACAACAAGAATTACAGAAGCATTGTTGGAGCATTGCAATATGTAAAAATCACAAGACCAAAAATTGCTTTTAGTGTGAATAAAGTCAGTCAATTTATGCAAAACCCACTGGATGGATATTGAAAAGCAGTAAAAAGAATTCTAAGATACTTAAAAGGCACAATGAAACATGGACTGATCTTAGAATCATGCAAAAACATGAACATTAATGGATATGCAGGTACAGATTAGGCTGCAGATCCTGATGATAGAAGATCCACAATAGCATACTGCATATTCTTAGGCAAAATCATATATCATGGTGTTTAAAGAAGCAACCAACTGTATCTAGGTCTAGCACAGAAGCAGAGTACAGAAGTGTGGCAAATGTCACTGTAGAAATAATTTGGGTAAATTCACTTTTGAGTGAACTTAAGATTAAAATTGACAGTAAGTCTACAATCTGGTGTGATAATCTTAGCACAGTCCTACTTAGTGCAAACCTAGTTTTACACAGCAGAATTAAGCATATGGAGATTGACCTTTACTTTGTTAGGGAACAAGTTACCAGCAATAAGCTAAATGTAAATCCTATACCTGCATCTTACCAAATCACGGATATATTGACAAAGCCATTATCTAAGAAGAATTTCCTACTATTCAAGCAGAAGCTCAAAGTCAGTACTGCAAACAATGAACATCAAATTTAAAGCCGAAATCTGAGCCAAAAACTGAAACTTTATTTTCTGTTGTTCAAGCAAAAGGTTAAGATCAATATTATAAGCAAGGTCCTCAGATCTAAAGCTCAAAGTTCATCAGATCAAAATCTGGGACATCAAATATAGTAGATATGGAGTTAGTAACTTAAGAAGAGTTTAACAAATCAATTTAAAAGTTTGAAGAGAAGACTTACCAGATCCGATAAAAAGACTCAAAGGCAACTCAAATTTAAGCTTCGTTCTCATCAAGATCTAAGCTTGAATAAGGAATTTCATCAAAATTAGCTTTCATCCGAAGATACATCTTCGAATAATCAAGTGAATAGTAGTTCAGCAACTTATCTGTATTTATTCAGAGCCATGAAGAGACCCAGTAATCAAAGCTATGAAGAACCGCCATTATTCAAATAAAGGATTCAGCATAGTAACATAAAAGAGGATAGACGAATACAAATGAAGAACCGCCATTATTCATGAAATTTTTTTCGAAAGAAATAGAGTCGGCCGCGCCATTGATTTTCTCTTTCGCAAACCCTAGATAACGAAGGATTTGAGGGGGCGAAATAAAGGATTCAGTAGAGTAACATAAAAGAGGATAGACGAATACAAATGAAGAACCGGCCCATCAAATATTAGACCCAATTTCTTTTCTTTAAATACATTATTTCTCTGTTGTATCAGTATGCAATATATCAGTGTATCTCATTTGTGAACTGAGCACTATAAAATCATCTCAAATACATACAATTCAATAAAATTCAGTTTACTCAATTTCTTTCTTAAATATTTCCCTAAAAGCTTACAAAATTTTAATAAAATATAAGAAACAAACACACTTACGGTCAACTAACAATTGACTATTGGCACAACTGATAACCCCGTTGCATCTGATAATACAATACAAAATGTTCCAATTACTATATGTAAATATGCTTTAGATGACAGTAAGTACTACCAAATATTTGCTAACTCCCAATAACTTACTATGTATAATGTGTGCGTACTCGCTACAGAAAAGATACAGAAACTTCTCAGCAACATTCTTCCAGATGATTGAATTGTATATGATTTTTTTTCCACAGAATAATAAAAGGACAATAATAATATTACCAACCAAACTTTTAAAGACTTTATCCCACAAGTTGCCCGCGTGTGAAGCATGCATGGATCTCATTATTAACCACTAGAATGAAAACAGAAACAGGAAGAAACGAAAATGGAAATAAGGAAAAAAAAAAAAAAATCAAGACCAAGCAAATGAAAGTTTTAATACAGGACCTCAAAAATGAAAAACAGCGGGATATTTAGGAATAAATGATAATATATAAACAAAACTTCCTCTATTTTTTAACCAATAGCTGCAATAATGTCATTAATAAAACACTCTATAACATCCAAATTGCTGCCAGTGACTCCGAATAAACATTTCAGATCAAATTGTGAATAATACTTCATTCAAAATTCATAAACGTGACAAATTAAATTACACAGGTTACAACATATAGACCATCTTATGTAAAACTAAATTCTTTCGTTGATATCCATGGCCATGGGCATGTAAGGCAAAGACTCAGCTGGAGGCATAACCGAGAACATTGAAAAAAGACTTGTCAAATTAACTGAGGAAGAAATGAATATCGTCGAAGACTGCAAAAGAATTAAGAGTACAAGAGCTTGGACTATAATGAATGCTCCCATATTATCCAATGACATTTCAAATTCCATCACTAACAAGTATTTGAATAGTGTTGAATGTGTGTGTATTATTTTGGATAAGAAGATGATTAACTGAATGAATTGATGGGTTAGATGATGGCTATTTATAGTTTTGGTTCTGGATGCCTCTTAGACCTGTCAAAATATGACCCAACCCATTAACCCAACCCATTTACCCTACTTTTAAGTGGGTTGGGTCAACCCATTTATGAATTTTATTAAATGGGTTATGGGTTGGGTTGACCCATTTTTAAAAGGGTTATAAGTGGGTAACCCATTTACCCATTTATTAAAAACATTAAATTTTAATATAAATTTGAAAAATAAGAATTTTAAACATACAATGTAGTTTTCATGAAAATTGACAGTTGTACTTAAAAATAACAGGCCATTGCATCTTCATATTTTAACTTCACCTACTGTAGAAGCCGCTATTTTTTTTTGTTCAGACTGCAATTAAAATTTCTAATTCCAAATTATAAATTCGAAATTTCCAAAAATTTCAAAATTCAAATTTTCATATTCCAATTTTCAAATTCGATATTTCCAAAAATTTGAAAATTTAAATATCAAAATTCGAAATTTCCAAAAATTTCAAAATTAAAAATTTCAAAATCCGAAATTTCCAAAACTTTCAAAATGCAAAATTTCAAAAAAATTCAAAATTTAAATTTCAAATTTAAAAATTTAAAAATTCTAAATTTCCAAAATTTCAAATTTAAAATTTTCAAAATTTCAAAATTCGAAATTTCCAAATTTTAATTTCGAAATTTCAAATTTCGAACTTCGAACTTCGAATTTCAAAATTTAAATTTTAAAAGTTTCAATTTTTAAATTCAAAATTGAAAATTTAAAATTTCGAATTTTAAAATTCAAATTTTCAAAATTCGAAATTTCAAAATTTCAAAATTCAAAATTTGACAATTTTCAAAATTTCAAAATTCGAATTTTAAAATTTGAAATTTTAATTTGAAAATTTAAATTTGAAAATTGGAATTTGAATTTTTAAAATTTTCGAAATTCCCAAAATTTTCAAAATTTCAAATTTAAAATTTTCAAAATTTCAAATTTAAAATTTTCAAAAATTCGAAATTTCCAAATTTAAATTTTGAAATTTCGAACTTCGAATTTCAAAATTTAAATTTTAAAAGTTTCAATTTTTAAATTCAAAATTTAAAATTTAAAATTTCGAATTTTAAAATTCAAATTTTCAAATTTCAAAATTTCAAAATTTCAAATTTTAACAAATTTCAAAATTCGAATTTTAAAATTTGAAATTTAAATTTGAAAATTTGAATTTGAATTTTTAAAGTTCAAAATTTTGAAATTTCAAATTTTAAAATTCGAAATTCGAAATTTTGAAATTTGAAATTTGAATTTTGAAAATTTGATATTTGAATTTTAAAATTTTGAAATTTGTACTGTGAAATTTTTAAATTTTGAATTTTCGAAATTTCAAAATTTGAAATTTTTAAATTTGAATTTTGAAATGTGAAATTTTGAAATTTGAAAATACAATTTTTTAGAATTTTTTCATATAAAAAATCGACTTATGTGAGTCGAAAAACAAAAAAAAATTGCTTTTGCAATAAGTTGAAAAATGACTTTTAAAAGTCGGTAGATTTTGTTTATCCATATTGACTTTTTAATTTTTTTTCATTTTATAAGCAAAAAACAACTTATTTATTGTAATCCAAACGGCCCTAAATCTTTAAATGGGTTAAATGGGTAACCCGCTTATTAAATGGGTTGAGTCATATATGGCTAGGGTCATAAGTGGGTAAAAAAGAATGGGTCATAAATGGGTTGGGTCAAACTCGACCCAACCCATTTTGACCCAACTCAACCCATTTGACAGGCCTAATGCCTCTTCTTCTCCGTTTGGAAGCAGGCGCCTTTTGACTGTTATCATGCACGAAGCTTCAATGGACCAAGTGTTTTTGTTTTTAAAATGTTACGTATATTCAAGCATGTGGAACTTTTTTATTGTTGTACAAGCTATTGACTTGTTATCAAACACATGGCATACCTATTCACCCTGCTGATTTGTTTTAATATTAAAAAACCCTTACTTTGGTTTCTTTGTATTTTACTGCTAAGCTTTGTATCCAACTTTTTTCTAATGAACCCACCCAAAGGTCATGCGGTCAAAATTTTGAGAAGAACGAGGGTAAAAAAAAGAAGAACAGGATTACATTCTTCACAGGTTTTCGACAAATTTTTCGTTTTCAATAAAAGTAAAAAAGGAGCTGCTATACATCCTCTGTTTCACAATTGTAAAATACACCATATGGATGTTATACATGATGTATAGGGATAAAAACCATATAAACAGAGATCGATCAAAAACAAATCTAAGACACTCAATGGAATTTTAAATATTTATGCAGAATTTGTTACATATAGCTAAATTAAACTTCTAATATTTAGGTAAATGATGGTGTAGAATTATATTTTGAGACGAAATTTTTATATTATTCAACATGTATTCATAATTGTGAACATAATATGTAATATGTTGTATGAAAATAGCATTTTAAATTTAAAACTATTTAATTTTTTATTCAAAATAAAAGGAAACACCAGGAATGCATATGTAGTACTTATGCATTTTAAATTTTTATTTTTATTTTATTTTTAATTTTAACGCTATTTTATTTTTTGTAACAAGAGTGGTATTTTATTCAAGCAGATCATTCAGTTTCATATTTCGGGTATTTCGAATCCATGATCTCTAAGACCTCGTTTAACGCGTTATATCACTTGCCACTTGAGCTAGTGTTTTTTAACACAATAACTATTTTATTTTATAATTTAGTTTTAGTTTAATTTCAAAAATTATTACAAATTAATTTAAATTTTAATTCAGTTTTAGCAGTTGTATGATTTAATTTTCATTTTAATTATAGTTGTTATAATTTGATGAATTAAATTCAAATTCAAATTATATAATCTAATTTAAATTTAATTTTAAAAGTTAATAAAAAAATTAATTTAAATTTAATTTAAATATTAAAAGTTATTATGAATAAATATAATTTAAATTCAATTTTAGAAGTTATGTAATCTAGTTTTAGTTTTATTTTTAAAGCTACTGTAATTTAACTAATTAAATTTTGGTTCAATCTATTTAATCTACTTTTAATTATAAAAGTTATTATAATTTAATTTGAATTTAAATTCAATTTTAAAAGTTAAGTAACATGATTATTTCGGGCGATGCTCTAGTTTACATTATGAATTTTCAAATTCGACCATTTTGATGACATTTTTTAGAAGCATAAATATACAATTTCGTATCATTTTGGATCCATCTTATCAAAATTTTAATCTTTGTCGACGTTAGTTGTAAAAAGTTAACATATAAGATTAAGAATCAAATTAAATCTTAATGACATGAAATATTACATTTAAGTATTTATGGCAACAATAACGATTATGTATTGTCGTATTTAGTAAAATCAAAACGAAACAACGTTGCATTTCAAAATGGTTATTTCCATTATAAGTTATTTAGAGTTTTATATGAAATAATCGGTTAATTCGAAACGACAATCCTGTTTCTACTCTGTTTTTTTAAAGTATGATCATACACATTCATTAAAATTGTATGAAAAGCTTGAATATATGATTTCATGTCATTCCGACTCAATTTAATAATCCATCTTCCTATATATTATTATTAATCGGCATTGGGTAAATAAAAAAGAAACATAATTAACATATAAGATCCAAGGTTAATATGTTGAATTTAGACGATTTAAATCTATTCGAAATATTAAATGGGAGAAGATATTAATTGATTGCCGCAATCAATCAAATATGGGAAGCAAATAGAAAAAATAATCAATTAATTTAAGAAGATATGTTAATTGATTTGAGGAATCAATCAACTAAGGATACATGTGAAAACAAAACCAATATGCTACATTTATGTTGAATCGAATCAAGTAAATGCAAAAAGATTTCATCATTATCTCCATGACAGTCTTCATCCTTTCATATGTGTCTGTCTATATGTATGTATGTATGTATGTATGTATGTATGTATGTATGTATGCATGTATGTGTGTGTGCATAAAGACATTTGTTCATCTTTTTAACATAGGATGACTAGAGACCTTCCACCAAAATATCTTCAGTAAGATCCATATTTCTCATCTATTGTAGGATGAGTGAAATTTACTGTGTGATTTATACGCTTTTCATATTATACTTCCTATTAAAGCGAAGAAATAATAAATGTTGTTGGGTCCGAGAACGTAGGCATAGCCGACCCTTGTTATATCGGTGTGTTCTTTCCCTTCTGTCTTTTAACTATAATTTGCGCTTTTTGATTTTCTTTTTATTCTCTTTGTTGGATTGGAATCGTTGAGATTGTTCACATATTAGATTATTAGGTGTTCTGCTTTCACTGCCCATAAACTCTGATTTTTTTATCACAGTTTGGTATCAAAACTTATTGATCCATTTGAAGATTGTTTCGGCTATGTCTAATTCCATAAAGAATAGCATTAGTACAAGCTCTACAAATTATGGAGTCGCTAGCTTTGATGGAAATGAAGATTTTGGCATATGGAAGATAAAGATGGAAGCGGTGTTGAAGAAAGAGATGACTTTTAAGGTTGTCTCGGACCCAGATAAATTGAAGAAATTAATGGCCGTAGAGATTGATGAAATGGAAGAGGATGCTCTTACTACCATCAAACTTAGTCTTTCTGATGAAACACGTAGAGAGTTTTCTCATGTGAAAACTGCTAAGAAATCATGGGACGTTCGTTAGAAAAAGTTTTACAAGTCTCTCACCAACCACATCATCATACAAAAACAACTTTAATTATTCAAGATGAAACATGAAACCGATGTATCAACTTACGTGGATACCCTAAACACAATTGTTATGAATTTTGGAGCAGCTGAAGTAAAAATTGAGGATGAAGCGCAAATTGTCATTCTTTTATGTTCTTTGGCTACGAAATATAACACTTTTTTAACTCTATGATCTATTGGCACTCTTCTATTTGTTTGGAAGATGTGAAGACAAATTTTCATAACGAGATGGTGAGGGGAAAGTTAGTAAACATGAGCATGGAGAGTGATACCGAAGGCCTTATTGCGCAAAGGGGAAGAAGTAAAAGTAGAGCCTAATATGGTGGAGATGGAGCCAAATCAAGACTTCAATTAATGGGAGCTCCGAAGGGAGTTTGTCATTATTGTAGAAGGCCTGAAGATTATACTGCAGGTTGCCCCAAGTTGGAGAATAAAAACAAAGCTCTTATGTAACAAGCCGCATATTTAACGATTTTATATTTAAATGTTGTATTTATACATAGTGTCGTTAGTCGGATTTTTGATCCGAAATGTTACTTTCTGCAAACGGCCGAATTAGGACTCGAAACCATTTCCATTGAGTCCAAAATGGCGTTTGCGACCTTTTTGAGTATAAGCTTTGATATGTTTGGAGTTTGTGAAATTTTGACTCTTTTTCTAGTTGGGTTTGGGTTGGGTTCAGCCAATTTGTTAGTTTATTAACCTAACTCAGTCCCTCTCCTCTCCATTCACCCTCATTTCATTTCTTAAACTTAAGAAAAACTGAAAATGGTGGAAGGGAAGAGGAAATAGAAATTGCAAACCCTAGTTTAACTTGCAAACTTGATTTCTTGCTCCAAAATCAAAGAGAAGCTATTGGTAAGCTCCTCTTCATCTTCTCCAACTCTTCTCCTCTTCAATTTTAGAAAGTATTCCTAAACCTAACTTAGAAAAATACTTGTTTTTTTCTTAGATTGAAGCTTGTTGAGTTGAAATGAAGAGTAGTTAGTCTCCTTCTTGTATTTGAGCATCTACTTCTTTGTTTTGTGATATAAGGTGAGATTTTTATCCCACATCTATGCTTATATATATCTTTGTTTGGGTGTAAGAGGGTGAGTTTTGAACTCACATCTACCTCTCTTGATTTCATTGATGTTGGGTATGAATTCCTAGCACTTGTTCATATGCACTTGTTTTTTGTTTGGGTTGAATTGGTTAATATCCAAATTTTTAGTGTTCGGGTTCAATTCTTTAAAGATCCTAACTTTGATGTTTGAGCATGTTTTTGGTGGCGAATCGGAGAGCTAATGGAGCTGGGGTATCTATTGGCTAAGGCTTCTTAGGTCCATTGCTCGACCGATTGCGTTTTGGAAGAGTTGGCAATTCGATGAGAAAAGGCAGGAACTGTAGAAATTTGCAGTTCGGTCGACCGAGCCCTGTAGCCGGTCGACCGACCTGCTATCCCGAGCTTTTTTATATTTTCTGCATCTGGCCAGCCAACCGAGCCCTGTAGTCCGGTCGACCGACCTGCTCCTATTTTGCTGTTTTGCCTATTTTTGCTCATTTTGATTGGTTTTTCAAATTTTATCGATTCAAGTTGGTATTTGATGGTTGTCATTGCATCTTTGGCTTTGATAACTTATTTTTGACTTCATTCACGGGTTTTCATAAATAATCCCTATAAATCGTATTAAAAGTTTCCTTCTTCGATTTATAAATTCTATTTAAAACACACGCACAATTTCGCACTTCGAGCGAAGTGGAAGGGTGATTAAATGGTTGGGCAAAACACGGACCATGAATCTGTACGTTTATCCTTCCGATTAATTCCCGACCTATTCAATTGATCGTGTTAACCTTCGGTTTTGGTTTACCGATGATATGAGGTGAACTTTGTACTGCTTTTAGTGTGAAATTAACTAACGGATAGTAAACCGTTTAGTGCGAACGAGTGGTTATGGGACTCGCGTTACTACTTTTCGGATTTCTTTTTTAGAGTTATGACACATTCCGCCAGTTAGTGGTGTCCAGTACTGGGTCTCCGACCTTCACCACTACGGTTTGTTGCCTTCGGGTATGTTGCCTTCGGGTTTGTGCCTTCGGGTTTGTTGCACTTTAGTATCGCTTCCGATGTTGGTCGTTATGAGCTGCATGGGTGATATTGGGTTGCCCTTTAGTATCACTTTCGATGTTGGTCGTTATGAGCCGCATGGGTGGTATTGGGTTTGGAGTCTTCGGGCTCATGGATCCTTGTTTGTACAGTACTGAGCTCGAGCAAATTTTCTGATGTTTCATTCATATGTATATTCCCTTGGTATCGCCCTTCGGTGTTGGTCTTTTTGAGCCGCACGATATGTAGCGATTACCTTGTGGAACTTGTATACCTTATTGGCATTTGTTATTTGCCATTTTGGCTTGATTTGGGATAATTGTATCCTTTGTTTCTCTATGTTGCCTATGATATGAGGCTTGTTTTGTTATCATAGGATTCATCTTTTGTTAGATGATTGTGATATCTCCTTTTGAGATATTTGTTATACTTTGTAACCTTGCAAGTTTATTATTGTTCAGTTTACCTAACTGATTTGTTTAGCTAGGCTGACCCGTGTATTTTATACTCGGGTCAGACCGAGATGTTTCAGGTTAGGTGCTTTTGGACTTAGCCTATTTTGCTTCCGCATGGACTATTCAGCTTGTTCCATTTTGTTAAAGCTTTTTGTGTAGTCCTTTTTGTTGTAACTCTGATGTGTATTCTTTTGATTCGTCTGTATATTGTGGTTTGCTATACCACTTGACGTGTATTAGTTTGTATACTCTGGTGTGTATCTATATATGTGTATATGATGATCGACTGTTCTGTGATGTATATTACATTTGAGTTGTTATATTCTGTTCTGATAGATCCTTCAACCACCTATGGTTTTGTTTTAAGTATTCATTGGATATGTCGATCTGTTTGGTGTGATTATTGTCGATATATTCAATAGATAGTTAGAGCAAGGCTATACATGGTCGCTCCTAACCAGCCTTATTCTCCGTGTTAGTTGACGGCATTACCCTGTAGTGTCCTTGGCTAGCGTGGGTATAGAAGTGGGGCGTCACAGCGTGGTATCGAAGGTGAGTTCAGAACAAAATATGATAAACACAGAATAGATGCACATATTACAGTACATCAAAGTGTACAAGTGATACAAATCTTTGAATCATCGTGTCTGTCTATTCCTTCTTTTATCAAAGGTTAGATAGAATTTGGGGAATACGTCTAGGAATGCATATTATTCCGCAGTATTCCGTAATGAATTATCTACCTTGTGAATAATCTTGTTCTTATCTTACTTTCAGCGTATGGCTGGAAGATGCAGGGGACGACGTTCGGCTGTTAGGCAATCCAGTGGCTCATATCCAGATGGCGTTTATATGTCTGCCGATCAGTTTTTGGAGTTTTTTAGGAGCACTCTGTTAGGGATGCGGATTAAGGATCTTAAGGCAGAAATAACACTAGAGGGAGGGTGAATAGTGTTTTAAAGAATATATGACTAAATTAAAACTTTCAACACAAATCTAAATAGAATTCTAACACAGAATGATCACAGAACATATAACAAATGCAAATAGTAAAGTAAAGCAAGTAAAAGGAAAGAACACACCGGATTTTATACTGGTTCGGAATCCTCCTACATCCAGTCCTGCACCAAGGCAATATCCTTGTACAGATTTTTATAAGCCAATATCCAAATTACAACCCTCAATTTCTAAAGCCTTGAGGAACCCTCCTATCTCCGAGTCTGGGGTAAACTCTCTTGATTTACGGGACACAAGATCACCCTAATACTTCTTAATAACAATCCTTTTGAATGGATAGACTCTATGGACTTTTTGAATACAAATTAATCCTATAACTCTGGATAGCACTTTGATCTTTAGTAGAATGATGAAGAATCAAATAGAGAGAGTATCTAAATGATTTCCTATTGAGAATTTGGCAGAATGATGGCACGATCTTGAAAATATGAAGTTTTATGGATATGGAATGGTGGAGAAGAAAGAGTGAAGAAAATAAGAAAGTAGTTATTAAAAAAATTCGTTTTGGAAGCCTTTATATAGATGCACAACAGTCATAACCATTGGCGAAAGGTTTTCGAACGAATGGACACGTCTTTTCAAAATTGAATTTTGAATCCAACTGTCACCATGTCGACATGGGGTATCCCCATATGTCGACATCCCGTAGTTCAAAATTATAGAGATGTTGTTTTGTAAAGACAATTGAATTTAAAACAAGTTGAAACTTCTCTGAAGCAAAGTGAAGTGTTTAAACAATATTTTGAGATAGAGAATGAATATAAAACATTATTTTAAATATATATATATATATATATAATTGATATAGACCGTCAATTATATAAGTAATATTTAAAATCAGAATAAGTTTTGATGTTTTAAAATTAGAAGTTTTTAAAATCAGAATAGAGGAATATTTTAAGGCTAAAACAAAGTTTGAAAACATTTTTGAAAACATGATTTTTAAAGCTAAAACATTTTGAAAACGGATTTAAAAACATTTTGAAAAATATATTCAAACTGAAATTGCAAGAACCTTCCTACAGAGCTCCCCCATAGGACTCAAGAACTTGTATAAAGTAGTTTAAATGATTTTGATTTTCGTGGGTTTGTAAGCCACTTGTCGTAGGTTTGTAAGCTACTTGTCGTGGGTTTGTAAGCCACTGGTTTCGATAGAAATTGGGTTCCATCCCAAAAGAAAATTAGAAGAAAGATGAGAGTGATATTATGAAGTTTTAACAAAATATTAGACACTTATCTTGAGATCTTGAAATCTTGATTCTCTAGAGTCTTGAATCTTTAATCTTCGTCTTGATGTTTGAGTCTTTATACTGATCAGTCTTCGATGATACCTGCATATACTTCCTACATATATATATATATATATATTTATATGGAAATGTTAGTATATATTTTATGAAGTAAAGTATAATAACTATCTAAGGTTGTTGTCATCAAAACATCATCAACTCAGTTCCTAACAATCTCCTCCTTTTTGATGATGACAACCTTTATTTATAAAATATTCTTACCATACCATAACTCCCCCTTATTCCGTGATTTCTTCTTAAAACTACAACTCCCCCTTACTCCATGACTCCCCCTTACACCAAGCACATATATTTTTATAACTTTCTCCCCCTTTGTCATCAACAAAAACTATTAACTACTTAAGAATTCAAGAATGATTATGAACAAATAATATGTATAGAATAAGCATGAAACAATGAGTATAAGTGGACACATTTTAGTTATTACAACATATATAAGAACATACATAAACACGAGCAAACAAAACAATTAAAAACAAAGAATAAAATGAAAGTACGCTTTAATGGCGATCCTTAACTATAGGAGACTTATGAATCGAACAATTGGGGTAGTGGAGACAAAAGTTTCCGCGTTGTTCAATTATGTTTCCATTAGTATCAACAAGGATCTCACCAACCCAAATAACGCTCTCGTCCGTATACATTAAAAAAAAACCCTTACTTTGGTTTCTTTGTATTTTACTGCTAAGCTTTGTATCCAACTTTTTTCTAGTGAACCCACCCAAAGGTCATGCGGTCAAAATTTTGAGAAGAACGAGGGTAAAATAAAACAGAACAGGATTACATTCTTTTATCCAGGTTTTTGACAAATTTTTCATTTTCAATAAAAGTAAAAAAGGAGCTGCTATACATCCTCTATTTCACAGTTGTAAAATACACCATATGGATGTTGTCTAGGGATAAAAACCGTATAAACAGAGATCGATCAAAAACAAATCTAAGACACTCAATGGAATTTTAAATATTTATGCAGAATTTGTATCGTATAATATATACAGATAGCTAAATTAAACTTCTAATTCTTAGGTAAATGATGGTGTAGAATTATATTTTGAGATGAAATTTTTATATTATTCAACATGTATTCATAATCGTGAACATAATATGCAATATGTTGTATGAAAATAGCAATTTAAATTTTAAACTATTTAATTTTTTACTCAAAATAAAAGGAAACACCGGAAATGCATATGTAGTACTTATGCATTTTAAATTTTTATTTTTATTTTATTTTTAGTTTTAACGCTATTTTATTTTTTGTAACAAGAGTGTTATTTTATTCAAGCTGATCATTCAGTTTGATATTTCGGGTATTTCGAATCCATGAATTCTAAGACCTCGGTTTAACGCGTTATATCACTTGCCACTTAAGCTAGTGTTTTTTAACACAATAACTATTTTATTTATAATTTAGTTTTAGTTTAATTTTAAAAATTATTACAAATTAATTTTAATTTTAATTCAGTTTTAGCAGTTGTATGATTTGATTTTCATTTTAATTATAGTTGTTATAATTTGATGAATTAAATTCAAATTCAAATTATATAATCTAATTTTAATTTAATTTTAATTTAATTTTAAAAGTTAATAAAAAATTGATTTTAATTTAATTAAATATTAAAAGTTATTATGAATAAATATAATTTAAATTCAATTTTACAAGTTATGTAATCTAGTTTTAGTTTTATTTTTAAAGCTATTGTAATTTAACTAATTAAATTTTGATTCAATCTATTTAACCTACTTTTAATTATAAAAGTTATTATAATTTAATTTGAATTTAAATTCAATTTTAAAAGTTAAGTAACATGATTATTTCGGGCGATGCTCTTGTTTACATTATGAATTTTCAAATTCGACCGTACACATTTGATGACATTTTTGAGAAGCACAAATATACAATTTCGTATCATTTTGGATCCATCTTATCAAAATTTTAATCTTTGTCGACGTTAGTTGTAAAAAATTAACATATAAGGTTAAGAATCAAATTAAATCTTAATGACATGAAATATTACATTTAAATATTTATGGCAACAATAACGATTACGTATTGTCGTATTTAGTAAAATCAAAACGAAAGAACGGTGCATTTCAAATTGGTTGCTTCCGTTATAAGTTATTTAGAGTTTTATATGAAATGATCGGTTAATTCGAAACGACAATCCTGTTTCTACTCTGTTTTTTTAAAGTATGATCATACACATTCATTAAAATTGTATGAAAAGCTTAAATATATGATTTCATGTCATTCCGACTCAATTTAATAATCCATCTTTCTATATATTATTATTAATCGGCATTGGGTAAATAAAAAAGAAACACAATTAACATATAAGATCCAAGGTTAATATGTTAAATTTGAACGATTTAAATCTATTCGAAATATTAAATGGGAGAAGATATTAATTGATTGCCGCAATCAATCAAATAAGGAAAGCAAATAGAAAAAATAATCAATTAATTTAAGAAGATATGTTAATTGATTTGAGGAATCAATCAACTAAGGATACATGTGAAAACAAAACAAATACCAATATGCTACATTTATGTTGAATCGAATCAAGTAAATGCAAAAAGATTTCATCATTATCTCCATGACAGTCTTCATCCTTTCATATGTGTGTGTGTCTATATGTATGTATGCATGTATGTGTGTGTGTGTCTATATATATATATATATATATATATATATATATATATATATAAAGACATTTGTTCATCTTTTTAACACAGGATGACTAGAGACCTTCCACCAAAATATCTTCAGTAAGATCCATATTTCTTATCTATTTCATGATGAGTGAAATTTACTGTGTGATTTATACGCTTTTCATATTAGACTTCATATTAAAGCGAAGAAATAATAAATGTTGTTGGGTCCGAGAACGTAGGCATAGCCGACCCTTGTTATATCGGTGTGTTCTTTCCCTTCTGTCTTTTAACTATAATTTACGCTCTTTGATTTTCTTTTTATTCTCTTTGTTGGATTGAAAACGTTAAGATTGTTCACATATTAGATTATTAGGTGTTCTGCTTCCACCGCCCATAAACTATGATTTTTTTGTTACGGTTTGGTATCAAAGCTTGTTGATCCATTTGAAGATTGTTTCGGCTATGTCTTATTCCATAAAGAATAGCATTAGTAGAAGCTCTACAAATTATGGAGTCGCTAGCTTTGATGGAAATTAAGATTTTGGCATATGGAAGATAAAGATGGAAGCGGTGTTGAAAAAAGAGAGGACTTTTAAGGTTGTCTCAGACCCAGATAAACTGAATAAATTAATGCACGTAGAGATTGAGGAAATGGAAGAGGATGCTCTTATTACCATCCAACTTAGTCTTTCTGATGAAACACGTAGTGAGTTTTCTCATGTGAAAACTGCTAAGAAATCATGGGACGTTCTTTAGAAAAAGTTTTACAAGCCTCTCACCAACCACGTCATCATACAAAAACAATTTTAGTTATTCAAGATGAAACATGGAACCGATGTATCAACTTACGTTGATACCCTAAACACAATTGTTATGAATTTTGGAGCAGCTGAAGTAAAAATTGAGGATGAAGCGCAAATTGTCGTTCTTTTATGTTCTTTGGCTACGAAATATAACACTTTTTAACTCTATGATCTATTGGCACTCTTCTATTTATTTGGAAGATGTGAAGACAAATTTTCATAACGAGATGGTGAGGGGAAAGTTAGTAAACATAAGCATGGAGAGTGATACCGAAGGTCTTATTGCGCAAAGGGGAAGAAGTAAAAGTAGAGCCTAATATGGTGAAGATGGAGCCAAATCAAGACTTCAATCAAGGGGAGCTCCGAAGGTAATTTTTCATTATTGTAGAAGGCCTGGACATTATATTGCAAGTTGCCCCAAGTTGGAGAATAAAAACAAAGCTGTTACCTAAAAGATTTCAGATTCAAAGAGTGATTTTGACATTTTTACAGCTTCTGCCTCTTCTATGAAGAGTAATATATGGATTATTGCCTCTAAAGCATTCTATCATATGACACCTCATAGACAATCCTTTTCCACTTATTATCAGTTTGATGGATAAGAGGTTCTCATAGGTAATAATGCAACTTGTCGCATGATTGGTATTGGAACGGTGAATGTTAGACAGTTTGATGATGTTGCTCATACTTTGTGTGATGTCGGATATGTGTCTGATTTGAGGTGTAGTTTGATTCCTATTGGGGTGTCGTGTAATCTTGGCTTGAAGTGTGCAATGGTAAATAATTCATTAAAAATTTCAAATGGCTCGTTGATAGCGATAAAAGGGGTAAAAACTGAAAATCTTTATTGCTAAAGGGTACTGGTGTTAAATGTGTGTGTATTTTTTTTGGACAAGAAGATGATTAATTGAATGAATTGTTTTATTAGATGATGGTTGTTTATAGTTTTGGTTGCTGGATGCGTCTTCTTCTCCATTTGGAAGCAAGCGCCTTTTGACTGTTATCGAGCATGAAACTTTAATGGAAAGTGTTTTAGTTTTTAAAATTAATATTCAAACATGTGGATCTTTATTATTGTACAAGCTATTGCCTTGCTTTTAAACATATGCCAAATCCATTCACCCTACCGATTGGTTTAAATATAAAATGCCCTCACTTAATTTATTTCTTTATATAATACTGCTAAGCTGCATATTCAATATCGAGCTTGTTTTCAATGAAGTCAAAAGGAGATGCGGTCAAAATTTTAAGACGATTCAGAAGATTAAAAATGCATCCAATGGTTTCCTAAGTTTTTCAAAAAAAAATTGTTTTCAATAATAGATTAAATCCGCACCGTTTATTCAGGAATCAGCGGGAGAAAATTACACGGTGGATGTGGCTAGTGATTAATTGAATAAACAGAGATCCATTAAAAATAAAGCAAAGTTAGCCATTTTTGGTCACTATACATATTTTCAATGATATTTCAAATTCATGTTAATTGAAAACTTCATATTATTTACCACGTATTCGTAATTGTGAAACATAAGCATGTAATATGAAGGTAGCCTTTCACAAACTTAAATGAGGTGGTAAGACTCAAGTATGTAGTATGAAGGTGAATCCATAGGTGATAGCTCTCATGATTAATCGTATACCAAAGGGATGAAAAACATTACCCTATCCCAGGTTAATTTCATCCATCCATTACTATGATTAATCTCATCCATCCATTGCTATCCAAAAATGAAGATATCAATGTCATTAGATATAGAAGCATTTTTGTAGTGGTTTTGAGCAATACTCTGTTTCCTAAGTTACCAAAATATAGAGGTATGAAATAAGGCAATAAAAAATTGTGCTTTAGTTTCATCCATGGTAGCATTTTACATGGTATTGTATATATGTCATTCAAAAAGAATTTTAGCATAACAATCCTATGTTTATCATCATCTTCTGTTGCCTATTAAACAAAAAATTCACAAAACAATAATCCAACAGTCGCTTTAAGAATAAATTTATTGTCATATTACATATATGAAGCATAATGTTACATGTGAACTTATTCAGCTATTAGGCCTCCGCAAAAACTTATTGCGAAAATAAGTCTCCTTTTTGATAATATTTGAGCAAATTTGGAGTACGCAAGTATAGTTTTTTTCTGATAACTAAAGCTTGTGCATTCCATAAATGCACAAGCTATATTTATGGCTTGCACAATTATGGTTTGCGCAAGCTCATTTTCGAGCATCAAATTGACAAAGAGCACAGATTTGACCTCGTTATACTCATTTTCTACTCTCTTCCCAAACCCTTCCCATTTCTCATTCCAAACCCATTTATCGTCCATATCCAAATCCTCAATCATCTTATCAACCAAATAGTTCCTAAACTATATATGGAATCATCTTCTTCGTCATTACAAAACGAAGGTAATAATTAATGTTGTTGAAAGCTATTGTTGATGGTGTTGAATATGAAGAGTTATTGGTGTTAGAAATGTAAATTACAAGGCAATGATGTTGTTATTGTTGAATTAGTTGTTAATGTTTAATGAGCTAGGAAACCATATTTAAGTGCTAGTAAATTGAAAATCCTAATTAATATGTTAATGTTTTATTGTTTATTTTGATGGTAGACATGAATTTTTGTGAGATAGACGATGAAATTTTGATAAAACATTGTGATGAACTTGAAGCGAAAACCGGTGTTGCAAGCTCAAGTCATATTGACTGTGATGTTGGTCATGTTCCAGAAACACAGTTTGACACAATACCGTGTAAATTTTATTCTGGACCATTAACCTTACATGCTCGTTTACGCGAAATTGTTTCTACCGAAAGTCATCAAATTAATGTTGACAGAAATAAGCTAACGTCCATACATCCTGTTGTCCATCCATGCAATGGGAACAACGAACATATCCAAATTGTTACCATGAAGATATGCATGTAGTGGTCATTTGTGGAAAGGAAAAGAATGCCGAGTGAAGATTTTTTGGTTGTATTTTGTACAACGAACGCAGACTGAATCCTCATGAAGTGGATTGTTATAATTATCTTAAATGGATTGATCAACCACTGTGCGTAAAGGGGTTGATCAAAATCGGTCTTTTGAAAAAGGTGAATGAAGAACTAAGGGAAAGCAACGAGAGGCTAAGATTTTGGTAGATGTTTAGGACAAGGTTAACTTTGTCATATTTGGTTTTAATGTTGAAATGTAGTATTTTTAATATGATGTTGCGAAAATGTTTATTTTTGGACCTATACTGTGTGCTAGCTAAGTAGTTGAATATGTTGGTGAAGTACATTTGGTATTGTTGACTTTGTTGTTGAGTTATATTGGTTATGTTATTATATTGATTTGCTTGTTTGATTTTTCTTAAAATTGATTTGACTGCTTTTGGTTGAAGATTGCCTAGGGTAGCAAAATCTACATGGAAAAAGAAGGTATTAACTCAACATTTTTTATGATTAGCATTATTTCACAAAATCAAGATTGTGAATGTGGTATTGCAACTGTATTTGTAGATAATGTCAAACGTTCCGACTATATTTTACTTTAATGGAGAACTGTTGGTTGAAGATGAAGGTAAAACAAGATATGTTGGCGGAAAGCGAAAAGGATCGAAAATGAAAATCATTGTAGTTTTAAAGAGCTCAAAAAAGGGCATTTGAAGTGACAAAAGTAAATCATGTGATATATGATTTAAAATTAGCGGTGAAATGGGTTCGGGATGATGGTGCGTCCGCTATTGATTTGAAAGATGACGATGTTTTGAACCTTATATTTTGGGTGGAATAAGAGTGATAGAAATTATGTTGCGAAAGTAGAACATGATA
The DNA here is from genome assembly GCA_030765085.1 of Allium cepa. Lineage (NCBI taxonomy): Eukaryota > Viridiplantae > Streptophyta > Magnoliopsida > Asparagales > Amaryllidaceae > Allium > Allium cepa. Next base: position 475,466,709 of record CM060929.1, read on the forward strand.
ATGTGGTCGAACATAACCGACAGTAATTTCTATGGATGAGTATGTACCCACCACACAATTACAAGAAACACAATAGTCGACATATCATTCATTTCTTTCAAGCCATCAAGGTGGAGAGTTTACAAACTTACTTCATAGAGCGGAATGGTTGGAGTCTCTTCTAGTCAGGAACAAAATATAATGCAAAACTCTATACATCAAAATCAATCGTAAGCGTTCGAAAAGTGAGTAGTATTATACTTTGGCACTTGTATTTTGATTAATGCACAATATCTTATCATTATTTTCTGTATTCGTAGTGTCGAAGAAGCATTGACTGGTTGTGATGACGATGATAGTGATGATCATGTTGATACTCTTCACGGGATCGGTAAGCAATTGGATAGCATGGAAGAAGCTTGTGTGGATGACAAGGATAGAACTTGGATTCATCAAATGGAAGACAACAATGATACAATCATATATGCATACACTGAGGAGGTTGAAGATTTAAATGTGGAGGAAGAACAAATCACATATGAAGAGGCTCTAGCCGATGATTTATGCATGGTATCAATGATGGTGAAATCAATAGTGGAAAATTATCAACTAGACGTGGAAGTGTTTGGAATAAAATGTGCTGAGAAAGGGCCACAAGTTGGGTTAATTTTTGAAAGTAAGCAGAAGCTTATTGAACAATTATCTGAATGGGCGATTAAATGTTTAGTTTCATTTCAAGTTCTAAAATCCCATTCGAATCAGTACACAATTCGGTGTTATGTGGATGAGACATGTCCTTGGCAAGTGCATCAAGCCTTTCAGTTAGAAAAAATTCAAATTTGTGGAAGATGACTACATATGGAGATAATTACATTCATTTAAATGCAACAATCACCCAAACCATCGACAGGCAATTGCAAAGTTTATATGCAGCAAAATACTTCCGTTGATTAAAGCTGAAACAAATATGAATGCAAGAACTGTTCAAGAGACAATGTCCAATATGTTTCATATTGAAGTGAGTTATTCTCGAGCTTGGCACGGACTACAGAAAGCTGTTGCAATGATTTATACAGATTAGGAATCATCATACGCGGAATTGCTAAAATATCTCAGAGCCCTACAACATACCAACCTCAAAACCGTATATGATGTTCTTTATAGTCGCGGTGTTCTTGATGGCGCTTTTAGGCTTTCAGACCTTCTATTCTTGGTTTCAACCACTGTCGACCAATACTGTCTATTGTTGTCACTCATTTATACGGAAAGTATCTGGGTACATTACTAGTAGCTACTGGGATGGATGCAAACCAAGGTCTATTTCTGTTAGCCTTTGCTATTGTACAAACATAGTCGTGGAAAACGCGGAGTTGGTTTATTCGTTGCATATGAAATTATATTCCATCCATACATACCAAATGTAGTAACTTTATCTCGTATCGTATGAAAGGGATTCCACGTGCGTTTAGAGAAGCTTGGCCAATTGAACATTATCTTCGTTTTTATATTAGTCATATTAAAGAAAATTTCAAGAAATCGGGGTTTGGCATGGATAAGCTACAAAAAATTTGTTACATGCATGTGCCACAGCATCGGAGGTTGTAAAATATAATGAATTTCGAAAAGAGTTGAAGGATGTAAATTGAATGCCGATGCATGGATTGAAAGAAGTTTGAAAAACCAAGAATCAAGCTAGACTCTTTGTCACGATGGCGGAGTAAGATTTAATATGACGATGACTAATATTTCCGAAAGATTTAACGGTTTGCTAAACGAAACTAGGAATTTTCCTACTAGATCATTGGTTGCACGTATATTTCATTGATTGAACTATTACTTTGTCGAACATCGAAGTCAAGGAGAAGAGTGGACGTCGCAACTCGTACCCAGATGAGAAGCATTAGCGCGGAGAGGAATGAAAGAATCGAGGCTTATATCTATAGAGAGATATAGCTTCGTTGAATGGCCGGTGAAAGATGTCCATATGTTTGATTATACGGTGGATATCGAAGATGTTGCCAAATGTTCGTGCAACATGCCAAAGTTGAAAAGGAGCTGATATACGTCCTCTGTTTCACAATTTTAAACTACACTACATGAATATTACGTGATGTACGTGGACAAAAACATATAAACAGAGATCAATCGAAAATAAATCTAAGGCACTCGATGGAATTTTAAATATTTATTCAGAATTTATTTGCTATCTTATAATATATATGTAAATAACTCAACTAAACTTCAAATTCTTAGGTGATGGCGATACGAAATTATATTTTCAGGCGAGTTTTATCTATATATAATAGTAATAACATATGTTTGAAGCTTCTCGAATTACCTAACTGCCCTACACTATTAATTTCAAGAAACAGTACAAACATTGGTGCTAACCCACCTTTGGGCAAGACCATACGCAAACGGATTAATCCAATAGACTTCACGGTTATCGAGATTGGAATATCATGGATTTGACTCAAATGGATGGATGGATAATCAACTACGGATAATAATATGAAGTCGGGATTATACATAGTCGGTGGATAAACGGTGCAGGGTGCTTGGAAGATGAATATTGGCTTGAATAACGGAGGATCGGCATAAGATAGTTTGATGGGGTATGGGTCGGCATAAAAAAGGGTCGGCGAAATGGATCGGCAAGACATGAAGCAACATAGTTTGGATCGACATAGTTCGAGGTAAGATGGATCGACACTCAATAGGTTGGCATAGCATTCCAAGCACGAGGGATCAGCAAGATTTGGACTCGCATCATAAGGATCGACATGTCTTTGTGCATTAGTATGGGTTGGCGTCCTCAGGAAGAGAAGGGCTTGGCATTTCGCGTAAGGGAAGAGCGATCGACATTGGTTTGGTTGAAGACGGATCGACATTTTCATGAAGGAAGAGGGGTCGGCTTGCTTCAAGGTGGATGGATCGGTTTAGCTTGTTGGAAGGCTATGGATCGGCACGCTCCTGGGAGGAATCAACATTGAATTAAGTGGGGGAATAACGATCAGTAGTGCTAGGCCTATGATTATTTTTTGGACGATTTGGGATTGTCGGTCGTTATGGTAAGCCCATGTAGGCGAGAAGGTCTTGTAACTAAAGTTTCTCTTATAAATACAACATGACTGGCTTCAAAAGGACTTTCATTCTGCTTCTCTTCATTTTCTGCCTAGAGGTTACTCTGTCATCTTCATTCTGGAATTTTGGATTGTAATTATAATCAAATTTTAGAATAATAAAAAGGATTGTTATGGAGCGGACGTAGGTCGAATTTAGCCGAACCACTATAAATCTTGTCTCTTTTACTTATTTTCATTTTAATTTGGTTATTCTTCATTTCTATTCTCTACATCGTATACTATTTGTGATCTGTGACAAGATATTGGTGCTTTCACGTATAATTGGGTGTTGGTGGTCAATTGTGACGCCAAGCATTTTGGTCATTACCCTCACCTACGTGTTTGTTCATTCTCATCCACCACATTCGCACTATCAGCTCATCCTCTTATTCCTATTTTCAAAATATCAATCCTCCTTGACGTTGAAATTAAATTCTATTTTAATTCCAACATTCGAGTAATAGCTAAACAAATGAAGACTTTGGATAATCCTCAATTTTGATTTTCCAATTGAAGGATCAATTTAGATTCTCTCCAAACGAGGGCTTAGTTTTTGAAGCTTCAGATCCAAAACCGAGTCACGAAATATATGATGATATTCGTAGAAGATGAAATTCTACAAACAATATATTGATATCATGTTATTCTTGGATTAATTTTTCTTTTACTACTTTTATATTAGACTAAAGTTTTATCATATTAGACATTGATTTTAATGAATGTAATTAAGGAACTTTGTTATCATATTCTTGCTTGAATAAATGTTACCATATATATTTTTTATTTACCATTTTGAATTCCGATTTTGTACTATTACCAAAAGTATACTATAGTTGCATGCTTTTAGAACATTAATTCACTAAAGTAGTTTTAGTTTAATTATCCATTCTTTTGGGTGAAAAAAGTTAAGGAGCCTTATATCGCCCATAATTTCGCTATCTCGAAATAAGAAATTTTGTTTATTTTAAATTTAAAAAGAGTTTAAAACTTAAATAAATAGGTTATGTATAATACATAATAATAGAGGAATTATTTATTATTATAACTACTAATTAAAAAGGATTTCAACCATCATTCCACACATTAAATGCAACTCAAATCAAGGCTAACCAAGTCCAAAAGCAAAAAAGGCTATTTATGTCATTTACCATTAAAATCTCCACTTATAAATACAACCTCAAATCCCTTCATTTTTCACTTCACTTTCATTCTACAAAATTCCTAAACTCCTTCTCCACTTCTTTTCTTTCTACCACTATCACCAAACATCACCATACCTCTACATCACCAAAACCAAGCTTTACTCACCTCTTCTTAGCCATACCTCCACCTAAACTCCTTTACCCGAGCCTACACACCTCTACCCCCTACTCATAACTCACACACTCTACATCCACCCTAACCCAGGCCTTCAAACCCACCTACCGGACCTTAGACCCCAAACCCAAGGCCAAACTTCCCCATACCTGCAGCCGTATACAAGCCTTAGCCGAGCCTACCCCCCTCAAAAGCACACCTACCCACCTACCCAAGCCTTTACACATCCACTAGCCTAGGTCGTACCCTTCCTATAGCTAACGTCCTTCCAAAATAAAATATAAAAAAAAAGAGAAGCATAAGAACAGAAAGAAAAAAAGAAGAAAAAGAAGGAGGCAAATCCGAGACGTTTGGAAATATCACGAGAGATGCTTATCTCACGAAAAAGTTTAATGGAATGGACATGAAGGTGAGAAAACCTCATCGCTTTTGAAATTCTATTTTGATTATGTTAAAACAATCACATTTATACCCTTATAACATATGAATGTTTATACCAATTGATTGTTAATATGGATGATTGAGTAGTTTGGTTAGATAATTGAATTGTGATAATATATTCTGTTTTGGTATTAATAGTGAATGTTGGATTTGAAATCATATGTTATGCAATTGATTGAATGGATGTTATGTTAGTGATAAATATGGATATTGGTTATGTTCATTTTGATTAAGTGGCTTCTTTGTTAATAAGACCATATTTTGGTGATATGAGATACTTTGAAAAAATAAGTCTCTTTTCAGTTAGGATTGAAATTAAAGTAAAATAAAAGAGAAATTGAAATTTGAAGTAAAACGGGATTAAAAATGATAGTTAAAATGAAATTGAGATGAGTAGTGAAAATGAAATTTAAATCGATTTTGAAAATTGAAGTTGAGATTAAGAATGGATTGAAGCTTAAACTGAAAATAGATTTAAAATTTAAGTCTTAATTAAGTTTAATTTGAAATTAGAATTGAATTTGAATTGAAATTGGACATTAAAATTTAATATTAAATAAATACCGATAAAATAATGTTATAATATGATAATAGTGAAAATACATTTTAAAAGCTTTGAAAAGTAAAAATATTAATTGAAATGATTTGTAATGATTTTATAAGTGATAAAATCCAATTTGAATTGATTATTTCAAATGTCGAAAAATAAGTTAAAACTAGGTGCGTCGTGCAACGGTAGTTCGCCACTTCGCGCCAAAATGTTTAAATTAGTGTATAAAGTGGAATATAGCTCGAAATTCTGCGAGATAAGAAAATAAAGTCAAAATTTTGTTGAGTAGATTTTGAATTAAGTCCAAATCAATTTTCTGGAAAAATAGTGCTAGTATAGTTAAGTGACATATCAAGAAATCAATTTAAATGAACATTTTTAATTATGGAAAAATATGGAATAAATTTAATAAATCCATTTAAATAGTTTAAAAGAGACTTGGATTGAAAAATATGAATTTTCAAATATTTAAAAGTTATTTAAATCAAATAAGCTTATATAGCACTTTCCGCAGGACTTTTATGCTGCGAATTCTATAACTTTTGAAATATGAGTTTAAATGTAACAAATTTTCCTAAAATCAATTGTGAATGTTTTTAAAAGGAAAATTAAGCGTTTAAAAGATAATTTGGAATCTTTATAATCAATTCAAAATAAATTTGATAACTGAGTATGCGGAAACGACTAATACATTTGTCCCGCCTATGAGATCTGGAAAGATAAAATAAGGTGTTTAACTAAGGTTAGAGATGGAGCAACCAATGTCATGAACTTACCTGGTCAATGGTTTCTTTTTTTTAGACGAGGGGTGGAATAGATCGAAAGAAAAGCCCCGATGCTCTAAAAGAATTGTATTAAGTTTCTTAAATAAAAGAAGATCGGTATTATCCAAAATTTAAGCAATCTCCAAAATGAACAAATTACGATTTGGATTGCATAGAGATAATCTTTGTATACTAGGTATTAAAATGCAGAGAGGGAACTCATCATATTCGTGGAATTTAAAGGTGATTTTACCGTTATTCCGCCCATAGCACTTGTTGAATACGGAAATTGATGTTAAGTAAAATTAGAATGATTTCTATGAGTCTATTTACTCAAAAATGTTTGCTAAGATTTATTTTAGAGTTTGTCGTAAATGATGTCTTAAATAACCTTGTTTTTTACCCGCCTAAAAGTTAAGTAATTTGGATCGAGAGTTAAGTAAGGAAATTTGAGATATTATCCAATGAAAAAGAATGAATTACTTAGAATTTTTCTAAATCAAAAGAAAGAGATTTCGAAATCATTCAAAAAGGATTAAAGTGAAAAGAGACTAAATAAATCATGTATACCTATATTCACTTTTTATCGATAATTGGATTTCGAAGGAACCGGGGTCGGATTTGAGCAATTCTTATCCGATAAGCACGTCGAACCAATGTATACGGTCGAATGTGAAGACATGTTGAAGATGTGATTGAGAAAATAATTAGATTGAAAAAATAACTAAATAGCCGACTCGGACCGTTGCAGGCCGTCCCCAGCCGGCGCAAACTTCAATATAATTTTGCGCCGTCCCCAGCCACCAGCCAACTCCACAATGAAGACGGAGCCGACTCCGGCCCATTTTGGGCTCCGTTCCCACTTTAAAGTATTCTGGTAGTGCAAGGTTCCATCTTAAGCTTTGATAAACTTGATGCCTGAACTACCATAACAAGTGGAAGAAACGGAGGACGTAGGGAAATTATCATTGAGGTAAGACCCACTAACTAACTGTACCCACGTTTTTAAGCAGCTATTGAACTTTCAACTAAATAGGCTACGGCTCATTTTTATAATAAACTTTCTACCAACTTCAACAGCCAATGGTTATCTTCACGACATAGAGGTACTTGCACATGCTTTTGGCAGAATAACTCTTAAGCTTGCTTTAACAAGCGTGTGGAAGAAGTTGAAACAATCTTTGGAATAAACAACAGCAAGCCAATGTTGCAAGAGGGATGCTTGCATCACTCAAACTGTAACTACTGCCATCCAAGCATCTTCACTGTGAAGATTACTTTAAGATCTGTGACATGTACTCCTTTCAATTTGGTCTATGCATGCTAATGATGTTTTATTTTTTTTACTGCTTACTTTGTGACATTAACGATTTCAGTTTGGTGTGTTGTATGCCGAAAATATTTTGTTTTCATATTTTTTAAATATTCAGGTTTGAACATTCTGCTTTGTACAGACTCGTGTATCCAGTTAGCAATAAAATGCCATTTATTTGCTGTCCAAATAATCTTACGCTCATCACTTCTTATTCGTTTTACTCGGAACCATGCAGTTTCTAACTTCTTGCACTATCATCAAACTAACTTACTATGTATAATGTGTGCGTACTCGCTATAGAAAAGATATAGAAACTTCTCAGCAACATTCTTCTAGATGATTGAATTGTATATGATTTTTATCCACAGAATAATAAAAGGACAATAATAATATTACCAACCAAACTTTTAAAGACTTTAACCCACATGTTTCCCGTGTGTGAAGCATGCACGGATCTCATTGTTAACTAGAATGAAAACAGAAACGGAAATAAGAAGGAAAAAAAAAATCAAGACCAAGCAAATGAAAGTTTTAATACAGGACCTCAAAAATGAAAAACAGCGGGATATTTAGGAATAAAAGATAATATATAAACATAATTTCCTCTATTTCTTAATCAAAAGCTGCAATAATGTCGTTAATTAAACACTCTATAACATCCTAATTGCTGCCAGCGACTCCGAATAAACATTTCAGATCAAATTGTGAATAATACTTCATTCAAAATTCATATAAGTAACAAATTAAATTACACAGGTTACAACATATATACTATCTTATGTAAAACTAAATTCTTTCGTTGATATCCGTGGCCATGGGCATGTAAGGCAAAGACTCAGCTGGAGGCATAACCGAGAATATTGAAAAAAGACTTGTCACATTAAATGAGGAAGAAATGAATATCGTCGAAGACTGCAAAAGAATTAAGAGTACAAGAGCTTGGACTATAATGAATGCTCCCATATTATCCAATGACATTTCAAATTCCATCGCTAACAAGTATTTGAATAGCGTTGAATGTGTGTGTATTATTTTGGACAAGAAGATGATTAATTGAATGAATTGATGGATTAGATGATGGCTATTTATAGTTTTGGTTGCTGGATGCGTCTTCTTCTTCGTTTGGAAGCAGGCGCCTTTTGACTGTCATGGTGCACGAAGCTTCAATGGACCAAGTGTTTTGGTTTTTTAAAATGTTACGCATATTCAAGCGTGTGGAACTTTTTCATTGTTGTACAAGCTATTGACTTGTTTTCAAACACATGGCAAATCTATTCACCCTGCTGATTTGTTTTAATATAAAAAACCCTTACTTTTGTTTCTTTATATTTTACTGCTAAGCTTCATTTCCAACCTTTTTTTAATGAACCCAAAGGTGACGCGGTCATCATTTTTTGAGAGTATGGAGGAAAAAATAATAATAACTGGATTACATTCTTTTGTCCCGAGTTTTTGACAAAATTTTCTTTTCCAGTAAAAGTTGAAAAAGGGCTGCTATTCGTCCTCTGTTTCACAATTGTAAAATACACCATATGGATGTTATACATGACGTATGGGGATAAAAACCGTATAAAATCAAAAACAAATCTAAGGCAGTCAATGAAATTTTAAATATTTATTCAAAATTTATTTGTTATCGTATACGTAAACAACTCAACTAAACTTCAAATTCTTAGGTGATGGCGATACGAAATTATATTTTTAGACGAATTGTATCTATATATAATCGGAATACATTCGATTGAAGCTTTTGAAATTATCTAACTACCCTGCTCTATTAAATTCAAGAAACAAATACAAATATTGGTGCTAACCCGTCTTTGGGCAAGGCCGTACGTAGACGGATTAAACACGGTAGACTTCACTGGTTGGAATATCATGGATTTGACTTAAATGGATGGATGGGTAATCAACTACGGATAATAATATTAAGTCAGGATTATATATAATCGGTGGATAAACGGTGCAGAGTGCTTGGAAGATGGATTTTGACTTGAATAAAGGAGGATCGGCATAAGATTGATGGGGTATGGGTCGGCATAAGAAGGGGTCGGCGTGGAAGGGATCGGCAAAACGTGAAGCAACATAATTTGGATCGACATAGTTCAATGTAAGATGGATCAACACTTAATAGGTTGGCATAACAGCAGGATTTGGACTAGCATCGTAAGGATCGACACATCTTTATGCATTAGTATGGGTCGACGTCCTCGGGAAGAGAAGGGCTTGGCATTTCGCGTAAGGAAAGGGGGATCGGCATTGGTTTGTTGAAGAGGGATCGGCATTTTCATGAAGGAAGAGGGGTCGGCATACTTCAAGGTGAATGGATCGGTGTAGCTTGTTGGAAGGCTATGGATCGGCACGCTTCAAGGAGGTATATGCATTGGATTAAGTGGGGGAATAACAATCGGTAGTGCTATGCCGATCATTATTTTTGGACGACTTGGACTTGCCAGTCGTTATGGTAGGCCCATGTAGGTGAAAAGGTCTTGTAACCGAGTTTTCACCTATAAATACAGCAGGATTGGCTTCGAAAAAAGAACTTTCATTATGCTTCTCTTTATTTTCTACCAAGAGCTTACTCTGTTATTTTCAATCTGGAATCTTGAATTGTAACTATAATCAAATTTGGGTATGATAAAAAGGATTGTTCTGGAGTATACGCAGGCCGGAGTTAGCCGAACCACTATAAATCTTGTCTATTTTACTTGCTTTCATTTTAATTTGGTGATTCTTCGTATTATATTCTCTACATCATATATTATTTGTGATTTGTGATTGGATATTGATGCTTTTACGTATAATTGGATGTTGGTGGTCAATTTTAACGTCAACAGTTGGCAATTTGGTCATTACCCTCGCCTAAGTGTTTGTCCGTTCTCATCCACCACATTTGCACTATCAGCTCATCCTCTTATTCCAATTTCAACATATCAATCCTCCTTGACATTGAAATTAAATTCTATTTTAATTCCAACATCCGAGTAATAGCTAAACAAATAAAGACTCCGCATAATCCTCGATCATGATTTTCCAATTAAAGGCTCAATTTTGATTCTTTCCAAACGAGGGCTTAGTTTTTTGAAGCTTTGGATCCAAAATCGAGTCACGAAATCTATGATGATATTCATAGAAGATGAAATTCTACAAACAGTATATTGATATCACGTGATTCTTGTATTAATTTTTTTTACTAATTTTATGTTGGACTAAAGTTTTAGCGTATTAGACATTGATTTTAATGAATGTAATTAGGGAACTTTGTTATCATATTCTTGCTTGAACGAATGTTGCCGTGTGTATATGTGTGTGTGTGTGTGTGTATATATATATATATATATATATATATATATATATATATATTGTCTACCATTTTGAATTTCAATTTTGTACTATTACCAAAAGTATGCTGTAGTTGCATGCTTTTAGAACATTAATTCACTAAAGTAGTTTTAGTTTAATTATTAATTCTTTTGGGTGAAAAAACTTAAAGAAGCCCACTCATTATATTAATTCGGTTTAGATTACATATGAAAGTCGATAAAATATGATAGCTATCTTCTTCTATAACATTGGTTTAATATACGTAGTCGTATACCATAGTTAGGATAAAGTTAGAATTAGTTAGTTGTTATAACACTTGCAGCTCAATGATGTTTGAAATCCAGGTATTGAAATTCCAATCAGTTCCACTTTCATTTTATTAAAATTTTGTATATTACTTAGTGTAGGTTGTTTCCTTTTTTATTCCTTTTTTTTCTTTCATTCTCATATTGATGTCAGCAAGGCTCTTTTCAACTAACCATTTGTTCCTACACATTTTAGTTTTATTTTGGCAGCTTGGATTATTAAGTTAATACCCGATAATCCCAAGGTAATTATAGCATTGCTTATGAACACCCACGAGTAGAAAACGGTTATGCTTTCATTGTAATAGCAACAGGGTGCCATGAGGATTTATCTGTAAATGTGCTAAATTCTAAAAAGAATAAACTTTTTATTAATTTAAGCTATGCGATATATTAGGCATGAGGATAAGCTTTCATATTGATATGATATTGAGCACATTAATCAAGTGAATCTATTTTTTATACTAAGATAGAAATAAGGTCTAAATCAAAAAATTTAAGGTGGCATGTTCAACAATAGGAGAAGGAAATAATGGTCCAATTAATGTGAAGAAAAGTGTATAAATGTAGTATTTGTAAATAAATAAAAAATAAACAGTAGTTTTATTGCTAATGTGCAAACCCATGAAATATCAAGTACTGAACAAAACTATTCATACTTTATGGATCTACAGTTTATTACTTACTTCACTTGATGAGAATTGGGAGTAATGAGAGAATTGCCATTGATAATTGGCAATGGAAGAGCTGCCACTGATAAACGAAGATGGATTTCTAAGAGAAGAACTCATCCAAAATAACTACAATATCCAAAATAACTACAATATACCTTATGTAAATATGTATAATAAAAATGTACAATCATTACAAGAAAGTAGACAATTTCAGACGACTAGCAGCCATCGACGGCCGTCGCTAGCTATCGGAAATGACATCGGAATATAGATCACGACTTCCATCCATTTTTGACAGCTTCGACGAAATAATTGTGACAGCGTGCGATGGCTGTCCCAACGGCCTTTCCATCATATTTTCCGATGGCCACGTCATCCACGTGGCGCGGTATTTTTCCGCTAAGCTGGTGGAAGCCGTCGGAATATTCGTCCAAATGGCCGTCGAAAGCCGTCGAAAATGGTGGCCAATAGGATGTCGAAAGCCGCTGGAAGTGGTGGCCAACGAACCGTCAGGAGCCATCGATAATCTGAACATATTTTTTTCTGCAGTCCTGCTTCACTTCCATACCAATATCAATATATAACTCGACAAAATCAGTATATAAGCCACATATATAAGCTGAAATCAATATCAATATCAATTTAAAACTCAAATATCAACATATCAAACGCAGACATATTTACATCCAACATCAAACTCTAATATTTACAAAACAAACCTTCCATCGTCACTCTAACCCATCCAACTTCAATATTTATATCCAACGTAAAACTCCACATATCAACTCCACAAATCATCCATCAAATCAATGCCAAACACTATATATCCATAAATAAACCTCACCATCACTCAATGTTTATATACGTAATCTACATCCAACACCACATGTTCATAAAAAAACTACAAATCGTACGTCAAGACTCATTATTGACTTTGGAACCATCGGATGAAGGGAATATACCGTGACGCTCCATATACTCGGTCAAACGCTGGTTGAGCTGCTCCATTTGCACTGCTTGGAGGCGGTCCTGCTCCAGCAGTTGTACGATCTGTTGTTTGAGCTCATTAATCTTCGCGTTATCCTGAGCATTTTGGTAAGCCCTTTGTGAAATCCAAGTCTATAAAACAAATCGAAATATGTTTAAGTTATTATGTAACTTTTAAAAATTAAGTAAATTGTACAACGTAGTTAATTTTTATAAATTACCATTTTTTGCCGTAGCTATAGCACCGATTTCTTTGGGTCGGATCAATAATAGAGTCAAAGATCACGTCCTCCTCGTCAGGTGGTCAACTGCGCCCGTTTGGAATGCTCAAGCATCTTCGCACGTGCGTACATAAATTTTTCCTGCAACATAAAATTAAATACAAATAAATATTACATGACATTATTATAAAGCTTTATAACTAATTAACTAAAATGACCACTATTAATAACTTATAACTTAAAATAAACTTACATGTTTGGCGTACGCTCTATTTTCCTCATGCCAGACATACGACACTGATCCCTCGTCGTTTATCAGCCTAACGGCATGTATTTACTCAAACACGTCCATATATAAGACGGGACCCCCAACCCCACGTTCTTTTCTGCAATAATTGGTGTATATTATTGATGTTCATACAAACTTATACTAAAATTGTAATAACTATTCGTAATTACAATTAATTGATTTACAAGGTCCTCACGGTGGTGCTGGAATGATTTTGACCCACCACAGTGTGTGATAGGATTTTTTTGCATGTTCGCAAAGTTCCTGTCCGACATCGTCCGCAAATTAAAAATTAAGATTATATTTTACCAGTAAAAATATGTATTATGTACTGAATAAATTAAGATGATATCTGATAGACTTACCTTGAATTTATCGCTACTCCACCATGCGGCCCAAGCATCCCAGATGCTGGTACCCATCCATTGTGGCTTCTTCTCAGAATTTCTTATGCTAGACATCGTATCCCAATGATTCTTTGCCAGTCTGAGTTTCAATGGCGCTGGAAAAGGGACATTTCCTCCTCTTGTAAGTCTACTGACCCTTTATATATGTTGAAAAAATATAAGTTATACATTTATACTTAGTCAGCAAATTGTAGAGTGATTATATATAATGGTATATAATTTTACACTTACTAGGAAGTCTTGCCATATGCTCCCTTGTACATGGTTCGGGATCCTGCTCCACTTCGGCCAGCATGCAAACATGCGACTCATGTACGCCTGCTTCGATATGCTGAGCACAATGTTAGAAGGCTCAAGCTCAAAACCCTTGCATTAAATACGATATAGATAAATCATGACTAATATATTATACAATATTTACAATGCTAAATTAAGTTTGATACTTACAAGCCATCAGCTTTCGGTAGTAATCTAATTACCGTACGTGCGCCTCCTGTGAAGGTCCGCTGCCATCACCACCGTCGTGACATGTCCCTCTCTGAGATCCAGATGGAGAACCAGTCTATGAAGAACTCTGCCTCCTAAAAAGTGATATCTGTAATACCTGTGACATACATGTTATTTTATTATGGCAGAATATATCATTCAATTATGAGTAAACATATCGAGATTTAATAGCAATAATCGTATGTAGCATACAAAAAAAAGTGTAACATCAATACTCCCATAAATTACCTTTTTTTCAACATGTATACTATTAAATTAGTCATCTTCTTTTTCTGATTCAGACTCTGTCTCGTACTCTCTATTGTTTTCCTCTGTGGTCTCAAATGCTTCTACTAATACATTTACTTCATCATGTGGAGGTCCTAAATCGGTTTGATCATCTGTTATTGCAAATTTTCCATTTTCCTTAATATCTGCTTGGTACGCTTGTTTGTCCGAAATATTCTTTCCATCAAACGCAAATCTTGTCTTCGTTGTAAAAACCACCGATCAATCTACTTTATCTCTTTTTAGAGATGGATAAGAAACATAATAAACTTGTAGGGTATGTTTTGCTAGTATAAATGGATCATACTTATGATCCCGTGATGTATGCTTTATTTCAATAATACTATATTGTTGGTGCATGTTGACTTCAGAATCTGGAACATTGCTGAACCAGTTGTATCTAAACAAATAAACTTCTTTCGCAGGTCTGGTGAAATATGTTAATTGCAAAACCTGAGTTAACATGCCATAAAAATCATTTATGTGATCATTTGGATCATCAATATCTTTAACGTATACACCATTATTGTTAGTTAATTTTTCAGCACCATCTTCTTTAGTGTTGAATTTGTATCCATTGAAAAAAAATATGGAATATGTCTTGACTTTTCTTTTTGGTCCTGTCGTAATATATTTCAACCCTTTGTCGACCACACAATTTACCAAATCATATACGTGGTTCGAAAACCAAGTAGGCAATTTTTTGCTGATATCTTCGATTGGATGTTGTGATTCATAATTACTGCATATACAGATATATATTGCGTTATAATTAATACACACATGTATTATTCAAATAAATAATTTTAGATGTGTTATTCACTAGTACCTAACAAATGGTGCAACTTTTGCACAGTCAAGAAGAACATATGTGTGGGCTATATGGTAATCTCTGTAGTCTAAGCATACTTCCACACATTTTCCAACAGGGCGTCCCTGCTTTCTAAAAATAGATTGCATTGATTAAGAAGAATCTTGTTCAATGCCCTCATTATTTCACGTATAACTTTCAAAAGATAAGTTCACATGGTCACTGAAATAATGAGAGAAAAGAACAAAGCTTCTTCTCCGATATATGATTTGCATATCAAACATTCAACTTGTTCTTTTTGTCTCACTTTTTTCTTTAGATGATTCATGTACCTGTCAAGAATAATTATAATTAAATTTTATTACACGTGGTTAAACTAAAATTTAACAACTCAATATTAATACCTTCCAAATGGATACATCCATCCATTTTGCGCAGGACCTCGAAGACGTGCTTCAAATGGAAGATGAACATGTAAATGATCCATTACATCAAAGAAACCACGAGGAAATATTTTCTCCAGTTTGTAGAGCAGCATAGGAATTTCTTCTTCAAGTTTACGTAGACGATCAACTTTAAAGGTAGTTAAACAAAGCTCCTTATGAAACAAACTAAGTTCTATTAAAACCCTTCAAACTTTTGTAGGCAACAGTTCTTTGAACGCAACGAGTAACAATGGTTCCATCATTAGATGACAATCATGACTTTTCATCCCACTCAGTTTACTGTTCTTATAGTCAACACATCTACGAAAATTAGAGGAAATTCCATCAGGAAATCTTGATCATTCCACCCACTTTAACAATACTCTAACTTGGTTACTATAGCATGCTTTGGTTTTTTTTGGTGTCAGTTGGCTCTATATGAAGCTCAGGACGATTGCATATTGCTTCTATATCACGTCTTAATTTCAAATCATCATTAGTCTTTCCTTTAACATTCAGAACCGTATTAAATACATTACCGAACACATTTTTCTTCAACATTAACATCGTTACCATCAACATCAATAGTAGGGAATATTGAACGTGCCACATCTTCAAGTATATCTTCTGTGAGATTAGTTGGAATTGTTCCTTATCCACCTCCTTCTCCGAATTTACGGGATTAGGTGATATAAGTTTTCATTGACAATCTCACACCAAATAATTCGACACAGAACCAATTAACGCAATTGAACTTTTTCCATATCTGGTATTAAATGCTTCAATAGTTTACACTTACTACATGGACAATAAATTTCTTCATCGTTTACATTATTGCTTAAAGTGAATTCAATAAAGACATGTAAACCATTTTAAAAATGTTCACTTATTGAGCCTCCAATTTCTCTTCTTTGTTGGTACATCTAGCTCCGGTCAATAAAATAATTGACCATTTTCCTACTTTAAAACATAAAAGTGCTTGAATCATTTACATTTTGACATTTTATTTTCCAAATAAATCATACATTTTAATTTTCGCTAATATATTATATTATTCTATTTAATTTTATTTTTAAACTGATTTACATAAATTGTTATATGAATATAATCTATAATATTTAGGTTTTTTTATATTTTGATGGTTGGTCATCCTACTTTCCATTATAAACATAGTAGTAGTTAAATTTTGTAACTCATTTTATTTTAAATGATTCAACAAAATTTTGGCAACACTTCCCCTTTGTACCCTGTAACGTACACATATGTGTGTATACAGGGAACAAAAATAAAGTGTCGTCAAAATTTTGTGAACCGTTTACAATAAAATAATTTGCAAAATATAATTACTACTGTGTTTGTAACTTGTCCAATACAGGGACAAATCCGGAAAATATTGTATGGGATGAATATAAATATCCGTTCTGTGATAAAAACAAATATTTGTACAATGACATATACAATAATTGTCAGATAGGGCCAAAAAAATCTCTAAGGGATTTACAAAAAAAAAAGCATATTATAAAACAATTTTTATAATAATTTAATCACATTCTAAAAAGCGCATACACTAAATCATCATTTTCGTCATCTTGAAAACGCATACACCAAATTTTGCGCATCGACCCTAATTAATTGAAAGTTGCCCTAATGTGCATATGCACTAATTAATCAACGCATATGCACTAATTAACGCACATATACACTAAATAAAGCTAGCCGGCTTTAAAGTGGGTCGTGCCACTGTGTATAAAATGGAAAAACAGGTGTTTTACACATGCACAGAACAGCTAAAAGGGAAGAGCCCAAACAACAAGAATAACATATAAAGCACAGGAGATAAGCAAACATGCCTATGTTGTTAACAAAAAATTACTACGAGCCCTCCTTGGAAGGACTGCCACTGACAACAACAGACAATGGGAAAATAACTTACACGTACCCAAAAAAGAGCATCCAGATTTGGGTCATATCCCTCAGACTTAGGCGAGTGAATAAATTTCCTATTCCAAGTGACGTCATAAAACTTATTTTTGTTCACCTCACAAATCTGACCATCCCTAGTAAGGGAGAGACCCCCACCCTCAATATGGTATAAGAAAACGATTCTCACCCACAACATCATTGGTATAGGCAAAATAAGTGTCAGCCTCAGGCGAGTACCACATATCTGAAAGATCATGAATGCAGGTCCGCTCCTTAGAATTCCAATAAATAGTGTCGGTCGACTTCGCACTATCAGGATGGGCTGGACTAGGAGGAGCAACAACTGTAGGAGCAATTGCAGAAGAATCAAATGTAGGGTTGGAACCCACTTCTGAACAGGAGGTCGAGGAAGTGGAACTCAAACAGATAAAGGCACTGCTAAGGAAGAACATGGACATGCTTTAGAAAGGTGCCCAAATGGCTGATAGGACGTGCAGATCTTCAGTTTTCAACTTTATCGAACTCTGACCTCAGCAATAAGGCCATCAGCAAGTTGGACTGTCAACACTGAAGGTAAAAGTTTGGCAGGTGTTATTTTGATGAGGGCTTTTGCATAAACCGATCTCTTCCTGGCTAAAGTATTTGCATCATAACATATGACCTTCCCAACAAGGCATGCTAGCCAATCAATCCTGATTAGAGGCTGAAGAACAGATGGTACATGAGAAAAATGGGCCCAGATTGGAATAGATAACACCTGATCCTTAGCTCGATCAACCGAAGGACTCCGGGATAGTTATAATAAAAGGTTTGCCGTCAATGAGAATTGGGTCGGACTCAAGAATACGCTATATTTCGTCAACATGGGAGAATTTAAGTAGAGCATTGTATTATCATAATGAACACTTAAACCAACTTTAGGTTTCCATACTTGGTTGCAACGCGCCATAACAAGCTGATAGGCAGGATTGGAATCGAGGAAAAAATCCACCAAGTAGTCCTTCCAAAATTCAATATCGACCTCCAACACTTCCAACGGCGGAATCAAAACATCCTCTTTTACAACTTTTTCAAAACAGTGGGGAGCGTACATACTTGTGTTATTCGACAACTTAGGGAACAATGACGTCCACTTAGGGATAGCCTTAAGCGGAGAGGCAGCTAAAGATTCGAACCGCAGTGATTTAAACCAATGATATTTGTCTGGGCATCTGGTCGAACACGAGGTGAGCATGAGTGACCATTGTCAAATAACCCATCAGCCACCGCATCAGAAGTAAATAAACTCCTAGCATCCACTACATCACCCGAATTAGCCAATACTGGCAAAGCACTCTCAACCACTACAACCCCAGAAATCGCAGATTCATCCAAACACTTATCAACTGCAGAGTTTGTTGGATTGCCAATCAACTGTGGTGAATTCCGATGCATGTCCAAGTCAGAAAGAAGACCGGAGATAGGATTAACATTATCAATCATAGGAAAGGTAGCCTCGATGATTGGAAAAGTAGTTGTAGGAGAAGTAGGCGCTAACATTGAGCAAGAAACGCGAGGAGTCGCCACAACACTGGAGTTGTAGGGAATGCCAAATCGAGTTAGTGGCCGATCCAGATCCGACGACTTGCGATTCTTCTTGGCCATAGAGGAGAAAACGAGATTTAGAAGGAAGGAAACACAAGATTCAGAAGGAAGGAAACGCAGATCGCCGAAATGGATCCATTCTTTGAACTATCAAAAAAGTTCTTCATGAAGCTTTTGACTAAAAAAAATTCTCAACATTTCAATAATAAACAAATGTAATAACACCTAATTAGCATTTAGTAGGGTATACCAAACAATCAATAGGGTATTTTACAACTATAACCACAAGTTAAACCTAATTTAACAAGTCAAAATAAAATATAGGGTTTAGGAATTTAATCTTCTTACCAAGAAATAAGTAATGGAGCTAGCTGAAAATCGAAGATTCCGACATGCTGGCGGCGTGAAAGGCTATTGACGGCATGAAGGAGAGGCTGGAGGATGGATTGGAGGAGGGTATGGCTAATTTGGGGGAGGAAAAAAATGAAGAAACTATTGTCCTAGAGCAGCAGGTATTCGCGATTTTTCGACGGCTAACGACGGCTTCCAACGGCTACCGACGGCTAAGTTATTTTAATTTCAATTATGACATAGAAATTGCTTACAGTCGCTAATTTCTTGACGCGCCGTCGACGGCCGTCGAAAACCGTCGTTGCTATTTACTGTGCTTCTAATAGTGAATAATAATATATTTTTCACATGAGCACTTAAATATTTACAAATGGAGCAAAAATAATATATTTTCCCATTTCATATTTACATTAAAACGAATTTAGTGCTAAATCTGAACATTGAGTTTGGTGCACATTTGTTTATAATATCTCACAGTAAAAAGAAGTTAACTTATATATTTATTTGCATCAAGTATTATATATGAATAAAACATTATTTCATAATAAAATAACTTTTCCCTTAATTTTCTTTGCACACGTCCAAAGGACGTGCCTAACGTACTGGTATTATTTAACACGTATTCACAATTATGAAACATAAGCATGTAGTATGTAGTATGAAAATAGCCTTTAAAATTAACAACTATTTAATTTTTTTGTCAAAATAAGAAGAGACACCGAAAATGCATATGCAGTACTAATGCATTTTAATTTTGATTTATATTTAATTTTTAGTTTTAGCGACTTTTTTCCTTTGGATAATAAGAGAGGTACTTTATTCATGCAGAGTACTCAGTTTGATGTCTCGGATTTTGAACTCATGACCTCTAACATCTCAATCTAATGCGTCATACCACTTGGGCTAGTGGTTCTTAACATAACTATTTTATTCTATAATGAGCGCTCTCCTCCTCTGATAGCACATTTTCCTCAGAAAAAATTAATTTATAATTTAGTTTTAAGTTTAATTTCAAAAGTTATTATAGATAAATTTAAACTAAGTTTTAAAATTTGTATGATTTAATTTTCATTTTAATTAATAGCTATTATAATTTGATTAATCAAAATCACAAAAGTTTTACAGTTAAGAACTTTTATAAAGTTCCATATAATACCGAATGATGATATACAACATCATTGATGAAGCATCTAACATTGCCACATAGATACTATTCGAGTTCATAATAATTTGATTTAAGATTCCATTTATTTCATGGCTTGACTCGTTGGTTGATGTTTCCATGTTTGAAATATATTCTTTAAAAATCCATCAAATTCTCAAACTCCTATTGCTTGTCTTAGTCCTGGGGTGTAATCAACATTTGCCTACATTTTTCATATACTTCATTCAACAACCATTGTTGATCACGCAATTTACACATAATTCCATTGAATAATTTAAAAGTACAATATTTCATAAACAACATCTATCACTATGAGAAAAAACGAATCAGACGAGAGATATGCTCCGCTGTTTGAGTGAATACCTATCTGTCGTCTATTTTCATGTTGTCTCATTACATATCAGACCACATATATGCACCGTCGTCTGATATGCACTAACACATCAAAAGAAAAAACGATACGTTGTCTAATGTTATAATATCATTTCTAAAATTTTCTAGTAGACAATATATAAATATTGATTGATATGCATATAATTACATTTATGTTATATTTGCAAAATTAAACAATGAATCACAATTTTATTTAAACAAATATTCTATTTCAAATCAAATTCAAATACAATACAACTTTCACTATATTTACATTTTCAAATACAATACAACTTTCACTATTCATACATTTTCAAATATATTACAACTTCACTATCACTTTCATATATATAACTTTTCTCTACACTCTCACATATAATTATTTTTTACTAGCACTCACTTACACTCACTCGAGTTTATTTTTAATATTGATCTTCATTTGCTTGCTCCATCTTGTATCCAGCCATCTCTTATACCTATCAAATAAACAACACAATAAAATAGAAAAGGAAACAAACTTAAATTGCAAAAATTAAATTAAATTTGAATATTAATATTGCCTCGATTTATGAGTTTGTTTTCTCTTCATATTTAGACATGGCCAGACAAATATATATGTGCAAGGACAACTTATGATTTTGCACAATGTATCACTCTGAATATCACAAGGTCGAACATCGATTAAATCTCACGGACCATTGCAAAGATCAATCCCAAAGGCTCAACACAATGCAAATTGCACAAGGTCAAGCCCAAGCCTCATTGGGCTTAACTCAGGTGCACAAGGAAATGAAACTCAAACCAGAAAATCAAACGAGAAAATCAAACCAGGAAATCAAACTTAGGTGCACACTCAGGTGATCCAAACAGAAATATACAAGTGCAACCAGGAAAACTCAAGCCTGAGTTACCAATGCACATAATGTAACCAATTTCACTCGGTCCTCCAACAATGCACACAAACATTCGCTGACAAAGGCCAACATATCACACATATATACATGTACATGTATGTATATACATGGAAAGTAGCACATCCGTAGTGTACAGGTAGCCATGAACATGATAAGGGATCAAAAAGCTAAGTTCAAAATGATTTAGGCAGCAAAACAAAGACAAGAAGCACAACAACAAAAGTCAAAACCATTTCAAAAAATGCAAGACATGCACAAAGTTGCATGTATATGCAGATATCAACACTAACAACACACAAGGTCAAGAATGGATACATTGTAAAAGGCAACAAGGGTGAAGTGCACTAGAAAAAGTACATGCGAATATACACACTCAAGGCACATTCATATGAAAACAATATGAGTTTTAGCCAACAATGCACTGGTACAAGCACAAGCAAACCAAATAGCAAGCTTCAAAGCTCAAGTAATATACATATATACACATATGTATATACATGTATATATGTACATACTCAAAGTGGTTTAAGCACATGATATATATCACTCCAACATCCAAAAGAATCATCAACCACAAATATTCACACATACATACATACATACATACATACATATATATATATATATGTATGTATAAACATGGAAGTTCAAAACAGTTATAAATTCAAGAATCTAAAAGGTAAACAGGCTATGAACAAGGCCACATGAACAAGGCAGATTGCACTGCCTTAAACAAGGCATATACATGTATAGGCATATACATGGATAGACATATGCATGCATAGGCATATACATGTATAGGAGTATGCATGATACAAGTGAAAACAACTCAAAATTTGGTTCAGAGATTTTACATGTTGTACATGCATACTTGCATATATGCAACATATGTATATACATCTATTCAAAATCAGCTTAAAGCACATATATATGTACATACATGAATGCATGAAAAATTCAAAAGCAGCTTAAAGCAATTCAATATCCGGTTAAGAGATATAAGAACTGAACACATGTGTATGTATATACATGAAAGGCTAGAAAGATGCTCCAAACAAAAAAATATCAAGCATGGCACCCAACGAACAAGGTTGCAAAACACCAAGCATGTAATCATTGCAAATGAACTACAAGGTTGAAATCAAACAAGCTCAGGCAAATGCTATAACAAATAAACAAATTCAACTACATGGTCACAAACATATACATACATATAGATGCATGTATATACAGGGAGAACAGTGCACCATTTCAATTCAGTTCAAGGAAAACACTTACAGATAATTAGGTGAAATAATCACAAGTCAAGGGGAAACAAAACCAACAAAACAATGAAGTGCAAGTGCAGAGAACAAACAAATTCAATTGCAAGTGTCAAGAAAGAACAAGAAAAGCATTTAAGAAATTATCAGAAAATTCAAACTCAAGCGTAAAGTCAAGTGCTAAAGCAAGTATAAGAACACTAACACATATATACATACATATGTATGTATATACATGAAAATGCACACTTGCACATCCAACAACATTTATGGATGAACTAAGACAACGTAACAAGAAATCGTATTGCAAAATCAATATGGACCATCATTACATAATAATAAATCCAGGCAGTTCAAGTTTGAGCCGGAAGTGCAGCCATGAGATTTGAGCCATCAAAAGTGCAAACATGAATAAGTGTAGTCAGCAAAAGAAGATGGCTCAACAAATGAACATGCACATAGGCATCAAACCAGAATGTTATAGGCAGCAAGTATATATCATCAAAGTGAGCATGTACATATATACATATACATATATATATATGTATATATGTACACATATGCATAGGGATCAAAAATTTAGTCAATGCATCAAAAGCCAGAAATCAATTCATGTTATTTCAGGCACTAGTTACAAGTTAGCACTGGCATGCCTTGATAAGCCTTGAACAACCACGATTACAGTTAACAACATAATTGAATTAGCAAATAGAAATCAAAGCAAATAGAAAGCAAAGCAAAGCACCATCAAACCAAAGTACAATCAAAGAAAACAGAAACAAAGCAAATTGAAGCATATATTCAAAAATCAATTCCGATATAAATAACCTATTATCGTCATCGGCTGATAATTATTCAAGTTTGAGCAAAATAAAAATTCTAGCAAAAGTGGCGGAAATCATACAATATATCAATCGAATTATCCAATTTGAACAAGTCTAGCAAATCCATCATAATGAACTGTCAAAATAACTAGAAAGTTACCAACAAATCCATCATAATGAACCGTTCAAAATCGAAATCATAATTTTTGCCACAGTCAAATTATATTTGAATATATCAAACATAAATCAACTAGAGACCAAGATAGAAAGCATTCCATTCAACTAGAAATCAATAGCTGAAGTGTAAAAATTAAAAATCACGGGATCCTTGGAGATTAAATTCGAGATTGATTTAATTTGAGAACCCTAGATTTAGAAGAGAATTGAAGGATAAAGGAAGCATAATAAGGAGAGAACCCTAGATTTGGACGAGAAGGGAAGGAATGATTGAGAACGAACGCCATTCTTTTCTTTGGAAATGACAGAAAGAGGGGGGAAATAATTGACAGAATGCGGCCAAGAAATAATCTAGGCAACAGTGAGAGGGAAACCAAAATTATGGTAAGGAGCCAATTTTTTTTTCAAACTTTTAATCAGACAACAAATAAAATGTTATCTGAATGGCATATATGAAATCTCAATAGAATAAAGACTTCATGGGCTATGAAAAACAGCATATGGTTTTTCAATGTGTTGTGTGAAACGGTGATAAATATTGGGATAACAAAAATCTACCTTATATTGTGTGATCACTATTGTCAGATTCACTTTGTGGCATAATGTATACCAAATATACTGTCAAACGCACCTGATCCGCTTGCGTGCACTTTTAATATTGTCATCGGTAAAACAAATACTATTAATCAGATGAATTACTAATTAGGTACACATGCTTACTTTTGAAGTATGAAGATGAGTGTATATATATATATATATATATATATATATATATATACACATACATACATACATACAAAATAACACCATATTCTTTTGTTCTGTAGTAAGTGAAAACCCATATCACACCTACCTTTTAAACAGACCATTCCTAATTGGTAAGACTTTAGATAGTGATATTTCATTTATCTTATATTGCTTCAAGTTAATAGAGAAGATAAATGAAAATAAATCAATCAGCATCCACCAATTATTACAATCGTATATACCTATTTTAAAACCACAGGTACTTGGCAGCCTCTCTTCTTTTGGGTAGATCTACTGATGTCCCATAACTAACTAATATAAAAACATTACATTATTATTAAACCTCAAAATAATACATTACTGTTATTGTTACTATCAACTTATGTTTTCTCTAATATACTTTAGAAAATTATCAATAAAACACAATTAATTACTATAAAAAATGTTCTTATTAATAAACTTAGAAACATCATGCGGTAACTTTCGTATATTTTCTTCACATATCATCACACACACATACCTTGAATTTCTACCAAAATAATATGAAAGCAGAAGATTTAGATTAGTGCAAAATTATAAAACCATGCATTAAATGAAAATTAAAAGGGTCGTAATAAGCATAAAAATCTTATTAGTAAGACTAACCTACAAATTCAAACTTCTGCACACTTTTTCTCAATTAAATCTACTGCTGCAGTGCACTACACCAAAATAGTGATTTTGCAACATTTTATATTTGTTAATTTCTAACACTTACAAATGTTACAGTCTACTAACAAAAAAAAGTGTTAGGATACCTGAAAAAGTGTTGGGAAATATAAATAATGTTTTTTATAAACTTTCCAACACATAAATTATAATTTACAACACAAAAAAGTGTTACAACAGTTGGTAAATTTGTAAATAATTCACTAAAAGTTGGACCCTTCCGTAATCTTCTATATGTACCATTTTTTAACGCTTTCCCCTTTCCCTCACCACCATCGGCCGCATAAATTTTAATTAGATTAGGGTTCCCCTTCGCGCATTCCATCGCCACTTTTTAACACTTTCCCATTCCCATTCCAGCACCTTTGTCGACAGATCAAAACTTTGGCCATCTAACATCGAGCGGATTAAGTCAAGGGTTCCCCTTTGGCGTGTCATCTCCAATCGAGTCATCTAACATCGAGCGACTTAAGACTAGGGCTTCGAGAAGGAATCGATGTTGTCCGGTGATTGTGGATAGGTGGTGTAACTTGGGATTCATGCGAGGTGGAGTGGCGCCCTGATTGGTATGCTTTGATTGATTATGACTATTAAACAAGTTAAAATAAGAAGAGTATGGATCATTAGATATTTTGAAATAAGTGAAAACCAATTAGTAAATCACTGTTTTGACAATCATATTATGTTTAATAGTAGCACCGAAATATTTTGCATAGAGCAAATGAATTGTTAATTACCTGACTTTTTGCAACCTCTATAAGCCTTGGTGGAGTAACAATAACGTTGATGCTGCATCTGATTTTATCATCATGAGCAGGTATGCGTCCAGCTAAAGCTATTTAGAGGAAAGAGAGAGCTGCAGGATTTGTCATGTTGCTGCCATCTGTCTTGAACATAAGACCACCTATGGGCAACTTTCATTCATACCGTTATCGAGTCTCTAAGTCACGGATTACTATAGAACTTGTATTGTCACTAACAGAGCATGCAATATGAATATATGTCCCTTTGCTCTGGTAACTAATGCTCGACTTTTTCTTTAGAAGAGAAAGACTGGCGTTATGTTTACTGGATGCTAGAAGAAACGAATCACTAGTCTTTGTTTGCATGTGAATGTTGAGAATTTGAGCCATGGTTTATTGATTTTAGGGAAGGGATTTCTTTTTCTTGCCTGTGTATTAATAGTGCAACTATCTGCATGCTTTTATAGAGGTTGGGAGCCTGTAAAAAATAGCATATCTTACTGGTTCCATTGAATATGCAACTTGCATGCATTTAATAAGATTAAAATATTGACGTAAACATTCGACCATAACTTGGTAAGTGGGGTTGAAATTGCATATACAATTGGTTGTAATAAAAATAAGAATGATTAAGAACTTAAGATTTAGAGTTTATTTTCAAGTATGAAGGCAAATTGTAGACCTGTTTGAAATCAAGAATGAATCGTATATATTTTGCTTTGTAGGAGCAAATATCAAATACACAAGTGTAGACCTGTATTTTGGACTGCTTGTCACTATAATATTTTTAATATGAATCTGCGAGCAAGATTTGGAGTAAAAACCATGCTACTGTCCTCTAGTCATACAAATTTTATTGCAATTTTTTTATCTAACAACTATAGCTATGGGTGATCAACTCAAACGATTGGTCATGGAAGATGCAACTATAGCCATCTGTCTTTCTCCAAGTCAAAGTTACTTACCTGGAGAGTAACATACTATTTTCGTAGATGATTCGGGCAATATCGTACATGCAACATCTTCAGCAATATTTTGAAAGGGGGTCAAAAGTATTTGCCCGCTTGTACCAAAATCCTGTATTAATTTTGCATGTAAGAGGAGCTCATATTTTACTTGAATTTTTCAAGTATATACACCTTAAAAGAAAACCCAATTTCTTATGAGTTTATTTAGCATAGCTTGCAAAGCAGGAGGAATATTTTATAATTTGGCTACTCTTGAGACTAGCTAGTATACCTCGAAAAGTAGGACATAACTGCCACCATAAGCATATGGAGATTCTGGATTCATTGTGATCGGGCATGGAACAATGTACAAGAGATCTGCACCTATGGTCTATGGTTTTAATTTCCCATTGCAAATACAAAGAGGAGATAACCCCTCAAGCCTGATTCAGGTAAATATTTGTACACATTCGATAGATCTACCAAAACAGCTTCCTCTTAGTATTAAAAAAACAATTATGTACATAATTACAGTTGTATTCAATTGATCTTGAAGAAGGCAATGTGATAATAACAGCAATGGATGGTCTCTTTGACAATCTGTACGAACATGAAATAAAATCAATCATTAAGAACTCGCTTGAAACGAACCTCAAAACTGCGGTATGAGATTTTAATCTTCAAGTCAATATATCAAGTTAATGAAAAGTGATAATTTATAGTAATGATATTTTTATTTGTTTTTCAGGAAATTGCACATTTTTTGGCATTGAGAGCGCAAGATGTAGGTAGGTCTGCATATGCAAGAAGTCCTTTTGCTAATGCTGCTCGTATTGCTGGTTATCCATCTTTGACTTGCGGCAAGCTTGATGATGTTACTGTTATTATTTACATAGTCCAGAAATTAATGACATGATATCTTCCACTTATGTAAGTATTATAGTCATCTTATCTAATAAGTTCGGTTTTATGTTTAATTAAATCTATATTTTTTATGTAAGCTGTCGTGACAGTTTCGAAAATAGAAGTGAAATAGTATAGAATCACAGAGCAAGCATTATTGTTCTCGTTGAAATAAGTTAAATAATGCAAGAAGGTAAAAGAAAAGGATGTGGGCTCGGAGTTGGACAAAAGTGCTTTGTAAATATTTGTATATTTTACTTTTCTTTTGTGTGAAACATAGTTATAAAATTTCTGGCATAAGGCAATAAAGTTTGGGTATCTGAATATTTAATAGATCATAAAATATGACAATTCCAGGCGCATACGACATTCTTATTGACAAAATTGGTAAAACTATTTTTTTTATTCGTATCCATATGCTTTAAAATTTTCGCAACTATATATACAAATTTTCTTTCATTCTCTTACATTATTCTGCAATCAATTTCATAAATTTTCTTTCTAACTAAAATTAGTATTATGATAAGGCTTGTCTAGTGTGTACTGCTTGAGTTCAACTAGGTAATGTCTGATTAGTTATGCTTCAAATAGGTATATGTTAAATGCAGCTTTCTCATATTATCATCAATTTTGCAGCAATCAAATTCTTGTTCACCAAAACTGCCACAACCAATAATGGATTACTCATGGAGTCCAAGATGGAATACATCAGAAACGGCACAACGCATCTTGTATGTTCATTTCCACTAGCATTGATGATGTGCTGTAGAAAGACCAACAATTGAATTCAGTTCTCTATGCAGTGACTTTCTGGTTTATGAGAGTTTGAACTTTTAGAGACGCTGTACCGAAGCAACACCTTGATAGGTAATTAATAAAATTTTATGTTTCTAATATTTTTGTACCATTGTGTTACTTTGGGAGGATATATCAAGGTATTTTATTGCTATCGAACCACTATGCGCATGCTAGAAGTAGAGCCGCTCAGCAACAGTAACATTTTAATAGTCTTTTGAGAACCAACTTAAAACTTTTATTCCAACTATTAGCATTTGAGCAGCAGTAATATATGGATAATTTTGTCTGTATAAAATACAAAATGCACTTTCTAATGCACCTATATTTCAACATATGTTTCCTCAAATAGAATTTATCGTTAAAAGTCGTGACAAAGCAACATTAGCAATAGAAACCTTTCACTTGGTGTATTGTTTGATTTTACTTTATATGCATATATTAACAAATGTGACTCAGCTCCGCAAATCCTACACTGGATTACATTATTCATTTTTTCTCAAATTACAACTTGTACCCATCTGGTTTTTGCACTTGTACCTATCTGGCTTCCTCAATTATGCTTGGCTCAATTAATTCTAACTTCGTTTTTGTCAGCATTGAATATTAGTTTACTGCATTATTAGGAGCAGATTACTTGATTTCTGTAATCCTTCCAGTAAATTTAAATGCAATATATTTCTAAGACTTTACTATATCATCAGTGATCACTGACTCCTTGTTGTCTATTGTAGTGATCATAAGTTATTTTACAATTCAGTTTCCTAAAAAAGAAAGAAAGATATACAGTAGTTGTAATATAACATAGGAATACTCAAGTAAAGAATTCTCCAATTAAGAACAAGTGATGCACGCAGATATACAGGAAAACTAGTAGATCTCATATATCAACTTATTTATCTCCTAGCAACGAGGATTGCTCAACAGCAGCTGCAAAGGAACCATGAAAAAATATATAACGATCTGAAATAAGTTGTAGGTACTCTATAATAAACATCGCATCAAATTTCAAAAGTATGAATTTTGACACTAAACAAATGTGCATTTGCAGTGGGATGACTGGATTTCAAACTGAAGCGCAGCTGAAACTGATATAGGGATGTTATGTGCACGTACAATAGAGCTCTGCAAAGGAAATACAGATCCGATGGCTCAAACAGAGCATGCACAGTTGGCTCTATTCACCTCTTCAGTTTGCAGTCGCCTTTAAAATCGCAAGCATCTTTCAAAGGTAAATATTCATACCATAACACGATCTTAAAATCAACATGTATAGGCAAATAAATATATGAAAATATTTTGTGTGGGTCAAATTAGCTATAAGAGAGTAACCTTAACTGCATAAAAGTTAAAACTTTAGACAAAAGATAGCCCAACATGAGTATTGCGTTACAAGATGATAACAAGAATCGCCTATTTTCAATAGTCTATTCGCTAGATATATTTGGATTTTGAATTCATTTATTCTACTTCTAAGAGAAATGACCATAGAACATGTATTATTAAAAGATTTAAAATTAACGTAAGCAAACTGATTGAAGCGGATGTGAAAACTCTGATGTGCAAGTCAAGAAAATGCAGAACCGAAGAAAACATCAGAGTGCAGGAGTTATTGAATTAAAAGAGAGAATAGGCTGAGACTAAATCAATTCAAGGACGTGTTCTAATATGAAAAACGATTTGTTGTGTATTTTAATTTTTGCTCACTATTTATGCTAGAGTTGGTCCGTGCTTCGCATACGGTCTGTTTATATTATTGTAAACGGAAAGCAATGGCATTTTCGTAATTTCAAAAAGACATCGAGTAAACTAATTCAACGAATTTTCTTTGTTAGTAGTAGACATTAACCAAAGACTAAATGGTTTGTTTACTAACATTTTCACCTTATCACTTTCTACCTACCAACGTTAACCTATTTTTTTAACTCTCGAATTTAACTAATAAATGTACGGTGCAACTGCAACAGCTAAATAATCCAAAACAAATAGGTATGAACACGGCCTTTGAGTCAATCTTTGATGCGTTGAATGACCAAGATTTGCGAACTTTTCATTAAAAATATCTTAGAATAAAATACATATACACAAGTTTAATTTTGTTGCCCATAAGAATAATTTTAACTAGTAAAAATATCGAATTATACTTTTTTGCAAGTCCAAATTATGGAACTTAAACATGAAACAAAACAGTTTTGTAGAACAAGGTTAAAAGTCAAACTATAATTTTGTGGGAAAAAAGTTAACACAAACTTTGTATATAAATTTAACACAAACTTTATACATAACAAACTATGAACAAACAATTTTTATAACTGAACATATATACATCAAATAAAAAAAATGAAGATTGGGATATCACCAGTTCAGGCAACTATTAACTTATGTGAGAATTATACAACAAACGTATACACATCACATAAATGCATTTATCATGAAACGGTACTAGTTCATTCTATGATCTATGCATCGATGACAATAGCAAAAAAATTACATACTATAGAGTTGAAATGTTTTTAATGAGTATTTTGAGATAATTTACGGTGCTAATCAGACTACTTGACTTAACATTTATCTTAGAATCAACATGTATAGGCAAATAAATATATCTTTTAAAGTGGAGACATTTAGAATATTTACATTGTCATTGCCAATTTTTTATATTTGATTTGCTTCCATTTTGTATACAGATTTGTTGCTCATCTTTAAGAATAATTGATGTTGGGAAGTGTTTCTCATTTGTAGAATCTGAATCTACCAAGTGGCAAATCAAGTTGCAAGTCAAGTAGCGAATCAAGTGTCGAGCCAAGTAAATGGGGAGCTTAAATCATTTGCTTCACCTTTCCTAACTATGGTACCGGGGTCACAACATAACCTTTATATTGGATATTTAAAATTGGATATGAAATTTCTTTTTTGTAATTTGGATATGATATTGTGGTATTTTGAAATTGGAAAGTTTGTAGCTCATATTGTAGTATTATCTGAATATGATATTGTTGCATTTGAGATCTGGAAGCATTTCAGACTTCATATTGAATTGATATGATGAATTATATATGTGACGTGGATCATCATTTATGAGATATTATATTCATTTGTTTTAGGAATTTAATATTAATTGTGCATAAAATAGTGTAAAAACATAATTTTAATTAGTAACACATATGTGTTATTAATATTTTGGATAACAACGCTTATCTACATTACAAACCTAAATGATAAGCAAAACAATTCATGTGTAACAACACATATATGTGTTACTAAATAATCATTTTCCAACACTTATAAGTGTTACCATATATTTTTGTACCAACACTTATAAGTGTTACCATACACTTCTGTACCAACACTTATAAGTGTTACCGTACATTTCTGTACCAACACTTATAAGTGTTACCGTACATTTCTATACCAACACTTATAAGCGTTACGGTATATTTAGGTACCAACACTTATAAGTGTTAGTGATACGTATGTTCGTAACACTTATAAGTGTTACGAATTTGACCGCTCCATTCCTCACAGTCCATTAGTAACACTTAAAAAGTGTTACTGAAATTATTTGTAACACTTATAAATGTTAGGATTTGCCTGTTTTGGTGTAGTGGTGGCAATCTGTTTACTATTATACACTCGAGAGTGAAAGACATATGGATATACATATCTAGACCATAGAACACCTTCCTCTAGAAACCTCTCATAAGCTTGTTTCTTACATAGTTGACCCTAAACGACAGCATATATAACAGGTGAGAGTTGTAGGCATTGAATATGCTTAGGCTTCTACAATTAGAATGCATTTTTACATATAAATCATTAAATAAAACATCATTACATAGTTCATAACTTTTGCTAAGATACTCTTGATAAGAATATCTAACTTGGTCGCATGAGGAACAAATGGATAAAGATAAATTAGTAATTCAACCAATATCTAAAGAAATATCACACACACACACACGACTATTGCTTTTAGAAAAACATACCTTTCAGAATAAGAAATTTGTACAAATAGTCAATGGTATGCCTCCATTTTCCAATGTATCCCAATTAAACTTAAAATGAAAACAACCATATTAAAAGCTTTAACGAGTATTGATATTTTTGCCAAGTAAGAGGAGACCTCTTTAGTTCATTATAAGTTAATTGTTAATCATTTATCCATAAGGGAAGCTTCTACAGTCATGTAGTTTAAAAAAAGTAAATAACCAAGATTAACCATAACCAAATAGCAAATGTAAAAAACATAAAATAAACAGCATGCAAGTGATGCATAAAACAAATAATATGACATTGCAAATTTGGGGCAATAGCTTCTTTCAGGACATGATATGGATTCACTGATAAAGGTTTATCATATTTGATGCTTTAATTGATTCAGTGATATTGAAAATCTACATTATTGGTATATTTATTGGTTTATTAGTGACACCGCTAGCACTATGGATATGTAAAGTTTAAAAAATTTATATGCAAACTAAATTTATGTATTTGAATTTTCCAACTAATATTTAAGCACAAATTCAGTTAGCTTATAGTTTAGGACTTGGTAAATTTTTTATGAACTTCATGGTAAATTATTTGCAATATGATGTTAAGATGGGTGACAGTCTCTCATATGGTTATGACACTTACGGAGTGGTAGTGATGTCCACTATCATTCTTGATTATATCCTCATGTAACACTATAGAACAGCTGCTAAGTGTGGCAGACCTTTGCTTCGGCTAGCGAAAGCTAAAAAAGGTGATTGTCGCTAGCCGACGCAAAGTCTGTATATACAAACAGCATCTGCGAACCAGAAATTCACTTTCCTCCTTCCCACCTAAAAAATAAAACCCTCCTCCTTGCTGCAACCATCGTCGCCGCCGCAGCCTCCTACCGTCGTAGCCTTCTGTCACCAATTAAAGCTCTCCAAAGCTTGTCGGTATCTCCTCCTCTCCAATATCTACATTAGGTACTATCAACCCTAATTTTGAAATTGGCTGATTTAGGAATTTGGAATTGATGATTATAAGCTATGCTTATTGTCGAGGTAAAGAGTTTTAATTTTAGTGTTGTAGTTAGATTCATTACCAATGCTGTCAATCATATTTGTTTCTAATAGGTGCAACGAGTCAAAACCCATGCAAACAGCTGAATATTTTCAAAATAGCAATTTTTTACAAATGTCGTCTTACTTGCTATGGTAAATGGTCATAATTTATTTGTTTGTTTATAATTTGTTCATCCAAAATAGCTGAATCTTTTTTCCCTTGGTGCTTTTTTATTGATCTTTTTAGAGTTACCAAATTCTGCATCGTTTACTTTATGGTTACTAAACATAGAGGTCATACATTTATTAAGGATTAATGGATTATATGTGTAATTTATATATGATGGAACCTGCTGATTCAGATGATGTCCATGTTGAA
This sequence comes from Allium cepa, assembly GCA_030765085.1. Taxonomy (NCBI): domain Eukaryota; kingdom Viridiplantae; phylum Streptophyta; class Magnoliopsida; order Asparagales; family Amaryllidaceae; genus Allium; species Allium cepa. The sequence goes on from CM060929.1 coordinate 475,501,244, forward strand.
CGTAGTTTTTGTAGGAAAAATATCACTCTTCATTTCCCCTTCCACGTCATAATTTTTTAGGTTAGCCACTCTTTCTTTTTGGAACATAAACTCATTTTTGAGTTATATATTTAGAATTTATATTTGACTATTTATACACTAGCATTAAGAGTAGTTTATGATGGTTCAATTTGTGTTTACCTGATCCTTTTGAGTCTAATATGATCAGGTTTTCTTGGTTGGTCATTTGTTATTGGTTTTTTTCATATAGGTATATGATGCAAGGGTTTTGGGTTCAAAGTTCAATCTTTCCTATATTATTTTTATGGCAGAAGTAAATATTCACAGGATATGCTTTCAGAGGTTTTGTTTCTTCTTTAGCTTGGTATGTTATTTTATGCTCTTGGTATTGTTGTAGTTTCTCATTTATTATCAAAGGGAAAGTAACTCGTTTATTGTTTTATTTGACAAGTACAAGTGCATAGCTGGGTTGAGGTAGTCTTTCTCTTTCGAAAGGAAAAGCATGTGCAATTGCGTAATGGAAATTCATGGTGCTACTGAGAAAGTGATTGGTCGATCTTACTGTGTTGGGGTTTGCATCCTCTAAGTAATAATTCATTCCATTTAAGTAATTAATTCAATGTTGTATAAATTGTACAAGAGGAAGGCTTCTTCTTGAGATGAATAGGATATTGCATACTGAAGGATACTTTATAATTTCAACATCGCATGGTGATGTTGATAGAGAAGAAGGTATTATGGCTAAATTTCCATTTCTTTTTCAAGTTCTGCATGTATCATAAACATCATCAGGCTTTGATCCATATTGATAACGTCAATTTCAGTAAGTTAATAATCAATCTATGACAGTGCTTGATTCCTTCCATACAAATGGATTATACATCTAATATTTTAATAATCAATGTAGAAATATATTTGCATTGTTGATTCTCTTCTAGATTCTTAAGCGAGAAATATGACTCACATGGATACCCTGATGACCCTTTTTAATTTTCTTCTAGGACTATCTGCCCTAGCAGTTTCAATCTGCTGGAATATTCTGGCACATAAAACTGATGATGTCACTGAAATGAGTGAAAAGATTTTTCAGAAGCCATTAAATGACATCTATGAACTAAGAAGAAGAAAACAACCTCCTTTGTGCAAGGAAAATGAAAATGAAGAATTCGCTTGGTAAGTTGGATGATAAAAAGTAAACAAAATTTTCAAGACAATGATCTTATACGGCTTTCATTCATTCTTTTGAAGAATAAAAAACTAAGGTCACATATCAAATATATAGTCCCTTCACCAAAACTATTTGTGGAATTAACTCCAAAAATTGTTTTATTTTATTTTTAAAGAGGGAAAAAAAATCTAATAGAAGAAGCTACATAAACTATTTAGATAATATTAGTTGTATAATCCATACATATGTTTGTTGCTTAAGTACACTCCAATAACAACATGTCTTCATAAGTTCCATTGGCTATTGAAGAATGAGGTACTAATTCGCCAGAAGAGTGGCCCAAAAGGCTTGAAACTTTTTCTAAATGGCTTGGCGATTCAGTAGAAAAAATACAAGCAGATGATAAACATTGGAAGGCTATTATTGAGAGATCGTATCTTAATGGGATGGGATTCGATTGGTCAAATATTCGCAACATTATGGATATGAAAGCTAACTATGTAGGGTATGCATGCATCATGTATTTTATCATAGCCTGTATTCTTGAGCCTTACGCAATCAATCTAAGATCAGAAAAGTTCGTAACTATGACCATGTAGGTTTGCAGCAGCTTTAGCATCCCATAAGGTTGTAGTTCCAGTGCATGCTCCGAAAACTCTTCCTGGAATTTGCAACATTATTTAATTTCAATAAGCATGCGTAGTAATAAAATAACGATAAAATAAGAACCAATGATGTATTAATAGATAAAAGGGAACGATAAGTTCTTTCCATTTGTATATACGCTACTAACCCAATAGTTGTTATTGGTACATAAATGCATTGGGTTCAGTGCACATTGTTGGGATGTCTTCAAACTCATAGTGAGCAACTGTTGGGATGCACAAGCATAGTGGAAATGGCCTGTGGTGAACTATCCTAACATGAATGTGTTCCTGTGGTGACATGTCATATGGGGAGCTGTCTGAAAGAGAGAGGTGAGGAGCTGTTTGATGATAATCCATGTATAGGGAGTGAGCGAGCCAGAATCTACAACGAGTGATGTCAGAGCCTTTAAATAGAGATGTGAGCCTAGTAGAGCAGTACCAATGTTATGGGGTATCCTTAGGTGAATGGAAGATCAAAAATCAAAAGTTGGGGTTAGCTTTCTTTCTAATCTTTTCTCTACCGCTAATAAAGAAAATTCACTACACTAACTTCCACAGTGTCTTTTTGGAATTCTAGAAATACCCTTTCCTTTTTGTACGCGCTCATGCTATCATACCGCCCATCACATTCATCCCTTCTGTTCCCATCCTCCTCACTCAAAACCTAATCATGTTCGTACCCAAATTTGTCCTATAGATTTTCCAATTTCATACATCTTCGATTCCATTCATACATCCATATTCGAACTCATGAGCGACGTAGCATCCATGGCAACTTCCCTCAACATCGATCTCCCTAATCTTTGGATCCCCGGCTTCGATCCTCGGTTCTTCAACGGCGTAGCATCCATGGTAGGTGACTGGATTAGCTAGAAAGCTCACCCCACTAAAGGTGACTAAATTAGCCGGAAGAAATAGCTCACCCCAAGGAAAGCGACTGGAAGCTGGAAGAGATTGCTCGTTGCTCATGGATCTGATAGCGCAAATGATTTCTCTTACCTTCTGATATCTCTCCAAGATATAATTATCCTACTTACTGTTTTCCTGTTCTCCTTCAATAACCTTTTTAAAATTTAAAGTTAATTTGAATTGATCTTACCGTATGTTCATTTTCACCTTACAAATTCATACACTAAAGTATACTTTGAGGGTTTTATTTAACTTCTTATAATTTTTAAGTTAATACTAAACTTATGATTTTCTACCCATCAACATATTATGTGTTACAGTAATAATATATTACACAATGCATCTCTATACCTCATATATTTTGCAAACATTACTTATTGTTATAGCTATTTTTCGTTTATATCTGTAATTTTGTTCACGCATCTGCCTTTATTTATAGCTACAATTTTGTTATGTCCTAAGTCATGAATTCTCTACTCCTTTAGAGAACATGAGAAAATCGGTTTAAGATAACTTTGATGCAATTTACGAATGTGGAACACATTCAATTTGTTTAAACTTCTCCTACAAAAAAAGATTAATAACAGGTTGATGATATACTCAAATGAATATAAGTTTAGAAAATAAAGAACACAACAGTTTAATAATAACAAATAAGTGGCACCTCATATTACTGTTATTTCAAAAGTATTATATGCATCGCAACTTGAGTACACTTTAGTACAGGATTTACGTGGTTAATATAAATACTATATGCATTGAAGTTCTCAAAAATAAGTAAACATATTTTTACCTTGCATTCTTTATCAGTATATTAATTGCATGCATATTTTTGTTTCATCGAGGTTGCAAAGTTTGCGTTGGGATACAATATATTTACTGTTATTTTAAATTTACATATTCATATTCATCAAATTGTAGGGCATGGCAAGGCTTTATTTCACAAAAAATGCGACCGACAAATTTTGCACTAGAAATGCAGTGAATTCAAAAGAATTCGTTTTTGTCCAAAATATATGTTGAATACGCAGAATTTCTGCAATAATTTTCTTTAGGGTCATGTCTGTGGTTAAGTTACTGTTACTTTGACCAAAATCAACATGCAACTAAGATATTGTTTGAAAAATGATTTTGCAACTTGCACTAAATAAATGAGGTTGTGGACAAAAGAAAGAACCAAGTTTTTAGGTACAAGATAGCGCAAAAGAGAGGTGGAAGATGGTCTTAGAGTTGGGAATATAGCATTTTTCTTTCACTTTTGTAATAAATCCACGTATCTTTGCCTTTGTTAGAGCCAAAGTGGCACAGCTAGCGATCTTTATCTGAACACATGAAGCATTCGTTGTGAGGCATTCTAGGCAAAGTCATCCAGCGGCTACTGGATGGAGCGTAGGCTTCCCATTCCCAAACATTGCAAGGTTTATTAGGAAGATAATAAATCCATAAATAGAAGAAAATCTAGCAGTAATAACAAATACTCGATTCAAATCAATGCCAATACTGATAGATCCGTGTAATGAATCCACATGTTGAAAATCTGGCAGTAAACAGTAACCATCTATATTTATTTTACACCTCATACAAAAGTGTGTTATTGAATTAATGCATGCACATTATAATTAGATGTCGGTCCACCTGGACGTGCATATACACTCGTTATAAATATGATCCTTTCGTATTATCCAAGCAAGCATTACAAGTTTATTTTGCTCTGTATCCATCCTTAAAGGGAGATAAAGCCGATTGGTCGGCTATTTTTAAAACAGAGGAAAATTTATATTTGATGGAATTAATCTTCCAGACGAAGCAACGTACAGATCTTGAGCCAAAAGATGAAATAGTAATAACTGATGATATTGATGTAGGATTGTTGATTGATGAATCAAATGAATTAATAAAAGCCTTTGAGAGTACAGAAGAAAATGATGTAGAGTACGAGACCGAGTCTGAATCAGAAAACGACGAAGATTGATAATTCTAAATGATGACTATGTTGTGAGCTATGCGTCGGTTGTTGTATATTGTGTATTCTGAGTTGTCGATGTTATATGTTAATAACGATGAGTATGTTGTGAGCTATGTGTCGGTTGTTGTATATTGTGTATTCTAAGTTGTCGATGTCATATGTTAATAATGATGACTACGTTGTGAGCTATATATTGTTTTGTTTTTTGAATTCTATGAAATGATATATTTTATCACTATATGAAATGATTTGTTTGTAGGAGATATGCCATTTAGGAGGCATTCCAGCAGATCTCAGCCTTCTCCTTCTCCTTCTCTAGGCACGCGTGCTAATAGTACAGTGCCTGATGTAAGTCTATTGGTAGATTTTGTCCCTAAGAGTGCGGGGTAAGTATCAAATTTATTGCTTGTTTTAATATTTAAAATTATACTAATTAAATTCCTACATTAAAATTTATATGGGGGATTTAAAGTCGAGCCTTCAAACTACATCCAACAGGTATCCCGGAAGGCCTATATGAGTCGGAAGTCTGGATGCTGGCCTTTTGGGATGACATTCCAAACCATGTTCAGAACACTATATCAGCCGACTTGATGGTAAGTATAAACTTATAATTCATTTGAAAAATGATATAATGTACGTAATTCTAATTAATTTCAATATACAGGTCGCCGTCTGTGTCGATCCGTAGGACATGGATGTATTGGCAAATCGTTGGAACTAGAGGATGCAGAAAAATTAAAGGGACACCTTATCCAAAGCAAAGAACGTGAGAAAGAAACCATCATAGATGAGCGTCAATGGTTGGGCCGAATTTCTCCAACTGTGGGAAACCCCTGAAATGAAAGCAAGTTATCTAATTTCATATTGTTATTATAATTTTTTAAATTTCATATATTAGTTGCATTAAATTAGTTAAACTTGTCTTTAAATTTATAGGAACTATCAGCACGAAACTGTGCAAACAGGAATAAAAATCGTACTTTGCACCATAGTGGATCTAAATCCTTTCACGAACATCTCGCATAGTTGTAAGTTTAGCAATTGCGTTTATAAACACATGAAACATTATTTAATCATATTTATAACACTGTTCGTTAACATTGTTCATTAATCATATTTGCAACACTGTTTAATCATATTTGTAACAGCGTAAGAAGTTAAATCGTAAGCCTACAATTGCTGTGGTCTTCACAATGACGTACGCTGTCAAGTAGAAAGATGAGAAATGCAATATTACATATATTTGGACAGATGATAAATCTCAATCAATAATGGTAAACATGCTTAAGTTTCTTACTTCAAACTTCTAAATTAATTTTTATTGTGGAAAATTTTTGTTTATGATTGTAGGAAAGATATGACACAGAGCATGCTCGAATGGCGTAATCCATTGGCCGTCAGTTGACCTTAGAGGAGTCAAACAGTATATGGGATGCTTTGATTGACCCTCCTTCGCGAAATGGGCGTTATGGTTTCAGAAATCATGAGGTAAAATGCTTTATAAGCAATATTTAATACTAAGCATCCACTATCAATAATTTATAAGCCATGATGGTCCAGTCATCCTATAGGAGATCCCAGGCCGAAGAGGAGATAGCTCAATTGAAATAACAGCTAGCAGAGATCAATGATTGGAAAAAGAGTGGAGCATTAACGCAGCAGCTAGATGAGCATATTGTGGAATATTTAGTTGGGCATGGGAGAATGCCGGGGGAGGACGATGACGATGAGGATGATGAGTAGATATGACTGTGTTTTCTGATGGACTTTGATCGTTTTGTTTTATAAATATGCGACATGTGTTACATTTATGAATTTGATACTTGTTTGTTGGTTGGGTTGTTTGATAGATTAGTGGATGTTTTGTTTGATGTACCTATTTGTAGGTATGGTTTTGTAGTTTGATGAGATACTGGTGTTGGTTGATGAAATGGTTGTGTAAATATTAAAATTTATGTTATATATTTGATTATGTGTGATATGTATGAGATTATATGATTCATGCATTGGTAGTAGTTGTGAAATTGAGTATATATGTGTTATAAATGAGATGGATGGAGATTTATGCGTTTGGATGGCCTAAGGAGGAGTTTGGCGTAGAAAAATGGTTTCAGATTAGCAACGGTTAGTGACGCCCTGATGGTTCCGAGTTAGTGACAGCTGATTGGTCCCATGTTAGTGAAGGTTGGTGTCAGTTTGCGGCAGCCCTTCAACCTCTAGTATGTTGCCGCGTGGTCACATAGCCATCACTAGGCATCACTAATATGGCGACGGAGCCGTCGCTAAAGTCGTTGCTTTCTGTGTTGGTGATAAGGTAAATAGCGACGGCTAGCGATGGCCGTCGATTCCATTTTGTCGTCGCTATTTACTGCCGTTCTTATAGTGTAATATTTAACGTTTCAAATAATTCAACCAAAGAATTTATGGATTCATGGGAAAAGAACTATTGTCATAATTTTCAAGCAAATAAAGTAAAATGGACAAAACATTTATCTTCCATGAAAAGTACCATTGTTGTCATCATTCAAAAAAAGAGTGAACAAATATCAAACCATTAAGGTATTTTATATTATTGTAATTGAAAGTAAACTTATTCCAATTCATCAGAAAATGTTTTATCTTGGCACATGAAAGGACCTAAAACTTGATTGATGATAAAAATTCAAGAGCAAAAACAATTGAACCAAGATAAATAAATGCAACTGAACCCGCAAATGTATATTTCCATACAATTTGTCAAAATACTGCATTAGATTAACTACTTAATCCATTTTTTTAACAAAATCAATAGCTATAAATTATCATTCAAATTGTCTTTACCACTTATTCAAAATAATTATATGGTTAGTCTATAAGTGATAGTCAAAGTTTCAGATCTAACATGGTTGACCGTAGATCAGAAAAGGTAGGTTGACGGACTAATGTTGGTTGATAGTGGATCAGTTTATAATTGTTAAATTTGGAAATTGTGTTGGAGATGAAGCCATGATCATGGTCGGCAGTCAAAGTAAGAGATAGTAGAACTGAAGTTGCAGTGAGGTCACCCTAATTTGCGTCAAGAGGAGACAAACTTGATTTACGTCATTTTGTTTTGCAGTGATGGAGGAATGAGAATAAGGGTTTCTTTTTCTTTTTATGAAGGCAGACTAAGTGATGGACGAAGTGAAAAATGTATGAAGGGTATTGTGTGAAGTTCAAAACAATGCGGTTAATTTCATATTCACTGCATTATCATTATTAATAATAAAGATAAAGATATAAAGATATTTAAATCATATAACATAAAATGTATACATAAATGATAATAATTCTTTTAATATATATCTAATTTATTTATTTCAAAAAATTTATCGTACATTACATAACATAATTTCATTTCTAAAGATTTTTAAAGATTTTTAACGGATATGCTTATGTATTTTACAACATTACGAGGTGGACGTACAGATTACATTAATAAGAATTAGATTATATAAACATTCTCATTTTCAACATGATATTAAACTTTACCCAACTTATAACACAACCAAATGCTACATAACATTGGTTTGCAATTATTAAAATTGTAAATATAACTCTTATACACCAACTAAAGTATATGGATAACTGTAAAGATTAAATTGCTTAAAATAAAAAACTAAATAATGGATAAATGTTTACATATAGATAAGCTAAACATAAGATGCTCTTCTCAATACAAATATATATGTACAAAGCTCTTCTCGATTTTCTCTAACATTATATACAACTTCCAATATTTAATTAGTTCATTTGATTATTATTTTAAATTATTTAAATAAATTCAATTATTTAATATTCGCTAATTGATTTATAAATCCTTTAAAAATGACAATACAGTATGTATATGACATTCATATTATAGCAAAATTAGTAAAGTTATTTATTCACTCATACATATTAAAAATATATATCACATAACATAAATTATTCATATATACAACATTAACAATCCTAACTTATATTTTTGTTTGAATTAGGACATTAATTCTCACAAAAATAGGTAGATAGTGAGAATTGAACCTACAACCTTACATCAAAGCGTCATATGTCAATTTAATTTATAATTCATTTATCATAATATATTTATCATATATTGCAAAGTAAAATTTTATTTTTAGCAATAACTAAAATACAAGTGATATATTTTAACAACATTGGTATGCACAACGCACGGGTTACATACTAATATGAATTAAACAACTAAGTTGATTGCTTTATTTACTCATCTGCTCTCCCTACAATTCAAGAGTGCAAATTAGAATGTTGTTGACAAACTTTGAAGTATAAATGTATATGCAATCTTCTTCAAAAATCATAATTCAAGAGATACAATATTCAAAAACAATTTTGGATACGAAAGTCTAAAACTCCTCCTTATTCAATTTACTTTTGTTTAAGAATAATATTTGACAAAGCACTATATAAAAATAATAATATGCTTGCTACTATAAAAATAAATTGTAAGATTGTACATTTTTTGCTACCTAACACGATACTTAATTCATACATATAATAAATTTTTTCCATCGTAATATACCATTTAGCTTTCTACAGTTTTCAAACTAATTTTCTGATTTTAAATTTTTGATCATTTACATCTAAATACTTTCCTTAAAAGCTTACAAAATTTTAATAAAATAAGAACCAAACACACTTATGATCACTAACAATTAACGATTTGATTGTTGGCACAACTGATAACCTCGTTGTATTTGATGATACAGTACGAAACATTTCATTTACTAAATGTAAATATGCTTTAGATGGCAATAAGTACTACCAAATATTTGCTAATATAAGAAAATGAACTAAAGCGATTAGCTCAACAATCTATATACTTAACCGAGCCAACTTGTTGAACAGTCTCATAGCCCAAGGGCATTTTTGTAAATTTTAGAACTTTGGAGTGGGCCGATTGTGCTTATATATATCAGTTTACTGATATGTGTTTTTATTAAAAAAAGCAACAATACTTGTATCATTTTGTCAATTCAATAAAGTTTCAAATTTCTCTTTTGTGGTATTAGAGCTGATACAACCAAACGGCAATCGATATATCAATACACACATCAATTCATGGGCATCTTACAAGAACAAGATTGGATTGATAAATTTGTCTCCTCTCAGAAAGATATCATCATAAAGGAGACTTTCCCAACTTTATAATCCAAGATGTCCATGCAGACTGTTCCAGAACTCGACCATCAATCGCCCAGTGCCTTGCCTGCAATTCCAATCAGAGTAATTTCATCATCTTGGCTTTGCGGCTGCACCAGGAAAGCCACCAGAATCATTTCTTCATCCGACCCACTTCTTGCACCATGGAAAGAAATGATGATGATGCATCTCATGCATCATGATCACCTCAAACCACTCAAACTACCCATACTTCTAAACTGAAGATATCATCAAGAAAATCATTAAATAATCAACATTCAACTTGATAAAAACAATTATTTGCTTAGGAAATACATTATCCAAGCCGCAAGAAGAGGATATGGCCTAGAAGATTTCATTCTTGGCACATCCTCAATTCTGGCAAAATTTATCATCAACGATGGTGTATTAGTCAGATACAACGTATATAATATATCAGAGACAAGATAGCCTACTGAGTGCATGGCTTCTATCAACTATCAGTGCAAGTCTTCTACCACAAATTATTGGGTGCAATACTTCACATGAAATTTGGATCACCATAGAGCAAAATTTCAATGCACAATCATCTACAAGAATTGTAAACTACAAGAGATAACTACAAAATATACACAAGAATGAGATAACAGCGAGGGTATACCTATCAAAGATAAAAACTCTATGTGACCAGTTAGGTTCAGCTAGACATAAAATTACTAATGTAAATCAATTTCTTGTTATTATGAATTGACTAAATGAGGATTATGAGTCTATTATTGAAGTTATTTCATCTGTGGAGAAGTTACCAAGCATACCATATGTACACTCTGCCTTACTTTCTTACGAAGGAAGAACTGAACAAAGAAAATTATCTAATTCAGATTTCAGTATCAATTATGCTTCAAACTCATCAAATTTCAGATTCAAGAATCAAGAAAGAAATCAAAATGCAAGAAATGATCAAAACAGCCAAAGAAGTGCTCAAACTTACAGAGGTAGAGGCAGAGGCAGATGGAATAGCAACAACAACAGAGTTAGATGTCAATTTGTGAAAAATATGGTCATACAGCCAATGGACGTTGTTGGGTGCGTTTCTACCACCACCGAACCAACCCCTTTCTTAAGCATTCCCGAATCAACCCCGCTTCCATGCATAGCCGAACCAATCTCGTTTCCACCTACTACCGGTCCAACTCCACTTCCCTACATAGCCGAGCCAACTCACTTCCCCTACATAGCCGAACCAACTACCGCTCCAACCACTACCAGACCACTCACCACCGGACCAAGTCCCACCGAACCAAACTCCATCCACTCACCACCGGACCAAGTCCCACCGAACCAAACTCCATCCACTCACCACCGGGCCAAGTCCCACCGAACCAAACTCCACCTACTCACCACCGGACCAAGGCGTACCGGACCAACATTGCCAGGCTAGATTACATCAGCCCAGGCCCACCGGCAGCTATATACACCCAAGACCCTTGCCCCCAGCCTCAATATATAAATAGAGGGGTAGGGGTACAACAATGGCAGACAAGTTTGAGAGCTCAAGCACGGACAGAACTTTCATATACTTGTAATCAAAGCTTTGTACTTGTAATCTGAAGAGTGAAGGAGAATAACATATAAAGTGGACGTATGCACATTCTGCCCGAACCACTATAAATTTGTGTGTCTTTTATAGTTTGGTCCCTGCTTTTTACATATTTGCATGAATCACCCAAATCTACTAAGAACAACTTAAAATCGACTAAATCATACGACTTGGAGGTGTTTGCCCATTTTTTGTGCAAACATTTTTGGTGCTTTCACTGAGAGCGGAGCTCGAAGCTTCAGCTTCTCCCACTTAACCTTTTCCTATCAGCATCGCTCGTTGCTTGGAAAACATGCCTCCCAGGCAGAAGAAAGATGCTAACAAAGGGAAGAACATCACAACTAGCAGTATTCCAGATCCAATGATCACTGATCAAGAGAATCGTCCCGTTCCAACAGCGGTACAAAATGGAAGTCAGGTAAATCAGACAACCCCTTCCACGAAACAACCAGCAGCAATTACTAGGGCAGATCTAGGCAGGGGTTGTGGCTGAAGTGACTGATCGCTTCACATCCCAACAAGAAGCCTTGGTGAACCAACTCATGTCACGCTTAAGAGATGTTGAAGAATCCAACCACAACACTAAATCATGGGGTGAATCCCAGTCTGGAGGATCTGGGAGACGACAAAGATCTTTCTTCTTCGAAGAGGCTAACAACAGAAACAACAATGGTAGGAGCCGAGCCCGGACTCAGCCCGAATTCCGACCCGAGAAAACGCTTGGAACCGAACCCAACAGGGGAGGTACCAGGCAGAGGTCGGATGTATCTAAGCCTGTCACGCTACCTAACCATGGAAACACCAATGGAAGGAGCCGACCTGGAGTCCAGCCCGAAGTTGGACTCGAGGCAGTGCTTAGAACAGAACCCAGCAGGGGAAGATCAAGGCAAGGGCCAACTGTGGCTGACCCAAGCATGCCCCCGGAAGACCAGAGGCAGCCATTGGAGAATGTTAGGAGTGATAGACGATACCATCCCTACAGGTCATCTGGACAGAATCAATCCTGCAGAGAAGGACCAAATTCCTTCCTATCCACCCCAAATAATGATGAAACGATGGCACGATTGTTCAAAGAGTGTGTCCAACGGGATCAAAGAGATCGAGGGATAGGCGCTAGGGTAACCAGCCCTTTCGCCCGTAATATCGAAATTGCCATCACCCCCCGAGAATGGAAAATGCCAACAATGGAACCTTACAGGGGAACCTCTGACCCCATTGTACACTTACAAAGATTCACACAGCATATGCTCATGAGCGGAGCGACAGAAGGAGTATTGTGTAAATGCTTTCCACTATTCTTGGCAGATCTAGCTACCTCCTGGTTCTGCCATCTACCCCAAGGATCCATCAGCTCATGGGAAATATTGAAAGAAAAGTTTATCAGCCAGTTCCGCATTCATGTCGAGCAACCCAAGGACGCCTATTCCTTATCTAATATCAAACAGAAGCCTGGAGAGATAGTGCAACAATATCTAACCCGATTCAATGCCGCAGGAGCCGCGGTCCAAGATGCCGATGAGAAACTTATCTTAATGGCCCTCTGTAGTGGTGTACATCCGGATACTAAATTTGCTAGAAAATTAACGAAAGAAAAACCAGCTACCTTACCCGCTTTCTTCCATGAAGCCGGAAAATATATGAGACTTGAAGACGCTGCCACTGAGAGACAGTCAGGGCAACAGACTAAGGCAACTCCAGACAGGGTTCCCATTGCAGCAAAGGATGTTTGAAGAAATGACTCTAAAGACAATGCTGGGGGCAGGAAGGGAGAAAAGCGTTTATATCGGCCAGGACCGAGATTTGACTCTTACACTCCTTTGAATGAAACAATCGAAAACATCTTCCTGGCCACCCAAGACGAAGTTAGATACAAGCGCCCCCCACACAAGAAGGAATCAGATAACGCGGTTAAGTCTGGAAAGTTCTGCCGCTTCCACGAATCTCATGGGCATGACACAAATGAATGCCATCATCTTCGGGACTTAATTGAAGAACACATCAGAAGGAAGAGGCTGGAGCGCTATGTGAAAGGTCAGAACAGGACTCCAACTCCTGCCAATGAGAACCCAGGGCCACCCCTCCCAGAAGTAGGCGGAGGAAATCGCAACACCAACGGCTCTAGTCAAGAGAAGATAGTGGTCCATACCATATCAGGAGGACCACAGATCGCCGACAGAAGCTGGGCAGAGATGGAAAGAAATGGAAGGTCGCTTAGAAACAATGAAGGCTGCATTAATTCTGTTACAGAAGAACACCACCCGAAACGGAAAGAGAATGATGACATCACATTCAGTAGGCGTGATCTAGAGGGAAGGCAGTACCCTCACATGGATCCTATGGTCATCTCTTCCTAGTTCGGTCCAGCCAAAGTTTTTCGAATTCTAGTAGACACCGGAAGCTCAGTAAATATCCTATTTAAGCATGCTTTCGACAAAATGAAGCTGTCAATGAAAGATGTGTCTCCTGCAACAAACCCCTACACGGTTTCACGGGGGATGCGAAGATGCCCCTCGGGCAACTAGACCTATTTGTCGAAATATGAAGTCATCCCCGCTCCGTTGTGCGGAAACAAACATTTGTGCTGATAGAAAACCACTTAGCCTCAACGCCTTTTTAGGAAGACTAGCCTTGTCTGACTTCCAAATTGTCTTGGCTCCATGGTGCCTGAAGATGAAATTTCCAATAGACAATGGAATATGGGAGGTAGAGGGAGATCAAGACGCCGCTCGAGATTGCTATGTAATTGAACTTCGCAATAATCGCAGGAAGGATAGAGGGAAGAATGCAGAGGCTCCTCTCTACATGAAAAACTTGGAAGCATAGCAACTAAAGAAAGCTCCTCCTCTTAGATATACCAGTGATCCTTTCAATGAATTAGACCCCAGGGACAAAGAGGAGGAGGCTACCGCCGATCCTGCAGAGGCTATGGAGTTTGTATCCGTAGACAAACACGACTCAAGTAGACTGCTAAGAATCGGATCTCAGTTAAGAGCAGAATTGAGGGATCAACTCATTGATTTTCTCCGTTACAATCTGGATGTATTTGCATGGACGCACGCTGACATGACTGGAATCTCCCCAGACGTGGCATGCCACATACTAAACATTGATCATACCAAGGCGCCAGTAAAGCAGAAAAAGAGAAGTATGGGGGCAGAGCAATCAGCAGCCCTCGATGAAGAAGTAAAGAACCTACTTGCCAACAACTTCATACGAGAAGCCATCTATCCAGAGTGGATCGCTAACCCGGTACTAGTAAAGAAGGCTAATGGGAAGTGGCGAACATGCATTGACTTCTCCAACTTAAATGACGTTTGCAGAAAGATTGCTTCCCACTCCCCCGAATCGATCAGCTTGTGGACAGCACAGCCGGGCACGAACTCTTATCTTTTATGGACGCGTACTCAGGATATAACCAAATTCCAATGCACACCCCCAATCAAGACCACACTAGTTTCATCACTGACCGGGGATTGTACTGTTATAGAGTAATGCCTTTCGGACTTAAAAACGCCGGAGCTACCTATCAGCGCCTCGTCAACAAGATGTTTGCGGAGCTAATAGGACGAACTATGGAGGTTTATGTGGATGACATGCTAGTAAAGTCGAGGAAAGCCAACGATCACGTAAGCCACCTGAGCGGGATGTTTCACGTACTTCGTCGATATGGAATGAAGCTGAATCCTCTAAAGTGCTCGTTCAGAGTGTCATCAGGAAAGTTCTTGGGATTCATCGTCCATGCCAGGAGGATTGAAGCAAACCCCGAACAAGTCCGAGCACTGAAAGATATCAGGATACCTTCCACTCGAAAAGAAATGCAAAGCCTGAATGGGAAGGTGGCCGCCCTAAGCAGATTCATCTCTAAAGCAACTGACAAATGCGTCCCCTTCTTCGAGGCTCTAAAGAAAGACAAAGAAAAGTTCGAATGGACTGACGAATGCTTAACAGCCTTCCTTAACCTAATCGAACACCTCCAGAGACCACCAGTACTCTCAACTCCAAACAAAGGCGAAGAGCTATACCTATACCTTGCTGTGTCATTTCATGCTCTAAGCGCCGCTTTGGTGATAGAAGACAACCGCGCACAACGACCAGTATACTTTGTAAGCAAGAGGTTAACGGGGAAGAAGCCAGATATCCTAAACTTGAGAAGCTAGCATACTGTTTACTGATCACGTCACGGAAACTACGACACTATTTCCAATCTCATTCCATCAGAGTTCTAGCCGATCAACCGCTAAGGCAGGCACTCCATCGTCCTGACACTTCTGGACGACTACATAAATGGTGCATTGAACTAAGTCAATATGATATCACCTACCATCCTCGCACCGCCATCAAGGGACAAGCCATGGCCGATTTAATTTCCGAATTCACTACCAACGAAGGTAAGGAGCAATCTGAAATAGCAAAAGACATTAAGTGGAATCTCTTTGTAGATGGAGCATCAAACGAACAAGGCTCGGGGGCAGGAATTGTAATAATCACTCCCAGGGGAAGGAAGCTACGCTATGCTCTAAGGTTGGAATTCGCTGCCACCAACAACGACACAGAATACGAAGCAATAATAGCCGGATTAGAACTTGCCCTAGAGATTGGAGTCGGTTCTTTATGTCTCCATAGTGATTCTCAACTTATTGTAAATCAAATAGTGGGAGAATTCCAGACTCGAGGAGAACGACTCACAGCATATCTAAAGAAGACCAAGCTGCTGCTCGATCAATTGGATCACTATTTAATCAAACACATTCCTCGAGAAGAGAATCAGGAGGCCGATGAACTGGCAAAGCAAGCCAACATGAAAGACGACAACACTTCCGGAACAGTAACCATCTCAAAGCAACTAGCCCCGAGTTTTGAGCAAGTGAATCTGATAGCTGCAATCGAAGAGGAAACTTGGATGACTACCATCCAAAAATAATTACAAAGTGGCACACTGCCCGACGGGCGTAACGAAGTCAGGAAAATCTTGAGGAAAGCTTCCCGCTATATAATACAAGGAGGCATCCTCTATCGACGCGGCTTCTCTAACCCCTTATTAAGGTGTGTCGCTGGGAGGGAAGCCAAGAAAATCTTATCAAACATCCACCAAGGAAGCTGCGGAGATCACACTGGAGGACAGACTCTGGCAAAGAAGATACTCCGATATGGATATTTCTGGCCCACCTTAAACAAAGACGCCCTGGAATTCGTCAAAAAATGCGACAGATTTCAGAAATTTGCTAAGATCCCCCGACTGCCAACAAATGAGATCACTCAAATGATTAGCCCTTGGCCCTTCGTAGTATGGGGAATTGACTTGATTGGCGAACTGCCGATGGGCCGAGGCGGAGCCAAATATGCTATAGTGGCAGTCGACTATTTCACCAAATGGGTGGAAGCGGAACCTCTGAATAAAATATCTTCGGCAAAATTTATTAACTTCTTAATCAAAAATGTTCTATGCAGGTACGGAGTTCCACTCAAAATCATATCGGACAATGGACTTCAATTTGACAGCGAGGAATTCTCCGACTGGTGCCAAGAGCACGGAATCCACAAAAGCTTCTCATCTGTAGCCTATCCCCAGGCAAACGGACAAGTCGAAGCTGTCAACAAAATTCTCAAAACTCTAATCAAGAAGAAACTTGAAAAGTCAAAAGGCGCTTGGGTGGACGAACTTCCTACGGCACTTTGGGCCTACCGCACATCTTTCAAGACATCAACAAGGCATACTCCTTTCTCTTTCGCATACGGATCAGAGGCCATGCTCCCAGTTGAAACTGTAGTGCCTTCCCACCGTAGGATCCACTATAACCCAGAAGAAAATGAAGAACTCCTCCACATGTCTTTGGACCTAATTCAAGAGAGAAGAAATGATGCAGCTCTTAAAGCGGCAGCTCACAAGCAAAAAGTGGCAGCACAATACAACTCCAAAGTCAAACATCGCAGCTTACAAGAAGGAGATCTTGTTCTCAAGCGAATCTTCCCGTGCCCCGGAGCGCTAGATCCAATTTGGGACAGACCACATGTAATTTATAAAGATCTCCACAACGGAGCTTATATTTTGTCAACAGTGGACGGAGAGGTGTTCCAGAGGGCATGGAACATCCAACACCTTCGTCGATACTTTTCTTAACTTGTACTGCCCATATGAAGTGAATTAACAAAGAGAATCGGTGCACGTAGGCATTTTCGTGCCGAACCACTTTAAAAATCTTGTCTCTTTTTAGCTTGTTCCTTTATATCTTGGCTGCTTGTTAAGCTTTATCCTTTTCTGTTGAACAAAATCCTGTGTAATGGCATTTCCATTCTAGACACTTCACGGTGCAACCTCACCTGGACAAGACCTAACAGGTACTATGCGAATCTATGCCCTCACCAATAAGACACTTTTGCTCCAGCATCGCTCTATTGCGGGTTAACTCATTGCTCGCGACGGCCCTCAAAGCCAACTGTAATGAGCCGATTATAAGCCACCGAGGAGGCCGAAAATAACCTAGGCAGCTCATTACGGCGTTCGGCTCACCGGCAACTGTGAACCTACTTTGAGCCCCAACATAAGGTGTGGCCAGCCAGGGGTAGTCCACGGTTGACGATCGAAACCCACGCTAGCCGGCCACGGTAAATCGAATAATACCCACGATTACGGGCCATAATGGTCCGGGTAGTTACCGTGCGCGATCTCGGCTCCGATGTGTCTTAAGTACGGCTGTGGTAAAAAAATAAAACTCACCGCGGAGGCGTAAGATGGGTGACAAATGTCTCCAAGACCCACAGCTAGGGAAAGTTACTACAAAACCCGTTTGCCACGAACTTGAGCACATCGAAGGCTTCCGTGATTGGAAGTTTTACTATTTCTTATATTTCTATTTTGTTTGAAAACTTCTCCTCCTATCCTTTATAACAATCCCTAAAAGTACAGGACACAAAATAGGAGACGCTCGCCAATGGAAATAGGAACTCACAGCTAAATGACATGACACTCAGCTGCATTCCATACTCAGCTACACAAGACATTCAAAGCTACCATCTACAACTAAGACATGAGGGGTGGTACCTTTTCCTCTTGTATATAAATACGTAGCTATAATTTATTCGCACATCACACAAACATTGTAAGAAATGAAATTATATTTTAAGCAAGAACTTAGCATCAAACACGATTGAATCACAGACATGTGTACAACTGTATTTCTTATGCAACACATCAAAATAACAAAAGCATTCAAATGTAGCAAAATCAGTCTAAGTTAAAAGTTACATGCCAAAAATCAAGTTGTTCGTTACATAATTACAGCCTGAAAATTACACTAATGTTTTAAGACTAACACAGACAGCAATGTCAAGTAAACAAAAAAATGTCTAGATCAAGCCAAGGAGTCGGCTGCATCGGTGCTTCGCCTCTATCCTACCGGCCCTCCAAGATCTACTTAGCCGCAGGGTCGGAGCTCTCAGCATGCTGGCCAGAGGTAGTTAGTGCTCCAGTGGTCCCGCCTGTACAATTCAGGAAAGAATCCATTGAATAAGCAATAGGTAACCAAGTTATGAGAAGACTAAAAGGGAAGACTTACCGACATCTGTTCCTTGATCGCCATCCTCCAACTGCACACCTACCTCTTCAGCGGTGAGCAGCCGCATACCCTCCTTCTCCGCCACTTTCTCCTCCTCGGTAAACTGGGCCGTGACTACATCCATCCTGAAGGCCACACCACCCTCCTTATCCGCATCAGCCTTGGCCTCCTCCAGAGCCGGAGATAAATCATGGCCATGATCCGGGGATAATCATCCATCCAGGATAAGTTGCCTTGCTTCCAAGTGCGGAAATACATGTCCTGGAGCATCTCATCCATCATCCCCTCGTTCTCCTCAAACTCCCTCATTCGGACCTCAGAAGCCAACAGCTTTGCAACGGCAGCATCCCACTCGATCGGTATCGCGAACGGTCAGCCTGAAGGGATTTCCTCGTCGCCTCCATCTCCTCCTTCAGCTTGGCTTGAGCAAGCTCTGCGGCTTCAAGCTTTCCAGATAACTCCTCTACCCGCTCGAGATCCGATTTCCGAACCTCATCCACCGTTGCAATAGCCATATCGATCCGTTCCTTGCAGGTGGCCTTCATTTTCCGCAGCTCGGCTCTGCTAGCCTCTTCCATGGTTTTCTTTAGTCGTCTGGAGGCAGCCTCGTGTTGAGAGATCTGGATGGCCTGATCGGCGAGTTGCTTGGCCTGGTCGGAAACCACTAACCGCAATCTTATGTTAGCACTCCCAATTTCCTCCCCGGCCTTGACCAGTCGGGCATGATGCCCCATCAACTTCCTGGTCTCCTCAGCAACCCGGTCGATGTTTGCGTTAGCTTCATCCCCCATAGTTACAATCCGAGTAGTAAGCAAATCAAGGTCCATGGACTTGGCCTCATCAAGCACCCTTACCATAGAATTGCGAGGGAGAAGGTGCTCACCAGTAACCTCGTCAAAGGAAATATCATGAGAACCCGAATCCAGATCTGGATGACCCGCAAATGGATTACGAGCCAAGCCGGGACGACCAATCTGAGTAACGGTAGGATTTTCAGACGGATGCGGAGAGGGTATGAACTCAGTATCCTCCTCCGTGATATCACGAAGAGGCTGGGTTGGGGGCTGAGGACCAGGTGAAGGTTCGAATAAGGAGCGACTCCTCTTTTTCTTTTGAATATCCTCTTCAATAACTCCGAGAAGAAGACGGTAGCCGACTACGTCCCTAGAACGGTTGGTCGGAGGCTTTGGTTTAGTGGAAGCTTTGAGGAGTTTGAATTGTTCAAGACGGTGCTGAATGTCTGATGTCTTGGCTACCTTACCCGTTCCTGGAATAAAAACCAAGTGTTACAAGCATGCATGAGACTATAATCCAAGAAACATGTGAAGTTAAAAAGAGTAAAGAGGAGTCAAAAATTCACCTTGAATCGCCAGAGTTGCCCTAGCTGAAATGCTCTTGGAAGATGAATCGGCACCAGTCCCGACCTTATCAGTTTTCTTTGGCTTCTCCACCAAGGTCGATCCTTCCTCCAACCCCTCAAAAGCCTGGCGGAAAGCATCATCTGCCCACTCTTGTATCTCCCCTGCTTGCCCAGAGGACAAAGCCCCGGCGCCATCACCGCTCCGTCCTTTGCCACCATCATCACCATCACCTTCTCCATCACCTCCGCTCTCCTCCTCGCCTCTTTCCTCCTCCACATCTTCCTCCTCCAGGATGTCTGGACATGTGCTGGGGGAGGGTCCATCGGACTTCTTAAGCTTCTTCCCCCGGCAATTGGAGGTTTTGAGAAGGGTTCCATTTTGCCACTCTTCGCCGTAGCCCCTCCTTTAGCTTTGGCGGCCCTCTCCTCAGCCGTGACTCTTTGCTTGACCACAGATTGGCGTGGCAGAATAAAGTTGTGCCCCTGAAGAGTAGCATTCCTGATCAAGTAAGAAGCTGACCTCTCCCTTCCCGAAATGGCTTCTATCTCCGCAGCCATCTGAACCAGGCGATCGTTCTCCACGACCGCAAAGCCACCTGTCACTAGCAAGAAATAAAAACACATAAGAAGAAGCATTGCAGTTAGAATGAAAATTATAAATAAGCTTCAAATTACAGCCAGAGGTAAAGCGACGGATAGAAACAGAGTCATCCTTGACAAAAAACCATTCTTTCTTGAACATGTTGAACTTCGAATATAAGTCCAGGACCGGCTTGAAGGACACGGCCGACTCCAAGCTGATGTATGGAGACCCCTTCTTATAGCCCCTCAAGTTGTACAAATACCGGATCTCTCGGTTGGAAGGGGGACGCCCGTATTTTCTCTAAAAAATGATGAATAGACTCACCAAGATAGCATAAGAATTAGGCTGAAGCTGGAAAGGGGCCACCTTCAAATAGATAATGAAGTTGACTATCCAAGCATTGATCAGGGGAATGGCCCCGCACATGCAATGGTACCTACTATAAGCGAAATATCCTTCAGGGGGGTTGTACTGCATCACTCCTTCCCCCGGCAACAGCATACACGCTTTGTCAATCCCAAAAGAGCAAGAAATAACATCAAGCTGCTCCTCTTTGAGGGAGCTAGGAAATCAGTCAGGAGGAGAGTTCAAGAGCTCCTGAGGGCCATATCCATCCACTAGTGATCTCGGTGTGGGCCCATGTCGTCCCGGTCCTGACTGAGCTAGGGGCACTGTGGAGGTCTCTATCCTTGGATTTCTTTTTATCTGATCGATTTTCCACTTTATGAGACATTATCTGCAACAGGAGAAAATGTACTATTAGAACAAGGAGTATGGAAACACAAACAAACAAGTACATACAGCCCGAAATCTCATTCGGCATTTCCAGCATGAGGTTCATTCGGCGCTCAACTCCCCGGTCTCGTTCGGTGTACCCAACATAAGGAGAGAGAAAACCTCACCTGGTTCGGCAGTCAAATCTGGTTCGGTCCCTGATCGATTTGGCTATTTCAAACGATGAAGGAATAGTGGTTCGGTATTTGGGTGATTCGGCTATTTCAAACGATAAAGGAATTGTGGTTCGGTACTTGGGTGATTCGGCTATCTCAAACGGTAATGTAATAATAATGGGGTGAAGCCCCTACTTATAGGCGAGCGCGGGATGACCGGACCCAACAGTTCGGCGCTTAGGACCGAATGAAGCTATCCAAACTGCGAGAAAACAAAGCACGACATATGCTGGCATATGTCCCACTTTGCGGGGCAAATGTTGGGTGCGTTTCTACCACCGTCGAACCAACCCCTTTCCTAAGCATTCCCGAACCAACCCCGCTTCCATGCATAGCCGAACCAATCTCGTTTCCACCTACTACCGGTCCAACTCCACTTCCGTGCATAGCCGAGCCAACTCACTTCCCCTACATAGCCGAACCAACTACCGCTCCAACCACTACCGGACCACTCACCACCAGACCAAGTCCCACCGAACCAAACTCCATCCACTTACCACCGGACCAAGTCCCACCGAACCAAACTCCATCCACTCACCACCGGGCCAAGTCCCACCGAACCGAACTTCACCTACTCATGACCGGACCAAGGCGTATCGGACCAACACTGCCAGGCCAGATTACATCATCCCAGGCCCACCAGCAGCTATATACATCCAAGAACCCTGCCCCCAGCCTCACTATATAAATAGAGGGGCAGGGGTACAACAATGGCAGACAAGTTTGAGAGCTCAAGCACGGACAGAACTTTCAAACAACTTTCATATACTTGTAATCAAAGCTTTGTACTTGTAATCTGAAGAGTGAAGGAGAATAACATATAAAGTAGACGTAGGCACATTCTGGACGAACCACTATAAATCTGTGTGTCTTTTACAGTTTGGTCCCTGCTTTTTACATATTTGCATGAATCACCCAAATCACTAAGAACAACTTAAAATCGACTAAATCATACGACTTGGAGGTGTTTGCCTATTTTTTGTGCAAACAGACGTGACTTCAGATTTGATCAAAATTACTCAGCAAGCCAATAAGCAAGCAACAATCAGAGAAACTTTCAACCAAATGTCAACATTATGCACATAAGTAAATAATCCAAGATTCAAGGAGAAAATTCCAAGATTCATGGTGAGACAGAAATCATGATCAGGACAGATGACGTAGCAAATGAGGCTTGGTACTGAAATTCAGGTGCAATATATCATATCACTAGCAACTTACAAAATCTAAATCTAGGCAATAAGGAATACAAAGGTACACGATCTTTTTTTATGGGTAAGGGGAAATCTATTAGCATATCTCATGTTGACAAGGCAAGTATCAAAGGCAAAAGAGAACTACATTTAAACAATTTACTGTGTGTGGCTCAAATTAAAAATAACCTATTAGGTGTGTTTCAATTTGCCAATGATAACAGTGTATACTTTGAATTTTACCCAAAACTTTGTGTAGCTAGAGACTTGCTAAGCAATGACATTTTTTTACAGGTAGAGTACACAATGGCCTTTATATGTTCAATCTGTTGAAGAAACAAGATGTCGTTGAAAGAAATTGGTGTAATTACACAAGCTCCTATGACAATGTAAATAATAAAAGTATCTTTGATGTATAGCACTGTAAACTTGGACATCCAAGTGTTAATGTTTTGAGAAAAGTACTTAGCAATAATAATATTCATTTTAAAGATGTCAGTTTGCCATGTATAAGTACTTACTGCCAATTGGAAAAGTATAAATTGGCATTTCCTAATTCTATAACTGAATACAAAAACCACTAGAATGGTGGATGTTGATCTATGGGGACCAGCTCCCATAACCTCTGATTATGGATATAAATACTACATTTCTTTTGTAGATGCTTTTACCATGTTTAGTTGGATTTATTTTTTGAAATCGAAGGCTAAAACATTCAATGTAGTAGTGCAGTTTATTAAATTAGCAGAAAATCAAACCAGCCGACCACTAAAGATTATGCAGACAGATGGTGGAGCAGAATTTAAACCACTAAAGACTTATTTCTCAAACACAGGAATTATTCACAAAGTTACCTGCCCATATTCCTCAGAGAAAAATGGTTTGGCTGAAAGAAAACACAGACATATTATTGAGACAGGCTAACTCTTTTGGCACAGGCATTACTACCTACCAAATTATAGCCAGATGCATTCTGAACCTCAATGTACCTTAGGCTTCCAACAAAGATTTTGAAGTTTAAAGCCCCTTGTGAATTTTTTTTCAATGCCAAGGTAGATTACTCAAGCTTGAGAATATTTGGGTGTCTCTGTTTCCTATGCTCAAGGCCTTACAGTGCTCACAAGCTCAATTTCAGATCAACCCCCTGCACATTCCTAGGACATGCAACACAACAAAAGGGATATAAGTTTCTAAGTAGTAATGGTAAAATATTTATTTCTGTACATGTTTCTTTTAATGAAAATATTTTTCCTTTTGTAAAGAAAAATATCAAAGTGAATCAAAAGATATATAATGCAAAGGTCTCTATACCTCCAATAGCTCTGTACAAGGAGGAATGTGAAAGGAAAGCCGATGATACCAGAAATGGTGAAACTGATAAGCAAAATAAGTCAATGCAAACAAGAGAAACATCAGAGGACACAAGCAATCCAACTAACAAAAGTTATGATAATCAACAAGTACTAGATCATGAACAGGAACTTCATGAAGATAGTTATCAGCATGAAGCTACTCAATCACATGAACTAACAACTGTTCAGATTGGACATCCCATGGTTATAAGGTCAAAAAGAGGCATTTTCAAACCCAAAATATAGACAGCAACATCGGATCTGGAAGAGCCAGTCGTATATGAACAAGCATCAAAAAGCAACAAATGGAAAACTACAATGCATGAAGAATATCAAGCTCTTATGAAAAAAAATTAGTATCTAGTGCAGAGACCAGAGCATCAAAACATAATTGGGTGCAAGTGGACATCAAATTGAGGAAAATCTAGATGAAACCCTCACCAAATATAAGGCAAGGCTTGTGGCCAAGGGATACACACAACAATATGGTTTTGACTTTATAAAAACATTTCCACCAGTGGTAAAACCAACTACTATAAGAGTTGTTCTCATCATTGCATTACATAAAAATTGGAAAATAAGGCAACTAGATATAAACAATGCCTTCCATAATGGAGTTCTCAAGGAAGAAGTATATATATGGAACAACCACAAGGATTCAAGCACAGTAGAGATAACAATGTGGTATGTAGATTGAATAAAGTAATCTATTGTTTAAAGCAAGCACCCAGAGTATGTAATGATAGACTAGAAGCAACACTGATAAGATTGGGATATGCTGCAGCAAAATCAAACAACTCATTGTAGTCAAACACAGTAAAGATACTACCATTTTTATACTTGTCTATGTGGATGATTTGATAATCACTGGAGATAATGAATCAGAAATCAACGAGGTAGTTCAGCGTCTAGATCAAGAATTCACTATCAAAGATTTAGACGAGTTAAATTATTTCTTAGGTGTTGAAGTCAAAATGAAATCCAAATCAGAAATCATTCTCAGTCAAAGGAAATATATCATGGAAGTTCTTATCATAAGCAACATGGATCAGGCAAATTCTCTACCCACACCAATGGTGAGCAACCTACATCTATCCAAATACAGGGGTGAAAACATAAACAATGAGAAATAAAATTGAAGTATTGTTGGAGCACTGCAATACATAACCATTAGAAGGCCTGAAATAAAATATAGTGTCAACAAAGTTTGTCAATTTATGCAACAACCATGTGATGAGCACTGTAAATTAGCAAAAAGAATTCTCAGATATCTACAAGGCACATCAAATCATAGGATACATCTAAAAGCAAGAAAAAATTTAAACATACAAGGATTTGCGGATGCAGACTTGCGCAGTGACCTAGATGATAGGAACTCAACTACGGCTTACTGTATAAACTTCGGTGAAAACCCAATGTCCTGGTGTTCTAAAACAGCCCATTGTATCTCGATCAAGCACAAAGGATGAATACCAAAGCGTTGTAGCTGGGACTGCAGAGATCATCTGCTCGAATCTCTATTTTATGAACTAGGGTTTCCAGTTGAACAAAAATCTGTAATCTGGTGCGACAATTTAAGCACTGTATCCTTATCAGCAAATACCGTCATGCATTCAAGAACAAAACACATGGAAATCGACCTGTATTTTGTTTGTGAATGCGTAATCAATGGGAGATTGAGTATAATTCACTTACCAACCACTTACCAGAGAGCCGATATACTTACCAATCCTCTATCAAGAAAGAATTTTGATCGATTAAAGCAGAAGATGAATGTTTTTGATGGCGGCTGAAGAATAGAGGGACCTTCAAAACCCTAGGTCGATTTAAGGGGGAATATAATAAAATGAATTAAAGCAATCAGCTTAATAATCTATATACTTGACTAAGCCAACTGGTAGAACAAGTCTCATAGCCTAAGGGCATTTTTGTAAATTTCAGAACTTTGGAGTGGGCTGATTGTGTGTGTATATATCAGTTTACCAATACATGTTTGTATTAAAAAAGCAACAATACTTGTATCATTTTATCAATTCAATAAAGTTTCAAATTTCTCTTTAGCAAACTCCCAATATATGTAATGGAGGACACTTCATCAACTGAACAAAGTATAATCCAACTGGGTATCAAACCAATGACACTGTGAAACTAATTTCAATTTTGTATTGCGAAGGGAATGGGTTGATGACCAAGGTTCCATCTTAAGCTCTGCAACTAAAGTTTGTGGCTCATGAATTTTTTTCTTCTAGCTCAAATTTTCCTAGGATAACAAGGGTGTTATCAATGATAAACTTGATGCCTGAACTACCATAACAAGTGGAAGAAATGGAGGACAAAGGGAAATTATCATTGAGGTAAGACCCACTAACTGTACCCGCATTTTTAAGCAGCTATTGAACTTTCAACTAAATAGGCTACTGCTCATTTTGATAATAAACTCTCCGCAAACTTCAATAGCCAATAGTCATCTTCACGACATAGTAGTACGTACTTGTACATGCTTTTGGTAGAATAACTCTTCGGTTCGTTTTAACAAGGATATGGAAGAAGCTGAAAAAATCTTTGAAATAAATAAAACAAGCCTTATGGCAAATGTTGCTGTTGGAAACAATGAACTTCGGCTGAGTCGTATACATTGTCACTCTCTTGAAGTCGTTTCGGCGTTTTGCTCGAAGGTGCAAGCAGTTCTGAAAAACAAATGCCGCCGCCTCTAGGATAAAACAGCCTCTCTAATATGAAAAATATCAACATGTTTTCACTGGCAAAGTTGATTCTGATTTGCACTATGAAATACTGCTTAATGTGTTTAGTATTGTTGAAGGAAGAAGAAAAAGAAAAATGTCTGTTATGCTTACCATTTCTCTTTTGTCTATCTATCATTTAAATAGGCAGAATGGAAATTGTATACATTACTAAAGTGATGGAATGTTAATGGATATTAATTTACTCTCATTTAAAAAAATATTGTAGTACCATTAGCTTTTCTAATGGCTCAATAATAATGTCACATAAATATATTACCGTTATGCAAGTGTAACGACTCAATTATAATAATGATTCATAAATATATTACCGTTATAAACTTGCAAGGGCTCAAATATAATAATGGTTCGTAAATAAATTTCCATAAACCTCTTTTTATTTAATTTTTTAATAAATTCACTTCATAAAAAAAAATTCATCACTTGAGTTTTTTTTAAAATACTTTTCGGGCAGTTTCTAAAATATAAGCTTGTGCATAAATAAAGGTGTCTTTCGATTTGAAGCTTTGCATAGTAGATATGATTTAATTTTTACTAGAGTGACACGTAGTCTTGAACTCTATTCATGACATCAGATCACATACAATCTTTCTAGAGTGCAATCAAATAAATCTATGCATTTATGGTCATGCACGTCTATCCCAGTTTAGTGAATGCTCTAGGAATTTTGCCCAAAACTCCATAGGAAACGGCCACATTTCCAAATTCACACAGGTGGGTACTCTTGAAGGTAAGAACTCCACTCTAAATAGAGTATATACGTCATTTATTAACTCATCCTCTAATCACTTCAGGAATACATGCTTTTTAATATAAAAATAGCATGTAAAACTAATATCACTTCACAACTTGTTCTTACTCATTAAACCTATTTCTTGAGATCTCCAATCATTAAGTCGGGTTACCATTGTGCACGACTCAACAATCTAAGGGCAATAGTCCCATTTTTTTAGAAGTTCGAAGGACTATCTCTCTGGCCAGTCCTTTCATCAAAGGATCTACCAAATTCTCATCACTGCGTATGTGATGCACTTTAACAGCACCTGAAGAGAATAGCACTTTAACAGTACTGTGCTTACGACGTATTTGTCGTCTCTTACCATTGTAATAATGGTTCTATACATTTGCAGTAGCTGCGGTACTATTGCAATTGATCAACGTAGTTGGTATCGGTTTTCCCATAAAGGAATCTCAACTGGCAAATTTCTTAAGTACTCTGCTTCTTCACTAGCTGTGGCTAGTGCTATCATCTCAGACTCCATGGTTTACTAAGCCAAAATAGTCTGTTTCTTGGATTTTCAAGAAACAGCTCCTCCAACAATGCTAAAGATATAGACATTGGTTGCTTTTGAATCATCAGATAAAGTATTCCGGTGTGCATTGGTGTAACCTTCAAGGACAGTTGGAAATTTTTCATAATGTAACCCAAGGTTCATGGTTCGTTTTAGATATCTCATGACCTTATCAATAGCATGTCAATGCTCTATACTAGGTGTACTAGTAAACCTGCATAATAATCCCACAACATAGGCAATGTCGGGTCTAGTACAATCAGTGGCATACCTAAGGCTGCCAATGATGCTTGCATAATCGTACTGTCTAACACCTTTACCGGTGTTCTTAAATAGCTCTACACTAGGATCATATGGTGTACATGTAGGTTTACAGTCGAAGTAATTGTATTTCTTTGGAATCTTCTCAATATAATGAGATTGATCCAAAGAAAGTCCCTTTTCAGACCTAGTAATCTTAATACCAAGGATTACACTTGCATCATCAAGATCTTTCATATCGAAATTGAAACTTAACAAATATTTAACAGAGTTTATGGAAGAATGTTTGACCGAAAAATAAGTAGATCATCTACATACAGACATATGATAGTACAAATGTTAAACCTCAAACTTATAGTAAATGCATTTGTCACTTTCATTAACATTGAAATCATGTGAGATTATTAAGTTATCGAATTTTTCATGTCACTATTTAAGTGCTTGTTTTAAGCCATATAATGATTTATCTAACTTGAAAACTTTATGTTCTTGGCAGTGAACTATAAATCCTTCAGGTTCGTCCATATAAATTTTCTCTTCTAATTCACCATTTAAAAAAGGAAGTTTTAACATCCATTTGGTGTATTATTAAATTATGAATAAATACAAGTGAAATTTGTACTCAAATGGATATGATCCTAGTTACAGGTGAAAAGTGTCAAAAAAGTCTACATTTTCTTTTTGCTTAAATTCTTTAGCTACTAAACGGGCTTTATATTTAACAACTGTGCCATTTGGTTTTAATTTCTTCTTAGGTACCCATTTACAACCTATAAAATTACAACCGGGTGGTAGATCTACTAAGTGCAAAGTCTTATTGGATTTCGAAGAATCCATTTCATTATTTATAGCCTCTTGCCAAAATCGGCAACTAAGGAAGATAAAGCCTCTTGAAGGTTTAAGAGATCCTCCTCTATAGTAAAAGCATAAAAATCCGAACAAAAACTTTTGCGGTTCTTGCATTTTTACTATTTCTAGGTTCATTTTTAGAAGACTCACTAAGTTCTGTTCTAGCAGGCATGGTATTACTTGATGTGCCTCCACTATTTCTCAATTTAAAAGGAAATATAGATTCATTAAAATCAGCATCATAGATTCTATTATATTATGTGTATTCAGGTTATAAAATCTACATGCTTTTCTATTAGCATAGCCAATAAATACACATTCTTATGCTCTACTTGCAAATTTTATTCTCTTAGGGTCTGGTATACGAACATATGTCAAATATCCCTAAGTTCTAAAACAAGACACGTTTGGTTTATAATTTCTTAAAATTTCAAATGGTGAGATTTTACCTTTTTATTTAGGGATTCTATTCAGCTTTACTGTTCATTTCAGATGAATAAGGTGTAGTTCTTTTTTGAATTATACCATGCAATTTATAGAAATCAAGAAATAAACTAGACTCATATTCTGTTCCTCTATCGCTACGAAGTCTCTTAATTTCCTAGATTGATTCTCAATTTCAGTTTTAAATGATTTAAACATATCAAATGCATCACTTTTATTTTTCATTAGGCATACATAAGTCAAATCAGAACAGTCATCAATAAAAGTAACGTTGTCCATATCTAGTCAAAGTTCCATCAAGCTCACATATATCAGAATGAACCAAATCTAAAGGTTCAAAAACTCTATCAACTGGTTTATGTGGTTTCTTAGTGATTTTTGCTTGACTGTATAATTCGCATTTATCAAAGCCGGTTTGTGACATTTTAGTGATAAGATCTAAGATGCTTATGTTATGAATTATACGTTTATTCATATGACATAGTACCAGATATTAAAATCACATAACGTATAAGCAGAAGCAGACATTTTATTACATTCAACATTCAATTTAAACATACCATCAGTTACAGCATAAGTCTTTGCTGTCTGGAACGTCTTTAAATTGTTGGGAACAATGAACTTCGGTTGAGTCGTGTACATTGTCACTCTTTTGAAGACGTTTTGGCATTCTGTTCGAAGGTGCAAAGCAGTTCTAAAAAAACAAACGTCGCCGCCTTTAGGATAAAACATCCACACTAATCTGAAAAATATCAACCTATTTACACTGACAAAGTTGATTCTGATTTGCATGCTCAAATACTGTTCAAGGTGTTTAGTTTTGTTAAAGGAAGAAGAAAAAGAAAAATGTCTGTTATTCTTACCATTTCTCTTCTGTCTATCTATCTATCATTTAAATAGGCTGAATGGAAATTGTATACGTTACTAAAGTGATGAAATGTTAATGAATTTTTATTTATTCTCATTTAAAACAATATTATAATACCATTAGCTTTTGCAACGGTTCAATAATAATATCACATAAATATATTACCGTTGTGCAAGTGTAACGGCTCAATTATAATAATTACTTATAAATATATTACCTTTATAAACTTATAACGGCTCAATTATAATAGTGGTTCAGAAAAAATTACCATTAACCTGTTTTTTTTTTAATAAATTCACTTCATGAACAAAAACATTTCAAATAGTTGCAAGAGAGATGCATGAATCACTCAAACTGTAACTACTGCCATCCAAGCATCTTCACTATGAAGATTACTTTAGGATTTGTGACATGTAGTCCTTTCAATTTGGTGTGTGCTTGTTAAAGATGTTTTATTTTTTTACTGCATACTTTGTGACATTAACAATTTCAGTTTGGTGTGTTGTATGTTGAAAATATTTTGTTTCCACGGTTCTTAAATATTCAGGTTTGAACATTCTGCTTTGTACAGACTCATGTATCCAGTTAGCAATAAAATTCCGTTTAGTTGATTCTGTCCAAATAATATTACGCCCATTCCTTCTTATTCATTTTACTCG
Source organism: Allium cepa (assembly GCA_030765085.1). Taxonomy (NCBI): domain Eukaryota; kingdom Viridiplantae; phylum Streptophyta; class Magnoliopsida; order Asparagales; family Amaryllidaceae; genus Allium; species Allium cepa. Next base: position 475,532,820 of record CM060929.1, read on the forward strand.
GAACCTGTGCAATTTCTAACTTCTTGCACTATCATCAACCTAACTTACTATGTATAATGTGTACACTCGCTACAGAAAAGATATAGAAACTTCTTAGCAACATTCTTCCAGATGATTGAACTGTGTATGATTTTTTTCCACAGAATAATAAAAAGACAATAATGATATTACCAACCAAACTTTTAAAGACATTATCCCACAAGTTGCCCGTGTGTGAAGCATGCATGGATCTCATTATTAACTAGAATGAAAATAGAAACAGAAAGAAACCAGAAACGAGAATGGAAATAAGAAAAAAAATCAAGACCAAGTACATGAAAGTTTTAATTCAGGACCTCAAAAATGAAAAAAGGGATATTTAGGAATAAATGATAATACAAACATAGTTTCCTCTATTTTTTTTACCAAGAACTGCATTAATGTTGTAGGTAAAACACTATATAACATCCTAATTGCTGCCAATGACCCCAAATAAACATTTCAGATAAAATTATGAATGATATTTCGTTCAAAATTCATATATGTAGCAAATTAAATCACGCAGGCTACAACATGTAGACTATCTTATGCAAAACTAAATTCTTTCATTGATATCCATGGCCATGGGCATGCAAGGCAAAGGCTTAGCTAAAGGCATAACTGAGAACATTGAAAAAAGACTTGTCAAATTAACCGAGGAAGAAATAAATATCGTCGAAGACTGCAAAAGAATTAAGAGTACAAGAACTTAGACTATAATGAATGCTCCCATATTATCCAATGACATTTCAAATTCCATTGCTAACAAGTATTTGAATAGTGTTTAATGTGTGTGTATTATTTTGGATAAGAAGATGATTAACTAAATGAATAGATGGATTAGATGTTGGCTATTTATAGTTTTGGTTGCTGGATGCCTCTTCTTCTTCGTTTGGAAGCAGGAGCCTTTTGACTGTTTCGTGCACGAAACTTCAATGGACCAAGTGTTTTGGTTTTTAAAATGCAAATTCAAGCATGTGGAACTTTATTATCATACAAGCTATTGACTTGCTTTTAAACGCATGGCTAATCTATTCACCATACTGATTTGCCCTTACTTTTGTTTCTTTATATATTAGAGCATCTCCAACAGTTTGGTGTCTGAAAATTGGATTTTACACACCCCGAAATGTTGGAGACCTCGTTTCTCCAACAGAAATGAGGTCAGGCGCCTGTCGAACAGGCGATTGAACAGGTGTCCGCTTTCTTTCGAAAGCAGACGCATGTTCAACAAGTATCTGCTGCCAGCACCTATACCAAATGCAAACCGCGTTTGCCCTTCATCTTCTCGTCTTTCACCGTCTTTATTTAATTTTTTTATTTTACTTTGCATCGAAATGTCACCCCTTTCGGTCAAAACTGGTAGACGGACCGTTCGATATGCGACAGATGCCAATATCGGACATGCTCAAGTCCCTCCTGTTGCTACTGTGACTTCAGACAATCTTCGATCCTTGCACGACTTCCCCCTACTATTCCGCATTGACTTACTACAACTATAGCGACGCCATATGTATACGTTTATTTCTTTATTAATTGATGAACAACAGTGTAACTGTATATGCATGATAGTTATTTGTTTATTTTAACATTAAATAATCATATATTTAGGTTCGTTATGTAGCGACGTGAGGTAGTTGGTATAGGTGTATGTTTGAGTATTTTGATTAGTTACCACAGCCGATTTTGGATAGGTTACATACGTCACCTTTTGGTGAATTTCTAGATTTACCTAGATTTGCACGCGTAGATCGCTGTCTTATAGAGGCCCTCACTGAGAGATGGTGGCCTACCACTCACACATTTCATTTCCCTGATTTTGAGTTAGGACTGACTCCTCTAGATTTTTATATGCTCATTGGCATAGAGGTTGGTCGATCAGACCATCTCCCTATTCCATTTGATAGTTCTTGAGTTCGAGTCATAGTCAGTTTATCGGCTTTGGCCTTTGAGGAGGTTAAAGGAGGAGCTATTACTCTCACTTGTCTGCAGCGATATATAGTAGAGTACATGGTCATTGAGGATATGCTCATTCCAGTTATCCGTGCCTTCATATTATACCTTTTTGGATCTATATTTTTAGTAACAATAAGAGTACTATTAAGCTTGGCTCTCTGGCTGGATTGGTAGATGTGGATGGACTGCATATATATGATTATGGTACTGCTATTATTGGTTATTTGTACATAGCATTAGATACCTATGCGCTTCGGCAGTCTAAACAGATATATGGATTTTGGTACATTCTTCTATTTTGGTACTACGAGTATACTGCCAATATGCATCCCCGACTTATTGTAGAGGCGAACGCCACACATTATATTTACTTTTCTAGATTGCGTTGTTGGGGTCCTCCTATGCATTTGTCTCATGTTGCACAAGGGGTGCACAAAGAGCCGATGGAGGCTAGACGGCAGATGGATAAGAAACGGCGCGGTAGCATTATCGTTCGTCCATGGGATCGATTCTTACAGTTCCTGAAGATCGGTCCTGATCATCCGCTCGCTTTTCAGTTTTCCATGTCACGACGCAGGGTTTACTTTAAGGTTCCTACATGTCCATTCATATGGTATTTAGGGAAGCGGTGTTGGCTACAGTTGTACAGTATAGTTCGCGTTCCATTAGATCCGCTACCATGGGATAATAGTGATATTAGGGTTGGTCCAGCTTATATTCTTACGATAAGGGGTGCGGGATAAGTGGATGGTGAGCATTTTACAGTTTCGGGAGACTTTGATTCATATTGGGCTCGAGTAGCCCCACGTGCTTACGTGTTGCCTGATTATATTCGAGGTTTGAACTCCGATCATATTGGTCCACGTACCTCTTCTAGTAGAGTTCCACTACCGCTTGCCACCTTTGAGCCAACATCGTCTTAGTACACGCAGCTTCCTATTTTCGACCCCCTTCTCATTCATTTAGAGCACATGATGCACATGGTCAGATGGTAGAGTATCCCTTGCAGTATCCTACAGATGACGCTATTATGGGTGTACCATCTACCGGATTGTATCAGCCTCATTAGGTTTGTATGAATTTTAAATTTTATTTAAATTACTTGTCATTGTATTCTCCACCTATGTATAATTTTTCTTACGCACATATCAGTTTTCTCAGTACATGGATTATGATAGACAGATGATTGCTGCATTCGAGCGTATGACGCTCGATTATTTACAGATGATGTATCAGAGTTACCAGACTGTGGTCTAGCAGCGGTAGACTCAGTATGATGCATAGAAACAGGGATTATAAACCCAGATTCAGCAGCTTCAGGAGCAGCTCCATACCGTACCTAAGCCTCACGGCTTTGATGACGTCAACGATGATAGTGACGTCGATCGTGGAGATGATGAGGAGATTGATAGCGGTTTCGATCATATAGACTGATGTGTTGCATATAGATGTTTCAGTTTATGTTATTATTTTTCACACATTATGATCATATTATGTTGGTGATCATGCTATTGTTATATGTGATTGTCCTTATGTTATGGCATCATTTCGATTATATTTTATGTTGAGTATGGCATTGTGTTGATTATAATTTATGCTTGTTTATTGTTAAGCGTAAATGAAGTAAAAATGTTGGAGTAACAAACACAGTTGTGTTTGTTTGTCAAAAATTTATGGATGTTTGACATTTGGACGTTAATCATATGCTTCATTTTTTTTTGAGTGAAACGGATGTGTAGTGCGACACTACACAGCCGGTTATATAATATTAAAATATGTAGATATTGTGATCAACAAGCCTGATCACTGGCCAAAAGAAGTAAGGAGTATCAAAACAGTCATAAAACCAGACAGCAATAACAGAAATATGAAAATCATAACACAGTGCGCATACTAGAAGCTTATAAACAACAAGTAGTGATGGAGCGGGATACGGGTGGCGACCATGATGCCCGCGGATAGGAGAAGCGGATGTGCTGCCAGCCGATTCAGTTGGTGAAGTACCAGGGCGCGGGAGCCTAAGCCTGAAGGGAGCTGAGTAGCTATAACCTGTAAAAGAAGAGTAGTAATAAATGATGCGCCTGCATGTACCTTCAAAGTGTGATTTGGGATTATTGAATACATGTGCGTTGCGCTCTACCCAAACACACCAACTGAATATAACCACAATAGGATCCAAGAGCTTATTCGGCGGGTTGAATTGCCAGAAATCAAAGAAAGAGTTGATTGATGGAACATAGCCAAGGAGATGTGCAAAAGTTGCAGCCCAGACCCGAAAAGAGAAGTCGCACTCAAAGAAGAGATGGTGTATACTTTCGATATCATTATCACAGAAGACACAATGGCGGTCCGGTGCAATGTTGTGACGAAATAGCCTATCTCTAGTATTGACTCGGTCATGCATAAGGCACCATTGAAAGAATAACATTCTGGGTTGGAGCTTACTCTTCCAGAGTCTGGAGAAATTGAAGAGGCGACCCGGGTTAATCAAATGCGCATAGCAAGAGGCAACGGTAAAACCAGCTGAGGGATTAGGGGCCCAAAGAATCTTGTCAGGTGATTGAGAGAGGTGGACGGATCGGAGGATGGAAGCAGCCTGGTGAAGCTCAGCTAGGGTGGTGAGATCAAAATAGGAAGGTGGGATAATGAGGTTAGGGCCCAGGCCAATTAAATTGGAGATGGTATCAAGTCTGGTGACAGAGTGGGAAAAAAGGTTAGGGAAGGTGGAGGAGAGGGGAAGCTGACCGAGCCAGGTGTCCAACCAGAAGATGCAGTTAGCACCGTTTCCTATACTTACATGGAAGAGTGATTTAACTCTGGGAAGGGTGGAAAGGACCCCGGACCAGAATGGGGATGGTTTGAGGCTGGGATCGGAATGGGGATGCTTCATTTTTTTGACGCGGATTACGACCTCTTTATTTAAGATAATGTTTTATATTCCAATGTCACAACATTTAAAAGTTCGGTAAATTCAATCAATGTCTAACATAATATTTTTAGCTATGGAATTGAAACTGCTAGTAATTTTTTTTATACAAACAGATCAGAAGTGCGACGATGAGGAGATAATGGAAATTCAGTTTTGGGACACTATTGTTGAACTTTACAATAGCAATGTTGAGTGTACCAGTAGATGTATGAAGGTAGAGTTGAGGACTACTTATAGGAACTTCTGCAACGCTTGTATGCGGTACAGTTCGGTTATCAATGAGGTTATATTTGAAAATTTGTTCAAACCAACCCATTCCACATTTGAAGGTCGTTACTTTCCCAAATATCACAGCACATTCATCGGACACGAGGCTTATATCATACGTCAAAATTGGCTAGAACGATTTACATATTCAAAATTTGAGTGTATTATTGTTGAGTGTATTATTTATTCTGTGTATGCATATTTGTTATTGTCTTGTTTGTGAGTAATTTCACTTTCTAATGTACTGTCAAATCAAAATACAATGCTCATGTTTAAACATAAAAAATTGTTTATAACGACCCAGAATTTCTGTCATTTGAAATTCAGATATTTAATTGATTTTAAATATCAACAAGTAAAATTTATAAGTCGAAAATTTTATTTTTCGAATATTTAGATTTAATTGGATAATTAAATCGATAATTTAATATTTGGAATTACTGAAATATTTGGAAATTGGGTTTGATGTGATTAAAAATGATTTATAAAGTTGTATTAAATCATATTGGAGTTAGAACAATGTTTGTGAACTTTTAAAATTGAATTAAAAGTTAATTTGTGAAAATTGAATATTTTAATATTTAATTGACGAGTTAAAATAGCCATTTTTCAAACAGTCTCAGATTTCGACGAAACTAGTTTCATCAGATCCGTAATGTCATATTGTTGTATGGTTTAAATTTCGTGTCAATCGGATTTACCGTTTGTCCGGGGCAAGCCAAAACGCATAGAAATTAGTTTAAATCGATTTAATTTAAATTTGATCGTTTATTTCCGTAACTCGCACATATGATCGAATTAGCCTCCGAAACATATTCCATTGTGTCCGGAACGCGGGGTAAACCCTAGAAACGCCTGTCACCGCGCGGGATTTGGAGTTCGAAAAAATGGAGATGAATAGTGTTCGTTGGATTTTCTATAAAAGGACTCGACTTACTCACATTTGCAAAAACCTTGTTTCTAAGCACGGCCGCCACTTATAACATTTCAATGGCTGAGACACTCTCATTTTCTCCCTCAATTTTCTTTCCATTCGCAAACTTTTAGCAAAAACTTTCTACTAAAAAGTGTTGAGGGAGGTGAGGCCTTCATGATGACCGGTGGTGATCAAGTATGAAGGTGGAGTTTGTCGGTAAATCGAGCTCGAAGTGTCGCCGTTCGCACGCAATTTTAGAGAGCTAGGGGGGCCGAGCATGGCCGGCCTCTGGCCAAAGGTCATTCTCGCAGTGGGCTTCCATATGAAGGTGGTTGATCGATGTATAAGTCGAAGTTGGTGGCTCGTCCTCAAAGATTTTGAACGTGATAATAGGCTTCAATCGCGTTCAACTGCCTGGGAGAAGAAGAGGCCGATCGGCCTTGATCTCATGGGAAAAAAAATTAACGGCCTAGATGTAAAGAGGTTTAAAATTAAAATAGATTTGTAAATTAATTATATTTAAAGTTTGTATAATCTTTAAACTATCATAACTTGTTCATACAAGTTCGGAATTGCACGAAACGAATTGCGTTGGCTTCGTTTTTTCGAGCACTATGCAATGGAGCTGTTTTGGAGTCATTTGGAGCTAGTGAAAATTTTGGATAAAATTAAATGCACGTTTAATTTTATTCGAAATAAAACGCTACTACTGTTATCGGAAACTCAAGGTGAGAACTTCTCACTCAATCGAATTGTTTCGATTTAAATTTTAAATAGTTAGATTTAAAATTGCTTTATTATGTGATTGGATGATAATTATTATCTATTGTACTGAAATAGACTCTGTACGCCGTATATTAAGCGGATGTTATTTATTAAAAACATATACCGCGATAATTCCAACTTGTATGAAATTGGTATTATATATGTACTTGGAGTTGATTTTTCCGCATTATATAGCGGATGAGACCCTATTACACCGCATAATAGCGGATAGTATTTTATAAATCCCATATACCGTGATATTCCGTCTTGAAGTGGAATTGGTATTGTGCTAACATCTTTGGATGCAGGGAAACAGGTTGGAGGGAGAATTTATTCTCTTAGCTTAACACCCTTCTCTGAGACGTACGAGCTCAGAGGTTATGTAGTTGAAGGTTATCAACGATATATTCCCAATTTGATAATGTGGCATGCTGAGTGTTGCTGTGTGATGATTATTTATTGATCATTTGTTGATCAAAGCGTGGCTTTGTGAAAAAGCATAGCTTTGTGGACGAGACTTCGTCAGACCTCATACCCCGGAAATGGTCGAAACATGAATATACGACAAGGTTATGAGGGTCGCGCCCTTTAGGGCATGTCATTTCCTTTTGGAAAAGGGTGGTGTCAGGTATGGAGCACTGATGCTTAACCTATGTGGTTGCTCCAATCTTATTTTTCTGTGTGGTTGTTGCTTGGTGATAGAGGGCCCTCGGATAAAGGTCCCAAAGGACCGGGGAGTGGCATACTTGAGAAGTAGTTACCTAGTTACAAAGGTAACCCGGCCTTGTGTTGGCAGAGATCCGGTTAGGTTTTCGGGACGTCCCACCAGAGGCGATCCCATGTGACAGTAGAAAGTTCCTTAGCCTGACCATTTGTTGGAAATCCAAAGAAATAATACGAGCCTTATATGGTTTTAGTTGTAGAACCTTCCATTCACTTATGATGGCGCCCCACTGTTTGGATGGTAGCCATAGTAGGCATAGTTCGAAATGTCTATGTTGGCTAAGATTTATATTCTATTTTCGAAATGTTTTCATCACTATGCACTAATAATAATATCAAAAATGATTTGTTTTGCGTAGTAAGCATCTTTGACTATCATAAGGAGAAATCTCCTACAATTCTGCATTTGCATTGTGTGTATGCGGGGAGGCCTTATGGTAGTTTCATTTTCCAAAAGCATTGCGGATATTTTCCACTTCTATTGTTGTTGTTGTTTTAAAAGATAAATAACTGTTTTAAGTTCTCACACCAGTCCCATGACTGACCTGGAGTTTATTGTACTCTTCCTAAACTCGGGGTGCCCATAATTTTCCACACGGGCAGCCTAGAGTCTGGTTATCAGGTCATTCTGGATTCAGGAGTGCTTTGGAGCTCAAGTGGCGAGCTGGATGGCGAGACGTATTACTTGTATATGATATTATCTTTCCGCTGTAAATTCACTTATTAAGACATGTTGTATAACTGTCCATTGTCCAGTTGTGTTGTATATTGTTGCTGTACACTCTGATGAAATTGTAATGTAATAACTGAGATAGTTCTTTGTTTTAAAGATTATTCATTTATCTATTATATGTTGTTCCGCTGCGATATGTGAGATTCTGGTATTGTTTCTGTTTTGTTTTCTTACTTCTTTTATCTTTTCCTTCTACCTCTTCTTTTTAACCCTAACAGTTCGGTTTTTCGGCATTCGATTATGCGGCATTTGATACAGTGGACGTAAGAATGCCGACCTGCAGATCCCGACAAAATCGATGCATTACATTTGGTATCAGAGCATATGGTTGAGCGACAACTTTGGCTCTGTTGGGTGTTACTCATTCGAGATAGAGTCGGCAGTACTCTAGAATGAGTTGAGTGTAATAATAGATATGTGCGCGTATTTGTTAGTGAACATGAAATTGTTTTGTATTGTGTTGACTTATCGGTTGATTGTTTATAGATTCTGGTCGGTGCAGTCTAGCTAACTGTCATCGATAGGGGTTTCTAAACTCTTAAACGAGATAAACCGACATAGTATTATTTTAAATTGGGTAAATGAAATAATTTTACCTCGATTATATTTTATATATAAATGAAATAATTTTTCAGAATTGTCAAAGTGTATATATAAAATTGAATTGTTTGGTTGTTGACAATATAAATATATAAGTGAATCAAAGTGGTTCGAATCATTTGAGTAAAAACAACAATTGTGAAAGAATAAATTATATAAAAGCAACAATTGTATAAGTATAGAATTATAATTGAAATGATTTACAATTATGGAATAATCTTGTATAAGTAAAGGGAAATAGTGAAACTATATAAGCAAGATTTATAAATGTGATTTATAAATAAAAGAAAATTTTGAAAGAATTTAAAGCATTGGATTCACTAATGTTGCTGGGGAATAATAAGGGTGATGACTGCAGCATCATCTGTATCATTTTCGAGTTTCTGTGTGATGGATTTGCTACCATAGTAAATTGAAATTGAATTTTGTAGTGATAAACAGATTTGAAATTAAAATCCAAGTTGAAGTTGATGAATATAAGTTATCAAGTTTTGAACTTATAATATGAGATAATAAAGATTTAACTTTAGTAAAGTTGAAATAAATTTGAATTAGTATGATAAAATATATGATGTGAAATTTGACTAAAGGAAGTTAAATGAATTAAATCAAATCTGGAAGTTGAATAATAAGTTGTATAACTTATTAAATGTGAAGATGTAAGTAAAACCAATTATTAAAATGGTTAAACAACTTTGTTAAGTAAAATGAAGTATGAATCTGAATAAGTGATAAAATCGACTCTGGTAAAAGATTAATAGAATCTACTTTGGAGTTGAAATTTGAATTGGATTTTAACTGGATTAGATATGTTTTTGAAATGGAAATTTAAGTTAAGTTAAACAAATGATGTTTAAATGGAATATAACTTAAGTAATGTTGAATGAAATTGATTTTGGTATCGAAGTAAAGTAATGAAGTGAATTAATGGATATGACCTTGAATTATATAAAGGAGATTCAATTTTATTTGTAAAATAAATTAGTAATTGAACTAATGAATTGAATATTAATCAATCGAATGTGATAAATTGATATGGAATAGTGGATATAAGCGTAAATTCATTTACAGCTAATTGAATGTTAAACCAAATTGAAGGTAAACAAAGTAAATATGGATGTTGAATGTAAAGTGAATAAATTCAGTTGTGTTGGTTATACATTGGTTATTAGACTATTGTTAATTGATTGAATAGAAATTCATACGCAATTGAATGAATAAATATTGAAAGCTAAAGTAATTAAATTCAAATTGGAAGTTAAGTAAATCTAAATTGAATGGAAATTGATTTGAATTGAAAGTGAACCAATGCGAATGTAAATTAGTGAATGTAAACTAATTGACAATGAATGAATGGATGTCGTTGTATATGGATTGGTTGTAAACAATTACAAGTAATGTCGAAATCATATAAGTTGTTTATAAACCTTGTTTGGTATCCATTTCTTTTTATATGCATGTGTTGTAGTTCTTTAAAAGAGTAAAATGTTAATAACTTCTTATATATGTCACTTACATATTTATATTGAGTAAGTACAGTTACCGGGGCTACCATTAGCGGGATTTGGTTGCGCAAAATGCTAAATAAATAACTTCTTTGCTTAAAAAAGCTAAAAAGGTACGCCTACGCAATAAAAATAGGAAATATGAACTGTTTTTCTGTTTTTCCGACCGTGTGGGTCGATGTATATATATTTATATCTATTGTAATATTGTAAAAGCTCCTACGTACAAAGGAGGTTATGGCGAAATTTTTTGAAAATTTAAGGCGTTGGAAAATTTTCGGGAAATTTCGGAAAAAAATTTGTGAAAACTAAGTTTGATTTGAAGTTAAAGGTTAAACGATATAGTTGATTTTGAAAAGATAACAATATATGGATTTGAAAATATTAGTGAAGTTTTGTAAGAGGTTTAACTATGGATTTGGAAAAGTTAAACACTTAAGAGAGTTGTAAATCAAATTTGAACGGTTTGTTTTGAAAAGTTAATGGATTTCAAAACTTTTTCTTACTTGGCAATTTCGAGGACGAAATTCTTTTAAGGGGGAAGTTTGTAACAACCTAGAATTTCTGTCATTTGAAATTCAGATATTTAATTGATTTTAAATATCAACAAGTAAAATTTATAAGTCGAAAATTTTATTTTTCGAATATTTAGATTTAATTGGATAATTAAATCGATAATTTAATATTTGGAATTACTGAAATATTTGGAAATTGGGTTTGATGTGATTAAAAATGATTTATAAAGTTGTATTAAATCATATTGGAGTTAGAACAATGTTTGTGAACTTTTAAAATTGAATTAAAAGTTAATTTGTGAAAATTTAACATTTTAATATTTAATTGACGAGTTAAAAAAGCAATTTTTCAAACAGTCTCGGATTTCGACGAAACCAGTTTCAGCGGATCCGTAATGTCATATTATTTTATGGTTTCAAATTTCGTGCCAATCGGATTTACCGTTTGTCCGGGGCAAGCCAAAACGCATAAAAATTAGTTTAAATCGATTTAATTTAAATTTGATCGTTTATTTCCGTAACTCGCACATATGATCGAATTAGCCTCCGAAACATGTTCCATTGTGTCCGGAACGTGGGGTAAACCCTAGAAACGCCGGTCACTGCGCGGGATTTGGAGTTCGAAAAATTGGAGATGAATAGTGTTCGTTGGATTTTCTATAAAAGGACTCAACTTACTCACATTTGCAAAACCCTAAAGCTAACCCTAGTTTCTGAGCACGGCCGCCACTTATAACATTTCAATGGCCGAGACACTCTCATTTTCTCCCTCAATTTTCTTTCCATTCACAAACTTTTAGCAAAAACTTTCTACTACAAAAGTGTAGAGGGAGGTGAGGCCTTCATGATGACCGGTGGTGATCGAGTATGGAGGTGGAGTTTGTCGGCAAATCGAGCTCGAAGTGTCGCCGTTCGCACGCAATTTTAGAGAGCTAGGGGACCGAGCATGGCCGGCTTCTGGCCGAAGGTCGTGCTCGCAGTGGGCTTCCATATGAAGGTGGTTGATCGATGTATAAGTCGAAGTTGGTGGCTCGACCTTAAAGATTTCGAACGTGATAATGGGTTTCGGTCGCGTTCAACTGCCTGGGAGAAGAAGAGGCCGATCGGCCTTGATCTCATGGAAAAATAATTAACGGCCTAGATGTAAAGAGGTTTAAAATTAAAATAGATTTGTAAATTAATTATATTTAAAATTTGTATAATCTTTAAACTATCATAATTTGTTCATACGAGGTCGGAATTGCACGAAACGAATTGCGTTGGCTTCGTCTTGTCGAGCATTACGCAATGGAGCTTGTTTGGAGTCGTTTGGAGCTAGTGAAAATTTTGGATAAAATTAAACGCATGTTTAATTTTATTCGAAATAAAACGCTACAACTGTTATCGGAAACTCAAGGTGAGAACTTCTCACTCAATCAAATTGTTACGATTTAAATTTTAAATAGTTAGATTTAAAATTACTTGATTGTGTGATTGGATGACAATTATTATCTGTTATACTGAAATAGACCCTATACGCTGTATATTAAGCGGATGTTATTTATTAAAAACATATACCGCGATAATTCCAACTTGTATGGAATTGGTATTATATATGTACTTGGAGTTGATTTTCCCGCATTATATAGCGGATGAGACCCTATTGCGCCGCATAATAGCGGATAGTATTTTATAAAACCCATATACCATGATATTCCGTCTTGAAGCGGAATTGGTATTGTGCTAACATCTTTGGATGCAGGGAAACAGGTTGGAGGGTTCCAACTGGATTCCTCAAACATTTGAATTTGTTTCAATGTTGTGTGTTGATCTATTTATTGATCTATTTATAATCTGCGTGATTATCTTTGTGATTGAAATCATTAAAGGCTAAATTTTAGCCGAATATATTTTTGGTATCGTTAGATGCCGAAAATAAATAAAATTTGATTTTTGAAAATTTAAATTAAGAATTCATAATAAAATTTAATTTTGGAATTGATTCATTTCAAATAAATAAACGTTGTAATTTTTATGTTATAAAAATTATGATTTTTGTTAAATATAACCGAAATGTGATTTTTGAAATAAGTAGTTGATTTATTTATAAAATGGTTTAAATTGGGATTTTTGAATTATTATAAATGATTTATATAAAAGATTTATAAAATTGATATTTATAAATTAAAATGTTGGGATTATAAAACGAGCTTTTATAAGTGTAAAAATAAAGTATAAATGGATTTCATAAGTGGATGAAATCTATAGGTTTATAAATTGTGAAGTTATAAAATGAATAGATGTTGTAAAATAAAAGATTTGTAAGTAATTAACTTATAAATTGGATTTTAGCGTGTAAATAGAATATGGATAGAATTTGTTAATAAAGTGATTTTTATAAGTTGAAGTTGTTATAAAGCATAAATGGAATTTATAAACGTAGTTTTATAAATCCGAAATCGACTTATTTTAATAAGTTTAATTATTATAGCTTATTAAAGGGAATATATTCACGATTTTGGACAGTGAATAATATATTAAAGAAATATTTTCAAAAAGTGATGTTTTAAATAGAATTTAAAACAATTTAATGATGTTTTAAAATGTGTTAAGTATCGAAATCATCGATTTCAACATTCATTGTTGAAATAGACGTTTTCGAGAAATAGAAGGAAATGGTGGACTATAACACTGTAGTTATAGTAAATGATTTCCGAAAGGAAATGTTTTATATAGTAGTGGGATTTATATATCTATCTTAATTTCGGATCCCTATACTAGTGATTTTGGGTTGTCGCAACGATGTTTTACGCAACATTCGTTTTGACCCAAATAAATGTGTTTAAGAGAATGTTTTCCTTAAAGAATAAAATATATACTTAATTTGGATTTAAGTATATTGAATATTTTCCAAATATTGAAAATAAATAGATTGGTGAATTACTTATTATTAAATAAGTATGAAAATGTTTTCCAATATGAAGTGAATGTTTTGGGATTTTATCTTTCAAAGATAAATTGAAAATGAAATTAGAAATCGATTTGGAAATCGTATATTCATAGATATTTTGAAAAGGTGAATTCACTATGGAATTTATAAAAGAAAGGGAAGCTTGTTTAAAAATAAACATTGATTTATTTTGAAGTGTGGAAATAAATTTACGGATTTGGAATAAATTTAATAAATCGGTAAGGGTTTATTTAATTGGTTTAAACGGACCATTTTGAAATGGAAGTTGTAAAGGCGAAAATTGATTTGAAATTTGTTTTCAAATGGTTGAAGTGTGGAAAATATATCTTGTAAAGATATTTTTGAAAATAAATAATTTGGAAAATTATTTGAAATTGGGTTATATTGTGAATATTGATTGATAGTTAAATAATCAACTATCAATATTGACCCTTAAATGTCTATTGGTTGTGAATTGGTTGAAAGTGAATGCTACACTTATTTTTGAAATTATTGCGCTCGTTATTCGGACTACCCATTCCGAATAGTGATACGACGTAATGGATAGCATTGAAGACCGGTGGTGAAGACCGGGTATATGTGAAAACGATAGGATGACTTATCGATTGTCTCTGCACCGTTAGCTACGGTATGGAGATTTCCTTTATGATGGGAAATTCGATCGGGATTGTGAATACCCGGATTGCAAGGGCTTCTTTTGAAGTGCCTTCGGTTCTGTTCGAACCCGGAATAGACTTGTATGGTTACGTGTCTGACATTACATTTTGAGATATAAAGCAAATTTCTTTCAAATACATTTTTGTTGGTGGTGGAGAATTTATTCTCTTAGCTTAACACCCTTCTCTGAGACGTACGAGCTCAGAGGTTATGTAGTTGAAGGTTATCGGCGATATACTCCCAATTTGGTAATGTGGCATACTGAGTGTTGCTGTGGGATGATTATTTATTGATCATTTGTTGATCAAAGCGTGGCTTTGTGAAAAAGCATAGCTTTGTGGACGAGACTTCATCAGACCTCACACCCTGGAAATGGTCGAAACAAGAATATGCGGCAAAGTTATGAGGGTCGCGCCTTTTAGGGTATGTCATTTCCTTCTGGAAAAGGGTGGTGTCAGGTATGGAGCCCTGATGCTTAACCTATGTGGTTGATCCAATCTCATTTTTCTGTGTGGTTGTTGCTTGGTGATAGAGGGCCCTCAGATAAAGGTCCCAAAGGACCAGGGAGTGGCATACTCGAGAAGTAGTTACCTAGTTACAAAGGTAACCCGGCCTTGTGTTGGCAGAGATCCGGTTAAGTTCTCGGGACGTCCCGCTAGAGGCGATCTCATGTGACAGTAGGAAGTTCCTTAGCCTGACCATTTGTTGGAAATCCAAAGAAACAATATGAGCCTTGTACGGTTTTAGTTGTAGAACCTGCCATTCACTTATGGTGGCGCCCCACTGTTTGGATGGTAGCTATAGTAGGTATAGTTCGAAATGTCTATGCTGGCTAAGATTTATATTCTATTTTCGAAATGTTTTCATCACTATGCACTAAAAATAATATCAAAAATGATTTGTTTTGAGTGGTAAGCATCTTTGACTATCATAAGGAGAAATCTCCTCCAATTCCACGTTTGCATTGTGTGTGTGCGGGGAGGCCTTATGGTAGTTTCATTTTCCAAAAGCATTGCGGATATTTTCCACTTCTATTGTTGTTGTTGTTGTTTTAAAAGATAAATAACTGTTTTAAGTTCTCACACCAGTCCAATGACTGACCTGGAGTTTATTGTTCTCTTCCTAAACTCTGGGTGCCCATAATTTTCCACACGAGCAGCCTAGAGTCAGGTTATCAGGTCATTCTGGATTCAGGAGTGCTTTGGAGCTCAAGTGGCAAGCTGGATGGCGAGACGTATTACTTATATATGATATTATCTTTCCGCTGTAAATTCACTTGTTAGGACATGTTGTATAACTGTCCATTGTCCAGTTGTGTTGTATATTGTTGATGTACACTCTGATGAAATTGTAATGTAATAACTGAGATAGTTCTTTGTTTTAAAGATTATTCATTTATCTATTATATGTTGTTCCGCTGCGATATGTGAGATTCTGATATTGTTTCTGTTCTGTTTTCTTACTACTTTTATCTTTTTCTTCTACCTCTTCTTTTTAACCCTAACAGTTCGGTTTTCCGACATTTGATTATGCGGCATTTGATACAGTGGACGTAAGAATGCCGACTTTCAGATCCTGACAAAATAGATGCGTTACGTTGTTAGCATTCAC
The DNA here is from genome assembly GCA_030765085.1 of Allium cepa. Classification (NCBI taxonomy): domain Eukaryota; kingdom Viridiplantae; phylum Streptophyta; class Magnoliopsida; order Asparagales; family Amaryllidaceae; genus Allium; species Allium cepa. The sequence continues at coordinate 475,548,965 of CM060929.1, forward strand.
ATGCTTCAATATATACATAAGAGTTTTTCTTCTCAAACACAATTCAGTTCTTCGATCCTTCATTCTTCTATTTCTCATACCAATGCCTTCCTAGACATCATCTATTGACCCTGATTTTGGCTACGTTCTAACGGAAAGTGAACAAACCGATGAAGATTGGAATATCAATTACCTACCAGCATTACGAGGACGTTGCTCATGAATTCCTAAATCTTGACCAACTCACACTTCGAGAAGATGTTCAACCACCATATGAATGTACGGTTGTCCAACCTCTACAAGAAAAGTTGGCTCATCAACAACCACAAAAACAGGAGGTTGATCAAGTACCAAATTTGCAATCTTTGGTTGAACAAGAGGTTGACTCCTTCGAGTATGTTGACTATGGTTATAAGGTTGAAGTTGTGGCTAGAGCTGATGGGGAAGATATTGGTCGTCGAATCTAGTTTTCCCCTTCTAGCCTGAAGGGTGCAATTATGCAGAACGGGTTGATGAACGGCTGTGCCCAAGGGCCATAACATATGCCAATGAGCTGGAACGAGAAATAAGACGTCTCCAATATGTCCTGCAAAACATGCAATTTGGCTGTAACCAGTAGTTTCTTCGTGTCAATTCTAAGTCCTAGTCAGGGTATTTTTGTTGGCTATATTTTGTTGACTGTATTATTGTTTGTTGATGTATTATTGTTGACTGTATTAATGTTTGTATGTTTCAGTAACATTGTCTTGTTTCTTTCTGTATTATTGCCATAGAAATTTTTAACTATACTATTGTTTGGTAGTGTCATAAAGTTGTTAAGAACATAGCTACAGTCGTATGATGGGATGAGACACTACACCAACAATCAATAGTGTATAGAGGGGACGTGACACTGGACCAATAGGCAACAGTATGTAGATTGGACAAGATACGACACCAGTCAAATATCCTTGTTGGCTTATGAGGACGTGGCTATAGTGTTTAGATGGGATGAGACACTGCACTGACAGTCAATGGTGTATAGATGGGACAGGACGCTGTAGACGTGACATAAATGGAATCTACTTTACAGAAGGTGGTTGAATTGAATCAATGTCACCCACCAACTAGTCATGATTGTTTGTTTTGTTATGAAAGCCAACATGTGATTTAAGCTATAAAAAGCTTGTTAGATGCTAGAAGTATTATTGCTCAATCGTATTTCATACAGTTTCGAAGATAATAAATGTCTGCCGAAGATTATATATTTTTCAATGATAGCGACGATGAATTTGGTGAAATGATGGAAGATCATTTTCATCGTGAAAAAGAACTAATAAGTATGGCTGCACTATAAATTGGTCAATCGAGCGGGCAACATGGTGGATCAGTTGTTGGTCGTCGGTATAAAAATTGTAGACATTTCATGGCGCAATGACAGACTGATGGAAGACTACTTTGTTCCAAATCCTACTTATACAGATGCTGATTTTATAAGAAGATTCCGCATGTGGCAACCTCTGTTTCTTAGAATCCTACAATGTATCAAGCAGCATGACAAATATTTTATCTTCAAACCCAATGCATCTCGTACAATGGGATTGACTGGAATTCAGAAAATGACAACTGCATTAAGAATGCTTGCATACGCAGGACCGGCAGACGCGCTTGATGAAAATTTGAAAGTGGCGGAAAGCACGGTATTAGAGTGTTTGACGCATTTATGTCAAGCTATCGTGGACATTTACGGTGATCAATACTTACGCAGATCGAACGAGGCGGATATAGCAATGTTATTGAATATGCATGATCGTAGAGGTTGGCCTGGAATATTAGGCTATATAGACTACATGCGTTAGGAGTGGAAGAATTGTCCAAAGGCGCATGTTGGAGCTTACCAAGGTAAGTCCCGTAGGTCCACTATTATTCTTGAAGTCGTAGCATCTTATGACTTACGGATATGGCATGCATTTTTTGGAATGCCGGGTTCGAACAATGATCTTAACGTAGTCGAACGATCTATGTTGTTCAATGATTAAGCAAACGGTATATCAACTCCTTGTACCTTTACTTTAGGAGGTAACTTGTACGATCGTGGATATTATCTTGGCGATGGTGTATATCCTAATTGGAGTACTGTTGTCAAGACAATTCTTAACCCACAATACAATAAATAATCAAAGTTTGCAGCGACAAGAAAGCCATAGGAAGGACGTTCAAAGAGCATATGGGGTTCATCAATCTAGATTTTTCATAGTCGGTAATCCATGCAGACTTTGGTCACTAGTTAAAATAACCAAAATAATATACATTTGTGCTATATTACATAATATGATTATAGAGGATGAAAGAGACATGGAAGAAGATTACTTTTACGGGGGCGTTCCAACACCACCGCCTGTTTGGCGCAACAATATGATTGGAAGCACACCAGAACTTGAGTTTCATGTAGAAAGCCAAATATCCTACCGTAGTGTTCAACTGCATCGAAGACTTCAAAATGATCTCATAGATCATCTTTGGAACTTTTCTGGAAATTGGCGAAACTATGTTTCTGTTGTTACTTTTGCTACTGTTGTTTATGTTGTTGTTGCTTATTATTGTTATTGTAATCTATTTATGTTTAATTAACGTAATGTTGTTATAATCTTTTCTTAATGTAATGCAATTTCAATGAAAGTACTTGCATTAATAATCGCTTAATACAATACAACTAACGGTAATTCAAAGATACAAAGGTTGTAGAAGAACAGAAACAGTTAATGACCCTCTTCAAATCTACGTCTCATAATTTCTCTTCTTCTATGCTCCGTATACACCAGTTTTTCTGCGCACACGTGCGACGTATCCATGAACATTGTTGTATCTTCATCTCTTTTCTGGTTTCCAGCAAGAAGTTGATCCATTCTTGACAGCTTTTCTTGGTATTGAATTGCTCGAGTTACCATTGCCCGATTAAATCTATGTTCAGATTCAAGTAGGAGTTTTTTAATTTCTACCTGATCCGCTCCAGCAGCCTACTTCTTTTTGACCTTTTTGCTCCCTGTGGCCTTACAAAATGATCTTCGGTAGGGGTTAGGTCTTCTTCTGATGCTAAATCATAGTTTCCTAGCGATTCCCTAAGACTGGAACTTTCTCCAACTCTAGGCATTTTACCACGACCACTGTTTGATTAGACTTGTTGAATGGTTTTCTGAAGCGATGATTTCCGTTAACATGCTCGACCAACATATTATAAACATGCATGAACTGATAAAAATGTGGTGCTTGTTTACTATCAGGTTTATAGATTTGTTTGAACAACTTGTTTGCGGCCATTCTCTGCAATAAAAAAAAACAGTAGTATAATTAGAGAACTATGGTAAAAATTAGAAAAATGAAATTATATTAAATCTTACCAAATGCGTTTCATTTCCAAATCCACTAGGATTCGTTTGCTTTAGCTTGAAAATTTTAGAATCGAATGTTTGCGTTTGACGATTGATTTTTCCATAACGACCTTTGATTGAAGATAACGTTTTTTTATCGATGTTCTTCCGATTGTAGCAATTAGTAATTTTTCCCCAAAAGTCTCACCACTTTGATCGGCATCTCGAATAGGATCGACTGAGAGTGCACAGTAAATGTAGCAAAGATCGTAGTCTTCCGCAATGCTCCAACTTGCATAGTTACTTCTCCGCCAATCGAAACTGTAATGTCCTATAAATCGTAGTCTTGAAAACTACACCTTGCATCATCGATGTCGAAATCGGAATACGTGTTCAGTTGTGATAAGCGATAGTAAAAAATTAGGATTGTTGAAGGAAATTGATTGTGAAGGAAAGAAGATGAGGGGAGTTGTATTTGAAGGTGGAATAGAGGGGTTGGGTGGAATACGGCCGTTGGAGGGAGCCGTTCGGAGAGAATTAAAGACGATTGTTGAACAGATGCTTGGTTTCTAGGCGCCCGTTTAACAGACGCCTCGTATGATCCAGAATCTCCAACCCCTACCCCCCACTTTCTACACTATCAACATTTCTGCACTCCGTTGGGCTCAGATTTGGGTGCAGATTTGTGTTTTGCCTATCTGTTGGAAAAGCTCTTAATGCTAAGCTGCGTATCCAACTTTTTTTCTAATGAACCCACGCAAAGGTCATGCGGTAAAATTTTTGAGAAGATCGAGGACAAAAAAAGAACTGGATTACATTCTTTTATCCAGGTTTTTAATAAATTTTTCGTTTTCAATAAAAGTAAAAAAGAAACTGTTATTCGTCCTTTGTTTCACAATTTTAAATACACCATATGGATGTTATACATGATGTATAGGGATAAAAATGGTATAAACAGAGATCAATCAAAAAAATCTAAGGCACTCAATGGAATTTTCAATATTTATGAAGAATTTGTATCGTATAATATATACATATATCTAAATTAAACTTCTAATTCTTAGGTAAATGGCGGTGTGGAATTATATTTTGAGACGAAAATTTTATATTATTAAACACGTATTCATAATTGTGAAACATAAACATGTATTCAGAATTATGCATTTAAAAAATTTCTTTTTCTTTTATTTTTATTTTTAACTCTATTTTATTTTTTGTGAAAAGAGTGGTATTTTATTCAAGCAGAACATTCAGTTTGATATTTCGGGTATTTGGAATACATGACCTCAAGACCTCAGCTTAATGCGGCATATCACTTGCCACTTGAGCTAGTGTTTTTTAACACAATTACTATTTCATTTTATAATTTAGTTTTAGTTAAATTTCAAAAATTATTATAGATTAATTTAAATTTAAATTCAATTTTAGCAGTTGTATGATTTAATTTTCATTTAATTATAGTTGTTATAATTTGATGAATTAAATTTAAATTGAAATTATATAATCTAATTTTAATTTTAAAAGTTATTAAAAATTAATTTTAATTTAGGTTAAATATTAAAAGTTATTATGAATAAATTTAATTCAAATTTAGAAGTTATGTAATCTAGTTTTAATTTTATTTTTAAAAGCTACTATAGTTCAACTAATTAAATTTTGATTCAATATATTTAATCTACTTTCAATTATAAAAGTTATTATAATTTAATTTGAATTTAAATTCAATTTTAAAGTTAATTAACACGATTATTTCGGGACGATGCTCTAGTTTACATTATGAATTTTCAAAATTCGACCGTACACATTCGATGACATTTTTGAGAAGCATAAATATACAATTTCATACCATTTTGGATCCATTTAATCAAAAATTTATTTTTTATCGATGTTAGTTGTAAAAAGTTAACATATAAGGTTAAGAATCAAATTAAGTCTAAATGACATGAAATATTATATTTAATTATTTATGGAAACAATAGCGACTATGTATTGTCGTATTTAGTAAAATCAAAACGAAACAAAGTTGTCATTTCAAAGTGATTGTTTTCGTTATAAGTTACTTAGAGTTTTATATAAGATGATCGGTTAATTTGTCACGACAATCCTGTATCTACTCTAAATTTTTAAAGTACGGTCATACACATTCATTAACATTGTATGAAAAGCTTAAATATATGATTTCATGACATTCTGACTCAATTTAATATTCCATCTTCCTATATTATTAATCGGCGTTGGGTAGATAAAAAAGAAACACAATTAACTTATAAGATCCAGGGCTAAACTTTGTTAAATTTGGACGATTTAAATCTATTCAACATATTAAATGGGAGAAGATATTAATTGATTACCACAATTAATCAAATATGGGAGGCAAAAAGAAAAAATAATCAATTAACTTAAGAAGATATGTTAATTGATTTGAGGAATCAATCAACTAAGGGTATATGTGAAAAAATACCAATATGCTACATTTATGTTCAAATCGGATCAAGTAAATCTAGAAAGATTTCATTCTATTCTCCATGACAGTCTTCATCCTTTCCTATATGTGTGTGCGTATGCGTGTGTGTGTTTGTGTGTGTCTATATATATATATATATATATATATATATATATATATATCTGCGCACGTGTGTGTGTATGAAGATATTTGTTAATCTTTTTAACACAAGATGACTAGAGAGCTTTCCGCCAAAATATCTACAGTAAGATCCATATTTCTGTATCTATTTTAGGATGAGTAAAATTTATTGAGTGATTTATATCTTCTCATATTGTACTTCCTCTTAAAGCAAAGAAATAACAAAGGTTGTTGGACCCGAGAACGCATGCATAGCCGAACCTCCTTATATCGGTATATTCTTTCCTTTCTTCCTTTTAACTATAATTTGCGCTCTTTGATTTTCATTTTATTCTTTTTGTTTGATTGGAATCGTTGAGATTGTCAACATATTAGATTCTTAGGTGTTCTGCTTCCACTGTCCAAATATCTGATTTTTTATTGCAGTTTGGTATCTAAGCTTATTGATCCATTTGAAGATTTTTTCAGCTATGTCTAATTCCACAAAGAATAGCATTAGTAGAAGCTCTAAAAATTATGGAGCCACTATATTTGATGGAAATGAAGATTTTGTTAATAGAAGATAAAGATGGAAGAGGTGTTGATGAAAGAGAGGACTTTTAAGGTTGTCTCAGATCCGGATAAACTGAAGAAATTAGTGCCCATAGAGATTGAGGAAATGGAAGAGGATGCTCTTACTACCATCCAACTTATTCTTTCTAATGAAACACTTAGAGAGTTGTCGCATGTGAAAACCACTAAGAAATAATAGGAAGTTCTTTAGAAAAAGTTTTACAAGTCTCCCACCAACTACATCATCATACAACAACAACTTTACTTATTCAAGATGAAATATGGAATCGATGTATTAAATTATGTTGATACCCTAAACACACTTGTTATGAATTTTGGAGCAGCTGATATAAAAATTGAGAAATAAGCATAAGTTGTCATTCTTTTATGTTCTTTGGCTACAGAATATAACACTTTTTTTTTGAACTCTATGATCTATTGGCACTCTTCTGTTTGTTTGGAGGATGTGAAGAAAATATTTCATAGCGAGACAGTAAGGGAAAAGTTAGCAAACATGAGCATGGAGAATGATACCAAAGGCCTTATGGCGCAAAGGGGAAGAATAAAAAGTAGAACCTAATATGGTGGAGATAGAGCCAAATCAATACTTCAGTCAAGGGGAGCTCCAAATCATAGAAGGCCTGGACATTATATTACAAGTTGCCCCAAGTTGGGGAATAAAAACAAAGTTGTTGCCTAAAAGGCTTCGGCTTCTACAACGAAGACATCAGATTCAAAGTTTGATGCTGACATTTTTACAGCTTCTACCACTACTATGAAGAGTACTATATGGATTATTGGCTTTAAAGCATTCTTCATATGACACCTCATAGACATTCCTTTTCCACTTATTGTCGGTTTGATGGATAAGAGGTTCTCAAAGGAAATAATGCTACTTGTCGCATGATTGGTATTGGAACGGTGAATGTCAAACAGTTTGATGGTGTTGCTTGTACTTGTGTGATGTTAGACATATATCTGATTTGAGGTGTAGTTCGATTTCTGTTGGAGTGTTGTGCAACCTTGGCTTTAAGTGTGTAATGGTAAATAATTCATTAAAAATTTCAAATGGCTCATTGATAGCTATAAAAGGGGTAAAAGCTAAAAATATTTATTGCTGAAGGGTACTGGTGTTGAATGTGTGTGTATTTTTTTGGATAAGAAGATGATTAATTGAATGAATTGTTTGATTATATGATGATTGTTTGTAGTTTTGGTTGCTGGATTCCTCTTCTTCTCCGTTTGGAAGCAGGTTCCTTTTGACTGTTATCGAGCACGAAACTTCAATGGACCAAGTGTTTTATTTATAAAATGAATATTCAAGCATGTGGATCTTTATTATTGTACAGGCTATTGCCTTTCTTTCAAACACATGCCAAATCCATTCATCCTACCGATTGATTTAAATATAAATTGCCCTCACTTATATTATTTCTTTATACAATACTGCTAAGCTGCATATCCAATGTCGAGCTTATTTTGAATGAAGTCAAAAGAAGATGCGGTCAAAAATTTTGAGATGATTCAGAAGTTTAAAAATGCATCCAACAGTTTCCTAAGTTTTTCAAAAAAAAATATTTTCAATAACAGTTTTCGAGATCGAATCCGCACACTTTATGCCAGGAATCAACGGGCAAAAATTACACAGTGGATGTGGCTAGTGAATAATCGAATAAACAGAGATCCGTCAAAAATAAAGCAAAGTTAGCCATTTTTGGTCACTATATGTATTTTCAATGAGATTCAAATTCATGTTAATTGAGAACTTCATATTATTTACCACATATTCATAATTGTGAAACATAAGCATGCAGTATGAAGGTAGCATTTCACAAACTTAAGTGTGGTGGTAAGACTCAAGTATGTAGTATGAAGGTGAATCCATAGTTGATAGCTCTCATGATTAATCGAATACCAAAAGGATGGACAACATTACCCTATCTTAGATTAATCTCATACATTCATTGATATGATTAATCTATCCATCCATTGCTATCCAAAAATGAAGATATCAATGTCATTAGATGTAGAAGTACATTTGTAGTGGTTCTGAGCAATACTTCATTTCCTAAGTTACCAAAACATAGAGGTATGAAATAAGGCAATAAAAAATTGTGCTTCGGTTTCATCCATGGATTGTACGTAGTGTCATTCAAATAGAATTTTAGCATAACAATCCTATGTTTATCATCATCTTTAATTGCCTGCTAAACAAAAAATTCACAAAACGATAATCCAAAAATCGTATTAAGAATAAATTTATTGTCAGATTATATATTTGAAGGATAATGTTGCATGTAAACTTATTCCTCTATTAGGCCTCCGCAAAAACTTATTGCTAAAATAGGCCTCATTTTAGATAATATTTGCGCAAATTTGAGGTGCACAAGTATAATTTTTTTGATAACTGAAGCTTGCGCATTGCATAAATACGCAAGCTATATTTAAGGTTTACGCAATTATGGGTTGCGCATGCTCATTTTCAAGCATCAAATAGACAGAGAGCACAGATCTGACCTCATTATACTCATTTTCTACTTTCTTCCCAAAATCCTCCTCATTTTCCATTCTAAACCCATTTTTTTTCATGTCCAAATCCTCAATCACCTTATCAACCAAATAGTTGTTAAACTATATATAGAATCATCTTCTTCGTTGTTACAAAATAAAGGTAATAACTAATGTTGTTGAAAATTAAGATTAAATTTTGCTATTGTTGATGATGTTGAAAATAAAGAGTTATTGATGTTAAAAATGTTAATTATATGGCAATTATGTTGTTATTGTTGAATTAGTTGTTAATGTTTAACGAACTAGGAAACCCTATTTAAGTACTAGTAAGTTAAAAATCCTAATTGATATGTTAATGTTTTATTGTTTATTTTGACGGTAGACATGAATGTTTGTGAGATAAACAATGAAACGTTGATGAAACATTATGACGAATTTGAAGTGAAAATCGGTGTTGCAAGCTCAAGTCATATTGACTTTCATGTTGATCATGTTTCGAAAACACAATTCGAAACAATACCGCATAAATTACATTCTAGACCATCAACCTTACACGCTCATTTACGTGAAGTTATTTCTACCGAAAGACCCAGTCATCAAATTAGCGTTGATGGAAATAAGTTGACGCCCATACACCATGTTGGTCCATCCATGCCATGGGGACAACGGCCATATCCAAATTATTATTGTGAAGATATGTGTGTATTGGTCATTTGTGGAAAGGAAAAGAATGCCGGACGAAGATTTTTTGGTTGTAGTTCGTACAACGAACACAAACTGAATCCTCGTGAAGTGGATTGTTGTAATTATTTTAAATGTATTGATCAACCATTGTGCGAAAGTGGACTCGAATATGCCTACGAATTACAAGCCGAAATCGGTCGTCTGAAAAAGGTGAATGAAGGACTAAGGGAAAGCGACGGGAGGCCAAGATTTTGGTAGATGTTTAGGACTAGGTTAAGATTGTCATATTTGGTTTTAATGTTGAAATGTAGTATTTTTTAATATGATGTTTCGAAAATGTTTGTTTTTTTTTAACCCGTACTGTATGCTAACTAAGCAGTTGAATATGTTGGTGAAGTACATTTGGTATTGTTGATTTTTTTGTTGAGTTATATTGGTTATATTATTTTATTGATTTGCTTGTTTGACTTTTCTTAAAGATTGATTTGACTGTTTTTGGTTGAAGATTGTCTACGGTTGCAAAATCTACTTCGTAAAAGAAGGTATTAATTCAACATTTTTTAAGATTAGAATTATGTCACAAAATCAAGATTGTGAATGTGGTATTGCAACTGTATTTGTAGATAATGTCAACGGTCCGACTATATTTTACTTTGTTGGGGAACTGTTGGTTGAAGATGAAGGTAAAACAAGATATGCTGGCAGAAAGTGAAAAGGATCGATAATAAAAAATTATTAGAGTTTCGAAGAACTTAGACAAAGGGCATTTGAAGTGACAAAAGTAAATCATGTGATATATGATTTAAAATTAGTGGTGCAATGGGTTCGGGATGATGGTGCATCCGCTATTGATTTGGAAGACGACGATGATTTGAACTCTACCTTTTTGGTTGGAATGAGAGTGATATAAATATATGTTGCGAAAGTGGAACAGGATAATGTGGTCGAAACACAACCCAACAGTAATTTCTATGGATGAGTATGTACCCACCACACAGTTACAAGAAACACAATGGTCGGCATATTCTTTATATCTTTCAAGCCATTAAGGTGGAGAGTTTACAAACTTACTTCATAGATACAGCAGAATGGTTGGAGTCTCTTCTAGTCAGGGACAAAATATGATGCATAATTCTATACATCCAAATCAATCGCAAGCGTTCGAAAAGTGAGTATATTATACTTTGGCACTCGTATTTTGACTTGTACTCGAAGTGTCGAAGAAGCATTGACTGGTTGTGATGACGATAACGGTGATGATCATGTTGATACTCCATACGAGATCGATGGGCAATTGGATAGCATGGAAGTAGCTTGTGTGGATGATGAGGATAGAACTTGGATCCATCAAATGGAAGTTAACAATGATGCAATCATATATGCAGACATTGAGGAGGTTGATGATGTAAATGTGGACGAAGAACAAATCACATATGAAGAGGCTCTAACCGATGATTTATGCACGACATCAATGATGGTGAAATCGATAACGAAAAATTGTCAACTAAACGTGGAAGTGTTTGGAAGAGAATGTGCTGAGAAAGGACCATGAGTTGGGTTAATTTTTTAAAGGAAGTAGAAGCTTGTTGAACAGTTATGTGAATGGACGATTAAATGTTCAGTTTCATTTCAGGTTTTGAAATTCCATGCGAATCAGTACACAGTTCACTATGATGTGAATGAAACATGTCCTTGGCGAGTGCATGCAAGCCTTTCGGTTAGAAAAAAATTCAAATTGGTGAAAGATAACTATATATAGTGGCAATCACACTTTTTTAAATGCAATAATCAGCTCAAACCATCGATGGGCAACTGCGAAGTTTATATCCAGCAAAATACTTCCATTGATTAAAGCTGGAAAAAAAAATGACTGTAAGAAATATTCAAGAGACAATGTCTAATATGTTTCATATTAAAGTGAGTTATTCTCGAGCCTGGCACGGACTACAGAAAGCTGTTGTAATGATTTATGGAGATTGAGAATCGTCATACACTGTTTAATGGCAAAATTTCTATTGAGTTAGAAACCCGCCGATAAATTTTAATTCAAATAACCGCAAGCGCACAGCGTACAATCGTAGTACGTAATGAGTACAGATCAATCCGTGGGGAATTGTTAGATTTTAAATCTCTATTCAATCAAATTAAACCAAGAATTTGAAGAATGTGAAGCTAAAAAAGTAGAAAAATGTCAAAAAGAAAGTGATAGAAATATGAAAATAAATGACAGTTTAGAGATAATTCCACTTTCTTTATCATATAGTTCAACAAAACGGGAAATTATTATCTCTCTTTTTTAGTCATTAGTAAGTTTAATTGATGTGCTTATCATAAGGATGGCCCATTTTTCCAATTAATTAGCTCAACATAAGTCATCAAACTATAACACACCATTTAAACTACTTTTCAACTCTCATGAAAAGTGACAACAAGTTGAAAGAGAAATTTATTTTAAATATGGTCTATTAGCTATTGACTAGAATTATAGACCATCAAATTTCAATTTCAACATTCACTTCTTTGCCATAATCATATTTAGATGAAGTGCCAATTTTTGTTCGTGATTGTTTAAGCATAGCCTACTTGTTATGAACAACATACAAATTCAATATGAAACAATAAATCACATCAACATTCATTTGAGCATAAAAGAGAGTAATAATTATCAGAATGTTGAAGCTACATGATTAGAGGCTTCATTACCCCTAAATTAAAGGGATTAGACTCTCATTTGGGTTATCATATCAACACAAGTAGCTTGTAACACGAATGAAAAAGAAGAGGAAAAGACAGCTAATTAACAGGAAATAAAACTAGTGTACTTGCATTAAAATCAAACTACATTACTAGCATGAAAGGAAATAAACAAGAAAAGAAAAGAGCAATGTATTAAAGTTGCATAAAAAAATTACATGAAATAAGAAATGGCTACGTAGCCATGAAAAAAAAAAAGAAGAACTTTGATTTATTTTGTAAGCTAAAAACTAACTAAAGGGAGACTAAGAAAGAAGAGGGTCGCACGAAACATAAGGGGTATTTATACATGTGTCAAACCCTAATTCATATTTTTAAGGAATGCCCAAACTACCCCTTAGGAAATGTAGTGGCCAAGTAACCATTAGTATCCAATAATCATCCATTAACTGTGCATGAAGATTTAATGGCCTTTTAGCATATGCATTAGCTCCTAAGTGTACATTAAGGTAGGTGGATAAGTGGGGTCCTCCATGATCATCATTTTGAATTATTTCCATCTTCATTTGTTCTCTTCACTCTTGTGCATGCATATATCATCACGAAACCACTTGTAAAATTCACTAAATTTCCTACAAAACAATATAGAAAATTCCAAGTAAATTTTCATAATTTAATAAATGCATAAAAATGACCATTTTACCCCTATATGAAGATGAATATGTGACAATTTAAAAATAATTTGAATTTTTGTTTAAACAAGTTAAAATACCCAATATGACCATTTATTTAATTTAAATAGATTAAATATTGGGGCATTTCACCAGAAGGACAAACTTTACAGTCCAATTAGTTTTTAGGACACACATTCAAAGAAATTACTTTCAAGGCCAAAGTCAGCGGAATAATTACTTTTAAGGACAAAGTAAGCAATATAATTACTTTCAAGCACATAATTTCGTAGGTTTTTAGGCCCAAGAAACTAATTATTTTGTGTTTTGTCCTTGAAAGTAATTATTTCAGTTGTGTGTCCTAAAAACTAATTTCACTTGCTAAAGAGGCCCTTATGGCTAATTTCCACATTAAATATGGCGGTAAAAATATGCATATTTACGTGCACATCATACGCGGAATTGCAAAAATACCTTAGGGCCCTACAACGTACTAACCTCGGAAGTCGTGGTGTTTTTGATGGTGCTTTTTGGGCTTTCGGACCTTCTATTCTTGGTTTCAATCACTGTCAACCTATACTGTCTATTGATGCCACTCATTTATATGGGGTATTGGTACATTACTAGTAGCTACTGGGGTGGATGAAAATGAAGGTCTATTTCTGTTAGCCTTTGCTATTGTACAAACAGAGTCATGGCAGACCTGGGGTTGGTTTATTCGTTGCATATAGAATTATATTCCATCCGTACGTACCAGATGTATTGCCTATATCTTGGATCGTATGAAAGGAATTCCATGTACGCTTAGAGAAGCTTGGCCAATTGAACATCATCGTCACTTTTCTATTCGTCATATTAAAGAAAATTTCAAGAAAGCGGGGTTTGGCATGGATGAGCTACAAAATTTGTTACATGCATGTGCTACGACATTGGAGGTTGTAAAACATAATGAACTTCGAAAATAGTTGAAGGATGTAAATCAAGATGCTGACGCGTGGATTGAAAGAAGTTTGACAAACCAGGAATCAAGCTGGACTCTTTGTCACGACGGCAGAATAAGATTCAATATGACAACGACTAATGTTTTCGAAAGCTTTAACGGTGTGCTAAATGGAACTAGGAATTTACCTGTTAGAACATTGGTTGCATGTACGTTTCATCGATTGAACCATTACTTTGTCGAACATCGAACTCAAGGAGAAGAGTGGACGTCGCAGCTCACACCTAAGTGGGAAGCATTAGCACGGAGAAGAATGGAAGAATCGAGGCTCGTGTCTATAAAGAGATATAGCTTCGTTGAATGGCAGGTGAAAGATGTGCATATGTTTGATTATATGGTGAATATCGAAGATAATGTTGCCAAATGTGCGTGAAACATGCCAACATTAGATCATTCTCTGTGCTCCTATGTATTAGCAGCTTGTTTACGTGGTTCGAGTGGTGCTAATAGAGCGTATTTTGACTTAACATCCACGTGGTACACGACGGCTATGTACACCGCAGCTTATGCTCCTTTATTCTACCCTGTACCAGATAGTCGACATTGGGATATCTACTATCGTCCAATTATACAACCGCCGCCAATACGTAGAAATTTAGGACGTCCACAGTCTACTCGAATCAAAGGTTTCATTGATCCACTATTTTCATTTGGCCATATAAAAAAACTTGTCCGCGTCAAATAGTATGAGTTGTTGTACGTCTGTGTTATTCGATATTTTTACGTATTTGCAACGGAAGAAGCGTGTTAACTTGTTATTGCATATGTATTTTTTTTTACTTCCTCTGTTAATTTTTAACTGCAAATATTTATGTCTATGTATATGTTGCTATATTGTTGTTGATTGAAGTGAATGTTGGAATGTTTGTGGGGTGGAATGTGTTGTAGCAGCTCTTTGTCTTTGATACAGAGCTATTACTGCTTATGCAATTGTGGAATGCACAAGAAGTATTTAGCAATATAGCTTGCGCATTCCATAGGTACGTAAGTTATATAGCTAAATAATGCTTGCACATTCCACAATTGCACAAGCTGTAATTGCTCTCTATCCAAGACAAAGAGCTACTGCAACAAGCTATCTAAAAAAATTATAGCTTACACAATTGTGGAATGCGCAAGCATTATTTAGCTATATGCTTTGCGCACTTGTAAAATGCGCAAGCTATATTGCTAAATACTGCATGCGTATAGAGAGCTATTGCGCAAGCAGTAATAGCTTTCTGTCAAAGACAGAGAGCTACTGCAACACATTCCACTCCACAATACACAGCAAAAACTATGAACAACAACATAGGTAGCATGCAAAATGCAATAGAATATCAACACCAATACTAAATATCATCAACAAAAAAATAAAACAACCAAAGCACAATTGAAAATTGTGGAAAGTAGGTTCAATAATATATACAACCAACCAACGACATATACGTCCACATTATCCTTTCCGACCAAACGACAAACAACAACATATCTCGGCCAAAAAACAATACACCTCAATCCTAAACCTTCTAAGCTCAATAGGTGTGTCTCTCTTCTTCTTCTTCTTCCTTTTATACAAAATAGGAGCCGATCATTGGCCTTCATCAAATGTAGGAACGGGTGTTGGAAGTGAGATTTCTTGTTGTTGACTCGGTCCGAAAATTAGCTGTTCTTGTTGTATTTCCCACTACGGCCGCTCTTCGTCTGCTCATGTATGGATTGTTCAATATATCCCAAGTGTTATTCTAGATCGTGCCAAACGGGCCATTGAGCTTGAGTTTCTCCTCCGACGTATTGTTGTTCAACTTCGAGTCAATCGGGCCATTGAGCTTGCGTTTCCTCAATGGCTTGCTGTGAACCATCCCTCTCCATATTTGCCTTCCCCCATTAAGATTGTCCACCCACTAGTGTAGTATGCGTCTCCTCCATAGAACGTGGTCGTTCTTCTTCAAAGCACATCAGTTTGGTTGGTCTTCTTAGCTTGTTTCGATCCAAAATCGTGTCAAATATACGTCATAACTCGATGCACTTGCTTTTCACCTTGTTCTGCTCCATATGACTACCTTCTATTTTGTCGACTACGTCCAAAATACTGTATATTCCACTTACCAAAACCATAAGTCATAACAATGTATCAACGATTATGAGAAAAAAATTGAACTATCAAAATTTAGAAATTACAACACTTACCATGTCATGTTCGAGAGGTGCACGGAGAATGTACGTAACCAACTTCCTTGTCGATTTTTTTAGAATATAACGGCAAGTAATTTACCAAAACCAATACTTGTACGTGCTCATACAGCACGATCTATTCTGCAATTCCAAATAGCAATACTTTCCTATGGAAATGTCATCCAACTAGGGGGTTCTGGGTCTAAGGGCATAACAGGATGGGGAATGTGTTGGTATTCAAAGCCAAACTGTCTCATTACTCATTCAAAGTCCAAAAATAGGACCAGTCGCCTCTTAGCGATCCAACCAACGAACATATAGTCAATGTTCGAATGCCCAAATTGTTCACCAACGAATATGGTTCCCGTGTAACAGCGTCATCTCCCAACAAGCCCAACTCATTTTGGTAAAATTGTACATTTTTTAGAGTCTCATGCAAACTCCTAGCACAATTCCACATAGACCCGAATGGAAGATACAGATCTAATTCGGTAGGAATTCAAACAGACGGCTGTCCAATAGCAATAAGTGACCATAACCATATTTGCAACAACGTTGCGGAACCCCCTTAAACTTTTCTTCATTGCAAGGCAACGTTTGACAACTCATTGTACAAATAGCATAGTACGATATTGCCCCAAGATTGATAACCACAATTTTCTAAATCATCCAAAAATGGTAAAAACTTCAAATTTAATCTACCTTTCAAATGATCGGGAAATAGTAGGCAACTCAAAAAGTACAATATCACGGTAAGACTGCGATGAAGTATATCTAAATCGGTCACCCCTTCAGGTAATGGTTCAGAAAATTCTCTCATAAACCATGTAATTAATATTTCACTTTCAGACTTAACGGCCTCTCTAGGTGGAAAAATACCAAACAAGTCATAAGCCAATTCCAAATAATCGATATCTAAATTTTGTGTACATATCGGGAAGCCGTCTCCATTAATACCAAAAAGAAAATAAACATTGTCTAGAGTTACCGTCATTTCACCAACTCTCATATGAAAAGTATTTGTCTCCGGCGTCCATCTATCACACAAAGTCATAATAAGGTGATGATCGAGCCGAATGTAGTCGATTTGCATAGCTTTCCAAAATCTCACGATTCTTAGGTTCTGCTCCAATCTTGAATCTTTAAAATTACTTTCCTTAAGCTTGCTCGAATGATCGCATAGCTTAATTGTTTCCACCTCTTGATAATTATAAACGAATTAAAATTAGTATTTCACACTTGCATTTTGGTTTACCATTATCGCATTGTGCATAGAAAATTACCTCCATTGGCGCATCGTTTTGGCTTCTATGATGTTCTTGAAGATAGAGAACACCTCTATCTTCAGGCCCGGGAGCTTTCTACATAACAAACAACAACAAAAACCAATTAGCAAACATAATCTATTTCAAAATTTAGGGTTTTGGTTTTATGAGACTCCAATTCTTTTTGCATTTTCAACAAAGTAACCAACCATATGAGTAAATTGACAATGACATCACCAAGATTACTTCTTCCATTAACAACAACAATCACTTGTAAAGTAGTAATCAATTTAGAATCAAATTATTATTCCCCCTAATCGACATAGACGAAGAGCTTGCTTCCATTTATGTATAATCGAGTTGTTACATGAAGGAATAGTGGAAGAACAATGGTTTTTAAGCTTTTGATTTGGATTTGGAATGGAGAATGATGAGGATTTTGGAAAGAATGTTGAAATGTTGGATTATGAGCTTAGATCCGGCTCTCTGACTATTTGATGCTCGAAAATGAGCTTGCGCACTTATGGAACGCGCAAGCTTTATAGGTAGAGCTTGCACAATTATGGATTATGCAAGCTCTACATATAGAAAAACAGTTTATTACTTGCGCAATCCATATTTGCGCTAGTAAAAAACAAAACGAGGACTAGTTTTGCAATTAGTTTTCTATAAAGCCTATTTTCATGTTTTGTTTTCTTTACATGCCCTGTTTGAAAAATTGTCCAATATTTTTTATTGTTTATCTATCTGTTGATAACATGGTTTCATAGGAATCTCATTCTTACTATTTGTATCTCATAATTCAATTTGTTTGCATCTCTCAAAAGGTTAAATCTTATAAATTCATCTGTCTCGCCTTCTAAATTTTGATTGCACGCAACCATATTTAATATATCGATACCACTTTTCTAATCTAACGTACCTGATTATCATTCAATTCTCTTTAAATCTTCTATAACTAAGTAGAAGTTGACTCCAAAAGAAAAACTGAACCTTGAATTGATCTTCCAATAAATAGAACACAGTAGCCTTTGTTTAAGCTTCTAAGAGCATTCCCAACCGAGTGTCGGTTGGGAACGGTTGAGCTCTTCTAGGTTGGTTCTTAGCCGGCCATAATAAAGCCGGCTAAGCTTAGCCAGCTTTATTATGGCCAGCTAAGGATTGATATTGGCAAAGGGCATCTATACGGCTGTTGCTACTTACACTACTAGAACAACAGTAAATAACGACAAAGGCTTCCGACGGCAGTTTTCGGCAGCTAATGATGACTGTCGAACTCCGTGGTATTTTTGTAAATAAAAAATACTAGTCGTCGCTAGCCATCGAAAACTGAAACATATGCCGTCGGTGCCCGTCGCTAGTCGAAAATTATCGTGCACACAGGCATTCTGGCCGAGAGCTGCTGCTTCATTCCCATTTTCCCCCAAATCAAAACAAAAACACTACCACCACCTCCTTCCCGTCGTCAGCCAGCTATACCTCCTCGAGCTTCTTTAGCTTCATCATTCTCGTATCTTAACAAGCATATCCCCTTCGTCAATTTACAATCAGGTTTTATTCCTAAATCCTAATTAATTTTGATTTGTTAAATTAAGCTTAATTTGTTGTTATAGTTGTATAATACCCCATTGATTGCTTGGTACACCCTATCGAATGTTATTAGGTTTTTATTATAATTGTTTACCATTGAAATGTTGAGAGAAATTTTTTTCAGTGTATATGTGCGTTAATTGGTGTAAGTTGATTAATAAGTGCATACGCACATTAGGGCTACTTTGGATTAATTAAAGTCGATGCTCAAAATTTGGTCTATGCGTTTTCAAGTTGATGACGAAAATGACTATTTAGTGTATGCGTTTTTTAGAATGTAAATAAATTATTGTAATTTTTTTGTATAATATGCTTTACCGTATGTAAATCCCTTAGAGAGTTTTTGGCCCCGTCTGACAAATATTGCATATGATCGTTGTATGGATATTCATTTTTATCACAGAATGGATATTTATGTTCATCTGATACAATATTTGTCAGAATTGCCTATGTATTGTACAAGTTACAAACACAGTAGTAAATGTATTTTACAAATCATCTTATTTTAAACGGTTCACAAAATTTCGACAACGCTTTCTTTTTGTTCCCTATGTACATACTTATGTGCACGATACAGAGAACAAAGGAGAAGTGCTACCGAAATTTTGTTCAATCATTTAAAATAAAATGGTTTGCAAAATATAACTACTACAGTGTTTGTAATGGGAAGTAAGATGACTAAACATCAAAGTGTAAAACAATAACCTAAAAATTATAGGTTATATTCATAAAATAATTTGTGTAAATCCGTTTGAAAATAAAATTAAATAGAATAATATTATATATTTGTGAAAATTTAATTGTATGATTTATTTGAAAATTAAATGTCAAGACATAAATGATTAATGCGTTTTTATGGTTTAAAGTAAGAAAAATGGTCAATTAATTTATCGATCGGAGATGGATGTACCAACAAAGAAGAGAAATTGGGGGTTCAATAAGTGAGCATTTTCAAAATGGTGTACACGTATTTATTAAATTCACTTTACGTAACAATGGAAACGACGAAGAAATTCGATGTCCATGTAGTAGATGCAAACTATTGAAGCATTTAATATTGGATATGGTAATAGTTCATTTGCGCCAAAATGGTTTCATGCGGAATTATTTGGTGTGGGATCGTCACGAAGAACTTATAGCTCCAAATCTTATACATTCAGAAGTGGAGGTAGATAATGAACTTGTTTCGACGAATCTCATAGAAGATATGGTTGAAGATGCAGCACATTCAATGTTCTCTACTGTTGAAGTTGATGGTAATGATGTTAATGTCGAAAAAGAACCAAGTGTTAGAGAAAAAAGTTTATGATTTATTGGAGGCTGCTAAAAAATCCCTTTGGAATGGTTGTACAAGCGGTATTCAACTATCAGTAACTGCAGAATATATTGCGATGAAATTAGAATACAACTTCATAGAAGCCGGGTTTACAACTATAGTACAAGCTACAAAATGGCATATTCCACCCAATAATTTAATGTGCGAAAATCATTATGAAGTGAAAAAACTTATGTCTGCTTTTAGTTTGCCGTATCAAAAAATAGATACATGTTTAAATGGTTGCATGTTGTTTTGGAAAGAAGACATCGGTCTTAGGAATTATAAAATATGTAATGATAAATGATACAAACCAAGAAAAAAGAAGGAAAAAGAAGTTCCGTATAAGTGTATGCATTACTTACCTATCACTCCTAAGCTTCAAAGCTTATACGCATCTTCTGTAACTGCACATCATATGAGATGGAACTATGTGAGAACACGGAAAGAATGTACGTTAACACACCCAGCTGATGGAGAAGCATGGAAGCATTATGATAAGAAATACCCCGCTTTCGCAGCGGAGAGCCGTAATGTTAAACTTGGTTTATGTCCGGAAGGATTTTCAACGTTCTCTCAATTTAGTTCAAAATATTCATCTTGGCCTATAATCGTTACACCTTATAATTTAGCTCTGTGGATGTGTATGAAAACTCCGTATATGTTTCTCACTATTATCATCGCTTGCCATGATGATCCGACATATATTTACAACCATTGATCGAAGAGTTGAAAACGCTGTAGTATGAAGGTGTTGAAACATATGACATTTCAAAATACAATTTGTATGTTCGCTTCTCTACTATGGACTATAAGTGATTTTCCTATGTATGCAATGTTATGGGTTGGAGTATGGTTTATCATCTAGCTTTCCCTTATTACATGAAAGAAACTCGAGCATTTTCTTTACCGCATAGGAAGAAAACTTTGAGGTTTGATTTTCATCGGTGTTTTCTCCATATTAATCATAGAAAGGAAAAAAAACTTTACAATTAATAGAGTTGAGACTTTGCGATCACCAATAATTTGATCAAGCGAAGATATTTATGACATTGTAAAGGATTATCCAAGGATATGTGAAACAAGCGAACAAACTGAAATTCAAGGTAAATCGACGATTCATTATTGGTGCAAACAAAGTATATTTTGGCAGTTGCCTTATTGAAGAAAAAAATCCTAATTCGTCATAATATCGACGTGATGCACAAGGAGAAAAACGTGTTCGATAATATATTTAACACAGTTCTAAATGTTAAAGGAAAAACTAATGATGAATTGAAATTAAAACGTGATGTAAAGCAATATGCAATCATCTTGAACTTCATATAAAGCCAAATGACACAAATAAATGCAAAGCATGCTACGTGCTAGACAGTGACCAAGTTAAAGTACTATTAAAGTGGGTGGAGGGATTAAGATTTCCTGATGGGATTTCCTTTAATCTTCGTAGATGTGTCAACTATAAGAAAGGTAAACTGAGTAGGATGCAAAGTCATGATTGTCATGTAATGATGGAACATTTGTTACCCATCGCTTTCAAAGAACTATTGCCCGCAAAAGTTTGGACGGTTATAACAGATTTTATTTTGTTTTATAAGGAGCTTTTTGAGAGTGATTGCTATAGGATCGTGTAACATGGATGAATTTATAAACTATTTGTGCGGAATAAAAACTAAGTAAATAGATAATGTAGCAAAGTAAATGACACCAAATATTTTTATGCTGGCTCAAACTCCCGTTCTATGTCCAGTCCCAAGCTCCTTCTGGAATTAAAATGAAAACTCTCACTTAACCCGGAGGAATAGGTTTACACCGCTTGAGCAACCGAATAGGACTTCTACCGCCTAAGCAACTGAATAGGACTTCTACCGCCTGAGAAAACGAACAAGACTTCTTTACAAATAAACAAAAATACCTGGCTATAGTATCCTCTTTAAAATAGCATTGATAAGTCAATGAAGTACAATCTTCCCATAATCTTCTCTTTTATGATATATTGTGTAATGTGCTTGAAGAATATGAAAGATAGAGTGATCAATGATCGGAGATTGTATGCAGTTTGAATGCAAATTGAAAATAGAGAAAAGGAGATAAGAATTCAAGAATACTAAAATCAGTTAACTTAATCATTTGTTTAATTCTAGATTCTATTTATAGAATTTTAAGAGTTGCAATGTTTGACAAAAAGGAACGATGAAAAGAACAGATGCAACCTTAATATTAGAAGATGTTTCTCTTCGTTAAAGAGAAGCATCCCTTCGAAAAACTAGTCGTTACAGATAATTAGCCGTCTGAATTTTCAATTCGGCCTTTTGATTTATTTTAAATTCGATACAACAAGAAAATAGACTGTTTTTGGTATTATTCAACCGTCTGAATGATACCATTCGGTCGGCTGAAAATGCATAGAAAATATTTTATGTTTCAGCAAACAGATGGCCAAATGGTGACATTCGGCCGGTTGATTATAGCCTGCTTTGTGCATTTGCATGGTTCATGTACGTGTTAGTGTGTATATTACCATATCAGAGAGATATTAACATAATTCTAATATAATGTACAGACCCTAAACAAAATATATATGAACCATACTTCATATCGTTGAGTCCGGTCTTCATAAGTTCTTTGTCGTAGATTCATGAATCTTCGTGTTGGTTGAATTTCACATCATTAATCAAAATATAAGTCCAACACTTTGTTCAACTACCTTAAAATTTGATCGTCTACGTAAACTTGAGGAAGAAATTCCTATACCACTTTGCAAAGTGGAGAAAATATTTCCTTCTAGTTTCTTTAATGTAATGGAGCATTTACCTATTCATCTTCCGTTTGAAGCACGTCTTCGAGATCCTGTGCAATATGGATGGATGTATTCGTTTGAAAGGTATTAATATTGAGTTGTTAAACTAAAATTTAACTACATGTAATAAAATTTAATTATAATTATCCTTAACAGGTACTTAAATCATCTAAGAAAAAAGTGAGACAAAAAGCACGAGTTGAAGGTTCGATATGCAAATCATATATCGAAGAAGAAGCTTCGTTCTTTTTCTCTCATTTTTTCAGTGACCATGTGAAATTATCTTTGAAAGCGTTACGCAAAATGATGAAGGAATTAAATAAGATTCTTCTGGATTAATGCTACCTATTTTTAGACAGCGGGGACACCCTGTTGGAAAATGTGTGTAAGTATGGTTAGACGACAGAGATTACCATGTAGCCCACACATGTTCTCTCAACTGTGCATAAGTTGCGCTATTTGTTAGGTACTAATGAATAACACATCTAAAATTATTGACTTGAATAATACATGTGTGTATTAATTATAATGCAATATATTATCTATATATGCGGTATTTATAAATCACAGCATCCAAGCGGGGATATCAACAAAAAATTTGCTACTTTGTTTTCGAACCGTGTATATGATCCCGTAAATTGTGTGGTCGACGAAGGGTTGAAACATCTTGTGATGGGAACAAAAAGAAAAGTCAAGACATATCTAATATTCTTTGTCAATGGATACAGATTCAACACCAAAGAATACGGGGTTGAAAAATTAACTAACAATACCATGCATATCCTAAAGGTAGTGATGATCCAAATGATCACATAAATAATTTTTAGCATGTTAACTCAGGTTTTGCAATTAACATATTTCACCAGATTTGCAAAAGAAGTTTATTTGTTTAGATACAACCGGTTCAGTAATGTTTCAAGTTCTAGAATCAACGTGCACCAAAAATATAATATTATTGAAATAAATCATACATCATGTTATCATAAGTATGATCCGTTTATACTAGCAAAACATGCCCTACAAGTTTATTATGCTCCTTATTCATCTCTAAAAAGAGATAATGTAGATTGGTCGGGGGATTTTAAAACGAAGGCAAGATTTATGTTTGATGCAAAGAATATTCCAGACGAACAAGTGTACCAAGCAGATATCGAGGAAAATGGCGAATTTGCAATAACAGATGATCAAACTAATTTAGGACCTCTAAATGATGAGTCAAATGTATTAGTAGAAGCATTTGAGACCATAGAGGAAAACAATATAGAGTACGAGGCAGAGTCTGAATCAGAAAACGACGAGGAATGATTTAATAGTGTACATGTTGAAAAAAGTACTTATGGGAGTATTGATGTTACACTTTTTTGTACGTTACATAAGATTATTGATGTTAAATCTTGATATGTTTATTCATAATTGAATGATATATTCTAGCATAATAAAATAATATGTATGTGACAGGTATTATAGATGCCCTTCTTTAGGCGGCAGAGTTCTTCACAGTTTGGTTCCACCTTTGGGTCTCAGAGAGGAATCACTCGTAGCGGCGGTGACGGCAGCGGCCCTTCGTAGGAGGCGTCGTGTAAGGTAGTTAGATTGCTACCGAAAGCTGATGGCTCGTAAGTACTAAATTTACTTCAGCATTGTAAATATTTTGTATGATATATTAGTCATGATTTATCTGTATAATATTTAATGCAAGGGTTTTGAGCTTGAGCCTTCTAACATTGTGCTCAGCATATCGAAGTAGGCATACGTGAGCCATATGACTGCACGCTGGCCGAAGTGGAGCAGGATCTCGAACCATGTATGAGAGAGCATATGGTATGACTTCCTGGTAAGTGTAAAATTATATACCACATATAACCACTTTACAATTTATTGACTAAGTATAAATGTATAACTTATTTTTTTCAACATATATATTGGGAGCAAAAGACTTATAAGAGCAGGACGTGTCTCTTTTCTAGGGCCATCGGAACTCAAAAGTGGCAAAGAATTATAGGGATACGATGTCTATTATAAGAAAATCTGGAAAGAAGCCACAATGGATGGGCGCCAGCGTCTGTGATGCTTGGGTCGCATGGTGAAGTAGCGACGAATTCAAGGTACGACTAGATATCACCTTAATGTATTCAGTAAAAAATACATAATTTATATATGTAAAATATAATCTTAATTTTTAATTTGCAGGCGGATTCGGACAAGAACTCTGCGAACAGGCAAAAAAATCCCATCACACAACGTGGGATCTAAATCATTTCAGCACCATCGCGAGGACCTAGTAAATTAATTAATTGCAATTACAAACATTTATTACATTTTTATTATAAATTTGTATGAACAACAATAATATAAATAAGTTATTGTAGGAAAGAGCCCGTGGGGGTCCTGTCTCGCATGTGGACGTGTTAGAGCATGCCCATGCGGTTAAGCAGACAGACGACGAGAGATCGGTGTCTTACGCCTGGCATGAAGATGGTAGAGCGTACGCCGCACATGTATGTATATTTTAAGTTATAAGTGATTGATAATGATCATTTTAATTAATTAGTTATAAACTATTATAATGGTGGCATGTAATATTTATTTGTATTTAATTTTGCATTGAAGGAAAAATTTATGCAGGCACGTGCGCAGATCCTTGAGCATTCCAGGCATGAGCAGTTAACCACTGATGAGGAGGACGCAATCTTTGACTCTGTTGTGGACACGACCCAGAGAAACAGGCACTACGACTACGATAACCAATCGGTAATTTATAAAAATTTACTGCGTTGTAAAATTTGCTTAATTTTTATAAAAATTACGTAATAACTTAAACATATTTCGACTTGTTTTGTAGGCTTGAACATCACAAAGGGCTTATCGAAGAGCTTAGGACAACACGGAGATTAATGATCTTAGACAACAGATTGCACAGCCATAGGAGCGGGACTGCCTTCGAGCAGTGCAAATGGAGTAGCTCAACCAACGTTTGTCGATTATGTGAGCGTCTTGGAACATTCCCTTCGTCCGATGGTTTTAGAGCCGATGACGAATTTTGAGGTACGATTTGCAGTTTTTTTTAAAAATGGTGTGTATAAACATTGAGTGATGGTGAGGTTAATTTATGGATATGTGGTGTTGACATTGGTTTGTGTAGTTGATTTGAAGAGTCTGATGTTGGATGTTGCATGTATATATTGTACATTGATGTTGGATGTAAATATTAGATTTGGATGGGTGAGACTGATGATGGAAGGTTTGTTTTATATTGATTGAATATGTTTGTGTTTGATATGATGATGTTTGAGTTTTACATTGACATTGATTTCAGGTTATATATCTGAGTTATATATTGATTTTGATGAGTTGTATTATATATTATTATGGAGTGATGTTGTGCTGTAGAGAGAAAAAATTACTCAGATTTCCGACGGCTTCCGGCGTCCTATTGGTCATTTTTTCGATGACGATGGCTTCTGACGGCTTTCTGGGCGAAAATTGGAATGGCTTAATGGAAAGTTTTCATGCCATGTGGTGGTCTTTGCAGTCGGAATAGCCATGGAAGTACCGTCGGAAGAGCCGTCGCAGTACCTTCGTTGAAGCCGTCGGAAGTGGACGAAATGCGTGGTCTATATCCCGACGGCTCACGACGGCTCCGAGCCGTCGGAAATTACCATTTCTCTTGTAGTGTTAGCCAACTATAATATAGTCGGCTAAGTCCCAACGATCATGTAGATAGTCATTGCTAATCCTCTCCATCCCCATCTACATAACTCACCAATTTCGAAATTTATTTACACCATTTATTTTATATTTCTTACTCTAATCAACAAATTTTCTTCAAACAATCTCAGTAATGTCTAAAAATCCAAAAGGAAAATCTCAAAAATCTTCATCTCCTAGCTAATATCGGATAATCAGAATCCAACTTAGTTCAATCAGAATACGTTTAATTCTCAACATGGTCAAATTCAATATCATTCTCAACAAGCTTTAAATTCGTATCAGCCGTAACAAAATCAAAATTTATTTTATTCTCAACAAGATTCGAACCATTACCAAAATTCTCAAAATTCGAATTATTCGCAGAATAGTTCATTTCAACAAAACTATAACTATGGTCGAAACTGCGTATCTTTCAATAGCCAACAACGTTCAGTATTTCCTTGTCGTTCAAAATTTTATCAAAATTTTTCAATAATCAATTTGGGGCCAACATAAGTGAAAATCAAGAAACCTAATTCGATGGCAATGAAATTGCCAAAGAAAAAGATGTTTATAGAAATTCTAATTTGTCTTCTGCTCAAACTTGAGAAATCAAACAACGAGAATCAACACTATTGAATCTGTAAATGCAGAACCAAAAGCCGCAAAAATGGATAAATGGTCGTCGGACGAGCAAGCTGAATTAGCATTCTGTTGGATTGAATGTTCTAGAGACAATAAGAATGGTACGAGCTAAAGTGAAATTTCCTTTTGCAATTCTGTAGGTAATCGTTCAACCTTCGAAATCCAAATAGTCTTCCAAGAACGGTTGATTCTTTGAAGCAATCTTGGAAAAGAATAATTGCCGCTTGTCAACATTGGAAAGAGATAATGGCCGGCCTGCATCCAAGATAACAAAGTGGGGCAAACAACATAGACCGGGTAATGATTTTAAATTCGTAGCACAAATTATCAAATTTTATATTTTATTCTTCTTTTAATACTTCATCATCTACAACTCAATCAAGCAAATGCAGTATATATGTTTGAACAAAATAATCAACCATTCAACATGCACTATTGTTATGACATACTCGCAAAAGAGAAAATATGGAGTCGAGTGCGACAACATTCAGTAATGCGCTTTCTTCCTATAAAGATGAGCGATGAATCTAGCCCTTACTTTATCTTCCGCATCTATATGCGTCTCAACGTTGCACTGCTTTACACGGGCAATGTATTACGCTATATAAATATCATTTTGCTTGTCATACTTCTCTTCATTATTATTGTCGCGGTTGTATATGAAAATGGTCGATTACAATCATATTTCTTTTCCCTCCTCATACTCATACGAAGGTCTGTTACAACACAATAGCCCAACGAATACATCCTCTCATCAACCACCAACTAGTGGTATATTGAAATGGAGGAAAGAAACAATGCCGATGTAAGAGGTCATGAGATGGAAGTGCAAGAGCACACGCAGCTGGAAAATGGTAGACGACAAAGAGAAGAGTGGCGTAGCCTTAACGAAATAAGAGAACGAAAGAATGAAATGTGATACCAATTACCTCGCACAAATCAAGTGGTTAATTCTCCAGAGATCTATTGTAACTGTGGGGTTTCTATTCTATATGCTGCTGTAAGTAACGGAACCAACATTGGTCGGCATCACTATAGATGGCGTAATTCTCCTGACGGTTGTGGACTTGGTAATGTAACGACGATCCTCTTTCTCATCGTGTAGTTGTATATGCTAACGAACTTGAAAATAAAATTCAGATGCTTCAAAGGATGTTGGATTCAATTAACTTATCAGGTGGTCGAAGGCAGTTTTTTTAATCATTGGTTGTCTTGTTTGTTGTCTTGTTCATTTTCCATGATGTTGTCGTGTTTTACCGTTTGTTGTCTTTTTGTGTTTTATGAAATTGTCTACGTATATTAGTTGTTGTCTACGTAAGTTAAGTCTTGTTGCTAATGTTTTCCATGGGTTAAATGTTGTTATTATGTTAAGTGCATAGTAGATGTTGAAAACACAGACTTTGCTTGAATTTGAAAGTACATATAACTTACTCATAGTGCAAAGAACTAGCTGAAAGTAATTAACTCATAAACCTACTTAACTAACCCAAACGCTATTCAAATTGTCTAATATATCCAACCTAGAGATTATATGTAGTATATCCAACAAAATCAACATGATACTTCCATAAATAACAAGAATCAAACGTAGCTCGTGTTAACTGAAATATATCTTCTTCCTTCGCTATTTTTATAATGATTCTATATCTTCGACAAGATCTAGTAAACGTGACAAAAGTGCTTCAAGTTTCCAAAAACCTTCAAATTAATCTACAATCGGGAAATTGTTAAAAGTCTCGTTTAGAGTGACCCAAAAATCTTGCTCCAAGTCCTCTTCCATGTGTCTACGGTCGGTTTCTATGTACGATTTGATTAGTACTAAATAATCATCGGGAGTCCGGTTTTCAGTTGACATTGAAGATTATTGACTATGTTGAGAATAATGGAAGATAATGTGAATTTTCAATACAAAACTTTGGTTTAAATAGAAAGTTCATGGTATGCGTCTCGTGAATCAAGTGACTTCTAATCAACCACATGGCAAAGTGACTTCTAATCAACCACATGGCAAGCATACACAAACGTGAATATAAATAAATACAATTGTGTTTGTTCCTTCACATAATGTTGTACACATAGTCAAACTTCACAGTGCTGTACACATAGTCAAACAAAATAGGAAATCCAAAGCTGATACAGTTATGCAAACACTACTAGTAAGTACGCACATGGATAATACACTTGTACAAACAATGCTGGTAAATACAAAATAATGATAATACACCAATACAAACACTACTAGTACATACAAATCACATGAAAATACACTGATACAAAGTCTACTAGAAAATACAGAACACTAATGATACACTGATACACACATTGATAGAACATACAAATACTAATAGTACATACAACCACTATGAATCATCAAACTGGTACTCATCATCAAAAAGACCAATGGCATCACCATCGTCGTCGTCGTCATCTACCTGTGAGTATGATTATATTACTGCTCATCAACTGTAGTAAGATCGTTAATACAAGCAGTCAACTCATCTATGCTCTGTCGATGCTCGACGTACATGACCTGGCGGAATTCAATCTGCATCTGAAACAAATCCTCATATGAAAATGCAGCTGGATCTGGATACTGCGAAATCTCAAGCCGAGGATACATCTGAAACATATCTATCAACTCCCGACGTTACCGGTACACCGACTGTCCAACCATAATCTCCTATCTGGGATGGCTGTGGAGTATGATATATCTGAGTACTCTGCGTAAAGTCCTGTTAAACAGGGGGGACAACACCACTCCGGATGCCTGAAGGCCCACCCAAATTAATGGATGCAGCATGAACAAAAGCAGCTGTATGTAGTAGAGTGTAAAACCGATGCCAAAAAGACGCATAATCTAAATTCATGATGATGAAGTAATTAGCGAACCACCACTCCCCTGCATACTCCTGTAAAGGAGCGTTGTCATACACCTTCAAAAAAGGTATATGGATCGTCAGGAACAAAATCACCATCTAACATCTGTCTCCAACTACGTTCACCGAGTAACCAATAACATCCTAAGCTGAATGGGAATGATACCAATGTAAAACGTCTAGCGGATAGGAATGCAGCGTGCACTATGATAGGGACGGTCATAAAAGGTGAACCATCATAAGGATGTCAAACAACACTCTCTCGTGTGGTCCGTAACTCGATCTGATTTCATACCATATATGACGTGTCTCCCCTCCTAGCACCATTCTGCAATTATCTCGGGCACATGCTCTTACTCGGGGGAAGAAAATGTGCAATGTGGAGTCCAACGTCGGATAAGTCATGTTGCGAAAGCACTCATAGTACCAGTACTGTAAAATCTTCCAGAAACCTGTAATGGACGTGGATCTACCTCTAACGAAGCACTGATGATCCAAAAAGCGATACAAATACGCTATTACCAGAGTCCCTCAATCATATATGATTGGACTATCAAACGACAACTCCGCTGCAACTGCAACATATCCGGCTGGCAACATGTTCGATGCATTTGTAAAGAATAAGTTCCCCATCATGTACTGAATAAAGTCGAGCAATCTCCAAATGGATGTCTGTGCTACGACCATGTATCAATTTATATATTGCTTGTTTAATGTAAGAGCATCTAACCTGCAATCCGAATGACAGTCCATCTTTAAATCAAGATGTGGAAGTACACTAGATAAACGGTGAAAGTGTTAGTACTCCTTGTCATATGGTAAGGTCGTCTCCCTTTCAATGCCAAAACCGTAAGCGTAGTAAATTCTAATGGGGTAAAAACCAACTCTTCAAAACTAAAGTGGAATGTATGAGTGATCTTCCTCCAACAAAGGGTTAAAGCAACACATAATTGAACGTCCGAATTTAAAAGATTATCGATACTTATTGAAGCAATTTACGATTATTGAAAGCGCTAAAAAACATTAAATAAATAAACATTAATTATGTAAATATGTACTCAAGAAATCTTCAAATCTTATATCTCAAAGAAAAACATAAATAACGCCGTCGGCATCAAAAGATCGGATCATTCTATAAAGGCGAATTACACTAACACAAGAGTCACGGGTGCGCTCTCGACGAGTCTAATTTAAAACAGGTTGCATATTCAATTTTTATTGTACAATTTTAACTAGAAAAATAATTTGAAGGTAGAAAACTTATAGAATTTTCAACACACGTTTTGACGTGTACTTTGTCGTCTGGAGTATACGAAAATTGGTCAAATCCTTGTCAGGTCCCAAATTTTGGTTGATGTAGGGTCCAGGACCATATTTGTTGAATTTCTACCCGCACGTCTTCGCCTAACCACTATGCTTCATTGACCTCCGGTATCCGTCGTTGGTGCGTCCACGCTTTGTTCAACGGTGACGTTTTTCACGGCCGGTGGAACATTTCTACCACTGCGGCTGCCGCTTCCTTGAATTCTCTTCAAAGCTCTTCTCATTTTTCTAATTTTTTAGATTTTTTTTTTTTTAAATTACTCGAAACAATGGTGGCTGGGAAAAAGAGAAGGAAAAGATGATGGAGATGGAAGGAAATGAGGTAACCGGTTTATTTATAGCCGGTTACCCTACGTACACTTAGCCGGCTAAGTATACGTAGTGAATTGCAATCCACAGCTCTCGTGGATTGCAATCCAACGGCTGTGGTCCACAATCACATCCTTAGTCGGCTATAATTTAGTCGGCTAAGGGGAAGCACCTAGTGTTTCTTTTCTAATGCGTTGTAGTTGGATTTTCATTCGTTCCCTTGAAATCCAACACACCGCATGCTTTTGGGATGCTCTAAAGGTTGAGGAAAAGTACATATGGCCTGGATGACAGCTATAAATCTCTGTTGCCAAACACATTATCCCCAAAACAACTCAATGTCATCTTGTTCTCCAAATTGAATTTCAATACCATGTATTTAAAGCATACCTGCACATGTCCTAATACAAATAGAAAAGAGTTTCCCCAAAATCACCATCATATTAAATTGAATGACAACAGTCATTCAAGCACCAAAAGTTAGAAGGCCTAAACTAGATGTTGCAAAATTACATTCTAAGAATATTCACATAAACCAAATTACCTACAATGCACACATATACAAGTAATTTCAGGTTAATATTCAAGCAAGGCGAAGAGTGTTCTTAGGAGCACTTATCCAACGGCTGCCTGCAATGGCAAACCTCCATGGCACACTTACATGCTCAGGTGATGCATAATCAATACCAACACGTGGACCGATCAATATCTTTTCAGGCAGTGGCCCATCTAATAATTCCAATCCACCTATCATAAACAATTTACATAGAAGTATAACTTGAATATAGATGAACAAAGCATAGCTACATGCCTGAAAGTTTACATGGATAACTTATCAATTTAGACCACTTTAAAGACAAAGTACACGTTTAAGCCACTTTGAAAACTATTCACATAAATGGATATGTTTTTGCCTTACATGGTATAAAACAGCATTTTGTACTGGTTCACCTTTAACCTGCGCCATCCATCAGTACTATTTTTTTTCAAAACAAAATAAATGTCAGTGCACTTTGAAATAGTGCTTCAAGAAGATTTCACTTGCCCAGTTTGGAAGTGAGCCAGTACAAAATGTTCTTTTGCACCACAAAAGTAGAAACATGCCTGTTTTTTTAAGTAGTTTTTCCAAAGTGACTTAAATGTGTAATATGCTTTGTAAAACAGTCTAAACCGATAAATTTTCCTATTTTCATACTAGTAATATCGAACCTGCTTGCTTTATCATTTCGAACCGGCAGAAATTATATCCAAACCACTACAAACTTAGTTCCAACTTGAAAAATAACAAAGCCAAGTTCAAAGTTGTTCAAGGTTATTACTAGTATGCTTTCTTATTGTGTGAGTGCACGTGGTATTTGTATTTAACCAAAATAATCTCATACACTGTAGAAGCAAATGTCATTGATATTTATACAGTAATGCAATTTAAGTTTATATTAGCTGGAAATATATGAATATAATACCAGGGGAGTAAAGAGGGTGATTAGACCAAGCAGTTGAGATCCCCAGAGCTTGACCAACCTAGCAACAGCAAAATTTTGATTATGTGCGCTACTTCTCAGGTAAATATTATAACGCATATAAAAATATATTTATATGTATAAGAAAAAGGAACAAAAAGATTTACAAATACGTCCAAATCAAGATATCATCACAAGTAATAATTATTATTCTAAATTAGTACTTCCCTTCTACATTTTACCATTTTAGTTAAATTGGTAAACTGTAACCCAAAAAAAAAAAAAACTATCTTTATTATTAAAAATCCACTACTGTTTGTATTTTCAAAATGAAGTGGCCAGTAGCAATGTGCATTTACCCTAAAGATAAAATCAGCATAGTTCGCATGCTCGTCAATTCTTTAAATTCAATTAAACACTCAAATTACTTGTGATTGTTGCATCCAAAAAATTCTTTCCATCTTTTAACAATTCGCGTACAACATTTTGACCATCCAATCATAACAGTTAAAATCATTCATTAACTAATTCATACAACATGTCAACATTATAGAGTGAACAGTTTCTATGAAACCAACTGCAAATATCTTAGGTAATTTAAATATCTCAATTCTAACGAACTGTAGCACTTTATGCCACGGTAGGATTGTAAGAGACATTACTTTGGATATAGCACTGTATGTTGGCATCATAGATCGCATGTATGTTGGCACATGATGCTATAACATAGCCTATATCTGATAGATTAAGTCAAATACAAAAGACCGCACTTCATCAATCAAAATGTGAGCTTGGTCAAGGACCACTAACTCAAATGATAAGGCATCTAAATTGTGGTTCTAGAGGTCTTGGGTTCGATCCACCGACATACCGAGCTGGGTGTTCTGCCAATTAAGTATCACTTTTGTTATTATAAAAAAAGTGAGCTTATATATGTTGGTAGAGGATACAAGATTCATATGCTATGCAAACTCCATATCATTCAAATCATTTTTTATAATTATTTGGATGACAAATATTAAAACTATGCAAACTTGTGCGTACATTACTATCATGTTAGTTAGAACTATGTTTGTGGCTACTTATTTATCTTTTTAGGCTAGCAACCAAGCTTGTTGGTCGATATGGATATTGTTCCGAACTCCTACTATATGCTATGATATGATATGGTTGTGTGGCATTGTACTACACATCCTTTTGCTCAAAAATAATAATATTAGTACTCCATTAAACATTAAAGTTAACCACACGTATAAAGGGAAATTAATTAGTTTTCATAGCACTGGGAATGCGATAAGAATATAAATATTTTCCAAAATATAGGTACATAATAAAAAAGATATGAGGTGTTAATCCACTTTTTGCCAAGGCAATAGACATGCGGATTTAACCCAACAGACTTCACGATTATTAAGGCCAATAGTCAAGAGCGATGAATGTGGGGTCCAGAAATCGAGTGCAGACAATGATATGAAGCGACGATTAACCGATACCAAAAGATAGAATCTCCAAAAATTTTAAGTACAGATTAGTGCCTCGTCCAAGCAAGGGATCGGTGTCTATCTCTTCCTCTAGAGGACCGGTACGTGTTCTCAATTTTTGTCTCAAACTGGATGAGATCGGTATAAAGTAATAAGAAATCCCTCACGAGGCTACATTTCAAATTTCAAGTCGTTTGGAGTTTGTATGTACAAGTTATGGGCAAATCACATCACATAAGAATTGGATAACATAAAAATGGATCGGTATAAAAGAGATCGACATATTTCATCTAAGCAAGAACAACTCAATGGAAAACAATCAATATTTCAAAATCCATAAGTCCAATACACATGAAATTTTGTGAACAAGATGTGGGACCATTGAAAGCCTACCCTAGGGATCGCATATCAAAAGGATAAAGAAAGAGGGATCGGTCATCTTTCCTCTTAGGGATCGGCTAAACCCAACTTTATAGCAAAGATCAATCGATATCTCAACATCTACACATTCAATTGACATGAAACTTGGAGGACAAGCTAATTACATCATGTGGAACACCCCATGAAATCGCATATCATTTGGAGCAAGTTGAATGGATCGGTATCTATCTCTTTATAGGGTTCGGCTACAATCAACCTTCACAACATATTGCAACAAAGATTGATCAATAACTCGAGTTCTGCTAATCCAATTGGTGTGAAAATTCAAGGCTAAGCATAATACAACATGGAGAAGCTCCCTTAGAGATCGTATGATATTTGAAAGAGATTGAAGGGATCGGTATCTATCCCTCTAGAGGGAACGGTAGAAATTAGAAGTCAAACAACACCACTTCACGAAAAATGTGATATCTCACAAACCATACATCGAAATTGCACAAAATTTGGAAAGCATATAGCTAACATCATGGGGGCCCCTCATAAGGATCGCAGCCCATTTAAACACAGTAATAGAGATCGATACCAATCCATATTGCGGGCCCCAATGGGCTTAGAAATTTTTGGTGGTCTCGTCTTAGTCTCTCGAACCTTTTGTCGAAATTTCAACCCGATCCGTGCATGTTTTTTCTTATAAATACAACAAGTATGACGTCAGAAAATTAGCTTCTTTCTGCTTCTCTTTATCTTCAACCTAGGCTACACTATGCCAATTTTATTCATGGATTGTAACTGTAAACAAACTTCAGTATAATAAAAAGAATTATTTGAAAGTGGACGTAGATCGAGTTAGCCGAACCACTATGTTAACCCAAAAAATGAATCAACACCCTGGATCAAATGTGAAAGCACCAATGCAGGCAATCAGCAGCACAAATCTCAGATAAACAGCAGAAATAGGCTCAGTTGAAAATTTTGTTGCGGAATAGGCTTCTTTTCCAAGAAGGCTGAAGTTGAACTTGTGTATTTAATAAATGCACAAGTTCAAATAAAAAATGCACATGTTCAAAGAACTCCTGTGTATTTTTATAGGCATTTTAAAACATACACGAGAATTTTAAAAGTGCACATGTACATTTTTTTATTTGGACTTTTGTATTTGTGCAGCAAGTTCAGTTTTTGACCCATTGAAACAAAATTCATTTCTACTGTAAGTTTTCAAGTGAGTCCATGCAACAAGTTTTTCTCCGGGTTCATATCAAAAAAATTTGTCCAATTATAAGACTATAAATATTATCTAAAAATACGACAATGTAATTAAAAAAATGAGAGCAATTTTGAGTGTAAACATATGCGATTTGATATATTAAAAAGACGGTGAAATTATGATTTAACTTCGTCATATATATTCTTCAAAATGTTAAAAAGATATTGCAAGTTTAATTCAATTTGATTGGGCACTGTTTTGGGAAAATACTTAAATGGGGAGCAAATATGATATGTCAAGTGAAAAAATGCATCTACATCTTTCAAGTGCTATAAAACTTCATTATTTTTATGAAGTTTTAAAAGAAAATCTGATGTACTAAACTAAAGCTTGTAAGAAAGTCAATGCAAACTTTGCAGTTGTATACCTTTCCAGGTCCTGTAAGTAGAATAGGCTTCTCGGTTTTCTGACTACGGCGTTCCTGAATGAAACTGAGTCCTACAAATTTGTCAAGAATGTGTTAAGAGGAAAAATCAAGTCATACTGCAAGAAAAGAGGAAATGGGGGAAATGGTACTACTCAAGATAAAACATCATGCAACAAACATGTCAGGACCACTGACGCAGTGGTGAAGCTCTAGGTTGTTGATCTAGAAGATCTGAGATTGTTGGCATTTTTAATCATGTTTTAAAAGAAGCCAGTAAGGACAGGAGAAATCAAGTCATAATATGCAAGAAGAGGAAGGAGGGGAGGGCGGTGTTGGTTTGGAGGGGGAATTGGGGAAAAATAAACAGCAATGTTTAAAATAAACAATACATAGCAAAAATGTCGGTAAGGAAAAAATGACATGGACTGACATCAATGTCTTTGAAGCAAATTGAACAGACAGTACAATGGCAAAAAACTAAGAATCATTTTAGGTGTCTAATTTTTTGCTTACCGAGTTTGCTAAAACCAGAATGGTAAAGTTTATGACTTCAGTTTTACTTTAAAATCTAAATTTTCTGGCTTTCTATTTATTTAAAAGAAGAATACTTTATCAAAAGAAAAATATGACATAATTTTGGGTATTACTTGGTTGTTCAGGACAAAGAACATTTCCCTACATTTATAACACATTGCAAGGCTCTCATACGCTACATTGCAAATTAACCCTTTTTTAAACTTGGCAGCTATGTATACCTAGGAAACTGAGCCAAGACCTTTGGCAGCATAGTTAAGTGTCTTACCATTGTTACAGATGGTCATTAGTTCTTGGGAACTATCATATTCTTGAAGTAAATAAATACTCCATTGTTCTGTCTAAAATTTGAATCCAAGACCAGTGAAAATATATTTAATGTTACCATAATATTAAGCAAGCAGGCAATTCTGTACTTGTCATATCAGAAACAAAAACTAGTTTGAAATACATTTTGTTAGTACTCGTGCAAATGTAATTACATGCAAGGCAGGAAGACAAACTTCTTTGTGATTTGTGATGTACAACAAGATATTACCATATTTAACATGAAATTGTCAAGGACAATTTTACATTTGGTGTGTGTGCCAAACCACCACTCCTCGTTTTGGTAAAAAAATGGATTTTAAAATGGATTTTTTTCCTAAACCTATACCACCACTACCAAATAAATAACTCTGTCGATCCTAAATGCCATACCAACCGCACAAGTGCTAATTCAGAATGCGTAAGAGCAAATTTTTGAATATGTTAAAAACAGTATAAAATCCATACCCTTTCCACAAAACATGTATAAAAACAAATTTTATACAGAGTTATTTTAATCCATACCCCTTGCAATGTGTTTTTATGCTGTTTCAAATACAAATATGTTAAAAACAGTCTAAAATCCATACCCCTTGCACAAAACATTGCATACGTTATTCAAAAAATTTATACACAAAATCCATACCCCTTCCACAAAACAGTAT
This sequence comes from Allium cepa, assembly GCA_030765085.1. Taxonomy (NCBI): domain Eukaryota; kingdom Viridiplantae; phylum Streptophyta; class Magnoliopsida; order Asparagales; family Amaryllidaceae; genus Allium; species Allium cepa. The sequence goes on from CM060929.1 coordinate 475,587,412, forward strand.
AAAAACAAATTATTTTGGCATTTGAAAGGAGTAAGAAAAAAAAAAATCTAAATGTTTAAAATGGATTAAAATAACTCTATTTTTGATGGATATGGATTTTATACTCAGAATGTGCAAGAACAAATTTTTTATTTATACTTGCACAAATTCATACTGCGAAAGTATGTGAAAAGAAAATTGTACATACGCATTTTCAGAATGCGCATGCACAAAAATGTTGTATAGTGGAAAATAGACCTATTTTTATAACAAGCTTCGAACGGGGTCTAAACTTTAAATAAATTTTATTTTTGGAGGCCTAGAATGAAAATTTGCCCTAAAGTATATCACTTTTTCTCTGAACACCTGTCAAAATATTAAAGAATGCTATTCTTAGATAAGATACTGTTTTGATATAAGTTCGATATTATTTTTAGGACCACCTAAAAGATTTGAATTTTCAGTAAGAATCATACGTATCGTGTTCAATTACTTCTTCCAAGTAATCAACCACCAAGATGTTTCAATGATTAAAAAAAAGATTCATAGAAATACGACCAAACCTTGAACTGTAAAATTTTCGATTAACCCTAAAAATCCTCCACAGCGGTAAAACAGTTTGCATACTACTTACCACTCACTGGAGAACAAGAGCGTACTAGAACCGCAGCACCAACTCCTTCCTTGTCAGCCACAATGTTGAGCATCATATGGAGACCATAACAAAGATAAACATACGCATGACCTCCTGGACCAAACTATTTGCAAAGTGAATTGTGCATATTAAACTGCTTTCGGTGTATAAAAATGTACATAAACATTAAAAGTCAGTTGCATATAGATAATGATATTACGCAAGACCAATGACGAACACAAAGAAAGATTAAATCTATCTTACCAACATTGTTATTCTTAGCACCTAAAAGTTCTAGTTGCATTAGAGACAAAATTCTCTCCAATATCCACAATATTACAGGTTTACTTATTGAACATATAATGGTTAACTTAATTAATTTAATCTTTTGAGTTGAAATTCACATGTAGCATTATTTTCATGACATTCCAGTACTATTTTATTCTTCTTCCCATAACTGGGAAAAGCAAATGATTTCCTAGCTACTCAATCTCTTACAACATACATGAAGTGTAAATTTCACCTCTAGGGATGCAGTAATTTCAAACATAAGTAAACGAATCCAAACATACACAACTATACGAGTACATATGACAACAACTTATTTTAAATCTCCCTAAAAAGAGTTGTGAATAGCAATTTATAAGTAGTTTTGAGAGAATAGTTGAAAGAGTTTTGAATAACAATTTGTAAATAGTTTTGAGTGAATAGTAAAAGCTCATTTGGAAACAACTTATTTTGAAACATCTTTGAAAGAGTTTTGAATAATAACTTTTAGGTAGTTTTAAATAGTGATTCATAAGTATAAACGTTTGGATGCAATTTAGTTTTTTATTTAAAATAAGTAAAATAATTAATTAAAACTAGTTATGAAATATGTTCATAAGGCATAAACAATAAATTTTTGTTTATCATATTTCTACTTGTTTATAACGACTCGGAATTTCGGACATTTGTATTTAAATATCTGAACTGTTTAAATATTTGAATCTTAGATTAAATGTGATTAAAATGATTTAATAAGTTTTTTAACCCCTTTTTAAATCAAAAGTAATCATGGTACACTTGTTTTGCAAAAATATTTACAAAAATAAATACTTTAATAAAATATCGATAATGTAACCGAAAATCGTTTTATCGATAAACAGCATTATTCTCAACAAAAGTTGTTCAAAATTTTTGTATATGTCTAATTAATCATTATTAAGATAATTAGCAACTAAAAATATTTCATGTATATGGCTAACTAAATGTGATGGTATCATACATGATGTAATGGAAGATACTTAGGAAATGAGCTTAAATGGAAAGTCTTAACTCTTAAAAAATGATACAGGAGAGATGATGTTTGTAATTAATGGCACATCCTTTATGATGGGTTTTTGGTCATCCAACACCTCATTTCCTAACCTATAAATAGAAGGGAGGGATTCAATTCATAACTCACTAATTCAATTAAGTTTGAGATGAAGTATGAGAATTAAAAACGTGGAAGTGCTTAACCGCTAATCCACTGGTTCTTCTCTAACTTTTTCAAATCTTAACCAAATCATCTTCAATCTCTTCTAAACTTTAGCTATAGGCCCAAGACATCATAGGAAGCATGATTAGCAAGTAAAAATGAGAAAATGTGCGAGGAAGGGGGCTTACAAGAAAAGGCCGTGAGCACTAGAGGAGGAAGGGAGGTGTGGCATTGGTTTGAAAGTATTAAAGATTGAATTGTCAGACTTTTGGTGAAAGTGGGAGGTGGTTCTGTGTTCTTGTGGCTTTGTGCATGGGTTTGGCATGGATCTAACTGAGTTATCTCACTATCTTATAAGTATATATTGTGTTTGAATTATAAAGTTAAAATGACATTAACTAAGTAAAGTTATAAACTTTAGATCTCTTTAGCTTTTGAAAGCAAATAATAACTTATATTGTATAACATCACTTCACTTGTCCTCTTAAACATGTGGCATGACCCTGACTTATTTTTAAATGCTCGTTTAACATATGTGTTAAATTGAAGTAAGTTTGAAAAGTTTAAAGCGAGAATAGTCGTTATAAATACACTTCTGAATCCCTTGTTTTCAGAAATTTTTATAAATAAATGAGAAGATATTATTAGGAGTTTCTTTCCATGACTTTTAAATACCTAATGGTAGTACATACTATAAAAATTTCAAGTATTTAATCATTTATTTAAGTGGTTAAAACTAGTCGCAAAGATGGTGTTTTTCAGTGCTGTTTTAACAAGGACTTTTAACAGCATTTATAAATGTTGTAGTACGTCACTTATGGTTTTAAGTGTTTAAAATGCGACGTTTTGACTTATTTTTCATGATCTAAATAGTTTCTAAATTCTTTTCTTTATAAAATCTTTTTATGAAAGTTCTAATAAAATGTATTTGAGTATGAAAAAAAATTAGAAGTTTAAATATAATTCTAATGATTATTTACGAATTTTGAAAGTAATGTGTTGCAAAATGTAAAATATGTTTTTATTGATTTTTTCATCATATTATAAATTAGTTATTTTCAAGTAATATTTTACATAGATATTTAAAAGCTATTTACAAGTATTTTTAAAATATATATAAGTTTCGAAACAGATTAAGTGGTTAGCTTAACACTAAAAGCTGACGAGGTAGACTTCCATATTTTGAGAGTTAACTTTGATGTCGAACAGGGATACGAGCAATAGATCTTTAACCTACCGGGCTTTCCTCTCGAACGAGAAATGGTTAAGTTAGAATGTCGAAAATGTGTTAATATTGTTATTTACTTACTTAGAAGGTAATTAACTTTGTTTAACACTAAAAGCCGACGAAGTAAGTTTATCTATTTGTGAGAGTTACAATTGATGTCGAGTAGGAACATAGCAATAGAGCTCTAACCTATCGGACTTCCCTCTTGAACGAGGAATAGTTAAGTTGGGAATATCGAAAACAGATTAATCATTATGTTGTTACTTGTTTATGGAAATCACTAAAACTAACACTAAAGCCGTCGAGTATGTCTGTCTATTTTAAGATTCAAGAATGAAGTGTCTTGACAAGACTTTGATGCAACCAGTGTTCTAACTTATCTGGCTTCGCTCATGAACGAAAAGTGGTTAAGTTGAAATGTTGAAAATGAGTTAAATACACGAACATTGATTTGTATAAGCAATTGTTTTAACTAGATTATCGATTAGTCGACTATCGAACTTAATCAAATATTATCTTAGATCTTTCAAAGAATGTTTTTAAAGATAATACAAGTATGAAATGGTTTTGGATTTGTTGTGATAATGTATTAATTACATTCGTCTTCAACCCTTTTGATTATACTTATGAATATAAATAGATTTTTAAAAAAATATTTTAAAGATAAGCATAAGTAAAAGAGTTTTGGGTTTGTAGTGACAATGTTTAAGTAACATTAGTCTTAAACATTTTTGGATGGATTTGTGAAAGTACTTAGAACCTTAAAATGGATATTTCGAAGAAAATTACAAGGAATCTTTTGGAAACGGATAGAAAAAGAAAAGGCTTAAAAATAAGAATTTTTGTTAATGATTTGTGAATATACTTATACCATTTGAGATAAATATATGAATATTTTTTGAAGTATTGAAAAGAGTACAAATGAATAGTAAAAATTAACAAAAGATGTTTTATTAGATAAAAAAATATTTTACTAATAAAAGAGATTTCGATTAATAAAAGATTAATTAAACAAAAGGGGATTAAAAGTCGCTTATGTGACTTGATCGTGCTTTGTATGCTTACTCGTTTATGGAAAACATTTAATCGTATATTTAGCATTAAAAGCCGATGAAGTAGACTTGTATATCTATAGGAATTGAGACTGATGTTCGTGTAAGGATATGAGCAATAAAACTCTAATCTAGCGGCTTCACCCTTGATCGAGGGATAGTGTGAGACGAAAATATTGAAAACATGATAAGTATATGAGACTTGATTTTCATATGTGATCGCTCTCATTATCATTGAATGACTAGTTCATCGATCCAGTCTTAAAGAGATCAGGATCGGTATGTTTTACTTACCGAAAACCACTTCAAAGCAGAGATACACGTTCTATCTCTTGAAAGTGAATCTGTTTGAGATGCTGGAATCCATGTGTGGTTTTGAGATCAGTTCGAGATATGAGAATCCATTTGGGGATTCATGTTCTGTTCAAGTGATGAAGCCTCGTATGAAAGATGTCGAACGTAAAATTGATATCGAAAAAACTAAAAATAGAGTAAGCCTCACAATCTAGGGTTTTGCTGACCCATGTCAGGAAATTATCAACTTCATATCTAGAGATACTTATCGATTGTTGGCCGATGGGAGTTGATGATATTTGATTCACATTGTTCATGTTTATGTTCAGACGCTGGGCCACTTGTGTTTACCCAAATGACATGTTTTATCTAGAGATATACGTCGCTTGAAGGTACTTTCTAACCCTTTCTACTGTTCTTTTGATATTATATGGTATCGTTCCGCTGTGAGATTCTGATATTGTGTTCTCTTCTTTCTTGTTTTATTTTTTTCTTTTTATTTCACCATAACAATTCGTTCTTTCGACACTTGGATGTTCGGCATACGAATACCGTGGATGTATTGGTGTCAACGTTCGAAGATCGAAAAGGCGAGTCGTTACATTATTAGTCACTTTCATAAACTCATCATAAGGAGTTGTCGAACGCTAAAATTAAAATAAGTGACTAACAAATTGGACTACTTATAAATAGTTGTCAATCACGCTCTAAGAAGTAAAAGCGTCTCGATAAACAATATAAAATTATGGTAAATTTTAGCTGTAAAATTTAAAATTAGTTATAAGGAAGTTGCAAAATTTCTTGCTTATGACTAATCAACTTAGTTGCTCCTTTTAAATCAAAAAATTAAGTTGTTAACACTTCAAATTGGAAAAGTAACTTATTAGCTATTTTTACTATTTGTAAGTCATTGCAAACACCTTATACACATTCAAATATGAAATCTTGATAATGATTGATTGTGACATGAAACATACAAATAGAGACACACATTAGGTTAGGAAAGATATTATTTATTCAAAGCGGAAAAAAAATGCAACTTCAATGTAAAATAACATTATAATAAATTAAGAGTAGTGCTAGAGCATCCTTAATTTACCTAATCTCTATTTTATCCAGTTAATCAGTCTTGTCCACTCCAATTTACCATACAAATTATTTTAAAATTACACAGTTTGGACGGTAATACTTTCTTTTCTTGAACTACCCAGTTCAACCGACAATATACTACAGGCCGACGGTACGAAGCAATCAAACTGGATAATAATTTATCTCTTTTTTTCTCCTTTTAATTCCTTTTTTTGCTATATCTATTAATACCCAAGTTTTATCCTTCACACCCCATTAAATATAAAATTTACATTTGGACAAAATTTACTATCAAAACTGTATCGTTAGCAGCTTACATATCATTTAAAACAAAGTCATACTTGTGAGAAGAGTGAAAATGTGTTAGACTGCACTCAATATAAGAGTGAATCTATTCAAAACAAAGCTCGGATGGAGCGAGAAAATATAAGAAACCAAGCTCGAAGTGAGTATGAAAACATTAAAAACCAAGTTTGAAGTAGGTAAAGAAAATAAACCATGCTCAGTTAAAACGTAGATAACATGAATTTTAAGAAGGCAAATTCTATTTCAACCTGAGTATTTACTTAGTAATCCCAAAAATTAAAAAAGTCTGTAAACCCAAAAAATAACTTAGTAATCCCCTACCATTTCCAGAACTACCGTTCTCATCATGCAAAACGTGAACAATTAAATTTTTTCTTCGCTGATTTAGAAATTAGGGTTAGAATTTTTTCTTCACTGATTTAAAACTTAATAGTGAAAAATTAAATTTTTGTCTGTAAATTCAAAAAATAACTTAGTAGTGAAAAACTAAATTTTTTCTTCACCGATTTTGAAATCCAATTCATGTTTTCTTCAGTACTACAATTTAAAAGGTCCGTAAACAAAAAAATAACTTAGTAGTGAAAATTTGAATTTTTTCTTCATTGATCTAGAAACTATGGTTTTGAAGAAACAGTGTTTTAGACAGTAAGAAACTGAGATAATGGAATTGAGAAGAAAGAAAGTACGCAACTTTTTAAGGGTATTTTGGTCTTTAAAATTTTATTTATTTTAAGGGTTTACTAAGTAATTATCCGTGTTGAAATAGAATTTGCCTTTTAAGACAATAATATCATGCTTTGGAGTGAGTGGAAGGCAAAAGTTGGGATGTCAATGCAGCTAACTTTTTTTTTTTTTTCCATTCTTTATAATTTGGAGATGCTTGCACCACTCTTAAAAACAAAATTAAAATTACCACTGGAGCAGTTCTTGGAGTAATACCAAACCGACCATGACACGCAGTATCATCAGGCCTGTAAGCCTCCACCTGCGTTTATTTGAAAATCAAACATTATCACTTTCTTCACAAGTAACTCCTCATTCTATAGCAATTCACATTCAAAAACCTGCCTCCGTGATTTGCAGAACTACTTCATCTTTACGCAGGAATTTACCAAGGAGGCGAGGAGCAAGGTCTAGTGCGTCTATTTGAAAGAAGCTCCGTGGCAATAGGCTCATTGCCGATTCAGGACACGAGACGATACTCGGTTGGATTACGGTTTCTATCGCAGTGGTTGTGTTGGCGGCTGAGATTGATTTTGTTCGTTTTCTTATTTTTTTAATTTTCTTTATTTTTTGGGTTCGAGGTTTTGTTTCTGTCGTCGACATTGACATTGGACCATTCGTTGAGTTTGGAGGAAGGCAAGCAGATGGTTATATGAAAATAAAAGAAAAAACACAAGGTCAATTCCCATCCTATACTATAATAGTATAATCGCTGTGAAATATGCTTGCATCGAGTGATTCAGCGACCGTAATACTCAGAGGTGGACGCCGACATATATCCAAAGCACATCGGTGTGGAGAAACCGATCTTTCGATTGTATAACTTTGATAAGAAATAAACATTTAAAATTTTGTTAATATTACTAAAAAAATTAAGTGATAATATGTTGTAAAAGAATAAATTGAGATTTGAATCTGAAAATATGAATTTCAAATTTAAATATTAATCAAAGCATTCAAAATTGTCGATTTGAAATTGAAATTTTAGAATTTGAAAATCATAATACATTTGAATTTGGAATCTTTGATGCGCGAAGTAAAAGGAGGAAGTTTAGCGAAACCGCGATAAGACAAGATCCACGTTTTTAGAGAAACCGCGATGAGACAAGATTCAGATTTTTTTGGCTTCAAAAAAATTGATTTTGGCCAGTGACAGTAAGCAAACCTCACTAACGGTCGGTTTGATAATATGATTATTGAGTTCCATTTCAAAAGCAGAAGCCTCCCGGATGATTTGTAAAACCAACCGTCGCATTTTTTATTCGTTTTTCGTCCGGTAGAAAATTTATTTCTCTACATCTCTAGTCTCCTCTTCTTCGTTTTCGTCTAATCGAAACCAATAAATTCCTCTCTCTCTCTAATCTCCTCTACCCATTTTCAGCCAGTTGAAATTAGTAAATTCTCCTCGATCTGTACCTTATCCACTATGTTTCCATCAATTTCTACCCCACATCTTCCAATATTATAGACTCTAAGGTCGGGACCTTAATCGCCTAGGTTTCTCCTTCCATTTCGTCTTGCCTTGCTCTACAGTTTTCTTCATCTGCTTCCGTTGTACCAATAGGATTGAATATTTGAAAAATGCTCCACGAAATCCTTTTCTCATTAGACATAATCCAAAAAAAATTGATTTTTTACGGGGGCTTCTCTAGGTTTGATTGGTGGCCATGGCGATTTCAATGGGAAAGCTTGCTATCGTCATCGAAGCAGGTGATTAAAACTAGGTTTTCTCATACTCGAGTTAGAATCTCGGATTCTATCTCAGTTTTCTGTACCTTTTTTTCCCTGAAATGATGTCTGTTAGATCACCAGTGCTGATTAATTCTAGCAATTAAATAAAATAATAGGATCATTCACTTGGGCAAGAGGGGAAAGCTGTGATATAGTTGGATTCAACTCTATTGTAGCTAATTTTGGTTTAGTTTCTATCTGGATGCATCAGTATAAAGTTTCATATTTACATTGCAGGTAAAGTTAGTTTGCAAAGTATACAGAATAGGAATTGTTCACTCGGTATTTTTCTAGGGAACACCTCGGACTTGAGCTGTTGCAGAAAATAACTTCAATTTAATTTGAGGACTTTGTTTTGTTTGATCTGATCTGGTCTGCTATGTCCAAAAAGGGAGGTTTATCAAATGCTAAAAGCCTCATTTCTGGTGCTCTAAAGGTACGCCACCATAGATTTTGTATGGGCTGTATTAGACAATGCTTCTTCTATTTTTTTCAGTTCGCATAATACGTATCGTTTAATAATCATGCGTGATGATTCAAAATCGACAGCCAACTAATGGTTCAAAGCCACATACATTGGCCTATTTGCAAGCCCCACACCCACAATAGCCTACTTGAAAACCTATACAACATGTTTTACATGCAGATAATTTGTCTGAAAAGTTTGATATAGAAATTTGATTTGAATATTATAAGATTGTATATCTAAAAAATATGGTTGAGATTTGGAATACAATTTATTTGAAGTATATATGAGTGTGATGTTTTTTTGTAAACTATTAAGTTTGTAAGATATGCTTTGCTTATAATTATGCTAATTATAAATCAAATTAATGTTGTCAATGAATAGATTAAATTGGTTGTGTATGGATGTTGAACTGAAGTAGCTGCTAATGTATACTGCCATGCATTTTCTACTTTTTATGTTTAAAATTTAGTTAAAGAATATATGTATGAAGTACAATTTTTACCAAGAAACTCTGATTAACTTTTGTACCACAATTATTAGGTATCACACATTGACATTGTTCTGTAAAGTTAATTTCTAAGATCATGGGTTTCAAGGAAAAGTATAGCGGATGGATCACTTTGATTAAACTGATAACTTAAGGACATATTTGGTATCAACATGGGATGAATATGATAGGTTAGCTAAATAATTTTTTTATCTATATTACCTTGCTAAATTGATGGTTACTTCTATTTCAACTCATTCATGTGATTGGTGGATTTGAAAATAAATGGGTCTAATTATAGTATTTTAATGTTGTTATGACAAATAGTAACCATATGGGAAAGTTAAATCAACTATGGATGAACAACGTTGCACCCAAGGAAATGAAAATATTCCCATATTTCCATATATTGAGTGAATCATCTTTTTATAACAATATAAAATATTCAAGGTTATAAATGCTTATTGATATATGAATACAAATAACGGTTTCTTTGTTTCATTTCTCAGTACCCGACTGTAGGTGTTAATGCTTGATTAACCTGTGGGTCATTTTACTTTTATGCCAAAGTAAATAAGTCGATTATTATATTGTTAATCAACATTTATGTTTGGACTGTTGACAGTCAATAAAAAGCTCAGATGTCCAAGAAGGAGCTGAACAATAAACTTGGAGTTGTCAAAGAGGATTTAAAAGTAAGGTAACATTACAAGGAATGTCAACACTTTGTTTTCCGTTTTCTTCATTATTTGACCGCTAATGCCCTGTTATAACATATTTTACAACCAAATTGAATTATATGATGTACATCTTACATAAAATGCGATGTGAAAGAAATAACTTTATACCAATTTCGATAATGAATGCTTCATTTGGATCATAAAATTTATACATCTGTAGATTTTGATGTAGTTGCTCTATATCAAATTGTTGAAAGATTTTTCAACCCTTGATTTTATTTCATTTTAATTATATTTACTATCTAATTTTTTTTTACTTAAATATTACAGTTAGTTTCGCTTTTTTGGGCTTGACTAATTTGAAAAGGATTTGTGTAATCTAAAATAAATCAATTATCTTTTATCAACTGGTTATCGGACCATCGTAAATAAATTTTGTGCTTACAAACTGCACAATGTGTGAATGTGGCTTCAATTTGCATTAGTTTTTCTTATGTTCTAAGTATGGATGTATTGTATTGTTATAAAAGTTTTCCACTTTAAACAGTTATACTCTCTTTCCTCTTTTTCTAAAACCTTTTCCATCATTTTTTCCCCATATTACAAAATATAAAACATTTTAAAATTAAATTTTATTAGTGATATAAGTCATTCATACGAGTTCAAATGTTTAAGATAATTTACTATGAGCGATTTTTGTTTTGTTGTTAACATTACTGGAACTATAAAATATGATATTTTATAAATCAAGTTGAAATACTCATTTTGAACTCCTATTGCAACCTGTTTCAATCAACTATCTTGATAATGCTAATAATTACATATTTTCATGTTTACTATTTCATGTGTTCTATGTTTTCAACATATGCTTCGAACTTATGTAAAAGAATTTTACTTGCATATAAGTATTTTAATATATCAACTACATAAAATAAAATGTAACATGCATGATGTTATAGTTATTTCATTGCAAAGGTGGTTTTGTTTGCATAGTTATTCATTTACATATTTGTTCTTCTTTTATGGTTTTCCTGGAATTCTTTACTTGCTACAATGGGAATTGAAAAGTTCACACTGACATTAAAATAACTTACTAATTTGAATATAAGAGATGATTACAAATACATTATAGATAGTATAAATAATATTTCAATGGTTTTTTTTTTATCAATATTTCATTATTTAAAACCTACGTATTCCTAAGATTTATCGTTCTAATCGATATTATATAATGCTCCCAAAACATTTATCAGATTTCGCCTACATCAAGTATACCAAAACCTATTTGCTATAACATTAACTCATACGATATTTTATGTACTCTAATGTCGTTAACTTATGACAAACTTGACCATCACTAATCCATTGGTTTTGAAAATGTTATTAATTTCTTCTTATATACCCTTTTCTCATTTCTAGAAACCTTCTTATTCAGAGAGAATACAACATGAGCTATAAACCTCCAAACGAAATTTCATATCAAAATTTCGAAAAATATCTTGAATTTGAAGGTAACATTCTTATATATTTAGTTTTTTATTTGTTTTCATATTTCTTTCATTTTGAAATCTTAGGTTCACCACTACTTATTCGTGCTCTTCGAATGTCGATTCAATTCCAGCTACATCTATATCGAATCTGGAGGATTAAGGAGGTGAGTTTCAATCTAATTCTTTTATATTAAAAAATGTCCACGATCTGGTTTATTGCGGTTAATTTTTTGCATCCCTTTTTATTCATGTTATAATAGCTATTTTGATAAATATTTTTCAATTTCTTTTAATATTTCAAGCTTCGTTTATATTTGCATTGTGTGGACACATTATGATCTGGGTCCTATTTAGATGTCGCATTGTTTTAAATTAATTTGATTAAAATGTGCATTAAACAATTTTCTTTAGTCATGCTTTAACGGAGTGCATTTCAATTGCTTTGCATAATTTTTCTAATGTGTTTTTCATGATAATTAAACATGCATTCCCTTCTATCTTTATGTTACCTTCTGATTGTGTTATCTCCCCATTGCTTTATAAAATCATTTCAACATTTGATTCTTGGAAAGTTTGCAGTTAATGATGATGATAGCATCATTGAAGTCTTTTCCTTGAAGATAAAAAGGAATATAGTAGAAGACCAATGACTGCTTGAACGCAATAGCATACTTACAAATTAAACATGAGTGATGAGTGAAATGAAGCAACAAAAGTTAACAGAAGATTAATGGATAAAACCATCCTCTTTTTGGCAATTATTTGTGTCAAAATCAATTTTATTGTTGTAGGATTGTACATAATTGTCAAAGATGAACAAATGAATTAAGGTCACCATTAGAATTATATTATAACTCAATATATTTTTTCTTTTGTAGTTAGATTTGTTTATTATTGTCTTATACTTTGTAATCTATATATAATATTGTTATATAAAGCAAGGCATGTGTGATGTGTCTTTTAATAGTCTTTTAGCCACTTAAATTCATATCACCAACGTATGTCTATAAAGATTATATAAATTAGTTGGTTGACTAAAGACTACAACTTTTAGCTCCTTAAGCTCCTGATGTTGTTACGTTTTGTTTATTATGTGTATGCACATTTATATATGTGCATATGTGTGCACGTACTCTTATAGTCATATATATTACTATGTGTATGTATATATATGTATGGATGTATGCGAATAGTCATAATATATACATATCTACACATGTGTGTGTATTTATATACTTACTAGGTTATTCCATGACTTTGTTATTGGATAGAGGGATAATAAGTTCTATAGTTGCCTTCATAAATTTTATGTTACTCGAAATGTTTTCAACATGCTTCATTCAAAACAATATAAGCTTCAGGAAGCACAAATAACATGCATTATCCAGAAGAAAATTTCTAATGCTTGAACAAGATTGCAAGTAAAAAAAAAAATCAAAATTCATATTAGGTGTCCATAATGGTTAACTGCAACCCGTGTGTGTGTAGCACGGGTTCGCACTAGTATACTAGGTATTTCTCAAAATAACGTCGCCAAAAGACGAGGGTTATACATATTCAATGCTAAGGTGGAATGTGGTTAACAACAAAACCTCGTTGTTTTAAGGATCCATGAATACCGCGTTTTCCCAAGATTTTGTGCCTCTAGGGACAAGGTTTGCGTGAATACCACGTTTGCTACAAAAATGGACTCGTTGATGACCATATCTATAACGAACGAGGTTTCTTTAACAATCACGTTTGTAGCCAACGTGGTATTCAATGGTACCTCGTCCAAGCTAACCGCATTCAATAAATACTTCACGCTACTGCTAGCACAAGCGAAATTAGGTTTTTTTTCCAGCGTTTACTTTTTGATCTGGTTACCGTTTTGAATCTGGTTGCTTGCTGATATGCTACAAGACTGATAAAATTAAACAACAAATAGAAATTAGAAATTAACGCGATGATGTTTGGATCTTCTTTCCTCCATCGTTGATTCCAACTGATTTACTGAGAGAAAGAGAAGGAGGTAGTAAACAAAAAATAAAGAGAGAGAGAGAGAGAGAAAGGCAGTAAGAAAAAAGAAAAGAGAGAAAGAGGGAGGAGGCAGTACAACAACAACAACAACAAAGCCAATATTCCCAATCAAGTTGGGGTTGGCTAGAGATGGAACCCAAAAAAAATCTATTAAAAAGCTTTAACAATAATAATAATAAAATAAAGTCAAATACGTAAATTAATAATAGTAATTAAGTAAAATAAAATAAAATAAAAATGTATATGTATATGTAAGAGGAATGATAATAATAATACTAATAGCGATAATGATACTAATAGTAATATTGGTCAAATACCAAACCTACGTCTTAGGCTCATGTTCTCTAGTCCTATAATCTAAAACTTATAAAACTCAACGCTCATAGTTCTAGTACGTAAATCGCTAACTTCCACTCGCTCCGATCCATCACCAGCTCTTTGGATATACCCCAATCCTTTAAATCACTTTTTACTACTTCCTCCCATGTTAACCTTGGTCGACCTCTACCTCTCCTTGAGCAATCAACGCGGCCTATAATTCCAACACGCATAGGTGCATTGGAAGGCCTTCGTTGAAGATGTCCAAACCATCTTAAGCGATGTTGAATTAGCTTCTCCTCAATTGGTGCTGCTCCAAGTTTATCACGTATATCATTATTTTTAATTCGGTCTCTTCTTGTATGACCGCAGCTCCATCGCAACCTACGCATATGTGCTGCACTTATCTTTTAGATGTGTTGGCTTTTAGTAAGCCAACATTCTGCACCATACAATATCGCAGGCTTGGTTGTCGTTTTGTAGAACTTTCCTTTAAGCTTTTGTGGAACCTTTCTGTCATAGAAAATCCCAAACGCTTGTCGCCATTTCACCCATCCCGCTCGAATTCTAAAACTAACATCTTCATCAATCTCACCATTATACTGCAACATTGATCCAAGATATCGAAATGATTCCTTCTTGGGAACAATTTGTCCGGCCAGAGTGACATCTTCATCCTCCGACCTGACACCGCTGAACCCGCACTTCATATACTCCGTTTTAGTTCTGCTAAGTCTAAATCCCTTCGATTCTAAAGTCTGTCTCCACAACTCCAGTTGTCTATCAATCTCAATCCTACTTTCATCAATTAGCACAACATCATCAGCAAATAGCATACACCAAGGAATATCACCTTGTATATCCTTCGTAACCTCATCCATCACTAGAGAAAAAATGTAGAGACTCAAAGCTGACCTTTGATGTAATCCTATGTTAATGGAAAAGTCACTGGTTTCACCATCGCATGCTCTGACACTAGTCACAACATCATCGTACATATCATTGATAAGTGTAATGTACTTTGTTGGGACTCTCTTCTTTTCCAGGGCCCACCACATCACCTTTCATGGTACCTTACCATAAGTTTTCTCCAATTGATAAATACCATGTGTAGATCCTTCTTTTGCTCCCTAAACCTCTCCATAAGTTGTCTTATCAAGAAAATCGCCTCTGCGGTTGACCTCCCAGGCATGAAGCCAAATTGGTTTTTTGAAACACTTGTCATTGTTCTTAATCTATGTTCAATGACTCTCTCCTAAAGCTTCATTGTATGACTCATAAGTTTAATTCCTCTGTAGTTATTGTAACTTTGGATATCTCCTTTATTCTTAAAAATTGGAACTAGTATGCTTCTCCTCCACTCATCTGGCATCCTGTTTGATTTGAAAATATTATTGAACAACTTAGTTAGCCAGGCTATCCCTGCATCTCCAAGGCATCTCCACACCTCAATGGGGATGTCATCAGGCCCCAATGTCTTGCCTGCTTTCTCCGTTTTAGTGCCTCTTTTACCTCGTATTTCCGAAATCTCCGAACAAAATGTCTATAGGTATCATCAGAAGAGTCGTCTATCTCGATCATAGTGTTATCACTTTCTTCATTAAATAGCTTGTCGAAGTAATCTCTCCATCTATTTTTTATCTCCTCATCATTCACCAAAAGTATATTATTGTCATCCTTGATGCATTTAACTTGGTTGAAGTCTTTTGTCTTCCTCTCGCGGAGCTTAGCAATCCTATAGACGTTTTTCTCACCATCCTTCGTACTTAGATTATGATATAGATCTTCATACGCCCGACCTCATGCTTCACTCACCGCTCTCTTTGCGTTCTTCTTTTCCACTTTTTACTTTTGCATGTTGTCCTCGCTTCTGTGATGTTGTAAGCACTTATAGTATTCCTTCTTCTCTTTGATAGCCTTTTGCACATCACCGTTCCACCACCAAGAATCTTTAGTTCGTGTTTATTTCCTTTCGCTATCCCAAACACCTCAGTAGCCACTTTCTGAATGCGTCTTGCCATCTCACCCCCACATGTGGTTTGCTTCTCCTTCCATATTTCATGCCCCTTCTACCATCACTTTATCCTTAAACACCCGTGAAGCGTCTCCTTTGAGCTTCCACCACTTCGTCCGACTAATCTTGGCTCCTTCACCATGTTGAACACGTATTCAATGTTGAACACGTATTCGAAGACGAAATTCAAAAACCAAAAGCTGATGTTGTGAGACGACACATTCTCCAAGTATGACTTTGCAATCTACACAAGCTCGTTTGTCGTCTCTTCTAGTAAGGACAAAGTCAATCTAGATAAAGTGTTGGCCACTACTAAAAGTAATTAAGTGTGACTGTCTCTTCCTAAAGAAGGTATTATCTATCATGAGATCATAAGCAATAGCAAAATTCAATATTTCTTCTCCTTCTTGGTTCCTATCGCCATATCCAAAACCACCATGCACTTTCTCAAACCCCCCACTAGTTGCACCAACACGGCCATTGAAATCTCCTCCTATGAAATTTTTTTCGCTAGTAGGCACATCTCTAACCATGACATCTAGCTCTTCCCAGAAATTCCTCTTGGCAGCTTCACTTAGGCCTACTTGGGGCATAAGCACTAATGACGTTCAGAATCATATCACCCACTACCAGCTTAACTAGGATGATCATGTCCCCTTGTCTCCTAACGTCGACCACTCAGAATCTAAGGTTCTTGTCAATTAAGATACCTAACCCGTTTTTGTTACGCTCCTTTTCCGTGTACCATAACTTGAAGCCTGTGTTCTCTACCTCCTTCGCCTTTTGTCCCCTCCATTTGGTCTCCTAAACGCATAAGATATTTACGTCTCCTAGTCATAGTATAAACTATCTCTCTTAGTTTTCTTGTTAATGATCCTACGTTCCAACTATCTAACCGAATCCTACTTTCATCGACTAGCTTCCTTGCCCTTCGCACCCGCCGAGTAAAGTGCGAAGACCCTTGCTCATTTATCACTACATCGGGGCATCGATGCAGCGCGCCACTAAAGGAGTGACGACCAAGCCCTTGCATATTTTTCACCATACCTGAGCCTCGATATGGCGCGCCACTAAGGGAGGAGGCGGTACGTACAAAAATGATATAAGAGGTAGGAATGACAAAAAGTGTAGTGGGCCTTTTTAAAAAAAAAAAGGGGTGGGTGGGAAAGACAAAAACCAGGGTGGAAATAGAATTGACCAAAATATAAATAACCTTACAAATTGCTATATATACACCGTTCCAGACTTGTTTTGGCTCGTTTGCGTTTATCCCACGTCTGATACCTAAAGGGAACTACCCTATTTCCTAGCCTCCTTCAGATGAATGCAAATTGTTGCTCCGTTTGTTCGTTTAATTATATTAATTAATAATTTTTTTTTTTATATAAATTTATAAAATTAATAACTTGTGCAAATGAGGTCCGTTTGAGACGTGGTATTTTACGTTGTGATTGTATCAAAGTGCTCTGCTTTATGGAGTCGGTTTGAACCAAATCGAGCAATTTATAATTTTATAATTTATTTATTTATTTATTTATTTTTGCAAATTATTAACAATATTATTTATTAAATATTAATTAATTAACTAATTATAAATTGATTAATTTAAAAATCACAACTTAAATACTCCGCTCAAATACCTCATTCGTAGCCCCAAACGTGTTCCTTGTTCATTCAACTTCCCCGCTCAAATGTCATGCTCAAATTCTCTGTTTCCGTTCGTTGCAAATGCACCCATAATATGAACAACTTAACAATTATAATACGTCAATTCAATTGATGTCATTTATTATGTTCATAGACACCATTATTTTGAGATTCTTTTGGAGTTAAACTATATATACCGTAGCGCCTCTTCCGTAGTATCCAAATTTCGGACGGTGGTACATTGCCGATCGAAAAGGTAAAAAAATTACAATTGATCAGTAGTGCACCGTCGATCGTTATTCAATGTGGTTGGTAGTATAATGTCGATCGAAGCGTTTGGGTAAAATGGAGTTGGCGTGTGGTGTATTTAGCTCCACTCTTTTTTTTTCTCTTACTTCGAAGTCCTAGAAATAACGTTGACTGTTATTACATGTATATGAAAAATATTCATGTTCATGAATTCACATGATTAAGATAAAACTGCATGCTATTTGCAATATAAATCATATTAAAATAAAAATGGACTTAGTAAACAGAAAACACAAATTTACATGGTCCGAATGATTAAATTCCAATCTTTACGATGCAAAAGTATATTTCATTTATTATTCTCATCACTATAAGTACATTACAATTGTTAGTGACATCCCAGATGTTTGTTTCTTTGAAAAATAGAGTCTCTTTTCTATCACGACATATTTCTATTTATATCATTCTTGAATCACATCAATTGGTAGCTTCTTATGTTTACACATGTTGTACACTGTTGGATTCGGTACGCATGGCTTTCATCTTATGTTTTTTCTAAAGATTACGTATAGATTACTAATCATTTGGCGGGACCATCCACTTTTAAGCCGGATTGTGGTTGGCATTGGCAGGATTGTCAATTTTTGAATGAGAAGCGCTTTGGATTTGGTGCTAGAATGTTAGATAATTGACACTTGCACTCATCCCATGCAGGGCGGTTTTAGGGCTAGACCAACTAGGCGACCACATAGAGCAACTCCCATCGATAGGGCAAACGGTGGTGGTGATGTGGAACGTAAGCGGTAAAAATATAAAGGGTGATATATATTATTTATAGCTTAACCGGTAGGGCAACCAAAGCATTGAGGGGAGTGGTGCAAGTTTGATGCTCGGAGTTAACAGATCAAGTAAGCATTTTGAATATTTTGATGTTGCCTAGGGCAACCAAGATTAGAGAGCCAGCCCTAATCCCATGTGGTGGGTCCAACTTTTGTTGACTAGTTGATAAATTGATGGTTATTTCGTCTGCATTTCTTATTGCTTTTGTCTAATTCGTTTAAAAGACAACTCACTGATCAGGCTACTTATATAGTGCTCCTTTCCTCTACTCAGTTTTCTAATCCATGAATAATGATCCAAAATTAGGTATAACTCTTGCCTTCCGGTTGCAGTAATGTGAGCCATGGTAGATTTGGAACTATGCCTCCTCTCTTTTTTTACGTGTCGCTTCAGATTTTACTGTCAATTTTTCACATCTAATGCTTTCAACCATAGTTTTATAACTCGATCCTGCCGCGGTTGAACCGTGAATAACCCCGAGCCATGGGGGTCAAAGGCCGAGAACTCAATCAAACCTCTTTCGTGCAAGAACTTTGGTTCGACCTTTGAATTTGCGGTTTAACCCTTCATTTGAACGCAGTTGAACGCTCTCATATGCGCAATTTCTTCGTTTCAAAATATGTTTTCAAATATCCGTATGTTTTATGTTCGTAATTAGTGCAGCTAGTGTAATAAATTTTGTTTAAATTTTCATATTTGAATTAATGTATGAATTATGAATTAATATCGTATATATTTATTGAAGACGTTGACTTATTGTGTACTTATGGTTGATACGTTGCATCTAAATGTATTAGCTTTCGAAAAAAAATATGTGCGGTTCTTGACGGTTCGACCGGTCGAACCCTCGAAACCTCGAACCTTGAATTCTCACGGTTTGATTCACGAGTCCGGTTATGCAAACATTGCTTTCAACCCTTTTCATACTATGTTGCTTTTGCATATCTTTTCGTGAGCGAAGGGCTAATGGCCTAAATTCCACAATACGTACCTTTAAAATGATTGTCATTTAATAGCTATGATTTTCACATCATTCCATGCATGGCCGATTCTAAGAATATATCTTTTTTTTTCAGGCTCTCTTCTTATTCTTTGTTTCTACCTTTTCACTTTCCATTTCATTCGCTTACGTTCAAAGAAAAACTAATGAAGCTTATATTATTTTTACCTCCGATCTTGTGAGATTCTACATCGCTTTCTTAAAATTTTATGTCTCTTTTTGCTTCCCTTTTGTTTGATTTTTCCTTAATGTTTACACTACTACTGCTTGACCGAATACCTCAAAGCATTTTTTTTTTATCTTCGCTTGCACATTTAAACCAATACAAATTAGGATTAATTTTTTTACATCTGATTATGAATGCAAGTATTTGAAAATTTAACTTAATTGAAGAAACATAAAAAGAAAGGAAAATGGCGACCTTTAGGGGCCATTTAGGTTTTTCAACATCTTGCACTTTGAACTTGTTGTTTTTTTCTTATGTATATTAAGTCCACTCAAAACTCCAGCTTTAGCACCTTAGGCGACTTCGCAAGCTTAAACACATTGAAACTTATTCATTAATGCACTCCTAAGAATAGACCGATGATATGTTTTCTAGATTTAGTATTGTTGGTTAAGCTACCAAGATTCCTCAAACTACTGGTTGCATGAACCGCCATCAACTTGGTTTCATGCTCATTAATAATAAACAAAGTTTTGTGTATTTTACTTCTCAACATGTCAATGGCTAAGGGAATGGATTTTTCGATATGATTGTTCCCATTCAAATCTTTCTTTTAGCCTACTCCAACTTGATCTACAAGTACATCTTGCATGAGAATTTGGAGTCTCCCCCACCCTTTAGAGAGCTTTAAATTGTTTTCTATTAAGAATGCCCTCCCCCCCCCCCCAAACCCCCAACCCGCCAAGGAGGCAATAAATTACACTACCTCTAAATAAATGTAGCGTTCTTTGTTTCCCCTCCCCGTAAAAGATGAGCATTGGCCAGTGCAATGACTCGTAATTTTGAATGCCTACTAATTGTAGCCAATCTGATTAATTATAGCATCAGTTCAATTTGATTCCAAACTAAGTATGACCAAAAGTTAACTTCTAGAGACGATCAGAACTGGATTCGACATCTCTTTCATTGAGTTTGAAATGTCATTTAAACAAAATTTCGAGCAAAAGCATCAATGTGTATGGAATATTGAGTTTTAAGTTGAATGTTGGATATATAGATGATCCCAAAATCTAAATTTTATAGACAAATGAACTAGGACCCAAAAAAATTATCATTGCGTCTAGAATGCCTTGTTAGAGAAGAAAAACATGTAGTATACATGTTTGGAGTTGATGATTTGTACTTACGAAGGAAACAAGTTAGTGATAACATGATTTATATATTGGACCAAAGCCCAAACCCAAGTCAATATGAATGTGATCGAGAGAGAAAAAGAATTCAAATATTTAATTTTGCTCATTTCCCTCTTTCCTCTTTTTCCATTAATCCATCCTCTTTCTTACTGTGAAATCAACAAGATCTGCTCACTAAATTCCCTAGAATCCAACTAAAATCATCATAACATCTCAGGAGAAGCTTATAAACCCTTTTCATTTGGGAGCATATAGAGAAGCTTTGGATTTCAGTTATAAAGAGAAAGGGAGCCTTTGATGAATTTTCTTGCTTCATTATAATTCTAGCGTATTGCTATGGTGAATGAGATGATTCTCCACTACAACAAAACAGTCTTTTTACAACGGGCAATGCCCGTTGTAGTATGGTTTTCACAACGGGCATGTGCCCGTGTAATAGGCCTCGTTGTAATAGATCCACCACATTTTACAACGGGAAAAGCACGTTGTAAAAACCGTTATAGTATACCATTTTATAACGGGTTACGACCGTTGTAATAGACTATAATACAACGGCCAAAACCCGTTGCAATAGACTAACCATACTAGTTGCATAGCCTGTTTCACAACATGCATTGACCGTTATAAAAAGCTCATATAACAACGCACATTGCCCGTTGCAAAATAAATGCAAATTTAAAAAAAAATTACAGCAGCATCCATGCAATACATTCATACTAATACTAAATATTATCGTAAAATAATTAAAATCACATACGAAAAGACTAAAAGCTAGAGTCATAGAATTCTAATACTTCAAAAAGTTAGACATTATGAAAATGAGCTCATTCCAAAGCCTTAACTCATCTTTCATGAAAATGAGCTTCCATGTCCTCCTCGGTTTTCCACACTACATCCTTCAGGCCAGCCGATAGCTTCTGGTAAAACTGCAAAAGAATAATTTATAAGATCATTTACTGAACCATATGTATTACTGTTGAAATGAAGTATACAAATTTGGCTAAAAGAATTAGCAACAATACATTTTGGAACTCTAGGGTGTCTCCCTTAGATTTCTTAAGCTCAACCATATGAAAAGAAGGTGCCACTTGACGTATCTGCATGTTTCAAAAAAGGTTGCAGTTCATAAAATGATGTATTATCTGCATAGTTCAGAAGTAAATTTGAATCTGTAGTAAGAACTGTTCACACATTCAAATTTGTTTGTGTTCACATTTTGAAAAAAAGAAGAAAAAGTTTTGTGCATACCTCGGTTGCAACATTAAGATTTCCTTTTCTCCCTTCAGTAGAATTTTGCAGTCTCATCTACCAAGAAAAAGAAATGGTAAGTCGGCAATACAGTAGGAAACAATGTATCAAATATGTGTGTATCATCTTATAAAGTGTTAAGGCGTATTTCCTACCATGTAGTTTTTCTTCTGAATATCAAAGTCAAGTGGCTTTGCAGCCTCCTCAATCTTGCTTGTAATTTCATTGGCAGAATACTTTGATGTGAATTTCATCTCTTTTTTAAATTCCTGCAACAAATGAAAACTGGATTGTAAATGGGAAGCCCATGAACGCATATATCGGACGTATTATATCATAACAAGTACACTTGCTGCAGATGACTAGAGATTTTGTATGCAATATTTCTAGATTTACATGATTTTAGATTTACATGCACAGGCTCAATCGTAAAAATCAATTTAACATATAAATTATTCATATGGGAAAACTATCTATGTTTTCACATGCTTTAATGCCATCTAATAACCCACATAGAGCAAACTTTCTAGTACACATATATGATGCTCATTAATATATAAATCTTTTAGATCTAAGATCTAAGATTCAAATAAATTAAAATTTTGAAACTTTACTATTTACAATTGGAATCCCATTTTGAAAATTTTGATTATACCTGTTTCGTTTCGAACAAGTTTCCCAGGTCCATTCCTTTGGACATTGAGCAGATGAGCAGATCAATTCAAACACATTCATACTTGCAGGTTTTGCATCTTCGACATCCGAAGTAGAATCCTAACAAAGAACTTAAAATTAATACTGAAAGACTTACTACAACCAAAACTAGAAAAGTAAGCAACGTTAATAACAAAAAATGACCCACTTCCGAGTCCTTGAAAGCAGCAGCTACATCATCCAGGTTTGTATTGTGCTTGTCGTCAAAAGCAGGGGGTTTGTAACCTTTCTTAAACCACTTATCCTTCAATATTTCCCCAATGGTAATTCTCTGCGCACAATAGTAAGAAGTTTAATGACAATGGTATGGGGAAAAAACACATAGCATGCACATAGAGGTATAGGAGACATTTTGTAACAACCCGGAATTTGAGGCAATATCAATTTAATAATCTGCAATAATAATTTAATTGATTTGATAATTTTCTTTATAATTTTAATTTAAATTGGTGAAATTAATCTTTTAAAGGATAACAAATATTTAATCTGGTAATTGTGATCAATATCTTTCTGACAATTTAAAACAGATAAGAATTATTTGCCAAAGCTAATGAAATTTTATTCTATTTATAATATATATATTTGATATATATTGTGAATAGAATACCTTTTGTTTAAAATAAAATGTGAATTTTCAAATTGTAATATATATGTATGTATATGTTATAATTTGATATTGTTTTGGAATTTAATTTAAATCTATTGATAATCTATATATGTATGAATTGTAATTAGAGCTTTGGTTTAATTAATATTCTTCAAAAGCCAATTTAAAGACTAATTCATTTATTTTCAAAATATAAGATTGTTATTTATTTTAAATAGTATAGTTTAGAAGGGATTTAAACATTTTGTTTTGTTTTCTTTAAATTGTTTAAATTTAAAATAGTTATAAATGTATCTATAAATGTTTTAGATTTTTGTATAAGAATTATTTGCATTTTTATTAGTATTAGAATATTTATTTTAAAGGTAAACTTATATTTATTTATAAAGTAAATTTAATAAGTAAGTTATATTCACATTTAAATTAAGTAAAAAAATAATTAAAATTTGCTTAGGACATGTGTAAACATGTTAGCATATCTTAATAACATGTGTAATATTTGTGACAAGTGTTTATTAAGTTTTACAAGTGTCTTCATCTTAAAAAAAAATTATTTACTTTCTTTAATTTTTGATAAACCATAACATAATCCATTCAAAAATAAACTTTTCATCTCTTCTTTCATTTTTTTTTCCTCAGCTGAAAACAAGGATAATTTCAAGTTTGAAAACTTCTCAAACCAAAAATTCAATTATGTAAACATATTCCAAATCTAAAGCTCAAACCAGAAATTTGTTCTTCAACCTGAAATTTGAAAACCAAAAAGTAAATCAAATCTGAGTTCAAATTAAAAACCTGCAAATTAAGACTGCAACACAAATCTTCAATCTGCAAATTGGAAAGCTGCAGTTCAATTTCAACCTGCAATCCATGAAGTTCTTCACTTTAATTCAACCTACAAAAAAATGGAATCAAGTTCAACAAAATTTGAAGCATGCATTCTTCTACAACAGCATGCAGTAGGATTTCTTATTCAAAGTCATTTTTTCGGATTTTATTCAAAGGCCTGGAAATAAGAAAAATCTGTTCTGCAATATAAACAAGGTGAGTAAATGGTTCTTAAAAACAGTTTTTTATGGGAAATTTTGCTTAAATGTTGTGATGGATGTTTGTAGAAACATATATATGTTTATGATTATGTGTGCATGTCTGTTAAGTTCTCTGTAATTGTCTGCTTCAAGTTTAACTTAAATTAATCACTACATCTCTGCAAAAAATCAAAAATTGGACCTTGATTATAGAAAGGAAAAGTTAATTAACAATGTATTCTTGTTTTTAAATATAAGTATAAGTGATTATATTTGAAAAATACTGTAAACTTTAAAGTTACAGTAAAAATTAGGGAATAGGTAAAATTCAAGTTTGTAGATTTTCGAATTCACTTATATGATCTGTTTTGTCTTTGGAAATTAGGAATTTTAAAAGTAAAATTTTGATTTTTAATTTAGAGTTCGAGGAGTTGTTCGGGGTTGTTCGTTTTTGGGTTTTTGGTGTACCGCCGCTGATTGGCCATGGCTGGTGGTTCGAGATTTGACATGGAGGAGGTTGGAGGATGGTAGATTGATGGAAAAATACACAATTATTTTTCCAAAGATCGTGTTGAGCAATCGAAGGTGATTTAGGGTTAGTTTGCATTTCTGGTTCGGCTGAAGTTTTTTTTACTTCGCGACTTGGCCGTGATACCGGAGGTGATCGCTTCTTGGGGAAAACGATGCTCGTGACGTGGAGATTCTGTGGTGGGGACGGCGAGTTCGTCAGCGTTAAGATTTGCGGCGGCGATGGGGTTTTTAGGTCGAGTGGTTCTGCAGTGTTTTCAGCTGAAGGTCGAATTTTCGATTCGATTTCTTTTGGTTGATTGTGGGATTTGTTTCGTGCTCATGAGCGTTTGTGAGATCATCGTTGGTAGTCGCGATGTTCGCCGAGGGTCGGCGGCGATTGTGCAAGTGCACCGTGTGCACGTCGTTTCTGTGAGGTGAAGTGTCGCTGGAAGCTCGGGTGGGTTAGCGCGTTATGCTCATGAATGACTCGAAGATGATGGTGCCAGGTTGCTTCGGGGTCGACGCGAGTGAATCCTGAGTTCGTACTCGAGTTGTTTAACTTGGTTCTGTAGTGCATTGCAGATTTTGCTTGATTGTTTTAAATGAATATAAAATCAAGTTTAAGTTAGAAAACAAGTTATAAAGGAAGCAAAATATTAAGTTAAACTTGTTGTTTTCAAAGTGGAAGTGAATCAAACTTTTAAAAGTGAAAACTGAATTTATATTTCAAATGTAAAAATGTTTTAAGATGTTTGTTTTGAAAATAATTATCTAAATTAAGTTTTAAAATTCAAATTTAAAGAGTATTTTGAATTTAATTATTAAATCAAAGATTTAAGTTAAAGTTTGAAGTAATGTTTTAATAACAAAATTTTCAATTGAAGTAAATAAGTTTAAAATTTGATAATTTAAAAGTGTTTTAAATTTGGAAATGTTTTATAAATATTTTATCTACAAGTAAGGTTATTATTATGATTTTGTAAACCAAGTTTAATAAATTGTCTTTGAATTAGTAAGATTTAAAATTTTCAAACAATTTATTTATGAGAATAAATAAGGTTAAATTATTTGGATAATTAACTTAAGAATACTTATTTGTTAATAAGTTAAATTTGATTAAGATTTATGGATTTCTTAACTAATTAAACATCTTGAAATATAATAAGTTAATTAATTAATTATTTAATTAATTTTAAATAATTGGTTAATTGTTTATTTAATTTAATAATCACTTAATTATGGATTAATTAAGTGAATTACTTAATAAAGTAATTAATGGTTAATTGCTGGATGTAATTAAGAAAGTTAATTACTTATGGAAGTAATTAATGGTAATTACATATAGGAATAATTAGTTGAAGTGATTAATGGATAATCACTAGATGATATCAATTAAAGAATTGATTAATATAACTGTTTGAAATTAATTAATTATAAAGTAATTAATTAATTTAAGAATTAAGGATTGATTAATGATGAAAATAATTACTTGTTAGGTAATTAATGAAAAAGTAATCAAGGTTTATTAATGGAAGTAATTATAAGATCACTTGTTAAGTAATTGAGAGTTAATTATTTAATTATTGTAGTTAATTAATTAATATGATTAGTTAATTAATAAATGTGATTAATTTAAGATTAATTACTAAGTGTAATTAATTAAAATGTGATTAATTAATAAAGTAATTAATTAAGGATTAATTGTTAATTTAAATTGATTAATAATTACTAAATGAAGTAATTAAAGATTAATTACTTAGATTAATCAAGGGTTAACATAATTAATTAAGAATTTAATTAACTAAGATAAGTAACTACAAATTGTTAATTACTGATTATGATTAATGAGTTGATTAATTACAAGTTAATAAGTTAATTAAAGGAGATTATTAATTAATAAGGATCATTAATTAATGTAATTAATGATATTAATCAAGGTTGATTAATATAAGTGATTTAATGTAAGTGTAATTAATTAATTGTAATTAATTAAGGTTTAATGTAATTAATGTAATTGATTAATTATTGGAAGTAAGCGAATGATCATTAATTATTGTAATTAATGATAGTAATTAAAGGTTAATTACTGAATGGTTAAGGATAATTACTTGAATGTAATTAAAAGATGTTTATTCAAGGAAGATTAATTAAGAAAAATTATTGAGAATGATTAATTTATTTATTTGGGATAAATAAATAAAGAAGGATTATGGTAATCCAATTGGTTAAGAGTTAATCAATTCTGCTTTTGAATGATTAATTGATATTTGATGATTGATATTGGATGATCAATTAATATTGGATAATTTATATTGGGTGTTTGGTTGATACTGGATGATTTGGATATCTATGATATGTGATATGTTGTGGTTGATACTGGATGATTTGGATATCTATGATATGTGATATGCTGCTTTGTGAGATGAATATTTGTTATGGATTATCTATCGTGATAATGTGATTTATCTATCTGCTTATATCATCATGTATATAAATTTTAACTGATTAAAACCCTTAAGTACAGCTTGGACATTAAAATGGCGTTTGGTTTCGGTGAGACCGGGATCGGGTTTCCATATTTGGAATCCGAAAACCACATCGATTCCAATTAAACGTTAGGTCGTGAATCCAAGTGGAGCAAGTGAAGACCGAGGTGTAAGGACTATACGTCAGTATAACTCTGTGGGTGATTCCGTAATGAGTTGACAGAATAGTACTTATAGGTTCGAGATGGTGTTTCAGAGTGTAAGGGCTATGGTCGTTGACTCTGAGGGTGATTCCAAAATGAGTGCAACGAGATAGTGCCTTCGGTTTCGTTCGAACCCGGAACGAACCTGTATGGATTGAATGCTTTCAGCACATCGTCAGGTGGACGATGAGCACTCTAAGATAGATGTGTTCTATAAAGGTAATCGCAGCCTAAAGCCTCATCAACCAGAAATGGCTAAAACAGGGGAGGTGCAGCAAGGCTTCGTGGGTAGCTCCCACTGGAGAGCAAAATTTACCCCTGTCTAGAAGTCCCTTTTTATTCGGCTGTGTGGGGAGGTTGATCCGGACAACTGCCGGGGTTGTCTTGTTCGGGACTGTTCAGTAAGGAATGGTCCCGGCCTTGTGTTGCAGGGGAATTAGGGTGGCTCCTCGGTACATTGATCTAGGCCACGTACTGTGACGGGCGGTACCCCAGTAGCCCTGCCATTGATGGAAACTCATTCCTCCTACGAGACTCTACGGTTTTGTTTGTATTACCCACATTTGGGGCTAGTAGCTGGAATTTAATAATGTAACAATTTCGGCTATTTCTTATTTACTTGAAAACCCTAGACACTATTATAATATCACTGGATTTCCTATCAAATGTTTTGGTTAGCGTAAGGTAAAAACATTTCCATGTTTATGTGTGGGAAGTCTTACGTGATACCTTTTCTTTCAAAGGTTTTCTAAAGTTAAGCAATTTTAACCCATTTGCTCACACCAGACCCATGTCTGACCCGAGTTTTTTTTTCTGTTTTATTAAACTCTTGGGTACTCATATTATATATGAGTAGTCAAGTGATTCAGGTTAGCTTGACGAATTCTGAAGGAGATATGGAGTAGGAGGCTTCCACGTGTAGATATATTATGGTTTCGCTGTGTTTGTTTGGTATCTGTATCTGTTGTATTTGAGTTGTATAGATTAGACAGATGTTTTTAACTGTCTAATATGTGTTTTTTAAGTTGTGTACTCTGATGTAATAAGATACTATGTAATATTTTATGTGATATATTATATTTCATTCGTTCCGCTGTGAGTTATTTCTTGTTGTTGTCTTTCTTCTTTCTCTTTCTTTTCTTCTTCTGTCCCTTTCTTTCTTCAAGATGATGCGATTTCCTAGAGTTAGGAAGTCGGGTTGTCTCACATTTTACTCATTTCAACCACTTTCAAAAACATATTTCATATTTAAACCAAAAACATGTTATTTTTTCCTGCATAACAAAAGTAACGTTTCATATCAGGGTTATATATATATATATATATATATATATATATATATATAATATTATCTTGTGTGTTTCAAATAATAACAGTAACTTTTTCCAAAAATAAAAATCATGTCTTAGCACCATCTTTAGCTCACTAAGATTACGACATTTGCAAAAGTTGATTTTTTTAAAATGGTTTACAAAGTAGTTTAAATGTATAATTTTTCTGAAATAGGCTAAAATGGGAAATATTCCAGATATATGTGGGATACTGACTGTCATTGGATTAGGATCTAAAATTCTCTTCAGCAAGTTTCATGCTCCACTAGAAAACCAAGAAGGGATTGTAAACTTTGCATTTGAAATCTGTATGTTGCAATGAAATTCATAAGCTAACTATTTTAACAGAAGGAACTGAGACTAAGTGCTTCAAACATGCATAATTTCTCACCTTCTCGTATAATCTCATGAGGTTAGAATCATCAAAAGGCAAGCAACCAGTAAGTAATACATATAAAATAACACCACAAGACCATAAATCTGCAGCTGCTCCATCATAACTCCATCATTAAGCACTTCAGGAGCAACATAATTTGAAGTGCCACATGAAGTATAGAGAGGTCTTCCTATATAAAAAAAATAGTTGCATACATAAGCTTTATGGTAAAAGAGAGAGGAATATGTCGAATTGTAACTTAAGTTTACTTGAATTATTACCCTGACTTGATGAGAAAATGCATTAAGCCCAAAATCCGAAATTTTGGGAATACCATATGCGTCGAACAGTAAGTTTTCAGGCTACAAAAAAAGTAAAATAAACTTAATTATGCATTCTTACGTTTATATAATAAAACTGAACATTTGGCACAATTTTCACCTTTAAATCACGGTGATACAATCCTCTGCTATGGCAAAAATCAATTGCATTGATTAGTTGGTGAAAATACCTCCGAGCTTCATCCTCATTCATTTGGCCATGATTAACCTACATGGTTGGAAAATAATTTTCTGTTACGTTATACATTTTACTCTCGCTTAAAAATGATAGCGAGTAAAAATTTTAGAATTAGTAGCTTACAATTTTGTCAAACAGCTCTCCTCCTGTAACATATTCAAGAACAATAAATATCTTTGTTCTACTCTCCATTACCTGAAAAAGTAAAATATTTTAAGAATGGGGCATACTCAGTCATGACAAAGAAACAGGCCTAACTTGACACAATTCAAATGTGACTTGAATATTTTTTTGTAATAAGAAACAATGTTTTTTGACAATGTGCATAACATGATGTAAGGCCAGATGCAATAAAATAATATCTTAGCAATGGCCTCAGATTATACCTTATGTAGGCGAACAATATTGAGAATGTTGGTTACTCTACCCGCTGAGATCATGATATCAGCTTTTCTTGTTAACTCTTCTGGATTCTTTGTGAAAGCGTACACTGTAAACACGGTTGCAGGATGTCTCTGTCAAACCACCAGTGCAATCACCATTTAGTTAGTAGGATAAATTATTCACACATTTACTTCGCCTACTCTTGAAGAATTTAGCAACTCGACAACTACTACTAGTTTATTTCAATTGGTGTGTGTGGGGGGTTTTATGGGGGGGGGGGGGGGGGGAGGGGGGAGCAAAAAAAATGCTTAATGGAAGTTGTGTCAAAACCCATGAGAGTTCTATTTCTTCTAACTCCAGGGGTATATTACTATATTAAAAAGCAGTTATACAATTTGCTGATTCTAGGATAACTACGTAGATTTGTTACCACTAAAGACAAATACAAAATAAAAATAACATGATATTGGATTGTCCAACTGCTGTATATGCATAGGCATGTTGCTATTGAACGAAAATCAGAGTTAGTGAACATATTTTTTTGTTTTAGCTCAGCTAATTTGGTGAGCAAATAAACTGCAACGATCAGTTGGTGTTATAGCTAACTACTTCTTAGTTCTCACTCTATTTTGAAAGCTTACCTACTACGCGCTGCAAATCATTTTCACGTTTAATTTATTTTAAGTTTTGCCTCAAAAGAAGAACAATTTCTTAGTTGTTACTCTGATTTCAAGTCATACCCAGGCTCGACCCAAGATGATATATTCGAATTTAAACTAGTACAAGAAACACCCAACTTGCATAATTATGGGCTACATGATGCTTTAGCTAATTAGGAATGTAAAATTTTTAAATATCAACGATTATAGATGATGGGTTCTTTTTTGATTGGAAGTCAAATGGCCTCCTACTAATCCAGATTACGCCAAGGAACAAAAAATCAGACAGAAATTTTTTATAGTAGGGTCGCTGATTAAATTTAGTACCCGCTCTTATCGATTACGTTTCGTTTACCAGAATCTAAGCTAGATAGAATGACGACGTGTTTCTTTCTAATAGACGATATGAGCAGAGGGAAAAGAATCGAGAAAAGCCTGTTCAAACTGGAGAGGCCATTTTTGACGCGAACGGCAGGGTAGGGGCAATGACTGGCTCAACGTCAATGGTGACTTCCGAAACATCGACCACGACAGCTCCGTTTCATGGTTCTTCTTCTACAATTATGTGGCAAGGTCAAGATTGGATGGAATGAAAACAAAGACTTAAGGCTCCAGATCCAAATCCAGATCTCAGCGGCGGCATCTCTGACATCCGAGCACTATAGAAGGTAGTGGCAGTAGTATTTTTCGGGCTACTGTATTATTGATTCGGGCGGCTCAATTATTAAGGGGACGATAATTTTTTGGAGGAGAATATGAATTCACTTAAGTGGAGCAGTGAATATTCTAATAGTAGAAGAAATATGAGATTTAGGAGGACAAGAGGAGGAACTCGATGAGGCGGTGAAGCCGTGGGGAGAAAAATGCCATGGAAATTGAAATTTAGGGTTAATAAAAAGGGGAAAGCGGGAAATGAAAATTTTAGAAGGCAAGGGAGCAAAAGTGGCCTGCTAACCAAAATAAGAACGGTAATAAATATTACCATAAACTTATATTTTTGAATTTTAGAAAAATCCTTTCCAAAAAATTAATTCTGCTAATATTTTAAAATTTATTTTAAATTTTTTATAAAATTTAATTTTTATTTGAAACATTAAATATTAAATGCTAAAAGGTAAATTCTTGATTCTTAAATATTACATGTTATTTATTAAATATTAAATAATAATCGTAATTATTAATCATTTAATAGTAATTATTAATTTCAAATTACTATGTGTTAATTTTTATATATTAATAACTAATTATTACTTATTACTGCTTATTTATAATTGAATACTAATTATTAAATGTTAATTATTAATTATTAAATTTTCGTCGAAATTTGTAAAATATATATTATAAGTTAGATATAATAAGTGAAATTTATATTAAATATGACATGAATTTCTTGAAAATTAATTTTTATTAAAATATTTAACATTACGTCTTAATTATTATTATTATTACTATATTACTTCTTAGTTGTAATTGAATATAAATTATTAAAATTTAATTACTATATAGACAAGTTACCAATTATTTTTAAGTATTATATATTTAATTATTATTTGCTATTAGTTTTTTTATTAATTAGTAATTATTATAAATTAATTTTAATAGACATTATTATTATTTAATATTATTAAACCATTTTAAAAAGGGAGTTGTATAGGGCATCTATACAACGGTCCTGAATGGACCGTTGTAATAGCCTTATATTACAACGGGCAGCAAATGCCCTTTGTAAAAAGGACATTGTATAGGGCATCTATTACAACGGTCCATTCAGGACCGTTGTAATAGCCTTCTATTACAACGGGTAGCAAATGCACGTTGTAAAAAGGGTGTTGTGTAGGGCATCTATTACAACGGTCCTGAATGGACCGTTGTGATAGCCTTCTATTACAGCGAGCAGCAAATGCTCGTTGTAAAAAGGGCGTTGTGTTGAGTCACAAGTTTTATGAAAGTTTTGATTTCTGACAAATAGGGCGATCGACAAAACAAGGTCATTAGAGCTACATATGTTACTATAGATTATAAGTTGATTATTTGATATTGTAATAGTGATAAACTTGTTAAAATCTATCCTCAAATAATCATGCACCTCAATATAATCGATATATATACGTTTTAAAAGCATTGCACATTCATTGTGCAAATTAACAGGTACCGGTCGACCGGTTAATAATCATACGGTCGACCGTTTCTGTGTAAAATGCACAATGAACGTGCACACATGCACATAACGTATATATATTTTAAATTCCTGTCTACTGGTCACTTTTAACCTGTCGACCGTTTTTGAACAGAAAGCAATTTTTCCAAAAGACACTTCTCTTCTCCAAAGGTTGCATCTCTTACCTTTCACCAAAGATCATATCTCTTAATGGCAAAGAGTTACAACCATTCTTATCTATATAAACTCATCCAATTCATTGATTAAAACAATAACGATTTCATATTCTTTTAATCTAATCTCTGATCTTAATTCTGCATTATAAAAGCTCTAAATTATTTATTGAATCTTTGAAACTATTTCATATCCTTTGATTCAATAATATACTTTCCTTAATCTTTTCAAAACATCATATCGCATACTTTGAGGATAAGATTATAGGATGGGTGTACTGCTAGTGACAAATCCGTGTTTTCAAGAGCACAAGTTGTCAACAAAAATTGTATTTGTTCTTTTGTTGAAGTCCTCTGTGTTGTAAGAGGCAAGTGTTGAAGTCCTCAGTGTATTAGAGGCGTGAAATCCCGTTCGGCTGTTCGGGTGTTGTAAACCTGTTCCTCCGGGTGAAGCGAGGAAGTTAATAGTGAAAATCCAGATAGAAGTCTGGGACTGGACGTAGGACGGTGCTCCGAACCAGTATAAAAATCTCTGGTGTGATTTTTCTATTTTTTATTTACTATGCTATTATCATCTTTTTCCGCATTTGTATTGTAATCCATATTACACGATCCGTGTATACTATATTAGCACATATAATTGTATACACACCGCACTTTCATTTGGTATCAGAGCAAGGTCATCATATAACCATAACACAGTTATTTGATATATTATAGTAATATGGCAAATAACGTAAGTACTAGCACTCAAAACACCACTTACACGGAGGGTCAATCGACACAAAGACCTCCATTTTTCGATGGTCTTAACTATAGTTATTGGGCAACACGTATGTCATTCTTTATGCAATCAAATAGCTATGATGCTTGGAATGCCACTCAAAGAGAAATAGTGAATCCAACAACTGATTATTCAGAATGGACTGCAGCTGAGAAAATGGCAGCAGCTGTAAATGCAAAAGCAATAAATATGTTGTTCTGTGCATTAGACCAAAATGAATATAACCGTGTTAGTATCTGCACTACTGCATATCAAATTTGGCAAACACTAAAAATCACTCATGAAGGTACTAACAAGGTTAAACAAGCCAAAATAGCCATGCTGAAAAGTCAATTTCAAAATTTCAAAATGAAACCAAATGAGACGATCAATGACATGTATTCACGGTTTCAAACTATTCACCATGCACTTATTGGCTTAGGACAAAAGTATTTTGATTTTGATGTTGTTTCAACAGTCCTACATTCTCTGACTAGTGAATGGGAAGGAAAAGTATTAGCAATCGAAGAGGCTAATGACCTTTCCGTCATGAAGCCAGATGAATTGATAGGAAATTTAATGTCCTATGAAGCAAATTTGCAGGCTAGAAAAGAACAGAAGGAAGAAAAGAAAAATGTAGCATTTCATGTTGAGAAAGATGAAAATGAATCAGATTCTGAAGACGAAGATTTGGCATTCATTGCGAAAGGATTCAAAAAATTCTTAAAATATCGAAAAGCCAGTCGTTACAATAAAAGGAAACCCGGATCGAATAAACCATCTTCATCTGCTATAGAATGTTTCAACTGCCACAAAAAGGGACACATGCAGAAAGATTGTCCAGAACAAAAGAAGAAGTCAGAAAATGACAAATTCATATATAAAAAGGACAAATCTAAGAAACGAGCTTTCTCAGTAACATAGGATGATTCAGAGTCATCTTCATCAGAAAGTGAAAGTGATTCAGAGAATGAACAAGCTAATGTTTGTTTCATGGCAATAGAAGATGAGGTACAAATTCCTACATTTGATGAATTACTTGATATTAATGCTGAATTGATAGTCAAATATAAAGACATAAAACGTCAATTAAAAGTAGTCAAAGCAGATTTAAGTAGAATAGAGCTTGAACGAGATATGTTAAAAGATGAGAAGAAAATATTAGAAGAGGAACTTGAAAATATTCAAGAATCATCATCTAATGTTGATTCTCAAATATCTCTTTTGAGTCAAGAAATAGAAACTCAAAAAGAGAAAAATAATGCTCTCACTACTGAAAATCATGAGCTTAAAGCAAAAGTCAAAATTCTAGACCTAGAAAAAGCTAGCTTACAAACAAAGTTTGATGACATTACTCAAAATGTTTCTAACTTTAACAAAGGTCGAGAAAACTTGACAAAAATCATTGAAAGTTCACAATCTATTTCAGACAAACAAGGATTGGGATATAACAAACAAGAAACCAAGAAACATCTTGGAAATAAAAGGAAAAAGAAAGTACAAAAAACTGAAGCTAAGAAAAATCTTAGTTTATTATATTCCAAACCAAAACCAGTTGTGAAATTTCAAAAGAAAAATGTCAAGACTATCAAAATATGGGTTCCTAAAACAAATAACAATTTGATTAGGAACAAATACATTCAGCAATTCATGAATACTGTGCATTTTAATAACAATTATATATATAAAGGGGATACCGGACCCAAATGGGTTTGGACTCCTAAGACCTAACTCTTAGGACCCTATAAAAAGTGGGTACCATGGACTTAATTCTATTTTTTGCAGGTCCCACTTAAGAAAAGAGGAAAGTGGATATTGGACAGTGGTTGCTCAAAGCACATGACGGGAGACAAGAGTTTATTAACAAATATTACATATTCAGATGGTGGCTCCGTCACTTTTGGAGACAATTCAAAAGGCTATATCATCGGCAAAGGCGATGTGAGCAATTGCGGTACATCTAACTTACCTCTTATTACTAATGTCATGCTAGTTAGAAATTTGAAACACAATTTGCTAAGTATTAGTCAGTTATGTGACAAGGGTTTTATAATTTCATTTTCAAATAATAAGTGTAGTATTTTAGATAAAGACCATAATTTGGTTTTCGAAGGTTATAGAGACAGAAATATATATATTTTGAATATGAACATTAATCATAATTCAGATATGTGTCTTGTGGCTAATGACAATGATCCATGGCTATGGCACAAACGCTTCTGTCATATAAACTTCAGAACTATTGACAAGCTAGCCAAAAACAATCTAGTTAGAGGACTACCCAAAATGAGTTTTAAAGTTAACAACATTTGTGACGCATGTCAAGTAGGAAAATTGACCAAATCATCTTTTAAATCCAAGAAAGTCATATCAACATTACAACCACTTGAGTTACTACACATGGATTTATTTGGACCTACTAGAATTCAATCAATAAATCACAGTCAATATGTGCTTGTAATTGTTGATGATTTCTCTCGTTATTCATGGACAATTTTCTTAAAAAATAAAAGTGACACTTTCGATCATTTCAAATCTTTCGTCAAAAGAATTCAAAAATCAAAAGGAATTAAAATTAAAAATATTAGAAGTGATCATGGCGGAGAATTTGAAAATAATGAATTTGAACATTTTTGTACAAAGAAATGTATATATCATAATTTTTCGTTTCCCAGAACTCCACAACAGAACGGAGTTGTAGAACGGAAGAACCGAACTTTACAAGAATGTGCAAGAACATTACTGAATGGAACCACCTTACCAAAACATTTTTGGGCAGAAGCTGTGGCAACTGCCTGTTATGTTTTGAATCGTGTATCCATAAGACCTCTTACCAAGAATACTCCTTATGAATTATTTAACAAAAGGAAGCCTAAAATCTCATACTTCAAAGTTTATGGTTCCAAGTGCTTTATTTTAAATACAAAAGACCAGCTTGGCAAATTTGATCCAAAGGCCGATGAAGGAATATTTATCGGTTATTCGGAACGAAGTAAGGCCTATCGGATATTTAATAAACGAACCAAAACTATTGAAGAATCACTTCATGTCTCTTTTGACGAAATCTATCAGTCCCCTCACACTATATCAGATGATGACGAATCAATAGTCACTGACAATCAAATCATCACAAATATTGATTCTGACTCGGAAATAGTTATTGAGAATATTCCTCAAATATGTGAGTTACAATCACCACCAAGAATATTAAGAGACCATCCGCCTCAAAATATAATCGGTGAAATAACATCACATGTCAGAACAAGGAGTCAACTCAATCAAATGGGTCATGTCGCTTTTCTCTCAAATATCGAACCTAAGAATTCAAAAGAAGCTGCTACAGATGATTATTGGATCATTGCCATGCAGGAAGAACTAAATCAGTTTGAGCACAATAACGTTTGGGAACTTGTTCCAAGACCAACTGATCAGTCAGTAATTGGTACTAAATGGGTCTATAAAAATAAGGCTGACGAACAAGGCAATATCACCAAAAATAAAGCAAGATTAGTAGCACAAGGATATAATCAGGAAGAAGGTATCGATTATGAAGAAACTTTTGCACCAGTTGCTCGACTAGAAGCTATTAGAATCCTATTATCTTTTGCTTGTCATCATAATTTCAAACTTTATCAGATGGATGTCAAAAGTGCTTTTCTCAATGGATTTATCAAAGAGAATGTCTATGTCGAACAACCTCCTCTGTTCATACATGAAAAATATCCTGACCATGTGTTCAAACTTAAGAAAGCTCTGTATGGTTTAAAACAAGCACCTCGTGCTTGGTATGAACGACTACGTAGCTATCTTATTAGCTCAGGATTTCAAATAGGCAAAGTCGATCAAACTTTGTTTATTAAACATTCTCGAAAAGATATTCTAGTTATCCAGATATATGTAGACGATATCATCTTTGGTTCAACAAACGATAAACTTTGCAACGAATTTGCAAATATTATGACCAAAGAATTCGAAATGTCTCATATGGGAGAACTATCTTATTTTCTTGGACTTCAAATAAAGCAACTTTCAAACGACATTTTTATTAATCAAGAAAAATACTGTGAAAACCTTATCAAACGCTTCGGATTAGAAAATACATCTGGTAAACCAACTCCTATGAGTACAACTACACATCTTGACAAAGATGAAAGTGGTAAGAATGTTGACCAGAAATTGTATCGAAGCATGATTGGTTCTCTTCTTTATCTTACAGCTAGTCGTCCAGATATAATAATGAGTGTTTGTTTATGTGCTCGTTTTCAAGCCGATCCAAAGGAATCACATCTACGAGCAGTGAAACGTATAATTCGTTATCTTAATAATACCAAAGATTTCGGTCTTTTTTATCCAAAAGAATGTCCATTTGAATTAGTATCATATAGTGATGCTGATTTCGGTGGCTCACGAACGGATAGAAAAAGTACAAGTGGTACGTGCCATTTTATTGGAAAATCACTTGTCTCTTGGTTCAGTAAGAAACAGAATTGTGTTTCACTATCAACATGTGAAGCTGAATACATATCAGCAGCTCTTGCTTGTACTCAAGTACTATATATGCAACAAACACTTCAAGATTTTGATATTCATTTAACAAATTCTATTATATACTGTGATAACACTAGTGCTATAAATCTCTCTAAAAATCCAGTAAATCACTCCAGAACCAAACACATTGATATCCGTCATCATTTCCTTCGAGATAATATTGACAAAGGAAATATATGTCTTGAATATGTCCATACTGACAATCAATTAGCAGATATTTTTACTAAGCCTCTGCTCGAATCTAATTTTACTAGATTACGAAGAGAGCTTGGTTTAATTTCAAGAAAAAATCTCGACTAAGTAATTTCTAAAGAACGTCCTCTTGTTAGTTATCCTTTAGTTATTCTTTTTAGTTATCCTTTAACTTTAACTATTGCATAAACTATATTTTTCTTACATTAAATATAAGCCACTGCTTTATTTAATGGTTAAATTCTCTTTACTCATTTTATAAATTCAGTTTTTAAAAGAAAGCTAATTTTAGATTTACAATAAAATTTCTGCTTATGTTTTCTTGGTTAATATTTATCATTAACTCACATCCATAGGTTTATACTCAAAAAACTTGTATATAAGCTTGCAAAAATCATATATTTTGATCATCTTTTCTTTTTATCTAACCATAATATTCTATACAACATACAATATGGCTCACATTTGTGATAAATGTGCTCAAGAATCATACATTTCAATTACGAGTTCTGAGTCGGAGGAATTTTATTCTCCTACAACTCCAAAACAAAAATCAAGTTGTCATCATCAATGTTCTTGTATGTCTGATAAAACTCCAAATTCAAAACGAGTAAAGCGGACACTATTCTATTCTCCTCGTACCAAAGCTCAAATCGATGAGATACACCACTACCAGAAACATCAGATAGACCTTCAGAGACAACTCCATTACGGGCAAAGTCAACTTTATCACGAGCAACAACGGACGTCGGCACGATTGTCCGTTTTAGAAAAGTTGGCAACATTTTTCTGCGGTTCCAACAAACATGACGTGCATGAACCAATGCCGTCTAGGCCATCAACATCTAAAAGTCCTAACTCATGGGATCGGAACTATGAGAAGAATGAAGGAGCTCAGAAACAATGGAGTCCATGGTCGAAACCTATTGAAGGAAACAACGATAATTCTAATGACGAACTTTCTCATTAGATTTATATATAGTTATTATATCTTTATCTATCTCTTGTGTAATGACGGTTATATTTTGTATTACGTATAAAATATAATATATATAGGTTAATATATGGTAAAAACTTGAAAAATTAACTTAAATTTCACAGCAGACCAAAACCGGTCGACCGCCCCTATTATACCCGGTCGACCGTTTGCTCTCTGGTTGAAAACGGTCGACCGGTCAAAATTAGTTGGTCGACCGGTTGACGTATTTTCAGTTTTTTATATAAATGTATGCGTCATTTTTCCCTCTACCCTCATTCACTCTTTACTCAAGCTGTTCTCTTACCCCAAATCACAAACCCTAGTTTCCATTTTTCAATTCCCAAATCACAAATCCTCCAACAATGGCTCCTCCTCAAAAGAAATCCAAGAAAGGAGCAACCTCTGAAACTTCATCTCCTACCATCTCCGTCAAAAAATGGCTTCAAACTCCAATTGCTGTAACAAGATGGAATCAGATGACAAATTACAAGTTTCATCCAGGCTCTTTCATCAAATTTGATGATTTCACGGCTTACGGAGTTCGGAGGTTAGCCAATAATGCCAACATTACTCCATTAATAGATTTTTCTGCAAATAGTGTGGAGGTAAATCATTTGATGATCAAATTATTTTACGCCAACATGAATCTTGATGAATATCAACCTGATAATCCGAACGGCGTCATCTGGTCTGTGGTCTGTGGGAAGCAAATTTTTCTTACTCATGCTAGAATTGCCTCTATACTTGGTATACCAAATCGAGGCGAAGAGTTTTCATCTACCTTCTACGAAGTCTTCACTCGAAATAGTACCAGTCATCAGTTTATAGAAGACAATAGTGATGGCACTAAGTCTATTGGACTTCGACCGACAGCCAGGTTACTTCATCGGGTTTTGATGCATTCTCTTTTTCCTAGACTTGGAAATTATGATGCAGTGTACAAAGAAAACTTCAAGGCACTCTATGCTATCTATGGTGAAATCCAAATCAATTGGGTTCACATGCTTTTTGATGAAATTCTCAAGGTAAATAACTCAACCCGGCCTCATTTCTTCTACAATGAATATATCATGAGACTTTTGTTAGCTTGTGGGGTCAATCCTCCTGATTCTGCAACCTCAAAACCAAAATGCATTGATTCCATCACCATCAAGCGAATGAAGCTTCCTCCACCTTATCTTGAGATTATGCCTTTTGAAGAATGGCAACAAAGAGGACCAAGGAAACAACGAGCAACTTCTTCTCGTCCTCGTTCCGATGAAGTAAAACTTTTAAAATCAAAGTCATCAACAAAAGAATCACTTGAAACAATCGCGCGTAATCAATTTTTGCTTGAATCACGACTCAAGCGCATGGACTCTAAAATCGATAAGCGCTTCAATAAGGTCAAGTCATTCTTTGGTATGCTATGGGATGCTATATCATGTTCCACATCCACCTCTGTTCAAGCACAAGATCCAGGAAAACGTCCTGCTGCTCCAGTTTTCAACTGGACATCATCTGACGAGTCTACAGGAATGAGTGGTCATGGACATGGTGAATCATCTAGAGGGCACAATGATGAGGAAGAAGAAGATGATGATGATGACGACGATGATGATGATGAAGAGGAGATACGATCTGCTTCATCCTAGATTCTATTATGGTTTAGCTCTTTAAAAACATTCATCGACACTTGTACTAAATAGTGTCGTTATCTATGATTTTCATTTGACATTATGTTCTGTAGTAAACTCTGTTATGTTTTTGATGTGTTAATGATTTATTTTTCTATGCATATCATATTCATTCTATGCATATCATATTCTAGTATCTGTTACTCCTTTTTGTCGATGACAAAGGGGGAGAAAGGGCTAACATTTGCTTGCAGGAACATACATTTATAAGAATTCAAAGAGAAAGAGATCACATACTCAGGGGGAGATTCAGATTTGCAGATATATATTGTCATCAATCAAAAAGGGGGAGAATGTTGAGTCACAAGTTTTATGAAAGTTTTGATTTCTGACAAATAGGGCGATCGACAAAACAAGGTCATTAGAGCTACATATGTTACTATAGATTATAAGTTGATTATTTGATATTGTAATAGTGATAAACTTGTTAAAATCTATCCTCAAATAATCATGCACCTCAATATAATCGATATATATACGTTTTAAAAGCATTGCAGATTCATTGTGCAAATTAACAGGTACCGGTCGACCGGTTAATAATCATACGGTCGACCGTTTCTGTGTAAAATGCACAATGAACGTGCACACATGCACATAACGTATATATATTTTAAATTCCTGTCTACTGGTCACTTTTTAACCTGTCGACCGTTTTTGAACAGAAAGCAATTTTTCCAAAAGACACTTCTCTTCTCCAAAGGTTGCATCTCTTACCTTTCACCAAAGATCATATCTCTTAATGGCAAAGAGTTACAACCATTCTTATCTATATAAACTCATCCAATTCATTGATTAAAACAATAACGATTTCATATTCTTTTAATCTAATCTCTGATCTTAATTCTGCATTATAAAAGCTCTAAATTATTTATTGAATCTTTGAAACTATTTCATATCCTTTGATTCAATAATATACTTTCCTTAATCTTTTCAAAACATCATATCGCATACTTTGAGGATAAGATTATAGGAAGGGTGTACTGCTAGTGACAAATCCGTGTTTTCAAGAGCACAAGTTGTCAACAACAATTGTATTTGTTCTTTTGTTGAAGTCCTCTGTGTTGTAAGAGGCAAGTGTTGAAGTCCTCAGTGTATTAGAGGCGTGAAATCCCGTTCGGCTGTTCGGGTGTTGTAAACCTGTTCCTCCGGGTGAAGCGAGGAAGTTAATAGTGAAAATCCAGATAGAAGTCTGGGACTGGACGTAGGACGGTGCTCCGAACCAGTATAAAAATCTCTGGTGTGATTTTTCTATTTTTTATTTACTATGCTATTATCATCTTTTTCCGCATTTGTATTGTAATCCATATTACATGATCCGTGTATACTATATTAGCACATATAATTGTATACACACCGCACTTTCACGTTGTAATAGGGTATTTTTGTTGTAGTGCTCCTAAGTATTATTTACATACATATTGTTTGATTCATGTTTTGGTGAGTTAATGATTATGCAAATATTTAGGAAGTTGTTTAGATGATATGAGTTCATATGAATGAGTTGAGCATGATGATATTATGATTTTGTTGATATAAATTATAACAATGACATCACGGATTAGCTAGCAAACTAATGTAGTGTTTGAAAGCATTGAGTTTGGTCTACCTATTAGTTATGGGCTAATTGATATTATAATCATAGTTTTATGTTTATTTTATTGATTTAAAGCATAAATATTTCATATTTTTGATTTGTTAGTAAGAAATTTGTGTTATAGGAAGGCTTGAGCTCTATTGAATTATGGATTTGAGACTTTCTTAATATTATAAACATGATCACGTGATTATATGGTTGATATGAAGCTTTAGTGATGAGATTTCGGAAAGTTAGTAAGTATTAATTCATTTTTAAAGTTAAGAATG
Source organism: Allium cepa (assembly GCA_030765085.1). NCBI lineage: Eukaryota > Viridiplantae > Streptophyta > Magnoliopsida > Asparagales > Amaryllidaceae > Allium > Allium cepa. Next base: position 475,630,899 of record CM060929.1, read on the forward strand.
ATTTATATTACTAATATAAATGTTGACTTTATGTTCATGTTGTTAATCTAAAATAAAGTGTCACGACTCACACTTTTAAGTACATACGTAAAACATGATTTGCTTAACCAAATAACCTTATGTTGAGCTAAAACCTTGAGAGGTAGTGTAATTTTGCATTTATGGATTTTATGTTAAATTGTGTAAGTTTTCAGGACTAAGACCTTATAGAGATCGTAACTTTTGATAGGAGTTGAACTAGAATTGATTTTTGTTCCGAATAAAATAACTACCAGTTTTTCTCTTAGCAGAGTGGTCGTACTAGAAATTTGGTCCAATCATTTGGAAGTTACGACTATTTTAACTTTTCACCTTGAATGTGCGGTTTTAGATAGATTTTATACGTTCGTCCAGAAGCCCAAAACTGGCCTGATGTTTATTTTGAGTTTTAGCGGTAAAGTAGGGTTAAATTAGTCATTGTTTCACTTTATTTCATATCTAAAAAAATCCATAAATCATTATAACAATTCTTCGTTCAAAATCACTTAAAACATTTTTATTTAGAGAGAAATCAATAAGTTAAAAGATAAAAGCATATGGACATCACTTGATAATAAAATAAATGTCTGTGGGAGGAAATTTCGTTTGCTTTGCTGTCCATATAATTTTTGGGTTGATTTGGAGCCTCTCTGATGATTTAATCTTTGTTTGGTGAATGGTTTATTACCTCTCACTCATATATGTTGCAATATTTGTTTCATATGCATTGTAATACATGTTTTAATAATGTTATTCATCCAATTTTCAACCAAAAACCCATATTTTGATTTCGTACCTTTATTGAAATGAATTTCAATTTATGTTTTAGTGACTTCAAATGGGCTAAAACATATATTAAAATGATATAGGCTTATATGTGTAGTCTATGTGTTTGTTGAAATACTAGAATGATATGTTATACTTTATTACATGTTACTTATAGTATCTTGTGATTGTATATATATTCAAATGGATGATTACACAAAATTTGAGAGATATCGAGGTGATGGATGTTGATTTTATGGACGAAGAATCCTCTATGTGTGGACCAGACCATATTGAGAAGTCTATTGGTGACTGTGCAAAAAGATGGAGTTTGGGTCATAAAAGAATTCAAGGATTGGCTTTGAAGTTATGAGGCTAATTGTAACACCCCGTAAATTTTAATAAATTAATTAATAAGATAATAAAGGTTAATTTAGTAATTTTACACAAAAGAAGTAAAAAGTATAATTTTTACAGATGAACGAATTAGATAACTAAACTTATACCATTGTAAAATAGGAATTTTCTTATCAAATTTAACTATTTGAACATTTAATCTTACTAAGGAATTAGAAGTTATGAGTGAATTAGTATTCTTGTTTGATTTGGGCTAAGTTGGGATCGTAAGGCCCATTAGAACCAAATTGAATATAAAATTGGTCATTTGATTTTTAAAACTACGTACATTTATAGCTCCACCCTCCACTTCTCAAAAGAATAAATGAACCTAACTTCTAAATCTTGATCTCAAATTCAAGGAGCAATACTTAATCAAATTTTATGCTTTTTAAGGCTAAAGTGATCAGCACCAGAAAAGCTACAAGAAGATATCAATTACAACTTGCTAAATTTTGGTAATACAAAATCACAATTAGAAGGAGGCAAATATGCAAAATGGAAGAAAGAGAAAATTTTGTTTCCCCTAATTAATAGGCATATTTGGTTGTATTTATTTCTCTCTCTAATTAGCTAATCAATTTATTTTTTGTCATCTAATATTAACTTGGGCATTAAGAATTGATGTTATAAATAGAGCCTAGAAGAGAGTGTAAAATGCGTGAAAATCTATTTGCTAATTCTCTTTTCTTCTATCTTTGTTCTTCTTCTCCAACAATTTTAGCCATAGAGATCAAGACTCCCTTTCTCAATTTGTATTTTTTTTAATTTTATTTTGTTCGATTAATTATAAACAACATTTGGTTAATCAATAAAGAGTGTGGTTGGGTGGAATCTCTTGTGTATTGTTTTTTCTTTTGATTTCATTTCCATTTATTTTCTATCCAAAATTATCTCTTTGTGATTTGAATGATAAAAGATCGATTGGGAAAGCTTCCGCAAAGCAAAGTTTTCACTATAGATTGGTAATGGAGCAAGTTCGTCGCAAAGCTTAGAGTAATTTTGAATTTGAAAATTTGTTGAGATGTCGGATATGATTTCTTTTTCAAAGATGGCTATTTTAGATGGAAAAAATTGGAGTATTTGGAATCCTATGATGGAAGATGTTTTGTTTATCAATGATCTTCATGATCCGATTGATGGAGTTGAGAAGAAGCCCTTTGATGTAGAGGAGGGAAAATGGAAGAAGATGAATAAGAAATAAATTGCATTGATTTGTCAATATCTTGACGATTCAGATGTAACTAGTTGTGAATCTGCAAAGGCTTTGTAGGACAAGTTGGTGTCTTTGTGTGAGTCGAAGAGTGCTACAAATAAGTCTTTTCTCATTCGAAAGTTGGTTCAACTGAGATTAGATGAAGAGAAGTCCGTCTTAGAGAATTTTAACAAATTTCAAGATGTAATAAATCAATTGAAAAATATGAATGTCAAATTTGATGATGAACTATAGGCTCTTTTATTGATGATTTCGCTTTTAGAAAGTTGGTAAACTTTGGTTGTTTCGTTAAGTAATTCCAATGCTAATGGAACTATCTCACCGAAAACTGTTCGAAGTAGTCTTTTGAATGAGGTGCTTAGAAGAAAAGGGTCATGTTTGAAATTAGTTCAAGATGAGGCCATGGTAGCGAGGGACACGAAGAAGGATACAAGTCCGAAGAAGAAAGTTGCTATTTGTTATTATTGTCATAAAAAGGGTCATATGAGCAATATGTGTGAAGCATATAAAAGGGATCAAAAGAAGGATATACATATTACCAGTGATAGTTATACATAGGCGGGCATAGTTGAAGGTAGTGACAATGATACTACTTATGATGTCTTCATTCATGAAGAGGAGCCTTAGAAGATGAATTCGAAAACCAGTTTTCACATTTTTAGATATATGAGTTGTTTCTCTTCTTATCAGAAGAGTGTCGGCATGATTAGGACGGCCAATGGAGAAGAGCTACCGATTTGTGGTATTAGATCTATCTGGTTTCGTATGCATGATATTGTGGTTAGAGAAGTCTCTAGAGTGAGAAATGTACCTACTTGTTCGCATAATCTTATTTCTCTTGGTAAGTTGGATCACCGTGGTTGCACTTATGAGACTCGTGGTGGAGTTTTGAGAGTGAAGAAGGATGGCCTTGTAGGGACGAGGGGAGTATTAGAAGAAGGAAACCTTTATAATTAGGTTGGTCATTAGTCGACTATGGGAAACGAGTGACAGTTGTACAGTCTAATACACAATCAAGTGGAGAGGTTAATGTGTTCACTGCTTATGATGATCGTATTAAAGATCATATTTTAGATAGGGTTTTCATGTTAATGATGCTCAAGGGATTGATAGTGATTATGTTATGAGCTCAGATAGAGTGACAGACGGGTGTCGAGTTGGAAAATCCACAATGACTGTATATAGGTCTTTGTGGTGTTACAAATGATTTTGAGACCGATTGGTGTGGTGCACCTCATGACAGGAGATGATCACTTGCAAGCGGTGGTAGAGGCTTGTAATTTGGTACGATTAAGATATAGGGAGTTGTAATAGTTCTAAAGATGGCATGCTTGATATGTTAGAGATATGTGATATTACATCAAGATGGAGTGTTAAATTTTGATGATACAAAATCACAATTAGAAGGAAACAAATACGCAAAAAGACAAACACTATTGTCCAAGTGGTTAAGTGTTCGGCTTTGATGCGAGAGGTCACAAGTTCGAGACTTGCGTAGCATGCTTCGAACGTTTACTTACATGTGGTATGTTGTCCCAGTGACATGTTGTATATAAGGTACTATTTCAAAAAAACCAAAAAGGAAGAAAGGGAAAATTTTATTTTCTCTAATTAATAGGCATATTTGGTTATATTTATTTCTCTCTCTAATTAGCTAATCAATTTATTTTTTGCGATCTAATATTAACTTGGGCATTAAGTAATTGATGTTATAAATAGTCTAGGAGAAAGAGTGTAAAATATGTGAAAATTTATTTGCTAATTCTCTCTTTTTTTATCTTTGTTCTTGTCCTCCAACAATTTTAGCCGTATAGATTAATACTCCCTTTCTCAATTTGGTTATTGGTTCAATTTGTATTTTGTTTACTTTTAATTAGTTCGATTAATTGTAAACAAATTTTGGTGAGTCAATAAAAAGAATGGTTGGGTGGAATCTCTTGTGTATTTTTTTATGTTCATTTATTTTCTATCCAAATTTATCTCTTTGTGATTTGGATGAAAAAGATCTATTGGAAAAAGCTTTCGCAAAGCAAAGTTTTCACTACACAACTCGATTCATGGAGATTGGAGCCAAGGCATTTCTAGATAATGCAGAATAAGGAGGTTCAATTCAATTTGGAGATTTTTCATGGTAATTAGTCGGTGGGAAATCATTAACTAAGATGTATAACGTTACATATGTTTTTATTTTATTATTTATAGTATAATTTAGGTGATGGCATTGTTTAATATTTATAGGTATTAAAATATACCTAAGTTAGTATTGATATTTAAGTGAATGCTAGAAATTTTCAATTAGCCATTATGGATGATTGAATACCTTAACTTATGGAAACTAGAGAAGATGAATAGGTTATAAACAAATAAATTGATTTAAATTGATTATAGTTTGATTAATCCTATGTAAAATACTAGCAATGATGTATGAACATGAAAGTTTTATAACTGAACTTAGTTAACATAGTAGTTATACGGTAATTATGCTAATAGAACGTTAAAAATAATTGAAGTATATAGGAAGTTTATTGCCTGAGATTTTAAACGATGCAAAAACAAACTAGGTCGGAGGAATTGATCAAACGCACATCATATATTTTGTTAATGCCTTAACCAAATCTGCAGTAAATGCCTTATAAATAATTTTGATGATGCTCGACCCAATTCCCCACTTAAGTGGTCCTCCCTATTTTTGAAACTACCTCGAAATGTTGGAGTCTATGCTTTGAGAAATTTTAATATGGTCGAAGAGGAAAGGATAATGATCCCACCCCAAGAAGTAATTAATACGAGGAAGAAATTCTAGAAATATTATCTTATGGGCTTATTTTTGGACTCAAACCCCCTTACCATATTGTTCGAGATAAGCATAGACGGATCTGGAGGCTTAAAGGTGGTCTTAAAGTTCACTTTGACAATGGTATGTTCTTTTTTCGTTTTTCCATCCCAAGAAAACATTTATGCATTCTTGAAGCTGACTATATATTCATAAAAGAAAACCTTTCATCATAACTCCTATGGAGTCCTTTAATTGACATAGCTAAAGAGCAAGTTCTTTTATTCCTGATAGATCTCACTTATCTAACTTGCCATCAATTCTTCAACCAATGGAGGGACATAGTTGGCTTGCAAATCTTGTTGGTTTGAAATATTTTAACATTAACATGGTGGTTAGGAGAAGACTAGTTTATGCCAAGATGTTAATTGAAATTAAACCTGATTAATCGCTTCCCTCCAAATTGCAAGTCAGACCTTCGGAAGGCCAATTGGAGATTGTTGATATGAGCTACATTTGGAAATAAGATTTTTGCACTACATATCACTCTTTTGGGCATTCAACCTCCTCGTGCAAGCATGGACCTCAACCATCACAACCTCCCAACAACCATTCTCTATTACTTATTCCACCTTATATTCCCTTACCCCCAACATTTTGTTAGGCGATGGGTTGCCAAGCATGTGGATGCCTCTCCTATCTCCGACAAGATTATCTATGAAATCCATGACCCAGTCACGACTGACCAAATTTTCTCAAGTTCCCTTGAGCCTTTGCCTACTACTTTCCTCCATATTGTGATCCCTAAGACCAACCTACCCGATCTTATCAGTCATTCGATTGTATGGTACTCTAGTGAGCATGCCTAGGTGCACACTGTTAGAACCGGTCCAATTAAAAGCAGGTTAAATGAGTGAATTTCAAAATGAAAATCCATTTTGATCTTAGTTGAGCCTATGAAGTCTAAATTGATTTTAGATCTAATCTAAAGTTTTGAATAAAATCTTCACTTTATTTCTTTTATTTAAAATTAATTTATGTTTAATTTTAAGCTGTATATTAAATAAGCGGATCAAAATGCACCCACGTGTGAAATTGCAAGTGCAACATATGAAAAGTGCACATAGTTGATATATTTTCTTAATGTTTGTATAATATGTATTAAAATTAAAGTATTAAAGTTGGTTTTAATTAAAATATAGTTTAAAAACGAAATTAAAGTATTTTACATAAAAGACTATTCTGTAAACCTTGAGTTAAATACATTCACATTTATATGTATGTATGTATGTATGCATGTATATGTATGTATGTGTATAAGTGTGTTTATGTGTATATTCATATACATATATATGTATATACACAAATTAAATCAATGTTTTGACACAAAACACCATAAAATTTGCATTAAACTAGTTTATAATTTAAAAGACATTCCTTCAAACAATAAAAATAACCTAGCTTAGATCCAACTGTTAACTAAATTGGGAAACAAAAGTTTTGATTTTTTTTATAAATAACTTATGAATTTTGAATTCACTTAATATATTTTTTATGTAAAAAAATAACCAAAATTATTTCAAAACAACTTGTAGTAAATGCATTCAATTCTCAATCTTTATAATATAAAACTTAATCTATTAATAAAATTGTTTCAAAAATTTATTCAAATAATAATTTTTGAAACAAAAGTGAATTAGATGAGTTAGGCACATATAAATTCATGATAATGAGATTCAGATCTAAATTAAATACACAATGTGAACAAACAAACGAAAGCAGTAATGAATCCAAAATTATTATCCCTGTTTGGGTTTTTTTCTCTCCCTGTTTGGGTTTATTTCTCTCAAATCCCATCTTCTCTACAACCGCTGCTTGGTTTGAATTGGCTAGCTTGCAATGTTGGAAAATTGATTTGTTTTGACTCTAATACTGTTGCGCGTGATAAGCTTGTATACGCCAAGGCTCTGATTGAGATATCTCCCCTTAAGCCGCTACCAACCTCTATTCCTGTCCAGCTAGCTGTTGGTCACGTGGTGGATGTTCGTGTACGTTATGGATGGGTCCCTGACATTTGTTCCTCCTGTCACTCTTTTGGCCATGTAGCCTCTGTCTGCTCGCACTCTGCTGTATCTGCTGCTGCGCCAAAGATCCCTTTGCCTCGGCCTCCGCTAAGGAAATGGGTTCCCAAAGTCTCTCTGGATGCTTCTGCCCCTGGTCCTTCTCTTTCTTTAGTGCAGCCTGTGGTTCCTGCTGACGTTCCTTCCGTTCTGTCTGCGATGCCGTGTCTCTCTCCACCTCTCGTTGTTTGGGCCGAGACTGAGCATTGTTGGGTTGACCGTCAATCTGCTATGAGATTCAACCCTGTGGATGACTCCTACTTTAGATATGTATCTGATGATCTATTGGACCTTCGATGCCTTTATTATAGTATTTCTGGTGATTCCTTGGTTCTTGACTTGGATGGTTCGTACGCTGAGATTAATTCTGTAATTCTAGCTGACACTACCTGGGATCGATCTTTTATTTACTCCTCTGACGTTGACAGTTATGATCCTTCTCTTGCTATTCATTTCCTCCCCTTTTTTGGTCTTCAAGGGGTTGGTTCTGTGGATTCTACCATGGATGATGAGGGTGTTGGTGATTCTTCCTCTGCGGAGGAGAACTAGTCTACTTATATATTTCTAGTAGCTGTGACATGTCTGTCACACTCTTGTGCTGTATTTTTTATTTTTATCTATCATAGTGGCTAAGGTGTCTTTACCTTTCTCCTGTACTTCAACTTTATTACGTTCGTAATAAAAGTGGTCGGTCCACTATAAAACCGTCGGCCTTGCCAAAAAAAAAAAGAATCCAAAATTATTATCATTGATAACATATGAATAATAAAAGAACAAGGAGATGTTAAAACATATGAACAAGATGAGAATACAACTGATTCAAAGGAAGAAATTAGATATCCAAATCATAATCCAAAATTCATGCATGTGAAGTAGATAGAGGATATGGAGGATTAAAAGCTTATAAATATGATGATTTTTTTTTTATATATATATATGTATATATAGAAGATCGCCTTTGAGAGATAACTACCTTTTTATTTTTGTTTGAATTTTGCTTTAAAGTTTTGGAATCCTAGCCACCATGAATTTTCGCTCCTAATTGGATGGTAGGAAGGAGAGTAAATGGCAACGACGAATGAAAAATAAAGGAGGAACTAAAGATGTCATTGAAAATATGACGACCCGCCTTCGTTTAATTAAGATTTGCCTTTTCACTTCAAAAAAAAGACCCCTCCCATCCCAAAAAGTGTGGCCATCCATGACTTGGGTTGTTTAGGCACTAAACAATTCCAAAATCCAATAGTACTAATCTCATTTAAATCCAATTTAAATTTACTATCAATGTGTATACCGTACATGCATTTATAACTTTTATTTATGCACTTTATTAAATACTACTGGTATTCAAACAAATTATATAAAATTTTAAAATTATGTTTTGTAAATATTGATTAATTTAATTTATTTAGAGCCCTTTGTAGTATTTATTCTATTTAAATCGAAATTAAATATTCTACCGACATCGTATATCGATACATGCATTTATAACTTTTATATACCCACCTTCTTAAATACTAGTGGTATTTAAACAAATAATATAGAAGTTAATGATTAATATTTCCTAAATATTTATTAGGTTAATTAATTTTCTTGCCATTATCTCATGGAATGAAGTGTGTTTCTCGACTTCTAGGGTGATCTAGGTTCTTATATGAACCGTATCGTGGTATCGTTATCATACAATGTCATGGGATTCTTAGCATTTGGAATAACCCTTAGCTCAGTTATAAATTTGTGCATTTTCTTATACCTCTTTTATTGCAACCCTTATTCGAAGCGATGTACTTAGCCTTTGGATGAATCAACCACTACTTAGTGTTTGAAACAATTCCAGCTTAAATTTCTTTAACTTATGTTTGAACGTGAATTTAGGAATAACATACTATGCTCAATATCATTAATAAAGTTCGAGCCTGTGCACTCCTTTATAAGCAGTTCATTGTTTCTGTAAACAATTCTCTAGTATTTCATAAATACTCGAGAACAGTCTAAACCACCATTAAGTGACCTTAACTTGGATTTGTTACTTTTTCTATACATCAAATACAAGAGTGAAGTATGATATTATAGAAAATATAACATGTATGATAATTCATATCGCCAATGTATAAGGAATCCTTTTTACATGCTTCGTATTAAACAATTTTAATATCATGTCCGTGTATATCATTTTGGACAATCTCGTCATCCTTTTATACTGATTATAAATGATGCCATTTTCAAAACAAATATCCAGCATTAAACAACCAAAATGAAATGATTTTAACATGAATACATCGTTAACAATCATAAGTTTCTTGTTTACTTATAGTTTTAGAAATATATTTTAGTACCTATTAATATTCTTTCTTATAGACACATGTTTCTTCTATATTTTGATTGAACTCAAATTATTTGATTGCTCTTTTAAAATACTTAATTAACTCTGATGCTAATCAAATAACACTTTCGTATTAATTCTTGGAGCATATCTAATAGTACTCACAAATTTAGTTATCTCTCTCATCGACTTCTAGGCATTTTGGTTGTTTTGTGCAAACAGTCGATTCTAAATCATTATTTATATTTTTTGTTTCAACATATATGTACCACAACTCAAAATCATACTGAGCAATAAATTTTGTGAGTAAAATCCGAATTAACTAAAGCATGTTGAATGACGATTCTATTACGTTAGTCTCAACAACTGAAATTTATGATGTTAGTATTATCAATGTGGCTTATATTCCTACTGCATTAATCTTCTTCCTGAAGACACTTTCAGAGCCGATGGATCATATCTTTTCGGGTATTAATATCAAAATCATATTTTGATAATATACTTGGAATCTGTTTTAGATTTTTGCATTGTGCGGCATAGTAGATTCGTTACACTTATTGCTTACTTAAGAATGACGAATTTCTTCTTTCAATATTAATAAAGTTCATAATTTCTCTTTAATGTGCGAGATTTATCATTAGACGTTCTAATATGTCATCTCTATCTAGTTTGATTAATTTCATTCCATCTTTTGTTATCAGTTTTATCTTTAGATCGTATCCAATTTCATTTTACTACCAATAATTTCTAAAAGAAATTCCTTCATTATGAAGTTGGCATTTCTTGAAACAACAATTGTTTCTCAGTCCAATGGAATAGGTATTCATAAAAATATTATGAGTTGCCTCTATGAATATATGTACAAATTGTTATGTTTTACGTTTACAAACTTATATTCATAACATAAGTTAGTCAATTAACATTGAATGGTCGCAAACTGCTTTATGGTGGTTCACACAAGATCCCTCATAGGTAAATATTATTGCAACATCTCTACTCACACAACTTGTCAACTCCTTAACCTAGATACGTAGGGGTTGTTTCACCAACTTTTATCTCGTATGATTTTGTAAACTTTATTTTAGATGAAATTATACTAAACCTTATGTACTTCATTTTAAGTACTCGAACTTACAGAAATAAGTTGACTGAATTTAATTAATTATCAGTCATGCTTTGTTCAATAAAGTTCGATTACTACTTATCGACACATCATTATGTATTATAGAAAGACATGAGATTTTGAAATTGAATCTTTATTCATTTTTAGGGTACTTTTGGAACTATTTCTTATATACCCACCTACTCGATCAAATCGAATTTTCTTATTTCCTTTGCATGTTACATTTTATACTTTCATTTTATGTTCAATGAACATATCATAAATACGTTACTTGCATATCAAATACACCAGTTTATTTTATGTTAATTCACCTATGAATTAAACAAAGCATGTTGAACTATATTTAGTATTATTAGACTTTCGACTGCACACATCTTTATATATCAATCTAAAGAGTTCACCAACTCTTACCCCGCTCCCACTAAACGGGTGCTTTGTCTTTAATTCCAAAATAATTGTAAAAGTTATAAATACTTTTATGTTATATAGCTAATGCAACAAATACCGTTATTCAAATAAATTAGTTTCATAATGGATATTCATAAAAAAATAAAACTACATTCATTTTTAGTTGATACTGAAATTAATTTATTTCATAAATATTGTTTGGTACTCATACAAAAACCAATTTTCGTATGTTAATGCATCCATTTACAAGTGTCATATGGTATGCTCCCAATATTTCCGCCATTACTATAATAGCGTATGAAATATGAGGTTTTATTCATCTAATTATTATGGGCTATTTATTTCTTCTACTATAACTAGTTTATAGTCAAGGGTTTTCGATCAAATATTTTAAACTCATAGAAATGACCTTTATTGAAAAAAAATTCTATATTATAACACAAATTGGAATAGAAATCATATTTCTCATTCCATATTAAGTATCTTTTACTATTTTATACAATTCTCTTTTTCGATTTTCTTATGAAGCAAAGGTGACCATTTACTCTCTTCATCCCGACTACAGCTAAGTTGCATCCACTCTTATACATTCACTTTCCTTTTCAAAATGTTCAAACCATTCAAAGAAAAATCATATTTTAATCAATCGTATTAAATATACGATTTGCCATAATTTTATTTACTTATTTGTAATGAACTAATTTCATTGACATTTCATATATTATGAACTATGACCGTTCACTATATAACATTTATATTTGATTGAATACAGATAAAATATCAATATTCTTGTATTTCTTAAGAGTTCAAAACTCATAAAAGACAATTCACATACTTAGACAACTAAATACTTTAGCAACCAAGTTACGAATGTATTTAGTAGTGTAAAGTTAGCTCTTGCAAGGGTCTTGAAGAAACAATATGCCAAAGGATTTGAGGTAAGTATATTTTATATTTCATTATTAATCTTAGTAGTTCATTTTTATATCTTAATCGACAAATTAACATTTTATCAATTTTTTTACTAGTTGCACAAATTTATCGATGTAGATTATTTTAACTTTATATAGCGAATGTTCTTGTAATATTAAAATGGTTATGTTACCATTTCATTTTTCTAATAAGGCTACGAAAAGATTTTTATGTTTATCAAAACCTTCAAAACACGTAGAAATATTTTAATTTCTCTAGTGGATGTTTAGCTCTGTTGCCTTGGGATGAGGAATATCAATAAATCATAGGCCCATATGCGATGGTTATTATCAATTGTATCATACAACTCCTAACCCAAAATCTTTGTCCTGATCTCATCTTGACCTTGAGGATTATCAACAAATCAGAAGAGATTATTCATTCATACCCACCATTTCGCAATAGCCTAAGTACAATGCACATGCCTTAAGGAACATCAACAAATACATGCATGTATCTTACCTCGTCTACTTAATATACTAATAGTGCTACATATAACATCGCTAGCTTGAGGAATATCAATGACTAAAGAGTATGCAAGTAATACGTTAATATATAAATAGTGGACAACTTATATATTAAGGATTTATAATCTTCAATTTATTTAATTGAATAATATCGATTCATGAAATAGTGTATTTCTTATGAAATACCCTCGTAATTCAAGTATTGGATGCATTTGAAATCACAGGAAACATATGTATTTATTCGTTAAGTCTGATTGCGTTTATTTCCAGTTCCACGTATATTATATATTCATATTATACAAGTTTAGTTTATTTATAACATTTTATAATTTAATTAACTTATATAATATTCTTATATATATTTTTAATTAAATCTTATTTGATTAATTTTAATAATTATTAATTAAATCATATTTAATTAGTTTAATTCATTTTATATAAAATTTCTAAAATTTTACGTTACTTATCTTAAACAATTTAAAATAGTTAATCAACTATAACATATATAGTTTGTTTATGTGTACACATCGGTATATGTATATACTTCAATTAATTAACTTTTAATTAATTTTATTTAATAAAATTTATTTAATTAAATAATTTAATTAAAATTAAATATTTTAGTTAATTTGAATTTTTATAAATTTAGTGATTAGGTGGTAGTACATAGTTGTACTGCAGGTCTTGGGTAGTAAGTAATATAATACAAGTCAACATATGTCCAATGGTTTGAAACACGAATTATACAACATTTAAACCAATGACCTCATAGACCAAAGCAAGAGCACCTAACCAGTAGGATAGTGATGCTGAATTTGAAATTTTAATTTAACTTATCACAAAAAAATTTTAAGATAAATAAGTAACCATAACAATTTTATGTTATAAACATATATGTTTTGATCAATTAACTTTTAATTAATTATCTTATTTAATTAATCATATTAATTAAAATTTAAAATTTCAAAATTAGTTATGTAATTTCTTATAATAATTTTGAAAAATAGAATGCATTTTATAACTTTTACAAAATTCTCTTTTATATTTTAAACTTTACTTTTTAAATTTAAAATATTTTTTAAATTTCAAACAAAATTTGGAAATTAGCCCAAGGTCCAAAATCAATTTGGACCTTTATATTAGGAATAAGCTTTGGGCTTATTTCATATTTTGGGCCCAAATAGAGCAAAATACTTGATTTCTCAAACCCAATCCTTCAACGCTACCTTCTAGACACCCTATTAAATGGGTAAGCTTTAATAGTTAGCTCTAACTTTGCTAATTAAACCGTAGGAACTATTTAGCTCTGATATCAATGTTGGAACTAGGTTGGTCGTAAGCGATTAAATGGCTGGATTTCAAAAAAAATCCATTTTGATCCTAGTTGGGCCTACGAAGCCAAATTTGATTTTAGATCTAATCTAAAATTTTGAATATAATCTTCAACTTATTTCTTTTATTTAAAATTAGTTTAAGTTTAGTTTTAAGTTGTATGTATGTTAAATGAGTGCCATTTAACCAAATACACCTATGTGTGAAAGTGCAAGTGCAACATTTGGAAAGTATATATAGTTAGCGTGAACGTTGTTTAGGTGCTGAAATTCACATCGCAACGAATACATTTCCCTTTATATATATCTTTATCGTCCAAAATATTTTTTTTTAAAATAAGATTTGTTTAGAGAGTGTGTGTATGTATACACACATGCATATTAATATATGCATAAGAAAAAAAAAATTCTAATAATTAATATTTCATAAATATTAATTAGCTTAATCTATTTAAAGCCTCTTTGAATATTTATTTTGTTTAAATTAAATTTTAATATTCTACCAACATTGATTGTCGATACATATGTTTATAACTTTTATTAACATAACTTTTTAAACGCTAATGGTATTTAAACAAATTAAATAGAATTTAATGATTAATATTTCAAAAATATTAATTAATTTAATAGGTTTTGAATGATTAAAAATTAATTAAATCGTGTGATTCATTCAAAATATTCGTTATTTCGGCTGTGTGACTCAAAGATGTAAATTCATTCGGCAATTAATATTGAACAACTCAAATATTAACGTGTAACATTTGAGTTGAATTTATTGCTTACACATCTTTTGGTAAAGTCCAATTGTACTTATTATAAGCGAACTTAGTAGTAATAATTATTTATATCAATTCTCTTCATCAAAACTATATCACATTAGTAATTATGTAATTTGTTTTGGTCAAAATTCCAACATCGTTTACATTCAACTTTGTAAGTCTAAAAACAAGGTTGTTGATTTTGGTAATCATTTATTATTAATCGTACTACTCTAGCTAAAGATTTTGACTTTGAGCTGACTATAATTGACCGTAATACTAAGCCCATATAACTTAGGAGACAAATTCTCTATTAAATAGTATTTCACTTTTAATGCTTTAACTTAACCTTTACTATAGTCGTTCGATTGATGTCATGCCATGGTTTAACTTTAATCGAAGTGGAGTGTTCATATTGAAGTTCCATTGTACTTTCAAGTGGAAGGAATTGTGTAACATCGTCGCTTATAGATTCTTTGTTTGACCTTAGTTATATTAGCTAATAGAAAACTCCCAAGTGAATCATTTAATTATTATCTAATAACTATGAGTATGTAACCTTTTTGTGCCTCCGACACCATGAGTAATACACTGCCCAATATTTGAAGAGTATTCCAAACACTAGTCACAATGGATGTATCGATATTCCATCTTGAAATATCTCGGTTAGGAATATTTAAAATAATATGTTATTTTTAATGCGATAAATTTCTCAAGGTTACAAAACATTGTAATTACTATCACACAACATATCAGTTAAGGATTTTCTATTTAATATAATTTAAATTAATTACTTAATTAATTATATCATAATATAACAAGTATATAATAGAAAGAAAATACCTTTTATTTTGAACAAGAATGGTTATCGAGTTAGATTATGTAATAAACTATATAATTGCCCCTAGGGCAAACCTATCGCACATTAGCTTTGAGATGAGATTCATGTCCACTTATGGGCTATGCTATAAATATGTGACAAAAAAGAAAGGTCAAAGTAGACTTTTACATTACCATGTTTTTGTCTACTCACTTCTACTGTTATCCGGTGGTGATCAAGGAATATTAAACTGGAATATTTTAGATGATGTCACATGGGATAAGAGTTTTCTAAACTATAGTAGTTCAGCTGATTATGTACTAGACCTTACAGGACAATTTTCTGGGTATATAGATATCGTTGGACCTGAATCAAGTGATGTAGGTAGAGAAATCTCCTCTTTGAAGGAAGGTTAGCTTTATATTTGTTAGCAATTAGAGCAAATCAGCTCTACTCGTGTACTTAAATTGGTTTGGTTGATTAATAGAAGTAGACGGACCACTTTAAAAACTGTTTAGCTTTGCTAAGTAAATATATTACGATCGATGTGTTAAGCTGAACAAATGTGTTTATCGTGTGATAAAAATTGTAATATGTTCGTAAAATAAGTTTAATTATGCTTAAAGAATGTATAATAAAGTGTATATATAGCTTAAGTAAAAAAAACTGAATTTTTAGAGAAAACTCGAAAAACATTGATAAAACGAAATTTGTAGCTAACCAACTGACTGGTCACTCCGGTAGAGACTAGGACGTTTATAGTGCAAATTTAGTGCATTTTAGTCCACTATAAATAACATCAATCAATTAAATTTTAGTGACCAGTCGGCTAAATTTTTATATAGTCAACTGAAAATTTTGAAAATTATTTCCTCCAATTAACCAGTCGATTGACCTACACGATCAATCGGCTAATGGTCTAAGGTTGGGTTGAAATAACCCAAAAGGGCTTATAAAAATGGTTCAAGTGTGTTATGCAAATAATGTGGCGGCGTTAGGACATGATACATTATTATAGTGTAGTGTGACGTGATACTCGATGTCGCTGAGTTTTATAACATTTTGTGCTACAACGAGTGAGTTAATTAGATGTTAAATGTTTTAGCATTACTACTATTAGTTACTATATGTGTACCGATCTGCTTGTACTTGGTATGATGATCGAAGAGAGATGGAGACATCCATCTAAATGTTCAATGCAAGTGGTTAGTATTTTGATTATATAGTCGACCGATTGGCTGGCTGGATAGACCGAAAGGTTGACCGATCTTTAAAGGTTCCTATGAGTGAACTAAATGAAGGAAATAGGGAATGATACTTGAATGTAAATGCGTGTTAGCATTGAGATGTTGTTTAATTTTCTTATCTTGATGTTTTGTATATTTACTCAATTTAGAAAATCTTGGATTTAGGTGGATTCCAAGTGAGTCACACATATGTGGTAGTATGTAAACTATATATGTAACGGCGACCTTAAGCTAGTTGACACTGACATATTGTATTATGATGGACTAACTCGATATATATATGTGACATACAGCAAGCTAGGGTAAATGCAGCACTAATCCATGATGATGTTTTATCAGCATGTTAATATTACATGCTTAGGATATTTCTATATACGTCTAATCCCCCATATATTTCCTTTTTGTATCTATCTTTGATAGGTTAACATGATATTAGGGAAGTGCTTGGTGCGTGATGAATGAGGTAGAGATTCGATAGAGTTATTTTATTTTACTATATGCTATTTTAGTATTATGTACCTATTTTGGACCTCCAGTGTGTGTTATTTTTGATTTGATGTATCAATATTTATGATAGTTATTTAGTATTGTTTATATATGTCCATATATGTGTTATATGATATATTATTCCTTCAGCTGCTAGTTTCTGAAAGTTATAGTTAATGTAACGGCCCAATATTTTCAACCATTCGCATCCGCACATGTCGGACTTGAATTGTTCAAAATACTGCATTGTATAATAAATTTGACAAAACTCAGAATATACAGTAAATAAATCACAGAATCACATACACAAATATCAGAATCTCGCAGCGGAATATAAAATGATACAGTGGTTCATGAAGCCACTTAAACTTTTCCAAACAGAATTACATTTTTAGTCTTTAATACAATTTAAACATACACAGATATAGAGTCTTCAAATGCCTTGAATTTCATAAAGATAATGATGGAAAGCTTCCAACAGCAGGAATGATCTACGAGTGTCCTAGCTCTGGAGGGAAAGCTGAACTGCAACTCAGGCTGACCCGAGCGTACAATAAAACAAAACACTCGAGTCAGGACATACATACTTATATAATGTAAGCTAAATCAAGTGTATTGTAATATATAGCAAGTAACTCAAAGGATGCTTGGGACCGCCCATCCTCTAAGGATCCGTTAAACTATTTACTATGTAGTATATTGCGCTATTATAATAGTGTCTATTTATAAAGTAAACATACTTCTTTCTTAGCATTAAGGGGTTACCCATATAGCCCTTAACACGTAATAGTCCCAGTAGTCCATCCAATATCATAGCTCCTCCTGATCGGGAAGCAACTAGAGGATACCACACGGGCTACGGGAGAAATACAAACTCGTACAAGGCTCGATATGGTAGGTGACACGGCACAACTAGGCAATGCCAGGGTAGATATACCAATTGCTATCCGGACCGGTGGTAACGCGAAGCCGCAGCAACCGCCCACCTCGAACAACACTCCCAAATCAAAGGGTGCACCCAAACAATCACATAAGCAATAGAATGGTATACGAAGAAGTGCGTTCGATCAGAGGAGCTACCTCATTAATCCGAGAATCGCTCCTGTTTTAGCCACCTTATGCCAACTCTCGGGAGTCGGGTCCACGTATATACCTTTCAAGAAACCGTCACCACCAACCTACTTCATTCTGGAAACTCCACCGCGTACACGGTTAGTCAAAGTGGTTTTCGGTATCGACAGAGAGTATGTCCATATCCGATCCCGGTCTCTTTGCCAACCAAACGTTATTATAACCCGTGGTTATTTAAAAACAGTTTATACTTTAAACCAGAATAATCATTTCCCTTTTCAAAACTATAAATACGATATCATTTTAAAACCCAAAACAATATGATATCGTTATATTCAAATATAATTCTTTTCCAAAACCATACTGCTTAAAATTTATAATATCTGGAAACCAAATATTTGAATTATCCCTTCAAAACATAATATATTGGAAATTTTACTTTAAACCATAACTCCCAAACACAATGGTTTGGACATTCAACGGTATATAGAATAAATGGTTTAACTTTATGGTTACTTTGTAAAGAAGATCATTTACATAGCTTTACAAATATATTTCTTTATTTAAAGTTTTAAACCATAATTTAAATATCACTTTATGTTCCCAAAACCATTTCAATTCCTATATATATATATTCAATTGGAGTATTTACTATTCAAAACTAAGTTTGGACTTTATTCTTTCAACAATTCAATGTTTTATTATTTATCTTGAATATTCCCATAAATTCCATAATAAACTCCAGATTTTAGCCATTAAATAATTTCAAAATTTGCTTAATACAAGAATATTCGTCTTGAATTTATTAAGGAAAACCCAGTTATAAATATCATATCTTAAGATTTTCCAAAACTTAACATAAAATAAAATTTATCAAATTCCATAAATTTTAAAACAATCAAATCCTAGATTCTGTAGCACTTAGGAAATGCTACCTAAAGTTACGGGTGAAACTAGTCCAATTTCAAAAAGACAGCATTTAAATGTTGTAGTAGATTGTTTAACATAATAAATATTTCCAAATATAACTTATTTATTTATTTATTTATTAACATTTATAGCTCATTCAAAATCAATATAAAATCCTTTAAAGATAATAAATCAAATATTTAACTTCCAAAATAATTTTAAATATTTCAGAAAAATATTATAAGGACCACGGGCCTGTATATAGTTTTCTAGCCTAGGTCAAGTGATACGGATTTCTATCATTTCAATCCATAATTTATAAACTCCGGGTTCTATCATTTCAAACCCGCAATCCCAAGTTGTCAGATAAGCAGTTAACAACATAGATGAACAATAATAATCAATTA
This sequence comes from Allium cepa, assembly GCA_030765085.1. Classification (NCBI taxonomy): domain Eukaryota; kingdom Viridiplantae; phylum Streptophyta; class Magnoliopsida; order Asparagales; family Amaryllidaceae; genus Allium; species Allium cepa. The sequence goes on from CM060929.1 coordinate 475,650,509, forward strand.
GGCCTATCGTCTCAGCCCATAACAATCTAAATATAACAGGGAACTTGCAGTGTGATTTAAGCAGTAAATAAACAATAATAAAATATAACTGCAGAATATCATACAACAGATAATAACTGATGAGGTGTCCATTTAAATGGGGTTCATCATTTTATACAACATTACAGACAGATAGTAGTGAATTAAATTTCTACACATACACTTGCAAAAATTTACGAAATATAAATACGTATGTCTGGTGAGAAATACTCACCTGGATGTTGCAGAAAATTTGATTTCAAAAACGGCTATTCACCGGTAAAGACCGACAGAGGGTAACGATAAAATTTCTCGGATGTCGCCTAGATCCAAATCTAGAACAAAATTCAAATATTTTGAAACGCGACTTTAGAAATTTCGGTCAAAGGAAAATTTAAGATAGAACGAAAATTGATTTGCTTTGCTCGACCACTCCACCGTGTAATAAGGCCAAAATATAGCCCAAAATGTGAACCGGGCTAACACTAAAAATTCCGACAAAATTTTCTAAAGTCAGACTAAGCAACAGGGTGAAGTTTTCCTACTCTATGTCGTGATACACATGTACACGTGCACACTTAAAATTTCAACTTACACGTGTACATGTACACACTCACGCCATACATACTCGTGCACACTTGCTTGCCTAACATACTTCAATCCTAGATTCATCCTTTCTGGAATTCATTTCCTAATTTACATTTTAACTAAATTTGCACCACTGCTTTCTGACTCCACTCATCTTTAAATCCAGATCTCAACTTTCGAGGCTCAAACTGGAAAAATGCAAACCCAAGGTTCATGCACACTTGCTTCGAGAAAGTCCCATCTTTGCTTCGAGTCGCATGTGTCTCTGCTTCGAGACAATTTGTCAAATCTTCGGGTCACCCTTGTTAATACTTCGAGACCAAATTCATGCATTTCTCTGTGTATGCTTTGGAGACAGCTGCTTCCATTGTTAACCACTTCGAGACAAAATCCAACTCTGAAGCTTTGAACACAAAAGACTGCCTACCTACCTCCATCAGCAAAAATATTTGAACAGCTATGCCTACTAACTTGATCAACTACCCACTCCTTTGTTATAACATTATGAAGGCCACTACTTTCTACCAACTACTGCACTTTACTCCAACTTCAGGCATGTCTTCTGGTGTGAGAGAAAAACTTTGATTCAAATATGTTTATGTTCAAGTCATATAAAAATGTTTCAGTCTCTACGCAAACAATTTTCACCCAAAACTACTCAAGCATCAAATATCATAGCATCAACTGAAGCTTCAAATTTGTCAACACTTCTATTCATCATCAACCACTTCAACTATACTACCACCCTCCGGTCAGTCTACACGTTTAACAGAGGTACAAATATGCACAGCCATCTCAAGATTTGTATATGTGCAGACTTAATCTTAGGCCATGAATGAAATCTGAACTCACATGCTTTGTTTCTATGCAACAATTTCACCAACAACTGGGATAAGCATCACTGATATTGATGAAACATGTCTTTACTCTCAACATTCAGCCTAAGTCAAATAATTTGTCTATGCAACCTATACCAAAACTGCTCAAAGAATGTTATGGCCTTGGTTATATGTGCACTGACCCACCTCTGCTTCCTAAATACAACACACTACCCAACATGTCCCTCTGCTAACCTATGCTACTGGAGATTCACACACCAACACTACGGCATCAGGTCTTCTGGTCTATATCTATATAAACTAGACTAGGCAGGGACAGAGTGAGTGGAGATGGCTGAGCAAAGTGCCAAAGGAAGGGAAAAGAGATTGAAAGAATCAAAAGAAATAAGGTGGAATATTACCTGATCTGGATCCATGAGGAAAAACAGAGAAGTTGAGATCTAGAAAAAAAAAATGGAGAAGTGGGAAAGTATAAATAGGCAGAGGAAGAACACATCAGTTACACAAAGCATACGTGATATACCCATCAGTTTCAAAAGAGTAATGCAAGTATTGATCCTCTGCAAGATTACTGGAAAGTCAGGCTTTTTATTTGCTTAGCCATACGTTTTCTTTCTTGCTTTAATTGATCAATGCATTCAAGGCCGAGGGTTACACTTTGAATTCGTTTGAAGGGTTGATGATAAATATGCGTCAGTTATATTGATAAGCATGTAAATATACAAGCGTGATTTTGGGAAGCAGAGGAATATAAGGGTAATAGCCAGGCAGACATTGGAACGCATGCATTGGTTTGAAGAAAACTGATCATTTGATAAAGGCTTGTGAGATAAAAGTGTACAAGTGCACATTTATAAATATGTAAACTGACATGCGTGTATACATATTGTTATGAATATAACTGATGGGCAAACAAAAATTAAACCAGGCGATGATAGGCAGAGCTATTGTAGGCGGGAATGGTGCTTGCATTGATTTTTGATAAATATTGGTTTAAATCTTTGTATGAATATATGTGTGAATGCAAAAGTCAGTGTGGTTACAGAGCTGAAGGAATGAATGCATTAGTTATATTTATAAACAGGTAAGCGCGTGGTATATGGTAGGTTATAAAAACTTTGAACGTTACAAAGTTGATTTTCACTCCGTTATATATATTTTGATTTTAACGTTTGGTATCAAAAATGGAATGGTAAATATTTATGTTGGCTATAGGAATGGAAAACGTATACAAGCTTATACAAACTCAGACCGTTAGTTAACAAAGTACCGGTTATCATAAAATTACTGACTGATATTTTTCCTCAAATTAAATCGAAAACTTGATTTTTACACTACGTTAAGCAGACGCAGTCTAAAACATCAAAATTTTTGATAAAAATAACATTTTAAAAACACACGTTTTACTACGTTGCTTATACCCTATATTTGACGCGTCTTTTAAACGCGAAATTTTACAGTTTAAACATAGCTTAAATTTTTCACAGTTATTACTTAATTTTATTGACACAACAATTTTATAAAATAAATCTCCAGATTAAATCTTTAAACTATATTGTTAAACACAATTTATATACAAATGTATTTCAAAATTAAATAATTGAAATAAAATAAATAGCTAAAACTAGGGTTGTTACACTCTCCCCCACTTACGAACTTTTCGTCCTCGAAAAGGAACGAAAGAGGTGAAACAAAGAAAGATAAGCTAGACAAACAAGAATCTTAAACGGATAGTTCCGGTATTGGGAACCCGAAGAAGATCCTTTAGAATCGGATTTTCCTTTCAGTTTGACCGTCCGTCTATGGGTGATAAGCGGTGCTCAGGTCCCGATGAGTAACAAAGAATTTCAAAGATTATAGAGAGATTTCTGAATAGACTGGTAGAAGCAATAGCCTCCCCCTTCTGTAGCAGACAGGGCAACCAAGGGCACTCGAAGATAGTTTGAAAACAAAATAAGATAATAACTTTGAAATCATAATGCTTCTTGAATTTAAAATACTTCGAAAGTCATTAAGATTTTATAGATATTATCATTTGGAAATCATACTACTAAAATCATAACACTTCTAAAATAATCTTCATTTATTCAATTATAAATTTTCAAAACATTTATTTTTAGAAACAGCAACACTTGAAATATGTTACCGTAGATATAATAGTATTTCTAATCAGCATTATTTTACTTAACTCTTAATTTTTAACAAATAACTAAACTACTTTATTTGAAATACCTATTTTAAAATAAGATATTCCATCAATAAGTTATACTTGGAATTTTTATTTGAACACCAATTCTCAAATTATCAAAATTTAAAATACGACTTACTTAAATCATAATTATTCATTTCAGGAAATAACCTTTATTAAAATCTCTTGTTTAGATTTTTAAGGTTCCATATTAAATCAAATTTGATTATCAGGTTATTTAAATAAAATTCCCTAAAATTTCTATTCCTTATTTACCCCCATTAATCTTTTATAACTAAAATTTAAGTGTATAATATTAATTATAACCACTCAAATTTTATTTATAAAAATCCTTTTTATATTGTATATTATCCAATTACATTGTTAACTTTTGAAAATCAAGGTAAGTTATATTAAAATGAAATTGGGTGTTATACAAATAAAACTTCCAATTTAATTATCTCCAATTGGAACTTTTTATTCAAAAATTTTATTTTCCTTTTTATTTTATTGAAATTTTCCTTAAGATAAAATTTAAGAATTGAATTTCTGATTCCCTTCAACCCATTTAGAGATAAATAAATATATATACATAATATGTCAAATCAAATTTAAATTATATATCTATATATATTAATTCATATTTTAGAAATTCAATCAATTAAAATCTCAAGGAAACACTGTAGCCGAATTACAGAATGGTCTTTTCACTTCGAAACTCGAAAATGAATGTCGATGATGCTGCAGTCATCACCGAAATTATTTTCCAGCGACAAAGAGAAGAGCACTAAATTTTTAAAATTCTTGGGAACAAATCTCTATATAAATACTTTAAATAATACATCCTTTTAAAGTTTAAACACAGGGTTTGAAACCATCAGAGATTTAATTCTCAAGTTCTTGTTTTAGATTCATTTCTGTTCCAATTTAAATTATAACCATTGTTTATATTCACTTATTTATATTAGACAAAACACATGGTTTACAAAACCATAAATAAAATCAAAACTATTATCTCTTGGCAACTAGTTAAATTAATTATAAAATTTCTGAAAATTATACTCATATATATAATATTAGATTTTATTTCAAATATAGAAATAAATTTTTCAACACAAAGATAAAGATTCAAATTTTGATGAACTCAAATCAAATAGAATTCAAGATAAGTTGAAATTAGAAGATCTGATGATTAAATAACAGAATAAGGAACTGGGTAAGTTTATATAAATCGCGGACAACCTTGACCGGGTCAACCGGGACATAAAGAGTCAGATCGATGTATCTACATTTGATCTGAAGAGATAGAGTTCAGAATAACCAAAGATACTAGCATATAAACCGAGGATAAATATAAATCTCCGGTGAATCAATGCTAATGGTAAAGGAGTTTCACCCCTTTATTAGAACAATGGCGAGACCGCCAATTCATTATAAAGATCATCCGAAGTGGAGTTATGGGATACTCCAAAATCTAAGGTAGATGAAAAAGTGAGGGACACGAATGAACTTTGGAACCACAGGGAATGTTCCAAATTCGAAAAGGAAGAGATTCAATCTCGAATGAAAGTGATTCTATAATCAAATTTACTTTACATTCTAAGTTTTGCCTAGAGCCAAAGCTCTGATACCAGCTGTAACGGCCCAATATTTTCAACCATTCGCATCCGCACATGTCGGACTTGAATTGTTCAAAATACTGCGTTGTATAATAAATTTGACAAAACTCAGAATATACAGTAAATAAATCACAGAATCACATACACAAATATCAGAATCTCGCAGCGGAATATAAAATGATACAGTGGTTCATGAAGCCACTTAAACTTTTCCAAACAGAATTACATTTTTAGTCTTTAATACAATTTAAACATACACAGATATAGAGTCTTCAAATGCCTTGAATTTCATAAAGATAATGATGGAAAGCTTCCAACAGCAGGAATGATCTACGAGTGTCCTAGCTCTGGAGGGAAAGCTGAACTGCAACTCAGGCTGACCCGAGCGTACAATAAAACAAAACACTCGAGTCAGGACATACATACTTATATAATGTAAGCTAAATCAAGTGTATTGTAATATATAGCAAGTAACTCAAAGGATGCTTGGGACCGCCCATCCTCTAAGGATCCGTTAAACTATTTACTATGTAGTATATTGCGCTATTATAATAGTGTCTATTTATAAAGTAAACATACTTCTTCCTTAGCATTAAGGGGTTACCCATATAGCCCTTAACACGTAATAGTCCCAGTAGTCCATCCAATATCATAGCTCCTCCTGATCGGGAAGCAACTAGAGGATACCACACGGGCTACGGGAGAAATACAAACTCGTACAAGGCTCGATATGGTAGGTGACACGGCACAACTAGGCAATGCCAGGGTAGATATACCAATTGCTATCCGGACCGGTGGTAACGCGAAGCCGCAGCAACCGCCCACCTCGAACAACACTCCCAAATCAAAGGGTGCACCCAAACAATCACATAAGCAATAGAATGGTATACGAAGAAGTGCGTTCGATCAGAGGAGCTACCTCATTAATCCGAGAATCGCTCCTGTTTTAGCCACCTTATGCCAACTCTCGGGAGTCGGGTCCACGTATATACCTTTCAAGAAACCGTCACCACCAACCTACTTCATTCTGGAAACTCCACCGCGTACACGGTTAGTCAAAGTGGTTTTCGGTATCGACAGAGAGTATGTCCATATCCGATCCCGGTCTCTTTGCCAACCAAACGTTATTATAACCCGTGGTTATTTAAAAACAGTTTATACTTTAAACCAGAATAATCATTTCCCTTTTCAAAACTATAAATACGATATCATTTTAAAACCCAAAACAATATGATATCGTTATATTCAAATATAATTCTTTTCCAAAACCATACTGCTTAAAATTTATAATATCTGGAAACCAAATATTTGAATTATCCCTTCAAAACATAATATATTGGAAATTTTACTTTAAACCATAACTCCCAAACACAATGGTTTAGACATTCAACGGTATATAGAATAAATGGTTTAACTTTATGGTTACTTTGTAAAGAAGATCATTTACATAGCTTTACAAATATATTTCTTTATTTAAAGTTTTAAACCATAATTTAAATATCACTTTATGTTCCCAAAACCATTTCAATTCCTATATATATATATATTCAATTGGAGTATTTACTATTCAAAACTAAGTTTGGACTTTATTCTTTCAACAATTCAATGTTTTATTATTTATCTTGAATATTCCCATAAATTCCATAATAAACTCCAGATTTTAGCCATTAAATAATTTCAAAATTTGCTTAATACAAGAATATTCGTCTTGAATTTATTAAGGAAAACCCAGTTATAAATATCATATCTTAAGATTTTCCAAAACTTAACATAAAATAAAATTTATCAAATTCCATAAATTTTAAAACAATCAAATCCTAGATTCTGTAGCACTTAGGAAATGCTACCTAAAGTTACGGGTGAAACTAGTCCAATTTCAAAAAGACAGCATTTAAATGTTGTAGTAGATTGTTTAACATAATAAATATTTCCAAATATAACTTATTTATTTATTTATTTATTAACATTTATAGCTCATTCAAAATCAATATAAAATCCTTTAAAGATAATAAATCAAATATTTTAACTTCCAAAATAATTTTAAATATTTCAGAAAAATATTATAAGGACCACGGGCCTGTATATAGTTTTCTAGCCTAGGTCAAGTGATACAGATTTCTATCATTTCAATCCATAATTTATAAACTCCGGGTTCTATCATTTCAAACCCGCAATCCCAAGTTGTCAGATAAGCAGTTAACAACATAGATGAACAATAATAATCAATTAGGCCTATCGTCTCAGCCCATAACAATCTAAATATAACAGGGAACTTGCAGTGTGATTTAAGCAGTAAATAAACAATAATAAAATATAACTGCAGAATATCATACAACAGATAATAACTGATGAGGTGTCCATTTAAATGGGGTTCATCATTTTATACAACATTACAGACAGATAGTAGTGAATTAAATTTCTACACATACACTTGCAAAAATTTACGAAATATAAATACGTATGTCTGGTGAGAAATACTCACCTGGATGTTGCAGAAAATTTGATTTCAAAAACGGCTATTCACGGGTAAAGACCGACAGAGGGTAACGATAAAATTTCTCGGATGTCGCCTAGATCCAAATCTAGAACAAAATTCAAATATTTTGAAACGCGACTTTAGAAATTTCGGTCAAAGGAAAATTTAAGATAGAACGAAAATTGATTTGCTTTGCTCGACCACTCCACCGTGTAATAAGGCCAATATATAGCCCAAAATGTGAACCGGGCTAACACTAAAAATTCCGACAAAATTTTCTAAAGTCAGACTAAGCAACAGGGTGAAGTTTTCCTACTCTATGTCGTGATACACATGTACACGTGCACACTTAAAATTTCAACTTACACGTGTACATGTACACACTCACGCCATACATACTCGTGCACACTTGCTTGCCTAACATACTTCAATCCTAGATTCATCCTTTCTGGAATTCATTTCCTAATTTACATTTTAACTAAATTTGCACCACTGCTTTCTGACTCCACTCATCTTTAAATCCAGATCTCAACTTTCCAGGCTCAAACTGGAAAAATGCAAACCCAAGGTTCATGCACACTTGCTTCGAGAAAGTCCCATCTTTGCTTCGAGTCGCATGTGTCTCTGCTTCGAGACAATTTGTCAAATCTTCGGGTCACCCTTGTTAATACTTCGAGACCAAATTCATGCATTTCTCTGTGTATGCTTTGGAGACAGCTGCTTCCATTGTTAACCACTTCGAGACAAAATCCAACTCTGAAGCTTTGAACACAAAAGACTGCCTACCTACCTCCATCAGCAAAAATATTTGAACAGCTATGCCTACTAACTTGATCAACTACCCACTCCTTTGTTATAACATTATGAAGGCCACTACTTTCTACCAACTACTGCACTTTACTCCAACTTCAGGCATGTCTTCTGGTGTGAGAGAAAAACTTTGATTCAAATATGTTTATGTTCAAGTCATATAAAAATGTTTCAGTCTCTACGCAAACAATTTTCACCCAAAACTACTCAAGCATCAAATATCATAGCATCAACTGAAGCTTCAAATTTGTCAACACTTCTATTCATCATCAACCACTTCAACTATACTACCACCCTCCGGTCAGTCTACACGTTTAACAGAGGTACAAATATGCACAGCCATCTCAAGATTTGTATATGTGCAGACTTAATCTTAGGCCATGAATGAAATCTGAACTCACATGCTTTGTTTCTATGCAACAATTTCACCAACAACTGGGATAAGCATCACTGATATTGATGAAACATGTCTTTACTCTCAACATTCAGCCTAAGTCAAATAATTTGTCTATGCAACCTATACCAAAACTGCTCAAAGAATGTTATGGCCTTGGTTATATGTGCACTGACCCACCTCTGCTTCCTAAATACAACACACTACCCAACATGTCCCTCTGCTAACCTATGCTACTGGAGATTCACACACCAACACTACGGCATCAGGTCTTCTGGTCTATATCTATATAAACTAGACTAGGCAGGGACAGAGTGAGTGGAGATGGCTGAGCAAAGTGCCAAAGGAAGGGAAAAGAGATTGAAAGAATCAAAAGAAATAAGGTGGAATATTACCTGATCTGGATCCATGAGGAAAAACAGAGAAGTTGAGATCTAGAAAAAAAAAAATGGAGAAGTGGGAAAGTATAAATAGGCAGAGGAAGAACACATCAGTTACACAAAGCATACGTGATATACCCATCAGTTTCAAAAGAGTAATGCAAGTATTGATCCTCTGCAAGATTACTGGAAAGTCAGGCTTTTTATTTGCTTAGCCATACGTTTTCTTTCTTGCTTTAATTGATCAATGCATTCAAGGCCGAGGGTTACACTTTGAATTCGTTTGAAGGGTTGATGATAAATATGCGTCAGTTATATTGATAAGCATGTAAATATACAAGCGTGATTTTGGGAAGCAGAGGAATATAAGGGTAATAGCCAGGCAGACATTGGAACGCATGCATTGGTTTGAAGAAAACTGATCATTTGATAAAGGCTTGTGAGATAAAAGTGTACAAGTGCACATTTATAAATATGTAAACTGACATGCGTGTATACATATTGTTATGAATATAACTGATGGGCAAACAAAAATTAAACCAGGCGATGATAGGCAGAGCTATTGTAGGCGGGAATGGTGCTTGCATTGATTTTTGATAAATATTGGTTTAAATCTTTGTATGAATATATGTGTGAATGCAAAAGTCAGTGTGGTTACAGAGCTGAAGGAATGAATGCATTAGTTATATTTATAAACAGGTAAGCGCGTGGTATATGGTAGGTTATAAAAACTTTGAACGTTACAAAGTTGATTTTCACTCCGTTATATATATTTTGATTTTAACGTTTGGTATCAAAAATGGAATGGTAAATATTTATGTTGGCTATAGGAATGGAAAACGTATACAAGCTTATACAAACTCAGACCGTTAGTTAACAAAGTACCGGTTATCATAAAATTACTGACTGATATTTTTCCTCAAATTAAATCGAAAACTTGATTTTTACACTACGTTAAGCAGACGCAGTCTAAAACATCAAAAATTTTGATAAAAATAACATTTTAAAAACACACGTTTTACTACGTTGCTTATACCCTATATTTGACGCGTCTTTTAAACGCGAAATTTTACAGTTTAAACATAGCTTAAATTTTTCACAGTTATTACTTAATTTTATTGACACAACAATTTTATAAAATAAATCTCCAGATTAAATCTTTAAACTATATTGTTAAACACAATTTATATACAAATGTATTTCAAAATTAAATAATTGAAATAAAATAAATAGCTAAAACTAGGGTTGTTACAGTTAAAGTAGATAACTGTTTTTTTACTTTGCTTTATCCCAACAATCAATCATCAACGGCCTTTAGGATTCATGTTTCTAATAGGACATAGATTCAGAAGGTCACGAATGATCAGGTTGTTATATTTGGTATCAGAGCTTAGCTTACTTGATCCCTATAAGATATGACATATGAAGAGAGCTATTTGTATTTTAACATATGAGTATATATATACAAGTATAGTACATACGAACACACACCATTTTATTTCAAGTTGTGTTTGCTATCCAGGGGAGTTGCTAATGAATCCTAACTATGTATTGTTGAAATTAACAATAATATTGGAAATGGCATTGAAGACGTATACTCAGAGGTTCCTGGAGTGAAATTGCCTCTTTGGTTTCACAAATACTAACAAGCTTGAGCTTAGGCAAATACTAAGTTGGACGCGCATGTACATCCAACATAAAGGATAGTTCTACATCCACCTTCTCTAAATTTTCAAAAGTCGTGTACAAATTTAAAGTATGGATAGAAACCCATGTTGGAACTGAATACTTTATGGATTCGAAGGCATGGCCATGCACTTATGAGCGAATATTTGGGATGGTGAGATTAGACGGTGCTACTAGAAGATAGCTTGATTCTTAACACTTAAAGGGAGAAGCTTTAAACTGGTGGAACGTTCTTACTAATGAGGTGTGAAGGGATGACTTAGGACATTGTTACTACTGAGGTGAGAAGGAGTATCGATTGAGAGTTTCATTCATTTAGAACAGGGAGACATGATAATGAAAGAGTATGTGAATCAATTTTGATGAGCTTTCTAAATTTGAAATGGATTTGGTGAATGCTTGGCAAAGAAGGTTGCGAAATTTTTGAAGGCCTTGAGATCATCGCCTAAGGAATTGGCAATTAGCCACATTTTAACAGGTGCCAAATTTGAGAGCTTAGTGGAAATGACATTGCTTAACACAGTTATAAAGAAGTATGTGAAAGAAGAGCTTAGGAAGGAGGATGATAAAGGAAGCCAACGATTCAAATGCAAAGAAAGCGAAGGCAAAAATGGGCAAGGTAGATGCAAAAAGTAGAAGACTATGTGCAAGATATCTCATTTAAAAGGTCCTATTGCTAAGAATTGCAAAGTGAACATGAGCAAGATCAAATCTTGCAACTGTAACCACACTGGACACATGAAGTGATAGTTCTAGCCTTGGGCAAGGATGGACGATAATGCAAGCATACACACTTGACGTTTTCCCAGTGCAAGGAGATAATTAGCTGAGATGGTCTGAGGGAAGAAGGTTGGATGGGAGGTATATTATTTCTTATGGATTTTTCCATTTGCACTTTATTTAATATTGGAACCTCTTATTTTATACCCAGTAGTTTGGTTGATTGTTTACAGTTAGAGACTCACATATTGAATGATCCTATACATATGTCAAATCCTATTGTGGGATCAACACACTAGTCTATGATATGTCGTAGGTCTAAAATACTAATATGTTTTGTGTAATTCTTGTGTAATGTGTACGTACTTGGCTTTTCAAAATATGGGTTGATTTTGGAAATTAATCGGATATCTCATTATCAGGCAATGTTGTATTATGCTCGACAGGCAATTCAAATATAGAGTAATGGGGAGCATGACTTAATGTATATAATGTATATTTTGAGCCTAATAGCTCTATGAGACCGAGTTACCTGTATTCGCTTGATCTACCACAGGACGAGTTCTCTTCTATCCCTATTTTTTCCTAGATGTCTTTGTATATGTTTCTTGTCTTCCTCATCGAATAGAAAATGAATTCAGAATCAATCTCGTGAATGACACTAGGTATGTTGTTATGCCAGTTTGGAGAATAGCTCTGAATAAGCAAAGAGAACTTGATAAGAAAGATTTTGATTTATTGTTAAGGGTTTTATGCATAGAAGCATCTCAAATTGGGGAGCACCAAAAAAATTTCTCCATAAATGCAGATGGTTCTTTACGAGATCTACTTCGATTATCGATAGTTAAATAACCTAACAAAAAATAATGGTTAATGGTTACCTTCCATCAATGATTTATTCAATCAACTTGTGAGGGAAAAGATATTTTGCCAGCTTGAATTGGCCATGGATATTATTGGTTGAAAGTGGTAAGTGACAATATTATGAAAACTCCATTTGCACATCAGAGACTATTTATGTGGTTGTTCATGTCGTTCAGACTAACCAATGTTCTATGGTTTACTTTGTCAACCAGATGGGTTAAGTGTTTAAGAAGTAAGTGAATGAGTTTGTAGTAGTCTTTGCGGATGATATTCTCATTTATTCGAGAAATAAGAAGGTGCGTAGACATCGTTTGAGGGTCGTGTTTAATGTATTAAGGGGGAACTAGCTAAAGGAGAAGTTCTCCAAATGTCATTTTTGGAAAAAAGAGGTGCACATTCTCGCTTATTGTGTTTCCGACCATGGGTTATCAGTTGACCCAAGCAAGGTGGCTGTGGCATAGGATTGACATGTGTTGAAGAGTGCTATGGAGGTTAGATGCTTTCTTGATTTGGTGACTATTACATGTAGTTCAATAAGGACTTTACTAGGGTTTCTACACCTTTGACTTGACTTATAACAAAGAAATCAGTTTTCTCTTGGAGTATAGAATGCAGGCATGCATTTGTTAAATACTTAAGCTAAAGAAGTTGCTCAGTATTTCACGAGTATTGACTATTCTAGATGGTACAAAGCTTATTATATTTTATACCAATGCTTGCGGTACTGGTCTTGGTGTTGTATTAGCGTATGCGGGTAAAGCGTTAGCGTATGCTAATAGATAAATGAAGACTTATAAGTGCAATTATCCGACTAATGACCTTGAGCTGGATGCTATAGTATTTGCACTTAAGTCGTAGAGGCACTATCTACTAGGTGTGTAACAATTGGCCTTTTTCGACCCTCTAATTTAATACTCGAATCAACATGCAAACCATGAAAGCATAAAACGATGGATTGTTCATGTTAAAGATAAGATAAATAAAGTAACAATCTAATCAAATGACTCAGAACTCATATCAATGAAACAATATACAAGTCAAACTATAGTCATATATCTATATAGTACCAATCCAATAATCCACACACTATCATGCTTAATGACAGATTCCAGTATAAACACCATAAATACAAGAGTGACTTCATCATTCACACCTTCAATGTCAATTACAACAATGTGAATCCATGCTTCATCAACATACCGATGACATATACAAAGGAATGAGATGGGGTCAGACATATATCCGATAGGTGAGTGAAACAAATCCATTTCACATATAGTCCAAAAATACTTATATAACATCGTTAATGTCTGATACATATGTAAACATACCTAAACCCACATCACCTGCATCCATAGAGTCATACCAGCACAATAGATATAAGTGTCACATTCAAATATCAAATATAAACAATTACATGATAAATGGTGTCTTATGTTTATATTCGTTCAACCCATGGACATAGTCACGCTTACATTTGCAAAAGGTTGTATAAGCCTGCATATGGACGTCTCCATTCTCACGGTCTAATCACTAAATATGTGCAGCTCATGATGCCATGGTAAGTCAGGAGAAAATTAACATTAAACAACAATCGATATAACTATCGAACAATGACCATCATCATCGTACGCTCCACGTTATACATATTTTGACATGCAAAAGTCAAATCAAGTCATTTGTCATCTATATAGACTGAGAAAAACTTAAAATCAATCTCAAAATGATTGTAAAACAATATATAAAGACCTTATCTAGTTCAGCTTTAACCTGGTCCAAAATACGTTAATCGGTTGATAAAATAGGTATTAATCGGTTGACCGATTACTGCTTTTGCAGATCATAGTAATCGATCCTAAGTTATTTTGTAAAGCAGTTTTGATTGGTTTTTATGTTTTCCTAGTCGTTTTGGTGTCGGATTGTTACTATATCATTCTAGCACATCCTACATGAATTTAATCATTAATTTATAGTATCTATTCGTCAAATTCCTAAGGTTTATATCAGCAAAATGTAGTTTATCTCTTTGTATTTGATCTGTTTAAGTCTACCTTTCTTAATTACTCCCTTTTTTAATTTCTGTAACTTATATAGTTGTCATATTATAAGGAATACTTCCATTTACGTATATACTACTTATATTCAAGTCCAAGTCTTATCATTCTTGTTGTCAAAACCGATTTACTTGCGTCATACATTGATGTTCTTATTTATAAACGTTCATTCATTAACTTATTAATTTAATATCATTAAAATAGTAATTGAACTTTAATTAATTTGGAACTGCCCGAAAAATCAGACTAAAAACCATTTTATAGAAATATGATCGTATTATAAACAAAAGAGAAGGATTCCACTCACATATCTATGAACAAAGCCTATCGATCAAACTAGAATCCACCTAATTCGTTTGCAGGCCTAAAGTAGATGATCCTACACACTCGACTCGAGATTTATATCTACGCATAGTTGTTTTCTTGTTTGTTATTTTGATATAAATTTTGTACGATTCGATGAAGTATTGAAAAAGTTATCGTGGTCTAAAGTTTACCATAGAAGAGAGATTACGGGGAAAAAGATGATTTTTTTAAAAAGTGAGAAATGAGAGATGTACATTGGTTTCAGGTTTTCATAAATGAAAGGAATAATCAATTAGATTTGAGTACAAATTGTAGGGCTTTCGACCCACTTTGGCCTGCTAAAAACATGCAACTAAAAACGTCGATTATTCCTTCATACAAACACTAATTTTGATGTTCTTATAGTTGAAATCGACTACAAAAATATGATCTATGCAATGACACAACTTCATTGTCCAATTCTATCATTTGTAAATTATAGGAATGTGATGCACTGGTGTGTTTAAACTTATTACCAAATTATATTATGATTATCGAATTTATCAAATCAAAATCAGATTCATTGACCGTAACATAATAAATTGAAAAAGTAAATATAGTAAAAGTAAAGAGAAGACGCCCAGATTTTTGTACTAGTTCGGGTATCCAATCCTATATCCAGTCCTACGCAACATACAAGATTTCACTATAGCCTCTTGCACTTTTAGGGGTGGCAAGAAAACATTCATAACTTGACTTTGAATCAAGTGCTAATCAACACCTATCTTTACTTTCCACGAGTGATAGGACACACATAACCTCTTGCACTCCTACAGACGGCAAGAAAATGTGACCTCTTAACTTTCCACTTATGATCAAGATCACCGGTACAATCTTGAATTTGTATGGGTGGTAGGATACACCTTACAAAGAAATCGTACAAAAATATCTACAAGAAATCAAATCATTCGATTACAATTTCAAGTAGTCATCAATACAACTTCCTATAGACCTCCAGCAGCAATATGTCTTTGATTTCTTTAAGGAATTGGATGAGAGCTGAAGGTAAATGATAGAGAACTGAATGTAGACTCTCGGAATTTTAGTAGATTGCAAATCTATAAAGTAGAGCAAAAGTGAGTGGATTCACAAAGTATAATTATACGTAAGTAATAAAACTTTTTTGCAAAATGTGAGATATAGAGAGTAAGAGAAATGAAAGAGAATTACTTAAAAGTTTTGTTGTTCAAAGCCTTTAAACAGAAGATGAAAAGAAGTGACTTTTCATGAATGGATTAAAGGAAGTGTTTGTTCATTTAAATTGAAAAGTTGCACATACATTATGGGATATGTCAACATATCCTAGTGTAAAATGACAATTTCTTTATAAATTGTTTCTCTTTTAACTTGTAAAATCCAAGATAGAACTTTTATAAAATTATTTTAGAGAATAAAATAAAGAGTTTTAGAATAGAAATTTCAAAAATTTGATATAAGATCTTTATCAGTCAAATCTATGACTCAATATGACTTATTATTGTCTTATACTCTTCCAGTTTTTATTCCTTGGTTCTCATGTGTCCTCCTAATCTTGCCTTTAAATCTCTTTTGTTTTTCTATTCTTATTGTCTCCTAGATTTTGATTCCTATTGTTCTTTCCTCCTCGATCTTGATTCGTATTAATCTACTTGGTCTTGTATTTGAGTTCTTGTATTGTTCTATCTTGATATGTGTACCGTATCTCTGCTTGATTATCCTACAATTTACCATGATAACATTCCTGTAATTCCTATATTATGTCATGCATAAACTAGGAAAATCGTCAGTTCTAATATTTTTCTGCTTGTTATCAGGGCCGGCCCAAAAGATTGATTGCCCAAGCCCATGTTTCAATTCAAACGTGCTACATATTTCAATTTCAAAAGGAAATAAAAATAAAACCTAAATTGTTACCTCATGCTAGATTTGAACCTGCAACACCTAACTCAATTTTAATTCATTTACCATCAAACTACACATCAACAGACAAATCGTTATTTTTATAATTCTTACATTAACTATTTATTACCAAAACAATCTATTTTGTTGCCCCGGTCCGGTGTGCTGCCCTAGTCTAAGGGCTTGGTGGGCTATGTTCTAGGCTAGGCCTGCTTGTTATCACCAAATTGATAACTATGCTTCTAG
Organism: Allium cepa; assembly: GCA_030765085.1. Classification (NCBI taxonomy): domain Eukaryota; kingdom Viridiplantae; phylum Streptophyta; class Magnoliopsida; order Asparagales; family Amaryllidaceae; genus Allium; species Allium cepa. The sequence continues at coordinate 475,667,614 of CM060929.1, forward strand.
CAATCTCATCCTTTTTGATGATGAAAACCATCTATATATTCTTGGATAAAATATACGATTAATTTAATTTTAACTCTTCTTGAACCCATTAACTCTGCATGTGTTAATGTACCACCCTCTGTCTTTTTTACTATTATATTTTATACATTTTTCTCTCCTCCTTTATCATCCATAAACATGGGATAAATTTTTTTGTGAAGACTTTTAGATAACATTAATCGAGCAGTGGTGTGTGTAGGAAATTATTTGAATAAGTCTAAAGTATATAACCATGTTAGGTATCATTATAAAATCTTAAAAAAAGGATCAAAGATAATTTGCATAAAATTTATTTAATATGAATAGAGTGATGGAGCATTGATCGCAGTAAGTATGAAATTTATATTAAACAAACGTAAAACATGTTTTATTTATATTAGACTATTAATAATACACATGACGTTTATATTACACAAACTAGTTTACACATAAACTACTAAGCTATACATACACAATGAACAAAAAATATACACATACACAAGAAAAACATACGTATTTAGAAAGAATTTCTAAGTAGATATTGATTTTAAAGATTTCTTTGAGCAATCTTTAACCCATCCATTATTGGGGCCAAATATGTGATTGGTTGAGATCACTTCCCATTCTCAAGAAATTCTTTATTAATATTTATGTCTTTATCTGTTATTCTCTCATATCCAATATTTTCAGGAACATATGTATTATTTACTTTGAGGATGTAAGTGATAAAGAAGTGAAGAGATGCAAATTGTCTTTCTTGTTTATACACCATTTGATTTTTATTCATTTTCAAGTGTTTCTGATTTCTTAATCCGGTATGTAGTGCTCTCGGGAAGTTTTACAAAGTCTTCTCTAAATTTTCACACATGTTTTCATTGGAATTTTCCTTTGCTTTATTCATTTTTAAGTATTTCTCTATGAAATGAAAGTGGTTTTTTTAGAGAAGAAGACGACTTCCTTTTCTGGTCAAAAATGATATATTTATAGTATTAAAATTAGTTTATAATTGTCTCCTCTATATATTAGATAACTAATTTTAATTTGAGTTTTAAAAACTGATTTTACCATTGTATGTCGACATAGTTTTTTCTGTACATTGACATTTGGTCATTTGTGACCGGTATGTCGACATATAGTCTCTTGTATGTTGACATATGTGTCATTTCTAGCACATTCAATTTTTCTTATATTTTCTATTTTTTGTGTATATATTATTTATTAAATTTTTATTGTATTTTTATTTACTTTAGAGAATAAAACATGCATATTTTTCCATATACTTGATAATTAAAATATTTACATTAACTACAAAAAAGTACGTAATTAAAGAATTAATTACTAAAAGAAACTAAGATGCAAAGTTTAGAAAGAGATAGATGAAAATGGAGAGTGGCCACCAAGTTTTCTTATGATTTTTCCAAAGAAAATGTTCATCTTACAAGTTTTGAAATTTTTTTGTTGAATGAGCTTCGTTTGATTTTCAATAAGCATTTCTTGACTTTGTAGGTCTAAATTACTTGGCCTACTCTTTCTCTCAATGCTTTCTAGAGAAGTTTCATCCTCCTATTCTTCTTCTTCCTCTTCTTTTAACTCCTCTTCTATTTCCATGCGATATTCTTCCTCTTCTTCCATTATTTCCTCCATAACATCATCCATAGCCGATCTTTATTCTTTTTCTACAAGAATTTCATATGGTATACACTCATACAAAATATGCATAAGAGGAAGATTCTTTTCGTCAAAAAAATTTCTTTTTGAAGCGGATTCTCCTTTTAAATTAATTCCAAAATTAGTACAAATTTTTGTTAAATATACTTCATGATAAAGTGTATGCATAAGAGGAAGATATGCACTCTCTACTTGCCTATGAGATGGTTAGAGGCTTTAACAGAAAAAACTCAAACAACTTTTGTCTGAAAATTGACCTGCATAAAGCCTATGATAAGATTAACTGAGAATTTATTCATCATATTCTAATGTCCATGGGTTTTTCGAATCATTTCACTAATATTATATATAAGTGCATATCTACTTCCACATTTTCTATGCTAGTAAACGGTAATCCTTATGGATTTATTGGAAGTTCTAGGGGGCTTAGACAAGGAGATCCCCTATCGCCATACTTCTTTGCCATAGCTATGGAGTATCTCACAATTAACCTAGATATGGAGCAGTTAAAAGGAAATTTTACCCTAATATACAATACAGAGCCAGTAAGTACACTTTTGATTTATGCTGACAATGTACTGATTCTGGCTAAAGCCACAAAAGAAAATGCTGTTGGTATCAAGCACACTTTTCAGAAGTTAAGTAATTCAGCAGGGATTGTATTAATGAGAATAAGTGCACTCTATATTTTAGTAAAGGAGCCAGCAGCAAACAACCCATAGAAAATATTTTAAACATTAATATTGGGAATCTTCCTGTGATCTATTTAGGAATCCCTCTCTCAAGTAATAAACTCAAAGATAGGGATTTTGGAGCTTTTATTGACAAAATAAATAAAAAGTTCAGCCATTGGAAAAACAAAATGCTCAATATCAGTGGAAGAGTGGAATTGGTAAAAAATGGTTATATCCCATATGATATAGTCCTGGTTATAATTTATAAACTTTCCAACGTCAGTTATTCAGAGAATTAACTCAAATTGTGCGAATTTCATTTGAAAAACTAAGGCACATAATCTAAAATGGGATGATGTTTGTAAAAGAAAAATGGAAGGGGGCTAGGAATCAGGAAAATAGACGACATTACAAAAACTATATCTCTTAAAATTATTTGGAATTTTCTACAGGGTGATTCAGTGTGGGCAAAATGGATGAAATAGAGATATTGCAAAAACATAAATTTTTGGAATGCAGCTTTTAATAATAATGCATCACATATGGAAAGCTATGTTAAATGCTAGAAAATGGTGCAAGCGGGTTGTTGGCAGGAAAATTGTTAATGGAGATCTCACTGATATATGGCATGATCCCTAGATCAATGGCTATCTTTATCAGATTTATTTAGAAACAATTACATGAATGCTAATAATGAGCATCATGAAAAAGTATATACTCTTTTATCTAATAATTCCTGGAAAAATCACATGAATGGTATGACCTTTCAAATGCAGAATACCATTAAAAACATCAAGATTCAAAATAACATGCAATTTGACTATAGGCATTGGATCCCTGAAAACAGTGGGAAGTTCAGCACTAAATGAGCTTAGAATCATATCAGGTCTAAAGAAAATGAAGTTAACCGGGCTACTATTATTTGGGGCAGTAAATGTGCACCCAAAATGTCTATCTGCATTTATTACCAAAGTTAAACAGACTTCATACCAAAGACAGGGTCAGTAATTGGAACAGTGCAATTGACAAGCGTTGTGTTATATGCAATAACCCAACCGAAGATAGGGATCACCTAATTTTCAAATGCAATTATTCCAAAAATTTGCATGAAGAAACTATGCACAAGGCTAAGATTAATTTCAGTAATTGACTGGAATTTAATCAAGTCTTACATATGATTTGCATGAATCAATCCAGTAACAAGTTTTTTGATCAGATCAAAAACATAGTTTTTACTTCTATCGTATGGAACATTTGGTGCGAAAGGTATAATATCAATTTAATGGAATTGAACTCCCAGTTCAAGTTAGATTAGCTCGTATATACCAGGATTGCAAGCAGTTAATGCAAAATAACTTCAACAAAGAAAAATTAAACAGAGATGCATAAATTATCTTTGTTAAGTTCAGAGAGAATCAACTAGACTTCCAACCTCCGTGAAGATGAAGATGTTTCCAGAATCTGAAGTCGCTGCATCTTATTTTTTTTGCTGTCGATTGAATCAAGATATGGTGATTTTTCGTCTTTAATTCGGCCGTTATTGAAGTGGATGTCTTTATTTTTGGTAAAGTTGGTTTCTGGCTTTGTTGCTTCTAGAAGATTTGGAGTTTAGTGCGACCGGTGAAGACTTTATTTTTATTTTATTCTACTACTTGATGGTCACGTAACTTGGATAGGTCCTTCACCTCTTTGTTATGTTTTGTTTATGTTTTTATTTTTGTAGACCCCAAGAAGCTCGTATAGATGGATTTGAATTTTTGTAGACCCCAAGAAGCTCGTATAGATGGATTTGAATGAACCCGTATCTATTTTACTCCTCCATTTATGTGACTTCTTGGGTGTGGTCTATCGGTCTTATTGTATTGTTAATATACATAAATGATATGTATTCTTTTTCCTTACAATGCACTCATTTAGGTTAGAGGGGTTGTAAGGTTTTAACGAGACATATTATGAAATATATGTTGTTTTTATTATTTATAAAGTACCTTTCTTCTAAAAAAAGTTAGAATTAATGACTTGCGCCCAATTTAAATCCTTCTTAGAAAAAATTGCAAATGAAGCTTACTAGAAGTATGATTGTTATAATTCTCAGTTTGGGGAGTTATAATTTGTTGCAATATTAGACTCATAAGCCTTGCTTTTGGTGTAAGAATTTTTTTTCCTTTAAATTATACTTCAAAGTTATTTTCAAATTAATCATGTAAAACTTCATGATTATCGTAATCTATTTCTTCTCTCCAAAGATCATTTCCACTATTTTTACAACCCAAATTTCTCCTAGTAAATTTGCATATAAAACAATAATAGTGCCTTACACACTACTCCAAATTCGATCATCATTTCATTGATAAAATCTATTATTTAAATTCACATAAAACATTTCCATAAGACTAAGATAATGAGGAAAATCATTTCGCAAAGAATCCATCAAACTAGAAGTTCCCTTTTTCGTAGAAAAAAAGGCAAAGCATAAGAAGGAAAATCATCAAATTTTGCAAAATGACCAGAAGATACGTTTGCATACTCTTTATAATTTTTGAAAGCTTTCATTGATTCTTCATCATTATAGAGCCAAATTTTGTTTTTTAAGAAGAGCCTAGGAGTTTGAGAAGATGAAGCTTGATGTGAAGCCATATTTTATAGAGAAAAGAGAATGAAATTGTATTAAGTTTTTAACTTTTAAATAAAGTGTTGTGTGAACAAATGTATTAGATAAGATTATTAAATAGACTTTGAATAAGCATGTGATAGTCAACAAAGGTGTTATTTTGAAATTTGAAATGGTGAGAAAAGGTGGGAATTTCAAAAGTTTGAATATTGAAAGGTTGTACCATTTCAGCTCAACATGTGTCGATATATTCACTGGGATATTCCAGCATATGTGCCGAAATTATGCGAGTTCAATTATTTTCATTTTGTTTTATTTTAATTAATCATTATCCTTTTTTATAATATGTTGTCATACTTATTTACTATTTATAAATATTCTGTTTAATATATACATTTCATTCTTATAAATGCAAATATTTAATTTATTTACTTTATATATTTATTTATGAAAATAGTCATTTTAATATTTTGTTCTTATTTTTAATTCTTGTAATTTATTCAAGAATTCATTTTAACAAAATTTTCTTAATTTATTATATATATATATATATAAATATAAAAAGGCTTATAAATATATTTGCATATATTATTATCTATTTGAAGTGTCTTTTCATTTTTTTAATTATATAATTTATTAATTTTCATAACAGTTTTAGATATGCCTATAATATTATAAATTAAAATAGATTTTACTGTTATCGCATTATCCAGAGTAACATAAATCCACATTTTCTGCATTTGAACTTGTGTAAAGTGGTGTCGGAATCATCACAAGTTGCTGTGAATACTCTTTTCTTCTTTTTGATTGAATCTGTATTCGAAGAGTCTTTTGATTTCTTCAATATTGGACAATCCTTTTTTAGATTTCCAGTTTTGTCGCATTCAAACTATTTTACTATATTTCTAATTGCTTACCATAAATGTTATCTCTTCATCGTCATTGTATGATCCTTATTCTTTATTATAGTTTCAAAGCGAGTGACTTCTTTTCATTTGCATGGCTTTCTTTTCTTCCCTACAACTAAACTTCATATGACATTATATTTCTTATTAATTCTTCTACTCTCATAGTATTATATTGTTGGCATCTTCTATTGCCAAAATTTTTTGATCCATTTACGTGAAGTGTATCTAAACTATTTTAGGCTTGGATTTCCTTGTTAGTCCCTAAGAAGTTAGTTTTGATGACAACAACCTTAGGAATTGTTATAAAATATAAATACTAACACTATAGTTTAGATATATATGTATATGCAGGATTTAACCGTGCAGGTACCAAGAATGAAGACTGTACAGTATAGAGATTCAAGACTGAAGATATCAAGATTGAAGACTCATGAGTATCCAGATTATCAAGAGTTCAAGATTTCAATATAAGTAATTTAGTCAGGAATTTTGTTAAAACTCCTAGAAAAGCACCGACGTCTTAAAATCCATTTTATTCATGGAATGGAATCCACTTCGAGCCCGTTAAAGGGATGGAACCCTAAGTAGGATGAAACCAATGAAAAATCTAGTGGAACATTGTTTTGTATCCACTAACTTTTATTCAAATGTTTTACAAAATTATATCTTGTTTTCAAAATGATTTCAAAATCTTCCTTCTAAAAGAATCAAAAACATCTATCCTGGTTTTAAAATACTTTTAGCCTCAAAATAATCTTTATTTTCAAAATCAAATTATCCTTGGTTTTAAACTATCTTTTAATTATAATATATTTAACTTTTAATATTTATACTTAGATTTAAATATAAAATTATAGTAGAATCTTATATATACCAAAATATTATTCTCTATACATATTTATTTATTTTAACTATAGTTAAGTATTTTATAAAGTTTAAAAATAGTTTTAATACAAGATAGAGTTATTTTCAAAGAAAAACAAATTAACAAAAATTACTTAGGCCTGTCGACAACCCCAAGGGACTCTTGTCGACAAGGTGACAGTTTATTTCAAAAGTTTGAATTTCAAAAGAAGCGTCTATTCGTAATATCCTTTCACGAATGGACATGGCTGTTCTACTATAAATAGAGGCTGTTTTAAACTAATTTGTATTCATATATTCTCTGATTTCACTTCTCTTCTTCTTCCACATTTCTTTGTACACATTTTTACCATTACTCAGCCGAAATCACCATTGACTAGATCATCTCTGGTTTGATTCTCTATCACTATCTCAACAAGATCCCAGTGCTATTCATAGTTATAGACTTCTTTGTAATTAATTGAGTGAGAAAAGGTGTGATTGTAGCTTGTAAAATCAATCAAGCGAGAAAAGGTGTGATTGTAGCCTGGAAAAATCAATTGGGTGAGCTTGTTGCCCGTAAAATCAAGTATCTCTACCCAGGGGATTGTGAATATGGAGTGGTGTACCTTGTGGCCTTGAAATCGAGGGTGTAATTGTAAGAATTGTTTTTGAAAGGAAATCCGTACTTGTGTTGCAGGACTGGATGTAGGGTCACTCCGAAGCAATATAAAATCCGGTGCGTTCTTTCCTTTATTGCTTTTACTTTATATCTCCATCCGTGTTTGATTCTGTGATCATATCTGTGTCTGAATATCGCATACATTTGTGTTCAAATTAATATAAACTCAAAAAGAATTAGAAACTTTCTTAAAACACTATTCACCCCGCTTAGTGTTAATTCTAGCCTTAAGATCTGTAATCCGCATTTCTCACATTTGATATCAGAGCAAGGTTTTCAAAGTTTCATAATATGATTTTTGAAAAAGCTTTTAAGATGGCTATGTTTAAAAAACTTGTTAATACTAGTTTAGAAATATTCAGATCATTATTGTCTCTTGAGTCTGCACATAATCAATATTTAAATTCAAGTTGTCTACCAAATGTGTATGATGTGCAGGAAACATGTTTTTTAGGTTGAGGAATCAATCCACAATGGACAAATTGTGCAGATCAAAAAGAATAAATGGATACTCGATAGTGGATGTTCTAGACACATGACTGGTAATCCAGATATACTGAATGATATAATACACAAAGACGGAGGTTTGGTTAACTTTGGAGACAACTCAAAAGGATATGTGATTGGCATCGGCAAAGTCGGTAACTCTGAAACTCCTATTATTACTAATGTTTTTCTAGTTAAGAATCTGAAACATAATCTGCTAAGTATCAGTCAGCTTTGCGATAAAGGATATAAAATTAAATTTGAAAAAGATAAGTGTCACATTGAAGATAATAATTCAACCATAATATTTGAGGGAATTAGGAAAAAGAATATTTATATTCTTAGTATGAAAGTTTTAAATGATAACTTGTGTCTTTTGGAAAATATAAGTAACCCTTGGATTTGGCATAAGAGATTCGGGCATTTGAATTTCAAACTCTTATCTAGACTGTCAAAACATGATCTAGTAAGAGGTCTCCCTAAAATGAATTTTAAAGTAGACAATTTATGTGATGCTTGTCAATTAGGAAAACTTAGAAAAAGTTCCTTTAAATTAAAAGATATGATTTCAACTTCAAAATCTCTTGAATTACTTCATCTTGATTTATTTGGTCCATCTCAAATTCAGTTAATAAATCATAGTAAATATGTTTTTGTAATTGTAGATGATTATTCATTTTTGAAACATAAAAGTGATACTTTTGAATGTTTTAAGAACTTTACAAAAAGGATTCAAAATCAACTTTATGTAAAAATTATAACCATCCGTAGTGATCACGATGGTGAATTTAAAAATGAAAAGTTTGAGGAATTCTGCAATAAAAAGGGAATAACTCACAATTTTTCATTTCCAAGGACTCCACAACAAAATGGAGTAGTAGAACGTAAAAATAGGACGATTCAAGAGTGTGAGAGAACTATGCTTTCAGATAGTAAATTACTAAAATATTTTTGGACAGAAGCAGTTGCTACCGTATGTTATATTTTAAATAGAATTTTAATTAGACCTTTAACTGATAAGACATCTTATGAACTTCTTCACACAAAGAAACTTAAGGTGTCTTATTTTAGAATTTTTGGAAGTAAATGTTTTATTTTAAATACAAAAGATAACTTAGATAAATTTGATCCTAAATCTGACAAAGCTATCTTTATCTGATATTTTAATAGAAGTAAAGCATACAGAGTGTTTAATTTAAGAACTAACACCATCGAAGAAACAATGCATGTTTCATTCGATGAAAGTCTAAAAAATTTTGAAGATACAAATGATGAAGAGGATTTAATCACTCAAAAGTCAACTGAAACTAATAATGAAATTAATCATCCTAATAAAAAGATTAAATTTTTAAAAGATCATCCTATATAAAATATACTAGGAGATATGCAATCTATTGTTACAACTAGAAATAAACTAAGTAAAATGAGCAACGTAGTCTGTATATCAACTATTGAACCCAAAAATCCAAAAGAAGCATCAACTGATGATTAATGGATTTTGGCTATGCAAGAAGAACTAAATCAATTCACTAGAAATGATGTTTGGAAACTTGTTTCTTGACCTGAAAATAAAACTATAATTGGAACTAAATGGGTTTATAAAAATAAAATGAATGAACAAGGTGAGGTTGTTAGAAATAAAGCCCGGTTAGTCTCTCAAGGTTATTGTCAAGAAGAAGGAATATATTTTGATGAAACCTTTACTCCCGTTGCAAGATTAGAAGCCATTAGGATTCTACTTGCTTTTGCAAATCATAATAATTTCAAATAATTTCAAATGGATGTTAAAAGTCCCTTTTTAAATGGATTTGTAAAAGAGGAAGTATATGTTGAACAACCACCACTTTTTGAAAATGAAAAATTACCAAATCATGTTTACAAACTTAAGAAATCTCTATATGGTCTAAAACAAGCTCCTAGAACTTGGTATGATAGACTAAGATCTTACTTATTACAATCAAACTTTGAAATTGGTAAAGTAGATAATACTCTTTTTATTAAAAGAAATAAAAATGATGTTCAACTAGTACAAGTCTACGTAGGTGATATCATTTTCAGATCAACTAATTTTGAAATGAATAAAGAATTTTCTGAAATAATGACAAAAGAGTTTGAGATGAGTCATGTGGGTGAATTAAACTTCTTTCTAGGATTGAAAATAAAACAATTAGATAATGTTATCTTTATCAGTCAAGAAAAATATGCTGAAGACCTAGTTAGTAAATTTGGTTTGACTATTGCAAGTGGAAAACCCACTCCCATGGCAACCAATGAGTACCTAAGTAAAGAAGAACTCCCGAAAGATGTGGATCAAAAATTATATAGAGGAATTATTGGATCACTACTCTATATCACTGCTAGTAGACCTGATATCATGCATAGTGTTTGTCTCTGTGCAAGTTATCAATCCCAACCTAAAGAGACCCACTTAAAAGCTGTAAAACGTATCATAAGGTATGTTAAACACACCTTTGATTATGGCTTATTTTATCCTAAAAATGATTCTTTTGAATTAATATCTTACTGTGATGCTGATTATGCTGGTTGTAAATCAGACTGAAAAGGTACGAGTGGAACTTGTCACTTTTTGGGGTATTCTTTGATTTCCTGTTTTAGTAAAAAAGCAAAACACAATTTCTTTATCAACAACCGAAGCAGAATATATTTCTGCTGCTTTGGCTTGTTCTCAAGTAATATATATGCAACAAACTTTAAAATTTTTGGTTTAAATATCTCAAAATCACCAATTTATTATGATAATACTGGTGCAATAAATTTATCCAAAAATCCTACTCATCATGCTCGAACTAAACATACTGATATCGGACATCATTTTCTCAGAGATAATATAAGTAAGAAAGTAATTACTCTCGATTATATCAATTCCGAGAATAATATTGCTGATATCTTAATAAAAACCTTAAATGAATCTATATTTACTAAATTAAGAAGAGAGTTAGGCATTTGTTCAATAACTAAAATATAGAATATAAATAACAATGTATAATTAAAAATTAAATTAAAATAAATCAAATAGCAAAAATATCAAGTACCTTGTCGACAACCCTCCCTTACCCCTATCGACATATAACGATTTTTTTTTTGAAATTTTCCCACCAAAATTCAAATGAGTGGTTATATATTGTAATGACCCAATTTTTCGACTTTCGAAAGTCGACGTCAATACGTCCACCGTATCAAATGCCACACAGTCGAACGCCGGAAAATCGAACCGTTAGGGTTAAAGAAAAAGAAGGTAGAAGAAGAAATAGACCAGTAACAGAATCTCACATTTCGCAGCGGAACAACATATAATAGATAAATGAATATCTTTAAAACAAAGAACTATATCAGTTTATACATACATCATCAGAGTTTACAACAACAACACAAAACTGGCAGTTATTTTAACCGGCTTACATAGAAATTTGGCTTGCACCAAATCATACGCAGCGGACACCACATAGTATAAGTAATACGCCTCGCCATCCAGCTTCAACTCCTGATCTTCATAGCAACTTCTTGACTTCGCTCCCGAATAATGATAACCTGAGTCTAGGCTACCCATGTGGAAAATTGTGGGCACCCAGAGTTTAGAAAGGGAACAATAAACTCCAGGTCAGTCATGGGATTGGTGTGAGATCTTAAAAAAAGTTATTTTCACAAACAAAGAAAAAGAAATCCGCTATGCTTTTGGAAAATAAAACTACCAAAAGGCCTCCACACACACACACAATGCAAGCGCACAATTGGAGGAGATTTCTCCTTATGATAGTCAAACATGATTGATACACAAAATTCTTTTTAATATTATCATTAGTGCATAGTGGAAAACATTTGCAAGTATAATATTAGTTTTAGCCAGCATACGTACCATTATAGTATTCCTACTATAGCTACCATGTTAAATGGCAGGTTCTACAACTAAAACCGTACAAGGCACGTATTGGAGATTGGATTTCCAATAAATGATCAGGCTAAGGAACTTCCTATTGCCACATGGGTAAGCCTCTGGAGGGACGTCCTGAGAACCTACCCAGATCTCTGCCAACACAAGGCCGGGCTACTTATGTAACTAGGTAACTACTACTCGAGTATGTCATCCCCCGGTTGTTTGCAACCTTTATCCTAGGATCCTCAACCACAAAGCAACAACCACAAAGTATAATAAATTTGCAGCAACCACATAGGTTAAATATCTGGGCTCCATACCATGATACCACCCTTTTTCAGAAGGAAATGACATACTCTAAAGGGCGCGACCTTGATAAACTTGCCGCATTCTTCCTGTTTTGACCATTTCCGGGGTGTGAGGTCCGACGAAGTCTCGTCCACAAAGCTACACTTTTCACAAAGTCATGCTTTGATGAACAAATGATCAGCATCACTTCGTATGCCACATTACCAAAGTGGGAATGTATCGCTAGTAACCATCAACTATATAACCTCTGAGCTCGTACGTCTCAGAGAAGGGTGTTAAGCTAAGAGAATAAATTCTCTACCACCAACAGAAATATATTTTATAGAAACCAGCATTACATCTCAAAGTGTAACGTCAGACACACATCCATAGAAGTCCGTTCCGGGATCGACGGAACCGAAGGCACTTCCAAAGAAGCCCTTGCAAACCCGGATATTCACAAATCATGTCCGGAATCCCCATCACAAAGGGTGATAAAATCTCTATACCGGAGCAACCCGGTGCAGAGACGTTCGACATGTAATCCTTTCGTTTTCGAAAATACCCGGTCTTCAACACCAACTTCAAATGCAATCCCATTTCGTCGTATCATTATTCGGAATGGGTTTTATGACACAAAGTCCTCTCCCGGCTAATCCGAACAACGAGCGCTTATTTTAAAAATAAGTGTTACATTCAGATTTCAAACAAATCACAACAAATTTCCACTTTGATCTTTTAAACAAAAGATCCATCACAATCACAAAGGTTCGATGTGGTTTTCGAATATCCATTTGGAATCCGACCCCCGGTCGCATCGAAATTCAAATGTCATTTAAAGGCCAATATTGATAGTCGGTTATTTAACTATCAATCAACATTCACAACAATCACTGGATTTCAAATAATTTTCCCCCAGTTATTATTTTCAAAATATCTTCACAAGATATACTTTTAACACTTCAACTATTCAAAAACAAATTTCAAATCACTTTTCACCTTTCAATCTTTTGAAAACAAATTTTAAATCAATTTCCTCACGTGGAATATATTCCCAAATATTTATTCATTTCCACTGAAAATCAACCGAGTCGAAATATTTTAAAATAATTTAAATTACTTATCCAAACTATACTTGGAAATATTAAAAATAAAACTATTTTAAAATATTAGTTATGAAAAGTATTATACTAATATCTCATATAAAAATTCAAGTCCAAACTTATTTTAAAATAAAATTAGTAGATAGGATATAACTATTTAAATATCCATTTTCTAAAAAAAATATCAAATAAAATTCTAAATAATCACTTCTATAATAAATTAAAATAAAAAAAAATTTACTTTAAAGATTTTCAAAATAACCTAGGTAAATAATTTCTCCGCAATATTCTTTCCTTAAAACCATCTTTACAAATTCAATTTATATTTATAAACTATATTGAAAACATACTCGGCTTTCTAGGGAAAGTACACTTCCCATTCTAAAATGGTTCATTCAAATCAATTTATAAATCTTTCTGGATTTATTTTGAGTTTACGTTCCAAATTCGTAAATTCCTTTCCACACTTTTTTAAAAATAAACCAACATTTATTTTAAAAACAAATTCCCCTTTTCTTTTATAAAATTCCCATTGTGAATTTAAATTTTCAAATATCCATTGATATACGATTTTTAAATCGATTCCCAAATATTCACTTTCAGCACCAAATCAATTTTCAAATTGATTTCCAAATTTATTTCAATTACCGAATCCAATTCCAAATTGATTTCTAAATTTATTTCAATCAACAAATCAATTTTCATATCTATTTCCCAAAGGTTTATTTTTAAACACCAAATTAATTTTCAAATTGATTTCTAAAATCTTTTCAAACACCAAATTAAATTCCAAATTTAATTTCTAAAATTTATTTCCCTTTATCTCTTCCAAACTATTTAAAATCCGGATTTTAAATAAATTCTTCAACTATTAAGCAATATTACTCAAAACTTATTTATAAAAATCCTTCCCCGTATTTTTGGGATTTATTCGATAAGATTTCAAAAATAAAACTTTTTCTATTTAAATTTTCTTCTCTTAAATTCACCCAATTCTTTATGTGAATTTATTATAAATTTTCCACTTAAACTTCAAAAATCCAATTTTATTTATTTCTTGTATCCTACGTTACCAAAAATATATTTGGCTAAACTATAGCCTTCAACGATTTTAATCACAAATATAATCACATAGAGATTATGAATAATCAACATATAACATATGAAAAAAATTCAATATTTGAGGAATCCAGTTGGATCCCTCCAACCTGTTTCCCTGCATCCACAAATGTTAGCACAACAATTAAATACCAATTCCACTTCGAGGTGGAATATTGCGGTATATGGGATTTTATATAATATCGTCCGCTATTATGTGACACATAGGGTCTCATCTGCCATATAATGCGGGAAATCAAACACTCCAAATACATATATAATACCAATTCCACTTCGAGGTGGAATATCGCGATATATGGGTTTAATATAATACCATCCGCTATTGTGCGGCGCATAGGGTCTAAACTAATATAACTGATAATAATTTATCATCCAAGCACACAATCAACAATTTTAAATTTAATTATTTAAAATTAAACTGGAAATTCCAACTTGAGTGAGAAGATCTCACCTTTTGCTTACGCATGCAACCATTTTCCAATCCGGCTTGCTTCCTTTAAGATTTTTTACCTTGTATAGACAATTTTACACAGTTGATTAATATTCGAAATAAATCGAATAATAAATTTTCATTTAATAGATTTATTCAATTTAAACTAAAAATTAAATTTCTTAAACCCATTTTCCTTTAATAAATTTAATTAACTAACATTTTGATTTTAAACTAATATTTTTTAATTTTAAACAAATTGCTTTTCTAATAAATTTATTTAACTAAAAATTAAATTTAATACTAAATTTACTTTAACAAATTAATCGATTAATAATTTAGTTTAAACCAAAATAATCTTTAGATTTCAAAAATAAATTTTACATAGAATTTTTAACAATTAAAACTGTCTAAATATACATATACACTTTTTAACAAATCTTATATATATACATATGCATATCCTATTTACCACGGTATTTTAAACATGCATGTGCATTTATACATTAATATTATTATTCTATTATTCCCTGTTTATACACATATTTATAATATTTAAATAAAAATAGCATTTATACCTTACTGCCTCGTGTCGCTACTGACCGAAACCCACGTGCACCGCGAACCCAACCCAAAATATTTTGCCTGATCACGACGACCATGACTTCAATTTTTTTCAGCCCATCATGCCTCGCGATTGCTCGAAACCCTAGCCAAAACGCCTCAAGTCGCCGCGCCTCCGAGCACTCACCAACACCGTCGTCGCCTTCACGTACGCGAGCGCGCCACCTGCTGAAATCGGGCTCACAACATATGTTGTTTCCCCCTCCTGTCCATCGACGATCGAAGTCGTCATGCCTAGCTCACGAATGCTGACCTGATTCCATCCCAAAACTTGATTACTGCTCGAATTGAATGTCGCGGCCTCGATTCGATTTAGAATCGACTGCCAAATTTTTTTCGTTTAATAATTTTTTTCTACTTGAACGATTGAAAGGGGGACAATATTTTTCTCGAATGAATTTGATTTCGAAAATGGAAGAGGCTCGGCTCTTTTGTTTTTCTTTTTAGTTTTACTATGTCGCGTTTTTTTATTTTATTTTATTTTTTCTTATTTTCCATCGCATGTAAAAGTTTTTCCAAGTGTTGTAAAAGATAAAACGTGTAATTTTCCTTTTGAAAACAGTATTAAATACACTTATATCTATTATTTTCAAATTCAAATTTAAATTCAAATTGTTACAATTACGCAACTCACAATTTCAACCTCCCATTGTTGCGTGCCGCAGGGCGTTTATAATGTTAAACCCCTATTCTGAATGCAATGGAAAATGTTTCAAGTCCAAATTCGATCGTATGGAGAAGATAGCTTTTCGAACCCAGTTATTAAATTAAATTTCGATAAAATTTTCAGCGCGATTGCTTATCGTACGATCACATGACAACTTCGAATGCTACGGAAATTGAAATCCGATAATAATACGATATTACGGATCCAATGGAACTGGTTTCGTCAAATTCCGAGAATGCGTCTCGGAAGGCTATTTTTAAATATCGATTTAAACGATACAAATTCAAAACTGAACAAATTATCTCCAAATCCAATTATGAAGCTTCCATTATCTTCAGTATTATCTATATAAATTTTCCTAGCCTTCGAAATATTTTTAATCAGCTTAAAACCGAAGATTCAAATTTGTATCCAACTTTAATAAATTAAATTCAATAATTTAATTGCCAAATTCATTCTGATATTTGAAATTCAAGTTGAAAATAACTTTCAAACATCTAAAATAAATAAAATATTTCAATTTCTAATGTTCAAAATTCTGGATCGTCACACATATTCTTCTTATTTCGAAATTTTATTCATTCTTTCTGTCATTTCTCTAATCTAACTTCTGAAAACAATAAAACAATGGTCTCCTCCTCCAAATCAAATAAAATTTCAAACTTTTCGTCCCCTTCTCCTTCTACTGGACCATTTCAACGAACTACGCTTGCACGAGTGATAAAAATGGAGGATTCCTTGAAGGATGCGCTGCAACAAATGACTGAAATTCAAGTAGTGCAAATCAGAGTGGCCAAAGAACAAGAACGACAAGGCAAAATCCTTAGAAACTTGCAAAAGTTTCTAATGGACAATCATGCCAATCCCATCTTAATTGATGAAGAATCTTCAGGTAATCAAGTGCAAGAGGACAGTGAGGAAGAAGAAGAAGAAGCCTTCATGGAAGAAGAGCACGCTAAAGATGACGACAAAGTTGTTTGTGTTGGCGAAGTGTGCTTTGACAAGGATGGAAATCTAGTCGAACAACGTGGAAATTTCTATTTCCACTGCCCAAATTGCTCGGTTCATAGATCTCCCATTTTCAAGGATACACATCAGTTCCTTTTCTCTCTTTCTTATCGTTATATGATCTTACTTACGTTTTCTACGCAAATGTAAATATAACAATATATAATAAATGATTTGTGTTCTTATATTTGAATTCTCACATTATCTCTATTATAAGTATTATCATATATGGATTCTTAGTTAAGATAGTTAGTAATTAAGGACTAAGTTTTAGTTTTAGAATTAAGTGTTGATTATTTATGATAACACTATTATTATAATCACATGTCATATAGTATTAGATTAAGGGGGAGTTATATAGTTTGGAATTAGTTTTTGTTGATGACAAAGGGGGAGAAGTATAAAATAGGATAGTTAGGCATAGATTAAGGGGGAGTTATTAGTTTTAGGGGGATTTATTAGGATAAAAGTAATATTTTATAAACAAAGGTTGTCATCATCAAAAAGGGGGAGGTTGTTAGTCCCTGAGAAGTTGGTTTTGATGACAACAACCTTAGGAATTGTTATAAAATATAAATACTAACATTATAGTTTAGATATATATGTATATGTAGGATTTAACCATGCAGCTATCAAGAATGAAGACTATACAGTACAGAGATTCAAGACTGAAGATATCAAGATTGAAGACTCATGAGTATCAAGATTATCAAGAGTTCAAGATTTCAATATAAGTCATTTAGTTAGGAATTTTGTTAAAACTCCTAGAAAAGCACTGACTTCTTAAAATCCATTTTACTCGTGGAATGGAATCCACTTCGAGCCCGTTAAAGGGATGGAACTTTAAGTAGGATGGAACCTACGAAAAATCTAGTGGAACGTTGTTTTGTATCCACTAACTTTTATTCAAATAATTTACAAAATTATATCTTGTTTTCAAAATGATTTCAAAATCTTTCTTTTAAAAGAACTAAAAACATCTATCCTGGTTTTAAAATACTTTTAGCCTCAAAATAATCTTTATTTTCAAAATCAAATTATCCTTGGTTTTAAACTATCTTTTAATTACAATATATTTAACTTTTATTATTTATACTTAGATTTAAATATAAAATTATAGTAGAATCTTATATATACCAAAATATTATTCTCTATACTTATTTATGTATTTTAACTATAGTTAAGTATATTTATAATGTTTAAAAATAGTTTTAATATAAGATAGAAGTTATTTTCAAAGAAAAACAAATTATCAAAAATTACTTAGGTCCGTCGACAACCCCAAGAGACCCTTGTCGACAAGCTGACAGTTTATTTCAAATTAAATTTCAAAGGAAGTGTCTATTCGTCATATCCTTTCATGAATGGACATGGCTATTGTTCTACTATAAAAAGGGGCTATTTTAAACGAATTTGTATTCATATATTCTCTGATTTCACTTCTCTTCTTCTTCCACATTTCTTTATATACGTTTTTACCATTACTCTGCCGAAATCACCATTGAATCTAACTAGATCATCTCTGGTTTGATTCTCTATCAACATCTCAACAAGATCCTAGTGCTACTCAGAGTTATAGACTTCTTTGTAATTAATTGAGTGAGAAAAGGTATGATTGTATCCTGTAAAATCAATCAAGCGGGAAAAAGTGTGATTGTAGCCTGGAAATCAATTGAGTGAACTTGTTGCCCATAAAATCAAGTATCTTTACCCAAAGGATTGTGAATCTGGAGTAGTGTACCTCATGGCCTTGAAATCGAGGGTGTAATTGTAAGAATTGTTTTTGAAAGGAAATCTGTACTTGTGTTGCGGGACTGGATGTAGGGTAACTTCGAACCAGTATAAAATCCGGTGTGTTCTTTCCTTTATTGCTTTTACTTTATATCTGCATCTGTGTTTGATTCTGTGATCATATTTGTGTCTGAATATGCATACATTTGTGTTCAATTTTATATAAACTCAAAAAGAATTAGTAACTTTCTTAAAACACTATTCACCTTGCCCCCCCCCCTCTAGTGTTAATTCTAGCATTAAGATCCGTAATCCGCATTTCTCACATTCCTCGGTAAAACTTTTGCTTAGTTAAATTAAAGCATGCAATATATCTTCCAATCTTGAGTACATGTCAAAAATAGAACCAATTAGTTTCATTTTAA
This sequence comes from Allium cepa, assembly GCA_030765085.1. Taxonomy (NCBI): domain Eukaryota; kingdom Viridiplantae; phylum Streptophyta; class Magnoliopsida; order Asparagales; family Amaryllidaceae; genus Allium; species Allium cepa. Next base: position 475,686,791 of record CM060929.1, read on the forward strand.
ATAACTAAAACTAGTTAATTAACGTATAGATCTTAGTTTGCTTAACTTTACTAGTGCCTTTGTGTGTGATTTCTAATGTCCTCTAAATTTTGTAGATATTTTTACAAATAGATACTCTATTGAACTCCTTTTTATTTAGAGCGCACAATAAAATATTCATTTCCTTTGACTTATTGAGTTCTTATGCCTTTTGCTAATTAGACCGTTGTGCATAATTAGTCTGAACTCAGTGTATTCACTTATATGATATATCGTATGTCTAAACCATTATATTTAAGCAAATTTTCATTTTACATGATCAATAAGCATAATTACTACCAGTAAAAAGTAGCGGTCTAAAAGTAAATTGTCCTTCTGTAAATTTGTTAAATAGTGTATTTGTGTTACTAGCAATTTTTATTTTTTAAAACTCAGATTATGATATTTTGAAAACCAAAAAGCCTTAATACCAAGTGTGGTGAATGTGATGTGCTACCTTAATATCGTGCATGGATTTTAAGGCTAATGTCATACTAGAATGGGATGAATAGTTTTTTTGAATTTATTACCAAATTATATAGTGATTATCGATTTTATCGAATCAGAATCATTTTCACAAATAATGACATAATAAATTTAGAAAGTAAATGCACAAAATTAAAGAGAAAAAATCAAGGTATTTATACCGGTTCAGATTCTCAATCCTACATCCAGTCATGTACCCCATATAGAATTTCACTACAACCTCTTGTATTTCCACAGATGACAAGAAAAACTTTACAACTTGACTTTGAATCAGGTGGCAAACAGCACCTATCCTAACTTTCTACGGATGGCAGGACACACCAAACCTCTTGAACTTCCACGGGTGATAAGAAAACCTGACCTCTTATCTTTCAACATGCGATCAAGATCATCTGTACTGACTTTCTTCGAGTGGTAGGATCGCCTTTACAAAAAAATTATAGAGTAATATCTAATTTTTTTTAATATTTTGATTACAATTTCAAGTAGTCTTCAATATAACTTCCTATAGACCTCCAATAGCAATATGTCTTTGATTTATTTTAGGAGTTGGAAGAGAACAGAAAATAAATGAGAGAATTAAAGTAAACTCTTTGGCTCTTAGTAGATTGCAAATCCATGAAGGAATACAGAGAAAGAGAGTGAATTCGCAAAGTATATGTAACAAATAGGACATTTCTGCAAAATTAGATAATGTATAGAGTATGGGAAATGAGAGAGTACTGCTTAAAAGTTTCGTTGGCCAAAGCCTCTAAATAGAAGATGAAGAGAAGTGGCTTTTTCGTAAAGGGGTGAAAGTAATTGTCCATTTGTTTAAATTGAAAAGTTGCATCCAACATCTAGTATGTCAACATACATTATAGGATATGTCGACAAATCCTAGTGTAAAATGACAATTTCTTTATAAAATTAGTTTTACTGTTTCAACTTGTGAAAATCAAAATAGAACTCTTGTAAAATGATCATGGAGAATAAAATAAAGAGTTTTAGAATATAAATTTCAATGATTTGCTGTGAGAACTTTAACAATCAAATCTATAGCTTAATATGATTTAAAACCGACTAATTATTGTCTTGTACTCTTCCGGTCTTTTTTTCTTATTTCTCATATGTCCTCCCAACCCTTCCTTTGAATATCTTCTGTTCTTCTAGTCTTGTTCTTCTCTACTTGATCTTGATTTCTCTTGATCTACCTTGTACGATACTTGAGTCTTATATTGACCTATCTTGATATGTGTACTACATCTTTTCTTGATTATCCTGTAATTTGTCTTAATAGTATTCCTATAATTCATGTATTATATCGTACATAAACTTGGAAAATCATCGATACTAATATTTATCTGGTTGTTATCATCAAATCCAACACCCGTGGTTCTAATATAAAATTTCATTTTCTCCTATTGTTGAAAATTACTAAATACACTTAAAAAGAATTATCAATTTTTTTAGGGTATGGCATTCTCCCCCTCAAAAAAGCTTCATCCTCGAAATTCCTAAAGGCCTAGCAATGTAACTCGCACACCCACATGTCATGTACCATATGCACAATATGTATAACATACACAATCAATCACCCACACATCCATAGAGTCATATACTTGGATGAGGTATATAGCAACATAGAAACATATGTAAGCATGCGTGATCATTATGGAATTTGGAGTATCATATCAACTAAAAAAATGCAACTAATAGCCTCATATGTGGATGAAAATGATATGGCATATTAGGTATGAATGTAAACATCCTAACATAAGCATGTAGATTATATATGTATGCACGACAGTAACATATCAATAGGATACATAACCTAACAATCAAAGCCAAGGTAGTAATCTAATTTAGCAGTTGTTTGTCTGTAAAATGGGAAAACACCCCTAATCGAATGAAAAAACGAAATTGAAATGGAAAGAATGCAATGGAAAAGGAAATAAAAGAATAATTTTTATAGTATTTCGATATATTTTATGGCCTATATCAATTTTGTAGAATTTTATTGCTATATTTCGCAATTACAACCAAATTACAATGCAATTTAGATAGCACAATTGATTGATTTGAATTTGGCAAGGTTTCCTGGCAAAATCAATCTAAAGATCCTTTTTCATGTATTGAAGTTTGTTATTTATAGTTGAATCCACGCACTATAATTGCCAAATTACATTTTGAATCGCTCAAAAAGTCAAATTCGAGAAGTTAGGAAGAAGAACTAGTTAAAACTGCTCAAAATCCAAGATTTGATAGATCAGTACTGATAGATACTTTGACAAATCTTCATCTCTCTCTTTAAATCCGCTTAAGTCTTCAAGCTTTGGGTTGATGGATCAATATCGACCTATCATCCATTTTTAAAACTTAACTTTTTCCTAAAATATTATATTGAATCATAGTACAAGCAAAATGAGACCAATATTCAAATTTCTATGGATCGATAAAAACCAGCATATGGATCGGTAATGATCCATCAAGTTTGCACAAAACGTGTTGTTTTGTTCTGGCAGTCTGTCTTTGATCCCTTCCAAGTTCCTTACTTCATTCCTTCACCATTTCTTAGTCTAATTCCAATGAAACGTTGCTCGAGTTAAATAGCGGTTAACACTTGCCTTCAAAGAGTGCTTCTTGGTATACAAAGCATGTTTTGAATCATGACAATGATCAGATTCAAATTTTTAAGGATGCTTTCATTACCCAAATCATTTCTGCGATACGTTGCATCCTCACCAAGGGTATCAACACTTCGTTTCGAATAACAATCAAGCCATGTCTCATCAACAAAAATAAATATTGAAGCTCTTTGTCTGAAGTCTTCGATCGACGCTGAGATTTTCTTAGGAGTTGTTTTAGTCCTTGGTCAACTGAATTTTATCTTCCTTTCCACTGTCTTTATTTTTGTGGATCGGAGCTGATCTATATGGATCAATACCGACCCATTTCACATCAAGTATTATAAATAGTTTTTGTACTTAGAGAAAATTCCAAATTTTCTTATCTTCCTTCGTTGCTGTTTTTCCTACAAGCTTTTAAGAAATTAAACGGCCTTCGTCATTCTTCTCCAAATCAAGCCTCATCCCATCAATCTAAGCTCAATTTTTCTAATGTTGACTGTTCACTAAGAATAATTTGACCCATAATTATGTAAAAACGTTAATTTCTCACTCACCTTTTAGCTTCCAAACCTCCCGATATAAATTTTTTGTCTTTGTTTAATACCCTTTCTTTCCACCAAAATACATATCAAAAGCGTAGACAAAATTACTAGAATTTTAGATTTGAGAAGAGATTTGACTTAAACATAGTTTTAAATTTAGATTGAGAATTTACCTCTTCTTTACAAAATCGATTCATCCCTATTATTCTTCTCTTTTATTTTCCTCTATTCTCCACTTACATATACATATAATATTTTATAATTTCCACAATTCCTAGAATTAGTGTGAAGAGAAAATGGCAAAGCTTTGCTCATTGATTTAGAAAATATGAGAAGAAAAGTGAGGAGATAAGCCTATATTTATAGGCGCTTGAATTAATTCTATCTATTAGATCATATTATATTTAATATGGGCCGTTTGGCCTAGGTTTAGACTGCTACCAGTCTTTCCCAATCAATCGTCCAGCTTGACACCAACTATCGATCAGTGGATGTTGATTATCGACTAGTGGATGTTGAATGTTGTTCGTTTATTTATTTCTTTCCACGCTTCCTTAATTGGATTTGATTTGATTTAATGCTATCAGTTAACATTTATATTTAACGGTTACTTTAGCATTAAACTATTGATATTTATTACCTTAATACATGTTAAATTATTTTCGATTTGTAATCTTCAAATGTCAATAACTTCTTTGTTTGAACTACAATCGTAAAACTGTATATATCAAAGTTGATTTGAAAATTGCCAAAGACACAACGGTATAAGTTTCGTAGCCAAGTTATTAAGTTTGTAAAAATCCTATTTTTTAGTTTTAATAATTATTTATTAACTCTTTTTAATTTATCGCTATTTAATTTACGGGGTGTTACAACAATAATAGAAAAAACAATTTCCTTGGTGATAGCAACTATGGATCATTTTCGATTATTCCTTGGAATGATTCATAGTATTACTCTATGGTTTCACTCTAATATTTAGAAGAACCCGATTGTCAACATGTCTTAGGATCTGAATTCCATCGACATGCACATTCGTTTATCAAGGATACTGTAACGACCCGCCATTCATCTCCACAGAATGACGCATCATTAATAAGAAAGAAAGGGATAGAAAAGAGAAAGAAAGAGAAGAAAGAAGAAACAACACATCAGAATCTAAACAGTGGAACAAATAAATTATATTAATAACATAAAATATTACATAGTTTACAACAATTATCAGAGTACACAGATAATACAACACATACTAGACAGTTATAAACACCTGTCTAGTTATACAACTCAATCCAACATCAACAAATAACTAAGAGACACCAAACACAGTGGAATACTATATATCTAACGCAGAAGCCTCCTGCTCCATTGCTCCTCCATAATTCGTCAAACCTAACCTGAATCCCTTGGCTACTCGCAAAAATTTGAGTACCCAAGAGTTTAAGAAAACAAAGAATAAACTCCGGGTCAGACATGGGTCTGGTGTGAGTAACAGGTTAAGGTTGCTTAACTTTGAAAAACCTTTTGAAAAGAAAGGTATCACGTAAGACTTCCCACACATAAATAAGGAAAAGTTTTTACCTTACGCAAACCAAAACATTTGATAGGAAATCCAGTGATATTATAATAGGTCTAGGGTTTTCAAGTAAATATGAAATAGCCGAAATTGTTACATGTATTAAAATCTAGCTACTAGCCACAAAAGTGGGTAATACAATCAAAACCGTTGGCACTTATTGGATTTTGGATTCCATACAATGGCAGGGCTACTGGGGTACCGCCCGTCACAGTACGTGGGCTAAATCACCGTACCGAGGAGTACGCCCGCTCCCCTGCAACACCAGGCCAGAACCATTCCTTACTGAACAGTTCCGAACAAGACAACCCCGTAGTTGGTGCACATTTCCAACCGCCCACTAAGCCGAATAAAAAGGGACCTCTAAACAGGGGAAAATCTCATCCTACTTGGGCATGACCTACTTAGCCTTGCTGCACCTCCCCTGTTTTAGCCATTCCCGGTTAACGAGGCTTGAGGCTACGATTACCTGTAGAGAACAATCTCTTAGAATGCTCATCATCCACCTGACGATGTTCTGAAATCATTCAATCCATACAAGTTCGTTCCGGGTTCGAACGAAATCGAAGGCATTATCTCGTTACACTCATTTTGGAATCACCCTCAGAGTTAATGACGATAACCCTTGCACTCTGAATCTCCATCTCGAGCCTGTAAGTACTATTTTCGTCAAACTCATCACGGAATCACCCCCAGAGTTATACTGACGAATAGTCCTTACACCTCGAGTCTTCACTCTTCACATAAGATTTACGACCTATCGTTAATTTGGATCGATGTGGTTTTCGAATATCCAAATATGGAAACCCGATCCTGGTCTCATCGAAATCCAAAGCATGTCTTTTAGGTCCAAGTTGTTTTAGAGTTTAAAACAATTCAATTACATTATCTATATGCACACAGATAGATAATTCATAGATTCACCATAGATAAACATCATTATCATCATAGCAGGTAGTCCACATTATCAGTATCAAAGATAATCCAAATCAACATCACAATGCAACCAATGCATCCATATCACTCAATCATTACTTATCTCATTTCTGATATTTCAACCATTCAAAGCAAACAATACCATCCATTCATATATAAGCAATGATCTAAAGTCACACCATCTATAATTAATTTAAAATGAATTAAATTAATTACATCATGTTTAATTAATTTAAAATGAATTGATTAATTACTTACATCAATATAAATCTTGCATACATAACCATTAATTAATTAAAAATTAATTAATTAATTATCCTCTAATTAATCATCTTAATTAATCACCCCTGATTAATTATACTTTAATTAATTTCACAAAATTAATTACTCTAAACCAAATACAGTAATTAACCGTTAATTACTTCATTAATTAATTACATTAAACCTTAATTTATTACACTTAATTACTTATTATGATTAATTAATCTTAATTAATCAATCTTAATTACATCATCAATTATATTAATTAATGATCCTTAATTATATTTAATTAATTATCTTATTTAAATTAATTACATTCAGTAATTAATCTCAATTAAACCATAATTATTAATCACCTTTGATTAATCTCATTCTGTAATTAACCACCCTTAATTACTTATCAAATTAATTATTCCTTAATTAATTTAATTAATTCCTTGATTAATTATAAAGTAATTTTTAATTATAAAGTAATTTAATCCAAATTACATTCACAATTCCATCATTATCCACTAATTACATCCAGTAATTATCTCTAATTACTTCACCGAGTAATTGTACTTCATTAATTACATCAAGTAATTATTATCAAATCCAGTGTTTTAAATTAACTAATTAATTTAAACCAATTACAATAAACTCCATTAATTACACTAAGTAATTAATGTCTTAATTACTTCCATTTAGTAATTAAACTTAAATAAATTTCACAATTGATTATCATTAATTAATTAATCTAATTAATTATTAAAAATTAATCATATTAATTAATTACTAAATAATTCTTAGTTAATGACCTTCATTAACTATTTATCATTCTTTAATTACTTTTCTTAATTTACTTCTTAATTATAAACTAATCTAAATTATTAATTTATACATTAAATAAATAAAACATTCCTTAAATTATCTTATTCATATGATCATTTTAATACTTTAATAATCTCTAAGAAATTCCATTTCTTATTAATGATTTTATAAATATTAAAGTGTACTAGAACATTGCATTTTTAAATTTAAATTCAAATTCCATTTTGAATCTAAAATTCAAAATGATATTTATTTAAGCATTAACCAAATTTAAATCCCATTTATAATCCTTTAAAATAAATGTAAATAACATTTATTACTAACTTTTGAAACTTATATAAGATAAGCCTTAATTTACTTAATTTTATTTAAAAATTAAATTTTAAGTACATTACCATTTAACTTTCATTACAAACCTTTTGTAAAGAACTTCATTACAAAAGAATCATGTTTAAGTATTTGTTTGAAAACACATTTACCTCTAATAAAAAATTTAAATTTAAACTGTGTTTGAAAACATTCAGAATTTATAAAATTTATTCAAATATCCAGATTTGAAATCAAGATACTTGAATCCATTATTTGTTTAAAACTTTTGATTTAAAAATTGAATTAATCTTTGTTTTAAACCTTGATTTTAAACCTTTTATTTAAACCCAAATTTAATTTTAAACTCTTAAAATTCAAAAGCTATTTGAAACCGAGCTTAGTCTTTGAATTTAAATCACTGTTTAAAATATATTTCAGATTTTAAATTGAAAATCTGTCAGGTTTATAAAACCCTGAAAATTCACTCTAAATATTTCAAACTTTGAGATTTTTAAACCATTTGAATTTTTTACTTCATACTAGATTTAAACATGTTTAAATCTATCATCTCAACTTGCAATTCATTCAAATTTTGATTTAAATTTAAAACCTACAGGCAGGTTGCAGAAAAACTGCAACAACTTCACTAACCCGAGCAAAAAGAAATTTGCTTCTTGTCATCAGATCAACATCTCCGAGCAACTTCCCAAAATCTCGAGTAAAAACTCGAGTCAAAAAACTGCTGCCACCTAGAGTTCATCAGAACCCAAAAATGCACGGTGCACGTGCACCATGCCTCCGGCCATCCTCATCCACCTCCGGTGGCTTCCCAACATCGACAACCAACCCCACGACCAACCACCACCATCAGATCATCTTCCCAAAACACAAAATCGAATTCGAGGTTTATTCCAAAACCTGGAACAGGAAGAGCAAAACCCATCAAAACCTATCATTGCCAAGATCGCGGCCCTCCGACCACCATAAATACAACAACTCCGGCTATGCTTTCACCCACGACCAAGCTATCTACACCTAAAACCCCGTTCAACTCGATCTTACTTACAGGTAGTACTGACCAAACAAACTACCCAGATAAAACTAGCGCTACAGATAATAAATCACTACTGCTGCTTCCATGTTGATTTGCATCAACATCAATTATTTTTCCTAATGTTATTGATAACTCCCCTACCCACAAAATGAACCCCGATCCTTCAATTTGCAGAGATCACCTAAAAATCCCCCAATTCTATTTTCTGTGCAACACCGAACTGCACCCCACTCCTCAATTTATAAATTATGATTTTTGTATTGAAATTCATGTTTTTCTTGTTGTTTTCATTCTATAATACTGATTTCATAATTTACCAAGTTTTGAGTTTTCACTTTGTAAAACAATCACAGTTGTTTTCTTTTTTTTTTAATTTCCAGAGACACTTAGATGAGATTTAGCTTGAATAAGTTTTTAAAACATTTATCCATGATAAATCACGCAACTTTTATTTATAAACCAAGTCCTATTAACAATTGTTTGAAGAGAAAATGAATATGTCTAAAATAGGAAACTAACATTTAAAACAGAGGATATTCATTTGGGAATAAAACATGCATACTGCAGATTTCACTTTCATATATACATACTACAGATTTAACCACAGAAATAACAGCAACCATATTCATTCTTAAGTTTTAAAAATATTGATGTTACTCACCTTTTTAAATCAAAAGACAGAGCATGTTTATGTTGAAAGCAATTTGAATTTGCATGTTGCAAACTTGAAACTGAAATGCTCCTGAAATCTTGAGTTGTTGAAGCTTTTAAAATTGATCTTTAAAAAGAACAACATGCATGCAGAAAAACTCCAGATTGAAATGATGCAGGCTACTGATTTAAAATATGGTGACAGGTTTGCTTGCATGTTAGAAGATGTGCAGGTTATGGGTTTAAAAAGATTTTACAGGGGAATTGATCTGGTTTGCATATTGATTTCATGATTTTGGTTTGAGGAAAGTCTCAGGTTTACAATTTGGTTTGAGAAGTGGATTTCAGGTTTGATTTGTTTCAAAGAAGATGAAAATAAATTTTGAAAGAAATTACTGATTTTGAAGGAACCTATTGATTTAGTATGAGGAAGTTTTCAGTTTTGAGAACAATACTTACTTGTTTGAATTCAAGGTATATAAAAAAAAATGAATGAAGAATGTGAAAGTGTTTTATATGGATTAAAATTTTGTTTAATTAAAATTTAAAGAAAATAAAACAAGTAATGACACTTGTCCTTTACATTAACATTTTTCATGCACCTTGTTTATTATCTTAACACATGTTAATTTAATTTGTAAAATGTTTACATTTGTTTTTAATGTTAATTTGTTATAATTATGTAATTTAGTTATAGTTAAATGCTAATTAGTTATTTAGTTAACAAGTTAATATAAGATAAAATTGAATCTTTGTTTAATTAATTAGTTAACATGTATTTATTTATATGTAGATAAATTTTAAAATGAATAAATCCAATTATATTTATAAAATAAAGTTTATACAAATATTTTAAAATCAAAACAAATTTAAAAAAACTTATACTTTAGTTTTCAAATCTTTGAATTCAAGATCAAATTAAATTTTGAAATCAAGTTTATTTACAAATATAACTACACAATTAAATTTTTGAAAAACGATTATTTTTATTAAAAATCTATTTGTTAAAAACAATGTATTATTATATTTTTAAAAATAACAACATTTGATAACTATAAATAATTTATAAAAGAAATTGTTTCTTTATCAATAAATTATTTATTTTATCCAATTATATCCAAATAACCCTTATTGTTATTTTTATTTAAATTTAAACTTGAGTTAAAACATATTTTAAATCATTTCAACATTCACCTTATGCATTTAAAATCATAAAGTTATTTATTATATACTTTTAAAAACTTAATATCAAATAAATTAATTTAAACAAATTTAAATTTTTATCTTATCATTTTAGAAACCATATTTTATTTACTAAATAATCCTTTAAAAGTTTAACTTTTAAATAAAATCATAATTCCCAATTTTTACTAAAGATATATATATATATATATATATATATATATATATATAGAAAACAAGATTTATTTATTTATTTATTTTTTTGCAAGGCAAGCCGGTTTTATATTGGACCGTCCACTTTTTATTACGAAAGTAATAAAAATTGAAGTACAGGAGTAAGGTTAAAGCACCTTAACTACTAAGAAATAAACGGAGAATACAGCACAGGTACGAGACAACTATGTCACTGTAACTATAAATAGAAAAAAAACTATCACTCCTCCGAAGAGGAAGAGTCACCATCATCCCCAGCCACCAGAGATGAATCCAAAGGCACAGACCCACAAAGTCCAGCAAAGGGGCGGAAAAGGAGAGCAAGACAAGGATCATAACCCATAGCATCAGAAGAGTAGATAAACGACCGATCCCAGGAAGTATCAGCTAGCATGGCAGAATTCGAGCTCGCATAGAATCCGTCCAAATCAAGGACTAGAGATTCACCAGATGGTTTGTATCGAAGGCATCGAAGGTCCAAATAATCATCAGAAACAAAACGGTAGTAGGATCCATTAATCGGGTTAAATCTCATATCAGAAATGGGATCAATCCAACACCCCTCGGGTTCATCCCAAGCAACTGCCAACAGCGTCGAGGCAGGGAACCGAGCAACTAAAGGCATATCAGGAGCATCACTAGGAACCATAGAAACAGGAGATGAGCCAGGCCTAACTATAGGCAAAGGAGGCAGACACGAGTCAGAAGAAGGAGCAACTGGAGAAGGGGGAATCAGAGGGATAGGGGAAGAAACCTTGGGGACCCAAATCCTACGAGGGGGGCGAGGCAAAGGGATCTTCGGAGCAGCCGCGTCGGTTACCGAATGCAAGCAGGCAATAGCCAGGTGGCCAAAGGAGTGACAAGAGGCACAAATTTCCGGAACCCAACCATGGCGAACGCGGACTTCCACGACATGGCCAACAGCTAGTTGAACAGGGATAGAGGTAGGAAGAGGCTTAAAGGGGGATATCTCAATAAGAGCCTTAGCATACATCAACCTATCGCGCGCCACTGTATTTGAGTCGAAACATTTTAATTTTCCAACGTTACAGGCTAACCAATTCAAACCAATAAGAGATTGAAGAGCAGAGGGAATTTGAGAAAAAAATACCCAAACGGGAATAGAAAGTACTTGTTCACGAGCACAGGCCACAGTTGCAGTCCAAGGAGTAACAATGAAAGGTCTACCATCAAAAAAGGAGGGCTCAGCGTCAAGAACAATCCGACGATCCTCAGGAGAGGAAAACTTAAGATAGTACATGGAGTCGATCAGCTTCACATGCAAATTACCACGAAGCTTCCAAGCTCTTCGAAGAATCGTGGTAACATTAAGTAGACGGTGATTAGGTTCAAGAAAGAAACCAACTAAATAATCAGACCAAAATTCCACACCGGCTTGCAAAACAGAAGGGGGAGGGATCATCACTCCATTTTCTTCGACCATATCAAAATCAATCGGGATATAGTTACCTGCATTACGGGGCAAGGACGAGAATAAAGAAGACCACGATTTGGAGTTTGGCAACGGAGGAGGAGAAGGACCAGGACTCTCCAGAGCGTTGGGGGAACCATTAGAGGCTGCTGGAATTGATAGACCAGAGCAAGCAAGACTGGATATAGGAACAGATTTCATAGGAGCATTATCACAAGCACCTGGAGTGCAATGATCAGAACAATGATTGTCAGCAGTTTCACTCATCAGAAAACGCTCAGGCATACTAACGTTAGCCCCAGCTTCGATCTCAACATTCGATATACACTTCCCCACATCACAAATCATTGAGCCATGGAAACTAACTTTGTCACCAAAAATATGAGGACGAGGCTCACCAGCATCAAACTCGCAATCAACAGGGGATGCACGAACTTCAATTCCAGAACCATCGAATCCCGGTTTACATTTCAATTCCTCATCAGTAACAAGCTTTCCACTGCAAGCATCGGGTGATAAAGACTGTGAACTAGTCGCGGCCTTAGGCGCTACACCAAGGACAGAGTGACGTCTTGCACGACCAGGCGTAGAAATCGCAGCGATAGCCGGATTCGAAGCATGGAGAGGTGGGAACTCAGAGGCGGACAGGAGATGAGGCATTAGGCGTACGGGGGACTGGACGCCGAAAACTCGGCCAGATCTGGTAGAAGAGGGGGAAGAGCGAAGCGAAAAGGAAGTAAGAAGCGTAGGAGAGACGGGCATGGAAGGAGGAGAGCGTGGCGAAGGGAGCGGAAGCTGGAAAAAAGGTCAACGGGGAGGTACGCGGGAAACATGGAAGACGACCATTAAATGTTAACAAAAAGCTTTTATTTATTTATTAGATTAAAACAACATCTATTTTCAATGTATACATATTATAGATACATTATAAATAGATAACAATTTATTAGATTTAAAAAGATAAAATCTATCAATTAAATATTTATTTTATTGGATTATTAAATTAATTCAAATCTTATTACAAAGATTATCGAATCAATTTAATTTTTAATTCAGATTATTAAATTGATTTTGCTTAAAATTTCGGGTCATCACATTCCTCACTCCTTAAAAGAATTTCGTCCCCGAAATTTAAAACAAAGGTAATTTAATAATCTATTTAAAGATTTAAATTTAAAACACAAGCATATACCAATGATATGCTAACAACCATAACAATCAATTCACCCAATCAAACAAATTTAACTATCCAGACAAAAATTCTGGATAGAGTTTCCTCGAGTTTCCCCGGTATAAATATCGAGATACTCGTTCTATAGATTCCAAACAATCAATACTACTAAGCTAAAGAGCTCCTATTCATCTAGATCTACAGAACTAGACAGCATATCAGACTACAGATGAGTCTGATTCAACAACCAACCTCTATAACTGCTGGTTCCAAAACCAGAGATAGATCATACACGTACTCCCTCAGAGATACGTGAAACTCATCGAATCCCAGTTATCCAAACTGGCAATTCAATCCTAAAAACCAAACACTGATCCAACCCAAAACAGAGAAAAGATCCAAACATCTCGGAGTTATCTTTCCAGCCTTACCCCATCTTATAGCTTCTTTGATCGAAGAAAACTCCAATAACAACGAAGTTTCCAACTTCGAATTCCAAATTCCTCCGTCTCTTATCCTCAAAAAGTCTTCAAACGATCCTGGGGTGCCAACATTCAAACTGATCAGCTTAACCCTTGATGATGCCTCTAGAACAAACAGAACTAAAAACAACCCAACCCAATGATCTCCTCATGATCAATCCAAAACCAAAACACAACTCTACTCCATAAACAGCAGAAGACAACAAACTTCTCCTAATCCGGAAAAGGCAATCAGAAACACTTCCAAACTGCTTCCGCTGTACAACTCTGATCCGAAGTAGATAAGAAAATGCTGATGAAGAACACGAGCACAAACTGAACATCACTTCCCAGAAATATGGTTCAATAGATCCATAAGGAAAACTCAGAATTTCCTCCAATCTGAGCTGCTTCATCAAACTCCGTCTCTAGGAAACATCCTTCAACTAAGCTGAACTACCAGTTCCACTCCTGGAATACTAGTCGATAAGAAAACTCAATTTCCAGATGCGGACAAACCTCTATCTTCCCAAAAGACATCCAAAAAATTTCCAACAATCCAAGAGAACACTCAAACAATCGCAAGTCACTTTTGCGATCAACCCTGATAAATTTCCAAAGAAAACTGTCCTCTCTTTACCAAATAGAACAGCTTACACTGGTCTAGTCAATCCATTGAAGAAACAGATTCACTCTGCTGCTTCTGAATTCCACCTCCAAAAAAACTACTCAGCTAAGACCTCCCTGTCGGCATAAAGAACATTCCGAGCTGCACTGCTGACACCAATGCCAAAACTTCCTAATCCAAAGCTCTTCGAGAAACTCGGACTTCAAAGCTAACCACAACATCCTGCTGAATCCAGCCACAACATCGAGGCAGAATACTTCCAAAACTTGTTCCAAAGAAATATCTTTGGACACATCCATAGTCACCGCATCTCATCACGTAGTTACAACTTCCTGAGGTATAAAGATACCATTACTCACTTCTGCCCAACCGACAGATCCAAACTTAACTCATCCAAACTCTGAACTTCAAAGATGACTCCGAACCTTAACAGGTTTCCTTCAGAGATCTATGAAACACTTACATCCAACTGCAAAGCTCACTCGAGACGGTATTAGGTCTATAGTCTCGACAGATACACTTCCAACCTCAAACATCAGACTCCCACCAATGGTAGTTGTCGTGTTACACACACACCACTACCTTATCTACCTTTATATCTTAGATTGGAAAACCTGAACAGGTAACCCAACAGATAGGTAGAAATATATAAATATATATATAAATATTAAAAATTACAAATACGTTCTCTCAAGATAGACACCACTCAGAGCCTAGGTATTCGCTCAACCTAATGCTCTGATACCACTGTAACGACCCGCCATTCATCTCCGCAGAATGATGCATCATTAATAAGAAAGAAAGTGATAGAAAAGAGAAAGAAAGAGAAGAAAGAAGAAACAACACATCAGAATCTAAACAGCGGAACGAATAAATTATATTAATAACATAAAATATTACATAGTTTACAACAATTATCAAAGTACACAGATAATACAACACATAATAGACAGTTGTAAACACCTGTCTAGTTATACAACTCAATCCAACATCAACAAATAACTTAGAGACATCAAACACAGCAGAATACTATATATCTAATGCAGAAGCCTCCTGCTCCATTGCTCCTCCATAATTCATCAAACCTATCCTGAATCCCTTGGCTACTCGTAAAAATTTGAGTACCTAAGTGTTTATGAAAACAAAGAATAAACTCCAGGTCAGACATGAGTCTGATGTGAGTAACAGGTTAAGGTTGCTTAACTTTGAAAAACCTTTTGAAAAGAAATGTATCACGTAAGACTTCCCACACATAAACATGGAATAGTTTTTACCTTACGTTAACCAAAACATTTGATAGGAAATCCAGTGATATTATAATAGGTCTAGGGTTTTCAAGTAAATATGAAATAGCTGAGATTGTTACATCTATTAAATTTCAGCTACTAGCCACAAAAATGGGTAATACAATCAAAACCGTTGGCACTTATTGGATTTTGGATTCCATATAATGGCAGGGCTACTGGGGTACCGCCCATCACAATACGTGGCCTAGATCACCGTACTGAGGAGTACGCCTGCTCCCCTGCAACACAAGGCCGGAACCATTCCTTACTGAACAGTTCCGAACAAGACAACCCCACAGTTGGTGCGCATTTCCAACCGCCCACTAAGCCGAATAAAAATGGACCTCTAGACAGGGGAAAATCTCGTCCTACTTGGGCATGACCCACTTAGCCTTGTTGCACCTCCCTTGTTTTAGCCATTCCCGTTGATGAGGCTTGAGGCTACGATTACCTTTAGAGAACACATCTCTTAGAATGCTCATTGTCCACCTGACGATGTTCTGAAAGCATTTAATCCATACAAGTTCGTTCTGGGTTCGAACGAAACCGAAGGCATTATCTCGTTACACTCATTTTGGAATCACCCTCAGAGTTAACGACGATAACCCTTGCACTCTGAATCTCCATCTCGAGCCTGTAAGTACTATTTTCGTCAAACTCATCACGGAATCACCCCAGAGTTATACTGACGAATAGTCCTTACACCTCGAGTCTTCACTCTTCACATAAGATTCACGACCTATCGTTAATTTGGATCGATGTGGTTTTTGGATATCCAAATATGGAAACCCGATCCTGGTCTCATCGAAATCCAAAGCGTGTCTTTTAGGTCCAAGTTGTTTTAGAGTTTAAAACAATTCAATTACATTATCTATATACACACAGATAGATAATTCATAAATTCACCATAGATAAACATCATTATCATCATAGCAGATAGTCCACATTATCATTATCAAAGATAATCCAAATCAACATCACAATGCAACCAATGCATCCATATCACTCAATCATTACTTATCCCATTTCTGAGATTTCAACCATTCAAAGCAACCAATACCATCCATTCACATATAAGCAATGATCTAAAGTCACACTATCTATAATTAATTTAAAATGAATTAAATTAATTACATCATGTCTATTTAATTTAAAATGAATTAAATTAATTACTTACATCAGTATAAACCTTGCTTACATAACCATTAATTAATTACAAATTAATTAATTAATTATCCTCTAATTAATCATCTTAATTAATCACCCCTGATTAATTATACTTTAATTAATTTCACAAAATTAATTACTCTAAACCAAATACAGTAATTAACCTTTAATTACTTCATTTATTAATTACATTAAACCTTAATTAATTACAATTAATTAATTACACTTAATTACTTATTATTGATTAATTAATCTTAATTAATCAATCTTAATTACATCATTAATTATATAAATTAATGATCCTTAATTATATTTAATTAATTATCTTATTTAAATTAATTACATTCAGTAATTAATCTCAATTAAACCATAATTATTAATCACCTTTGATTAATCTCATTCTGTAATTAACTACCCTTAATTACTTATCAAATTAATTATTCCTTAATTAATTCCTTGATTAATTATAAAGTAATTTAATCCAAATTACATTCACAATTCCAACCTTATCCACTAATTACATCCAGTAATTATCTCTAATTACTTCACCGAGTAATTGTACTTCATTAATTACATCAAGTAATTATTATCAAATCCAGTGTTTAAAATCAACTAATTAATTTAAACCAATTACAATAAACCCCACTAATTACATTAAGTAATCAATGTCTTAATTACTTCCATTTAGTAATTAAACTTAAATAAATTTCACAATTGATTATCATTAACTAATTAATCTACTTAATTATCAAAAATTAATCATATTAATTAATTACTAAATAATTCTTAGTTAATGACCTACATTAACTATTTATCATTCTTTAATTACTTTTCTTAATTTACTTCTTAATTATAAACTAATCTAAATTATTAATTTATACATTAAATAAATAAAAATTCCTTAAATTATCTTATTCATATGATCATTTTAATACTTTAATAATCTCTAAGAAAATCCATTTCTTATTAATGATTTTATAAATATTAAAGTGTACTAGAACATTGCATTTGTAAATTTATATTCAAATTCCATTTTGAATCTAAAAATCAAAATGATATTTATTTAAGCATTAACCAAATTTAAATTCCATTTATAATCCTTTAAAATAAATGTAAATAACATTTATTACTTACTTTTGAAACTTATATAAGATAAGCCTTAATTTACTTAATTTTATTTAAAAATTAAGTTTTAAGTACATTACCATTTAACTTTCATTTACAAACCTTTTATAAAGAACTTCATTTCAAAAGAATCAAGTTTAAGTATTTTTGAAAACACATTTACCTCTAATAAACAATTTAAATTTAAACTGTGTTTGAAAACATTCAGAATTTATAAAATTTATTCAAATATCCAGATTTGAAATCAAGATACTTGAATCCATTATTTGTTTAAAACTTTTGATTTAAAACTTGAATTAATCTTTGTTTTAAACCTTGATTTTAAACCTTTTATTTAAACCCAAATTTCATTTTAAACTCTTAAAATTCAAAAGCTATTTGAAACCGAGCTTAGTCTTTGAATTTAAATCACTTTTTAAAATATATTTCAGATTTTAAATTGAAAATCTGTCAGGTTTTTAAAAACCTAAAAATTCACTTCATACTAGATTTAAACATGTTTAAATCTATCATCTCAACTTGCAATTCATTTAAATTTTGATTTAAATTTAAAACCTACAGGCAGGTTGCAGAAAAACTGCAACAACTTCACTAACCCGAGCAAAAAGAAATTTGCTTCTTGTCATCAGACCAACATCTCCGAGCAACTTCCCAAAATCTCGAGTAAAAACTCGAGTCAAAAAACTGCTGCCACCCAGAGTTCATCAGAACCCGAAAATGCACGGTGCACATGCACCGTGCCTCCGGCCATCTTCATCCACCTCCGGTGGCTTCCCAACATCGACAACCAACCCCACGACCAACCACCATCAGATCATCTTCCCAAAACACAAAATCGAATTCGAGGTTTATTCCAAAACCTGGAACAGGAAGAGAAAAACCCATCAAAACCTATCATTGCCAAGATCGCGGCCCTCCGACCACCATAAATCCAACAACTCCGGCTATGCTTTCACCCACGACCAAGCTATCTACACCTAAAACCCCGTTCAACTCGATCTTAAATACAGGTAGTACTGACCAAACAAACTACCCAGATAAAACTAGGGCTACAGATAATAAATCACTACTGCTGCTTCCATGTTGATTTGCATCAACATCAATTATTTTTCCCAAAGTTATTGATAACTCCCCTACCCACAAAATGAACCCCGATCCTTCAATTTGCAGAGATCACCTAAAAATCCCCCAATTCTATTTTCTATGCAACACAGAACTGCACCCCACTCCTCAATCTATAAATTATGATTTTTGTATTGAAATTCATGTTTTGCTTGTTGTTTTCATTCTATAATACTGAATTCATAATTTACCAAGTTTTGAGTTTTCACTTTGTAAAACAATCACAGTTGTTTTCTTCTTCTTTTTTTATTTCCAGAGACACTCGGGTGAGATTTAGCTTGAATAAGTTTTTAAAACATATATCCATGATAAATCACACAACTTTTATTTATAAACCAAGTCCTATTAACAATTGTTTGAAGAGAAAATGAATATAAGTTTAAAATAGGAAATTAAAATTTAAAACAGAGGATATTCATTTAGGAATAAAACATGCATACTGCAGATTTCACTTTCATATATACATACTATAAATTTAACCACAGAAATAACAGTAACCATATTCATTCTTAAGTTTTAAAAATATTGATGTTACTCACCTTTTTAAATCAGAAGATAGAGCATGTTTATGTTGAAAGCAATTTGAATTTGCAGGTTGCAAACTTGAAACTGAAATGCTCCTGAAATCTTGAGTTGTTGAAGCTTTTAAAATTAATCTTTAAAAAGAACAACATGCATGCAGAAAAACTCCAGATTGAAATGATGCAGGCTACTGATTTCAAATATGGTGACAGGTTTGCTTGCATGTTAGAAGATGTGCAGGTTATAGGTTTAAAAAGATTTTACAGAGGAATTGATCTGGTTTGCATATTGATTTCATGATTTTGGTTTGAGGAAAGTCTCAGGTTTACAATTTGGTTTGAGAAGTGGATTTCAGGTTTGATTTGTTTCAAAGAAGATGAAAATAAATTTTGAAAGAAATTACTGATTTTGAAGGAACCTATTGATTTAGTATGAGGAAGTTGTAGGATCTAGAATAACCCTAGAGGGGGGGGTGAATAGGGTTATAGCAAATTTTCTCGAATTAATCACAGAAATAAACTGCAGAAATAAATATGCTGAAAAGTAAATCACACACAAAATTTACCCAGCTTCGGCAACCCCTGCCTACTGCTGCATTCCCAGATTTCTATTAGAATTAAACAGTATCCCGCTTACAAACACTCTACTAGACTCGCACACCCTGCTCCGCCTATAGAGCTTCGCAAACTCGCACACCCTGCTCACTGAACTAATTCTAACTAGACAATCTGACACTACCTAAACCCTAGGTGGTGATTTACAAATTTGTTGACTCGAAAAATAAAAACAATTTCAAAATTAAACCCTGGAGCAAAAAATAAAATACGAACTTTTACTCTACAATTTTTTTTTTTTTGCTCAAAATAAAAAGAAAAACCCTTTAAAAACTAAAACTAAAACAAAAGCCTCTTTTAAAAATAAAAACCCCTTTTTAAAACTTAAATCTAAATCCCCTTTTAATATTAACAAGGCCGGCCCCTTGTTTTTGACCCGATCCACTATCTTTTCTTTTGTCACAAAAAAAAAATGGCGGCCTCAATTCTTGCAACTGATTAGGGCTTCGGCTCTTCTCCTCCAAATTAGGGCTTCGGCTTCTTTCTTGAATTAGGGCTTCGGCTCTGGATGATTGATTCACTTACTTGCGTTGCTCTTGCTCATGCTTGTTCTCTGATGGCCTGCGTCGCATGTTCTCTGATAATTGCTTCTTGTTGCAAGCTCTATCTCTGATGATCGAGTTGTTGAATTGCGGTATGTAATTTCACTTTTGTTTTGTTTGATTGTTTTCCTTTTTCTCGATGCCGATGATGATTTCTTTTGGGTTTATTTATAGGGTTGAAACCCTCCTAATCACTGTCATATTTGATTTTTCCATGTCGTTGATTTTGTTCTTGAAATCAATTTTGAATTACCGCTGTCCATATTTGTATTCGAATTAATTAATTCGAAAATCTCTTTCCATACTTGTTGGTTCGGCCCCTATTTGAATTAACCCTGACCATATATGAATTTGAGAAATTTGATGCAGAGATTTCTTGCCAAAATTAGATTTCTTAATTTAAACCTGATGTTTATTTTTAAATTCAACCCCATTCATTTTCTTCTTTGACTTTATACGGCATTGAATTTTCTCTGGCCCTCTTGCCATCATTGATGCATTACTTGGCTTGGTTGTTTGATTATTTTTCTGACCTTTACCCACGGCTATGTATATTGATGCATTTGACATGATCACTTGTTGGCATTTTGGGCATTATTTCATCTGACTTTGATCTCCATACTGATGCTTGTTGTATTTGAACCTGTCTTACTTGTGACCTATTTGCATGCTTCACTGTTGTACTTTGCATCTGTATTCATCATGTTGGCATTGTGGTTCATCTTGTTGCACTATGGTCTGCATCTCCATTTTTGTACTTGAGTTTGTAACTTGCCACTGACATGTTTGTTCTGCATCACTTGTAGCTTGCTACTGTGTTGTCTTTGATGATGTTTCATTTGTACACTTGAGTGTTGTGGTCTTTGTTGTTTGCATTGATCACATTTGCATTGTCTTCTGGTTTCAGTCTTCATGTTTGTGTTGCACTTGTATGCTTCATGTATTATTACAGAGACTTTGTTCTCTTGTAATGTTGTACTGTCTTGGTACATGCATTTGATATCGACATTGGACCATCCATCTTGTTGCATGTTTGCTGTCTACATTCATGTTACTTGTATCACTTGCGCACATTTGTTTTGTTCACCCATCATATTACCTGAATTGCTGTTTGGTCATTTTGCACCTGTTCCATTCTTCTTGTGTCTGCATTTGAGAGTTTTGTTGGCATTGGCTATGTCTTCTGTTGCATGCTTGTTTGTATTCTCCTGTATCATGCTTGGCACAGGCTTGCATAGTTGTGGCATGGTCATTTGTGTATGGGTCACTGGTGGTCTTGTTCATCATTGATGCTGCAGCTTGGTCATTTGTCTGCACTTTCACTTGAACTTGTAGTCTGAGCTTGTATGAATTTGTTCATTGTATTATTGTAACTGGACATTTGAGTTTGTTCCACTGTTTCATGTAGTTGTACTGCACTGTTTCTGACTTTAGTTGATATTGCATTCGAACATGATGTTGATATTCGTTTATCACTGTGACTTTCACTTCTGGTCAGCTTCTTCCTGTAGCTCCATCTTCACTTGGCAATTGCACTTCCTATATATGTATATTGTATTACTTGTCTCTGGTGTAGTCTTGTCTTCATGTAACTTGCTATGTGTATTCTTCACTACTGCATTTTGTTGACCATTCTTGTGAGCTTGAGTTGTGTAGTTTCTTCCATTCTGGTATGAGCATTTTAAACATGTTGCATTTGTGCATTGCCTTCATTTACTGTCCACTTGAAACTTGATTCACTTCCATACTTGTAGCTTGGTCATTGGTGCAGTCTTTAAGCATGTTCTCTGATCATTTGTTAGCACTGTATAGTGGTCTTGGTAGTGCTTGCTGTCCACTGCAGTTTGTGTTTGCATTGTATCTTGTGGTTGTTGAATTTGATGGCATCCATTTCTTTGTGATCTTTGGCTTTGTAGTCAGTGGTTTCACTTGGGCTTATTCATTGTTGTAAACTGCATTGCCTTTTCATGTGCACAACTTGTTCACATTGTTTCTCGGCCTGTACCTATATCATGCTTTGGATTTTTCACACTGTATTTGGTCATACCTTGCTGTCGTAGATGTTTTGAACTGCATTTTGCAGTTTTGTACAATGCTCGGCCATGTTGGTTTCATTCCTCTACTTGCTGCCTGGATTTGTTGTACAATGCATAGTGCATCTGTTTTGGACTTGCAGTTTGAATTGCATTGCGTTGTGTCGAATTTGCAGTGATGGCTTGACCTTTGCATTTTCACACTTGCTCTTGTTGGCTGCGCACACGAGTTGGCGAGGCAGTGCACACGTGTATGAATGTACACGTGTGTATTGCAGCCACTTGTGATTACCTGTCCCTGTAATATCTATGTGCACGACTTTGTGATAAATTCAAGTGTGAATGATGACAAACAACCCATATATCTGAGGCAAAACATATTTTCAAAAACATCGTTTATTTTAAATTTCAAAACTATTTCTCGATCAATTTTACTGCGTTAGTGAATATTTTTGCAGATTTGCTCAGATGCTAGATACAAACTGGAATGCAGCTGAAGACCAAATACGAGTGTGAGTGATATGTAGTGAGGATAATGATGTAAATATGAAATGTGATGTAGTTCAAAATTGTATATAGTGAGAGCATGAATTTGTACTTTTCAAGATTTGTAATAAATATTTGTTTGAATAAAATTTCTGTTTGAATTCAAAATCTGTGTAACTTGTTCTGTTTGAATTCAAATTAAAAGCCTGTGTAATTTATTTTATTCAACAAATATTTATTTAATATATGAAAATTAAAATAGTACATTAACAAATACATTTAAACGAACTATATATATGTGTTTATTATCATCAAACGAAAATCATATAAGCGCAAAGCGCATATTTCACAATCTCCCCCTTTTGATGATAACAAACATATATTTAAGATTTTGACCGTGTTAAATGTATTTGATCCATGGTATACTCTAATTTGCTCCCCCTATTTAAATGCTTTCTCTCTACATGATGCTCCCCCTACATATATGCATACAAATAAAAATATATACAAATGAGCTTAGATGCATATGGAAAATTATTTGACCTTTGCTTGATTCTATTTGACAAAATCTTAACTTTTCTCTCCCCCTTTTGTTATCAGCAAAAGAATAACAGTGTGAGAGAAAATAGAGATGAAGTGATCAATATTAATCCAACATTAAACTCAAATTGAATATAAATATTAAACTCAAATAAGAATCAAACAAAAATCATAACGACCCTTGTTAGGCGCATATTCCACTTTTAGAAATGATGGAAATAAAATTCTCATACAATATCATACAGTTAAATCTTCTTGTGGTACATTTATATCAGGAATTTGAATATCTACTAATCATGCATAACCGTTAGGACTTTTAAATGAGATTAGTAGTATTCCAATTTAATTTTTTTTTTAAAAATGAAATCAAGTATCTTCTAACCACGCATGACCGTGAGGACTTTTAAATGGGATTAAAATCAACTTGTCTATTAAATCAATTAATTTTGATATGCGTTTCATACATGCATAACCATAAGGACTTTTAAATGAGCATGGAAGCACATAATCAAAAATCCAAGTAATTCACCCATGCATAACCGTGAGGACTTTTAAATGAGAGTGGATACTTTGGATATTTATTTATTTTTACAAAAAAAATGTGAAATGAAAAGCAAATGATCCCTGATTATAGTACCACCTATTGACAAACTATCTTGAATATTTGATAAATCATGATCGATAGAAATAATGGTAGATATAGAAATGGTCATGGAATTTTTACCCAACAAAAAGTTTTGTAACTCTTGATTAAATTCCTGAAGAAATTTTCCAAATATACTCTTTTGGAGTAATGTATGTTAATTATCAACACTAATCACTTTTTGAATCACAATTTATCTCTTCGATAATCAGCAGGGAGTCGGATTAGTCAAAATTTGTCATTTAAAATCAAATAAACATGACTAATCTGAAAGTATGGTCAAACAATTATTTTTACGAAGGGGTTATATGAGAGAAAAAAAAATCTACTAAATGAAAATTATTTCAAGTGAAAAATATGCAGATATTTTCTTTGAAAAAACGATGCAGCAAATGTATGTTTCACCATAAATCACGTTCAACTCGTAAATTTTCTATCAACTAGATTACCAGAATGAACTGCATCTGAATTTCTTTTTCACTTCAAAATATCACTAACTTGATAAACAAGACCATGAAAATATGCATAAGAAACTTACACTCAATTTTGAACAGTGAACAAGTCAGAATAAATCATCATCTCAATCTTGGCTGATTTCATTCAGAAAATGGTACAGATTATCACATAAGAATATCTTCACCTGTTTTACCTTTACGATGATTTTACGTGATTGCCCATTGTGATTCTGTCACCTTTATACTAGGCTAAGGAACTTTGCTTTGACGCTCATTGTGTTTCTGGAACAGCCAAAATCCAGAGAACACCGTTGATGTTCCTTAGCCTGCCACCATACCTACACGATGAAAGAATTATGTGACCTATTTATAGGTCCATGATTGTTAGTGGCAGAAGCATTATGAATAAACAAACCCTTTGGAACCCA
Organism: Allium cepa; assembly: GCA_030765085.1. Taxonomy (NCBI): domain Eukaryota; kingdom Viridiplantae; phylum Streptophyta; class Magnoliopsida; order Asparagales; family Amaryllidaceae; genus Allium; species Allium cepa. The sequence goes on from CM060929.1 coordinate 475,712,090, forward strand.
AACTTGTTTTGTTCTTTCATTCTTGTTCCAATAGACATGAAATCTGTTTGTAGAATTCTTAGGAACCCAAACTTGTATAAATTTTGTGTTTTTGTTCCTATGTCTACAATTTTCAACATGATGTCCAATTATTTCACATCTACCAAAGACACTCCTACCTTTTGCACTATCCTCAACTTGTGTTTTTCCAAAACCTAGTCCTTTTCTGTTGTTAGCAAAAATTTGATTTCCCAATAACATGTTGAATGATTTTTCTCCTATTGAAAAGTTATTCAATGATTTCTCAAGGTTTTGGACTTTGGTTTTTAGCGTCGTGTTTTCAGTTACAAGTGAGGCGCATCTATTTATGAAATCCGTTTTCCTAGTGTCAATGGTTTTCATAAGACTCAAGTTTTCTTTTTCAAGATTCTCAAAGCTATTCTTGAGTCTTGACAATTCCGAATCTAAAATTCTACATTTTTCACATTCTTGGTCATGAATATTTTCAAATTCAGTTTCTAACCTAAGATTTTCACGAGCAAGTTCTCTCTTATTAGAGTTCATTTTTTCAATTTTAGATTCAAGAGCATCAACTACTTTAGTAAGATCAGAACACATAAAAACAAGATCTCTATAGGTATATTCACCTTCCTCACTTGATTCCTCCGAGCTTGCTTCTGAATCTGATTTTGCCATAAGACACAAGTTAGCCTCCTCTGAGCTGCTATCCGAAACTTCCACTCCTTCTTCATCATCCCAAGTTGCTGCGAAAACCTTCTTTTCCTTTTTCTTTCCTTTGTTATATTTGAGAAGTGGGCATTCTGGTTTGATGTGGCCAGGTTTGTTGCAATTATAACACGTCAGCTCATTATCGGAATTTTCAGAATCTTTTGACGAATTGCCCTTTGTTTTCTTCTTGCGTGGCTTGAATCTTGACCATCTTCTAAGATTATTGACAGCCATTGCAAGCTCTTCAATTGGATCTTCTCCTTCTTCATCGCTCTCTTGTTTGATTTTTAAGGCAATCGTCTTCTTAGTTGGTTCGGAGTTGTTGCGTTCTTCCTTTGCTTTTAGCTCAAGCTCATACGTCATCAAGTTGCCAATCAACTCCTCCATGCTTAGCTTACTCAGATCTTTCGATTCTTGTATTGCCGTGACTTTTGCCTCAAAGTTCATCGGTAAGACTCGTAGTATCTTCCGCACAAGCTCTACCTCAGTGAAGACCTTCCCAAGTGCTCTAGCGTTGTATACCAAGGTTGAAAAGCGTCCAAACATATCCTTTATGCTCTCGCCTTTGTCCATCACAAAGTTCTCGTATTCGTTGCTGAATAGGGCTAGACGAGACTCCTTGACTTGAGAAGTTCCTTCGTGTGTCACCTCCAAAGTGTGCCAAATTTCCTGTGCTGTTGTACAGTGAGAAATTCTATTAAATTCATTTTTATCAAGAGCACATATCAAAGCATTCATGGCTTTAGCATTTATCGTTTTCAATCTCTTATCGTTTTCATCCCACCTATCCTTAGGTTTAGGAATCTCAGTACCACCAACAGTTATAGTAGGAGGTTTATAGCCAGTTTCAATAATATCCCAAACATCATAATCCACTGAACTAAGATAAATACCCATCCTAACTTTCCAATAAGCATAATCATTCCCGTTAAACATGGGTGGCCTGACAATAGATTGCCCCTCAGAAAAAGCATTATTTGGTAGACTCATGACTCTAGAGTTAAATAAAAAATACCAGGCTTTGATACCACTTGTAGGATCTAGAATAACCCTAGAGGGGGGGTGAATAGGGTTATAGCAAATTTTATCGAATTAATCACAGAAATAAACTGCAGAAATAAATATGCTGAAAAGTAAATCACACACAAAATTTACCCAGCTTCGGCAACCCCTGCCTACTGCTGCATTCCCAGATTTCTATTAGAATTAAACAGTATCCCGCTTACAAACACTCTACTAGACTCGCACACCCTGCTCCGCCTATAGAGCTTCGCAAACTCGCACACCCTGCTCACTGAACTAATTCTAACTAGACAATCTGACACTACCTAAACCCTAGGTGGTGATTTACAAATTTGTTGACTCGAAAAATAAAAACAATTTCAAAATTAAACCCTGGAGCAAAAAATAAAATACGAACTTTTACTCTACAATTTTTTTTTTTTTTGCTCAAAATAAAAAGAAAAACCCTTTAAAAACTAAAACTAAAACAAAAGCCTCTTTTAAAAATAAAAACCCCTTTTTAAAACTTAAATCTAAATCCCCTTTTAATATTAACAAGGCCGGCCCCTTGTTTTTGACCCGATCCACTATCTTTTCTTTTGTCACAAAAAAAAATGGCGGCCTCAATTCTTGCAACTGATTAGGGCTTCGGCTCTTCTCCTCCAAATTAGGGCTTCGGCTTCTTTCTTGAATTAGGGCTTCGGCTCTGGATGATTGATTCACTTACTTGCGTTGCTCTTGCTCATGCTTGTTCTCTGATGGCCTGCGTCGCATGTTCTCTGATAATTGCTTCTTGTTGCAAGCTCTATCTCTGATGATCGAGTTGTTGAATTGCGGTATGTAATTTCACTTTTGTTTTGTTTGATTGTTTTCCTTTTTCTCGATGCCGATGATGATTTCTTTTGGGTTTATTTATAGGGTTGAAACCCTCCTAATCACTGTCATATTTGATTTTTCCATGTCGTTGATTTTGTTCTTGAAATCAATTTTGAATTACCGCTGTCCATATTTGTATTCGAATTAATTAATTCGAAAATCTCTTTCCATACTTGTTGGTTCGGCCCCTATTTGAATTAACCCTGACCATATATGAATTTGAGAAATTTGATGCAGAGATTTCTTGCCAAAATTAGATTTCTTAATTTAAACCTGATGTTTATTTTTAAATTCAACCCCATTCATTTTCTTCTTTGACTTTATACGGCATTGAATTTTCTCTGGCCCTCTTGCCATCATTGATGCATTACTTGGCTTGGTTGTTTGATTATTTTTCTGACCTTTACCCACGGCTATGTATATTGATGCATTTGACATGATCACTTGTTGGCATTTTGGGCATTATTTCATCTGTCTTTGATCTCCATACTGATGCTTGTTGTATTTGAACCTGTCTTACTTGTGACCTATTTGCATGCTTCACTGTTGTACTTTGCATCTGTATTCATCATGTTGGCATTGTGGTTCATCTTGTTGCACTATGGTCTGCATCTCCATTTTTGTACTTGAGTTTGTAACTTGCCACTGACATGTTTGTTCTGCATCACTTGTAGCTTGCTACTGTGTTGTCTTTGATGATGTTTCATTTGTACACTTGAGTGTTGTGGTCTTTGTTGTTTGCATTGATCACATTTGCATTGTCTTCTGGTTTCAGTCTTCATGTTTGTGTTGCACTTGTATGCTTCATGTATTATTACAGAGACTTTGTTCTCTTGTAATGTTGTACTGTCTTGGTACATGCATTTGATATCGACATTGGACCATCCATCTTGTTGCATGTTTGCTGTCTACATTCATGTTACTTGTATCACTTGCGCACATTTGTTTTGTTCACCCATCATATTACCTGAATTGCTGTTTGGTCATTTTGCACCTGTTCCATTCTTCTTGTGTCTGCATTTGAGAGTTTTGTTGGCATTGGCTATGTCTTCTGTTGCATGCTTGTTTGTATTCTCCTGTATCATGCTTGGCACAGGCTTGCATAGTTGTGGCATGGTCATTTGTGTATGGGTCACTGGTGGTCTTGTTCATCATTGATGCTGCAGCTTGGTCATTTGTCTGCACTTTCACTTGAACTTGTAGTCTGAGCTTGTATGAATTTGTTCATTGTATTATTGTAACTGGACATTTGAGTTTGTTCCACTGTTTCATGTAGTTGTACTGCACTGTTTCTGACTTTAGTTGATATTGCATTCGAACATGATGTTGATATTCGTTTATCACTGTGACTTTCACTTCTGGTCAGCTTCTTCCTGTAGCTCCATCTTCACTTGGCAATTGCACTTCCTATATATGTATATTGTATTACTTGTCTCTGGTGTAGTCTTGTCTTCATGTAACTTGCTATGTGTATTCTTCACTACTGCATTTTGTTGACCATTCTTGTGAGCTTGAGTTGTGTAGTTTCTTCCATTCTGGTATGAGCATTTTAAACATGTTGCATTTGTGCATTGCCTTCATTTACTGTCCACTTGAAACTTGATTCACTTCCATACTTGTAGCTTGGTCATTGGTGCAGTCTTTAAGCATGTTCTCTGATCATTTGTTAGCACTGTATAGTGGTCTTGGTAGTGCTTGCTGTCCACTGCAGTTTGTGTTTGCATTGTATCTTGTGGTTGTTGAATTTGATGGCATCCATTTCTTTGTGATCTTTGGCTTTGTAGTCAGTGGTTTCACTTGGGCTTATTCATTGTTGTAAACTGCATTGCCTTTTCATGTGCACAACTTGTTCACATTGTTTCTCGGCCTGTATCTATATCATGCTTTGGATTTTTCACACTGTATTTGGTCATACCTTGCTGTCGTAGATGTTTTGAACTGCATTTTGCAGTTTTGTACAATGCTCGGCCATGTTGGTTTCATTCCTCTACTTGCTGCCTGGATTTGTTGTACAATGCATAGTGCATCTGTTTTGGACTTGCAGTTTGAATTGCATTGCGTTGTGTCGAATTTGCAGTGATGGCTTGACCTTTGCATTTTCACACTTGCTCTTGTTGGCTGCGCACACGAGTTGGCGAGGCAGTGCACACGTGTATGAATGTACACGTGTGTATTGCAGCCACTTGTGATTACCTGTCCCTGTAATATCTATGTGCACGACTTTGTGATAAATTCAAGTGTGAATGATGACAAACAACCCATATATCTGAGGCAAAACATATTTTCAAAAACATCGTTTATTTTAAATTTCAAAACTATTTCTCGATCAATTTTACTGCGTTAGTGAATATTTTTGCAGATTTGCTCAGATGCTAGATACAAACTGGAATGCAGCTGAAGACCAAATACGAGTGTGAGTGATATGTAGTGAGGATAATGATGTAAATATGAAATGTGATGTAGTTCAAAATTGTATATAGTGAGAGCATGAATTTGTACTTTTCAAGATTTGTAATAAATATTTGTTTGAATAAAATTTCTGTTTGAATTCAAAATCTGTGTAACTTGTTCTGTTTGAATTCAAATTAAAAGCCTGTGTAATTTATTTTATTCAACAAATATTTATTTAATATATGAAAATTAAAATAGTACATTAACAAATACATTTAAACGAACTATATATATGTGTTTATTATCATCAAACAAAAATCATATAAGCGCAAAGCGCATATTTCACAGAAGTTTTCAGTTTTGAGAATAATACTTACTTGTTTGAATTCAAGGTATATAAAAAAATATGAATGAAGAATGTGAAAGTGTTTTATATGAATTAAAATTTTGTTTAATTAAAATTTAAAGAAAATAAAACAAGTAATGACACTTGTCCTTTACATTAACATTTGTCATGCACCTTGTTTATTATCTTAACACATGTTAATTTAATTTGTAAAATGTTTACATTTGTTTTTAATGTTAATTTGTTATAATTATGTAATTTAGTTATAGTTAAATGCTAATTAGTTATTTAGTTAACAAGTTAATATAAGATAAAAGTGAATCTTTGTTTAATTAATTAGTTAACATGTATTTATTTATATGTAGATAAATTTTAAAATGAATAAATCCAGTTATATTTATAAAATAAAGTTTATACAAATATTTTAAAATCAAAACAAATTTAAAAAAACTTATACTTTAGTTTTCAAAGCTTTGAATTCAAGTTCAAATTAAATTTTGAAATCAAGTTTATTTACAAATATAACTACACAATTAAATTTTTGAAAAACGATTATTTTTATTAAAAATCTGTTTGTTAAAAACAATGTATTATTATATTTTTAAAAATAACAATATTTGATAACTATAAATAATTTATAAAAGAAATTGTTTCTTTATCAATAAATTATTTATTTTATCCAATTATATCCAAATAACCCTTATTGTTATTTTTATTTAAATTTAAACTTGAGTTAAAACATATTTTAAATCATTTCAGCATTCAACTTATGCATTTAAAATCATAAAGTTATTTATTATATACTTTTAAAAACTTAATATCAAATAAATTAATTTAAACAAATTTAAATTTTTATCTTATCAATTTAAAAACCATATTTTATTTACTAAATAATCCTTTAAAAGTTTAACTTTTAAATAAAATCATAATTTCCAATTTTTACTAAAGATATATATATATATATAAAATAAGATTTATTTATTTATTAGATTAAAACAATATCTATTTTCAATGTATACATGTTATATATACATTATAAGTAGATAACAATTTATTAGATTTAAAAAGATAAAATCTATCAATTAAATATTTATTTTATTGGATTATTAAATTAATTCAAATCTTATTACAAAGATTATCGAATCAATTTAATTTTTAATTCAGATTATTAAATTGATATTGCTTAAAATTCTTGGTCATCACAGATCCTGTATCATGTAAAGATGACTCCATCTCTCTCGGATTCCATAGTCTAGAGATAGAGCTTCGAAAGACCTTGGTTTTCAGTGGTTCCTTTAATGAAAGTACTAAATTAAAGGATAATATCTAATACATAATTCCATCATGTATTGAAACTCGTTTTCTGGCACAAGCGGACTTTCCACACAAAGTGTTTCTATAATCATGCTAGGGAAATAGAATATGTTACACACACTTCATAGGTGTAACACCCCGATTTTTATATAACATGTAATTTAAATATTTACTTATGGGATAATTAAATATGAGTTTATGAAACATGGGATTTTCCATACAAAACAATTATTTAATTAATATGGGTTGGCCATAGTTAATATACAATAGAAAATAGTCTAAAGGAATTAATAAACATATAAAAGGAAGGGTAAAAGAGGAAAAGAGATTAACATATCCTCCTCTCCTCTCCCTCAGTCACTTTCATTTCATTCCATAAACAAAACTAAATGAAGTAAAAGAAGAGTTAAGGCTATCATTAGGAAATCTAAGAAGAAAAGAGAAAGAAAATAAAGCTAATGCAAACTCCATCATTTGAAGAATCAAGGTGAATAATTTATAATCATCTCATGAATTTATGTGCATTAATTTGGAATTTATGTGATTTCGAATTGGATTTGATTATATCATGTTTGCTGAATGAATAATCATGTAACGATTGAACGGTTATTATCTAGAAATTTTTATGAATTTTCCTAAAGGGTTTTATTGTGAAAAACTAATTTTTGATCTTCATATAGTCAAAAAATTTGATATGATGTTTGAATTATCATTTTGAAGATGCGTTTTAAATTTTATAATTTTTGAAATTAATATGAATATTCTAATTGAGAAAATGGTTGAATTTTGGAAATTAATTATTATATTATGAAAATAATTATTTTGGTGCAAAATTTTTGTAGAAGGTTTAAAATGATAAAAATAGATTTTTAGTAAAATTTTGGGATTTTTTCCGTTAATTTTTTATTTTATATGAATCAATTAGTGAAGGAAAATGCTAATTAATTATGAAAGAGTCAATTAATTAATTAATTAAATTGCATGGGTTAAGACTTTCTAGAAAGTCGCTGAAATGGTAAGACAATTAGGCAATTTAAGGCCAACAACAAATTGGGTTTGATGAAAAAAATTGGTTTAAAGGGGGAACAAATCAGTTTTTAATTTAATTACAAAACAATCATTGAGTCATTTTTGACAAAGTAAAACTAATCTCCCAATGATAAACTTTATATTGGGTAGGGAAAAACTGTGTTTAAAAGCTAGAATAAAAGTAGTGGACACCACATAGAGATCGAGTATTTTAATATATAATAGAGTTTTTAGCATCAAAATTGTAGTGGTGGCACATATATAATTCTTAGCGACAACTCAAAGATTCTTCACAATGGTACAAACTTCTAGTATATTAATTTGCAATGACGGCTTAAATAAATTGCACACTTCAGTTCTTTGTTAAATAAATACATATGTTACATAATAACAAGTAAGCGAAGGCTTTAAGTAAAAAAGCAGGCGGTAGCTTCAAGTGTATGAAAATATGAGGTGACGGCCCAAATACAAGCATAGTATATTATTTTTTGGAATATACTTGGGGGAACCCAGTGGACCAGGAAATTCCTAAGGAGAATTAAGTTGTGTCTGTCCACTTTAACCCATGGCACTTATAACCCGATTTCCTTTTCTTGTGAGAAGTGTATGCAATGCAGGACTCGAACCCCGGGTTAATAGAGGTGAATATATGTATATATAATATACACATAGATATATATGTATATATGTTATACAGCCTTGTGACCAAGCCATATTCAGAGGATTCAGATCGATCAAACGGGAGGATAATCGAGCAGGAATCTAGAACAATAATTGTTGAACTCATATATCGAGTTAGATCAATGGATGAAGTCATTAACATCTTAAATACTTCCAAAATAGCCAACATGCCAAACAAATTCTCAAGTGCCAAAGTCAGAGGTTGAAATCTAATAAGAAAACCTGGATCGGTACCGATCCATAGTCATGGATGGGTACCTATGCAAGAGAGTTGCTCAAAGCAACATCACGACTCATGACGTATAATGCTGAGGCCTTCATCGATCTGAACATGCAATTCAAGGTGGGTTGCAAAGAATATACGATTCAATCATTTATAGATAAGTCATAACTTATATAAATCTAACCAAGCATTCCTACCTTACCATCGAGCCATGGAGCCCACTCCAAGTCCATTCCAAGTTATTGGAGGCAAATAATTATAAGCGCAAACCATCAAGTACCCTTAAAGAACCAAAATGGAATATCAGATAATGATCATGGATTGGTATGAACCATAGCCCACGGTTCGGTACTGATCTTTGAAAGTTAAATATTCGGCCACGAGCCCTTTAGAATAACTCCTTTTGGATTGGGAAACATGGGAAACACATGGTAGACAAAAATCCGATGATCTTCGCCTTTAAATAGAGGATGATAGACACTTTTTGGGGGATATTTTTTGGCTTATATAATTATTTCCTATACTTTTATTGTCTCATGATTCTATACCGAACAATAGACTACTGATCCATAAGATCACTGTTGTAAAAGCTGTGTAGAATCATAAACAAAGTTAAAGTGGACGTAAGTTAACGATTAGCCGAACCACTATAATTGTTGCATGTGATTTTATTTTATTTTTCATTTAATTTCTTTACTCTATTATATACTCTATAATCTTTTAGGTGTTTGTGCTAATTTTTGATGCAAATATTTTGGTGCTTTCATTGAGAATAACTTAGATTTAACGACTTGACACTTTAATTTGGAGAAGATAAAGAGACTTAATGCTGGATATGTGATTAGAGGAAGTCAACAGGAGCGCGAGGGCAACCAGGAGGTGTCCTCAGGATCATGCTCCCCATCCATCTATATGGCTAGGGATGAAATGGGGATAATGATGAAGGACACGTAGGATTAATGGCGACTCAACAGGACAAATGTTTGATATAATCTTTAGAAGAAAGGAGCAACGAACGACGGTTGGAATAAATGAAACTAGAACCAAAGGATAGAACGCAGAGCGGACACCCCTGAAATCGGAGTGGAACAAGTTGGAGCGACCGCTACACTGATTCCATCGACTGGTACCATATCCGTACCGATCCAAGAATCCTTGGAGGCACATTTGACTTGAATTTGGGATTTAATGATAAACGTCAGAGGGATAATGTTGAACCCCAAAGCGGAAGCAATAATGAAAATGTGTAACCAGAAGAGCATGTGCTCGAAATCCTCCATAAGAATGGGGGCAGAATGAAAATATGGAATATAGACTTCCATTTGAGGATAGATATAGAATTGCTGAAATGGTTAGATGAACATAGAAAGGTGAAACATCAAACCAAAGCCTAGAGGAGTAAGTAGAAATTCATTCACTCCTAACATCCGATATGCAAGGAATCCACCTGATTTCAAGCTGCTGACGCTGGAAATGTACGACGGAAAAACTAACCCAATATTTCATTTGATGAGGTACATCCAAACTATGGAGGTGCTGGGTGTTTCTGAGGGGGTAATAGGTCGGCGTTTCTCTTTTTATTTAACAGATTTAACAGCATTGTGGTTTAGATAGTTGAAGAATGGTCCATAAGCTGTTGGCTGAGTTAGTGAATAAGTTCATGAGATGGTTTGGAGTTCATATTTTATGACCTAAGAATATGATGACGCTATCAAGCATGAAGAAAAGGGCCGAAGGGACCCTAAGGAGTTTTTTGACTAGGTTTAATGTAGCAACCGCTGTAGTTCATAAGGCGGACCCATTGGTGGTTTTGGTGACGGTGGTTTCAGGAATTGCTAGTAAAACAGATTTTAACATTGCTTTGGACAGGGATCCACCAGCGGATCTCGCGAGTTTTACCATGAGGCTGAGAGATACTTACGTTGGGAGGATATTGAAGTTGAAAAGGTAGAATTTAATGTTATAGATGACAAAGATCTATCCAGAGTAGGATTTGGAAAAGATAAAGGAAAGCAAAAGGTGGATGATGGCTTTAGAGGACCAAAGTGGTAGAGAAGGGAACCAAAATCATCGTCTTACACAGAGTTGAAAGAAACCTCGAAAAGGATTTACCTTGATACCAGGTCCAAAATTACCTATTGAAAACCATTGAAGAGAGAACCCGCCGATTAGAAAAAAAGATCGAAAAGCATTGCTTATTCCATGAGCTAGGTGGTCGTGAAACAAAAGATTGTAGGCACCTTCATGATCTGATTGAGGAACATGTCAGGAACAACCGGCTACAGTAGTACGTGAGGAACCAAGCCGCATTGATGTAATATAAGCATCCATCGTCTATAATAAATGAAAGCGGACTTGGATTTAGGTCAAGGATAGTTTTCTCGTATTCGGGAGGACACAGAGTCAGGTTCGGTTCCCACACTTTGCCTTCGTTTTCAAGAAATGATGTGATATTAAGTCAATCCACTTACTAATGTATGAGACTTTGATTAGTCTCTAAGCATGCTCTAAGTTGGATGTTCGGCTATAGTGTTTGATGTGATGGAGTTGTGATGTTTATTGAATGTTAGAATTTGAATTCTATGAATGAATGCTTGAGTTTAAAAATCACTCGAACATGAAAACTGATATTAATTTCAAAACATCAATGGACATTGGTTATCCTATAATATCGATTTCGGAATTGTTTAATTGTGGTACTCCAGACCGAAGTGAGGGACGATGAACAGTAAGTGCAAGCCCCTTCTCGAAGAGTGAGTGGATTGGACTTGTATAGAATAGTGAGTCCCTTGATGGATAGTGAGCGATTGGACTCGTCGTTGGTCTCCTCGTCGAAGAGTGTGCAGATTGGACTCAACTCGAACAAATGATGCAAAGAGATCTAAGATTTAACAAACAATTTGGAGAGATCGATTATTTAACTAACGATCTGAAGAGATCAAGGATTGAACCAACGATCTGAAGAGATTGACAATTGAGCTAATGATCTAGAGAGATCAAGGATTAAACTAGTTGGATAAATCGGAAGGTAATGCGCATATTGATAATGCGATCCAAAGAAATCTAGGACTTGACTTAAGATTTAAATGCCACTTGAATTTGAAATGACGTGATAGCAATTATCATATTATGTTACTGCTTTGATTTAGTTGGGCGTGCTTATAATGGGATTCAAGGCGACACTAGACGATTTATGAATAAAGTTTCAGTCAGTGGCAATGAGGTTCGGTGATTGTTGACCTTTGATTACCCAGCATATGATTTGTATGCTGTAACTAAAATCCCACGTGAATATGGGATTATAATGATTTCAATATACAGTTGCTAATCCTGGACGAACACGAAGCAATTTGGTTTACAATATACAATATAATAATTCCAGAGGAACACGGAATGATGATGTTTTATGACTAACACTCAAGCAAGGACTCGAGTCCTTAGCTATAATGGTATGGAATGACCTTTGATTTACAGGTGAATCCAAAGGAACTGGACAATTCGCCGTGGGTTCATCATTTAATGGCTAGGTAATTCAACCACGAGTGATGCATCGACTTTGATTAATATCTTAAGCAAAACACACCTTCCATTCATAAGGCGTGCTTTGTGGGGAAAATGTTATCTAGTCTTGTGACCAAGCCATATTCAGATGATTCAGATCGATCAAACGGGAGGATAATCAAGTAGTAATCCAAAAAAATAATTGTCAAACTCAGATACCGAGTAGGATGAATGGATCAATCGTCGAACTCAGCTACCAAGTTTGGTAGGGAAGTTTTAGGAGTTTCTAGCCAAATGGATTTTAAGATTGTTTTGGAAGGGGATACACCAGCAGATCTTGCAGAGTTTTACCATTAGGTTGGGAGATACTTACATCAGGAGGACGCTAAAGCTGAAAAGGTAGAGATTAATGATGTTGATGATGGAGGACCATCCAGAGTAGGATGTGGAAAAGACAACGGAAAGCAAAACGTGGATGATGGCTTTGATGGCCCAAAGCGGTAAAGAAGGGAATCGAAATTCTCTTCTTACACAGATTGACCGAAATCCAAAAAGGACTTACCTTGGTACCGGGGGCCAGGTTACCTATCAAAAACCGATGAAGAGAGAACCCATAGATCGAGAAAGTATTTCCCATTCCATGAGCTAGATGGTCATGAAATAAATGATTGTAGGCACCTTTGTAATCTGATTAAGGAACATGTTAGGAACAACTGGCTATAGCAGTACATAAGGAAGAAGCTGTAACGACGCAGTAGGAGTAGCCATCCTCTGTAGTAAATGAAAGCAACCTTGGATTTATGTCAAGGATAGTTATCTCATAATCGGGATGACAAGGAGTTAGGTTCAGTTCCCACGCTTTTCCTTTGTTTTCAATAAATGATGTGGTATTACAGCCAAGGCTCCTGCTATGGGACCTCAATCGGTCTTTAAGCGCACTCTAAGTTGGATGCATGATTGTAGTGTTTGATGTGATGGATGTTGTGATGTTTATTGAATGTTTGAATTTAAATTCTATGAATGGATGCTTGATTTTAAAAATCTCTTAGACGTGATAACTAATATTGATTTCGAAACATCAATGGAGATTGGTTAACCCATAATATTGATTTATGAACTGATTAAATGCGGTTCTCCAGATTGGAGAGATGATGAACCGTAAGGTGCAAGCCCCCTTGCCGGAAAGCGAGTGGATAATATTTGTACAGGATAGTGAGCCCCCTTATGGAGAGTGAGCAGTTGGACTTGCTCGGTCATTAGGTCCCCTCGTCGAAGAGCGAGCGGATTGGACTCAACACGAACTAATGATCCATAGAGATCTAGGATATAACTAATGATCCATGGAAATCGATGATTTAATAAATGATTTGAAGAGATCGAGGATTGAACCATTGATCCGGAGAGATTGAGGATTAAATTAATGATCCAGAGAGATCGAAGATTAAACTAACAATCTAGAGAGAATGAAAACTAACCTGTATATTGATAATGCGATCCAGAGAAATATAAGACTAGACTTTAGAGTTGAACGCCACTTGAATTTGAAACGACTTGATAGTGATTATCAGATGTCACTGCTTCAATTCGGTTGGTTGTTCTTTTAATGGGATTCTAGGCGATGCCAGACGATTTATAAATAACGTCCCAACTGGTGGCAATGATCTTCCATGATTGTTGACCTTTGATTAGCCAACATATGATTTTTGTGTCATAACTAAAATCTCAGGTGAATGCAGAATAATATTGATTTCGATATATGGTTGCTAACTCCTTGACGAACCATAGGCAATTTATATTACCAAATATGATATAATAATTCTAGGATAACATGAAATGATGATGTTTTATGGCTAACACTTAAGCAAGGATTTGAGTCATTGGTTATAGCGATGTAGAATGATCTTAGAATTAAAGGTTTATCCGAAGGAATTAGATGATTCGCCATAGGTTGATTGGTTAATAGCCAGGAAATTCAACTACTAATGATTCATACACTTTGATTTTTGTTCTTAAGTAAAGCACGCCTTCCATTCACCTGTAAATGTTATCCAGCCTTGTGACCCAGCCATATTCGAATGATTAAAATCAATCAAATGGAAGGAAAATCGAGCAAGAATCCAGAACGATAATTGTTGAATCAAAAAGTCGATTAGGATCAACTGATGAAGCCGTTAGCATGTCAAAGACTTCCAAAATATCAAATAAGCCAAACAAATTCAAGTTCCAAAGTTAAAGGTTGAGATCCAAGCAGAAGTCCTGGATCGTTACCAATCCATAGTCATGGATCGGTATTAATGTGAAGATCCAAAACTTTCGAGATAAAAATAATTTAGAAATGAAAAAAATTTAGTTAACAAAAATAATTAAAGAATAAAATAATTTGAAAATAAATATCAAGAAGGAATGGGATAAACAAGTAAGGGAATAACTATTCTAATAGACAATGATGAAAAGAAATAATTATAACTAAGTGTGAATGAATTTTAAATTCACATATCTTATGAATATTATATATATATATATGTAGTTAAAAAAAATGTGTAGAGTGATAAAATAACTTTCCTTGGTAATTAAAATACATGAAAACCAGTTAAGCTATATTTATGAGTATGAATGCATCTTTGAAAATAAATCGAGAGAGAAACAAATGATAAAATATGATAGCTAGAAATTAAACTTTCAAAAAGAAATATGAGAAACAACTCGGGTATAACAAAATGCACTATGAAATCGAGCCACATGAGAATAAGGTGTAGGTAAATCATGCAAATAGCATGTGCACAGAAAAGCAGTGAAGTAACTGCTTTTACCAGAAATAGAAATCAAAAGAAAATGGCACATTTAGCCATAACTATACACACATGATTCTCTGAGTGATGTGAGGATAAAATGGGTTTTTCCTCTAGTAAAACCCTAGTTAAATGATTTAAATCAAAGGGGAAAGCAGAGGTTTTCTCTAGGGAAAACATAAACATATTTCAACAAAAAAAAAGAGCTCACACTGTTTTCAAACCTAAGCATTCTCGGGGGAAAAAGAAGAGGAAGGTGAGTGATAATCACTTATGAGATTTGAGGCATTAAGACCCACGCTAAGGGCAGCCAAGTTATTTTTCTTATATAAATAAAATTATAATATGGTTTTCTGTTTGATGATATTTTCCTGAATGAATGTTTCTTGATCATGGATGTTTTTTTTTCTTTGGTTGATCTTTTGGCTGAGACTTTAATTTATTTTGGTCTGTCAAGTTGGTTTTGATTTTTGCTTTGAAATATATTTGATCTAACACTTACCTTGATCACAGAAATGGAATTTTATAATCCAGTTTTTTTATAAGAGAATGAGTTAAACATTTTACTGAGAAATAGGGTATTAAAGGAATAAATGAAGTAGGCAGTATGAATAAGGAGTTTTATGCTCATGTCTAGTTCATTCAAAAATTGATATGAACAAAGCAATATTATATATGTGCTGATTTTTTCAGATCATAAGTCAATATGTTTTATGGGTTTTTCTCAAAAACATATCCTATGTTCACAGTAAAAATAAATCTAGACTTTTATGAGATTTTATCAAATTTAGGCAAGCAATGGAAAAATTATTAGAAATAAATATATGAGCAGGTTTTGGGAAAATTTGATTAAGTAAAATTACTTGATATATGAGGTGGAATTTTATATGAATGCTTGCATGTCTGGATGTACACCTTGAGTGAGATCAATGATTTTTGACTTATGAAATGAAGAAAAGAACACAAGTATTTCTGGAAATTAAAGAGAAAAGTTCCCCAGAACATACATAATCATGGTCTCTAAATTATAAAATAATTTAGCAGAAGTGCCTTGATCTGCTCATTATCAGGAGGATGATGGGTATGTGCATGACTTGCTTAAGTCCTATAGGCCTCTGTGTAAAGGGTTAACAGAATTGAGCCCCTTTACAATGCACACATGGTGTTCAATGGCAAGGAGTCAGACCAAACAAAAATGTAAAAATGAGATTGAGAAATCAAGCTATGGAAATTAGGGTTAAATCCATAGGAGCATGTACATGAATGTCTGAATGAAGTGAATGGATGAATGTTTGGGTGTATGTTAGTTAGATAAGTTTAAATATACATATGCTCAAGACTAACATAAAAATGAATGGTACTAAATATATATGTTTTCTGCATAATCTTAAGAATTTAAAGTTACTTTAAAATACTTGATTTCACTCACACCAGAATTTATTCTGGCCCTATTTGTTGCCTTTGCAATATTTGGGGTGTCTCATTCTATTGAGGCAGCTCTAAATGTTGATGCAGGAAAAGAGGCATGAGAAACTTGCTTGCATGGATATTTGAAGATTTACTTGAATTTTAAAGGCTTAAGGAATATGGCAAAAATATTGTAATAAATAAGCTAGGCAAAACTCTACTATGTTCTAAATATTTTCAGAATTAATGTGTGCTTGTTTTTCTGTGTAAAGACTATGTAAAAGCTTAAGTATCATATGTGTGGTTGTGAGTTTCTGTTTTAAGCAACTGATCTGGATATTTTCTCGTGAATCATGGTGCAAGAAATTATGCCATATAATTTGATATGTGGACATACTTTCCTTGGCAATGTCTGATGAATTTTTGATTGTAAAGTTGAAATAGTTTTAGGAAAAGCATGTAATAAATCTGTTAAGTGTTGAGTTGAACCTGGTCTGGGCAAACCAGTAAAGCTTGATCATGACTTGTAACTGATATAAGTATATGTCAAGCTTAAAAACAAGGCCTATAATTCTTAATCTGGGCATTAGATTTTTCAGTAGGGATTTGTATTGCTTTGTGTAGTAAGTTCATATATATGTTTGGTACTTGTAGGCTTCACTGCAACTATACTTAACAAATCTTATTATTTAAAACACATGACTCAAGCCTGGTTGCATCTGGCCATGAACAACCAAAAGTAGTCTGAAGTAACATGTGGTCTTGATTGTAATGAGCATGTCCATCACTCCACAGCACATTAATCACCACCATTTGTTATTTTCTTAAGAGAATATCAGGGGTCTACATAATATGTTCATTTGGGAATTTTGTATTGGTTTGATTTTGACATTGCTTTAATTAAACAGTTTTCATGAAAATGCTAAACTTTCATTTGGAAGGTTAGACTAAGTTTGCAATTAGTTTACTTACACTGTTTTATCTGTTTGACCTTTTAATCTAGTAATGCCACAATTTATTCTTATGGTCATTACATTCTTCATAAATCAGATAATGAGTATTGAATCTGACATAAAATTGTTTGAATTTAAAAGTAAGAACCCCAGGCTAAACAAATATGTATGAGTTGATCTAACATCCTGTATCAATCAAAAATATTTAGTATCAAATCCTTAAATTCTATGGATCAAATGAATAGGTTGTAAATCCAGAAATTAATTAATTTAAGTAAGTGCAAGCTAGGAAATTAGACAAGAAAACAGTATGAGGCCATTTTTGAATAGAATTCAAATCAAGCCTGAGTTCAAAAAAAAGAAATTGATAATATGGCTATATGACACAAAAATCTCTCAAATGTGAGAAATATTGTGTGATTGAGTTTCTTTGCAATTTTTAATTTCTCTGATCAGCAAAGAATCATTTATATATCTTCACATATATAAATGACAAGATTTGAATGATATACTGGTATTTTTATATTGGTAAAAAAAAGACTCACCAAAAATCACTAAAATGAATGAAAAGAGAAGTGGGTCACTTCAATTAATCCATAGGAGTTGCTCCAAGCTACTTCATGACTCATGATAAATAACGCTAAGGCCTTCATCGATCTGAACATGCTATTCAAGATAGGTCGTAAATAATCTATGATTCACCCATCGGTTGATAAGTCCTAACTTCATAAAAATCTAATTAAGCAACACTACCTTACCACCGAATCATGGAGCCCACTCCAAGTCCATTCCAAGATATTGGAGGCAAATAAGGATAAGGGCAAGCCATCAAGTACCCTCGAAGAAATAAAAGGGAATATTAGATGATGGCCATGGATCAGTATCGATCCATAGCCCATGGTTCGGTAATGATCCCTGAAAGTTGATGATTCGACTACGGTCCCTTCAGAATAACTCCTTGTGGATTTAAAATGTGGGGAACACATAGTAGAGAAAAATCTGTTGGTCTTCGTCTATAAATAGAGGATGATAGACATATTCTAGGGGAACACGAATGTGCAACTAGAAGAGTATGTGCCCGAATTCCCCCATGGAAATAGGAGGCACAATAAAAACAAGGAGCAGAGATTTCCATTTGACAATAGTGATAAACTTACTAAAATAGTTAGACGACCATTGAGAGGCGGACCATCAGACCAAAGTATGGAGGGTTTGAACAAAAACCGGTTCACTCTTAACATCCGGTACCAAGGAATCCAAATAATTTTAAGCTAATGATGCTAGAAAGTAAAAGTAGACCATACAGTTCATTTGATTAGGTACATCAAACATATGGAGGTGGTGGGTGCTTCTTAGGAGGTAATGGAATGGTATTTCCCATTATATTTAACAGATTTAGCACCAATATGGTTCAGACAGCTAGCGAATGGGTCCATAAGCATGTACGTAAAGTTAGTGAATAAGTTCATGAGGCAGTTTAAAGTTCATATTTCATGACCCAAGAAAGAGGTGACGCCATCAAGCATGAAGCAAAAGGCCAGAGAGACCTTATACGCAGTAGCCATTGCAGTTCATAAGCTGGATCCATCGGTGTTTTGATGGCTGCTGTTTTAGAAGTTGCTAGTAAAACAGATTTTAAGATTGCTTCGGAAAGAGATCCACCAGTGGATCTCATGGAGTTTTACTATGAGGCCGAGAGATAATTACGTTAGCAGGACGTTGAAGCTGGAAACATAAAGGTTAATGACATGGATGAAGAATGAGTAGGATTTGGAAAAGACAAAGGAAAGCAAAAGGTGGATAATGACTTTAGAGGACCAAAGCGGTAGAGAAGGAATCGAAATTCTCTTCTTACACAGAGTTCAATGAAACCCTAGAAATGGTTTACCTTGATACCAAGGGTAAGATTAGCTATTGGAAACCAATGAAGAGAGAATCCATGGATCAGGAAAAAGATCGAAAAACATTGTCTATTTCATGAGCTAGATGGTCATGAAATAAATGATTGTAGGCACCTTCATGATCTTATTAAGGAACCAAGTTGTAGTGATGCAGCGGGAGCAACCATCGTCTGTAGTAAATGGAAGCGGCCTAGGATCTTGGTCGAGGATAGTTATCTCATAACCCGGATGGCATGGAGTCAGGTTCGGCTCCCACATTTTGCCTTTGTTTTTAATAAATGATGCGGTATTACAGTCAATCTACTTACTCATGTATTGGACCTCAATCGATCTCATGCTCTAAGTTGGATGCCTGGCTGTAATGTTTGATGTGATGGATGTTGTGATGTTTACTGAATGTTTAAATTTGAATTCTATGAATTAATGCTTGATTTAAAAAATCATTCGAACATGATAACTGATATTGATTTCAAAAAAACCAATGAAGATTGGTTACCCCCTAATTTTGGTTTATGAAATGATTAAATGTGGTTCTCCAGATCGAGGAGACGGGGCGATGAACTGTAAGGTGCAAGCCCCCTTGCCGGAGAGTGAGTGGATTGGACTTGCATGGGATAATGAGTCCCCTGATAGAGATTGAGCAGTTGGACTCGCTCAGTTGTTGGGTCCCCTCATTGGATAGCCAGCATATTAGACTCAATAAGAACTAAAAATACAAAGAGATATATGATTTAACTAATAATCCGAAGAGATCGAGGATTAAACTAACGATCTTAAGTGATTGAGGATTGAACTAACGATCAGAGATCGAGGATCGAACTAATGATCCGGAGAGATCATAGATTGAACTAACGATCTGGAGAGATCGGAAGCAAACCTAGATATTGATAATGCATTCCGAAGAAATCTTAGATTAGACTTTAGATCCACTTGACTTTGAAACGATTTGATAGAGATTATCAAACTAAGTCACTGCTTCGATTTGGTTGGGCGTTCTAATAATGGGGTTCTTGGCGATGCCAGACGATTTATAAATAACATTCCAACCAATGGTAATGAGCTTCCATGGTTGTTAACCTTTGATTACCTAACATATGATTTGTATGTCGTAACTAAAATTCCAGGTGAATACGGGATAACATTGATTTCGATATATAGTTGCTAACTCCCACATGAACACGTGTGATTTATCACAAGGAACAAGCGTTTCTATTCATGTTCTTCCGATAGCTCATCGACCTTATCTACATCGTATGTTTGCTCCTTAAGTGGCCCCGTAAATATAAATGAAGAGCCACACAATAAAGTAGTACCACATGCCGACCTTATTGAGATCATGATCCTAGATAATACATTAAATTCAAAGGCTTTTAGAATGACCTCTGCCGAGCTCCATAGAATATGCATTGGTCATAACATACCATGGATGAATTTATGATGTGTCAACCCCAACATCGTGCTCACAACCTTCTAGATGGATTCACAACATGCAACTCATATTTGTGTCCATCTAGAGTGGCGCCTCAATTTTAACCTTTCGTCTGACGCATCCTTTAATCTATGAGGATCGCTCCTTAATAGTTACCCATATGCCTTTGTTGTGCTACTGAGCCTCTATATAACTTTGTAAGGCACCTGGGTTGGGAGCCCTCCTTTCCTAGAATCAGATACTCATACAACTTCACTTATCCTGTCTCTCCTTCTTTGATCTTCCTTGAAGCTTTTCAAGGTTGTAAGGGGGTATTCGACCTATATGGTAAACTTCAAGGACGAATACTTCTTCATTCGATGCCCAACCGCCTTCTCATGGTTCAGTACGTAAGTCCTACTCCCCATACTTCTCCTTACCTGAATCCACTTCATTCAAGTTGTTAATTCTTCTCAATTTACTTTGTAGTTATTCCTTCGAGAATCAAAAATGATAACTTAATCCACATAACCTACTAACTCATGGCTATTTCCAACGATGAAAGAAGATAAACTCTTCTACTCACTGACCTCTACCATCGCCAACATCAACACCAACTCCTCCATAACAATCGAAGAGTCCATTTCATGCCATCTCCTCCCAGAACAGCTAAGGCTGCTTCATAGAATGCTTCCTAAGTTGAGATATCTCCTTTGTCCCTAGCCAACATCACTTCTTCAAAAAGATGACGATGAGGACGTAGAGAGAGGAGAAGATAAAAAGGAAGATGAAAAGCAAGAAGAATAATAAGAAAAATGAGGAGGGAATGAATCAAGGAGGGAGAACATAACAGAGGAAGAAACTTAACTTCCGCTCTCTTCAGTTGTAACATCTAAGATGGGCACCCCAAAGTAAGTGCTTGAGCCTAGTCATAGCCAAGCTAAAGAGTCGGCCCGCATCTAGCTCATGATGATATTTATGCTTACTGCCCAATATGGGGATTGTTAACCTATAAGGATTATAATTTGACACTCCTAAGGTGCGAGATCTATTTGGTTATTGGGTCGACATAACCTTCCTTTCTACTAAGGACAAAGCCACCTCCTCGACATTGCCAATAGATCCTAGTCTATATTATTAATAGGGCACTCCATCATCGCAATTAGGATCACAAACACGCGCACTTTGCATGTACTCTCTTCAGAAATTCCAAGTAGTAACTCTATTCTTTTCCTCTTTTCTAGGTATCATGGGAAAACCAACGAAGTTCTTCAAGGTGCCTGGCAAGAAGAACAGTGGGAACTTCCTAATGCATCATTCCATCTCCCGGTCTCACTACTACCGCCCTAACGGATCTCAAAGAGAGAGAAGATAGAAAATAAAGGTTGAAGAGAGAGAGAGAAGTAACAAAGAGAGCGCCCCTAATCTACGAGGAGCTCCATCTCTCAACATTCCAAAAGGGGATCTCCGTTCGATCACTCTCAAGACCCTTATCATGATAGAAGTCGTTCTTCAGTAAGATGAAGTATGTTGCCACCTTCATCCTCTCAGGCTCCTTCCATTTTCTCCATTTCCACATCTCATGCTCTTGTCCTAACTCCTCGACGTAAGACAACTTTTTCATTCCACCTAGCCCGACTCCATATAGGCCAAGGTCAACATGCTCTACCTCGGATACATCTTCTATTTCTCACCCTCAAAGGCATAGGAAGGTAATCCCTGCTGCCGCTGCAACCACTCTTCTGATGCCCTTTCCCTCATTTACCACTCTGTCGGAGATGCAGGTCCAGCATCCTGATATGGACTTTACTTGGTCCCATGTTAATACAATCTCATTAACATCTCAAACCCAAACTTGGACATCGGTCAAGACATCTATAAAAGTGTGTTGGAGTAGTATATAACTTTGAGAAAACTTGTAAAAAGCCTCACCGATCTCAATAGAAAGGACCACATCAATACTGAGATATTTGAGAAAGAATCCAAGGATGACCAATAGATCAAAAAGAACCTTTCTATCCAACTCGAAAAGGACATAGAGTTAAAAGAAAAGGATTTTTAGAAAGAGCCGGAGGAACATCGGGTTAGATCTTAACATTGACAAATAACATCTTTGTGCTCGAAAGGCGGATAGAGAAAGCTCATGTCCATAATGGTGAACTAGTGAAGGAAGAAGAGGAACTTCAGGCTAAAAGATGATGCCGCCAACTTGCAACTTAACACTGCCAATGAAGATACTGCCAAGCCAAATCTTGATCTAGAGGTAAGTGGATAAGGCCAAGCAAGCCATTGAGCTCTAGGCCAAGAAAAATTTTGATTTGAAAGAGAAGAACCGAGCGCTTGAGGATAGAATTCCTAGGCTTGAAGCTTGCTATAACATCCCTCACTCCAAAATCCAAAATGAAACTCCTATGTGCTGTGATCACCTTGAAATTATCTTTTAGCGACATAGATGAGATTGGTTGTACTAAATAGTCTTAAGTAAACTAAGCAGATACTAATTAAAACAAAGACACTTCATTGCAGATTTAGTTTAACAATTTTAGCTCCCAAAGTCATGCCCGCCTAAGGGTCAAAAATATAACACAACGTAGTCAATACTGTCGTATCCAACATATGAAGATGCTGACATGAACACTTTATATAGCGAAATTTAAAAAAATGAATATAATACCCAAGCCCCCTGCTTTGTCTTCAGCTTGCACTATTCGTCCATCCTAAAAGCAACATGCTTAAGATCATAAACTCGTCCTACTCGAACGAGTACTCAAATGTTTATAGGGGAACACAATAATAATAACAAGGGCTTGACATATAGTCCGGTATTAATAATAAATTACCCTTAACAAAGAAGATAGTGAGATAATGCCACTAATACGCAAGACGAGTTTTCCCCCGTTATTGCACCAAAGTAATAAATTATCTGATTCACAAGTAAACCTAAGTCATAGGTTCGTTGTTAGGTGTCAAAATAATACCATGAGGTCATGACCAAAAGAAATTTCTTGGCTTTGTTTCGCAAAAATATTACTTTACTACTCATAATCGAAATACCCTATCCATGGCCCCCGCTAAGGCCTTATGTCTTCTGTTCAAGATATATGGTCGAAATCTTAACATTCAACTGCGTAAGGCCTTATGTGTGTGAACAAAGTGTTATAATTCATTCTTCTGCTTTCACTTAGGCCTTATGCCTTTATACTATACCAAAATTAAGATTCAGCTTTCGGTTGCCACTAAGGCCTTATGCCTTTATAATGTACCAAAATTAAGATTTAGCTTTGGCCTTATGATTTTTCATTTCATATTCTGGTTTGCACTTCGGGCCTTACAACTACTATTTTGTATTTCAATTGCTACCCTAAGCTTTACACCAACTTTGCTCTCAGTTTCTAAACTGCCAATCTCAGCCTTGCATCTTCCGTCATTCCCTTGGTTGCTGCTCTAAGCCTTATACCAATTGCTTTCATAGTCCAGACGACTGCTTCTTCAGGCCTTACACCAACACCTTTGGTTTCATTTGCCACACTAGGCCTTACATCTATGCTTTTGATTTTTTGACTGCCACCTTAGGCCTTATGTCATCTATCGAACATCCTACCTAACCATTCATTATTAGGCTTTAGACTTAAGCTGTTTATTAAGCTAATATTTCATCTAACCACCTTTTTGTTAATAATATTAATTAACACATTATCATTAATGTCTCAATTTCTAGTTTCGACCATCTTAAGCCCTATCATAAATTCACTTTCAGAAACCATTCAGTTTTGGTTTTCCTATATACTCTACGTTTAGGAATCACTACCTTTGGTCTCGTCTGGGGAAGCCTGCTCTAATTTAGCTTTAGTAGAGATTTAATCTTTAAATATCTAAATCATCCCCTCTACCCATAATCCTCCTTAACCATCGACCATTTTCGATCCTTGGTTAATACTTTAGTTTGCTAACCTTAGTCTCATATTTAGTTTTTCTTAACAATCCCACTTAAATCTTTATACTTAAGGTATCATTTTATTTACTTTCGATTTAGCTCTACCTCCTTCGGCACGACACATCGATACACATTGGGAACCATTTTTGCATACCTGCCACTAGTTTTCCACATATCGACTTCTGATTGGTTTGACTCGATACTTTATGACCTTTATTTAGCACTTTGCTGATATGTTCGGCATAAAAAGTTGATTTGGTTGATTAACCGAACATAAAATACATAACATAATTAAAGTGCCTTTAGATAACTATTTCCTTTCGGCCCTCTGTAATAACCCTTCGGTTATACTTATTTCCTTTTGGAAAGTACTTAACTTATTGCCAGCGATATATAATTAAATTAATCATGATCCATTTATGCATATTTCCCCAAACTTCCTAGTTTCTAACCATTTTCCGTTTTACATGGCTCTCTAATAATTCATTCTCTCATTGAGAATTTCTATAGTTATAAATTCATGTTTTTAGCAACATATTAAATTCTCATGCCTTAAAATTATTTGAAGAATGAAAAAAAAAGTCAGTATTAACTCGGTCGTGGGATATTTAGAGAAAAGGAAGGATTATGGAATATATTACTCATCTAGATCTCTTGATTAACGAAGTCTCTAGTTCTCTTAGCAATAAAGCTTCCCTTTTCTTATTTCTTCTATTAATGAGGGTCGGCTAGGATTCTTCTTATTTTGATTTGAAGAGAGTGAAAAGTGAGGGAGATGACATATATGTGACATTTATATAGTAAAGATTTTGGGCTTTCTAACCCCATTATTTGTATTTATTTCCCACTTTACAAATCCTCTCGTTTTCAAATATAAATTGATTAGCCTTATATAGCGACATTTAATTATTTCCTATTTATGTTAGCTTTTCAACTAGGATTTTCCTAGTATCACTCTATTCACGCATGCATAATATCCAATGAATATTTACTCCGTTATTTTTATTTCTTTTCCCTCAAAATCAATTCCTTATTTAATTTTTTATTAATTATGGGGTGTTATAGGCTTCCTCCATATAGGCATTTCATCCTTGAAATTCAAGTAAGGTACGTTAATAAATATTTAGTCTTTCACATACTCACACTAGCGTGTACACATAATTTCCCTACTCATACGTCTAAAGCAAAATGTATTAGATCATTTGCCAATACATAATAAAACCAACCATAACATTATATATATATATATGGCATAAAATCAAATACGGCAAATGTACATGCTAATCCAAATAAATAACTCGGGATAAGTCTTCTTGACTTTATCCTCTGTTTCTCAAGTGCAATCATCTTGGTCCTCACTCCACTGGATCCATACAAGCTTTACCTCCTAGTTTCAAAGCTTTTGGACATCTAAGCTAAAATTCAAATAGGTTTTTCTTGATATAGGTTATATTTAGTTCAGCAGCCAATTTTTCCAATGCTTTCGAAACGATAAAGTCCTTAAGGTCTCGGACACACTTTCGTAGAGGTGATACACGAAAAACATTATGTATCCCCAACAAATGCACAAAGCAATTCAACTCTATAAGCTACTTTCCTGACCCTCTCTAGTGTCGAAAATGGGCCATCTTAAAAAAGAGAGATAGGATTGGAATTGACAAATTTTCGATCTTGGTTCTCAATTCCATTCTGGAATTGCCTCAACTTTCAAACTTTTCCAAACCTATTAGTGCCTCTAATCGGTGACACTTTAACAAACAAATGATCCTTCAGATCATCTCCAAGTCTTTACACCTTCTATCGACATAGCTCTTCTTCCCGGATTGAGCTTCTTTCATCCTTTGTTGAATCAATAAGACTTTCTTCAGAGCTTCTCTTACAAGATCCAGACCTAATACGAGTTTCTCTCCCATCTTACACCAACTTACTGGTAACCTACAAGGTCTTCCATACAATGCCTCAAAAGATAGCATCCAAATACTGGATTGATATTTATTATTGTATGAAAATTCCACTAAATATAGCCGATCATCCCATGACCCACCAAAGTATAACACACAAGCTTTTAGAAAATCTTTCAATACTAGGTTTACCCTTACAATCTGAATCTGCAGATGATAAGTAGTACTCATGTACAATTTCAAACCCAAAGTACTTTATAGGCTCTGTTTAAACTCACTAGCAAATAAAGGGACTTGGAATTCCGTGAAGTCTCACTATAGTCTTAACTTATATTTCGGCCAACTTGGCTACTGTCCTCATGGACTTTACTGGAATTAAATGGCCACTCTTAGTAAATCTATTGGCTATATCCCATATACTTTCATTCCTTGCCCTAATCCTTGGCAAACCATCAACAAACTCATCAACGAAAAATCTCAATTCCGTACTAGTACCTCCAAAGGCTACAAAAGACCACTTGACTTTTGGTGTTCTGCTTTAATTTATTGGAATGTGATACATCTCTTCACACTCTCCAACATCTCTTTTCATTCCTTCCTAGTAGAAGATCTACTTCATATCTCACTACATCTTAGTGCCTCTTAGGTGAATATCAAACTTGGAGTGATGGCATTCATTTATGATCAGGTTTCGAAGGTCTCTCCCTTATTTCGAAGCCATCCTTTCTTAGCAATAGTAAAGTCCTTCAACCCTTCGGTTTCGGCACATAGTGGATCTTCTTTGTACCTCCCTACAACCATATTTATGGGAATCAGATGAACTTTATAGTAGGACAACACCTCTAAGTCTTAGATCGGACCAACATTTTATCGAAATCACACATCACAAGAAGCTAGTCTCTAAGACATTCCACTCCTCGATCATAGACAAAACACAAGTATGTTTCTTTCGGCTAAGTCATCTATGACATTATTTTCTTTCCTGGGGGCATACTTTATCCCAAAATCATACGATGCCAAAAACTCTAACCATCTTTGCTGCATCATATTCATCTCCTTTCGAGAGAACAAATTTCTCAAAGACATATGTTCCGTAAACAATTCAAACTTTCCCCTAAAAGGAAATGCCTCCAAATCTTTAGTGCAAATTTAATTGCTGCTAACTCTAAATCATGAGTGGGGTACCAAACCTCATGTGGTCTCAACTACCTAAAGGCATACGTTATAACCATGCCCTTCTGCATCTTCCCTGCTCCTAAACCTAAACCCAAAACATATATATACACAACCATATTCCTATTACCTTCCTACATGACTAAAATAGGAGCTTCGGTCGATCAAAACTTTAATTCTTGGAATGCTGCTTTACACAATCTCAACCAAACATACATTTCATTCTTTTAGGTTAGTTTAGTCAATGGTGTTGCTATCCTGGAGAAGCCCTTGATGAATTTCTGATAGTGTCCTGCCAACCCCAAGAAACTCCTTATCTTGAAAACAACCTATGGTCTATTCCAGTCATTCATGACTTCAACCTTCGAAGGATCTATACCCAACCCTTCCTTTGAAACCACATGGCCTTGGAACTTCACTTTCGGTCTCTAAAATGCCACTTAGAAACCTTCTCCTTTAACATGTGCTGTCTCAAGGTCTCTAATACCAATCTAAGATGAAAGTCGTGATCTTGCTCATCCTTAGAATATACTAAATATCATCCATAAAGATGAACATAAATCTATCCAACTGATCATGAAAAACTCAGTTCATTATATATATAGAGAAATCCAAAGCATTGGCTAACTTAAACGGCATAACCAACCACTAAAATGAACCATACCTTGTCCTAAACGTGATCATAAAGGAATATTCTCTCAGCATCTCTTAGTTGATGGGATCTAGTAGCTAAATATACCAACAAGAATACTCTAGCTCCACTCAGCTAATTAAACTGATCATTTATCCTAGGCAATGGATAATGAATCTTCGCAGTCATCTTATTCAACTTTCGATAATCAATACACATCTAAAATGATTCATCAGACTTTTTCACAAACACTTTCGAAGCTCCTCATGGAAAACTACTTAGTCCAATGAAATTCCTATGCTCGAGTTCCACTAGCTACTTCTTTAATTCCTCCATCTCCCTAGGTGGCATTCTACTAGATGGTCTACTAACAGGTAATGCCCCTGATACCAAATCAATACAAAACTCTATTGCTCTTCTCAGAGGCAAACTCATACCGGTTCAAAGACATTAGCAAACTCTCGAACCATAAGAACTCTATACACTTCTTCTTATAGGCTTTCTATTGCACATAACGAAACCCGCGGCTTTCCTATCACCTCTTCCAAAGATATTATGGCTCTGCTTCCTCCTTTCGGGTTCCATAAGGCAATGATTCTTTCAGCATAACAAATCCTAGGGTTGTTTTGTACTAACTATTCCATTCCCAAAATTACCCCGTACTCCCTCAAGTCAACCAAAAATGGGTCACAAGAAAATAAATTATTATGTAAAACAAACTCTACGTTAGTGTATCTTAATCCGAGAGTGATATATACCTACCAATTAGATTAACTCGTGCAAAAAAGTAACTAAGTAGGAAACTTCTATTCTTACTCTATCAACTGCATCCTTAGAAAATAAAGAATGTGCGGCTTCAGTATCAAACATAACTCTAAGTGAAAGATTAGAAATGAAAATCATACCTCCAAGGACTAGTCCTTTTCCTTTCACCCCAGATGTTGGTCCTAAGGATGGCCCCTCCTAAGAAAACTGCCTTGTTTGCTTTAGCTACGAACAATTCTTCTCTTTATGGCTCTATTTATCACAATTATATACTTGACCTTGACTTTCCCTTCAGATTGTTAATACCTAGAAGCATAGTGCCCCTTCTGCCCATAATTATACCAAGTAACCACCAAAATATCCTTTCGACCACCCCTTCTAGAATTTTTTCTTCGATCCCTTTCTTCCCTTTCTGGTAGGGAGAAAACCTCTTCTTTTGTTCCCCTTTCGGCTTTATCCCAGCTTCCTCTCCTGTCGGTACATACTTTCACACCTTCGATCCATAACCACTATGAACTCATAAGAAGATACCAAATGTGCCATTATCTTATGATACAACCCTTGCTTTAGGCCCCAAATAACTTCTCATTCTTCTTCGTTAGGATGTTGATTATTTCTTGACCATACTTTGCTAAAGCATTAAAATTCTTGATTTAATCTTCAATAGAAGGATCTTCTTGTCTGGGAC
This sequence comes from Allium cepa, assembly GCA_030765085.1. Classification (NCBI taxonomy): domain Eukaryota; kingdom Viridiplantae; phylum Streptophyta; class Magnoliopsida; order Asparagales; family Amaryllidaceae; genus Allium; species Allium cepa. The sequence goes on from CM060929.1 coordinate 475,741,711, forward strand.
CAATGAACTCTTTTAGAAAAATTCTCTACTACGACTTGGAAATAAACTACTGCAACTATCTAGAAGCCAATCGCTACTTTTACACATCGTTTAGCCTTAAATCCTTGCAAATGTACCCTTTTACTTTCAACACATCTAACACTTCCACAGCCGACACTTACTCGGTAAACGAATGTAACATCTCCTAATTCGATGTCAAAAAATGAATGCCAATGATTCTGTAGTCATCATTAAAATTATTTTTAAGCAACAAAGTGAGATTCATATTTTTTCACATTATTAGTTAATAAAGCAACGGACTATAAAAATAAATTTTGTTAGCTAAAAGCCTCTTGCTTCGTCTTAAGCTGCTTTATCCATCCTTAACAGTAACATGTCAAATCAGTAAACATAGCCTAATCGAACGAGTACCCATGAATTTGTGAGAAATAATATAATCATGGGTTAGGCATAAAACCTGGTATAAGTAAAAATTTATCCTAAACATACACATAGCATGACCATGCCGTTAAGGCATGGCATGGGTTTACCCTTCCTTATCATCACAACAATTACATCATATCAGTAAACAATCGTCCATAGCATGAGCATCCATATAACACCATTTTTTTATAAGTATACCCTATACTGGACAATCAACTATGAAGTAAGCCATACACTCATCGTTCACATTTACACACATCACTTAATCTCATGTTTTAGTTGTTAGTCAAAATGTTATCATTTACTATTTAGTGATTGCCTTCTTAGGTTTTCCTTTCATGAATTTAAACTTTTCCCAAATAACATCACCTGATGAAATGACAACTCGTTCCACCATGGGAGCCACCCTAACTCCCATAAGAGGCTGAATGTTAGCATTCAACATACATTCTAGGAAACATCCTTACTAAGCATCAATAACCCCTCTTAGTCCCAAAACCCCTTTGTTTCACGTTGTCGATTCATGTATAACACCATCCAATTGTTTTGGCACCCTATCATGAACTTGCCTTAACGTTCATTTTAACTGCATTGAACCTTATAAACTTCCAAAGTCGTGGGACTCCGCCATATACCATTGAATTTTAAACATCATTAGTCTTGGTAACTTGCCATTTAATAGCTCTATAAGTTAGTATATCGTTAAGATCTTGGTTTAAGCCATTTACTAATTGTGCACACTACATAATTTTAGACAAAATAATTTTATCTTTAATTCAAATGATGTAACTATCATTTCTTAGCTTCCTTAATATTACTCCATTTTGAAGTTCAAACAAGTTAACTCAATTTTAACTTACAGTTTTTATTTCAACCTTATGAAATTCAAAACCAATATCTTGGGAACTGGCTTCCAAAATGTCACTAAAAAATTTCTTAGTTTAATCAAAGAATTCATCTTCATTAGCTATTGCAAGCATACTTTAATAGCCATTGAGTGACAGTGTTAATTTAGCTATCACATGTCACAATTACAATGCCATCGCAACCCATAGCTATTGCAACCCATAGCTATCGCCTCTTATAGCTATCGATGCCAAGCGGAAAATTCATAATTAAATGGAAAACAATAATTTTCCTTAATAATGCAGTATCTTTTTACCTAACTTGTACACATGCCATTTATTTATTGGTTGCTTTTGTTTTGCAACAGTAAATCCCGACTATAGCCAAAATTTGTCTTCACCTACTAATGGTTTCCTTAATTGCATTTTTAATTAAGGTACTTTCTTCCTTAGCCAATCAATTATATTAAATTGAAAATAATTGGGAAATTTTCTAAAAACTCACCAAAATTCTTAAACATCGTCTTCTTCCTCTAGCGTATATATCCCAAGATCCGACTACTTTCCACACTCTTTCGATGAAAGAATTGAAGTAAACAAAGTATGACCTTCTCCCTGTCATGTAAACATATACCAAGTTCTTCCACATATTATTAGCCAACTCCTAATCTTCATCTTCTATAGATTGGTACACCTTATCTCCCTCCTTAATCAGCTTAAAATAATCAATTTGACCCATGAGTTCTATTCTCTTGCATAAAGCATCCACAATGTTATATGGATTTTCTTTAACCCTTATTTTCCTTGCAACGTTAGTATTTGCACCAAAAATGGCACAAACACCCCAAAAGAAATTGAAAGCACAAAAAATGCATGGAACTAATGGAATAAACATACAAGCAGCAGAAAAGATACAATTGTTTATAGTGGTTCGACAAATACTTCGGCCTACGTGCACTTTAATCTCTGTTATTGATTGGTTCTCTTCAGAATACAATGATTATAACTCAAATCCGACAACAATCTAGTAGATCTCGAATTTGGGAGTGTTTAGAGTATCCGAGGAAGAAGAAGAAGATAGAAGAGAAATCAAACGTTAAAGTCCTTTTTCTAATGCTATAGGTCCGCCTAGTAGAAATGAAGGCCCATGAAATTTTAAGTCCAGATCCAGATCCAAGTATGCAGGAGTAAGTAACAGGACCCAATTTCTAATAAAAACCACTCGATACCGAGTGTTTTTGTCGGTACTGATCGATTTTCCAGGGGAAACCCCCTCTTTTTCACTGGCCTTATATCTCTGATCAATTATGTTAAGAACACTTTACCATGGATTAGATTGTTTTTTAGAGTTTTTATATCGTTTATACTTGTCTTCCTTTCTTCAAAAAATCCTCATTGTTGTTCTTCTATTCCTTAAGAAAAGCACACTATAATGATAACTCGAGTTTTACATGTACGAGTATTGGGTTTTAATATGGAACAAATAGTGGTTAGTACTTAGTGGTAGGGCTCGGTACCGAGTGGTTTCTTCTGCTCCAATCCACATGAAATTTCTTAAGTGTGTTCCTATTGCCCTTCTAAAAATGTTTCGAAGTTTATGAATTGTTTCGTTTTCATCTTGATGTTTTGATTCCAACGAAAATATCCGTGATCAAGGAGCCAAACTTGCCCTCCAAAGTATGCCTTATGAATGTAAGGTATTCTTTGCTCTACAACAAATTTCAGCAGTAGTCAGTCGTTGGTAGTTGAACTCTCTGACTATCCATCGAACTAGTTGCATTGAATCATCCAGTTCCTTTGGATTCACCTACAAAACAAAGTTCATTCTAGATCGTCACAACTAAGGATTATAGTCCTTGCTTTAAATGTTAGTCATAAATCATAATCAGCCTATTTTTACCTGGAGTTATCATATCCTATATCAAAATTATCTTGTGTTCATTTAGGATTTAGCTACTCTATCTAATTACAAGGTGTTCAAATCCTAGGATCAACTCTAGGGTTCGATCTCTTAGGGTCGTTTATCATCCAAACTAGGATTCGATTTCTCCAGATCATTTAACATCCAATCTAAAGTTCAATCTCTACGGATCGTTTAACATCTAATCTAGGGTTTTGTAACATCCCCTTTTTTGTATCCTTTGAGTTGGCAATAAACCACACGTGTCCAACTCAGATAGAATGAAAAGACAGATCTTTAGGAGTTGAAAAAGAAAATAAAGATAGAACAAAATCTTACGTGAATGGAATAACATATATTATTTCAATAATAATCTTTACAACGAAATTTTTTAAAATACAATATCAGTGTCTAACCAAGATTCAGCCTGGACAGTTATAAACCTCTTTCCTTACAAATGTTGAAAACAACACAAAAAACGCAATGGATAACTGAATACGTCCATAAGTAGATGAATATCTCTAGCTCTCTTCCCGAAACTTCAACCATCATCAACTAATCCTAAAACTACTCAGATCTAACCCGAGTATTGAAAATACCTGGATCAGGCTTGATAAACCAACATGAGAAAATTCAGATATTAAATGACAGTGTCATATATCAGCATTGGAAATAAAATCCTTTGAAAAGAAAGAGTATCTCATAAGACCATGCCCACATATAAATATGGGCAGGTTTTTCTCTTATGATAGCTAAAATACTTTTATATTAAAACACTTGATATTATTTATAATAACATTCTTTGAAAACATTTACAAATAAACTTATTAATCTAAGCCGAAATTATTACATTATTAAATTCCATCATACTAGGTTCTACAATCAAGTCCAAAGGCACTTATCGGAGAATGGATTCCATGCAAATGATAAGGTAAGGGAATACCTTCTGATAGTACACCTCTAGAGGGATGCACCTAGGGTCCAGATACTGAATGCCTAAGCTAACACAGAACCGACCTACCCCTTCGCTGGATAATACCGAATATGTCATCACCCAGGTCGTTACCGACCTTTAACGGGATCCCGAGTTATACATTCACCACATACTTAGACATGTGTAAAGTAATCTAGAAGAGTGATGACATCTCCTAATGGGGGCGACCTACTTTGCCCTGCTGCTTCTACCATGTTTATGTCATTTTTGGGTTTTGAGGCCTGCGCTAAACGATTACCTTTCACATAGCGCATCTTCTTTCTTCTTTGAATGCCATATTGACATTCCATAATCACATGACTGATTTCCATAAACATATAACCTATGAGCTCGTATCTCTCAGAGAAAGGTGTTAAGCTAAGAGAAGTTGCCTTCTCCGCCACCTTGTAGATATACGTTTTTAAAGATCACTCAATGCAATTTAGAATGCAATGTCAAACATTCGTCCATACAAGTTGTCCAAGAACAGGATAAACCGAAGGTACTCTCCTACTCCATTAGTAGCGAGAAGTCCTTGCATCAGAGATTTTCACACCAGAGCACTGCTGCTGCTATATGATATGGTAATTTTCACCTAAAGGAGTAGTGGCAAACAGCCCTACATCATGAATATCTCCATATTCAAAATCATTTGTCTTCAAACTCGTTTTACTTCAAACGTAGATTGGTTCGAAGTGGTTTTCGAATAGGAATCATCCAAATCCGACCTCGGTTCCTTCGAAGCTAATCATTGCTTTAAAAGATATTAAGTTCATATGTGGATATCAATAATCAATAAATTACTTCATATTTTATTTAAATCAAATATCTTTCTTAGATATATTCTTTTCAATTTATTCCATTTTCTTTTCAAGAGTATATGGAATCATTAAGCCTCATTTACTAAATCATTTGATTTATTAAACATCTTTAGATCTTGGGATAATTACAATCATTTTCTCTTTTACTTAGGAAAACTTTCCAAATCATTCATTAAATCTTAATCAAAGATTTCTTATATTCAAGTTACAACTTTTAACTTAGGAAAAATATTCTCAAGTCATTCATTAAATATTAATCAAAGATTTCTTATATTCAAGTTATAACTTTTAACTTAGAGATTATATTTCCAAATCATTCATTAAATTTTAATCAAATATTTCTTTCTTAACTTCAAATCATATTCTTGCAAATCGAAGATTTTTATAACAGAGCACTACTGCCACCTTAGATATGGTAAATCTCACCTCCAGAAACTAGTGGCAAGTAATCATACATCATGAAGATCTTTGTCTTCAATATGTTTTATTTTGAAAATTAGTTTGAAGGGGTTTTTGCATAGAAATCACCCAAATCCGATCCCGGTTCTCCGAATAGGAATCACCGAAATCCGATCCCGGTTCCTTTGTGCTAATCATCGACAAAAAGATGTTAATTATTTAATTAATATTCGAAAATTTGTTTCTTTTTATCTTGGAAAAACTTAAATATGATTTTTTTAGAGCATCCAGACTTTCCTTTCGATCTGTTCCACCCCTCGTCTGAAAGATAAAGCGAAGGTAGGTAAGTTTAGGGCACTGGTTACTCCATTCCTAACCTTGGTAACACACCTTATTTTACCGTTTAGCTCTTACATGTGGGACAAATGTACTAGTCGTTTCCGCATACTCATTTTGTTACTACATTCAATGTTCTTTTCTTTTTGTTTAAGTGGTATAAACAATTTCTCTTAACCATTTATTCAGACACTTATTAAAACATCCAAATCATCTTTAAATAACTTAATTATTATTTTAAAATCATTCACCAAAGATTTAGGAACGAATTGTTATGTTTAAAACTACATTTTAAAAGTTAATAAAACTGCTGCGAAAAGTGTTGGGACTAGTGTTTTAAAAGCTATATTCTTCAAAACGACCTTTATATCATTTAAAAATCCATTTTTAACTTATATTTCTTTTAAAACATTTTAAAAGACTTTTAGAATTTATTTTATATTTTTAAAACATTTAAAAATATTAGTTATAAATAAATCATTTCTTGGATTCCGAACTACAAAACCGCGGTGCTTTTAGAAAATTATTTTGGACATATTTCAAAATCTACATAATGAAATCATGATTTTTTTTTATTCGTTGGAAAACTATGGATATATCAGACCATAAAATTCTTATCTCGAAGAATTCCAAGCTATATTCCACTTTGTACACTCATTTAACTTTTATGGCGTGAAATCGCGAACTACCATTACGCGACGCGCCTGTTTTTGACTTGTTTTTCCACTTCTTTTCAAACTTCATTGAAACACTTTTAAATGTTTATAAATCATTATAAATCATTTTAAACTCATTTTAAACAAAATTTTTATATTTCAAACTCATTTTTCATTTTATTTCATATTATAATATTATATTATTATAATATCATTTTCAATCTTTTTTAGATATTTAGAAATCAGTAAGAGGCTAAATAATTTTCATCTACATATTTTTATGGATTCCATTCTTATTTAATTAACTATGGTTAATTACTAACCATTTCTCTTGTCTTTTATTAAACAAGTTATCGACCACATAAACAATCATATAATCAACCAATTTTGCAGCCAAGTTATCAAACATTTAAACAATTTATTCAAGGGTTTTAATGGACATATTAAAATAGTTATAAGGATGATTTAACTTTGAGTACTCACCTTTAACCTAATCGTTTAACTTCCTACCAACATTCATTTAATCCAACACTTCACTAAATCATCTTAACTTAACCAAACCATCACCTAAACTCTTCCACCATGCTTCAAAGTGCTCGACCACCACCTCCAAACATCCATAAGGCTCATTCACAACAAGTTCTCCACCATCATCCATCATTCTTTAACTTTTTAGATACTAAACCATGTTTTGGTGATATTCTAAGGTCTTTGGCAACGTTTAGTGGAATTTTGACTTTGTTTATTATGGTTTTAAAAAAGTTAGTAGTAAGAAAATGGAAGAGAAGAAGCCATTAAAGCTCTAAGTAAGAAGAAGAAGCGAAGAGAATGGTTTGTGTGAGAATGAAAGAGGTATGCATGGCTATATATAAGAAAACGTTCGGAATAAAATATTATTATGTCAAATGACCAAAATACCCTTACTTACATTTTACGCAAAATAACACTTAACGTCAATTGTCACTTCACAAGTTTATGTCCATTTCATTTAAGAAGTGAGAAAAGCAAAGTAATAATTATGTTTGGTTTGATTTGACATATTTTGGAATTTTGTGCTTACTTTTTCTTAATGAACTTCTAGAATTTTCTAAGCATGCTTAGTAAAAGTGAACTTGATTAGTGTATTAATTAGTACGTATACTATTTGAATATATGTTCCAATATAAGAAAATAAAGATTCGACAACGTTGCGACAACTTTTAATCCACAAAACATTGATTTTCGATAAAATGTTTTATGGCCACATTTTGACGTTTTAATTAAACTATTTATTCATGTAAACCAAACTTCAAAATAAATTTCTTAATATCTTTAAATAATTAAAACAAGCATATTTGACTTATAAAATAATATAAAACAATATCCAAATCTATTTGTAAAACTACGACATCGATTTATCGATATGCGACAAAATTTGTCAACTTTTATAAAACAAGTTTTATATATTTATCGAACCATTATAAATTAAGTTACTATTATTATCAAATGAGTTTGATATGGATTATATTTATACTTTAAAAAAAGAATAATTTATCCTTTAAAATAAATTTCTCGAATATTTATCTTACTTTATCGGGATCCAACTTTTGTCAATTTTACAATAGAAATCCAGAACCTTTATTCAATATCAAAAATAAGTTTACTATTCTAATTTATCATATAAAACATGATTGTTTAAGTTTGAAAATTCCGCATTTGAATATTTAAATAAATTAAATATGTTCGTTCTCTTCGGATTTTTTAACATCAAATCTAAGTTCGATCTCTCCGGATAATTTAACATCCAATTTAAGGTTCGATCTCACCAAATCGTTTAACATACATTCTAGGATTCGATATCTCTAGATCCTTGATGAGTCCAATCTGCTTGCTCTCTGGCGAAGGGACTCAGCATCCAAGTAAGTCCAACCACTTACTCTCTGGTGAGGTGACTTGCTCTTACACATGCCTAATCCACTTTCTCTCTGGCGAGAGGACTCACACTTTATGGTCATTGCCCCTTCTCTTCAGACATGACTACCACGATTAGTTATTATCGGCCATAAAATGGTTAATAAAATCCTAATCAATTTCAAGGGGTCATTAATCTCCATTAGTGTTTCCTAAATGGAGTCAGTCATCCATCATGAAGCTTAAGTCAGGGCATCTAACAAACATCAAAACACCTAATCCTATTATAGGATACCTTCAGACTTCCAACTCAGAGCTTGCCTAGGGACTGATCAGGATCTCATGCATGTGTAAGTGGTTTGATAGTAATATTGCATCACTTATTTAAATCAAAAGGCGAGGTAAGGGAATCGAACCCGACTCCAATCCATCTCAATTATGGGGTTATCATCCAACGAAAGTCTCCAATCCATAACTTAATTCTGCCTCCACATTCCTATGGTGAACTTCGGATTCCAGCTCCTACCATTGTGCATTCGCTTCTGATCTGCCTCTCCGGCTCCAACATTCCCTATTCCAAGCAATAGAGCTCATCCTAGATCCAAATCGACTGTGCCTGTAACGACCCGTATTTTTTGATAATTAAAATATTAAATTAAATAAGGTTTTGTAATTTAATGTCGAGAGAAATTAAAATTTATGATTTATTTATGAGAAAAATAATTAGAATATGATTTAATAATGATTGTTTGAATGTTTTTGACAACTATTTTTAAGTAATTTCAATCAATTGAAATAATTGTAAAGTTAATTTTGTTATAATTGTAAACAAGGAATAAATTAAATGTTGGATTTAATATTGAAATTAGAATAGGTTTATTAAGGAATATGAAATCAATTAATTAGTATGTGAATTTATTAGCTTTGTTTGTAAACAATAAACATAGACATATGTTTGAATTGTTAATGCGTAATAATTGTTTAATTATCATTTCATTATTTAATCTGCTGAAATTTATTTGGAAATCAATGTGATTTAATATAAAAGTTAATTTGAAATAAGATGATAACGGAAGAATATCAATGTAATAAAATGTAATCTAATGTTACTTATATTCATAAGTTGATAATTGATTAATAATAAAAGTGAAATCCAAATGAAAGAATTTGAATGAAATTTAATTATAATTAACTGGAATTTTATTACAATTGCAATTGAACTCTGAAATTTATGTGATATCAATAGTAGATTTAACATGGAAATTTTATTTTTATAGGCTATTAATTTCTATATAATCAAGACTGATAAAATTGTGAATAATTAAATTTGAGTTTGAAAAGTGATTAAACCAATTTTAATAAAGGGCATTTTACTAGAAGGACAAACTTTGCAGTCCAATTAGTTTCTAGGACACACATCCACAAAAATTAATTTCAAGGCCACAATTTGCAGAATAATTAATTTCAAAGCCACAGTTAGCAGAATAATTTCTATATTTTGGATGACCTACTTTCGTTTCGGGAACAAAACGGGCTTTTCGGGTCAACGTTATCATTTTAACCCAATTCGATATGTCCATTCATTCTTATATGTCCTTGTCCATATAAATAGTTTTTCTTCTTCAGTAAACCCTAGTTGTCTATTCCATTGTTCCGTATGTATTTGTTCAATCACCTCCTCCTTCTCAATGACAGAAACTCTAAACCCCCAAATTTCAATTTCTAATCAATTTCAAAATTCAAACCGTCCAACCTTAGCAAATAATATATCGTTTCAAAGCTCTCGACAATACGAACCTACGGCAAGTGTTCGTTTTTTGAAATAGTCCTCGAGTCAGCAGGAATTCACGGTCAAAGCACTCAAATCGTGAAACCCTAATTCGATTTGTGGTTCTTGATTTCAGCCATGATTGGCGAAATTGGCTGAGGTGTTTCGAAGAGCATGCTGCGTGCAGTCGATCGGTGGTTGCGGCATCGCCTACGGTGATGGGAGGCGGTCAGAATTTTGAAATTAGGGTTCGAAACCCTAAATAGCGAGTGGCGGCTGGCAGCGAGAGGCACGACCGGACCTGGTTGTGGGAGAGAGGGGCATCGCGACGAGGCATACTAGGGGGTTGGCGTATGCGCGAGTGGCCGGAAGTGATGTTGGAGCTCGATCAAAGGCGGCAATTTGGGTTGTTGACTCCTGAATTACTCGTGTAGTTAGATAGGAGATGGTATAATTACGTAAATGCCCCTTGTTTATTTTTTTAATATTAATTTAAATTCAAATGTTCTAATTTATATAACTTTCTTATACGAACTCGGATTCACGTCCGTTTTTCTCCGTTGCGATCGTATCGAAATTTCGGACATTAAAAAACTAGTTTGGCTGCATTCTAAGAATGTTAGATTTTTGGCTTTATTTGGATTTTAAATCGACTAAAAATCAAAGGTGGGTGTTTCAACCCACTCACGAATACTAAATTGTCTTATGTTAGTTAAATTAAAAAAATTAGGTGATTAGGAATTTATTGATTACTGTTTGGTATTTAAATTGTCATTTAAATTTAATTTGAGTTTATTTGAATTGAATTGCCTTTGAAATTAACATTGAATTTAAATTGCTAGTCAAATGCCTAATAATGATAACCAATTTATTTGTTGTGATTTATGGGCTGATATGAATGATGATTGTGATGGATGTTTAATTATTGACATTTGGATGATTGGATGTTATGTTTAGTATGCGGGTTGTTATCACACTACAAGTTCTCTTAGTTTGCAGTTGGGAAAAATCACTATGGGTTGAGATGATACATACCCGAATGATCTTATAGACTAGGGAAAAATTGTTATGGGTTGAAATGATAAACCCAAGCAATTTTATGGATTTTGAAATTTCTCAAGGTTGTGGGTTGAAATGATATATACCAGTAAATTTAATTTGTTGCGGGTTGAAATGATATATATCCGTGTCACTTGACCATAGGGTAGAAAATTATATATGGACACCAGATTGATTAAATTAAATTATTTGAAATCCTTAATTTTTGAATCCAGTTAAATGATATTATGAAATAAAATCAGATTCATATGAACTGAATTATTTTAAAAATCCAAGCTTTAAAATATTGGAATTGAAATTGGTTTAAACGAATTGTTTAAAGAATTTAAATTGGAATCTTAAAGTTGAATTTTGAAATATAAATGAAGTTTATCAAAATTGATTTATTGTAAATGTTTGAACATTTGAACTTTGAAATCTATTGAATTTGAAATGGTTTAAATTCATAGTTCAAATATGGATTTGAAATTGATATAAATTGAAATGGTTTTAATGAGAATTTGAATTGAAATCTTTAGCCTTTTGAATTGAAATCGTTGAACTGAGATTGATTAAAATTGAATTTTTGAACTAAAGTTGATTTAAATTGATTTGTGAAATTGGAGGAAACAATTTTAATTTGAAACTATTTTCAACATAAACTCTTCTATTATACAAACTCTTTTAACATATAAACCATTTTTCTCATAAGCCATCTTAAAATATTAATAATTTTTAATACAATAAATATTTTTAATATATAACATGTTTTAATATACAAACTATTTTTAATACATAAACTATTTTAATCTATGACTTATCTTTAATACATAAACTATTTCAATCTATAACTTATCTTTAATAGATAAACTATTTTAATATATATATATATATATAGTATTTAAATCTATAAGCAACTTTTAATATGTGTATTTTAATATACAAATTTTTTTTAAGGTATAACTATTCCAATATATAAACTAATTCCAATATTCAAACTGTTAAAGTTGGAACTGTTACGATTTGGATTTAACTGATTTAAATGTGAATATTTTGATATGATGGTTTAACATATTTTGTGGTTATGATTTTTGAAATTGAATATGATTTGAAGTGAAAATTGATTTAGAAAGTGAATATGATATTTTGATATCAATTATGAATCGGTTTTGGAAATGTAAAAGAACCAATCGGTGCGAAATAAGCGTTTGGTTGTTAAAGAGACAGGGATCAGATATTTTCATACTCTCTGCCAGTAACGTAAACCACTTTAACAACTTTGCACGTGGTGGAGAATCCAGAAAGAAGTAGAAAGGTTTGGCGAACGCTACTGTATGAGGTTTGAACACAGTCCTGACTCCCTCGATTCAGCTTGATATGACAAAAACAGGCGCCACACCAGGACAAGCGAAGTTGCTCCTCCGATCGGACATGCTTCTTCGATACCATATCTGTTGCTTTGTGATTGATTTGGTGACCACCTTCGATTTGATTATGGGAGTGTATTCCGAGGTGGATGGTGGCAGTAGCTACGCGTTACCACCAGTCCGGATCCGCAAAACGGTAGTATCCTACTCTGGGCATTGCCTCGCGTGCCTTGTTACATGCCTTATCGAGCCTACTATGAGTTTGGATTATATCGTACGCTATGGATGCCCTCTGATAGCCCTCTAGTTTATAGAGAAATTACGATACTGTATAGACTACAACATTTATATAAAATGTGTTAAGGGGGATATAGGTAACGCCGTAACACAATTTTAGTACTTTACTTTAGTGTAGACACATTATAATAGCGTATTGTACTATGTATGTAGATAGTTTAATAGATTCTTAGAAGTTGGAATCTCGAACATCTCTTAAGCTATTGCATGCACGCTAGACACTGGATAGAAGATGTGAAATCTCATAAACATCTCTGAAGCCATTACACTCATATTTACTTATTATGATTTAACTTACATAAGATCTTTTAGTTTCGACTCTGTCTATTCATCACGCTTGGGTCAGTCTGAGCTTTTCAATGTATTGAAAACCATTTTGTTTGGAGGATGAAGACATAGATTAGTCTACTATTTATTATATTTATTTCACTGCATCATGTTTTTCTGCTGCATTATTTATTTATTTCTGTTGTATGTGTAACTCTGATTTGTATTGTAAAAGTGTAATCAAATGTTATTTGTAAAACAGCTTCATGAACTGTTTATTTGATTATTATATTTTTTCATTTCGCTGTGAGATTCTATGTTTTGTTTTGTTTTCTCTTCTTTTCTTATTTACCTCACAACAATCCTCCCTTTTGAATGGTTTGAGTCCGATATGTGTGATTAATTGTTGATTTAAACTGTTCGAAAAAGTGGAGCATTGCAGTGCCTCCAAGTAAATTTATCTCGGTACCGACCTGATTTAGGTTGCTATTGGTCTATTTCGGTCATAGGGCTCAGTTGCAATTTTCTTCGCTCTAACTTTAGATGCTTCCATATTGGTTTCTAGCCTTTGGTTCTGAATTCTACCTTCCTCAACTATCGCTTGTTGCTCCCTCCTTTTGAAAAATCCATTTATCGTATCCTATTGTCGAGCCATTATTCTATCTTGCATCTCTTTCATCATCCTCTCCATCTCTTCTCTAGCCATATAAACGTATGGATTTGAACTTGAGGACAATTCCTGGCTGCCCACACGCTCTGGTTGATTTCCCTAATAATAGCTCTTGCAATAGGCCCTTTCATCTCTTCCAAACATCAGATCCAAGTTTTAGGATGTTAAATCTAAATCTTTTTCAGTGAAAGCACCAAAAATGTATAGATCTAATGAAATAAACATAAAAGTTGCAGAAAAGATAATTTTGATAGTGGCTCAGCAAATACTTCAGCCTACGTCCACTTTAATCTAATCTATATTATTGATTGATTCTCTCCGAAATACAATGATTATAACTCAAATCCGCCTACAATCTAGTAGATCTCGGTTTAGGAGTGTTTAGAGTATTTAAGAAAGAAGATGATCAAAGAGAAATCAAGTGCTAAAAAGTTATTTTACTAAAGCTATGGGTGTTGTATTTATAAGAAAAACCGCCTAGCAGAAAAGGAGGCCCATGAACATGTCCAAATCCAAATTCGAGTATGCAGGAGTTAGCAACCAGGTCCAATTACCAATAAAAACCACTCGATACTAAGCGGCTTTGATTGGTACCAACCAGTTTCTCCAAAAGGAAACCTCCCGTCCTTCTTTCTGTTTGCCTTTTTTATTCAATCCATTGTGTTCCGGACACTTTTCCCTTTAGATTGGTTTGTTTCTGAGAGGTTCCAATACCGCTTGTACTTGTTTGCCTTTCTTTAGAAAATTCTTAGAGTTGTTCTTCAATTCCTTAAGAAAAGCGCCCTATGATGATCGCTCAAGCTTGAGTTTCATGTACAAGAGTTTCAGGGGTCTATTGTGGAACAAAGAGTGATTGATACCAAGTGGTTTTTTTTGCTCCAATCCTTCTAAAATTTCTAGAGTGTGTTCCAATTGCCCTTTTAAGCAAATCCCCAAGTCCGTGAATTGTTTCATCTTCATCTTGACATTCTAATTCTAATGAAATTCCACTTGGCCAAAATGAAGGATAACGGTTACCTTAACTGGCTTATTTTCCTTAAGAACTTCCACAAATGCTTATTCCTCTTTCTCCTTCACCTCCTTCCAGCCTCCTCTGTCATCTTACTCTTCCAGGGTTTTGTGTGTTTCATGTGAGGGAAACGCAGCAATAGCCATTTTTTTATGCTATTTATCTTTGATACATACAAATATACATACATATATTCTTGGAAGATTTCTAGTTTAAATCATATAAAAATGTTATAAAATGATTTTAGAGATGGTATGATGTATTTTAGAAAAAAATAGATTTAATGTGATTATATATATAAATTTGATGGTATATTGAGAAATGAAGAGTTTATGTAAAGAATTATGATTTAATCCAGTTCTATGATAAAAATGTGTAGAAAAAATCATAAAAAAATGTTTACAAAATCTCTTATGATATTTCAGGTGTGCAATATAATATGATTCAAAACTATAATGATTTTTGGTGATATTTCTAGTATATATAAGAGGGATTATATTTTAATTTTATGATAACTAGTTTTGTAAATAAGTGATTAGGGAGATTTTGGTATGATTTCAATGCAAAGTTTTAGATGAGCTTGAAGTAGAAAGAAAGTAGAGGAAAATATCAAAATCTAAAAGAAAACGGATATAAAATGAGTGTCAAAAGAAGCAAAAGAAAAAATGGAAATAAATATATAAAATAAGGGACAATACAAGATGCCACCCCTATTGCCTCAACCAATATTGATTGACTGATGATGTGGCCACCAATTGACCAGTGGTTGACTGTTGGGCCCAGTAAACCTACATCCAATAGGGTCAGGTTATATATATAATGAGGAATTTATTCGAGGGTCCTTCTAGGGTTTTTCGAGTTACATTTAGGGTATGTTTTGATACTATTTCCTATCGTGGTTGGGTAAAGTGAGTGAATATACGATGAATGTGTACATACTAGCATGATTGCGTGCGTGAATGCATGTACACACAAATACACGTGGTTATTGAATATGATGTTGATGTTCAATGTTCGTAACGGTCCCCTATTTCTATTAGTGACTCCTATTGAGTTGCGATGCGTCACGGATCACAAATATCAAGTATCTGGATCTTGAGAGAATAGATGCACCCATATGCAGGCTTATATGACCTTCAGTGGGTCATACTAGCTAGTATGTCCATTGGTCAAAGTAATACTATATCATATTATTGATATATGTATGATGTTTAGATGAATATGTTAAGCAGCTAAATGTAACAATGACCTTAATCGAGTAGTCGACTCTTGGATGTTGATGTTATTGCTCTTGTATGCATGTCGGCATGTTAAGGTATGTTTTCATAGGTTAAGTAGATTAAAATGATGTTATAATAGTACATTGGAATTATATGTGGAATAGATTAGTTCCACCCACTTGGACATAAGTCTGACCCCCTTTGCACATTACTTATGTATGATATTGATAGGTTGAGAACTAGGGAATCAAGCTGACTTAGGTAGTAGCGATGGTGCGGATGAAGAAGGCATTACCTATGCATATATTGTATATATCTTAATTTGATATTATAGTTTGTCGTGTATAGTTTGGATTGAGTATGGATCTATGACTTTGAATATGTTATAAAGATTGGGTTTAATATAAGTTGGTTTATATATTGTTCCTTCCGTTGTGAGTTCATAATGACATAGTTAGAAATACTAGTTTGTTTCTAATTATCATGACCCAACGATCTGTAATTTTCAGTTTCTGAGATTTGAACTTAGATTCGCGCGTTAAATCCGACGGTCAAAAAGGTGTATTGTTACATTTGGTATTAGAGCAAAAATCATCCTTAAATTAATGATTAAGACGTATTAAGAGAGCATTTATTCTTACAAACTCATATACATATATTATATAAGGATTAAGTACATATATACACTGTTTCATGTTCCAGTTTCATTAACTATTTGTTAAGGAGTTACTAATGAATCTCATTTGCAAATAGTAGAGAATGAGTAATTCAGTCCAGACTGGAATGGAGGTTAACAATTGTGGGTAGAGAAATGGGCCGATACTTCTACCAGAGTTAATGTTGTAGGTATCCCTAGAATGGACATCCTTGCATGGTTTAGACGGTACCTATAGATAACGGGTAAACAATTATTGACCAAGACAATGTAAATACCACATAACTTATACCTACTACCCAAGGAGTGGTTCTCATCCAACGACCACCCGTAGTAGATTTCCTAAAGCTATGAAGAGACTTTGCAGTCTGGGTAGGAAAGCATATGTTGGAATTAAAACTTATTTAGTGACATGGCTTTGCACTTCTGAGAAATATCCAATTTGTTGGGTTTGAGTGATATTACAAGGAGACATCTGGTTCCTAGTACCTTAGGGAGAAGGGGGTATCTGGTGAGAGATGGTAATTTCTGAATTCGATACAAAAAATATAAAATGAACAAATTTGAAAAGGAAATTCAAAGCTAAATTTTACTAAGGAGTAGAGAAGGGGTTGTTGTTGAAGAAATTCATTCATTTGAAATAGGGAGCATTACCAGCTGGATAGTACGTTAATCAATATGATGAATTGGCAAGATTTGGATTCGATTTGATCAATACACCAAATAAGAAAGCATCAAAGTTTACAATGGGATTGAATCCACAATGAAAGGAATTATCACTTAATTAAATACCATATGGAGCCACATTTGAACATAATGATCTACCTTTCCGACATCGAAAGTCGACACCAAATACATCCACGTATTCAAATGCCGAACATCTAATCGTCGGAAAGGAAAATTCCCGAGGTAAAATAAGAAGTAAAGGAACAGGAGAAACATGATCTCTTAGCAAAATGTTCACATATAATATAACAAAGACAGTAAAAGCTGTCACTCTAAAATACATAGTTCAGAGTTAAAAAAAAACCTCATCAGCATGGACAGTTATAACTTCATGACCTTACAATTGCTGATGGGTATACATAATAATATGGTGGAAAATATACAGCAGGAAAATATCTAGCTCTAGACCATGAGCTCCATGTCCCACCAACAACAACTTGGAATAACTCAGTCTGACCCGAGGATTATAATAAAATAACACCCGGATCAGTTAGGAAATACGAGTGTGAAAGAACGCAAGTAGTACGGTGAACATATAATGATTTTGTGAGACAACGCCGTTGAACACGAATGGTTTTACCTCACAAGAAGAACATCCACACATGAAAGAATGGAAAAAAAATTAGAACAAAATCTAAATTTGGAAGAATTGGCATAATCAAGATCAAAATCCAAAACTAAAAAATGGACACAGATAATTAAACATCGGAAAGAGCTCCAGTTACTTCTCGATGAAATTAAGAAAACAATTTAAAATTTTGAATCAATAACAAAAAAGAATTTTCCAATATTGACTAGGAAGGTGCACCCTTTCACTGAAAGTATACCTCTAGAAATATACTTGAGAGAGTTATACCCCAGAACTCTCTTGACCCCAAGTCGGACCTCGTCAACCTTAAGAGAATCTGAGTATTTCACATCCCCGCATGCATACCACCAAAATCAATCTGAAGTACATGTGAAAATAACCTAATGGGAGTAATCCAACATAGCTTAGCCCCCACTTGCGCTTTGGTTTTAGTCATTTCCGACAAAGGGTATCAACGCTCAAATGCGTAACAAATAGTCTTAAATTAATGTTACACAAAGAAAAAAGCTGAATTGATTGTCAATGAATCCCTTATCTGGAATAATCAAAATGATCATATATTGAAATTAAATCTCATACCCTTACCACTACTCATTGTTTTTTGTACTTTTCCTCGGTTGAAATAGAAGCCACATAAGTGAAGGTAGTGTTACCTCTAGGCATTGCCTTGACAATAATTTTAACCTTCGATGCAGGAATGAGTTTTCATACCTCGATGTTTAGTGCTAAGAGTATGACCAAATCCTTTCTACATAAGCGACATCGTTTATGAAAACCAAATTTATTATCCTTTCCATAACCGGACCAAACTTTAAACTTTTAAAACTCGGACTTGTGAATGCTTTTCAAATCACAAATATTTGTAAAACACTTTATGAAAACACTCTTTAAAATATTCTTTTTAAGAAGCCTATTATATTTTTAAGTGTATTAAAAAGAATAGTAAAAAATAAATATCATTAAAACATTGTTTACTATAAACCAAAAACAATTTAAACTTAGCTTTATTTTTAAAAACAATTCCTTTTAAAAGATTTTTTTTCAATTATAAGCTATCATTTATATATTTCAAACAACATTTATTATCCTGAAAGTAAATAAATCAATTAAAATACTTTTATAAATTAAAACAAATGTTTATCATCCGGAAAGATTATTGACACAATTATTTTATAAATTTTAAAACCACATTAATTATCCTAAGCGACAATTAATAAAACTTATAACTCCTTTAATAAATCAATAATTAATTTTAAACACCTTTATTAAATCGGTTAATTAACTTTAATCACTTTTGTTAAGCTACTTAATTATTCTTTTAAACACTTTTCTTAAATCAGTTAATTAACTTTAAACATCATTAATAAATTTCGTAATTAACTTTATTATAGTTATATAATAATTAGGACTATATTTAAACAGCCAATTCTTTTCAAATACTTATACAATCCTTACAAACCCATTTGAAAAGAATTTACAAAATATTTAAGGTAAATAACCTTTATAAATTTAAACAACATTCATCACCTCGAAAGATAACTAAGTCCAATTTATAATCTTCTATAAATTTAAAACGACATTAAATATCTCGAAAGACATATTGTCAAATTTTATTATCTCTTTATAAATTTAAAACAGTGTAAATTATTCCGAAAGATATTTAATTAAATTTATGACTCCTTTTATAAATTTTAATCAGCACTTATCCTTTCTTTTCAAAATTCTCCAATATATTTGAAAATATAGTTTAAATAATTTTCAGAGTGCAAAAACGCAGCCAACCATTTATTTTGTTAAAAAAAAACAAGCTCAAGTTTAACATACAACAAAGGTTTAAGGAGATGATATTTCATAAGTGATGGTATAGTGATAATCGCTATAACGACACTTATACAAATCAAACAACACGTTACAAATATTTCAAGTAAACAACAACATAAGCAACATTAGAATATAAGTAATTTAATATTAGTGAGAAACGCCTTAGGGTCTCTCTATATAAGTCCCTTATAAATCACACATAAGTCCGTGAATTTTTCGAAGTGTTCTGTAGCGACCTATTTGTTACATACACTCTGTCTTCCTCTCTTTTTTTCCATGCAACACAATGGTTATTTATGTCATCTGCCTTTTAAGCAGGAATCAAATCCAAATAGACAATCAAATAATAATATATAAACTATCATTCAAGCATCAACAACAATCGATAGCAACACAGATATCATACAGTTTATTTAAAGATGAGTAAACTAACCAAAATTCCAGTTGACACTTTCGCATTTCGGTTTGGTCACTTTAGCCTAAAGTTCTACTAGTTCCAAATTTGACAAAACCAGTTCCATCGTGTAGATAACATCGATGCAAATCCTATGCAAAAGATTGCGTCTAAATCCAACCTCGTATGGGGAAGATATTGAATTTATAATATTTTGAATTAATTAAATAATTAAATTTACTAATCACTTCATTAAAATATTAATTACCCAAGTTAATACATCTTCCCCAAATACAAATTACTCCCGCTTGACACTCTCACATGCATGCACAACCCTGAGCTTCCTCTCTCTCCTCCGACCTTCCTCGATCGTTCATGAAATCACCATCTAATTTCGCCAACGCTCATCTCGTCGCGAGCTCTACGCAACCATCCCCTACACTAGAAGCCCGATGCCCTCTACCCAACGCGACCCAAGCCCTCCTGCTCTCTGAACCTGATGTAGCGATCACCTCTAGGTCGGTGAAGCTCCCCTTGTCGATGTCAATAGGTGTGAATTGCCAAGGGAAACACAACCATGTCCTCCTCTTCACCTAACAATTCCTCTAGCACCTCCCCGGCCGAACCCCAGCACTTCCATCTCGCGTCGGCCTCCACCAATCAACATTTCACGCTATGAAATGGGTATGGATTAGTACATCTCACTCTCATGAGTCGAAAAAACTAGTTTAATAATTTCCAGTTAAGTAAATCACTCCATTTGGATTTTTGAAAATGATTGTCGTTTACTGCAAAAAGAAAAGGTGGGTAAGGAGGTAAAATGAAAAGTGAAAAGGGAAAAGTAAAAATGAGAATTAGGTAAAGTGCTGAGATATGTTATAATACATTTTCCAACATCTCGCTACCACGAATCACAAAACAAAAATACGGTCGCGCATGAAAAGCGATATGGTCTCGAAACAAAAATAGAATACACTGGCTATCTTATTCTGCAAAATCACAAAATATCATCGTTTGCCGTAAAATATGCCAAACGACAAATTAAATATTTTCCAAAATAAAAATTATGGAAAATCACATAATTCAATTAAAAATATGTCCATAAAAATCGAGTCGTTTTAATAATAATTGATTTTCTTGTTATTTATTCAAACCATTTATTATTGGAAATAAATTTACAAAATGAGTTCACTGTTATTATTTATTAATCAAAAGGAGTTAAATACGGTATTAAATCCATTTAATTAACGATAAATTCATAATTCAAATATTTAATAATTCCTATATTTGGATATAAGTTATTAAACTTTAAAAAAACCTATCATTTAAATGTTCAAAATTTATTAAATATTCAAAATCAAAACGACTCTCTCCCTTAAAAGAGTTTCGTCCCCGAAATTCCCAAAAGAAGAAATTTTCTTCAAACCCTTGAGGTTTAAAAATTATTAACTAAAATGATTCAGTGAACTTTTAAAGTTCCTTATGCGAAATTTTGACAGTACCTCCTTTGCACGTTTAGATCCAAAAAGCTTCAACTCACCACAACTGGCCCAAATCAATACAAGAAAACAAAAACCAAGTGGTCTCCCATATCTGGAGCATAAAATCATAAATCAATTTCCAATTTCTAAAAAATACATATCTCTTTTGCATTTGACTTTTAGCAAGCAACTCACTATCCTGATGCGAACGTAGGTGCGTAAGAAATCACATAATAATCTCTTACTTCCATGTACCTATCTTGTATTTACATAATCCAAAAGAAAATCATGTTGACACAAGAGCAATACACTAGCTATCTCGGTCATAAGCATAAGCAATGTAAACAATATGACGACTATATGCAACAAAAGTATAAAGAATACTCTAAAATTAAAACTAAGCATCCAATCTTTTCAAAAGATAAATCTAGAATTAAATACTCGGGTTTTGTTTTCATATTCCCCCAAAAAGGGATATATCAAAACCAAAGTCAATAATGACAAGGTGGGAGTTCCTCCTACCAAAACATGGTATAACTCTAGAATCAAAACAACACGGAGCATCCAGTGGTATTCTGGCTCCTCCTAAAACAACAATGAGAGTAAACAAATATACCTGGCGGGTCTTACAAATTAGAAAACTCCCAATCGTCTAACTTTTTTCATAACCAAAATATTCAAAATACCACTTCACCAAAACTTTTTCAAATGTCCTAAAATAATAATATTCTACCATAATTTTCAAAATAATAATAATACCTGGCGGGTCTTATAACTTTATAAAATGTAGCCTATAAAATCACACTATCCATCAAATCAAATTTCATAAAGAAATAAACTAACACTTAACATCATTTAAAATGTCAAATGACTAACAACAAGTTTTAGAACTTTTGCTTAGGTTCACAACTTTCTCGACTGTCCAAAGATATAGACGATTTCCTAAGCGTATCATTACGCTCCTCAGCCTTTGGTTATTGCTTAAACTATTATCTAAGTAACCTTAAAACAAAATTAAAAGTCACTCTTTAAACTTTCTAAAGCCACACAACAAAGCCTACAAATATATTTAAGTTATATGATGTACAAAAATCATTCGTACAAAACATTTGATCCGATCATTTGCTCGAATACATAAACTTAACTTCCGAACTAGTATCTCTCACTCGACCTCCCTAGTGTAGACTTCGATCAGGTTCCTCGATTAGAAACCCATGTTCTCCTTGCATGACCATATACTATGATAGAAAACCTCAGCATCATATCAAGAATCCAAATCAAATGTTCGCTGACAAGAATCAAGTGAGAAATCCTTTTTCGGACCGGTGTAATCATCGAAGTTATGATTTTGAACCCCATATCAAGAATCGTACGAATAAAATGATCTATGTGTAATTTGCGTACTTAATCTGATTGGTTTTTTAATTACACTATTCTCTTTCTAAATCACTTTCATTTCAATAGAGTATTTCATTCAACACTAAAATTATTTATGAATCACTTCATAACTTTTCACTTAAGCTTATAAACGTTTTATAAAGACATGGCTTTATAAAACATTAAATTAAAAACTTACTCCACTTTTATTTACTTGTATAATATTCTTCTAAAACCAGGAGTATATACAAAAAGTAATTTTTTTTTCAAATTCAAATGGTGGCCCAAACAAAATATGGGTCTTAAAACTGAGTCGACCTTTCGACCTCTTTACCTTAGAGTATTCTAAGGAAAGATGTTTATGGGTTGGCCCAATAACATCAAATAGTTTATATGACTTAAGATGTTTAAACTAAGATATGGTTTTAATAAAACAATGCCTATTAAAACCTTCCTATCCATTTAAAAACTTAAGTTATATTATCTCTTTTCTATCCATGAGTTTAAAAAAATCTGAAAAAGTTTCCACGCTACTACCTTACAAGTTTCCACACTAATACTGGATTGCACATCAATAAACCAAAATCATAAATTCTGCTTGCTGGCCTTAATGATCATAACAATGGCCACATTATTAGCCTATCTGTTCTCAAACCCATTCCCATCAACTTTGTTTACCTAGCATCCCTATCACATCATCCCAAATTACCGCTGCCCAATGCATGCTAATGTACGAAACCATCATCTCCATACTTCATGACCTTGTTACCTCCTCTCACAAGCTAGTGGACTCACTGTGTTTTCATATCCATTGCTGTTGGCATGACAAACTATTAGTCTAGGATATTTATGCTACCCAAGAACTAAATCACCATGATTAATACTACCTTAAATCATTTCTTATGGCACAGAGACTGTCATTCCAAAAAACTAATCCTCATTGCTTTCAAGAAAATTTACAAACCTAAAAAATATGGCGGCCTTTGTATTCTTGATCTAATCACTTGGAACAAAGTTGAGACCACAAAATATGTTGATGCTCTCATGACTAATAAAAACTCCATACTGGTATGATGGATGGAAATTAATTATCTTTACAACAAGCATTTTTGGACCATAGATGTTCCACACAACACCAGTTGCCTTTTCAGGAGTCTTCTAAACCTTTGTCCAACTATTCTTCCTCATGTTATTACCATTGTATCAATACTCAATGCTCATTCTGACATTGCCCATAGGGAGACATGGGGCTCATCTTACAACACACTATGGAATATGCACATAAATACGCCACTAGTATTCAAGATCATGCAAATGCGAAAAACTAATATCACAATGGTACAATTGATCTTCCTAATTCTAGAAACCCTCACATCATTGAGTTATGGACGCACCTAAGACAACACCAGACCACATCAGAAGAATATCATATACTATGTACTGCCAAAAGAAAACCACACACTATAATGACAGTGTATAATGACATGAAACAATACAACTCACCGGGCGATTATCAATGGAGTACTAGAATTTGGTGTTATGCTGATAAACAAGGAGACAACCTTCTTCTCTTAAAGGTCCTGAACAATGCACTCATAACCAAAGATAGATTACATACTCTAGGGATCACTCATGATGCTTTATGTGGTTTTTGTAATGCTGATAAAGAATCCATAATGCATCTCTTCTTTGAGAAGTGACTTTAAATGCATGGAGGAAGATATTACACTCATTAGACTTACACCACCCTGTGAACAATCATGTTAATGAATGGCAAAACAAACAGTTAAGATTTAGAGTTGATCGAAACTGATATCTTGAAGAAGAAATTAAAAAAGAGAATGTTTGATATGATTCTTTATTGCAAAACAAAGTAATGAATATTGATACAGTTTTTGTTTCTCTGTACAAACTGTTATATACAATTTACAAATGGAAATGGGCTTTGGGCCGTATTTGCCTTAGGCCATATTTGCTTTAACTAATTGCAGAGATAAAAGATAAAATTGCATGTATTCTGATTCCCCCCTCAAACCAATATTAGGTTTATGGTTACATTTGCCTCTTAAATCCATGGCGGCGCTTGAGAAAGCGACCACGATTTTTCTCGATCCTCCACATTAATCAAATATTCACTGCAAGTTCTCTCCTTTAACTGAAAATTCTCAGTAACTCTTGATATCTCGTTGGAATTCAACTTGAGATCTTCCTTTTTAGATCTGGTTCTAATATCATTCTGAGGCACGTTGCTTGCTGAAGTTGCTTCTGTTTGAGGTGACATAATTTGAGCTTTCTTCCCTTTGTCAAAGCTTGTCTCTATGAGAACTGCCTTGCTTTCCACCTTTCGTTTGGCTCGAAACTTTAGAAAGTTCCTTGCTGGCAAAGCCTTGGTAAGTACATCTGTGAGTTGGTAAGACGAAGGTATGTGATTGATTTGCAATTTTCCTCTCTGAACTTGCTCACGAACAAAATATAAATCGATTTCGATATGTTTTGTTCGTGCGTGCAATATTTGGTTTGCTGCCATGTACACAGTACTTTGATTATCACACCATAATATTGGTTTGACTGCTGTGTTGATTTGTAATTCTTTTAGTAGAGATTGTAGCCAAATTATCTCTACAGTAGAACTAGAAACACTTCTATATTCTGTTTCTGTGCTCGATCTCGATACAGTAGTCTGTTTCTTCGAGCACCATGACACCGGATTATCACCGATGTAGATGCAGTATCCTGTTACAGATTTTCGATCATCGATGTTTGTAGCCCAATCTGCATCTGCATACGCTGTGATGTTTAAATTACTGCATGCCCTTAATGTTAATCCAAAGTCTGTTGTTCCTTTAAGATATCTGAGAATCCTTTTTACTGCCTTCCAGTGCTCATCATGTGGTTCCTGCATAAATTGTGAAACTTTGTTAACACTGAATGATATATCTGGCCTGGTAATAGTAGTGTATTGTAGTGCTCCTACAATACTTCTATATTATTTGATATCTAATATGGATTCTCCCCTGTTTTTGGACAATTGCTGACTGCTGATCATAGGTGTTGGTTGAGATTTTGCCTCATGCATCTTTGATTTGATAAGTATTTCTTTGATGTAGTTCTTTTGACTTAGCAATATTTCTGTCTTCGATTTTCTGTTGACTTCAATCCCTAAAAAATTATTGAGATTGCCAAGATCTTTGATGGGGAATTCCTTGTTGAGATACTGTAAGATGTTTGTGATTTCTGTACTGTCATCACCTGTTATGATTATATCATCAACATATATTAGAATGTAAGTAATATGATTGTTATAGTTTTTCACAAATAAAGAGTTGTCAGATTTGGTGGATTGATAGCCTAAAGTAGTTAATGTGGCCTTCAGTCTATCAAACCATACTCTTGGTGCTTGTTTCAAGCCATATATGGCCTTGTTCAACTTGCAAACTTGATGATCATTTTGTCTGTACCCCTGTGGCTGTTCCATGTAAATTTCTTCTTGAAGAACGCCATTTAAAAATGCATTGTTAACATCCAGTTGCCTTATGTCCCAGTTTTTGCTTAAGGTAATTATGAGTACAACCCTGATGGTTGTTGGCTTTACAACAGGCGAGAATGTCTCACTGAAATCAAATCCATACTGTTGAGTATATCCCTTGGCAACTAATCTTTCCTTGTACTTGGACACTGTTCCATCTTGATTTTTCTTTAGTTTATAGATCCATTTGCATTTAACTATGTTTTTATTTGTTGGAGGAAACACCAGATTCCATGTTTTATTCTTCATTAGTGCTTGATACTCTTCATTCATTGCTGCTCTCCAGTTTTCATCTTTGTATGCTTGTTCAAATGACTTTGGTTCTTCAATATTTGTTGTTGCTGTGTAGATTTTTGGCTTGAATATCCCTCTTTTGGATCTAGTGATCATGTGATGACCTATCCTGGTTGGTAATTCAGTATCAGTTGATGTTGAATTATCATCCTCATCAGTGTTGTCCAGAGATTATTCTTGTAATCTGTCGGTACTGATTCTTTGACTTTGATTGCTTGATGTAGTGGATGATTGAATAGGTATGTCAGGTTGTTCTTCTGCTCCATGACCTGGTTCAGGCAACATTGTGTGTTGTGGTTCAGAAGTACCTGCTTCCTTGAGATTCCATCCCTCAGAATATGCAGGTATATTTGAAATAGATGTTTTTGGATTATATATCTTCTGAGTAGTTTTTATATTTGCTAAAGCAAAAGGGAATATCTTTTCATTGAATACAACATGTCTGCTAATAAATATTTTTCCTGAATTGTCCAAGCATTTAAAACCTTTCTGCTTGGTTGCATAACCCAGAAATGTGCAAGGGTGAGATCTAAAATCTAATTTGTATCTATTTTATGGTCTTAGATAGGGAAAACACAGACATCCAAAGGTTCTAAGATCACCATAATTGGGTTTGATTCTCATAAGTTTTTCAACTGGACTCGCTCCATTTAGTACTTTAGTTGGAAGTCTATTGATCAAATATACTGAAGTACTAAATGAATCTGGCCAGTATTTCAGAGGTAGAGAAGCCTGAGCAAGTAAAGTTATACCTGTCTCTACTACATGCCTGTATTTTCTCTCAACTATACCATTTTGTTCAGAGGTATATGGACATGTGATTCTATGTATAATACCTCTGTTTAAGAAAAACTTGTCAAGTGATTTATATTCACTTCCACCGTCACTTTGAACAACTTTAACTTTATGACAAGTTTGTCTTTCAGCTTGAGTAATAAAGTGTATAACAACATTGTAAGGTTCTGCCTTAGTTTTCAGAAAGTATATCCATGTATATCTAGTAAATGCATCAACAAAGGATATGTAATATCTATAACCATAATCAGAATTAATGGGTGCTGGACCCCAAAGATCAGTTGTAATCAATTCTAGTGGCATTTTATATTCAGTGGTAGAGTCAACAAAGGGTAATTTATGACTTTTTCCCATTTGACAATAAGTACAAACATATGGTAAAGTAGGATCGTTAAAAGAAACTTTAATCTCTTTCAAAACTTGTTTTACAACATTTGCATTGGGGTGTCCCAATTTATAATGCCACTGATCAAATACACTCTTATTGTTTTCAACAGACGATGTTTCACAGTTATTGCTACACTTTACTTCCTCCACAGTGTTTCTGCAGTTAGTCACAGTGAACTTGTACAGTCCATTCACTACATCACCCTGCAAAAGTTTTTCACCAGTTAATATGTCTTTAACTAAACAATATTTGGGATAGAATTCAAAATATACATTATTATCATGTGCAAATTGAGAAACACTCATAAGATTTTTCTTAATTCTTGGTACTCTTAATAGATTATTGAGGTATAATTGCCTTTTACCTTTAACATAGGCATTACCAATATGAGTGATCCCAATAGGCTTACCATCTCCTATAAATATTGACCGTTTACCTCTATACTCCCTGTTGCCAAGATAGTCTTACCATTCTTGGTCTATTGTTGTTGTTGTTGCTCCATCTTCCCCTGCCTCTGCCTCTAACAGCAGAGTTTCCTCTTTGATATTGCTGATTGTTATGATTTTGATTTCTGTTCTTATTATTATTTGAGGCAAAGTTGATGGACATATCACTGTCTATTGGCTTCTTGAACTCCAATCTTCCTTCATGTGCAAGGAGAATGGAACTGACATACTCAAGAGATGGTAAAGTTTCTTGAGAAGATATTACTGTAACTACAGATTCATATTCATCACCTAAGCCAGTTCAAATTGTTAACACTTGCTCTGTATTTGACATTTTGTGTCCCGCTGCTTCAAGCATATCGTATATGTTCTTGACTTTTCCCAGATAGTCTCTTATTGTTTGACTCTTTTTTTTGACATTTTGTAATTGCCTTTTATAATGCATTACTCTGGCTGCAGATTGTGTGTTAAAAATTCTTTCCACTGTTGACCAAATCTCATTAGCAGTTCTACATCCAATTACTTGAGGCAATAGTTTAACATTTATTGATGAAAGTAACCAAGAACTTATAAGACTATCTTGCCTTTAATATTTTACATACTATCCATTGCTTACTGTTTTGTTTTCTGAATCAGTGATGAACTTGGGAGGAGCAGCAATGGTGCCAAGAATGAATCCTTCCAAGCCATACCCTCTTGCAGCAGTCTCAACTTGAATTTTCCAAAGAAGATAATTATCTTCTTCAAGTTGAGCAGTGATGAGTTGAATCTGAGGACTAATTGTGGCTTTCAGGAGATTCTCTACTGCGGCAATAGCTTGTTGTGATGTATTAGGTGCATTATCAGAGGTTTTTGAGTTGTCATCAGCCATGATGAAGCTTCTTGAAACAAGAAATACTTGAACAGTTTGAAATCAGATAGAGTGATCAAGAACTCGATTCTGCAGAATCCAGGTATGTTGCAACTGGGTTTAGATGATGATTTCTAATTTGATAAACCAGCGGTTTGGAACTTGCCTTCTTTCTATTTTGATGAGTTTCTTGAAATCTTGATTGATTTTCATTTTTTTTCCTCACTTCTGACTTGATCAGTGAAAAAGACTGAGTGCAGCCAGAGTTTTCTAGGCGAGGCACTAGTCTTTGGAGATAAGTCTTATGTACCCAAATGATGAAGATGTTTCTGATGGGTAATTAATCTCCAAATGATGAGATTTATTTGCAGTTTTGCTTTGCACTGGCTCTGATACCAAGTTAAATTTAGAGTTGATCGAAACTGATATCTTGAAGAAGAAATTAAAAAAGAGTGTTTGATATGATTCTTTATTGCAAAACAAAGTAATGAATATTGATACAGTTTTTGTTTCTCTGTACAAACTGTTATATACAATTTACAAATGGAAATGGGCTTTGGGATGTATTTGCCTTAGGCCATATTTACTTTAACTAATTGCAGAGATAAAAGATAAAATCGCATGTATTCTGATTCAAACTACAGCTGACAAATGGCAACAAGCGAAGAGCGGGAATCCTCCTATGTGCAGTTAAACTTTTCATACGAATAATCTGGAAAGAAAGAAATAGCATAATTTTTGAATCGAAGGATCGAAATGCTTTGGAGATCATAGGAGAACTGAAGAATGAGATTGAGAGAAGCTTGAATATTTGGTTTTTGGTAAATCTGAACACTACTCAAAGAATATGGCGTGTCAACTAACGATTGTTGGCTTCTGTTTTTTCTGTTTTTTTCCTTTTGTTTGTTGTTTCACCTTTTATTTTACGTTTCCATGTTTGGTAATGGTTTAATAAGAATTGGCAGGGGACCAAGATAAAACCCGCTTGACTTTGTAGAAAAAAAAGAGTAAAAAAGTTTCAATTATCAAATTAGTCTTTTATCGATTATACTTTTTATTTTGAAATCAATTCACTTTAAGGAAATTTAAGAACTAAATACCCGATTTTTATTATAAAAAAATCTTTTGAAAACATACCACATATATTTCTATATGAATAACTTTAACAATTTATTTACCAACACTCACTTTGGGTTCATTCGTATTCGAACTCATTTCTATCACACAATGATAAAGAGAATAATTAACTAAGTGCACTACAACGTTTGCCTAAGCAAACATTTGATCGTCACATAAAAGATTTTCAGAATACACAAAACTAATCGAGATTTTTTCCCCAAACTATCCAAAGAAAATGTATCTTTCTTACAAATTCTCTTTGAAATATTTATTCTCATAGATACTTCTAAGTACTATTACCATTAATTTTCTCAATAATCATTTTGAAATCATTTCATGCAATATCGGGATTAAAATTTTCAAAAACTTTTTTCCCTTGTAAAACACTCTTCGTATATAATATAAATCATTTTATATATAAACTCATACAATGTCACTTTTAAAATCATCATATATTATAATAACTCACCTTTATTATTTTCACAATTATTTATCCTCTAAATGTCTTATCTTTCCATTTAGGTTATATTAAACAACTTTGATTAAAAGTTTGGTTTTAACTCAACATTATCAAAAGATAACTTTTAACTTAAAATTTTCTTTGAACACCTTATATTCAAATAGTGAAACTTAATTCACAATGAGTTTGTTCTTAATATACTTATAGTTATCAAAACAATAAATGCTCATAAACTGGTCGAGCATAAATTAAAAATCAACAAACGATAGTCAATGCTCCTAAACTAGCCGAACATGGCTAAACAAACAACAATAATAATAAATAATATCATTTATAAACAAATGCATTACAAATAAATATATAAATTTGAAAATTATTTCTTATATATATAAAATATATAATCCAAGGTAAAATATTTCATTTACCAAATTTTCAAAAATCAATATTGTGTCCATTGGCCTTGTTCAAGTATTTGGAAATCCCTATCGACACCATGGCATCCCACATCTCGACCAGAATTCATAAACAATTTAATAAATGAATCAACACAATACGCTTTTATAGCAATAAAAAATACGCTCTCCTATATAATACTCTCGATTAATTTTAGGGTACTCTTACCCTATCTTTAATTGAGCCATACACTACCAAAGCCATGGTTTTCGCTTAACCTTCAGCTTTGATACCAGTTGTAACGACATGCCGTTGCGACCATCGAAAGTTGACATTAAATACGTCCACATATTCAAATGTCGAACATCAAATCACCAGAAAGGCGGATTATTGAGGTAAAATAAAAAAAGAACTGGAGATACATAATCTCAGAGCGGAACGATCACATATAATATAATAAAGACAGTAAATGCTATCACTATAAAAATACATAATAAATCAGAGTTAAAAAGAAACCTCATCATCCTGCACAGTTATAAATTTCTGACCTTAAAATTGGGTATACATAATAATACGGTGAAAAATAAAAATGCTACGACATGTAAACATCCAGCTCTACACCATGAGCTCCATTTCCGCCAATGACATAACTTGGAAAAACTCGGTTAGAGCTGAGCATTATAATAAAATAATATCCGGATCAGTCTGGAAATACCAGCATCTCGAGTAATGTGGTGAACATATAATGATTTTGTGAGACCACGCTGCTAGAAACGAATAGATTTTACCTCATGAGAACAACATCCAATATGAAAGAACGGAAATCAAATTAGAACAAAACCCGAACTTAAAAGAAGGGGCACCCTCTTACTAAAACTTAAAAAATGGACACAGATAATTAAACATCGAGAAGAGCTCCAGTTACTTCTCGATGCAATTAAGAAAACAATTTAAAAGTTTGAATCAACAAGGAAAGCAATTTTCCAATGATGACTGGGAGGTTGCACCTTCTTACTAAAAGAATACCTCGAGAAAATATACATGAGGGAGTTATATACTCGAGAACTCTCTCGAAAACCTCCAAGCCAGGCCCCGCCAACCTTACCGAGAATCCGAGTATTTCCGTGACGACCCAGGATTTTGGTAATATTACTTTAATCTGATTAATTAAAATACAAACTTATCATTTAAAGAAAAAATAAGACGTTTGGACATTTACCATTTATATATGTGTGTGTGTGTGTGTATGTGTGTGTGTGTGTATTTTGGAAGGAAACTATGATTTGAAAATTTAAAATAAAATCTTTCAAAAAAATTAAAATAAAATCTATCTTATTCACATTAAATTAAAAGCTCTACCTTATTAACATTTGATCTAAATATGTATATGTGGTGTAATCAAGTTAATAATGCTTAAAATAAAATCAATCTTATCAATACTAAATATAAGTATTAAAAAAATATGATTATAAATTAAGTGTTTGATAGTTTAAGCTTAAAATAGAAATAAAAATGAGGATTTATGTTAGAAATAGAAATAAATATATAAGGTAACTTCTATGGTTCTATGAAAACATAAAGTAAACACATAAGGTAATTCTAGTAATATATATACTATGGAAATACATATGTATATGCAAAGCAAGAAAAAAAAATCTATGTGCATACAAAATCAATAGGATAAGGATGTAAACAGGAAAGGAGACATTTGCACTTAATGCTATCAATTCTAGCACAAAAAAAGGTCATTTTGAAATGTTATAAATCATTTCATTTTCCACAAAATCTTATCCGGTCAAAGAAGAGAAAAAAAAATCTCTGATCAAACATAAGAAAAAAATTTATACCAGCAAATACCTACCCTCGTAAAATCTTTTCTCTATATATATGTACATCCTTCTTGTTCCAGTTCATTCACAAAAAAATAAAATAAGCAAATCAGAAATAAGGAAGCATCACAATTTTACAAACTTAAATAACATTTCAACTAAGCAAGTGAGAAGATCAAAACAAACCCATACCAGAGGCAGTTAGCAGCTTCCAGATATTGGTTCTCTATTCAACAAATTAAGTGAGTAAACATATCATTTTAAAACTTAAATTTGTGCATCTGAGTCATGAATAATATTGTGCTTTGCATGTATATTTGTATGTAAGCGGCTCTGTATATGTATGTATGATTGTACTGTGTAATTTTGAATGGTCTGTTCTTCTTTGTTTCTGGTTACAGAGTGAAAATAAACTAGAAAATTAAATACATCTTCATCCAACCATTGTTAGGATTACAGTTTAAAACAAAACAAGTTGTTTAAACATAAATAAAGATATAAAAATATGTTTAAAACATGTTGGTGAAATATCACAACTGGAAAACTTGTTTTACAGAGCAACATGTAATTATATGTTGAATCTGAATGTTATCAATTGCCAATTCAATTACGTAACTTGAATCAACATTCGAAAATAGGATTTTTAAAATGAAAATGGTGATTTTTAGTTGAGTATACTAAGAGCAGTTTGAAGTTGATCAAAAAAGGAGTTTCGATCAATTTCTGGCGATCGGAGTTATACTGGGTGTTGACATTTTGCACGAAGCTAGTATGGCTGATGGCGAAGTCAGGAAAAATAGTGGCAAGTGTTCCAGTTTGTCGTGGCATCGGCCGTAGGGGAACTTAAGGTTTAACACTTGAGTTTGGACGTGGTCGGAAACAAGATGATTTCGCCACCCCTGGTTGATCGAGCTGCATGAAATTCAAGGGAAGTGTAGTATAGGGGATCGACGAGGTATGGATGGAGTCGTAGCTTTTCTGATGGTCGGAATTTGCTTGGACTAGGTGGTTTTGACGAGGATGGGAGTTCAAGTTTTCGAACTGAAAGCCCGATTTCGCTGTGGGTTTGTGAGCGCCGAATCGATCTTTGCTTTCGATTGTGGTGATGGTTCGTGACTCTCCAGAGGAAGCGAGGTTCGCCGGAGCGTCGGCGAGGCGCTGTGCACGTGCACGACCTCGATATGGTGTCAGGAGTTTGGGTGGTGAATGGCTCAAGTAGTTACTCGAGTAGATGAAGGGTTTGCTTCGGGTTGGAACCTGAGTGCGTGAGCGTGCTTTCCTGTTATTGAAGTTTAAACTTAAACTTAAACTAAAAAAAGTTACATATATGAGGAAGAAGAAGAGGGAAACTCGGGGAAATGGGGAAAATAACTTGGGTTGGACTCGAGAGGATTTTTCCTGGGTTTTGTTTTCAAAATTTATAAGCCTGATAAAATTTAGTTTATGTTAATCATCTTGAACCAGTTTAAGTAGTAATGAATTTATTTAATTGTTTGAAGAATTTAAGTTAAGAGTTTATTATAAGTTTAAATTAATTAAGTGGATACTTAAGAATGTTTTTATATATTAACTAAAGTTATTAAGGAAGATTTTAAGATAAATGATTTTTATTTACTTAGCTTATATTGTAAGTAAATTAAGAATGGTAATTAATTTATAATTGTAACTAACTAAGTGATTTGAGATTAGTAAATTTGTAATTTAAGATTGGTATTATCAACTAAATGTTTAATTAAATTGTAATTAAAATGCTAAATTAGCTAATCAAAGTTAATTAGTAGTTAATTAATTAAGTAATTAATTAAGGGTTAATGATTAATTAATTAGTAACTAATGATTAATGAATTAAGTAATGGGTAATTAAAGAGTAATTAATTAAATAATTAAGATTTTTTAATTGATTTAAAATGGGTAATTAAGAAATGATTAATTGATTAAATGGTATGATTAGTTATTAATTAAGCAGGATTAGTGATTAATTTTAAAGTAATTAATTTAATTTAAGATAATTAAATTGATTATAACATGGATTAATAATTCATGTTTAGGGATGTTGTATGAGTAGAATATCTGGATTTGTGATATCTATTGGGTGATATTCTGTGATACTCTTTGATATGCTTTGGATATATCTGTGATGTTTGAGTATGATTTATCTGTGATAAATGCTACGTGAATTCAAAGTGTTGAATTGAATTGATTAAACTATTAAACAACTTGGCCTTTAAAATGGTGTTGGGATTTCAATGAGACCGGGATCGGGTATCAGTTATGATTATCCGAAAACCACATCGATCCAAGTTAAATGCTAGGTCGTGAATCTCAAGGTGAAGAACGAGATGGTGTTTCAGAGTGCAAGGGTTATTATCGTTAACTCTGAGGGTGATTCCAAAACGAGTGTAACGAGATAATGCCTTCATTTTCGTTGAAGAATGAACTTGTAAGGATTGAACGCTTTCAGAACATCGTCGAGTGGACGATAAGCATTCTAAGAGATGTGTTCTATAAAGGTAATCGCAGCCTCAAGCCTCATCAACCGGAAAGGGCTAAAACAGGGGAGGTGCAGCAAGGTTAAGTGGGTAGCACCCAAGTAGGACGAGATATATCCATGTCTAGATGTCCCTTTTATTTCGACTGTGTGGGCAGTTGTTGGCCACAACTGCTGGGTTATCTTGTTCGAGATTGTCCAGTAAGGGATGGTTCCGGCCTTGTGCTGTAGGGGATTTAGGGTGGATCCTTGGTACGTTGATCTAGGCCACGTATTGTGACGAGCGGTACCCCAGTAGCCCTGCCCTTGTATGGAATCCAATCTCCAATAAGCATCGTACGTTTCGATTGTGCCCAACTATGTTGGAATGTGAGATGTAAGCATTTCAGCTATTTTCTATTTTACTTGAAAACCCTAGACACTATGATAATATCACCGGATTTCCTACAAAATGTTTTGGTTAGAGTAAGGTAAAAACTTACCTATGTTTATGCGTGGGAAGTCTTACGTGATGCCTTTGTTTCAAATGGTTTCCAAAGTTAAGCAACTTTAACCGATTTACTCACACCAAACCCATGTCTGACCCGGAGTTTATTCTGTTTTTCTTAAACTCTTGGGTACTCAAATTTTCATAAGTGGCCAAGTGATTAGGTCTTGGATTGTTGAAGTCTGGAGGAGCTTGGAGCAGGAGTCTAGACGTATCTATCTTTTTAGTCCGCTGTGTTAGTTAATGTCTTTTGTATTTTGGGATGTTTGTAGTGACAGATATATATATATATATATATGACTGTCTTGTTGAATGATGTTGTGTAACTCTGATATATGTAAGACTATGTAATAGTTATGCAATGTATTATGTTTTGTTCCGTTTCCGCTGTGAGATTCTGATATTTGTTAGTTCTTTCTTCTATCTTTTCTATTTCTACCTATTTCTTTTCTTATCGATGATACGTCTTTCTGTGGATAGTAAGGCGGGTCGTCACAGTTGGTATCAGAGCATAGGTTGAGATAATACCTAGGCTCTGGAATGGCATCCATCTTGAGAGTGCGTATTTGTATTTTTATATAATTATATACCTATTTAAATTTGTTGGGTTACCTGTCTTGGTTGCCAACATTAGTTCTGGAAGGAGTGGCAGAGGTAGAGGCAGTACCTCGACCGATAATGGATGAAGTCAGATTGCTAATGAGGCTGTGGATCCAGCACCACCTCGGGTTAGTTTTTCCGCTTTATGCAAGGACTTGACCAACCTTGGAGGGAGGCCATTTAAGGGGTCGGAGACTATAATTGAGGTTCAAGCTTGGCTACGCTAATGTGAGCGGATCTTTATGAGTATGAAGTTGTCTGATGAGCAGAAAAGGAAAATGGCTTCATGGCAATTGCAAGAAGGCACTGTAACCTGGTGGGATGCAGCGATAGCAAATATCTCTGAGGACGATATTTCTTGGAAAAGAATTAAAGAGTTGTTTGAGGAGCAATTCATGCCAACAGCAGGGAAAACTCGTCTGTACCGAGATTTCCTGAATTTGAAGCAGGGTAGCATGACTATATCTGAGTATGGGACTAAATTCAATGAACTATCTTGCTACGGACCGGGACTCATAGACACTCCCCTCATAAAGAACGAAATGCTTGTGCAAGGATTAAGGCCAGAATTTCACGAGAAGATGACAGCGCATTTGAAAGGTTTGATCCGGCCTAGTTTTTCCAGTTGGGGTTCAGTCGTTGTTTTTGTAACAAAGTCGGATGGCTCGCTAAGGTTCTGTGTAGATTATGGAGAATTGAACAAAGAGACTATTCGAAATAAGTATCCATTGCTCCGTATTGATGATCTCTTTGATCAGTTACATGGAGCTTCAGTTTTCTCCCAGTTAGATCTAGCTTCAGGTTTCCATCATTTAAGGGTAGCTAAGGACAGTATCCCCTTAACTGCATTTAGGGGACCAAATTGTTTCTATGAGTGGTTGGTTATGCCTTTCGGGTTAACCAGCTCTCCTGCTTACTTTGTTGATCTAATGAATCAAGTTTTTAGAGATATGTTGAATAAGTTTGTTCTGGTGTTCATCGATGATATTCTTGTCTACTCTAAGTCTGAAGAGGAGCGCAAGCAGCATTTGAGAATAGTGTTGGAGACTCTGAGGAGGCATGTTTTGAAGGCGAAGTTCTCCAAATGCCATTTTTGGAAATCGAAAGTCAAGTTTTTGGGGCACGTTGTTTCTGGTGAAGGCATTTCTATAGATCCCTCCAAAGTAGCTACTATTATGGAGTGGAAGAAACCGCATACACCGACTGAACTCCACAGTTTTCTGGGGTTAGCTGGCTACTACAGGAAGTTCGTCAAGGACTATTCTAAGATTTCTTCGCATCTGACCAAGTTGACTCGGAAGGGAGCAAAGTTTAAGTGGACACCCCAGTGTGAAGAGGCTTTCTAGGAGTTCAAGACGAGGCTAACCAGTGCACCTGCGCTGGCTATTCCGGATGGAAAGAGCAAATTTGAGGTTTATACGGGTGCTTGTATAGTAGGATTGGTTGTAGTGTTGATGCAGAATGGAAGAGTAATTGCGTATGCGAGTCGGCAATTGAAGCCACATGAAAAGAACTATGCTATGCACGATCTAGAATTATTGGCCATTGTTTTTGCTTTGAAGATCTGGAGACATTATCTTTTGGAAGAGAAGTTCGAGTTATTCACGGACCACAAACTGTTGAAGTATATTTTCTCTCAGAAGGATCTTAATCTGAGGCAGCAACGATGGGTTGAGTTTTTAGCATCCTATGATTTGGATATCCTGTATACTCCGAGGAAGGGGAATGTTGTAGCAGATACTCTGAGTAGGAATGCGGTTCTGTCTCTTTTGGAAGTTGTTTCTTCTCTCCAAGAAAGAATCATAAGCAAGCAAATGCGGGATAGATCTTTTGAAGAACTGATTCTTAGAACCAAGGATGGTCGATATTCGGATTTCAAGGTGGACGATCAAGGTGCTTTGAGGATTAACGGTCATTTGTGTGAACCCGGTGTGGATGAATTGAGACAGGAAGTATTACGGGAAGACCACAAATCAAGGATGAGTATCCACCCAGGGTGTTCCTGTCAATATAGTAAGTAATCGAGATCCTATCTTCACTAGCAAAATGAGAGGCTTTACAATCAGCTATGGGAATGAGTTTGAGATTAAGTACAGTCTATCATCCCCAGACCGACGGACAGACAGAAAGGCTGAATCGTATTCTTGAGGATATGATGAGAGCTTGTGTTTTGGATTTTGGTGGATCTTGGGAAGACCATCTACATCTAGTGGAATTCTCCTATAATACAGTTACCAAGCAAGTATTAAGATGGCACCCTATGAAGCTTTATATGGAAGATCGTGTAGATATCGATCATGTTGGATAGAATCGAGAGTCGTCTGGTGCTTGGACCATATTTGATCCGTGAAGCTTTTGCGAAAGTTGAGCTTATCAAGAAGAGAATGAAAGATGCTCAGGACCGTTAGAAGAAGTATGCAGATAAAAGGCGAAGACAATTGGAATTTGAGATTGGAGATTTAGTCTTTGTCAAAGTTTCCCCGATCAAAGGAGCTATTAGATTCGGAAAGACGGGAAAACTTGCCCCGAGATATATTGGACCATTCCGAGTGCTGGAAAGGATTGGTGTTGTGGCCTACAGGATTGAATTGCCAGAACGGATGTCTGGAATTCATAATGTATTTCATATATCCCATCTAAGGAAGTTTGTCCATGATCCATCACTGGTTGTAGAACCAGTAATCCAGAAAGATTTGGAGGTCGAGCAAAATTAGACCGTGGTCAGGAATCCAGTCCAGATTGTAGATTGGGAAGAGAGGCAACTCAGGAGCAAAGTAGTGAAGCTCGTCAAAGTGTAGTGGAGAGAGGATCCCAAAGATTGTACCTAGGAAACTCTGGATGGTTTTAGGAAAGCCTATCCGGATTTGTGTCCAGATAACTAGTGATGTTTGTTTGGATAAATTGTTTGGTTGGTTGCTAATGTATGGATGATACGTATGTTGGATAATTGATATAAAAGCTTTTGAATTATCTTTTGCTTTAAATTTCGGGGACGAAATTCTTTTAAGGGGGAAGGAATGTGACGACCCGGGATTTTGGTAATATTACTTTAATCTGATTAATTAAAATACAAACTTATCATTTGAAGAAAAAAATAAGACTTTTGGACATTTACCATTTATTTATATATATGTGTGTACTTTGGAAGGAAACTATGATTTGAAAATTTAAAATAAAATCTTTCAAAAAAAATTAAAAAAAAAATCTATCTTATTCACATTAAATTAAAAGCTCTACCTTATTAACATTTGATCTAAATATATATATATGTGTGTGTGTGTGGGTGTAATCTAGTTAATAATGCTTAAAATAAAATCAATCTTACCAATACTAAATATAAGTATAAAAAAATATGATTATAAATTAAGTGTTTGATAGTTTAAGCTTAAAATAGAAATAAAAATAAGGATTTATGTTAGAAATAGAAATAAATATATAAGGTAACTTCTACGGTTCTATGAAAACATAAAGTAAACACATAAGGCAATTCTAGTAATATATATATACTATGGAAATACATGTGTATATGCTAGGCAAGAAAAAAAAATCTATGTACATACAAAATCAATAGGATAAGGATGTAAACAGGAAAGGAGACATTTGCATTTAATGCTATCAATTCTAGCAAAAAACAAGGTCATTTCGAAATGTTATAAATCATTTCATTTTCCACAAAATCTTATCTGGTCAAAGAAGAGAAAAAAAATCTCTGATCAAACACAAGAAAAAAAATTGTACCAGCAAATACCTAACCCTGTAAAAGCTTTTCTCTATGTATATGTACATCCTTCTAGTTCCAGTTCATTCACAAAAAAATAAAATAAGCAAACCAGAAATAAGGAAGCATCACAATTTTAAAAACTTAAATAACATTTCAATTAAGCAAGTAAGAAGATCAAAACAAACCCAGACCAGAGGCAGTTAGCAGCTTCCAGATAATGGTTGCCTGTTCAATAAATTAAATGAGTAAACATATCATTTTAAAACTTAAATCTATGCATCTGATTCATGAATAATATTGTGCTTTGCATGTATATTTGTAAGTAAGTGGCTCTGTATATGTATGTATGATTGTACTGTGTAATTTTGAATGACCTGTTCTTCTTTGTTTCCGGTTACAGAGTGAAAATAAACTAGAAAATTAAATACATCTTCATACAACCACTGTTAGGCTTACAGTTTAAAATAAAACAAGTTTTTTAAACATAAATCAAGATATAAAAATTTGTTTAAAACATGTTGGTGAAATATCACAACTAGAAAACTTGTTTTACAGAGCAACATGTAATTATATGTTGAATCCGAATGTTATAAATTGCCAATTCAATTACGTAACTTGAATCAACATTCGAAAATAGGATTTTTAAAATGAAAATGGTGATTTTTAGTTGAGTATACTAAGAGCAGTTTGAAGTTGATCAAAAAAGGAGTTTCGATCAATTTCTGGCGATCGGAGTTATACTAGGTGTTGACATTTTGCACGAAGCTAGTATGGCTGATGGCGAAGTCAGGAAAAATAGTGGCAAGTGTTCCAGTTTGTCGTGGCATCGGCCGTAGGGGAACTTAAGGTTTAACACTTGAGTTTGGACGTGGTCGGAAACAATATGATTTCGCCACCCCTGGTTGATCGAGCTGCATGAAATTCAAGGGAAGTGTAGTATGGGGGATCGACGAGGTAAGGCTGGAGTCGTAGCTTTTCTGATGGTCGGAATTTGCTTGGACTAGGTGGTTTTGACGAGGATGGGAGTTCAAGTTTTCGAACTGAAAGCCCGATTTCGCTGTGGGTTTGTGAGTGCCGAATCGATCTTTGCTTTCAATTGTGGTGATGGTTCGTGACTCGCTAGAGGAAGCGAGGTTCGCCGGAGCGTCGGCGAGGCGCTGTGCACGTGCACGACCTCGATATGGTGGCAGGAGTTTGGGTGGTGAACGGCTCGAGTAGCTACTCGAGTAGATGAAGGGTTTGCTTCGGGTTGGAACCTGAGTGCGTGAGCGTGCTTTTCTGTTATTGAAGTTTAAATTTAAACTTAAGCTAAAAAAATTATATGTATGAGGAAGAAGAAGAGGGAAACTTGGGGAAATGGGGGAAATAACTCGGGTTGGACTCGAGAGGATATTTCCTGGGTTTTGCTATCAAAATTTATAAGCCTGATAAAATTAAGTTTATGTTAATATCTTGAACCAGTTTAAGTAGCAATGAATTTATTTAATTGTTTGAAGAATTTAAGTTAAGAGTTTATTATAAGTTTAAATTAATTAAGTGGATACTTAAGAATGTTTTTATATATTAATTAAAGTTATTAAGGAAGATTTTAAGATAAATGATTTTTATTTACTTAGCTTATATTGTAAGTAAATTAAGAATGGTAATTAATTTACAATTGTAACTAACTAAGTGATTTGAGATTAATAAATTTGTAATTTAAGATTGGTATTATCAACTAAGTGTTTAATTAAATTGTAATTAAAAATGCTAAATTAGCTAATCAAAGTTAATTAGTAGTTAATTAATTAAGTAATTAATTAAGGGTTAATGATTAATTAATTAATCATTAATGATTAATTAATTAAGTAATGGGTAATTAAGGAGTAATTAATTAAATAATTAAGATTTATTTAATTGATTTAAAAAGGGTAATTAAGAAATGATTAATTGATTAAATGGTATGATTAGTTATTAATTAAGCAGGATTAGTGATTAATTTTTAAGTAATTAATTTAATTTAAGATAATTAAATTGATTATAACATGGATTAATAATTCCTGTTTAGGGATGTTGTATGAGTAGAATATCTGGATTTGTGATATATATTGGGTGGTATTCTGTGATACTCTGTGATATGCTTTGGATGTATCTGTGATGTTTGAGTATGATTATCTGTGATAAATGCTATGTGAATTCAAAGTGTTGAATTGAATTGATTAAACTATTAAATAACTTGGCCTTTAAAATGACGTTTGGATTTCGATGAGACCGGGATCGGGTATCAATTATGATTATACGAAAACCACATCGATCCAAGTTAAACGCTAGGTCGTGAATCTCAAGATGAAGATCGAGATGGTGTTTCAGAGTGCAAGGGTTATTGTCGTTAACTCTGAGGGTGATTCTGAAACGAGTGTAACGAGATAATGCCTTCGGTTTCGTTCGAATCCGGAACGAACTTGTATGGATTGTACGCTTTCAGAACATCGTCGGGTGGACGATGAGCATTCTAAGAGATGTGTTCTATAAAGGTAATCGCAGCCTCAAGCCTCATCAACCGGAAATGGCTAAAATAGGGGAGGTGTAGCAAGGTAAGTGGGTAGCACCCAAGTAGGACGAGATATACCCCTGTCTAGATGTCCCTTTTATTTCGACTGTGTGGGTAGTTGTTGGCCACAACTGCGGGGTTATCTTGTTCGGGACTGTCCAGTAAGGGATGGTTCCAGCCTTGTGTTGCAGGGGATTTAGGGTGAATCCTCGGTACGTTGATCTAAGCCACGTACTGTGACGGGCGGTACCCCAGTAGCCCTGCCATTTTATGGAATCCAATCTCCAATAAGCGTCGTACGTTTTGATTGTGCCCAACTATGTTGGAATGTGAGATGTAAGCATTTCAGCTATTTTCTATTTTACTTGAAAACCCTAGACACTATGATAATATCACCGGATTTCCTATAAAATGTTTTGGTTAGCGTAATATAAAAACTTACCAATGTTTATGTGTGGGAAGTCTTACGTGATGCCTTTGTTTCAAATGGTTTCCAAAGTTAAGCAATTTTAACCGGTTTACTCACACCAACCCCATGTCTGACCCGGAGTTTATTCTGTTTTTATTAAACTCTTGGGTACTCAAATTTTTATGAGTAGCCAAGTGATTAGGTCTTGGATTGTTGAAGTCTAGAGGAGCTTGGAGTAGGAGTCCAGATGTATCTGTCTTTTTAGTCCGTTGTGTTAGTTAATGTCTGTTGTATTTTGGGATGTTTGTAATGACAGATATATATATATATATGACTGTCTTGTTGAATGATGTTGTGTAACTCTGATATATGTAAGACTATGTAATAGTTATGTAATGTATTATATTTTGTTCCGTTTCCGTTGTGAGATTCTGATATTTGTTAGTTCTTTCTTCTATCTTTTCTATTTCTACCTATTTCTTTTCTTATCGATGATACGTCTTTCTGTGGAAAATAAGGCGGGTCGTCACAATTTCACGTATCCATG
The DNA here is from genome assembly GCA_030765085.1 of Allium cepa. NCBI lineage: Eukaryota > Viridiplantae > Streptophyta > Magnoliopsida > Asparagales > Amaryllidaceae > Allium > Allium cepa. The sequence continues at coordinate 475,785,515 of CM060929.1, forward strand.
TGCATACATTCGAAACCAATCTAGAGTAGACATGAAAATACCATATGGGAGCAACCCCAAATAGCTTGGCCCCCACTCGCGCTTTGGTTTTAGTCATTTCTGAAAAAAGATATCAACGCTCAAATGAGCACCAAATCATCTTAAATTGATGATACACAAAGAAAAAAGCTGAATCGACGGTCAATGAATCCACTATCTGGAACAATTAAAATAATCATATATGGAAATTAAATCTCATACCATTGCCACTACTCATCGATTTTAAACTTGTATTATCCCTCGGTTAAAAATGAAGTCGGGCAAGTGAAGGCAATGTTATCTCTAGGCATTGCCTTGACAACAATTTTAACCTTTGAGATAGAAATGAGTTTCCATACCACGACGTTAGTGCTAAGAGTATGACTAAATCTTTTCCATATAAGTGATATTGTTTATGAAAATCAAACTTCTTATCCTTTCCGTAACCGAACCAAACTTTTAAACTTTTAAAACCCGAACTTGTGTTTGGTTTTCACATCACAAATATTTGTAAAACACTTCAAGAAAACACTTTTTAAAATATTCTTTTTAAAGAGCCAATTATATTTTTAAGTGTATTAAAAAGAATGGTCAAAAATCAAATGTCATTAAAACATTGTTTACTATAAACCCAAAACAATTTACACTTAACTTTATTTTTAAAAACAATTCCTTTTAAAAGATTTTCTCATTTCTAAACTATCATTTATAAATTTCAAACAATATTTAGTATCCCGAAAGAAAATAAATCAATTAAAATACTTTTATAAATTAAAACGATATTAATCATCTGGAAAGGTAATTGATACAATTCTTTTATGAAAATTAAAATCACATTAATTATTCCAGGGGACAATTAATCAAACTTATAACTCCTTTAATAAAACAATTAAAGTCGCCTTTATTAAATTAGTTAATTAACTTTAATCGCTTTTATTAACTAGTTAATTAATCTTTTAAACACTTTTATTAAATTAGTTAATTAATGTTAAACATCATTAATAAATTTATTAATTAACTTTATTATAGCTAAATAATAATTAGGAATATATTTAAACCTCCAATTCTTTTCGAATACTTATACAATCCTTACAAACCCATTTGAAAATAATTTACAAAATATTTAAGGTAAATAACGTTTATAAATTTAGACAACATTAATTATCCTGAAAGATGATCATTAAATCCAATTTATAATCTTCTATAAATTTAAAACGACATTAATTATCTCGAAAGACAGTTTATCAAATTTTATAATCTCTTTATAAATTTAAAACAGTTTTAGTTACTCTAAAAGATAATTAATTAAATTTATAACTCCTTTTATAAATTTTAATCAACACCCATCCTTTATTTCCAGAAAATTTGAATATGCTTGAAAATATAGTTTAAACAAAACTAGTTCTAGCGCATAAATAACGCTAATACGATTCCTACGCAAAAGATCCTATCTAAATCCGAACTTGTATGGGGAAGATATTGAATTCATAAGATTTCCATTCAATTAAATAATTAAATTAACTTAATCACTTCATTAAATATTAATTCCCCAAGTTAATACATCTTTCGCAAACAAAACATTACTCCTGCCTGATATTCTGACATGCACATACAACCCTTAGCTTCCTCTCTCCTCCAAACTTGCTCGATCTTCCACGAAATCACCAAATGATTTCACCAACGCTCATCTCGTCACGAGCTCTACACAACCATCCCTTACACCTACAGCTCGACGCCCTCTACCCCAAAGTGATCCAAGCCTACCTGCTCTCTGAACCTAACGTCGCGATCGCCTCTAAGTGGCTGGAGCTCTCCTTATCGACGTCGATAGGGGCGGCATGCCAAGGGAAACACAACCATGTCCTCCCCTTCGCCTAACGACGCCTCTAGCACCTCCCCGACCAAACCCTAGAAATGCCATCTCACGTCGGCCTCCACCAATCAACATTACACGCTATAAAATGGGTATGGGTTAGTAGATCTCACTCTCACGAATCCAAAACACCTAGTTTCATAATTTTTAGTTAAGTAAATCACTCCATTTCGATTTTTGAAAATGATTGTTGTTTCCAGTGAAATGAAAAGAGGGGTAAGGAGGCTAAATGAAAAGTGAAGAGAGAAAAGTAAAAATGAGAATTAGGTTAAGTATTGAGATATGTTATTATATACTTTTAGGCATTTCGCTACGTAGAATTTCGTTTGCATACGAAGCGTGAACGACAAAACAAATATATGATCACGCATAAAGAAGAGAAATGATCTTAAAACAAAAATAAAATACATTGATTCTCTTATTCTATAAAATCACAAAAATATCATCATTTGCCGTAAAATACGCTAAACGACAAATCAAATATTTTACGAATTACAAATTATGAAAAAATCCTATAAATTCAATTAAAAATACATCCATAAAAATTGAGTCTTTTTAATGATAATTGATTTTCTTATAAATTATTTGAACCATTTATTATTGCAAATAACTTTACAAAATGAGTTCACCGTTATTATTTATTAATTAAAAGGACTTAAATATGGCTATTAAATCCATTTAATCACTACTAGAAAAAGGCCAAATAGCGACGGGTGGGGGCGACGGCTTCCGACGGCCTCCGACGGGCCGTCGGCGGCCTTCGGAAGCCGTCGGAAATTCACGATATTCTGCAGCTCGGCCGAGCCTTTCTTCCTCATTTTCCAGCCTCTCCATTTCTTAAAAAAAACCAAATCCCCATTATCCACCTCCAATCGCTGATTTCGTGATTTTTTCTCCTTCCCCGCTGTTAATTCAACGTCTCTTGCTCTTAATCTCAGGTATAATCTCTTATTTTTATGAAAATTTCAGTTTTTACCCTAATTCTAGATTTGCATAAATTGATAAATTATGGCGAATTAGTGATTGCAATTGTTTCCAATAGCGTAATAACGGTTTATAGCATCACATGGCATACATATTTCATCTTTTATTGTGAAATTGTGAAAAACACGTATAATTTGTGGTTGTTCATGTATATGTAAATTGTTGTGTATGCCTTGATTCGACGATTGTATACGTTATTTGGAATAAGATAAAATGATTGAATGAACTAGGAGTATTATACTGTGCACGTATTTACTTATGAAACAAAAAAATGCATTACTCTAAATTATAATTGTGTGTATTGAAAAATGACAAAAATGTTAAACCAGGCTTAAGATGATGCGTAATACGTCGAATAAATGTGTTAAATTAATATATATTTTTGTAAATGTGAACAGTGAGTAAAAATGTATTTTTTCGTAAAATGCGCGCATGTTAATTGATAAATGTCCCTTAGAGAGTTTTTGGCCCCGTCTGACGAGTTTGTACATGATCGTTGTATAAATAGTCGTTTTTTTCAAAAAACGACCATTTATATTCATCTGGTACAATGTTTGTCGGATTTGTCCCTGTATTGGACAAGTTATGAACACAGTAAGAATTTACATTTTGTATACTACTTCGTCTTAAACGGTTCATAAAATTTCGGCCTAACTTTTCTTTTTTGTTTCCTGCGTACACGCATTTGTGTACAATGCAGGGAACAAAAGGGAAATGTTGTCGAAATTTTGTTGAATCATTTGAGACAAAGTAATATACGAAATGTAAATGCTTACTGTGTTTGTAATGGGAAGTAGGATGCCTGATCAATGAAAAAAAAAATTATATATATTTTTAAATCGTTACGTTAAAAAATAAAACGTGCCGTATTTGAAAATATTTTTAAATTTGTGAAGTTGTTCTTTAAATTCAAAATATTATACGACTATGAAAATAATCTTTTTCGAATTTGTATTCTTCAAAATAAATATTAAATTTTGAACTTCTCATTTTGTCAAATAGAAAAAATGATTGATTATTTTGTTGATCGGAGGAGATGGATGTACCAAAGAAAAGTACTGAGGGGCTCAATAAAAGAAGATTTTTATAATGGTATAAACGTGTTTGTTGAATTCGCTTTAAGTAATAACGGAAACGATCCAGAAATTCATTGTCCGTGTAGTAGGTGTAGACATTTGAAGTATTTGTTACCAGATATTGTGAAAGTTTATTTGTGCCAACACGGTTTCGCACCCGAATATTATGTTTGGGATCGGCATGGAGAAGTTGTAGCAAATACTTCTGTGGAGTCTGAAAGTGTCGGTAACGAAATAGTTTCAACGACCCATATAGAAAATATGGTCGAAGATGCAGCACGATCAATGTTTCCTATGGTTGAAGTTGACGATGATGATGGAAATGTTGAAGAACCAAATATTGAAGCTAAAAAAATTTATGATTTACTAGATGCAGCTAAGAAACCTATTTGGGATGGTTGTAAAAGCGGAACTCGGCTGTCAGTAATCGTAGAATACATTGCGATGAAGTCAAAATACAACATCACTGAAGCTGGGTTTACGGCTGTTGTACAAGCTGCAAAAAGACATATGCTGCCCGATAATCTAATGTGTGAAAATCACTACGAAGTTAAAAAACTTATGTCGGCTTTTGGTTTACCGTATCAGAAAATAGATGCATGTTTAAAAGGATGCATGTTGTTTTGGAAAGAAGACGCAAACCTTAGAAATTGTAAAGTTTGTAACCAGGAGAGATACAAATCAAGAAAAAAGAAGGGGAAGGAAGTTCCGTACAAGCGTATGCACTACTTACCCATAACTCCAAGACTTCAAAGATTATATGCATCTTCTGTAACTGCGTCTAATATGAGATGACATAGTGTGAGAACGGAGGAAGAGGGTACGTTGACACATCCGGCCGATGGAGAAGCATGGAAGCATTTCGATAAAACGCATCCAAATTTTGCAGCGGAGAGTCGAAATGTTATATTAGGATTATGTACGGACGGTTTTTCTCCATTTTCTCAATTTGGTTCTAAATATTCATCATGGCCCATTATCATCACACCGTATAATTTACCTCCATGGATGTGCATGAAAACGCAATATATGTTTCTTACTGTTGTCGTTCCTGGCCCCGACGATCCGACACAAGGAATCGATGTATATTTACAACCGTTGATTGAGGAGTTAAAAATACTGTGGAACAAAGGAGTAGAAACATACGATGTGTCCAAGAAGAAATTTTTTCGTATGTTTGCTTCTTTGTTGTGGACTATAAGTGATTTTCCTGCCTATGCAATGCTTTCGGGATGGAGTACTGTCGGTCGTCTAGCATGTCCATATTACATGGATGAAACATGAGCGTTTTCTTTACCTCATGGTAAGAAAATTTCATGGTTTGACTGTCATCGATATTTTCTCCATGTAAATCATCCCTTCAGAGGAGACAAGAAAAACTTTTTAGCTAATAGAGTAGAAACTTCCATGTAAATCATCGATATTTTCTCCATGTAATTCTTGATGTATTATGAAATTGATGTAACTATGAAACCAAATCTGTGTACTATTGTTTGCATGTTTTATGTTATTTCCATTTTTCATTTATTTAGCAATTTTTATTAAAAATGCAATGAATCAGGGATACCCATTATGAATCAGGTATAACACACTTCCATTTCTATTTCCATTTCAGTCATTAATTAAGCAATTTATACCGTTGATGTCATTTTCATATGAAATATATTTCATTATCATGTTTTTATTCTCTTATATAGTGATGTGTATATGTCACAGGTTTATCATTATGCCGTATAGAGGTAGGAGCTCTTCCCGATCGTCAGGAGGCGATGGCAGTGGCCCATCACAAGAGCCACAGCGTGTAGTTGTATCGTTAGTCCCTAGAGCAGATGGGTAAGAATTAAATTTTATTCAGCATCTTATTTTTTCTATGATATACGTACGTACTTATCTATATCGTACTTAAAAACAGGGGGTTCGACCTACTTCCCTCTAAGGTTGTGCTGGACGTCTCTAGAGCATCTTATCGCAGTAGGATGAGTGCGTGCTGGTCGAGGTGGGATACCATCCCTCCTCACATCATAGAGTGCATATGGCAGGATGTCCTAGTATGTATAATTTTTCTGTTTTTTAATTCGTTTTTGTCGTTTTTCTATTGTTTATCGTTTAAAGTGTAATCTTTTTTTTAATACAGGCTGAGATAGACATCCAGACAGACGATATGATGCTGGCACGAGCATACTGGATGAAGAAGATGTGCAAGAACTATAGGGACACGATATCAGAGATTAAGAAATCTGGTAAGAAACCACGGTGGATGGGAGAGAGCGTGTGGCAAGCTTGGTTGAGCTACTGGGAGACGGACGAGGCGAAGACAAGTATACTAATTTTTTTTGAATTATTAATTTGACGTGATTGAAAAATAATGTATCAAATTTTGAATGTACAGGAAGAGTCGGATAGAAACTCTGCAAATAGAAATAAGAATCCCGTCACTCATCGCGGAGGATCGAAGTCGTTTCAGCAGTATCGGCAGGAGTTGGTAAATTCACTGAATAATAAATTTAAATAGTTTATGCTATATGATTTTAAACGTACAATAATTGTATGTAACAATCAACTTCAGGAAGCCGAGACACATGGTCATGTCAGCTATATGACGTGTTCACCCGTACGCATGTTGTCGAGCATGTTAATCCAGACGGGTCTGTTTCGTACACATGGCAGGACGATAAATCCAGCAAAAGCCATGTAAGCATATTTCATGTTATTTAGTATTAGTAATTGTTTTAATTGTTAAATTATGATGAAATAAGATATGATATTATTAATTTGTTAATGCAGGAGATGTTTATGGAGCAGCGGCAGAAACTCCTTGCTGATACGGGTAGAGAGCGGCTGACGACCGATGAGGAGGACATTATTTTTGAGTCCGTTATGAGTCAGAGCATGGTCGATGATACGGATTTGGCAATTTAGCGGTAAATAATTTACTTTTTCTTAAAATACTGAAAATATGATATTTTTACCTTTTCAAAACAATAAACTTGGATTTTATTTATTTTTCAATTATTGCAGTCCAGTAGTCAGAGTAGGGGACGGTGGAGTAGACCTCAGAGCGATTTAGCAGGTATAGAAGAATTGCGGACTAGAGTGTCCCAATTGGAGGAGCAGAACCGCCAACAGGCCTTGCAGACCGCACAGTTGTTAGAGTACATGTAACAGTTTGGTGGCCGCTTCCCTTCCTCGGCTGGCTCTGGATCTGGAGGAGATTGATTCATTGCTTGCTTATTCGTTCGTGCAGGTATGTTTTGTTTTAGTTTAGAATGATTTGGTAGAAGGTGCGATTAATTGTTGATTTGTATAATTATGTATGATACACTTAGTTCTATAGTTGTATGAGGATATGTATGAGAATGTTGATGAATTTGTGTATTAACAACATGCACTACAACAAAAATACCCTATTACAACGCCCTTTTTACAACGGGCATTGGTTGCCCGTTGTAATAGAAGGCTATTACAACGGTCCATTCATGCCAGTTGTAAAAGATGCCATATACAACCCTTTTTTTACAACGGGTATTGGTTGCCCGTTGTAATAGAAAGCTATTACAATGGTCCATTTAGGCCCGTAGTAATAGATGCCAACTTTACAACGGTCGCAAATTGCCCGTTGTAATAGGTGCCAAATTACAATGGTCATAAATTACCCTATTCACAAATTACAACGATCATACAGCCTTTATTAAAAAAAGATGGCCCTTTTATTTCGTTTCTGCTCGTTCCTCTTTGCTCGTTCTTTTTGCTGGAAACTAGGGTTTTGGGAAAAATTGAAGGCTACCATCTTCAATTGCTCGATCGAATCACGGCTTCTTCAATTTGGATTAAGTTCGTCTATTTCGAGGCTTATTGCAAATACAGGTATGTTTTGTCACTTGCACAATTAGTTTTTTGCAATGGTACGATTAGAATTGTACCAATGTCATTGTTAAAGAATTTGCACTGATATGATTTCAAAGCAAGTCGACATGTTTTTTAATTTTTCAAATTTGTACATAAGCGATTTGAAGTCGAGCCGTTGTAAATTTTTAACCAAATTGAACCAGTGTGATTTCAAAGCGCTCTCAAAATGGCGACTCAACGCCAACATGGCAAGAGCGCATCTACTTTTGTATTGTGTTATGAAATTGAAAAAATTGTTATATGTTTCAAAAAGCGAGCTGGATTGAAAAAATAAATTCTATTGTATTGTTAAAGCATGGTTATGTCATTCAAAATCGGTGTGCATATTGGGAAGAAGACAGACTTTCAAAGTTTAAAGCATAACATAGAAACTTCTGAATATTCTGAATGTCATTTTGTTCGGTGATATGGAAGATGATGGATTTTGACTTAATGCATTTTTTCTTCTTCTGTGGTCTAGGTGTTGCATACTCCAGGCACGTTGTGCAATTATCTAATTACAATGGGCGTGAGGACCTTGTCCATCATTTGGAGGTAATAATTTCAGTTTAGGCGCATAGCTTGGCTTTCTTTTTTTCTAACATAAAATCAAGCTATCGTTGAGTTAATCCAATTGGTATATGACTTCTAAGTACACAAACTTGTTTTTAATAACGAGCTTTAATGAAGCCATTGAATGCATATAAAATAGTGAAACATATAGTCAGTATGCAACAATGAAGCTTCAATGAAGCAATTGAATGCTTACAAAATACAGATAGTCAGTATCGGTCATATTAATTCTTTTATATCTTATGTCAAAACAAGAAATTTCCTTTTGGGTTATTGAGTAATGCTGTCCAAAATACAGATACTATCAGTGGGATTAATTATTTCATGTAGTAATATATAAATCAATATGGCTTGTGCTGGCCTTTTCACAACTTACTTATGTCTCGTTTAAAATCAAAATTAGGGAACTATTAATCATTGTTTAGTGATGCTATTCTGGGTATATTGTTTAACTTTGGTATGACTGCCGAGGGTTCGCTTGCTGAGGTTGCCCTCTTCTCTTCCTGACAAGGGTACTGTCCATTTTGAATTAAAGTAGAAATATAACTATCATATACAAACTTGTAGAACTGTAATATAAAAATTAAATTGAAAACCAGAGTTACCCTTGCATTTTGATAAGTATAATATTTGCCTTTTTTTTCCTTATACTTCCGTAATGTACAATGCAGGCCATTACACCATTAATGAATTGACATTCTGGATTTCACTGAATATTTTCTTGTTGTAAAGAGACAATTTCCCCGATGCTTAAGAGCTAACAATCACTACTAATCATTAGGGCACATCAAATTCTTAAGAAGGCACACCATTTCCCTGATGCTTAAGAGCTAACAATCACTACTATATTTCCTTCTTTTTCCTTTTAACCTGTAATGCACTTCTAAGCACGCCCCACCTCTGGCTTTGCAATGTTCTCTGGTTGTGATGCGATCTCAAAGTTTGAGATGGTGTTTGTTGCAATGGACTAGAAGTTCACCTATGCCAAATGTGGTTGTCTGCTAGTTGGTGACAACATTTGCTACTTGCTTTTGTAAATAGCTTCTGATATTGTTGTTGCAAAGGGTTGACTGCTATTAGAGATTTGTGCCATGCTTAGATGTATATGATCAAACTGTTTATCGCTTTAACTATGATTTTAGACGCTGATGCAATGACCAAACTGTACATGCAGGGATTTGAGCTACAATAATATAGGTGGTGAAATACCTCATGGTTTGCCACCTAATGCTACTTACATGTATGTATTTTATTACTTTTTAGCGTCTCAGTACCATTTTTGTTTTTTGTTTTTTTGTTTTTTTTCATCCAATTGAAAATATCCTTTTGTATTATTTACTTTAAGAAATTTGGCTGTCAATAGTTTCGGCTACAGCCTTACTTACCCATTGCCTTCTGTCGGGGCTCTCATTTACCTGTGATACCTCTATCAAGGAATACCCAGTTGAATAATGTGCCTTTTCTTAACAAATTATCCTTGTAGGAATGTGTAAGCCACAATGGACTTTCTGGTCCTATACGTGATGTGTTTTCTAATATGCCAAACTTGGATAAACTGTAAGATTAATATCTCTGCTTCTTGTTATTGTGTCAGTTCTATTGCTAAATGATATTAGTCAGTTCTGATATGTGGATACACGTTTCAGGGATTTGTCATTTAACCACTTAACTGGTGATCTACCTAGCTCTTTTGCTTCTCTAACGAACCTTCATGCTCTGTAAGTTCCAAACAGAATTAACAAATATGCATCCACAATACCATATTTTATCTCTTGTTCTTTTTACTTACTGTAATAAAATTCCAGTTATTTGTAGAACAATTATTTAACAGGCTCAATTGGTTTCAGAGCAGGTGCAGCAACTTTAAATATTTAGTTTGTCATTGCCCTCTTACATATAGTTTGTCTTTTTCCCCGATCCGTTGTACATGCAACTTCAATGAGGTTCTTTAAAATTGTCATAGCATTTTCAATCAAATTGAATTGCTTTCCTACCGTGAATGTGATATATGTCCTGTCTTTTTGTAGAATAATGATAAGGAACTAATTTTGTACAACCTATTTACACACATACGCCTATGTCACTACAATAAGAAGTATTAGGTTATGTACAATACAGCAGTATGTTCGTATTCGTTTATGGAAAGGTTGAGAGCACCTTTTCAAGTATCTGGTATTTTATTCAAAATAGAGTAACAAAGGTTAGAAAGAAGACACGCGGAGAAGGTTATCCGAAAATAAGAAGATATAAGAACAATGGCTGTTTTTCAGAAGTATTCAAGCATAAAGAATGCCTATCTTTTTATATGGTTTATTGGGCCTGTCAACGCCCACAAAGCATCATACATTCAGCCTGCTTATAAGCTTATTACTTGCATACTAGCATACAGCCTAGCCGCGTGGCACCGAGAGAGGCATTCATCTCCACTAACTTTTTTGACAATTGCACGAATATATGAAGAAATAAGCGTCCTATTTGATGTTATGTGTGTGTGTGGGCGCGTGCGTGCACACATACGCGCACGCACATATATAATGGCTTTCAAACTGATACATAGAGCTATTTGCACAGTTTAATTACATTGACTTTTAGATTATGTCTCTATCGTGAATTAATCTAGTTTTGACTGTCTCCGTATGCTAAGTTCTTTTCATACATGAAGGCATACCCATGACTTGTATAGGTCTAGTTAGCACTCTCTCACTTCTTGCACCGGTGTTCACAATATGATGCTCATGTACTCATTTGGACAAACGAGATGCACGGTCGCTACTGTTATTATATGAACTATATTATCTAACATTAATTTGAAATAACACTGTGAATTATGATTGATACACTCATGCTGAGACCGCTTTGGCAGGATCCATTGAAAACGATTACTTCGGAGATTAGGGACATTGTTTGGAGGTAGATGACCTATATTCATGGGTTGCATGAAAAACAATGGAAAGGAGGTAGTTTTTAACTGTTTATTATTTGCAGTGATCTTCATTATATTTCGTTAGTAACTACTGCAACATCTTCATTAAGAACTATGATATGTAATTAGACATAACCAGGCTTGGTATTTGCAAATTTTCATAATAAAGAACAGGGATATAAAATTAGGTTATATTGCTTGTGCAAATAAATATACAAAATAATTTTCTGAAAAGATGGGTTAATTTTTCTTCAATCTTAAAGGTACCATTATACTCATTGCTTTAGTTTGGTTTCTACTTATTTCTTCTTTGTTCAGTTCTCAGAATAGCTTATACTGTTTGATTTTGCAAATACCACTTATATGGCTACTTTATTTATGTTGCTACATATGTAATTGTAATTCAAGAAAATCTGTACAAGCTGTATGATCTGATGTGGTTGAAGGGTGGTTGTGCACTAGAAGTTGGTGATGTGGCAATTTATATTTGGTTTGCTGTGAGTTGTGGTATGTATGGATGTTGTGTGACTTGAAGGCAAATGCAATTGCAGAGGTGAAAGGCAGTGAAGGTTAAAAAAGATGGTGGTAGGAGATAGTTTTGTGGAGAGTATTTGGAAGTGTGGTTAGATGGAAGAGGTTTTAAAATGCACAAAACAATGTAGCAATGAGATATGTATGTGCAGGTGTTGGTATAGACAATGAGAGGGGAAATTGAAATGCAAAGCACTGTAAATGTAAACAGTGAATTCAAATGTAAACAATGATGTGAACAAACTTGTAAACTGTGAATGTAAATAGAAAGTGATGAAATGAAAAGTTTGTTTGAGATATGTAAACTTATCTAACTTTTTGGAGTGTTAGAATTCTATGACTCTAGCTTTTAGTCTTTTCGTATGTGATTTTAATGATTTTACGACAATATTTAGTATTAGTATGTATGTATTGCATTGATGCCATCAATTAGTATGGTTAGTCTATTGCAACGGGTTATGGCCGTTGTATTATAGTATATTGCAACGGGCAACATAAGTTGTTAAATATGTTTTTTACAACGGTCAATGTATATTGTGAACAGGCTATGCAACTAGTATGGTTAGTCTATTGCAACGGGTTATGGCCGTTGTATTATAGTCTATTACAACGGTCATAACCCGTTGTAAAAAGGTATGCTGCAACGGTTTTTACAACGTACTTTGCCCGTTGTAAAATGTGGTGGATCTATTACAACGAGGCCTATTACAACGGGCACATGCCCGTTGCGAAAACCGTATTACAACGGGCACATGCCCGTTGCGAAAACCATATTACAACGGGCATTGCCCGTTGTAAAAAGACTGTTTTGTTGTAGTGATGGTAGAACAATTATTGTTAGGATTATTGTTAATGTTGGAATGGTATGTATATTTTGTATTTTATTTTTATTCTAATTTTATCCATATATGTGTTTATTGAATATTTTGTAGTCTAGGTTTGGATATTTGGTTGGATTATTGTTTATTGGATTGTGAAGTATTGATATCGTAGTGTTTGGAAGAGAAATGTGGTTGGAAGGCTCTATTTGCAGCAAATATAAAAAAAACAGCAGATTTCCGACGGCTTCCGACGGCTTCCGACGGCTTACAGGTCAAAACTTTCGACATTTTCTGGCGGCCTGTAGCTGCATATTTTCGACGGCTTCCGACGCCCGTCGGAAGCCGTCGGAAATCGTCGAAAATCGTCGAGAGCCGTCAGAAACGTGCTCGGCAGCATCCGTCGGAAGCCGTCGGAAATACTGCTCCCCGACGCAGTCTTTTCCGACGGCTTCCGACGGCGCCGACGGATTCTAGCCGTCGGAAAATGCGTTTCTCCTTGTAGTGAATTAATATTAAATTCACAATTCAAAAATTCCTATATTTGGATATAAGTTATTAAACTTTTAAAAACCTATCATTTAAATATTTAAAATTAATTAAATATTCAAAATCAAAACGATAAAATTCTAGGATGTTACATTTGATGGTTTCATTGAAGCGGCATTGTTTAACTCATTTAATGGAGAACTGGTTAAGGATGAGCCTAAGAGAGGTGAAACGGTAACTAGGCAAGCAAAAAGGGATTGAACCAAAATGAGGTCAGAAGATGAAACCGATGATCACATGTAGAGATTCAAGATGAAGGGTCATATTTTAAAGGATTGTAGAGTGAACATGTTAAAGATTAAGTATTATAACTGCGATCAGTATGGTCATCCAAAGAAAGATTGTCCTAGCATGTCAAAGCCAAATAACGAAAGCTTATGCATTGAAAGCGCTCCTAAGTGTAAGTATGCTACCGGAGCAGACATGATTAGAGGTGAGTTGTTACTTCTGATGCTCGGTATTACGGTAAACAATTTATATAGAAATCCTTGCATGTTACATGAATCTTTTTTGGTGTTGGATCCATCCAAAAGATCAACCCATCTATTTATGATTTTCCATAAGTTGGATTGGTATGCGGTGTAGATTCATGTAGTGACACGTATGTAGTAAATCTTTTGGGTATGGGTTTTTTTAAAGAAGAGACTGGATTACTCATTGCGAGATGATGATTGATAGGGATAACAATGTGGATAAGATAGGAGCAAAGGGTTGGATATGATCCTGTTGTAAGTTGTGATCTTGATAATTGCTACTAAATACATTTTTACTATGTGAAACTCAATTCGAAAATTGTACAAAATAAATGGAAGGTGTTGAGTGATTTTATTAAAAATTGAAAATTTAAAGAAATGATAAAACTAGTTTAAATTAACTACGAAATGGATAAGGAAAAATGACTTATAGTATTGCATAATACATTTGGACCAAATAAAAAACTGTATTGGCCAAATAAAGTAAATATTGATTTATGAAAATGAACAAAAATCTGGAGAGGGAAAAGAGTTACTCAACAAATCAAACAAATTGTAACATAACTCATGTTTATTTCTAAGAGATGCATAACAACATATACTCTAAATGATACAAATTAACACTAGAATTGTAATACAGCTACAACAAACTTTAATAAAATATTTCTTGTTTAATAAAATATTTCTTGCTACAAGTATTAATAAACTAGATTTTAATCATTTTTTTACTAAATATTTTGAAGTCAATCAACTGAGGTAAGTTACCACAAAATTGAAAATGTCTGAAAATTCTTCTTTCAATTCTCTAACTAGTCGCTTTAACTAATCGACCGAAAACTTACGAATAAAAAGATCAATCCGAAATATAAAATAAATGTAAATTACTTGAAAATGATACAAAAGGATTCTATAGCTGTTGATTTTGGAACAAAAACTCAAAACATTTTTATTATCTATAATGAGAAGCTCAAATAAGAACTAAATATACAAAACGAGGTTAAGTAATTTTAGTTACAAAATGGATAAACGAATAAGACATGTTGAGCTAACTAATATATTCAAAAAAAGATACAAAATTTTATCGGTGAAAAATATTAATACATATTCAAGAAAATGAAAAGGAAATTGAAGAGGAATGACCCTCAAATTCTAGTGAAAAAATGACTGTGAAAGTAACATTGATTGTGTTTCTCTTTTTAATATATATGTAAAAGAGGCTACCGAGTTGCTTAACGTTTACTTATTTGAGATTCCTATAGCATTAATTGACATATTAATACTGGTATTTTTACGAAAGAATAAACTTTTACATGGAGCCAAAAAATAAAATTGATCCTTGAGTTAAGGAGAATACACTTTTCCAGTTAAGATAATTTTTTGAAATAAATAAATTTTTGTCGGTGATTGAACTTTTTATATAATATAAAATATTATATAACATAATAACTTAAAATAATTTTATATCAATGTTTGAATTCGAATAAACAGGGTTAGTCCATTTTATAATTTATATGCTATATGAAATCAACGGTTATACTAACATAAATTTTCATATAAAACTACGGCTCTAGGACTCAATAGACACATATATTATACGTCTATTTTAATTTAATATCATTAGTTTTTTATACCGATCATTAGTTTTGTTTGCTTTCGTTATTTTTAATATTGTCATAGGTTTCTGGAATATGTTGTTTTTTCCAGGCAGAACCAATGAAATACCAACAAAAATCATGCTTATGATAAGTATTTGAAAATATATTAGTTTTCTAGTAAAATTTATATTTAAAAGAATGGAACCAATGAATTTCTAAAAAAAAGTATTCTATATTTTAAAATAGACACAAAGCATAAGACCATTGGATTCAAACATTGATTTAGATCTAAGCAGTTAATACTAGTATCGGGTACGCATTAGTCAAACCGACATGATATATTTTAAAGTATCGTGATAATATCGAATAATATCATTAAATATTAGACATATATAGAACACGTTATAAATGATATTGTATTGCGTTATAATGTTATATTGATGTTAAGTATTCGAATATTTGGATAAGTAATTCCAAATTACTACCAAAGACTAATGGCATATAGTTTATAAATTATAATCTGTTTCCTAAGATATTCTATTTAATAAAATCGTGATATAGGCTCATAAAAACCGAGAAATTCGTATAATGTACATTTTTTTTATTTTCTTTGTTTTTAGTACTATATTAATTATTATTTTAGTCATCTATCATCTATATTTCTTTCCCAAAATTTTCATATTTATAGTTCTGTCATTTTCATTTTTTCTTAATTTATTGAATAAGCAATGTTAATTTGATATCAATTACTATTTTACCTCGTTCCTTATCAATATATCAAATATATAATTTTACTACTCTTCAACTTTTAGTTTTCGGTGCATGATAATAACTAATAAAATAAATTTTCATAAGCTAACTTACCAATTAGAAATGGTGAACAAAAAATAACTAAAAGAGAAGTAACTCTTTCATAATCTTGTCTTTAGTGATAAAGTCTTCAAGGAAAGTAAAACATATAAAATAATGAAATATAGTTTTCTTTATTGAAAGACTAATGAAGAAGCCTAAAATTATATGGTTAGAACTAAACAATTAGTGCATCGGATTTTCTAGTATGATCTACAAATTATCATTCATCGTATACAAAAAGTATATTAGGAATGTAAAAATATTTATTTGTAAAGATATTTTCTCCAATACATACAATTATGAACGATATTCCTAAAAATATCGGGTATTTTACACTAAGTATCGGAGCGATATATCAACAAATATCAGACAATATATCGGTAACGATATTTTGACTTAGTAGTGATATGAGATATATCTACGATATATCAACGATATTATCCAATATCAACTACATAGATTTGGATTGAACTTATAAGTAAGAATGGACTTGATATGTGAAAATAAAGATTCTTAAAAGAGTTAAGTAAATCCTAAATAAATTAGATAAGATGTGGTAAGTTTGATTCAAAATTGGGTACTTGAAATAAAGTGAATCACGCCAAATGCATTTATTTTTCAAATATAAAATTGTTCTTAGTGGGATTTGAACTTGTGACTTCCTTGAGAGTATACAAAATCAAGGAGAGCAAATAATTTAAATTCTAAAATTAAGGGAAAAAGTAAAATATTGTATGAGATAGAACTTTAAGATTGTGACGCCCCACCTCTATACCCACGCTAGCCAAGAACACTACGGAGTAATGCTGTCGACTAGCACGGAGAATAAGGCTGTTGAGGAGCGACCATCGATGTAATTGCTTTGTGCGAGTACCGATATGCCGGATAAAAATATAACTTTTCATCTCAAGAGGAAATCCGACATACCGACACAAACTCAAAGCTACTACACAGTGGCTATAAAGGTCTTCGGAAACAAATACAGAAATAAACATAACATAAATCAGTCACAGATAATTCATATCACAAAGGTGGAAATAGATATGAATATAACACATGAAAGTGTACATCAGAGTAGTGGTCAAACAAGATCCACAATATCAAAGAGAATAGATACAAGTGCTAGATAAAAGAATAAGTATACATCATAGAGTCTGTATCTCAAATGTATACAACAAAAACTACTAAACTAAAGTAGTTAGCCAAAAGTCAGAAGATGGTTCCAGATAGGAAGCCATGAGGAAGCACCTGTAATATCTCAGTCTGACCCGAGTATTATTTAATAAGAAAATAATAAACGGATCAGTCTAGCTATAAATATCAGATGAAATGATATAGAATAAGAAATATGACAAAACGTATAATAATCACAATGCCAAGCTGTGATAAATAAGTATTTGAAAAATCAATAAGAGATTAATCAATATCGCAAAGATCTACACAAGAATCAAAGGAAATGTCATACTCCTAATTTCATTCACCAAGCCACAATAAATGACATACATATCCATGCCAATCGTAAAAGTTGGTGAAACATAAATTCCAGAATTCAACACACGAAATCCAGAAATCACAATCAAAGGGGACAACGACGTCGTACAGCGTGACATCCGATGAACCAAATCACAATCAAAGGGAACAACGACGTCCTACAGCGTGACATCCGATGAACCAAAACACAATCAAAGGGAACAACGACGTCGTACAGCGTGACATCCGATGAACCAAAACACAATCAAAGGGAACAATGACGTCGTACAGCGTGACATCCAATGAACCAAAACACAATCAAAGGGAACAACGACGTCGTACAACGTGACATCCGATGAACCAAAACACAATCAAAGGGAACAACGACGTCGTACAGCGTGACAT
Organism: Allium cepa; assembly: GCA_030765085.1. Lineage (NCBI taxonomy): Eukaryota > Viridiplantae > Streptophyta > Magnoliopsida > Asparagales > Amaryllidaceae > Allium > Allium cepa. Next base: position 475,803,540 of record CM060929.1, read on the forward strand.
CCGATGAACCAAATAACAATCAAAAGGTAACAACGACGTCGTACAGCGTGACATCCGATGAACCAAATCAAAAGGACATTGCACAATGCTAGTCTAAAACATAAAATGATCGTCATGATGAAAGAGAAGTGTCGATTACAGTAAGCTAGTAAATATATGAGCTTAGCTTCATGTCCCATAACCACTAGCTTAACTTAAATATTTACGAACAAATTGTAGATCTCCACTAGAAAATTATCACAAGAGATTCAATCGAACAAGTCCAAGAATTAACCGACGAAGTAAACGCAAGCGTTTCATACCACTCGTTTTACTAAGTCGTTTAATTAGATTTCTCATACGAGTGAGGTAAAGGTTTGTATATACTAATAGATTGGAAAACGGTTTAAGAAACGAGCTTTGTACTAAAATAGTGTTGAAATCATTTGAAGAAAGAGTTTTGATATTTACTACTGTTGAATATGCGCTTATATGATTTTTGTTTGATGATAATAAACATATATACATTCGTTTAAATGTATTTGATAATATACTATTTTATTTTATTTTCACAGATTAAATAAATATTTGCTGAATAAAATAAATAACACAGAATTTGAATTCAAACGAATATTTTATTCAAACAAATATTTATTACAATTTTGAATAGTATACAAATTCAAGCTCTCACTATTCACTATACAACTTTGATACAATTTCAATTACATCACATTTCATATTTACAGGTCACCTCACTACATATCACTCACACTCGTATTTATCTTCAACTGCATTCCAGTTAGAATCCAGCATCTGAGCAATCTGCAAAAATATAAACTAACGCAGTAAAATTGAAAAAGAAATATTTTTGCAATTCAAAAATAAAATATGGTTTTTGAAAATAATATTTGCCTCAGTTATTTGGGTTGTTCGTCATCATTTAAATTTGAATTCATCATACACGAACAACTTGTGACATACACAGTGTATTACTGTATATGCCACAAGGCCGTGCACACCGATATATACACTTGATCGATTTACAGGGACAGGTGAGCACAGGTCAAACCCAAATGAAAAGCCGGGTTCAACTCACGTGCAATAACATTGAAAATCTCGAATCGAGCACAAGGTCAAACCCGAGTTTTTTTTGAAAAACTGGATTCAACACAGGGCAGGTCACAAGTCAAAAACAGTGTACAAAACTCAATGCAAGTTCAAGTCATCAAGTTCAAGTCAGACCACTGTAATAAGGCAGTAGTGTACATAGATACAACTACAACAATGACCAAAAGTGTACAGCAATGCAAGTAAAGATGACACAAATTCAAGCAAATGCAACAAAGATGCAAGCTGCAGCATACCAGTGACATGAATGCAGTGTACAACAATGGAACATGGCTATCATGGTACAATTCAAAGCTCAAGTTCAATCCCAAAGGAAACTCAACAGTACGGTGAAGTACAAAGCAACTACAACATATGCAGTGAAGCAAGAATATAGCAGCAATGTACATGTACCAATGATACAAGAGAAGTGAACAACAATGCAACAGTGTGGAAGTTAAACAGTGATGAAGCTGGAAATACAAAGACCAGCTACTCAATGCATGCAACATGACTCGACTACAAGAACATCACAAGTAAATCAGCAGGGCAATGCACAAATGCAACAGGTCACAGTGACACCATTAAGCATATGCAAACAAAACAAACTACATCAAGTAGCAAATCAAACCAGAATACATCAGTGTACAGTGAGCCCGACAACAAAGTGACTCAAGACTGCAACAAACATCAGCAGGTGAACAAAAGACAGTGGAAATTACTCAACTATGGATGCGAGTACAAAATGACCAAGCAAGTGCACCAATGAACCATCAAAGTATGCAACAGTTACAAGCTAGAATACACACTGCACTAATCCAGACCAAAGCAACCTTATCTATGCTCAATTGAAGCCAAAGCAATCAGGACAATGTTGAACAATGTAAATGTCGAAGTCGTGGAAGCATAACAGTGTCAATATTAAATTCATGAAATCAAGATCAGCATTGAAACAAAGATGGCCAGAGCTAAATTACACAGGGGCCAGAAATTCAAGAAGCCGAAATTACAAAATTGGAACAAGTTAAAAACCAAGTCAATGTCAAACATTATCCAGCATCAAGTTCGTGTCAAAATTTCAATGTTGAACAAGTCAAAGTCGAAAGTCATCACGAAATTAATTCAAAGTCGTAATCATCAAGCAACCAGAATATCCACATATGAATTAGTCAGAGAAATCATCAAACATCAGAAATTAATCGAACGGCCGAGGTGAATAATATGACAAATTCAAATAGAGAATATACGACGCAAATCTAGGGTTACAAACCCTATATAAACCACGAAACATCATCGGCAAATTTATTGGAGTTCGAGCATAACAAAGAACAAATCATCCAACTCGAATCACGATCGAGTTCAAGCATCAACCTAGTAAAGCAAAAGGATAAAATTACATACCGAAGCAAGGAGTCGAACTCGATCGAACAACGAAGCAGCCGAAGTAAGCAACAATCGATCAACAGTACACGCGAAGAATCATTGAATCAATCAACAAATTATCGGCACTTCGAAAGCCCCAATTTGATCAAGGACAAAGCCCTAAAAAGGAACGGCCGCCATTACGAACAGAGAAATAAAAGAGACGGGTCGAATAACAAAGGAGGTCGGCCTACTTTCTAAAGGAGTTTGTTTTAAGGGCTTTAAATTTATAATTAGGGCTTAATTTTATTTTAATTGTTTTTAATTGTATTTTCTTTTTAAACCGTTTTAAATTTCTAGTCGTGTGACTAGGGGACAAGCTACGTGGCGTAGCTTGAGAATTCGCAACTCGGTAGTTGAGTTGTGGCAGGGTTTTGAGTGTAGAGTTAGATTAGTCAATAGCGGGTATAGCGAGTTTACGTGTGTAAGCGAGGGACTATCTAATTTCTAGTAGAAACCTTGGGGGCAGCACGTAGGCAGGTTTTTGCCGAAGCTGGGTAAATTCTGTGTTGTTCTGTTTTATTCTGTTATTTATATTCTGCGATATCTGTGCTGCTATTCTGTGATCTGAATTGAAATTAATTTATAAGCTTCCGCGATTAATTTTTATAATTTACACTATCACCCTATTCACCCCCCCTCTAGGGTGAAATCGATCCTACAACTACTAGTATAGAAAACCTTTATATTTTTAAAGTGACAAATCACGAAGAAGATTGTAGGAACAATCAATCACTAAGATTCACATTCGAAAACGTGAATAAAATCCAAAGAAATCGATACCGAATCCATCGAAATGGATATTCCAAGAATTCCCGAAGAAAATAAGTCATCAAAGTCATAACAAATGATAACAACACATAGGAAACAACACGAATCGATTAAAGTTGGAAATTCTAGGCGAAATAGGCAAAAATGCACCAGGTCGGTCGGCCGGCTATAGAGCTCGATCGACCAAACCAGGGGTTGGAAGTGCACGGGGCTCCAGGTCGCTCGACCGGCCCAAGGGCTCGGTCGGCCGAATCCTGTAACCGGCACTTCCAAACAGAGGCAGGAAGTGCCTGGGGTAGCAGGTCGGTCAACCGGCCCAGGGGCTCGGTCGGCCGAACCTGTTGTCAGCACTCCCCTTCCCTATTTTGGATGAGGTGAAAAATCTCGATCAAATTGCATTCGCACGAGCAACAGCGCTAAGGGTTTATGCCAATCGACTACCCGGCCCTATATGCTCCTCGATGCATCACCAAAACATGTTCAAACATCAAAGTTAGGATTTTTAACGAATTGAACTCAAAACACCAAAAATTGGAATATTCACCAAATCAATCCAAACCAAAAGCAAATGCACACAAATAAGTGTTAGGAATTCATACCTAACATGCGAAGATAAATATAAGCATAGATGTGAGATAAAAATCTCACCTTTGAACCCAAACGAATGAAGAAGATGCTACGAAGCAATGGCAAGAACAAGCACTCTTCAATTCCAACTCAACAAGCTTGAATCTAAGCTTAAAAGAGAAATATTCCCTAAATTAGGTTTAGGAAATTTCTGAAATCAAAGAGAGAATGAGTTGGAGAAGAAGAAGAGGAAGCTTACCAATGGGTTCTCTTGAACTTTGGAGCTAGGAGATGGATTTGCAAAGGAAGCTAGGGCTTGGAGTTTTAATTTCCACTCTCCACCTCCATTTTCAGTTTTGCTAGAGAGTTAGGAGTTGGAATGAAGTAATGAAGAGGAGAGGGGGATTGGGACTGAGTTAGTAAGTGGTTAATTGGCTCAGCCCAAACCAAAGCCCTAAGCGGGAAAAAGTAGCAAAAATCAACTTTCTCCAAACATACCGAAGCTTATACTCAAAAAGGTCGCAAACGGTATTTTGAACTCAATGGAAGTGGTCTCGAGTCCCAATTCGACTGTTTGCAAAAAGTAGCTTTTCGGACCAAAATCCGACGAACGATAAAATATTTAAATATAAAATCGATAGATATGCGGGTTGTTACAGACTCCCCTCCTTAAAGAAATTGCGTCCTCGCAATACTTAAGAGGAAAATAAGAAGTAACAACCATGGAAGCATATCAACACAAAAGAAAATTGAAATAAGAAGTTCACCATAAAGAGCACGAAAGAGTTGGCGCGAACGGGATCGCTCGATGAATTCTCTAGATTCCCAAGAGTAATCCCTAGGATTTGAGAACCATTGATCTCTCACAAGAAGAACATCTTTATTTCGAAGTCGTTTGAGCTCCGAAGCAATAATTCGAATAGGATGTTGCTCAAAAATCAAATCTGGTGAAACTTCAACTTCCACAATATCACCGGGCTCAAGGATGAAAACCGGAATCCCTAAGGCATTTTCGTAGATAAAAGACGTAGGGAACGTCAAGAATAGCAGAAAATTGAGCCGGTGCAACGGCGTAGTACAAAAATGGTACGCTCGAGGAACTAGAAACTCAAATAATTTGGGACATCAGCGTAGTACAAAAACGGTACGCCCAATGAACCAAAGCAAAGACATTGATGTAGTACATACGATACATCCAATGAATTCAAATAGCAAAAACATTGATGTAGTACAAACGGTACATCCAATGAACCGAATAGCAAAGATATTGATGTAGGACAAACGGTACATCCAATGAATCAAATAACAAAAACATTGATGTAGTACAAACGGTACATCCAATGTATCAAAAGTATATCATTGATGTAGTGCAAACGGTACATCCAATGAATCAAAAGCAAAGACATTGATGTAGTGCAAACGGTACATCCAATGTACCAAAAGCATATCATTGATGTAGTGCAAACGGTACATCCAATGAATCAAAAGGAAAGACATTGATGTAGTGCAAACGGTACATCCAATGTATCAAAAGCAAAGACATTGATATAGTGCAAACGGTACATCCAATGTATCAAAAGTATATCATTGATGTAGTGCAAACGGTACATCCAATGAATCAAATAGCAAAGACATTGATGTAGTACAAACGGTACATCCAATGAATCAAATAGCAAAGACATTGATGTAGTACAAACGGTACATCCAATGAATCAAATAAGACAGAACACCGATGTAGTATAATAACAATACATCCGATGAACCGAACACCATAAAAGAACATCGGACGCTAGTCCATAAAAGAGGTGAGATGAAACTCAATAAAACGAAGTACGTCAAAACGCCCGATGAACTTGGTAAAACGATCATAAGATACAAGGAATGTCGAGCCAACGAGGTTGACGCAGATTAAGTTCCTTATGAGAAATAAATATTTCAAAGATTTATGATCGAGGTGGAGAACAAATTTCTCATCCAAATATGATGATGCCAAATTCCAAAAGTAAAAACAATAGCCGCGAGCAATAAATCATGAGTGGCATATCTAGTCTCGATAAGCTATAATGATTTAGAAGCACAAGTGATAGCACGTTCTCCTTTGCAAGAGAACGGCATCCAAACCAATACGACTAGTGTCGGTACAAAAAACAAAGTCTTGGTTCCCCTTCAGGAATCACAAGAGTAAGAGTATCGAAAGGAAGAGTTCTTTTAAATAATCTTCTTTCCCGAAAAGCTAAAACTTTCAAAATTACAATTAACTTATGTAATCATCTTTTTAGAAAATTTTACTTATTTGAAGTGAATTTTACTGTGTTTGATTGTCTCATCAAAGCGTTTAGAAAATTCCTATCGATAACGTTGATCAAGCGCATCGACCAAAATTCTTAAAGCACTCAACGGGCAATAAAATCACAAAATCGTCTTCAAGATAATAAACATGTTTCTTAAAAAAAATTAAGAATATTCTTCGTTCGTTTCAAGAACAAAATCCAATTTTACTTATAAATAAATCTTATGAAAAAGATTTTGCAAAATTTTAAATTGCTATTTTCATCCAAAAATCAATAAATAAAAGAATGGTCTCATCGAAATATTCATAGAATATTCGATTTATAAAATGGATGAAATAAGCTGAACAAACTGAATGATATAATAATTCATTCATAGGAATCATAACAAGTGCGGAATGCGGTAAGTGGAATGCCAACTTCCGCAACTCGTAGCAAATGAAAATTGGTGGTAAGGTCAAACTGAAAAGACCTTAGCACTACACAAAAGATTACTTAGGTGATAATCCTAAGACAAGCTCAAAGATTCCGGAAAATTTCTCTAACTACATGAATGAGAGAAATAACACTTTCCTTATAAGTGGGCTTAAGGAATAAAATGATGTCATCAAGTTGGAATCAAAATCATAAAGGAAAAATAGAAATCTGCTTAACAGATTGAAAATGTCAAAGATGAATAGTCCACTCGAGAAAATAGGATATAGGCTTCATTAATGATTAAGCCAATCCTATCGCACAAATCAATTCCGGAGCCTAAGTAAAAATATCGGCTCGGAAAGAAAAACCACATAAAGTAGTTTCGACATCAATAGAAAGCAAATTGAGTGTTGCGAACCTACCATCCAAATTCACAACTCTCAAAGAAGTCATCAAGACCAAAATATTCAAAGAAAAAGAATCGACAAGTTCTTTTGATATAAAATAGTGAGATGGATCCCATATCAAAAAGAACTCAAATAAGAAGATCACGAAATAAAACAATGCCACCAAGGATTGAGTGAAAAGTACCTTGACCAAGAGAAGAGTTGCTAGGGGCTTGCACAATATTTAGCTTTCTCATGTCCTTGTTCAAAAGTTTGGGACACGCAGATAAAAGATGACCCGGTTTCTTGCAATAGCGACAAGAATGGGGTTTTGGACACATATTCGCATAGTGTTCCATAGAATTACAATTGTAGCATCCTCCACGATTAGGGATTGGAGTCTTTGCTACAAAAGTAGTTTGCTTCACTCTCTTATTGGGATTAAGGCTCTTGAACTTAATATGCCTCTTCTTGGAAGTCCCAATATCACAAACACTTCCTTTACCAACCTCTCCATGAAGAAGAGTAACATCCACAAGCTGATTGAAAGAAACTTCAAGTTTCAAAGGTAGAACCATTTCGGGGTTCTTACTCAAAGTATAGATAAACTCTTGATTCTTTACAAGATCCAAAAGTTGTTGAGCAGACATGAATACTCCATCCAGGGGAGTAGCACTAGATTGACCGGCGCTGGGACGGCCTGGTCTAACCATTTCTCTTCTTTAAGAAAGAAAGAAGGAGAAAAGTTGTTCTCAAAATAAATATCAAGCAATCTTGATAGATAAAACAAGCAATCATAAAAGAAAATAGGATAGGACGGTACGAAGACCCGAATAAAATCCTAAAGCACGACTCCTAAGATGGACTTAGGACGATGATCCTTGTTATAATATTCCATATTGTTTCGAAGTTTGGCTCTGATACCAAGCTGTGACGCCCCACCTCTATACCCACGCTAGCTAAGAACACTACGGAGTAATGCTGTCGACTAGCACGGAGAATAAGGCTGTTGAGGAGCGATCATCCATGTAATTGCTTTGTGCGAGTACCGATATGCCGGATAAAAATATAACTTTTCATCTCAAGAGGAAATCCGACATACCGACACAAACTCAAAGCTACTACACAGTGGCTATAAAGGTCTTCGTAAACAAATACAGAAATAAACATAACATAAATCAGTCACAGATAATTCATAGACTTAGATGTGAGATTAAAAATCTCACCTTTGAACCCAAACGAATGAAGAAGATGCTATGAAGTAATGGCAAGAACAAGCACTCTTCAATTCCAACTCAACAAGCTTGAATCTAAGTTTAAAAGAGAAACATTCCCTAAATTAGGTTTAGGAAATTTCCTTGAACTTTGGAGCTAGGAGATGGATTTGCAAAGGAAGCTAGGGCTTGGAGTTTTAATTTCCACTCTCCACCTCCATTTTCAGTTTTGCTAGAGAGTTAGGAGTTGGAATGAAGTAATGAAGAGGAGAGGGGGATTGGGACTGAGTTAGTAAGTGGTTAATTGGCTCAGCCCAAACCAAAGCCCTAAGCGGGAAAAAGTAGCAAAAATCAACTTTCTCCAAACATATCGAAGCTTATACTCAAAAAGGTCGCAAACGGCATTTTGAACTCAATGGAAGTGGTCTCAAGTCCCAATTCGATTGTTTGCAAAAAGTAGCTTTTCGGACCAAAATCCGACGAACGATAAAATATTTAAATATAAAATCGATAAATATGCGGGTTGTTACAAAGATATATAGTATAAGATATAAATAGAATGAATCGTAATGATAAAATATGCTTATTTTTTAAACCATATGTTGGCATATTTTATAAAATGTTGTATTTCTTAATAGACGTGCAAACTTGAGTGGTAAAAGCCGAAGATTTTAGCATGTGGTAGAACATTGTGGATTTCTTTGAAATTTGAAATGTGGCAGCATTCGTTGCGATAAGTGATAAATAACCATTTCCGGTACTTGAATCTACAAAATAATATTTTTGGAGTGGAGGATGTGGAATGACTACTAGCATGGGCTATGCCTTTCCAACTAGCCACTACGAAACTAATTATCAAATAAAATTAATGACAACTAGAATATTTTATGTTGGAATGTTATTTCTACCTGTAAACGTTGCTAACTAGTTTTTTTTCTTACCTTGACAGAAATATGTGTTCCATCTATACCTTCAATGACATTCAAAAGAATAGGTAATAAAGTATTATGTACCTAATTTTATCATAAGCAAAAGTGAAAACTATCGACTTAATAATGTCTTTGATCATGAGTAAGGTACTGCATAGACTTCACGAACACAAAATTTTCAAACTTAGTCGAAATTTTCGCCTGATATTCCATGTGAAATACAATGACTAAACGTGTACATAAACATTCCAACTAGTTCAGGGTTTTGTATAAGTGACGTTGAAATTAACTCATACTTACTACTACACACACCAAAGACGTATGAAACAAGGGCTCTTCATTCGAAGAGATAATTCCTGTTTTCAAGGCAACTAAAAACAACATTCACCCACATTTGAAGAAATGTGATGTGGAGTAGAGCTCTTCGTTGAAATTCATATATCTTTATCTCAAGAATATCTTTGAGATTCTACTCATCTCAATCATCGGAAATATATTTACTACCAACCAAAGTTTTAAAAATCGCAAACTGACGCTGGGCAGTGGGTTTGGAATATGGATTAATCGAATTAAGCAAGGATTAGTTGGAGTTAACTATTTGATAAGTCCATATGCTTGCAGTAAAGTTTTAATCTCTTTATGCAAAATTTATTTACTATCTGAAATTTAATTTTTAATTCTCAAGATAAATATGATAGCAAAATTCTACTTTAAGTTGATAATTTCAAATTATTTTGTAGGTATTTATCCATAATCGTGAAACGTGTATTCATGACTTCATTCTAAAGACATCGACTAAGATGCCTAGGTGAGATCGCACATCTCGCTTAGGCAGACTTAGATAGACGCTTAGGCAGCAATCTCCGCCTAAATACTAGGTGGGGCTAACTGGATTCCAAGAACGATTTTCACAACAATATTATGAGTTGACTCATTAAAGTTTTCTAAAGATGATAGTCTATCAAAAGAGTACATGCAAAAATCATATTTAGACATATGTGGAAATATTAGAAGGTGAAAGATATTTGGAATGGGTTTGAGCGTGGGGTTGTGGGGTTTTTTTTTATTTTATTTTATATTTTGAGGGTTGGGGAAGAGGGCCATGGTGGGGGTTTTTTTGTTGGGTTGGGATGATGGTTGGTTTAGTCTAGGTCAAAAAGAGCATTGAAGGTACTCTCAAATTTTAGAAGATCAATTCGCACCTTTCTAAGACATCAACGTAACTCTTTTTTATCCCAAACATGATAAACAAATGTTAAATAAGAAGTGCTTGGCATGTCCAAGCACTCTAACTTAATCCTCAAATACCCTTGGCATATCCAAGAACAAACCCCAAGTTAATCCTCAGAAGTTCCAACGATTTTTCGAACTATAAAAACGTTTGAACAAAAAGATGTATAAAAAACTTATTTGAACAAAAATATAGATACAAATTGTGATAAAAAAAATCTTAAACATTAGGATCCCTTTTGGTTTGCAGTTTTTAGTTGTGTTTTCGTCTAAACAAAAATGCACACTCCTTAGGTATTGTGGGAAAAACGATCAACTTTTAAAAATAAAATTAACATAAACGACAGAAAACGAGTTTCTTTTTTTTTCGTGTTTTGAAACATAATAAAAGAACGAAAAACGATTCATCTTCTCCTTCATCCGTCCATCCATTGCCACAATGGTTAGAAATTGTGAAAAAATTCACCTTTTTTGTACTCAGTAGTGCAAAACACAAAACTTAAAACCAAATCAAATGGATCCTATATTTCATCTCATTTTCATTTGTGTATGAAGTCTAACGTCTCTCCCACAACTAATATCCACTTTATCATCAACCGTGACAATATTTGTATCTGAATAACCGCATCCACTCCATTATAATTTTGTGAAGGTTGAATTATTTTACGATTTAATCTCAAAAAAATAAAGCACAAATTGGATTTGACTGAGAGCAAAACATCTACCGAAATACATTATGCAATGAACATCAAATTCATTATCACATATGGCTGCGATTTGTCTTACTATGATGGCATATGAAACCTGAAAAATAATTCTGTAAATTTGCACATTTTGTATATTAAAACATAATCTTACCAGTATTCACTGCTATTTTCACCCATATCACATCTTTACAGACTAAGCATAACATACAACATGGAGAATAGCTACAAAGGCTAAATTCCTCTATATTTTTGGTATCCCGATGTCTGAATAATGTTAAGTAACAGTGCGGCCATAGCATATAGAAGCGAGGTAGAGATTCTTCGCCCATTTGTCCTGTATAAAAATCGACAAGTCAGTGTATTTGAAGTACCAATACCAACATGCCTGAACGACTACATGTTTACTTCTAAAATCATTTAACTCCAGTTTGAAACTGTATGGATTAGCCAGTGGCCAAATCCACTTGTAACTATATGCCTGAATGACTACATGTACATCAAGTGTATGAACATATGTAACCTTCTAACTGTGCCAAAACACACTATCTTATATAATAGGTTACAAGTACAACAAAATGGAAAGAACAATAATTAATGCAAAAAGAGAACAGGATAGAGCAATTTGGCTTTTAGCTGCATAGAAAATATTGTAGGACTACAACAGCTGAGGAAAATAGGTACAAAAACAAAGTTTGGAAGAAAAAAAATAGGATGAAGGACAACAAATATTTTTTTCTCCTGAAGGACAATGCTAATTATAACTCAAACGTTTTGTATACTGTAAATTGGATATAATGCTAGTTATAACTAGCATTCTGTATAGTGTAAAAATTGAACAACTAGCATTATGTCCTTCGGCCCAAAATAAACTCAATGTCCTTAGGCTATTTTTTTTAAAGGTTGTCCTTCTCCCTATTTCTTCCAAAAAACTCTTCTCATGTACATATATCCTGGAAACATCCTTATTATTCTATGTGAGCAAACAAAAGTCACCTTAACATGTTGAGTTGGAAATGATGAAGTCCTGAGAGTTTCTTGAGTCTCATCTCCAATTCTACGTTTTGGCACGCTTAAAATTAAAGCAGCCTGCTCCTTGGTAGCTGCCATGGAAGTGATACGATATCCAGAATCCCAACGCCTATGAACTCCTTCACTTGGATACAAGAAGTCAAGTTCCACCACCTATAAATTGAAAAACTCCCTTATATCCATACATTTTTATTTTGGAACAGTTTTTGCATGTAAATTGCAATAAAGGATGCATCATGTTCATAGATACTTCTATTTACAGAACACCAATTATTCGACCTTAGCATCAATAAATCCGGTTAATATGAAAATTTGTTAAGAGAAAATTGTTATATGAATTATTGTTGATGTCAATTTCATAAAGAAATGAGCATAAAAATATGAATACTAACCTGATCTCGAAAACCAGCATTTCGAGACATTACTATAGCCCATTTACTCCCAGAAGTAGCCATTGAGGTAACATGATATCCCTCTTTCCATTTTTTGCTGATCCACTTATAAGGAAAAGAGTCGCCAACTTTGTAAGATTGTTGTGTATACTGTGTGCCTGAAACGATTTTTGTATCCAATAAAGAAAGAACGCAGGGATACAAGACTACACATGTAGGCACGCTTTGTAATCATTCATTTAATATAGATGTGAAACCTATTCAACAAACGAAGTTCATTTTTTGAATCATCGCTTATTATGCACTCAAAAAAGAAAAGGGAAGAAAACAGCATACCCAACTGCTCTTAAACCAATCCGACCCCAGGAAAAAAATCGATTTATTGTATATTTGTCATGCCATTTCAAGAGAATCACTGAATACTATTATAGCTCTACCTTTGTTTATGACTGAAACTAATAGAGCATATAACAACTTCATGTAAAGGAAGTAAGAGAAAACTATTGCAATTCAAGCTAATGAAAATTAACCTTTAGACATCACTACAAGAGAACATCCGTTATCTGCACCAGCAATGGCACTAATGTAATAGTTTTTCTCCCATTGCTCAGTAATCCATTCCTGAAAAGAAAAAGAAAAAAGCCACGTCAAATAAAAATTCTATGACAAAAGGCAGGTTATGTCATGACTGTACAGACCTTGTGAAGGAAGAATGCGGAGAGTTCATAAACTTGAGAATTGAACCCAGTTCCTGCATCCATTATGAGGGCCCACAAATTTCCGCATGACGAGACACAGCTTATACGCAAATCATCATCGATTCCTTTTTGAACATGCTGCTCCAAGCGTGTATCCGCCACATTATAGTGGTACCTGATATGAATAAAATAAACCAAAATTAACAAGTGATGTTGATATTTCTTTCTGGAAAAAAAACAACTCTTGGAAATGATGAAAATAGAAATATTATCGGGCATTGAATATAATCCCTAGTTTAATTGTCACCAGCTCCCATTTTACACATTGAAAATGACTGGAGTTGATCAAGAGAAAATGATAATCAAATAAAAATTGCCCAATGCATACAGCTGGAATAAGCAGCGGCTCTAGTAGGTTTCTATTTTTTCTGTTTTTTTTTTTTTTGTGATGTTGGTGACTACTAGTTACATATCAATACCCACTACCTAAACATACTAGTATTAATTGACCCCACTACTGAATAACGCTAGATTATGCATGGAGGAACACTAAACAGAAACAAACCTCTGTTTCATAGGAAGTCTTGCATTATACACAGATATCCATTGTTGTGCAGGCACACCCAATCGAATCTTCTTCCTTGCTTGTCCATCATCTTCTTCTTCTATAGTCAACCTACCTCTTTTTTGTCCAACTTGATAAATTATCTGAAATAGTAACATATTTTTAATTTTATTTTTCAAAAAAAAAAAATTGCGAATTTATCAAGTTTAACATGAAATGAGGTCTTGCCTTTTGAGCACCATCGGTATTGAGAGGCCTGATTGCTGGATTAGGTCCTATCAACCCCTCAAAAAGAGATGCTAACTTTGAGTAGTTTGGTTCCTCATCGTACTTCATATTTACCACAATCTCAAGGAAGTGCCTAAAGGGCAGAGGACAGTAATTACATAGCGATTCAGGGGAAGTTGCCATCTTTTTTTGACACACTAGATAGGATTTATTGTCGCCCTGATAACAAAAGGAATAACGACTATCAGAATAAAAAAATTCCAGCAACTACGGAACCGTCGCTTAGTATATAGAAACCAAATTTTTTTTTTTTTAGCTTTTTGTGCAATAGAACTGTAACAACCTGCCCTCTCACATTAATAATTATTCTGAGTGATGTGGTGTTTGTGCAGCTACTGAACGCATATTGCAGACCCTAGCTCTAGTACAATTCAAATGAACTACTATTCCAACTTAAACCAATATGCAATGGAAGGAACAGTCTCTTCGTATGCATATACACCAAGAAACTGTTTTATTTTATCCAATCTGGAGACCATTCTTAGCAAGATGCATGTGTATTTTGCAATTATGCACAGCTCTATATTAGATTTGAAAAAAAATCATATGGCATGGTATTAACCTTTCTGATGTAACGATAAATTCTTAGATAACCACAAACAAATATCATCCAAATTTACTAGATAGTGATATCAAACCAAAGTGGAAACATAAAACACTCCAAACAACAAAAAGGTGAACAAAATTTTACCTGAAAACCCTGCCAAGGTAACCTTCCATTATGAAGAAATATAAGAGTGTAAGCAAGAGACTCAAGATCGTCTCTTCTACTTGCACTTCTGCCCAAATGCGCATGAACACTAGCATACCTAACAGTTCCCCTGGTATAAGAAAATAATCAGTAAATGAAAAAAGTGAGTTACATGCTCATTCCACCAAAAAACAGTAGTTAATTAATTAATTAATTATACCTGAATACATCTGGCCGCTGATCATATTCTATATGTCGACCACTAGCATTATCTTTCCATTTTGTTGCTGCATTTCCATTGTTCGATATATAAGTGCAAACTCTAGAACAAGAGTAAAAACTTGGAACTATACTAAACCAATTCTCACCTAAACCAAGGTCGACAAGAAATAATTTTTTCTCCTGAGGTGTTAACGGTTGACCGAGTAGGAAGTTCTCAGGTTTTACATCACCATGTACATATCTAATTAAAGAAATGCAAATAATAAGTTCATGGTTAAAAATACACCCAAAATATTTGCATGCAATATCTATAATTAACATGCTTACCCCTTGGCATGCATCTTTTCAAGGATTGAGACAGACTCAGCAGCTATGCAAGAGACCATCTCCCAGGTCATCCTAAAAACCGCATAATTTTGAAAACATTCGAATGAATCATGATAGCAATTGCAATATTTTAAATGGTTATAAAGCACTTATTTTGCGTACTTGCTACTTCCTATCTGGTGGGATATCAAATAGATGCTTACAGTTAACACAGAAATAAAGTATTGCCTGATGATATCAAACATGAAATGGAGAGATGAAAGGTCTTAACCTGCTCTATGATTCAGACATCACACTACAAATGAAGATTGCAAAATGATACTCCTTAAAGATCAATTTGCAAATATTCGACTACTATATTTTTTTTAAAGTTTTTGTTACAGAATACTAGGATTAATGAATAATGGTACTCATGCTACGACACATCATGATAATGATATAAAGCAAGTTACTCACGATTGACCAGCAGAATTCCATGCATCCCATAAACTAGGGCCAAGCATATCCATAACCTATACAAATGTGCCATTAATAGTGGAAAATTGGCTAGAACGCATAAAACAACGTAGCTTGTAAGATTATACCATTATATAATAATCCCCCTGCTTCCCTTTATAGTGTACCCTAGGCACCCCATGACTACCACCAAGAGCGCTGTAAACAGGAAAGAAACATGATTTCTTATAAAGTACATTCTAAATTACTTCTATTAAATTAATATGTATAAGAGTTTATCAGCGTAACACCAACCATCACACTTAGCATACCTGTAAACTTGCCATTCATAGGGAGGGCCATAATTACAACCTTTACTGTTTTTATGCTCAAACTTTAGTGCAACCTGAAAATGGAATTCAATAACCAATAAAGTTAACCTCAGTAAGGCATTAAAAAAATTGTCCAGAATAGGGATTTTTTGTATAAAAAATAAAAATAGCCTGAAATTCTTCACTGTGTTTCTACCAAGATGCTAACATGATAAGCATTCATAAGGTAAGCATTCATAACGAGTAGATTTACAAATCAGAAAAATAAAGCAATAAAAATAAAATGTATGATATAAAAATTTCCACCATAGCAACAGTACTTCGTAGAGACTAAATTATTGAAAAAAAACACAACCTCAAGAGCATTAGCACCAGTGGTAGCACGTTCATTGCCTCCAGTTATACGACGACCGACAAAAACTTGACCAAATCCACCTTTCCCTAACTTCCTCTCAACTTTGTAAAAAGGAGATCCTCCAACTTGGACCTAAAGAATAATTAAAAGAC
The DNA here is from genome assembly GCA_030765085.1 of Allium cepa. Classification (NCBI taxonomy): domain Eukaryota; kingdom Viridiplantae; phylum Streptophyta; class Magnoliopsida; order Asparagales; family Amaryllidaceae; genus Allium; species Allium cepa. The sequence continues at coordinate 475,820,043 of CM060929.1, forward strand.
AGATTTTATATGCAAGGAAAAGCGTGCAATAGAAGTAGATTTTCAATGGCAGGGAAAGATATTAATGGCTACAAAATCAAAATTAATGTGCAGCATTAAAATTGAATATAGATACAGATATACCTATTGTAAGTTCGTAGCTGATAGCTCTAAGCAAATAGAGGAATGGATAGAAAGCTATTGTATTCCAAACAAAAAGGACATTTCACCAGAACAAACATTATCATGTGTCAGCCAGGGGAAAAAAAAGACCAATACAGTGACGTGGACGGTAACATAAAACAAACAAAAGTCAGCTGGCGAGCCGTTTTTGCTTCCTACTGTGGTATTGGGAGATTAAGAATTTTTGGAGATTCAAATAAAGAGTAGACCTTATGAAAAATCAGTGGTACTGAGTTTAATTATTTACAGACATCCTTATATGCGGATTTCAGATTGTAATATTATGAACCAACCCACATACAGTTGGATAATACAATTCACATATTTGATTTTGCAGTGTATATCGGGTCCTAATTTGAATATAGGCTGAGGTCAGTGAACAGCATGCAACATTATAATTGATGTTACAGGGAATTCAAACCCGACCTGTAGATCCACACTCTAGAAGTCTTACAACCAGACTAGTGTTTCTACACAAAGTGACCGGAGGATTTGAATCGTTGGAAGTTAAACTATATAAAAAATAAACCAATATCATAAAGTTTTCGTGCTTTCGAACTATGAGTATTCCAACAGTTAAAAATCATAAATTGCATAATTAATTTAAAAAACTGTATTATTGCCATCTGAAAAAACTCTCCATTGATCTTACAAAATAGCAAACAGCTACTAAAAAGAAGATATGGTTCACTGCTATAAAGAAATAAATAAGAACAAGTTATAAAATAAAACACATATTAACATTGTACAAGCATACTTCTTTTAACAACGGTAACTTCTTATGAAGGTTCATACTGTTACCACCTATGCAAGGGTTTAAAATGTCTAAAGCTGGAAAAAAAATTGAAACCATATTTAACTACACATGAAATTCAATAAATGTTTATATTCTGTACTTTTCAAATATTATTGTGAAATTACATAAATATCAGAATTAATTGGTTTCTTTTGTTTGTTTCAATAATCATGGATATAAAATATGTTCAAATTTATTATCTTAGAAGATCTCTTTTGAGGTCATGTTATAAAAAATGTTTTGACAGTAAAATTAAGGTGTTCTTATCCATTTTGGAACACGTTCTCTTCTACATTGAAACATACTTTTGCGTTCTTAAATGCGTATCTATATACTTAGAACCATGTTTACAACTACAAGACATCAAAATGTGGTTCACAGTTAAAAAACATTAATATCTAATAATTACATTCCCATCTCTAAGCTTGTTACTAGTCCCATTGATAGCACAACTGAGAATATATAAGTGTCCAAGCTTATCATTAGGCCAATTGATAGCACAATTAAGAATGAATAAGGCTGTTCTTTATAGTAAAGTTTATCAAGTTATCCCTGCTAAATTAAATCTTATGCATATGACAGGGTAGACCTTAAGCAAAAACAGCCAACCGATCACTCAGATTTAAATTTTGAAAGGGGGACCGAATACTATTTCTTTGTAAAAATAATTGGATATATTATCATCGTGTTTACATATATCATATGTTAGTTACACTTCATGTTGAAAGAAATGTTCTTCCTTAATGAAGGTGCAAAGTTAAATCCCCTTATGGAAGGCTACATGTAAGTTTTCCTCTTTCTTTCTTTCTTAGTTTGTTTGTTTTTATTTATCTTTTAATTTATTTTTTTGCACTTAGGTAGAAGTACATGGTTGTACTATAAGTCTCATGTACTACAAATCAATATATGTTCATTGGTTTGAATCACGCTACATGGGATTCGAACATGTGACCACACAGACCATAACTGGAATATCTAACCACTGGGACGGTAATGCTGAACATATGTAATTTTTTTCCTTCTCGTTGCATATTTATGAAATATGTTTTTACTTTAAAACTTGATTGCGTCAAACCTGTTTCATTTTATAACTTTCATGTATGTTTCTAAAACTCCATGCTTTTAAATGCTTTTAAATGTTTTCTTCTATATTTATATGCCTAATACAATGCTACCTCATCAACTCATTCATGTTTACTTTTATTGATCCAAGTTTCAGAAAATAAATTTTTAGATCATATGCAAAATATTATGTAGAAAATTATGCTTATATAAGTTTAGAAGTTATTATTTTTTGAACAATATTATATAAACAAATGTGAACATACATAACGCACGTGCAATATCAAGGTTCAATAATACAAGATGATGAGAGACAAAAAGAGATCTAACAAATCGAATTAGCGCAAGATGGATAAAATGAAGACAACCTAACGTCATTTTATGCGATAGAAAAATACCAAAAAAACTAAATAATAAAAAATTCCATTGAACGATAATCAAACTTGCGGTATTGTAAAGAGCATAATGTTGACCAATAAAAAAGAAATACGAAAATAAGTTAAATGCAAGGAAAATGAGAATGCTAAGAGAATTGATTGGAATTACAAAAAAAAGATACAGGAAATGAAAGGGTGAGAGGTAGACTATAATTGACACATATAAATAGAAAAATAGGTTTAGTAAGGACATATAAGGGAAGATAAGATAACACACCAGTGATAAGATAAGATAATATTTACGTTGAAAGAAAAAATTAAAAAGGAATACTTGAATTGACATGGAAAGATAGTATTAAAAATGATCCAAACAAATTAAGTTAATTAATAATATGATTCAAGATTGAAAATTATTGAAATTGAGAATTCGTGTGGCCGACCCCAATCGCTTGGAAATAAAGGGTGATGATGATGATGATCGTGCATGTGTAATAACAATACGAAAAAGGTCCATTTCAAAAATTCATCCATGGACTAAAATTACCTAAGCTGGCTTTATTTGTTACACATCATATGAACCAGTTAAGATAATTAGTGTCAAAAGTTGTATTGTACCATTATGCATAAGGAGTTTTTTTAAGAAAATATAAAACTATTTTATTGCAAGCTTATAAAATGCCTCTTTGCTTTAAAATTTGGATGCATCAAACTTATTTCATTGCATGAGTTTTGTGCATTTTTTTTCACCTACATGCTTCTCAATGCTTTCGAAACCGTTCACGATCAATTTTTTTTAAATCTAAGTTTTTGAAATGGAATAATGTAGAAGTAAAATTATTACGTGCAAAACTATGCTTAAAAAAAGCTTGACAGCCGTTATAGACATTTCCTTTAAAACCTTAATACTCGTTTTCTTCTAACAAATATGAACACATAAGTTTCATGCACAATTATAAATAAATAATATTATGCACGGCCTAAAGTTGCATAGAGTCGACCGTGACGTAAAGAAGTTTTAATTAGTAAAGATGCATTTATGGACATGGTTACAACTGAAAGTTTGTGAAGGATAATGTTAAAAAATAATTGTGAACAAAGGACTAAAGGAAGAAAATGAGGTTGGAATTGATAGTTGCGTTGATTATTATTATAATTTTGATTGTGTTATTATGTTATTTTATATGTCCTTCAATAAGTTGCATTCAATAGTTTAAAATACAATACACTTGAATAAAATAAAATATAGTAGAATAAATAAATTACATTGACACCTTAATGTTGCAACTAACGTTATTCTAGTATATGTTCATGCCTTCTCATGATAGAGTGCAAGTAAAGTTTTGCCCATTGGCAAGCCGCTTAGACCATTCACTTCTCGTTCGAAAATTATCTTGGCATCTCTTTTCATGACCGTTTAATACATCGTTTATCGACGTTGCACGCATATACTGTAAAGTACGATTTGGAATAGGATGCAGTGCTTCAACCGAACTAAATACTGCTTCAACCTACAATTTCGATATCGCTGCATTCACATGAGAATCAGAACTTTCCATCATTGAAGAGAGAGTAACGGTTGAAAGACAAAATGAAGTTTAGTTTAAAAAACTAAAAAGAATTACTTTATAAAGATTTAGTTCATATTGTTTCCTACAATTTATTGTTCTTACATCGGATGTCTGATGCAAAGCTTGTGTTACATCAAACGTAGCTTATGTCGGAGGTAAACAATGCTAGCATTCGATCTATGAAAACCAAAGTGTCAACAGATGTTGACATAAGTCACGAAAGCAACAACCGAAATGTCTGCAAACACGCCCTAACCAATAATGTATAAATTATGACATCATGAAAATTTATGCCCATTGATAATTTTGTTCAGCTTGATTCTCATTAAGAAAATTTGCCAAACAGTATAAAATAATACATAAGAAAGTTTTATTTACACCCTATAACTAATATACTTATGAAAATTAAAGTCAACATTAGCATGTCACAAAAGTTTAAATGCTAGAAACTTGTGAACTGGCTCAAACAAAGTATATCTACCAAACATTTATGAAGAAAATTACTGAAAAACTTATACGAGATTTAAATTTTAGCGATAGATATAGCGTAAGGAAATCTGAAGCAAAAATCAACATCATCCTCACTTCTCAAATAAAATCAATGATAACAACCATATATAGCAATGTTAACTACAATAATATGACCCGTGATATTCTAGGTTAAAAAGAAATCATATAAACCCCACACCCCCCCCCCCCAACAAACTACTTATGATGTGTGAACAGTGATAAAATAACTATTCAACACCTCTAATTTTAATTAAGGATAAACCAATATAAACAAATGGAGATAAAAACTGAGATTAGATTATTATCGGCTAATGCTCATATATTAGTGACACTATTTCAAAATGTACTTTCTCTATTTTGAAGAGGGAAAGCGTTGAAGTGGTATGATCTGAAATTATTTGGTGATAAATCAATGATTATTACTTTTGCATGTTTCTATCGAAATAAGGCTTTGAGAAAGCAAAGTAACTTGATTTCTACCAAAAAAGGTGTTGGACGAATACAAACTTGATTTCTATCAAAATATAATAAGCATTTAGTATATTTTGATTGTGGCCAAATTTTTAACATATTCTACTCAAGCTACTTGAGCAATGTGTAACCAACAAATACATCAAAATGTGAAATCAAAATTCACCTCGTCATCATGGTAGTAGCAATAACAACAATACACTGAAACCATAATACCTTCTAGACCTGCGCCAGGGGATTGACTAAAACCGCCTCAAGCTTGTGGTCCCACTGTCTTCTATATTTGGTAACTTTCAGATCTTTGACTAATGTCCTTTCCATACTTAAAGCTGTTTCCTACTATTGATTTATGTTTTTTTGTTATCATATATATCTTGTATAATTATAAAAATATATGGGAATTGTTTCACTTACAGCTTCTAACATGCATATTTGTAAATAAGGCTGTTATGGTAGTGATTACCATTACCATTTTGTACATACTGTTACCGTACCGTTTTTACTGTTAGACTAAAATTGTTTACTGTTACCGATTGAATGATATACCGATAACTGGTATACCGATAAACTGGTGATCGTTACACTGGTAATGGTAAATTACCGTTTGTCTAAAAAAAATAAGTTGATATATTTTTACACTGAATGATGATTCATTGTATATCTCATTGGATCACTAATAAAAGACATAGAAAAGAAGTGTATTTATCATCATTTGAGTTGAATTACTGAAATAAATTGAACTATTTTCTTGCTTCTAAATGTTCATAATACAACATCTTGCATGAATATCAATGTATTATGAATGGACTGGTAAATTACCATTACCGCTGGTTTTAAAAAAATATTACCGATGTTTTACCTAAAAAATGGTAAATTTACCGTTACCGTACCGCTTATGCTGGTGCACCGACTTTACTTTAAAATAGTAACCGATTGACTGGTAATGGTATGGTCATGGTAAATTTACCATTATCATAACAACCCTATTTGTAAATATTGTTTACCAAAGCAAAGACAATATGCACTAGTTTGTATGTACACTTGTAACCTCTAACACTTAAATAAAAAATAGGTAGAAGAATAAGAAGAAAATCAACCATTTTCCATATTCATAACGTAATTAGCATTTGAAGCAGAGGATTTGCCAACAGTTTCTCCCATGATCTATAATGAACCAAAATAAAATGGTCTTCTAACCCATACATTACTATCAAAACCTATGTTATCTGGTACGCGGATCGATTCATTTAAATGAAAATGGAAGCATAAAGCGTTAATGCTACAAAATACAATATGTTAGAATACACTTAATAGAAGTGGAAGGTTTTTGGAATACACTTAATAGAAGTGGAAGGTTTTTGGAAACAGAATGTTCCACTCTAGTGATGCACATATAACTAGACAGACAAAGGTATTTGTTAATTTCTTAAAATACAAATATGTACAATATTGTTATGCCCTACAAATGGAACATAAAGTAAAAACATTTTAGTACAGATAAACATACCTTATACATTTCCAACTAATTATAAGTTATAACTCCAGTTGAAGCCAAATAAATTACTGAATGTTCAAAATGTTGTGAAAAAAGAAGAGCATATGAACATAAATGTAGAGCTCATAATGTAAGTTACTTTACACAAAAAATCATGATTACTTAATGCATACTAATATAATACACTTAAAATATTCAATACAAAACTTTCAAAAGGTCGAATTTGATGTTTCGAAACGTCAAAATCAATGTAACCAATTGTATGTGCACAATGTTTCCGAACACTACTATATTGTGTCTTGGAATGCACGTATCAAAACGGAATACTGTAGCCAAAGTATGAATTGTGGTAATATAAATCAAAACTATCACAAAAAATTGTTACGGTGTTAATTTTGAAAAAATACATCTCAAAATATATGAAATATACAAAATGAGTATAAAGGTGGATTATGCAAGTCAAAATAAGATTAAATTGACCGTAGATATAATGACTCAATTATGAGAGATGAGTACGTCTTTTATGCCATAAAAGACATAATATTGCCACTAGCTAGCATGGAGTAATTGACAACCATTTTCGGTAAGAAACAGACTTCAACATCATAAAAGGCTGTCAACTATAGGACATATGGGAGCTCCCATGAATAAATATGTACAACATGAGATAAGAAATTTAAAAAAAAAAAGGTAAGCTCACTTATTATTTAGATTTGAGCTAATATACGTTGTATCATTTGTAGCCTTTTTCTTTCTTTTTTTGGTATACATGTATTAGAGATTTCACTATTTCCAACCAAAATATTATATCGTCGCATAGTCCATGTAACACCTCGTAAAATGAACCATAAATAAATGTTAAATTAAACGTGATATGATAGAAAATGGAAATTTTATAAAATTTGGAATTTGACCACGAAAGTTATTACGTTGCTTTCGTGGTGAAATTCTGATTTATTTCCATATATTATAATTTATTTCCATATATAATATACTGAAAATGGAGCTTGAACGAAGAAGTTATGAGTGTGTGAAGTTTTCCGATTAAAAATAATTTGAATAGAATTCAAATAAATAATCAATTCCCTCATTTGAAATTAATTGTGATTAGACTTGGGGTTAAGTTACGTTAAAATTAACAATTAACGTTACAAGTTAATTAGGGTATGAAATCAATAAATAATCAAGCAACTGTAAAATAAAATAAATATCTTCCTAAAATAAGGGAAGACGTCGACCCAGCACTTCAAGGGATCGACCGCTTGAAGCATGAGGGTCGACTACTTCCCTGTTGTGGAGCCTATTTTGATGAGTTGTACGTTCCAGATTTATCCGTTTTTAATCTATTTCCATTCAACGATTCTGGTGTGTTTCCAACCACTATAAATTAGACCCTGAACCTTTCACTTTTATCCACAGATATTTTGAGAATAATAGTGTAATTCTGTAATTATTATCTCTCCAAATAAGATTCTTTTCAGTGATTGTTTACTGTATTTCTTTTGGATTTGAATATGCCTTAGGGATTTTAGAATTTCGAAAAAATGATAAATAAAATCCCTTAAAATTCCTTTTTATTTCGAAATGTCAATTCTATGTTAATATTCTCAATTATTTACATTAGTTTGATGGAATTTGTTTCGTTTATATAATTTTTGATAACTTCGTCTATTCCACTTTTTCTTCTTCTTTGACTCAAATTGTGATCCATCAATAAAATAAAAAGTTTAGATTATGGATTATGTTTGTAGTTTAAACCACTTATTCTTATCTATTTCTTTGTAATAAGAGGAGTTGAATAGAATATGAAGTTTAAATTGCAATTCTTATTGTTTAAGATATTCCATTGAATTGATGTAATAAATTGAGTTCCTATTTTATTTACAAGTCTATTATTGTAGCTTCGGTTATAAATATTCATTTCCTGTTCTGGATATTAGAATTCCATAAAATCTTGGTAAATTGAAGAAAAATGACTTGTAGTAATAATTGGTTAGCGAATTGACATTTAACGCTAGTTTAGAGCGTAAAATCTGTGCGTTTATAACTTATTAGGCGTGAATATTTATTTATCTCTATTTACGTAATTAACATATAATTATCTTGTATGTAGCGCATTTAATTAGGCATTTATTTTTATTTATTTCACTCATTAGGAAGGTAATTGATTTTAAGACGAAAGTAAGAGGAAACTCCTATATAGCTTGATTATTATTTTAAGCCGTAATAAGAAAGATTTCTTATAAGGCCTCATTTATGAAACGGTGAGATGAGTGTGTGAATATATGAAGAGTAATTGATTTATTGCGAAGTCATAGGGATGCGAGGTTAATAGAGTTGCATGACGGAAGTCTGTCCTTCACTTTGAAGCTACCAGCAGTTGTGTATATTTCTATTGATATGAGATATCCATATAATAAATATTTGTAATGACGCGATGTTCGTTCTAAATTTTGTAGGAGAAATATGTTCAGCTAATCTGAATATCAATTCCTACGAATAGAGCACTAATGTGAGGCGTCATTATGGGTATGGACCAAGGTTTTAAATGTCGGATTTCGGTCACGTTTCGTCTCGGAATTTTTACACAAGCTACCTCATATCGGGGGAGATCTCGAACGAGATGAGTACATATCGAGTGTACATCTCGGATTGGCATCTCGGGCCTTATTATGCATTTCGGAATATCTTGGATGTACTTACGTGTCTAAAATTGATGTGTTAAAAATTTATTTAACGGTCATAATTTTCTTAGTAAAAATAAAAATGATAACATAATTGATTACATGAAAAAAGGAATACTTTTAGAAGAGTAATAGCTTAATTAACTTAATTGATTTGGTAATGATTGAATAATATCTTTTTATTTGAACTAAAGAAGTGAAACATTTCGTCATGACTCATTAAGATAAAAAATAAATAATATGTTCAAGAAGTTGGTAAATTTTAAATGGTGAGTAGTTTCTTTTGAACCAATATGAAAATAAAAAATTATGGAAATAAAAAAGGTATAATTTAGGGTGAGATCTCGGATTGAGATTTTGATCCATATATCGGGTGAGATTTGAATATCTCGGACGAGATGAGTGTCGAGGAAGATATGGAGGAGATTTGATGTCTCGTCTCGTTTAAGTGTGAAAATGAGATCTCGAATGAGATCTCGGGCGATATATAGGAGATTAAAAACCATTGTATGGACCATAAAACGAAGGGTCTGCTTCGGGGTTTGAGGTATTAAATGGTTTTACCCACCTTTTTCTCCAGATGAAATATTAAATGGCAAGGGGTTATGTTATGTGGTATCTCTACAGGGGTCCGCTTCTGCAATTAGGTCTTAAATGATGAGGTCTGCTTATTTTTCACTTGAAAGTATTAAGCGGCCTATGAGACTTCATATGATGTCAGCTAGATAGTATCATTGAAGAACACGCTTTTGAAATAAGTCTTAAATGACGAGATCTGCCTATTTTTCATTGGAAAGTATTAAATGGCTTAGGTACCATCTCTTACAGTATTAGCTTTTTATGACGTGTGATCGAGATACAGGATCTACTTTTGAAATGGAAGGTATCAAGTGGTTGGACCCGCCTCCTTTCTTTATAAATAAGTATTAAATGATTTTAATGGTTTTATGTTCATAGACATTCTTATTTTGAAATATATTGCACAAGTACTGAAAATGTAAGACTTGAGGTTTTTATTCACTAGACATTTATTGTTATGACTCTCTCCTCATTAGAATATAGATTAAGGATGGAGTGACAGCGGTGACGATGCTTAGAGATGAAGAAGCGTGACTTGCGGCAGTATTTGTTATTATTACTTGTTTTTATGTGTATCCATGTATTTAAATAATTGTAGTAATTGATATCATGTTGCGGCTTTTATGGAATTTTGTATTATAACACTTTATGATTTTGAAATAAATGGGTACACTTTGTTATTATATTAGGTTCCATCCGTTGTGAGTTCTGAAAGTTTAGTTATGCCTCTATCATGTTATTTTCTTAGTTCTATCAACAGCTTACCTTAGAATGGATCTAAGTTTCGATGGGCCTCTCTGGATTGAAATTTAGGTCCGTTACGGGGTGGAATGTTACAGTCCATCTCCACCAATTAATAACACTTCTAAAAAGTGGTAATAAATGGAAGAAATAAATTGCAAATTAAAAAAGGACCACTCTCTTTCATTATCATGTGAAAATTATTAGTGAAAATTACTTTATGATCTCTAGCCGTGCAAATTATATCATTATGCCTGTAAAAGATTAGGTAAGAAAATCAACGTAGTGTTTAAACGATCTGGACCAAACTCAAATCTATTGATTTGATTATACAAATTTAAGTTGTTAATAATGTTTGATTTTATAGTCAAAAATTGATTAATAAAGTTTGAGAGTACAAGCACCCTTGCTTTACATGAACCTTCGAACAAGCAGCATACATCTATTTATAAAACATTCGATTTTTTAAGAATTATCATAAGCCCAATATCAATCATATTACAAGGCAATATATTTACAAAGGGAATTTTCAATGCTATACCATGTAAATTCTCTGAAGTGTAGCATTCCTTGTATTGACTCGTAATTTTAACCCAGTTTCACACAATTTTTATTGTATTTTATTTTGATAAATATATACGTACATGTTACCGGGAAATTTTCAGCAGCCTTTGAATTTACTTGTTGATGACCCGAGTCAACGGAAGAACTTATGCAGGGTGAAATGAGGAACGCCGATCAAAATATCTTTCAAATCCGAGTTGCTGCGATCAAGATATTGTGGTCTAATGATGAATCATCCATTTTACTAGTTGGTCCCACCTTGGAGAAGGCCCTAGGATATTCAAAGATATGGCAATGAAGTGTCGAGATATTCTGTATGATGATATAATATGAACAGTTCAAACCACATGCAATTCCGACTTATTATAAAAAAGTTATGGATCGAGCAGCCTCAAATGGTTAAGTATGCCACCTTAGATAAGTATCTTTGATAATCATCGAATGAAGTAATGAAGAGTTTTGGAGCGTTCTACGTGATGATATAAGATGAATGGTTCAAGTCTCGGGAGAATTCGACTTAAAACGAAGAACCATAGGTAGATCATCTATTTTCCCCTTAGTCTATTTTCTCCCTAGTCTATACTGATGAATACATCATATCGATCATTGTAGCAAATGCCAATCAAAAAGACAATTTTACCCTAAAGACCCGAAGTTTAAAGACTAAAACAAATCTAAAGAAAATAGAGAAAAATTTGGTCAAAGTATCGATCGGTACCGTGATCAAATCATGGAATACGTGTCGATTTGGCTCATTCGTTATCAATCCTCACTTCTTGAATCTAACTGTTTGAGCGATTCAAAATGAGATCTGACAATTCTGAAACATGGATTCTCCTATAAATAACAAACTACGACATACAAAAATTGACTTTGGCAAATCTATACACTTTTTGTTCTTTAATCGACTTCTGTTATAAAAGAGGCTACCAATTTTAGATCTAATCATTAAATTTTTGAATTTCTCTGTAAACTTTGTAGTTCAACCATAAAGCAATCAATAAAAACAATAAATGGATATAGGTCAGCAATTTGCTGAACCAGCATAAAATCTCGTGGTCTTCCTAGTTTTTTCTTTCTATTGCTTACTTTTCGATTTATTTACACGTTTTTATTGATTGGGACGAGTCGAGAAAAAAAGCAAACATTTTTTGTGCTTTCACTAAGAAGTCAAATCTGATCCGTTGAAGATAAAAAAACCAACGACTAGGAAGACTACAGCCGGAGACCAATCAGAACGTGGGGCGACCCAAAAGTATCATCTAGCTCCCATCTCAAACATTGTGACAAGAAACGAGATTGAAGAAATGATAACAAATATGCAACATTAGTATTAGCCCGATAAAAGGAGATATTGAACTTTTTTCAACGAATGGAGCAACAAAGAATGATCGGAGCGGTTGTAAATCAACACCAGAGAAGGTCGGAGATTAGAAATGATGGACTAGAGACACAAGGACCTACAATACTTAGCCCCCAGCCTCCACGATCGATCAGTACCAATTGACCCTCATCTATAGGTATCGATCCATCCGACCAACTAGGTAGGTTGATCTGAATTCGAAATAAGGAAGAGAACTTCAGAGGAACCAAGATCTAAATGCAAACTTACAACCATATAGATAAGAACCGGAAAGTTTCCTTAGAAACAGGAGGCGGGAGGAAGCCTTTGACCAAAGGCATGTTGAACCCCAAGGATTTCAACAAAATTTGAAAGATCGCACAGTTGGGATGATATAACAGACATTATGAGGATCTCAAAGTTTGGAGGATGTGAATCGAACCTTATTGACTCTAAACATTCGACATGCTAGCAATCTACTTGATTTCAAACTACCTGCATTGAAGTTGCATAATGAAAGAATTGATCCTATGGTACATCTAATGAGATATATCCAACACATGAAAGTGTTGGGAGCTTCAAAGGAAGTGATGGCCATTGTTTTCCGTTGTAATTAACTGATTTAGCAATCATGTAGTTTCATCCAAGGTTTTAAATATCGGATTTCGGTCACGTTTCGTCTCGGGATTTTTACACAAGGTATACCGTATCAGGGGAGATCTCGGACGAGATGAGTACATATCGTGTGTACATCTCGGATTGACATCTCGAGTCTTATAATGCATCTCGAAAACATCTCGGATGTACTTATGTGTCTAAAATTGAAGTGTCAAAAATTTATTTAACGGTTATAGCTTTCTTAGTAAAAAATAAAAAAGGTAACATACTTGATTTACATGGAAAAAGGAATATTTTTAGAAGAGTAGTAGCTTGAATGGCTTAATTGATTCGGTAATGATTGAATAATATCATTTTATTTGAACATAATAAAGAAGTGAAACCTTTCGCTATGACTTATTAAGATAAAAAGTAAAGAATATGTTCAAGAAGTTGGTAATTATAATTGGATTGAGTAGTTTCTTTTGAATCAATATGAAAATAAAAAATATTATGCAAAATAAGAAAAATGTATAATTTCGGGTGAGATCTTGATTTGGATCCATATTTCGGGTAAGATTTGAATACCTCGAACGAGATGAGTGTCGAGAGAGATATGGAGAAGGTTTGATGTCTCGTCTCGTTTAAGTGTGAAAAGGAGATCTCGAAGGAGATTCGAGCGACATATAGGAGATTTAAAACCATAGTTCTACCCCTATGTGTGTGCGCGCGCGTGTGTATATATGTGTGTATCGATACACACGATATATACGGATTTGTCCACTCTTCTTATCTCGTTTTCCCTCTTCTATTTCTCGCTTCCATTCTTCAGTTCTCTCTACCGAGCAAATTTAATATGGTAGCTATGTAACTTCATGTACGGTTGAAACATCGACAATAAAAATAAATGCAACCAGTTTCCATTGTTAGTAGTAGAGTTGTATGGGGGGAGTATCGATATGCACACGCATATACATTAAGGCAATTAGTTTAAAGTATGATTTTGGTATGATACTTAGAATCGGCATTTGCATGTTCTTCTTGTCCCTTTTTCCATCTCTTATTCCTCTCTTCCATTCATCAATTCTCTCTATCAAGCAAATTTAACAGGATAACTGAGTAACTTAACATACGGTTGAAACTATGACAATCAAAAATAGATGCAATTAGTTCCATTGTTAGTAGTACAGATGTATGGGAGCAAACAATCATCCAAGGTATTCAAATTATTCTAGCAATAATTATCATAACTATAATGAAAATATAAACTATTTCATAGCTGTCTCATCTCCAACATCGCAAATATCATGTTCAACATTCAATATTAGCACATCGTACCTATCAGCATTATCAAAACTGCCACAAAGAAGAATCATCATTGAGATAAAATCAGTAATAAACACCCCAAACCAACATCAAACGATTCAAACAAGGTAAAACACATTTATGTATACTTAAAATCAAAACATATACCGTTTCAGGAAAGGGGCTATTAGTCCCCTCTTCCTCTTTCTTGTTTGATCCACCACTATCGTTAACCATATTTCTGTTGTTATCTTCTTCGATTACAATTACTTCTCTTTCTTCTAGATTCTCGGCTACGACTGGGTATTTTCTAGGACGACCTCTGGGTCTTCGACCTTGCGTTGTTATTGGATTCGGCATGGTATTCCCATCACAAAATTAAGAAAAAAAAGGGGTGATTTATAGAAAAAGATTGAAACTTGTTCAGATTGTTATTGTGGAAATATACAATTGGGGGAGAAGTTGGGTAGATATGGGGAGAGAGGTTGGAGAAGTGAATAGATCTATCTCGTACACGTGGTGACTTGTTTTCTCAATTCGACTTCATCTTCATTGCATTTTCTGTGCATTGTAAGTTTTATCCAAAATATTCTATATATTTTATACATTTATTTCGTGCCAGACTTTTTGGATCATCGTCCTTTTGAAATATTAAATGTTTTCTTTCTTTCCATCAAATAGAATTTCCCATTTTTATTTTCCTATTTCAAATCCTTTTCTTGAGTTGCAAAGATAGAACGCAATAGATTAGAAATTGTTATCAGCTTTGATATTCTATTAGAAAGCAATTATAATTACAAAACTAATTGGTTGCACAAAAGAGTGATTCCTTGGCATTTATAAGGATCTTTTGTGAGAAAAAAGTATGCAGCACTAGGCTGCATAGCCGTACTAAATACATATACATATAAATATAATCCGGCTAACAGCTAATGGCCAAAACATAGTCGAAGAGTCTAAATAACACTCGAAGCATGCTAGAGTACCATCACCATAGGAATTTATGAGGACTATTACGATGTAAAAATTTTGAGAACCACGTCATTATCACAAAATAAATCAATTAGTTGTGTAAATGGTGACATCTTTAGTATTTATACATGATTTATTTTATTATTTTCTTAGCATGAGATTATTTTCAACACATTCCTTCAAGCGTGATGTATATTTACGCCAAACAAGTGAACATTTGTATTATGAGATGCAAAGCACATGTGGTATTTATACATGATTGAGTGAACATCTGTATTATGAAATACACGTACAGGTTCTATATATGCATCAACATATGACCGTATTATGTTTTACGACATGAAATTGTTTGCCTTTAGATCATAGATATACTTTTAATTATATCTTTGGTTCATCTAAAGATGACTACTGAGGTCAATTTTTAAAATCTAAAATTCTTACATTCTTTTCTTTCTTCGAAAATGGTGTGTTGTTGAATATATGTGATTCAAATATTTTCCAAAGAAAAAATAATAATTAATTGAATAGTTCAATTATTCCGTTAGGCGATACGCAAAAAGAAAGAAAGAAAATAAAAACATATAATAGGATTTTTTTTTTGGAAGGAAACAAATTGATCATTATATCAATTGATTAGTCAATAGATTTATAAAGGACAAAAGAAATCTATTCATGAATTCATTGATTAGAAATACAAGGAAAGAAAAGTTTATATATGTAGATTCAATCAATTGAGAAAAAGATCATCATTGTATATTTGCATTAAAATCAAATCATACATATTTGAATAGATTTCAAGACGGTTGGACAATTAATTTACTTAATCTTCAAGTAATTCATTCGTTTTTAAGTCTATTTAAATGAAGAAAAATCATTTTTATATTACTGCAAGTGAGCATCCACCATTACCCTCTTCCTCGGTCAAAAAAGGGAGTTTGAGCGCAAACAAATCTTTGAAGAAATTTATTATTCAATTTGTAATTATATATTAGTCTTTTCATTTTGATACTTGTAATTTTGTAATCTCTATCTTGTATTTTCTTTCTTCAATAAAATAAAAAATAGTTGTTGGATCTGTGAACATAGGCAATTTGGCTAAACCGCATTAAATCCTTATGTTTTTTACTCTTCTATTTTTTTTTCTTTGGTGATTATTGTGATTATTATTGATTGAATTGGTGGTTGATATTTAATCAACAAACTAGATCCTTTTATTACTTTCGTGCCTAAGTATTCTGCAATAATTTTAGAACTATGGCAACTTAATTAAAATATGCACATCAGATTAGTATCAGGGCTAGTTGTCTAGTTCTACATTAGTATCAAGAGCAAATTCTTTTAATTGTGGTATGAAAATTTATGGCATCACCGAATTTGCTATAAAAGGAGTTGATGGGATATTAAAGGTGAAGATTAATGATGGTGCTCTTTAACAACAACTTGATTCATTTGAAAGAAGAGTTGAGAGCTAGAATCATCTTGGAGGTAGGAGAGGTATACATAGATCCTACTTATGGGTACTAGAAGGCGTTTTGCTATTATTGTAATAAGGTAGGGCATTTCATACAGGACTGTCCAGTTCTTATAAACTAGAGGGAGAAGAAAGAAAAAGCTTCGGTTTTGGCAGTAGTTAGATCAGATGTAGATAACAGTGACAGTGATACATAATTATTTTCAGCCAGTATTTCACATTTAGAGAGTGCAAGTTGGATGATTGATTTTGGAGCCTTTTATTATATGATGCCAAATGGAGGCTATTTGTCAATTATAGAAAGATCAGTAGCGGAGCAATTCGTATGGGAATGGCACATCTTGGCACATTGCGGGGGTCTGAAGTGTGAGGTTTAGAATGTTTGATGGTGTTGTTAGGACTATCATGAATGCCAGACATGTTCCGATGTTGCGTAGGAGTTTGTTTTTAGTCAGAGCTTTGAGTAGACTTGGTATGAGGATAATAGTAGACGAAGATAAATTGGAAGTTGCAAAGGGTTTCTTAATAGTGATGAAAAGGTGCGAATTGATGATATTTATGTGCTTCATGGAAAGACAATCTTAGAAGATTCGGTAGTTTTAACAGATTCTTTTGTTTTAGATTCTACTCAGTTTTAGCATCTTCGTTTATGTCATGTTATTGAGGAAACTTGAAGTATTATAGAAGCGGGGTTGATGATGGTGTTTGTCAATCGAAGCCTAGCTCTTATGGAAATTGTTTTTTTGGAAAGAAGAAGCATGTCATGTTTAATGTTAGAAGACCTAAACCTACAGAGTTTCTAGAGTATGTTCATTGTTATGTGTAGGTACCCGCCCCAAATGCATCTTTAGATGGAGCTAATTACTAATTTTTATTTGTGGATGATTTCTCATGTAAGGTTTGAATCTATTTCTTAAAGGCTAAAGACGAAATATTTATCATGTTTTGTAAGTAGAAGACTTTGGTAGTGGAGCAGTCAAGGAAGCGTTTGAAAGTTCTCGAAGTTAAGAATAGTAGTGAATTCATGTCACAAGAATTTACTAACTAACTATTGTGAGTTCGAACATTATCTATTTCCATTGAGTCGCGTTGTTATAGAATGACAAAGAGCAAGTGTCAGATACTTTGGGAGAGAGGTATGCGATTGATAATGGTTGTTGACCTAGAAGAGAGATTTTTGAGAGAAGCGATATCTATGACAGTATTTCTCATCAACCACGCACCTTCTATTATCATAGATATAAAGATCTCAGAAGAAGTATAAAATAGAGAATCTGTTGATTATTCATTACTCAAAGTGTTTGGTTGTTCCACTTGTTTAGACGATGAGAGACATGATAAGTTGAAGCCTCAACAAGCATGTTTTGGTAGGCTATAAAGAAGGAGTGAAGAGGTGTAGGTTGTGGTGTAAAATAACTAGGAGAATTGTGACTAGCGGTATGTGATATTTGATGAGTGATCTTTGTTAAAGGTGGAGCCTCTATCAAATGATGACGCTAGGACACAAAATTTCCAAACAGATTTGAGTCATCAAAATATTTTCATATTCGAAGAGATTGGTATTTCTGATTATACCATAGTTGATGAGAAGATTTTAGAGGTACGGACTATAAGCGAAGCTCATTGGCAAGCATGACCTTTTGATTCAGATGGTTTTATTTGTAAGCATATTTGTATTGATGATTATTCATCTTATGCTTTGAATATTGCAGAGCTGGTTGATGAGTCCAATTGTGTAGACATAGGAAAGTCTAACGAAATCCTTGTGAAAGATAACAAAGTATATAATATTGAGTATGCCCTCATTCAGCATGAAATGGAGAAGGTGAAGTGCGTTATTAAATCTCCATTGGTCTCTCAAAGTTCTGTATCAATATGTTTGTCTGCTACATCAAATATGTTGAATATTTTTGGTATTTGCTCATATGCATTTTGTTTGTTGTATTGCATACTATTTTTCTTATGCTTGGAAGATTTGGAAGCTATGTTTGAGCAATAATGCCTAAACTAGTTCATATTGAACTTTGCGGCATGTGATGCAGACCCAATAATTTATTGAGATGCAGTGATGAAAAGAGATTGTTACATTTGAATCAAGGTGGAGTGTTGAATTTATGCGATTCAAATATTTTTCAAAGAAGATAAGAAAATAATTAATTGATGAACTCAATTAATTCAATTAGGTAATACAAAAAAAGAAATAAAATTGAACAATATAAGAGGATATTTTGTTGGAAGGATACAAATTTATTACTAAATCAATTAATTAGTCAATGGATTCATAAATGAGAAAAGAAGTATATTTATGAATTTAATAATTTTACAATACAACGAAATAAAAGTTTATACATAGAGATTCAATCAAGTGAGGAAAATTATGAAAACAAAGATCACCAATATCTATTTGCATTAAAACCAAATAATGACTATTTAGAAAGGTTTCAAGGTAATTGAGAAATTAATTTACTAAATCTCCAAGTAATTCCTTCATTCTGAAATTTGAATGAAGGAAGTTCATCTTCATATTACTGTATGAGAGCATCCACAATTACCCACTTCTTTCATAAACCATAATTTCTACAGTCAAATCAAATTAGGTGTTTCGAGCGCAAATTAGTCTTTAGAGAAATTGATTGCTCAATTTATAATTATAGTTTGGTCTCTCTACTTTGATACCTATAATTATGTAATATATCTCTTTTATTCTCTTTCTTCTATTGGAATCGTGGATGTAGACAATTTGGCTGAATCACATTAAATTTTTATGTTCTTTTATTTTTCTTTGTTTGGTGAATATTGTTCATTGAATTGATGGTTGATAATTAGTTGACAAGCTAGATCCTTTTTGGTTGCTTCCGTGCATAAACCTAACACTTCACAATGCTTTGTTATTAGTGCAAATTAATTAAAATTTTGCATAACATGTACTGTTTATGTTAAGTATAAAGATTTGTGTATGTAAACAATTTATTATATTAAAAGAGAAGCTTTTGCCAAATTTTATGTTTATTCTCCTTTATATTCAGCTCTAATATTGAGTTCTCCTTGATTTAAGGTTAATTTTTGCATTTTGTTCATTCGGTTTCTTATTAATTTCATCCATGCCAAAACACATTAAATATTAAATTTGATGAAGACTTCTCTTATCGCAACTTTACATTTCTTTGTGATATCTGATTACTATTTAGCTTAGCGTTAATTCCTAAATTTTAATATGACTTTAAATTTTACTATGATATTTGAGCCAAGCATTAATTTCGCAATTTGAAGACTTTACATAACCTAACATCTATAATCTATCTTTTTCCCCAATTCAAACCCCTTATTTCCAAATGTATTCATTGGCTTTCAACAATCTAGTGGTCGTCACCCAAAGTTTCTCCATCTTCGCCACAATTAGGTACTTTATGATTTCCAATTTTCTTCTCTTTATTATTCCCTTCTTTGCTTTTCTCCAATTTTGATTTTATTATTCTTATGGTTTAACACACTTGCAACTTTTTTTTATTTATCATATGTTTTATACAAGTATTCAATTTGGGAGGTGTATGTGTGAATATTGAATTTTATCAATTGAAGTGTCAATTTTCTTTTAAGAATTAAACAGCTTTAGTAAAGGCAATATTATGTTTTAGAAATACACATACAACTTCTACATGTGTAGCTAACATATATGAACTTATTATGTTTTGGGACATGAAACTATTTATTTTTTGATTAGAGAGGTGCATTTTGTTATATCTTTTGTTTATCCAAATTGACTATTCAAATAAATTTTTGAAAACGAAATTCTTACATTCTTCCTTCTCTTGGAAAATTGTGTAATGTTTATATTAAGTGCAGAGACTTCTGAATGTAAACAATTTAAACCAATATTTGTTTTTAAAAAACTTGAATAGTTTGTTTGTTAAAATTTCTATATTAATTTCTATTTCTTTATTAGTATTAACATCTTATTTTCTGTTTTTTTCATTACAGCATTGACTATATGTTATAGTTTACGTATTACTCACGCACGCACATACATAGAATATGCTTTGTTGGTTGAACTTACATGTTTATATCATTAGGTCATTAAATTTAGATATAAATTCTACATTAAATTGCAGTAGAAATACAATTGATATATAAAACTAAGATTATGGAGATTGTTTATAATTTGATTTCAACCTTTTTCGTAACTACTATAAGTATTCGAAACTGAATATCAAAAAATAAAATAGAGAAGTTCAAATCTTATTGAGATTAATATAGAAGTATGATATGCTTTTTGTTAAGCACTTCTATGTCCATCATGTTGCATCATCAAGGTGTTAATTCTATATATTATCGAATAATACTGAAGTAAATAAATAGAAGTATCAAATTTATTTTAAATAAGCCGTGAAGTGATAAAGCATTATGCAATCTTAGTTTTGATTACTTAGGCATTTAATGAAATTGTCATTCCTGATGACCCTTGTTTTATATGAGATTTGGAAACGGTTATCTTTCACTATCATGCCAAAATGGATGAACATAACAACTAACCAAACGTAAAAGAAACCACAAGCTATCTGGACACAACCAGATAGTAATCCCAATTAGATTTCCATCAAGATGATTGAAAGAATTTCGAAAGATGCAATATAGGTGATTAAGCTTGATGATGCATGAAAAGCGAATTTTGTTCACAAAGCATACCCCTTCCTAATCAAGGCAATCCAATCGATTATATTTCCTAGAGGTTGAACTCGGTAAGTTTTATTTTCTCATAAAATAGTTTTATCCAAGGGTTTTTGCTATGAAAATGTTTAAACCGTGACCATGATGTCTTCTCAACTGAAGTAGAAAATACAATTATCTTTTTCACATGCAATAAAGATTAAAGTCGACTATGTTTGCCTTAGAAGTTCTTTTTTAAAATGTGTTCCAATTATTGTTTTTCCGTCCCACTATTTTTTAACCTTTTATCAAATAATCTTTTCAATCCAGAAACATGTTTCTTTATTGCAATTTTCTACCTCTCTAAGCTAGAATAATAACTTTGTAGTAACATTGGAAACTGGAGCACTAATTGGGAATGGTACTCACTATGGTTCAAATTTTAAAGCATGTAAACTAATTCTTGATGCTAATAACATTTATATTCAATGAGGACCTCATTTTTTACTAGAAATGTTCAAATAAATATATCATGACAATCGTTTTCAATCTTTAATGGCCTATATTTATCATACTTATGAGGAACATAAATTAAACTTTTCTCAACAATTCTCTTATTGGGAATATTATCTCCATAAGTTCTTATTTGACTGACCATTTCTTTTATCTTAGAATAATAATTCTTTACGGTCTCAGACTCCTTCATTTTTAATAATCCAAATTCGCTCCTTGGAGTTTGAAGTTTAATGGCGCATACCTTTACCTTCCTTTGAATTTCTCTTGTAATGTTCTCTGTGCTTGTCTTGCCTTGTAGCTCCTATTATTCTCAGGCGATAATGCCAGTCATCGCCTGTCGTAGAATAAATAACACTTTTGAATCTTTTTGTTTATTTTCCTTCGACTCTTTTTTTCTGAGTTTGACAGCGAGTTGAAGTGCCTCTAGGAATAGAAAATCTTTCTTCTATAATATCCTATAAACCTTGAGAATTAAAAAATGTCTTTAATTCTCTAAAAATAATAATATTTGTATGAGAAAATATAGATAAAAATAAATAAAGATATAACGATATTTGCCATGACTTAAAATTTCTTAGGAGTGGTGTAAAATAAAAAGAGAATTTTTAAAAATAACCGGATGGTATTCTAGTCCACTATGTGATCGAAGGATGTTCAAATACTATTGACAGTATTAGGATAAGAAGGAAAATAGTTATGAAATAGTTGAATGGTTGGAATAGTCAAATAAAAGATTTGACGAAGAAATGATTCTTAGACGTCTTGAAATTATATTGCTCTGAAGTACAAGACACTATATATTCCCTACATAAAAAGAGAATATCGAACTCTTTGTACTCTTCCTTCTCATTTATTTTATTCAGAAACCCATCCTCTCCTTAATTTAAAGGAAAAAAAATTCAACTACCTCTCTGCTAATTATTTACCATTTACCCCAAATTAATTTCATTATAATGTTATAATCATACCCCTTTTACCTTCTATCTCATTTATTCAGGTGTATGGATCTTTCACTTTCAGTTTGCATTTTTTACTTTTAATTTCTCATCTTCTCAATCTAAAACAAAATCTTATATCCACTTATACTATAATCTCTTAAGTATTTTTTGCTTTTGATGTGGAAAGTTTTATAACAATCCGGAATTTCAAACACTTCGTATTTAAAATATCTGAATCATTTAAATATGTGAATTTAGGATTTAATGCGATTAGCTTAATTTAATAACCATGTTAACCCTCTTTTAAGTAATAACTAATGATAATAAACTTGTTTTTGAAAAATATTTACAAAAATAAGTAGTTCGAAGAAATATCGATAAAGTGGTCGAAAATCGTTTTATCGATAAACGACTTTTTTACTAAATAGATGTTGTTTGAAGTTTTTGTGCTTGTCTAATTAATCAATGTTTTATTAATTAGCAACTAAATTTTTTTGTATTAAAGCTAATTTATATTAACAAATGGATTAAGGAAGAAGGTAGTGATGAATAGTGTTTTGGACAGTTGATTTTGGTCAAAGGTAAGGTGTAAAGCAAACATATAGGGGGAGGGGGCTTGTTTGGCTGGCAAAAGAGGTGTATCAGAAGTCATTTTCCCTTTTTTTAAGTCCGCACTTCATCTTCCTTTGGTTCATAATTTTATTTCCAAGTTTAGAGGAAAAAAATAAAGCAATCAAGACATTTTCTCTTCATTTTCCCAAAGAAAATCAAGTCCAAACTCCACCAAACTTTGGAAAAGGTCTTAGCACGGACTAGGGACATGAAATAGCATCCCAAAGCATGAATGAAGTTGGCATAAATTGGCCAACCATGTCGGGCCATGAGCAAGAAAGAGTGTAGTAGGCATGGACTTGTGGGTTTGAAGGCTAAAGGTGAAGCCTTGGAAGGTTTTGTGACGGTAGGAAGTAGTTCTAGTTTCTAGTGCCTTATGTTGGTTATTAACTTGGTTATGGGTGAGTTTACTTACCATTGAATATATATGTATGCATGTATGTATGTATGTATATTGTGTTATATTGTTTTGTTCTTGAATATAAAGTCAAAATTAAAAGTTAACCAATAAAGTTATAAGTTTGGATCCCCTTGATTTTGAAAGCAAATGATAGCTCTATATTGTATAACATCACTTCTATGACCTTCCATAACAAGCGACGTGGCCTTGACATTGGGTTTAAATGGTTGCTCGGATTGTATGTTGAATTTGGAATGGATATGGAATGGTCCATACAGCAATAATCGCTATGAAAACACTTTGAATCCCTTGTGTTTAAACTTGTTCAATTTGGTATTTGTGAATATATTATGAATGTGTATATTTTGGTTGTTATATACACTTACAAATATGAATGAGATAGCCAAAAATTGGTATGGAAAATTCTAGAATTTGTGAAACGAAATTGTGCAAGTTAGAAGCAAAAATGTCACATGGATGAACTTTGAAAATGCCTATGTTCGGAAATTTTAAAAGACATCCTTAGAAATTTCTTTGCTATTGTAACAAGTAAAATATGTGCATTTAATACCGTAAAAATATCGAAGTTTAAATCATTTCATAATTGGTTGACGAAATTGAAAATGTTAGAAGCGAAATAGTCGCCGTAAATGTACTTTGAAAAATACCATGTTTTCGAGGATTTTTAATATGATTTTGAATGATATCCTTAGGGGTTTTTTAGCATGGTTTTTATGTTGTTTAAGTATACTACTTGGTGTAAAAAAATGGATCTTAAGTCATTTATTTAAATGGTAAAAACTGGCCACAAAGATCTTGTTTTTTCAATGTTGTTCTCTGTCTAGGACTTTCTACAGACTTATAAATGCTGTCTTTGGTCCACTGCATCATTTTTAGACTTGTTCCATTGTTTTGTTTCAATGCAACATTTTGACTAGTTTTTCATGATTTATATGGTTTATAATATATTATCTTTGTGGAATTTTTTTAAGGAAGTTCCGATAATATGGATTAGAATATGAAAAAACAATTAAAATTTTAAATATATTTTTTACAATTATTCATGGTTTTTTTAAAGTAAAGGGTTTTAAAATATAAAACATGCTTTTTATTGATTTAGTCAAATTTTCAAATTAGTTAATTTTTAAGTAATATTTTGTGTATATATTTAAAACCTATTTATAAAGATTTTTAAAGTGTTTTTATACATATATAAGTTTGGAAAAGCTAAATTAAATATTTTATAAAAGAATAAAGGTGGTTTTTATTTTAACACTAAATTATAATAAATAGTATTGAGAAGTTAGTCAAAAGCATATTATCTTGCTAATAAGTATTCTTAGATCTTTAAAAAGAATGTTTTTTAAAAAGGCTAAATGTAAAATGTTTTAGGTTTATTATAACGACGTTTGAGCAACATTTGTTTTTAACCCATTTAAATATGCCTTTGACAATAATTAGATCTTTAGAAGAAATGCTATAAAGATAATGTTAATTATAAAATGGTTTTAGGCTTCTACTAACAATGCTTTTAATAACATTTTGGTTATAACTCATTTAATTATATTTTTGGAAATGTGGAATCTTATTTAAATTTGTGAACATCCTTATACCGTTTAGATAAAAATATGAACACACATTCTAAGTACTGAAAAGAGTAGAAATGAATAGTGAAAGAGTAGAAATGAATAGTGAAATAGTAGGATACACATATATATTTTTTGTAAAGGTATTTTTAATATATATACGAGTATTTACAGAGAAATATTAATTTAAAAGAATTAATTTAATAAAAAAGGGATTAGAAGTGGCTTATGTGACTTAATCGTTCTTTGTGTGACTAAACCGTGTTTTATGCATTTACTTGTTTATGGAAAGTATTTAATCATATACTTCGCAGTAAAAGCCAATAATGTAGATTATATCTGTTAGAGTTAAGAATGATGTTTGAGTAGGGTTTAAAAGTAAACAGTGCTTTAACCAACTGGCTTCACTCTTGATCGAGAGATAATATAAGTTGAGAAAGTTGGAAGCATGTTAAAGTATACGAGACATGGTTTCCACATGTAATCATTCTAATTTGGCTACATAGTTGATTTGTCTGCTATGAAGCTTGAACAATTTAACTTGAGAAGTATATGTAAGCATCACGTATTGATACGGTTTGAGATCCTCCAGGAAGGACTCATTCATATGAATCATCTCTTGCTTTAAGAACGTATATATATATATATATATATATATATATATATGAGATCCCCTAGGGTGGACTCCTTTATATCATTTGTTTACTTCATAAAGAACCGAAATTGAGTTAACCGAAAATTCATCAATTTGGTTTTGAAGAGTCCGTGATAAGATAAGTGTATTATTTACTGAATACTACTTCAAAACTGATATACATTTGGAAGCGATTGTGGAGTGGAATGCTATAAAGTTGAATTGTCCATCCTAAGGTTATGCCCAAGGGAGAGGTCAGCATTAGCATTCATTGGACGACTTATGCTAGGATCCATGATGAGATTCATGAACTGGTTGAGATGTTGGAATCTAAAGAGAGATTCGAGATCTGTTCGAGTGAAGAAGATTTATGTGTTGAGATGCTGAATGTGACTTCACCATCAGTAATGATAGAAATCAATGTAGGGGCATAGCCAGGCGGTTTAGCTAGCCCAAAGGGTACATCAACTCCAAATATCTTGAGATGCTTTCGATCGAGGCATGTAGGAATCGTTGGTATTCGGAATCATATATTCGGACATGGACTAGATATGTTTTCCTTTATTACATATGTTATCTATAGATTTGCATGGTTTCAAAAGGAAATTTCTAACCCTTATGTAGGAGGGTTGACTTTCAGTTTACGGAGGAGATCTCCATGGAAATCCATATGCGAACGTACCTTAGTGGTTTTAGTTGTACTTCTAATATTTCTGGGTTGTGAGATGCAAGCAACACAACTATTTTTTGAATTATATTCTATAATCTCGACATTATCTATTATATCACCTTATGTACTTATTAGACGGATTTGGTTCTTTTGAAAGGATAACCGTTACGGTGGTTCGAATGGTCTTAAAAGTACTGTTATATGCAGCTACATATTTCTAGAGTTTCTTATAGCAAACTTATATCTGATCCGTTCTTTTTTATTTCCCTTAATTCCTCGAATAGTTTGAGAGAAACATGTTTTCACTGATATTCTTTGAAGCTTTAGGAGACGAGCTAGATACTTCCATTGACCTAACGTAGTGTTTTTTCCGCCGCACTACTATTATGTATGTATCAACCATTATGAGGACATGTTGTTATAATTGTCCAGGCTGTTGATAGTTCTTAGGATTGTAGCTCTGAAATGCTATGTACCTTAAAGTGATTTTGTACTATCTTTTGATATTATATGCTATCGTTTCGTCGTGAGATTCTGATGTTGTGTCCTTTCTTTATTTTTCCTTTTTTTATTTACTGGAATAATCTGTATTTCCAGTACTTGGGTGCTCGACCTATGAATATCTTTGATGTATTAGTGTCAACATTTTAAGGGTCGAAAAGGCAGTTCGTTACAATATGGTATCAGAGCTGAAGGTTAAACGAGAATCTTAGTTTTGATTAGGTATAAATCATTAGAGATAAGGTAAGGGATTCCCTAGAATGAGCTAAGTATATTATACATATGAGAATGTATTTGTATTTGTTATAAACATACGCTTTGAAGGTATTTTAACTATGAAAATTAAAAGGCCTTATATAAGGTAACTTATATAAGTAAAAATTATTCAAATGGAGTTTAGTTAATGTAGGGATTAATGATGTTCATTCATTATCCCTCATAGATTAGCTTAGTCTTGCTCAGCCAGTTCATGAGCAATTTACCTTTTTACTACGTTGGTTGGGTAAACAGTATTTATGGGTGCATTGAAGCAAATACTTTATGAATTGAATTTCATAATTTGACTATAAGGATTTTAGTCATAATGTTGAGTTAAAAGGTTAAGTTTAATAAAAGAAGTTTAGCGTAAATTTTCTAAGAAAGTGACTTTATATAAGTATTTTTTATAAAATATGGTTTATAAATGAAGAGGGTTTAAACTGATATTTTGAGAACTTAAATCTTATTGTCTTTGAAAATGGTTTTTAAGATTTTAAAGAAAATAATGGTAATATTATTTGAAAGTATTTATGAATACTATTATTTTGAAAGAGTTTTAAGATTTGTTCGAGTTTGAGGTTACTCTCTAAATCAAAGAATCGATTCAAGAACAAAGTATTTTTATGCTATCCAGTTTAAATGGTTCGAAAGTGACTAAAAATGAGAACGAGATGTGTTCAGTTGGTAAGCACTTCTCACGGGTAGTGCCCCTTTTAGTAAGGGAATATATAGCACAACTTGGCAAGACCCATTTCCATGGTATCATTTTTGAGTTACTCGATCTATATGTATATTTTCTATAGATTTTAAAGTAAATATTTGGGAATTGGTTTGATGTCATGATACTTAGTATTTTAAAGTAAATATTTGAGAACTGTTTATGAATTGAGATCATGATACTTAGTACTATCATACGAAATATTTGATACAATTTTGAAAATGATTTTGCTTTGATTCAAAAAGAATGATTTGAAATTCCTGGTGTTTAGTTCTAAACGTTTGCTTTAATGAAATTTGATATAAAATATAGAGTAGTTTAATAAGGAGTAGTTTTGGGTAATATAGATTTTGTTATGAGTATTTTATGTAAATGATTTGTATGTATGCTATGTGGGGAGCCTGAGAGGTAGTGGCATAACCCAGAATAAATGATGAAACATTTTCATGTTTTCCATTTATAGTAAAATATGTTTAATAAATGAATGTAACTTTGATAAGTTGTTTTATTGATGCATTTATCCTATACATTAGGACAGTATGATATATTCATGTTGTTATGATATAATTATTTGATAATTTTCATTTGTTAGAATGAAATAGATTTTTCGACAATTTTGGATGGCTTGAAACTTTCAAATCTTTATAAAACTTAAAGTTAAGTTTATTTTTAAAATATGAAGATGGGTTTAGCTAACACTTTAATTGAAAAGTTAGTAAATTGACGTAACTTTAAAATTGATTTGAACATTTATGTTAAATAATCAGTCGATTTCATTAGACCAGCTAATAGATGTCTTTACCTTAGGATTGTCTGAGGAAAGAGACTCTAGTCTTGTGTTTGAATATTAGTGTTCCGCTCTTTCTAGCTACTTGCTTAACCCGACGGTTAAAGAAGTTAAAATGTTGACTCAGTTATGAGACCCGGAATTATTGGGCCTTCAACTGAATTTTAGAAAGTAAAATCAATAAGTAGTTTGGTATATGCTCTTAGGATGTAGTAGATTATTATACGAGTGTAGAACCTGAAGTAAGTTTTTATGAAATCTTGTATGTACAAAGTTATGTCTTTATAAAATGTTTATAAACTCAAATTATGTTTTATGAAATTTTCATAAATAATTTTAGTATGGAATGAGATTATTTATGTAAATTAATGTGATTAGAAAGAAATTGGTGTAGTTAAGAAACTAATGAAATAAAACACGTAAACTATATACATATCATTTTATTTGCATGACCATTCTTGATCTAAGATTCGAGTACTTGACTTCTAGGTGATGTAACATCGATTTGAACAAGAATTTTTCACTCAATTCTCGGCGGTGAACACTTGAAATGGATTCTTGATATGATCCCAAGGTTTCCTATAATAATATATAGATATGTAAGTAGAAAAGAGGTTTCTAATCAAGAAACCTGATCAGAGTCCACGCTAAAGAGGTCAAGTGATCTATATTAGTTGGGAAGTGAAATTTATGCAATCGAGCAAGTGATTAGATGGAATATTGCATATGGATGGCCTATGCACATCGTACGAGCCTAAGTATATATATTCAATGTTTTGCT
The DNA here is from genome assembly GCA_030765085.1 of Allium cepa. Classification (NCBI taxonomy): domain Eukaryota; kingdom Viridiplantae; phylum Streptophyta; class Magnoliopsida; order Asparagales; family Amaryllidaceae; genus Allium; species Allium cepa. The sequence goes on from CM060929.1 coordinate 475,849,784, forward strand.
GGCTTATAGAGAGTTTAGAGGATGACATTTTAATTTGTTATGGGGTAGCTTGAATGATCGTCTAAGTAATAACCTGAGGTTGTTGAACGTAAGGTATGCTTAGGGGATTATTTACCATCCTTGTATAGTAAGTGGGTTTCTGAACCTAAGCAAACTGTGAGCTTTGTTTGCTTGCAATTTTGAATACTTTTGAGTATTGATATATGCTTGTTTCTTTTATGTGTTAGTCATGTTGGAATTTCAAGGGTGAAATGTTTAAAGTGGAAGAGAATGTTACGATCCAGAATTTCGAACACTTCGTATTTAAACATCTGAATTTTCTAAATATTTGAATTTTGTATTTGATGTGATTAAATTTATTTAATAACATGTTAACCCCCTTTTTAGAGATAACTAATGATGGTAAACATGTTTTTAAAAAGTGTTTACAACAATAAGCAGTTCGAAGAAAATCGATAAAGTGGTCATAAATCATTTGATCGATAAAAAACTTTTTACTCGATATATTCCGTTTGAATTTATTATGCTTGTCTAATTAATCAATGTTTATTTAATTAAAAACTAAAAATATTTTATGTTAAAGCTAATTTGGATTAGCAAAGATTAACCAGTGGATTAAGGAAGAAAATATTTTCGTGAATAATATTTTGGATATTTGTTTTTGGTCAAAGGTGAAGTGTAAAGAAAACATATAAGAGGCTTGTTTGGCTAGCCAAGAAGGGGTATTAGGAGTCATTTTCCTTTCTGTTAAGTCCACACTTCATCTCTCTTTTGGTTCATAATTTTATTTCTATGTTTTGAGGAAAAAAACTAAAGTGTTCAAGCCACTTCTCTCTTCAAGTTTTCTATGCAAATCAATCCCAAACTCTACCTTGGCAAGGGTCTTAGCACAAACTAGGGACATGTAATAACGTCCCAAAGCATAAAGGAGGTTGGCCTAAATGGTCCCATCATCTTTGGCCATAAGTAAGAAAGAGTTTGAAAGGCATGGACTTGTTGTTTTGAAGGCAAAAGACAAGATCTTAGAAGATTTGGTGATGGTAGGAAGTGGTTCTAGTTTCCTTATGGATTATGTTGGTTATTTGCTTAGTTATGGGTGAGTTTACTCAGCATTGGATGAATATATATTGTGTTGTATTATTTTTTTTGAATATAAATTTAAGTTAAATGTTAACCAACAAAGTTATAACTTTGGACCCCTCTTGCTTTTGAAAGCAATGACAATTCTGTATTATATAACATCACTTTTATGACCTTCTATAACATGTGATGTGGCTTTGATATTATGATTAAATGGTCATTTGGATTATGCGTTGAATTTGGAATGGATGGAATGGTCCATATACAAATAGTCACTAGGAAAGCACTTGGAAACCCTTTGTGTTTAAACTTGTTCAATTTGGTTATTTTGGAATATATTGGTGATGTATATATTTAGATTGTATATAAACTTATAAATGTGTATGGGTTAGTAAGGAATTGGTTTGAAAATTGTAGAATTTGTGAAATAAAGTTATGAAAGTGAGAAGCAAAGAGGTCGCCATGGATGCTTTTTGAAAATACCTTATGTTCAACGATTTTTAAAGTTAATTTTAAGAGACATCCTTAGGAGTTTATATGTTGTTTTAACAACTAAAATAAATACTTGTTACTTAAAAAATATCAAAGTTCAAATCATTTCAAAGCTGGTTGAACAAAGTTGAAAAAGTTAGAAGCGAAATAGTCACCATAAATGCACTTTGAAAAATACTTTGTTTTCAGGAATTTTAATATGATTTTGAAAGATATACTTAGAGGTTTCTTTGCATGGTTTTAATTAGTTTAAGTATAATACTTACTGTAAAAAGTTGGATCTTAAATATTTTATTAAAGTGGTGAAAAATGGTCATAAAGATCATGCTTTTTCTATGTTTTCTCTGTTCAGGATTTTCTACAGCACTTGTAAGTGTTATCTTGGTCTACTACAACACTTCTGAGCTTATTTCATTGTTTTGTTTTAGTACGAAATTTTGACTATTCTTTCATAATTAATTTATAATCTTTGTGGAATCTTTTTAGGGAAATTCTAATGGCATTAATTAGAGTATGAAAAAAAGATAAGAAGTTTAAAATTAATAATTAATTATGTTTTTTAAAGTAAAGGGTTTTAAAATATAAAACATGTTCTTTTATTAAATTTTTGTCAAATTTATAAATTAGTTATTTTTAAGTAAAATTTTGTATAGATGTTTAAAACTTATCTGTAAGGATTTTTAAAGTATTTTTATGCATATGTATTTGGAAAAGTTAATTCAATCATTTTATAATAGAATATAGGTGGTTTCGAACGTACGCTTAGTTATAATAAATAGTTTTGAAAAATTAACCAAAAATATATTATCTTACTAATAAGTGTACTTAGATCTTTTTAAAAGAATGTTTTGAAGAAAATGCTAAGTGTAAAATGGTTTTGAGTTTATAGTAACGTGGTTTGAGTAGCATTTGTTTTCAACCCATTTAAACATGCTTTTGAAAATAATTAAATCTTTAAAAGGAATGTTTTAAGATAAAATTAAGTATAAAATAGCTTATTAGTTTATAGTAATAATGTTTTTAATAATATTTGTTTCCAACCCCTTTAATTAAACTTTTAGAAATGTGAAATTTTGTTTAATATTGGTGAATTTTTTTATACCATTTAGGATAAGGATATGAATACATTTTCTAAGTACTAAAAGAATAGAAATGAATAGTGAAAGAGCAGGAATGAATGGTGAAAGAGTGGAAATGAATATTGAAATAGTAGTATACATGTATATATCTTTTGTAAAGGTATTCTAAATATACACATGTATATACAAAGAAGTTTTAATTAACAAAAAAGGGATTAGAAGTCGCTTATATGACTTAATATTTCTTTCCTGTGACTAAATCTTCCTTTGTGTGACTTAAGCGTGCGCTATGTGTTTACTTATTTATGGAAAGTATTAATCCTATACTTAGCACTAAAAGTTGACAAAGTAGATTTATTCTATCTATGATGGCTAAGAATGATGTTCGAGCAGGGTGTAGAAGTAAACAGTACTTAACACACCGACTTGACTCTTGATTGAGGAATAATATAAGTTGAGAAAGTCAAAAATGTGGTAAGTGTACAAGACTTGGTTTCCACATGTTATCGTTTCTGTTTTGTACTAGGTAATCGACTATATTATGTAGTTGATTAGTTGACTATCAAATTTGACCAATTTAACTTGGGAAGTATATGCAAGCATCACGTATTGATATGGTTTTATATCCCTCAAGGAGGACTCATTCGTATGAATCGTATCTTGCTTCAAGAACATATATAGGAAACTCGTTGGAGAAGACTCCTTTATATCATTCGTTTACTTTTTAAAGAACCAGGATTGAGTTAACTGAAAATTCATCGATTCAGTTTTGAATAGTCCGGGTTTGGATAACTATATTACTTAATATAAACCATTTCAAAACTAATATACAAGTTCTATGTGTGGTTGTGGAGTGGAATGCTAGAGTTGAACTGTCCATCCTAAGGTTAAGTCCAAGGGAGAGGTCAATGTTAGCTTTCATTGGATGATTTATGTTGGGATCCATAATGAGATTCGTGAACTTTTCAACATGCTAGAATTCAGAGAGAGATTCGAGATCCGTTTAAGTGAAGAAGACTTATGTGTTGAGATGCTGAACGTGACTTCACCATCGGTAATAATAAAAAATGAAGTATGAGCATATCTGAGGGGTCTAGCTAACCCAAAGGGTACATCAACTCCAAATATCTAGAGATGCTGGTATTCAGTATTACGTGTTTAGGCATGGATAAGCTGTTTTCCTTTTTTGACATATTTTATCTAGAGATATGCATGGTTTCAGAAGGCAGTTTCTGTCCCTTGTGCATGAGGTCGACTTCAATTTACCGAGGAGACCTCTAAGGAAATATATATATGCGAATGCACTTTAGTGGTTTTAGTCGTACTTCTAATATTATTATGTTGTGAGATGCAAGCAGCATAGCTACTTTTCGATTTATACTTTGCACCTTATACATCATCTATTATATCAGCTTATGTACTTAATATATGAATTTGGTTCTTTTGAGGGGACAACCGTTACGGTGATTCAAACGGTCTTAAAAGTACTATTATACGATAGCTACATATTTATTGAGTTTCTCATACCAGACTTATGTCTGACTATGGTATTATCTCTCCCTTAATTCCATAGGTGCACTTTCGAGTAGTCTGAGGAAGACAGGTTTTCATTGACACTCTTTGAAGCTTCAGAAGACGAGTTAGATGCTTTCATTTACCTACCATAGTACTTTTCATTGCACTATTATTATGTATGAATATATCAGCAATTGTGAGGACGTGTTGATGATAGTACTCAGGATTGTAACTTTGAAATGCTATGTATCTTAGAATGATAGTTTGTATTGCCTTTTGATATTATATTTTATCATTTCGTTGTGAGATTTCGATGTTATGTTCCTTTTCATTTTCTTTTTATTTATCCTAGCAATCTGTCTTTCTGGCACTTGGGTGCTCGGCACGTAAATACCGTGTATGTATCAGTGTCGACATTTGGGGGTCAAAAATAGGGATCGTTATAAGTTTGCTCCTTTTGTTGATTATGTTTTCTTATAGCTCTGGCTGAAGCTATATAATTCCTTCTTTCTTCATATGTGATAAGCTTAATTACTTTGGGCATGTAATTTTTTGATTTTTTTTATATTTGTTAAAAGTAGAATTAGTTTCTTAAAATAATTTATTTGTAAAATAAAAAATGTTTGTAAATCACATTTTAATTTCTTTCTTCGGTTGTAGGTAATTTGTTACTGAAATTTAAAGTAAAGAATTAAAAGGATTTTGTTCAACTTCCATTGTAACTCCAGTCTCATGCTTTTAATCTATCTCAAAATTTATTACATTTTTTCTTCATTCGATGTATGGATCTTCCGCTTTCACTTTGTCTTTTTACCCTCATTTTCTCTATCTGAAACAAAATTTTATATCATCATATACTATAACACTTAAGGTTTTTTTTGGTCTTTCACGTGGAAACTTTTCTTCTTTTACTGTTCATGTTTTCTTATAGATTTCGCTAAAGTTATATAATTCTTTCTTTCCTCATTTGTGATATGCATCTTTACCTTAGGCATATAATGATTTAATTTGTTATATACCAATCAGGTTTCTAAATTTAGGATTATCTTCTTAATATGATTAATTTGTAAAATAGAACAATGTTTGTAGATTAATTTTAATTGTATTTTTTTGATCGTAGGTCGCTGAACTTCAAAATAAAGAAACTAGAAGAGATTATAATTCAACTTCTATGGTAACTTCCATCATATGCTTTTAATTTGGGTAAAACTATTTACACCCACCTGAAAACTTCTCTCACTTATTCCTCTCAACCAATCAATTACTTCACTCACCATCCACACCCGCCTTTTTACAACCTTTTTAATTGCTCAAAACCATAATTCAACTTCTCATCTCTGTACTTTTTCAAACGATAAATCCAAAATTTCTCCATCCAATTTTTTCAAAGCCGAACATTTTCTGATTTAATGCTTCATGTACATAAATCCAACTAGTTTTGTTACACCTAAGTTGGTATTGAATTTAATTGTAAGTATTCCATTTTTTCAAGCTAAGTAAACCCAACTAAGACTAACATAGTAAAGGTTAATTCACAGCTCAAATTAGGTGTTAAAGTATAATATATTAAAAACATTCATTTGTATTTCAATCAAAAATATCCAGCCATTCTTACTTTTTTGTTGTTGAAACAAAATAGTGGAAAAATGGCGAAACCAATTGTAATAGAAAAGAATATGATATAGTCAATTAAAATTAATTATAATAATCCATTCAATGGTCTAAAAAATATATTGATTTACATGCTTTGTAACATTCCTGTTTTTAAATCAAATTTAAATTGGTAAGGAATTAAATTTTTGAAATTAAACTGTAAATTTATTTGGTATTTTCCAAATTACATAAATATTTGTTTGTTTATTAATATAAATGTATATAAATATGATTTTAAAACAGAATTTGTAACTGGAAATTCAGAAATAAATATTCTGAATAATACATTGATTATAAACTTAATTTTGGATTGATTTGAAAATATGGCAATAAAAATATATGTTGAAGAAAAATATTTAGAAGATAAATAAATTATGATTGGAATAATATATGTATTTATAAAAAAAATATTGTTTGATTGTATATTAATTTTTGAAATTGAAATTTAAAAATAAATTATTTGAATATATATTGGATTTGAAAAGCTCTATTTCAAAAATTTATAGAAATTTGTTTTCTAATCTATAATATACATATGTAATATATATTTTGAAAGTTTTATTGGAAATTCAATAATAAAAATCTTAGAGAATAAATTGAATTTAAAATTTACATTTTGAAATTGATAGAAATTTGTTTTCTAATTTTATTAAACATGCATTTTGGTTTGAAAATGATATTTTGAATTTGATATAATAAAATTTTCAAAGGTTAATCAAGAAATAAATTCTAATATATTTGGTCATGTATAATTAATTTCTAAAACCCTTTTTCTTTAAAATATTATATAAATGATAAATAAAGAAAAAGTATTTATTTAATAGGAAATATAATATAAAGTCATACTTAATATATTATTTAAATTTTTTAAGGTATAAACATAAAAGAGTTAAGTTATTTATAAAACTAAAAGGGTTTAAAACATAGTTTTAAATTAAATAAAGTAAGGCTTTAAAACATATTTATTAAGGATTTAAACATAATTTGTATAGCAAGAGACATTTGTACAATAATTATGCAAGATAATAACAAGTGTTAGATTTATAATTACAAGTGCTAACAAATAAATACAAGTGGAATTCTCTTAAATTTTTATTAATATGTATTAAAAGAAAAGAAAAAATATACTACTATTCTCAGTTCATAATTTCCAAACCTGAGAAATGAAATCAAAACCTAAACAAAGAAAAAACAATCAAGAAAAAAAATCATCTCAGAAAGCAGAAAATTCAAACTCAACATGAAGTTTTCAAGAGCAAAATAAACCTGGAAATCAAAGTAAAACCAGAAAATAAACTCAAGCAAGCAAGAGATTTCAACCTGAAATGGAAGATCAGAGGAAAAACATGTCAAACCTAATCAAGCCTGGAATCAAAATCAGTAATCAAATAGCAAACAAAGTTTAAAACAATTCAAGCCAGGAAAGATTCAATGCATAGATTAAAGCCTGGAAATGAAATCAAAGTAAAATCAAACCTGAAATCAAGCAAAGATCAAAGTTCAACATAAACTTAAATCAATATCCAACAAAGTGTAGATTCAATTCAACTATTTAAGACCAGATTTAGCTAAAATAATGATCAGATCAACTCAGTAACAACACAAAGCAAAAGTAGTAGATCAATCAAGAAACCATTTCCAGTTCAAAGAAACTTCTCTATTCCTCCCTGTTCCAAGTACAGGTAAGAAAATGTTCAACCCTTAATCTAGTTATATATTATTGCTTGCATGCTTGTGATGATGATGATTTGAAATTGGTTTATGTGAATGACAAAGGGTTGCATGTGGATATATAGAGTTATATGTGTATATGCAGGTCTGTGTACATGTATAATATAATAGGTTCTTAAACCTGTCTCAAAATTTCATATTACCCAAATGAATGAATATTTGACTTTGATCTTTAAATAAAAATGATGGTAAGAGTATAACCTTATTTTAAAAAATATAGTTTCAAGAAATTTTCTTAAGTAATCAACTGGAAACTTGAAATCTACAATGAAACTTTTGGAATTGACAAAAATCAATCATTTTAATTTTTAATTTGGATTTCATAAATTGATTCACATTGTAAAATGGTGAATTTGGATAAAATTACAAGATTTTTAGATCATTAAATTGTGAGGAAATGCTAGTTGAGCGGAATTGCAAAAATGGTCAATTCCCGATTATCAAACGTGAAACTGAACCTCGGGCTTGATTTCAGAGAAGGCTTAGGTGATGTAGTTTATGGGAAAAATGGCCAATGATTTTTTCGATCACTGGGAAGTCAATGCGTCGAGATTCTAGGGTTTAAGAGTTCGTTTCGATACATGGAAAAGACGAGATTGCTGCCTCGTCAACAAGGCTTCATGGGTAACCAGTGCAGGGGGATAGAGGCCGGAGGTGGTAACGAAGCTTTGGACGAGTGAGCGAGGTCTCTGGCATTCGGGTTGGTAGGAACGAGGCACTTTCAGGTGATCGAAGTTGGGTTTCGATTGTATCAGGTAGTTAGGTTTTCATTTACAAGTCGTTCAGTCAACTTGGTTGGTCGGAGTGTACGATTGGATGATCGTGGTCGTGTGGGTGGTCGCGGCAGTGTGTGGAGGTGGTTGGTTCGTGGGTGTAGGTGCATGGTGCACATGTGTCAGATGATCGCTGTGAAGTTTAGTATTGAGGAAGAAAGGATAAGGGCCTCGGGGATTAGCTTGAGAAAAATGATGTGTTGCTCGGGGTTTCCTTCGGGCAGTTCGCATGGGTTGAATACTAGTTTATAATTTAAATCAAAACAAAGTTAAAATAAAAAAAAGAAAAGAAGAAGAACGCGAGTTTCTCGGAGTCTGGCTCAAGTAATTTAGAATTTGGCTCGGGGAATTTGGAACGTGTCTCGGGTCTGCGAAGTTTGGGTTGGAAACAGTTTTTAAATTCCTAAAATTTAAACAAGTTTTCATAACTAAATTTTAAAATTTTAAATGTGATTTGAAAATAATTCGATTTGGTTTTGAAATTATTCTTGTATTGGGTAAATTATTAATGAAATCTCTAAGTGGTTTTCAAATGTAATTTAATGATTTAATTAATTTAAAGGAATGATTATATTATAATAATTAAAGGTTAATTACTTTAATATAATTAAAAGTTGATTAATTAACTTGTTATCAAAGGTTAATTAATAATTAAGTAATTAAAGGTTAATTACTTCAAGGATATTAAATAATTAAAGATTGATTAATAAATGGAAAGTAATTAAGGGTAATTAATTACTTAAAAATAATTACTTAATTAATTAATGATTAAAGTTGATTAATCAAATGATTAAAGAATAAGTACGTAATGTAATTAATTTGTAATTTAATTAATTAAAGTAATTAGGGATAATCACTTATTGTAATTAATTAATTAAGGATAATTAATTGAAAAGATAATTAATTAAGAATTAATTAATTAATGCAATTAATTAATTAAAGAATAATTAAAGGTTGATTATTTAATGATTAAAGGTTGATTTATTTATTAAAGTTAATTAATTAATAATTAAAGGTTAATTATTAAATGATTAAAAATTAATTAATAATTAAGGTTTGTAATTAATTAATATTAATTAACCAGGATTAGTATTTTAGCTATAAGTAATTAATATGATTTAAATTTATCAGATAATTAACTAGTCTTACTTATGAATGACTGCATTCTATTGAATGCTGTGAATTGTTTGATATCCCTGATATATGATGCTTTGTGAAATGAATTATTTTGGTTTATCTATGATAAATGAAATTTATTTACTTATGATGAATGGATATTGTTTATCTGTGAATCTGTGAATGAACGATAAGCGTTATAGATTATACCGCTTATCAATATCGATGTGCTTGAATATGTGATGTGATGATTAATGATGTTGCACTATTGGGTAAAACCCCTGAACTACACCATACACACACAAATATGGATTGAACGAGGAAATCGGTTAAGTCACAAATTTTAAAAAATAATTTTTAAATTGAATTTGAATTCAAATAGTTTTGGAAATGGATTTGGGTTAAAATAAAAAGCTTTTGAAAAGGGATTTCGAAGATAAAAAGTTATTTCGAATAACTTAATAAAGTTTTAAAATTTAAATAATTTGGTTTGGATTTGAATTCAAAATTTGAAATTGAATTCTATGTTTGGAAATTATGATTTGAAAAGGTTATACAAGTTATAAATGTGTTTATATGGGTTTTAAACCATTTAAAAAGTATTGTTTTGGGAATTTGAATTTAAACCAAGCTTTATGCTTGAAGGGCTTTAACTTGTATAAATGTAACAGGATTTTTTCGAAAAGAAAACTATTTGTTTTCAAATAATAAAAGCTAAGGGAAGGATTTCCAATTTGTGTTGTAAAGTTTCAAGTTTGAAATGAAATTGTGAATTGTTTTGAAAGCTATGAATGAACCTTTGTGAAAGATTATTAAACCTTGTTTTGATATCGAAAAGGATTTTAAATGGTGTATCTTTTATATAAAATATTTGAATTGGAAACGGGTTTGAAAGCTATTAAATCTTTGATTTAAAGATTGAATGAGTTAATCGAAAATTGAAATGGAAATTATTTTGAAATCTGTGAATGGTTGTTTGTGAAAAATGGGTGAACTTTGTGAAGTGAATCTTTTTGTTTAAAGATTTGGAAATGGTAATTTGTTTAAACCATTTGAAAGGAAAGTTTTGGGTAATAAGTTGTGACTTAATTGAGATCCCAATATCCATATGCTTTTAAATATTGTGCTCATTATTCGGTTTAGCTAGGAGAGGACCTTGTGTCATATAACCCATTTCGAATAATGATATAACATTATGGATAGCATTTGAAGACCGGTGGTGAAGACAGAATATTTTCAAAAGTAAAAGGATAACTCGTTGAATGTCTCTGCACCGACTGGTCCCCGGTGTAGAGATCTTCATATGTGATGGGGAGCCCGGACGTGATTAGGGATTATCCGGATTTGCAAGGGCTTCTTTGGAAGAGCCTTCGGTTCTGTTCGAACCCGAAACAGACTTGTGTGGATGTGTGTCTAACGTTACACTTTGAGATGCAAAGCTGATTTCTATCAAATACATTTCTGTTTGGTGGCGGAGATTATTCTCTTAGCTTAACACCTGTAACGACCCGTATTTTACGTGTCGATAAATCGTAGAATTTACAGATCGTTGGTGTTGTTTATGTTGTCTCTAGCCTGAGTCGTATAGGAAGTTAACTCGTGTGTTAAGTGTTGAGTCGTTAACGAGTTAACTAGTGGACCGAGTTGAGAATCTGACCGACTCATAGAGGTAGCGACCTATAGGTTTGGTCGAGTTAGTGAGTTAAGAAGATGGCCGACTCATAGAAGACCGACCCATAGGTATTGACCGACTCATAGAGTGACCGGCTTAAGGCATGGCCGAGCCAAGGAGATCGCCGATTTAGTAGTTGGCCGACTCATAAGGGATACCGACTCATGGGTTAGCGGCTTAAGGGGTTAAGGCTTAGGTCGTGGGTAGTTGAGTCGGCTGGGTCTTGAGTCGTAAGTCGTTGGAACTTAAGCCAGGTGATGAGTCGTAGGGGTTGTTGAGTCGTGTGCATGCTGTGCCGTGTGTGTGTGTGTTGTGTCGTATTTGCCTTGAGCTGCGTTGAGTCGTGAGTCGTAGTGGCTTGAGTCGTGAGTCATGAGTCGTGGACGACTCATAGGGGTGGACGACTCATGGGGGATTTCAGCCTATAAATAGAGGGGTTTGGCTCACTTTTTGGCACCGGATTTTGAAGCAACGAAGTGCTGCCATTTTGAGAGCTCGACTACAACATTTCTTCATCTCCTTTTCTCCATTTCAATTTAGTTCTAACATCCATCCAAGATCGAAGATCAAGATCGAAGATCCAAGAGCCAAAGTTGAAGATCTTCATCCAACCAAGCTAGATTTCATCGTTTCAAGCGGGATCTCGACGAATCAAGCTTGAATCCTTGCTGTCCAGATCTGAATTGATAATTTTTGAAGTGTTTGGGTGATTCGGTGAGTGGTGGTTATCTCTCACGCCGACCCAGAGGAGTATATTGGTTTGGTGGTTTGTTGGAGTGTTGTAGATAGTGATTTTATGCATTTTTCCTTAGATCTAAGTATAGATCCATTACTTATGAAGATGTTTACTTTTGCAAGTTCATTCATCAAGTTGTAGGGACAAAACCCATGATTTATATCCGTTAGATCTATGCTAAAAACCCATGATTCATGTATGATAGATCTATTCTCATTTATTTACGAAATTTCCATTTTAGTTATAAATGCCTATTTAGATCTTGATTGACTACTTATTTGTTTGGATTAATGTTTGCCTTGTTTGATTGTTGTGAATGAGTTATCTAGTTGATAGATTTGGACAAGTATGGTCAAGGACGATTCAAAAGCTACGGAAGAGGTCTTGAATGGTGAAAGTTGCTTAAGGCATATGTAGGGGATGTTGAAGCTCATATGTATGGATTGGATGATGTTGAGATGGAATTTTGCCATGATGCGATGAGGCAAACCATGATGTTAAGATGAGCCTTTGCTAAGATGAAGATGAGGCGAGGCATGATATGATGTAACCTTGGTATAATCGAGAAGGATTACTCCAAGCATGTTGAGAACTTGAAGGGTAGTTCGAGTTGATTGATAATGGATGGCTCAAGAGGTAGTTTGGGCTAGGTTGAGAATAGTCGTCAAGGAGGATGACTAGAAGGCTTGGATTTCATCGTTGTTGAAGGTTCTAGCAAACTCAAAGCAAGAGTACAAGGGTTGCCCTAAAGACTACAGGTAGGTGGTCTGGACACCCTAAAGACTACAGGTAGGTGGTCGAGTACTCTGGGTAGTTGCGAAAATTCCTAGGCACGGGTCATGATGACGTGCGGAGTTATGTCTAGAACCGAGGTTACCATTAGCCCTTGATAGATGGCTCAGGAAGGAGTCGGTCATTCAATTAACGGTGATTTCGAAGCAAGGTTAACAGTGATAGCCAGAGTCATGGATGATTGGACGTTTGGTTGTATCATCATTCGGTCTCAAGAGCGGTGTTTTCTGGGTGCTTATCTGATCTTGGTTTAGGCCTTGGGGGTTTGTATTTGGAAAACATCGACCTTGACTCGAGTGATTATTGCTTTACTTTAATTGCCTGCCATGTTATGCTTGCTTCTCCTTAATGTGTGTCTGGGAGCTATCACTGTAGAAAGAGGTGGAGTGGGATGGTTTGGTTCCTATTCTTTTTATCCCTTATACTCTTTTGGTATGTTTGATAGTTGATTTACTGCTCACTAAGACTTTGTCTGACTCAAGGTTTTATGTCTCCTCTTATTACCTTGGGCTGTTCATCCATGTTGGGATGGGCAGACTAGGTAGCAGGTGACAGGTGCTGTTCATGGAGGTTTACGCTGATGACAACGAAGACGAGCAGGAGGCTTTTGCATATTATTTCTTATTATATGTACTGGATATTCCGCTGCTGTATTTGATTGAGTGTTATGTAGTGAGGCTTTGATGTATGGATGATTCATATGTTTGTGTAAAACTATTATGATGCTTATATGATGATGTCCTGTTCTATGGAGCTTCACTATATTATATTTCTCTATTGTATTTTTGTCCATGCGCTGTGAGTTGTACGATAGAGTTTGCTGTTTTATTTTTACCCTGACTATCGTCCATGGATGCCTGGCACGCCCTTCAGCGCACATTTTTCCCTGTTTTGGTGCGGGAGTCATGGGCGGTCGTCACATTTGGTATCAGAGCTTTGGTTAATCGATTTTAGCCAACGCTCGCTGACGTAACTACGTATGAGAGACGTAATTGTATTTTGATGGATGATTACTATATATAATATAGTAGCTTAGAAGGATTTGAACTCCTTATGCAGTTGTTTCTTAAGGTGTTCTAAATCATTCCTTTTTGTAGATATTAAGGATGAGTCGAAGTGAGAGACAAACTGCGAGGGAAAGCCGTGCTGCTAGGGAAGCTGTTGATTATGCTCCTATGTTTGAGGCCATGATGACTTCGATCATGAGGAGAATACCAGCTTCAGGATCATCAGTGGATGTGGGAGTTCAAGTTCAAGCTCCAAGACCAGTGGATTTTGCTAAGCTTTGCAAGGACTATACTTCTCTTGGAGGAAAGGTTTTCTTAGGAATGGAATCAACCATTGAGGTGCAGAGATGGATTGATGCTTGTCAAAGGATTTTTGGTGACTTGGGAATTGAGGATGCAACTAAGAGGAAGCTCGCATCAAGGCAACTTCAAGGGAGAGCTTCGGATTGGTGGAATTCTATCACCATTGATACTCCGGAGGAGGAGATTACTTGGGAGCAATTCCAAGCTAGATTTGAAGCTAAGTTCATCTATACAGCTCAGAAATCTATTTTGTTCAAGAAGTTTGTAGAGCTCAAGCAAGGTGGGAGATCGGTCCTTGAGTATGTTTCTGAGTTTGAGGCTTTGTCCAAGTATGCCAGATCGTATATTGATTCTCCCTATCAGAAGAATGAGAAGTTTGTGACAGGCTTGGACACTTATCTTGGGAGACAGTTGGTGGATCATTTGGACGATCCGTTTGAGAAGCTTGTGGAGAAAGCTCTCAGGCATGAGAGTTTGTTTCCTAGGGAGAGTTCTGTTGTTGCTGTGAACAAGGAAGAGTCTAAACCACAGCAGGGTGGAAACAAAAAGAAGAAGCAGCAGCAACAGAAGGGTAAGGATGGCCAGAAGAAGCCGAAGGGTGAAGTGACCTGCTACAACTGTCAGCAGAAGGATCATCTCTTCAGAGATTTCAAGAATCCCAAGGTCCCGGGAAAGTGTTATAACTGTGATAAGCTGGGACATATCAAGAAGAATTGTCCAGAGCCGAGGAAGGACAGGCAGATTGTGCAAGCTTATGCTATGGGAGCTGTGCCGTCATCTTCAAAAGCTCCTACTGCTGAAGAGAAGGGGAAGAGTGTGGTGGTTCAAGGTACTCTTTCCATTTGTGGTGTTCCAGTTAGAATGTTGTTTGATACTGGAGCGTCGCATTCTTTTGTTTGTGATGATCTTGTAGGCCGGTTAGGTTTGAAACCGGATATTGTTGATAGGCCATTGGTTGTGACTAATCCAGTTGGGGGTTCGTCATGTTTGTGTATGATATGCCGTGGTCTAGTTGTGTCGAGTCATGATTGCTCTCTTGCTTGTGATTGCTTTGTTCTGAACTTTGCGGGGTTCGGAATTATTTTGGGTATGGACTGGCTTAGAAAGTATGCGGCAAGGATTGATTATGAGAGGCTGGAGGTGACAGTCGGGAATGTGGAAGGGCGAAAGGTTGTGATACGATGTAAGCATGAAGAAGGCGTCTTCATGAGCTTCATGTATTCGCTGGTTGTTCCACGGGATGAACTGTCATCGGTGCCTATTGTGAATGGATTTGAGGATGTCTTTGATGAAGTCAAAGGGTTACCGCCGCATAGGGAGATCGAGTTTTGTATCGATCTAGTTGAGGGAGCCAGACCTGTTGTGATGCCTCTTAGGCGGATGGCGCCTAGGGAACAGCAAGAGCTGAAGGTGCAAGTTGATGACCTTTTGCAGAAAGGATTCATTCGGCGTAGTGTGTCCGAATGGGGTGCACCAGTTGTGTTCGCAACCAAAGCGGATGGATCGTTGAGGTTGTGTGCGGATTATCGTGAGCTGAATAAGGTGACTAAGAAGAACAAGTTTCCATTGCGGAGAATAGATGACTTGTTTGATCAGCTTCATGAGGCTAAGGTGTTTTCTCAGATGAATTTGGCAACGGGATTTCACCAGTTGAGAGTGGCTAAGGATAGTGTGCCGAAGACTGCTTTTAGGACACCATCCGGATTTTATGAGTGGCTGGTAATGCCGTTTGGATTGACCAACGCACCAGCATATTTTGTGGATCTTATGAATAGAGTGTTCAGAGATCAGTTGAATAAGTTCGTGCTTGTGTTCGTGGATGATATTCTGATTTATTCCAGAACTGAAGAAGAGCACAAGACGCACTTGAGTATTGTTTTGGAAATCTTGAGGAAACATCAGTTGAAGGCTAAGTTTTCGAAGTGTCACTTCTGGAAGAGTGAAGTGAGGTTCTTAGGCCATGTTATCTCTGGAAATGGAATCGCGGTTGATCCCGCTAAGGTGGCAGCTCCAGGATTGGGTTAGACCTAAGAATGCATCCGATGTGAGAAGCTTTCTGGGATTAGCAGGATATTATCGTCGGTTTATCAAAGACTTTTCCAAGATAGCTGCACCGTTAACAGGATTGACGAAGAAGAACCAAGTGTTCAGGTGGGATGATAAGTGTGAGCAAGCTTTCGTAATCCTAAAAGAGCGACTAATAAGTGCTCCTATTTTAACTATTCCAAGTGGGAATGATGAGATGGTGGTTTACACCGATGCATGTGGTACTGGACTTGGAGCAGTGCTGATGCAGAAGGATAAAGTTGTTGCGTATGCTAGTCGACAACTGAAGCCGCATGAAAGGAATTACCCGACTCATGATTTGGAGTTAGCGGCAATTGTTTTTGCTTTGAAGATGTGGAGACATTACCTATTGGGAGTTCGATTCGAGTTGTTTACGGATCATAAGTCGTTGAAGTATCTGTTCTCCCAAAAGGATTTGAATCTCCGACAGCAGCGGTGGCTAGAGTTTTTAGCATCATATGATTTTGGTATAGCCTATACTCCGGGAAAAGGCAACGCAGTGGCAGATGCGTTAAGTCGAAGACATGCAGGATTGGGAGCCATGTTTTCGGAATGGAAGGGTCTAGAGTATTTGGCTGAATTTGACTTCAGGCCTAGATGTGAATTGGAACCTGAGATGTTGGCAAACTTATCGATAAGGCCTACTCTTGTGGAGAGAATTGGCGAGAGCCAAAAGCGAGACGATAAGCTTGTCAAGATTATCCGAGATTTGGAATATGGATTGAGAGATGAAGTTCTTAGGGAAAGTCATCACTCGAAGTTGACAATTCATCCAGGTGGAAATAAGATGTATCGGGATATGAAGAGAACCTATTATTGGGAAGGTATGAAGAAGGATGTTGGAAATTTTATTTCCTAGTGTATGAATTGCCAGTTGGTGAAAGCTGAGCAGAAGAAGCCCAGTGGATTACTTCAGCCATTAGAGGTTCCTACATGGAAGTGGGAGCAAGTGTCGATGGATTTTATCGATGGTCTACCTAGAACCAGGACAGGGAATGAAGGGATTTGGGTCATTATAGATCGTTTGACTAAGAGTGCAAGGTTCATTCCTGTTCGATCAACTAGGACTGCATCGAAGTTGGCTGAGTTGTATGTTAAGTGGATTGTTCGATTCCATGGTGTTCCGAAGAGTATAGTGAGCGATCGAGACCCATTGTTCACTAGTGGATTTTGGAAGAGCTTCCAGGAAGTTTTGGGAACTAAGTTGTGTTTGAGTACAGCTTACCACCCTCAAACAGATGGTCAGACTGAGAGAGTCAACCGAGTTTTGGAAGATCTCCTCAGAGCATGTTTTTTGGATTTCGGAGGATCGTGGGAAGATCATCTTCATTTGGTGGAGTTTGCGTACAATAACAGTTACCAGTCAAGTATTGGTATGGCACCATATGAAGCATTGTATGGAAGACCGTGTAACTCTCCATCATGTTGGTTGGAAACTGGAGAAAAACTGATACTTGGGCCAGAAATGATTCGACGGACTTCGGATTGTATAGGGATCATTCGGCAACGAATGAAGGCAGCCCAAGATCGTCAGAAAAGTTATGCCAATAATCGTCGTAAGGATTTGGAATTCGACGTAGGTGATATGGTTTTTGTGAAGATTTCTCCTCTGAAGAATGTTATTCGATTTGGAAAGAAAGGAAAGTTAACTCCGAGATTTGTTGGACCATTCCCGATTATCGAGCGAATTGGAAAGCTCGCTTATAGATTGGAGTTACCGGAAAACATGGCGGGTGTGCACAGTGTTTTCCATGTATCTTATCTACGGAAGTATGTGCATGACCCAACTGCAGTGGTTTCTGCTGATAGCTGTGAAGACTTGGAGGTTGATCCAGTTGTTACGAGACCTCGTAAGCCACTTCGTGTTGTTGAAACCGACACGAAACAGCTTAGGAGGAAGACGATTACGTTGCTCAAGGTACAATGGAGTGATGATGTTGATGACTGTACGTGGGAGGAGGAAGAGAGGATGAAGGCAGCTCATCCTGAACTCTTCAAGGCATGGCCCTAAGGTGTCGTGACATCTCATGAATTTGTAACTTGTTCTAAGTCTTAGAATTCTGCATGCTAGGATAATAATTGGATGCATGGTTTGTTGATTGCTATGGATGGTAGGCATGCAAAATAGTTTTGGTTGCTCTTGTTTGTTTGGAATTTCGGGGGCGAAATTCCTAAGGGGGAGAGAATGTAATGACCCGTATTTTACGTGTCGATAAATCGTAGAATTTACAGGTCGTTGGTGTTGTTTATGTTGTCTCTAGCCTGAGTCGTATAGGAAGTTAACTCGTGTGTTAAGTGTTGAGTCGTTAACGAGTTAACTAGTGGACCGAGTTGAGAATCTGACCGACTCATAGAGGTAGCGACCTATAGGTTTGGCCGAGTTAGTGAGTTAAGAAGATGGCCGACTCATAGAAGACCGACCCATAGGTGTTGACCGACTCATAGAGTGACCGGCTTAAGGCATGGCCGAGCCAAGGAGATCGCCGATTTAGTAGTTGGCCGACTCATAAGGGATGCCGACTCATGGGTTAGCGGCTTAAGGGGATAAGGCTTAGGTCGTGGGTAGTTGAGTCGGCAGGGTCTTGAGTCGTAAGTCGTTGGAACTTAAGCTAGGTGATGAGTCGTAGGGGTTGTTGAGTCGTGTACATGCTGTGCCGTGTGTGTGTGTTGTGTCGTATTTGCCTTGAGCTGCGTTGAGTCGTGAGTCGTAGTGGCTTGAGTCGTGAGTCATGAGTCGTGGACGACTCATAGGGGCGGACGACTCATGAGGGATTTCAGCCTATAAATAGAGGGGTTTGGCTCACTTTTTGGCACCGGATTTTGAAGCAACGAAGTGCTGCCATTTTGAGAGCTCGACTACAACATTTCTTCATCTCCTTTTCTCCATTTCAATTTAGTTCTAACATCCATCCAAGATCGAAGATCAAGATCGAAGATCCAAGAGCCAAAGTTGAAGATCTTCATCCAACCAAGCTAGATTTCATCGTTTCAAGCGGGATTTCGATGAATCAAGCTTGAATCCTTGCTGTCCAGATCTGAATTGATAATTTTTGAAGTGTTTGGATGATTCGGTGAGTGGTGGTTATCTCTCACGCGGACCCAAAGGAGTATATTGGTTTGGTGGTTTGTTGGAGTGTTGTAGATAATGATTTTATGCATTTTTCCTTATATCTAAGTATAGATCCATTACTTATGAAGATGTTTACTTTTGCAAGTTCATTCATCAAGTTGTAGGGACAAAACCCATGATTTATATCCGTTAGATCTATGCTAAAAACCCATGATTTATGTATGATAGATCTATTCTCATTTATTTACGAAATTGCCATTTTAGTTATAAATGCCTATTTAGATCTTGATTGACTACTTATTTGTTTGGATTAATGTTTGCCTTGTTTGATTGTTGTGAATGAGTTATCTAGTTGATAGATTTGGACAAGTATGGTCAAGGACGATTCAAAAGCTACGGAAGAGGCTCTTGAATGGTGAAAGTTGCTTAAGGCATATGTAGGGGATGTTGAAGCTCATATGTATGGATTGGATGATGTTGAGATGGAATTTTGCCATGATGCGATGAGGCAAACCATGATGTTAAGATGAGCCTTTGCTAAGATGAAGATGAGGCGAGGCATGATATGATGTAACCTTGGTATAATCGAGAAGGATTACTCCAAGCATGTTGAGAACTTGAAGGGTAGTTCGAGTTGATTGATAATGGATGGCTCAAGAGGTAGTTTGGGCTAGGTTGAGAATAGTCATCAAGGAGGATGACTAGAAGGCTTGGATTTCATCGTTGTTGAAGGTTCTAGCAAACTCAAAGCAAGAGTACAAGGGTTGCCCTAAAGACTACAGGTAGGTGGTCTGGACACCCTAAAGACTACAGGTAGGTGGTCGAGTACTCTGGGTAGTTGCGAAAATTCCTAGGCACGGGTCATGATGACTTGCGGAGTTATGTTTAGAACCGGGGTTACCATTAGCCCTTGATAGATGGCTCAGGAAGGAGTCGGTCATTCAATTAACGGTGATTTCGAAGCAAGGTTAACAGTGATAGCCAGAGTCATGGATGATTGGACGTTTGGTTGTATCATCATTCGGTCTCAAGAGCGGTGTTTTCTGGGTGCTTATCTGATCTTGGTTTAGGCCTTGGGGGTTTGTATTTGGAAAACATCGACCTTGACTCGAGTGATTATTGCTTTACTTTAATTGCCTGCCATGTTATGCTTGCTTCTCCTTAATGTGTGTCTGGGAGCTATCACTGTAGAAAGAGGTGGAGTGGGATGGTTTGGTTCCTATTCTTTTTATCCCTTATACTCTTTTGGTATGTTTGATAGTTGATTTACTGCTCACTAAGACTTTGTCTGACTCAAGGTTTTATGTCTCCTCTTATTACCTTGGGCTGTTCATCCATGTTGGGATGGGCAGACTAGGTAGCAGGTGACAGGTGCTGTTCATGGAGGTTTACGCTGATGACAACGAAGACGAGCAGGAGGCTTTTGCATATTGTTTCTTATTATATGTACTGGATATTCCGCTGCTGTATTTGATTGAGTGTTATGTGGTGAGGCTTTGATGTATGGATGATTCATATGTTTGTATAAAACTATTATGATGCTTATATGATGATGTCCTGTTCTATGGAGCTTCACTATATTATATTTCTCTATTGTATTTTTGTCCATGCGCTGTGAGTTGTACGATAGAGTTTGCTGTTTTATTTTTAACCTGACTATCGTCCATGGCTGCCTGGCACGCCCTTCAGCGCACATTTTTCCCTGTTTTGGTGCGGGAGTCATGGGCGGTCGTCACAACACCATTCTCTGAGACGTACGAGCTCAAAGGTTATGTAGTTGATGGTTACTAGTGATACATTCCCAATTTAGTAATGTGGCATACGAAGTGCTGCCGATCATTTGTTGATCAAAGCATGGCTCTATGAAAAAGCGTGGCTTTGTGGACGAGACTGCATCATGACCTCACTCCCCGAAAATGGTCGAAACAGGAAAGATGCAGCAAGGTTGCAGGGGTCGCGCCCCTCGGGTATGTGCATTCCTTCTAGAAAAGGATGGTATCATGGTATGGAGCCCAAATACTTAACTCATGTGGACACTGTAAATTTATTACTGCGTGATGTTGATTTGTGGTTGAGGATCCTCGGATAAAGGTCGCAAACGACCGGGGGTGGCATATCTTAGGTTTTACTCCTGGGAAGGGAGTAAACCGGCCTTGTGTTGGCAGAAAGCTGGGTAAGTTCTCGGGGAGTCCCTCCAGAGGCGTTCCCATGTGGCAATAGGAAGTTCCTTAGCCTGACCATTTGTTGGAAATCCAATCAAACAATATGAGCCCTTTACGATTGCAATTGTATAACCTGCCACCTCAGGTGGTAGCTATAGCTGGCATAATATAATGGTACCTATGCTGGTTAAGATTAATATTATACTTTCGAAATTTTCCACTATGCACTAATAATAATATCAAAAGGATTTGGCGTAGTAATCATGTTTGACTATCATAAAGATAAATCTCCCCCAAATGTGCGATTGCATGGTGTGTGTGCTGGGAGGCCTTGTGGTAGTTTCATTTTCCAAAAAGCATTGCGGATTTCATGTTTTAAAATTCTTTAGTTGTTTGTTTTAAAGATAAACCGTTTTTGTTTGCTCATACTAGTTCCATGACTGACCCGGAGTCTATTGTTCCCTTCCTAAACTCTGGGTGCCCACAATTTTCCACACGGGCAGTCTAGAGTTGGGTTTTTCAGATAATCAAATAGTAGGCGTAGATTCGATAGCATTCAATCGTTGGATATTGGCAAATCGCATTGGGATCGAGTTTGCTTCACTTCAGCATTGATGGTGGTTCAAGCTTATTGGATTGGAGTCCTCATAGCTTTTGGGATGGGCTTCTGGTTTTGGAGCATTAGTATGGAGTCAATATGTTGGATGTTCACCTTCTCACTTGGAAATTCTATTAAAGGTATTCTTCTTTCCGCTGTTATTTTGTATCTCTAATATTGATATCGATATGTTGTAATCAACTGTTGTATATCAATGATATTATTCATTTTTCTTTCGCTGTGTTGTTGTGTTTGATGTGTTACAAGCTCCGGCACGAGTCGGATTTCGACGTTTGAATCTACGACATTCGAGTACAAGCGAAGTACGATGTCGATTTTCGAACGCTGAAATTTGGGTCGTGACATGCTTATTCTAAGTAGATTTAAATATCTTAACTAATCAACTTCTAACATGAAATTAATAAAAGGATATTTATTTATGTTGTTCATCTCATTTTATTTTGTCATTAACGAATGATAGGAATGAAAATAATTATGTTTGTTTATTAGATTTCATTATTTTTATATTGTTCCATTATGCAGAACTATTATCCTTTATTTATAGATCATCTTTTGAGCTTAGTTTGGTTTTCTGAAGTAGATTATCATGATTTAATTTTATTTGTTTAAGTGGTGATAGTAAGTGTTTAAGTGGGTGTAAACAGTAACATCGTTTAATATATTTCAACATTTATTATTTTTTTTTTAATAGTTCTTCATAAATTTTATCTTTCTCTCATCAGATGTATGGATCTTCCACTTTCATTTTGTATTTGCAACTAAAATGATCACAAACACCTAAGAGTAGTTTTTGTAGAGAAATAAGTGACGAAAAACTAAATTAAATTGAGTAAATGAATTAGTAAGCAATCGAGAATAAGCAATAATCAGAGAAAGAAAAGTTTACAGTGGTTCGACGTTGTATGTGTACGTCCACTTTGAAGATTATCCTTTATGAATTATTTTTAAATCCGAATACAGCAGTAGAAAATAACAAGTACTTAACTATAATAGAGTCTAGAGTAACAAGCAGCATAAAGATCCTTAGAATGACCCATCGGGCCAGTATTTATAGATGAAGACGACCAAATATCTCATTGAAATCATGGCTAAAGGACCTTCTAAACCATATGGGCCCACTAGAGGGATCGCTAGGCCCAATTCCCAAAGAGGAGGGATCGGTACCGATCCCTTCTTTGGTCGAATTTTAGGGAGCGGTCCTTTGCTTCCTTATGCAAAAACTATTTTGTCTCAAATTTTCATGTCATTTGGATCGTTAGATCTCGAGTTATTGCTTGATCTTTGATTCAACATTGCTTACATGCTAATCTCTGTCGATCCCTTCGAAGGGATGTATACCGATCCTTCCTAACTTGTCCTTTCGATGTGCAATCCCTAGGGTAGGTTTCTTATAGTCCTTATATCTTGCTCTTCAAATTTCTTAAGCATTGAATTTGTAAATCTTGAGATATTGATTGCTTTCCTCCAAAACACTCTGGTACTTTGAAATATGTCGATCCCTCTCATTGGAGCCAATCTGTGCCGATCATTCTTTTGCATTGAACTATAGTCCATACTTTGAACATTCTGCGTCACACATCTATCAATTCCATTTAATCCTGACTTTATATTACCATCTATACTTGGATTCTGGGCCTCACAATCACCACTCTGGAGTCATTGACCTTGATGGCAGTCGAATAGACTTGTGCAATCAGTTTAATATGGTCGGGTTAAAATACCGGATAACACTTGTGCCTCAAAGTACATCTGGTGATGAACATGACGCGCTTTGAATCGAAGTAAGTTAAAATTGTTGATAAGAAATTCATCCAATTTCTGAATAGTTGCTATCCATCTGTCGAATTATTTTTTTCAAAGTGCTATACTTCTCATTGATTGTCATGACGCTTAGTTGATTTCCAAAGGTATAAATCCAGGGCTATATTCCATCAGTAAATATATGCAAGTCTAATTAGTTTTGGTTATTCGATCCAGCTTTAAAATTGAAAGTTTCAGGTTTGATACCAATTTCTTTTGATTTCAAAAATTGAAATTTTTAGGTCATACACGTGCATGTTCATATACACGTTCTTCTCATTGGCTCCTTGACGTATTTGTACGTTCATAGGTCATTACCGATTTCATTACATTTTGTAGATACATGCTTTTGAAAATCTTTGTGCCTATACTCATTTGAGTACATACTTATGGCCAATCTCTCACTCTCTATTACTTTAAATCATTAATATTTATATATCTTTTAATTATTATTATTATGATTATTACTATTACTATTATTATTATTTAGGGATCAACATATATTCTATCGGACCCTTCTTCCTTATCTTCACGCTTGTAGGGGTCGACATGTTCTATGTCTAACCCCTTTTTTTTGCTTCGAATAAAATCCAGACCGAACCCCTTCTCATCCATTCCATGACGATCCCTCTTATCTGCCAGTGATCCCTCCTTTTATATTTATGCTTGAAGACTCAGCGCCTTTTATGTCGAACCATCTCCCCTTGTTTTGTGTGTCGAACCCCCTTCCTTGTATAAACCATCATTCACCTTTCTAACTTCCCTTGCCTTATTTTCCTAACTTCTACCTTTGCCCCAAACCCTCCTTTTCCATTCACAAAGCTGAACCCTCCAACCTTGAGCTTGAAATCCATCAACAATCCAGCCGGTCCTATAAACTCACCTTTTCTCCCCTTCCCATTCGAATATCTCCATGCATTCGCCCGCACTCTAACTCAAATATTCGTATAGGTGAGCTTTTAAGTTATGTTCTTCTTTTATATGACGTGATAATGAATTCTAGGCCATCGACGATCACGATGGCGCTTGATGGAATGTGATTGAAGTGGCCTTGGAGGAGGTAAGTTATGGGGTGCGACCGAGGTTGGTAGAATAAGCAAGGAGGGAGGAGAAAAGAGAGTAGAGGAGAGATCGATACATTGGAATACCGATCTCTCATTCGGGGAAAGGGTTCAGTATTAAGGCTTGAGGAGAGGATGGTTAAAATTTACACGGGAGAACCGGAGTTGGAAATTTGGTGGAAAATGGTCAAGTTAAGGGATCGGTACTATTTGAGGAAGCAAAGAAAGGATCGGTAGGATTAGGGGTCGGCAACCTTCACTTAAATAAAGGGGTCGCTATGATAGGTCGACATGGTGGGATCGACATAGCTATAGAAGGAAAGGGATTGGCTTCCTATGTTTGGAGAGTGGGATCAATCGCAATGCATCAGGGTAGGGATCTAGATATAGGGATCGGCATAAAGGGGTCGACACATAAGATCAGCATACATGTTCTTTGAACTTGAAACCTGATCCAAACTTACCTTTTTGAACAATTACTACTAATCCACTTCAATGAACTCGAACATATGATGATAATGAACAATGGGACTTGCCTATTCATTTTTGAATTTGGGATTGAACAGTCAAATCCTTGGAACTTTCAAAACGAACTAAAACTTAGCACATGGACTTGAGTAATAGATTACACACTTTGATATGTTGATAGTGTATCCCAAAGCTTTTACAATTAATAAATCTCTTCACCATTTGAGATGGTCTGCGATGAAGGTCACTCTGGTCGGAATCCAAAGTCTCATCATTTAACTTCGTTTTCTTGTTTTAAGCGATTTATTTTTGTTATACACTGTACTAGCTCACACTTTACACGGGAGGGAGCATGAAAATTTTCTAGTCTCGATTGTCTACTAAGTATAGTTAATATGGAATTTAGATGCTCAAAGCATTTATTTGCATATCTTATGGACCAACCCCGCAGCATAGTGACCCTGAAGCAAAATCGAGCTCCGGGACTATATCTGGCATGCTTTCTCCTGGTCATCAGGCCGAATAAAATGGAAGTTTCTGGCCCATCAGTTAACCTTTTTTAGCTGTTTTTGATGTCCCAACAGAAGATATAAGTCCTATGCCCAACACTGTAGGAGCTGTCATTCTCTTAGATAACCCAATAGATTCTCAAGCCTCTCGGATTGGTAGGGCTGCAATTCGCAGGCTATGTTCCATACACGGAATTCCATTTGAAGACGTCCTGGTTCCTTTAATAAATGACAAGCCTTACTTGCCCCTGAAGGGGTACACAACATGCAACAAATTCATGATGCATGCCGCCCTTTAATGCAATTACTCGAGAAATGCTAAGATATCCTTAAATAGCTCCCATCTAACTTCACTCGAACAGCTGCGCCTTCCTCCATGGAACTTCTCTACTGTTCGTGAGCATTCTGTTCCGCCTGCCAACTCCTGAGGACATAAGGTTTATTTTTAACTTTAAACGGTCAGGAAGCCCTTCCTATGTTCTCCTTGAGCCTTCGTCCAACTGTCAAATCTTAACAGGTGCTTGAAATAACTTTCTCTTTTCAGACAAGGGTGGTTCTACATTCAATGTCTGCTTGGCTTCGCTAGGCGATGGTTGGAAGGACATAAGTGTTTTCTTCACTTCACTCTTAAATTCGTTAATCCTAGTCATATTTTTCAATCAACTAACATTTTGAATATCTAGAGATGTCTACCCACGTCCTGAGGGCACTAGTTTTTCAAGAGCGATCTCCGCTATTCATGCCACCCCTATCGAAGACAGGGACATTAGACTTCTTGTAACCGACGAGTTATTATCTATATTTGAGCCACTGGAAGAGGGTCATAGTAATGGGCTCCTTGGAAGTGCAGCATTGTCGAGAAACGTTGTAGAGCAAGAAAGAGATGTCAGCAATCATGTTGTGCCCCTAGTCGAGGGGACTTAGGATGACATTGAAGAAGGCGAAATTAGGGATGCCTAATCCAATGAGCTTGGTGATGCTGATGTAGGCCCAGGCAAGGAGCTTGTGGTCGAATCATCACAAGGAGTGTAATCCCAAATGTCAACTAAGAGAAGGATGAAACTGGCATATAAACTTCGTAGAAGAAAAGCTGCTAAGGATCCAGCATTTGTTATCACTTCCGTCGACGAAGAGTCATCCTCCTAACACTTGGAAAGTTCAATGAAAGGGTTTTCAAATCTCCATATTCCCGATGACATTATAACCTATGACTTCCCAAATTTCAATGTCGAGAGGCTCAATTCTCTTACAGGAGTGGTGGAGGCATTCTTTCTACTGACAGAGGATAGAAAACACCTATATGGAAGGCTACGGCTACTGGTCTGTCAGGAGGAAACACTAGGACAGTCATAATAATGTGTGCTCCACTACATGCTCTTCATCAATATTTTGCATAATGGTTACTTATATGTTCTCATTTGGTCTTTTCAGGTGCAATGAAGTCTTGGGCTTTTGATTAGCCATAGCTCAGAATCTAGCATGCATAGGGAAAGAGAGGATAGACATGGAAAAATCTATCGTTCAAGGGAATCTTCTTCTTTCTAGTGTAAGTCCCAGTCTCAGTCATTCCACCAAGGAGATCAGCCCAATCTTCCTATTTATAGTGAAGATCAGACTTCCTTCCTTGGAACTCAAATTGCCATATCACACGAGCATTACTCTGGTTCTTCCAGCTTTAGGCAATCTTGTGACCGTAGATCGAGCAAGCATCTAATTTCCCCTTTCTATCCATCCTTGTCGACCATTGCTACTGATACTTCAACAGTGGAGCAATTAGCCGAACTTAAGGCTACTTTCCCAAAAATCTGTGTTTTGACGGGCTTAAATTCCTTCCTACAATTCATATAATACCAAGGCATGCCAAAGCATGCTCCCTTGCGTGTGTTAATGACATTTTCATGCAGCATGAGTTGTTCCATCACTTGGTGGAAAAATCTTCAAGTTGTCAATTGAATGGTAATATGAAATAGCTCGTCTCAAGCTAAAGGCGATCCAAGATAAATATATAATCAAGCACCAAGACAATGAGCTATTGGAGTTGATAACAAAACTCACTGAGGCAGAAAAGAGTGCCAAGGAAACATCAGAGGCGGTCAATTATTTGGAAGTTGCCCATATGAAGGAACTTGATGCTGCCCTCGATCATAGTAGTGCGCTCGCCCTAGAAAAGTATTCCTTGCAAAAGGATGAAGTTATCTTGGCCTGCCATGTGGAGGAGCTTGAAGAACTTCTTAGGAAAGAAAAGAAAGAGAAGATTAAGGCCAGGAAGAATCACAGAGGTATGGCGAGGAGGCTGTTGAAGCTAGGAGTCTGAAAATCAAATTTGACGAGCATCTTTCTAAAATATATACCCTCAAAGATGAAGCAAGAGAGGAAGGTCGCAAGGAGAAGATGGAGCAAATTGAGCCAGGTCGATGATGTCAAGGAGTCTAGTCGAAGTGAAATTAAGGACATGTTTGATCCACTGATCATCGAATACAATGGTAAAGTACTTATCCATCTGACTTGAGTTTTCTTGGAAAAGGTTATCTTGAGTCACTCGTCGAAGCCTGAGAGTATATTCTTGAGATGAAAAAGAAGGAGCTGGGCGAAGCCGAGTTAGATGAAGAGAAATTGGTGCGGGAGATCTGTAATGACCTGGAATTTTGGACAATATAAATTTAATAATCTGTATAAATAATTTAACTGGTTTGATATTTTTCTTTATAATATTAATTTAAACTGATAAATTTATTCTTTTTATGGATAATAAATACTTAATCTCATAATAGTGATCAATATCTTTTTAACAATTTAAAACGGATAAAATTTATTTTTCAAAGATGAAATTATATTCTGTTTATAATATATACATTTGATATATATTGTGAATAGGAATATCTTTTGTTTTAAATAAAGATCGAGTTTGCAAATTGTAATATATATGTTTGCATATGTTATAATTTGAGTTATTTTGAAATTTAATTTAATCAATTGATAATTTATAATGTATGAATATTGTAGATTGAAGCTTTGTTTTAGAATCAATGTTTTCAAAAGTTAATTTAAAGATTTATTCATTTATTTTAAAATATAAGTTTGTTATTTATTTTAAATATGATAGTTTAAAAAGTTAAACAAGGCTTTGTTTTGTCTTTCTTTTAAAGTATTTAAAATAAAATGGTATAAATGTATAAATATAAATATTTTAGATTTTTAAAATATATGTATAAGAATTTGTTTACATTATAACTAGTTTTAGAATATTTTCTTTTAAAAGTAAATTTATAAATACATATGAAAACATTATTAATTAGGGAATTTAAATATGTAAGTTATATTATCTTTAAAATTTAATAAAAATTTAATTAAAAATGTTAAAGACATGTGTAAATACTCTAAGGCACCTTATAACACTTGTTAATCATTCAAGTTAAATTAATGACAAATGTAAGTTTATGTAAACAAGTGTCATCTACTAATTTTTATTTCCTTTAATTTTCATAATCTAGTTCATAAAACATATTTTCTTCATTCTTTCATGTATTAATGGCAACCGGAAAATCTTTCTCAAACCTGAAATTTTAAAATCCAAAAGCAAATCTGAAAACTCCAATCTGCAAAGCAAAATTAAAGCTGAATTCAAATCAAAACCTGTAACTTCAAGCTTTAACTTCAACTCTACTGCAATTCAAATAAAGATCAATCTGCATCTTCAACCTGCATTTCATCTGAGGGCAACTGCAAATTTAAAAGCATCAAATTGTTAAGCATGCAAAGGCATTCAATCTCAACAGTATGCATTCAATTTCTACAGCAGTAAAGCAATTTTAAAATCTCAAAACCTGGAATATAGATGAAGAAACTGCTCTGCATATATATTAAGGTGAGTAAATATTTTAAAAACAGATTAATCTTGTTAATTTAAATGCATGTGAATTGATGTTAGTGTTGCATGGAAATTATCTAGTTTTATTTATTGAATTAATAGTTATATTTATATGTGTGAAAATATGACTGTATATGGGGGATTGTTCTCTGTTTGAAGAAGAAAAAAATACTGTGACCCTTGTTTTCAAAAATCAAAATTTCCAAAATTAATCCATACTAGCCTTAAGTATTTGAATGAAATTGATTAGTAATTGTATAATAAAGATTATAAAATAGCATGGGAATTTAAAATATCATTACTCATGATTAAAATATTTTAAGATGGTTGTTTGAAAATGAACTTCTTAATTGAATTTTGAAATCCAATTTAAAGGAAGTGTTTGAATTTAAATATTGGACCCACGTTTAAGCAAATTTTTGTGAAATGTTAATAATTTAAGTTTCAAATTTATTTGAAATAAAATAAGTTTAAATTTGAATGATTCTAATAATTTATGGAAATAAATAAGGTTAAGTTATTTGGATAATTAATTTAAGAATACTTATTTAATATGATTTGTTAATAAGTTAAGTTTGATTAAGAATTATGGTTTTCTTAATTTATTAAAGATTTTCATTAATAATATTTGTTAATTAATTAATTGTTTAATTAATTTTAAGTAATTAGTTAATTATTTATTTAATTTTAAAATAATCACTTAATTATGGATTAATTAAGTGTAATTACTTAATAAAGAAATTAATGGTTAATTGTTGAATGTAATTAAGGAAGTTAATTACTTATGAAAGTAATTATTGGTAAATAATCGTAGGAATAATTAGTTGAAGTGATTATTGGGTAATCACTTAATGTTATAAATTGAGGAATTGATTTATATAATTGTTTAAAAATTAATTAATTATTGAGTAATTAATTAATTAATGAATTAAAGATTATTTAATAATTGAAGTAATTATTTTTTAAGTAATTAATTAAGAGAGTAATCAAGATTTATTAATGAAGTAATTAGAGATAATTACTTGTTAAGTAATTAAGAGTTAATTACTTAATTATTTAGTTAATTAATTAATGTGATTAATTAATGAATGAATTTAACTTAAGATTAATTACTAAGTGTAATTAATTAAAATTGTAATTAATTAATAAAGTAATTAATTAAGGATTTTTTATTAATTTAGTTGTTTAATAATTACTTAAGGAAGTAATTAAGGATTAATTAATTGGATTAATTAATTGGATTAATTAATCAAGGATTAATATAATTAATTTAGAAGTTAATTAATTAAGAAGTTAATTAATTAAGTTAAGTAATTACAAATTGTTAATTACTGATTATGATTAATAGAATGATTAATTATAAGTTAATTAATTAATTAATTAAAGTAATTATTAATTAATAAGGATCATTAATTAATGTAATTAATGATATTAATCAAGGTTGATTAATATAAGTGATTTAATGTAAGTGTGATTAATTAATTGTAATTAATTAAGGTTTAATGTAATTAATTTTAATTGATTAATTAATAGAAGTAAATGGATGATCATTAATTATTATAATTAATGATAGTAATTAAAGGTTGATTACTGGATATGGTTAAAGTTAATTACTTGAATTAAGATAATTAATCAAGGAAGATTAATTAAGGAAGATCATTAGAGATGATTAATTTATTTATTTGAAATAAATTATTAAAGAAGGATTCAAGTAATCCAATTGATTAAGAGTTAATCAAATTCTGTTGATGGATGATTGATTATTTTTGATTAATCGATGTTGGATAATTGATTGATATTGGATGATGATATTGGGTAATTGATTGATAACGGATGATTTGGGTATCTATGATATGCTGCTTTGTGAAGATGAATGTTGTTATGAATTATCTATTGTGATAATGTGATTCATCTATCTGTTATATATCATCCCGAATATGAGTTTAATTTGTTTAAACCCCTAAGTACAACTTGGACATTTAAAATGGTGTTTGGTTTCGATGAGACCGGGATCGGGTTTCCATATTTGGATAATCCGAAAACCACATCGATTCGAATTAAACGTTAGGTCGTGAATCCAAGTGGAGCTTTGTGAAGACTCGAGGTGTAAGGGCTATACGTTAGTATAACTCTGTGGGTGATTCCGTAATGAGTTTGACGGAATAGTACTTATAGGTTCGAGATGGTGATTTAGAGTGCAAGGGCTATGGTCGTTGACTCTGAGGGTGATTCCAAAATGAGTGCAACGAGATAGTGCCTTTGTTTTCGTTCGAACCCGGAACGAACTTGTATGGATTGAATGCTTTCAGAAC
Source organism: Allium cepa (assembly GCA_030765085.1). Taxonomy (NCBI): domain Eukaryota; kingdom Viridiplantae; phylum Streptophyta; class Magnoliopsida; order Asparagales; family Amaryllidaceae; genus Allium; species Allium cepa. The sequence continues at coordinate 475,881,669 of CM060929.1, forward strand.
ATTGTCAGGTGGACGATGACCATTCTAAGATAGATGTGTTCTATAAAGGTAATCGCAGCCTCAAGCCTCATTAACCGGGAATGGCTAAAACAGGGGAGGTGCAGCAAGGCTTTGTGGGTAGCTCCCACTGGAGAGCAAGATTTTCCCCTGTCAAGAAGTCCCTTTTTATTCGGCTGTGTGGGCAGTTGGGTCGCGGCCAACTGTGGGGTTGTCCAGTAAGGGATGGTTCCGGCCTTGTGTTGCAGGGGAGTGGGCGTACTCCTCGGTACGTTGATCTAGGCCACGTACTGTGACGGACGGTACCCCAGTAGCCCTGCCATTGATGGAAACCCATTCTTCCTACGTGACCTTACGGTTTTGATTGTATTACCCCCTTTTGTGGCTAATAGCAGGAATTTAATGAATGTAACAATTTCGGCTATTTCATATTTACTTGAAAACCCTAGACGCTATTATAATATCACTGGATTTCTTATCAAATGTTTTGGTTAGCGTAAGGTAAAAAGTTTTCCATGTTTATGTGTGAAAAGTCTTACGTGATACCTTTTCTTTTCAAAAGGGTTTTTCTAAAGTTAAGCGATTTTAAACCGTTTACTCACACTAGACCCCTGTCTGCCCAAGTGTTTATTTTCTGTTTTATTAAACTCTTGGGTACTCATATTATGTATGAGTAGTCAAGTGATTCAGGTTAGCTTGACGAATTCTGGAGGAGATATGGAGCAGGAGGCTTCCACGTGTAGATATATATTGATTCCGCTGTGTTAGTTGTATTTGTATCTGTTGTATTTGAGTTTTATAGTTAGACAGATGTTTATAACTGTCTAATATCTGTTGTTTTATGTTGTGTACTCTGATGTAATTTGATACTATGTAATATTTTATGTGATATATTATATTTCATTCGTTCCGCTGTGAGTTCTCTGTAGTTGCGGTGTTTCTTCTTTCTCTTTCTTTTCTTCTTCTATCGCTTTCTTTCTTCATAGATGATGCGACTTTCTGGAGATAGGAAGTCGGGTTGTCGCAGTTGGTATCAGAGCATTAGGTTGAGTGAATACCTAGGCTCCAGTGTGGTATTTTTCTTGAGAGAGCGTATTTGTAATTTTTATATATAACTATATATATATATATATCTGTATCTACCTAATTTGTTGGGTTATCTGTTTGGATTTTCCAACATAATTTTTAAAGGTAGATCGAGTAGTGGTTTGTGTGTGTAACACGACTACCACTGATGGAAGAGGTTCGTATGTTTGGGGTTGGAAGTATATTTGTCGAGACTATAGACCTAATACCGTCTCGAGTGAGATTTGTAGTTTGGAGTAAGGATTTCTCTGATATCCGAAGGAGATTTTTTTAAAGATTCGGAGTTTGTCTTTGAAGTAAGTTTGGATTTCGCTCGGGTGAGCGAATTTTTTCTTGAGTTTGGATCTGTCGGAAGTGCAGAAGTAAGTAATGATATCTTGGTAACTGCGTGATGAGATGCAGTATCCTTGGATATTTTTCTGAAGTTGTTTTCTCTTGAAAGCAGTTTTAAAAGTAGTTGAGTAGCAGTCTTACCTGCCGCAGGGAAGATTCGTCTGTGTAGAAGTTGTTTGGATCTTTAGCAGGAAGTTAGCTGTTCTGGAATATGAGACTAAGGTCTATGAGTTGCTTCGCTTCAGCATGGTCTCATTTGTCATTTCTTAAGGAGAGCGAGATGTGGATGTTTGGTTTAGAGCCCGAATTTCTTGAGTAATTGTCTGCCATCTCGAAGGTCTGTTGTGTGGTTTGTTGATGATTTTGGGTTTTGAAGAAGCCTTTGGATTAGAAGTCTTGGTTAGCTGTGGTAGCAGTTTCATCTTGAAGTGTTCGGTGTGCTGACGAGAAGGTCTTTTAGCTCTGTAGTATCTTTAAGGTAGAGTTTGGAAGCAGCAGTGTTGGTTGTTTCTCTTGTGGTTCATAATTCTTGTGGTTCATCTTTCAGCAGTCCGGGAAGGTGGTGATGTTTTTTTTGAAGGGTTAACCTTGTTTGGAGAAGTTTTAAGCTGTTCTAATTGGTAAAGAGAGGACAGTTTCTTTGGAATCCGAACTAGGTTGGATCGCAAAAGTGACTTGCGATTAATTTTGGAATTTTTCTTGAGCAATCTTTTGCTTAAGGCTGAGGATTCTCATAAGGAAGTAGAAGCTACCGAAGTGATCAGAAGTTGTCTGCATCTGGAGTTGAGTTCCATATTGTTTTGGTTCCAGGAGTAATTTTGGTGGTTAGCCTAGAGGAAGAGTTGGTGTAGCAGCTCAGAAATTTTTTGGAATTTGGATTTGGTCAGATCTAGTTTTGAGTTGGATTCTGTTATAAGGTTGTGTGACCGAGTCAGATAAGTCACTCGGATTTTTATGGATTTGATGAACAAAGTTTTCGGATATTGGATAAGTTTGTACTCGTGTTCATCAACAGATATTCTTATCTATTTCAGAATCAGAGTTATGCAAGCGAGGTAGCAGCTGTACAAGGAAGGAAGTAAGTTCTGTTTGCTATTGATTGAGTAGTAGAGTTTGTGTTCTGGATTTCGACGGTTGGAAGACTTTTCTGTTGAATAGGATCTAGAAACTGGTTTGCTTTGGTCTAGTTGTCTCTGAAAGCATCGGCATAGATTGAGCTGATCAGGAAGAGATTGGCAGCCCAGGATTGTCTGTTGAGTTATGAAGATATGAGATAAGGAGTTTGGAAATTCGAAGTTGGAGACTTCATTGTTATCAAGATTTCTCTGGTTAGGAGAGAGCAGTAATTGGATAAGATTGGTTGGTTCGTGCTGTGGTATTTGAAGATTTCTTATCTGTGTTTTGATAAGATAAGATTGAATTGCCAGTTTGGATAGCTGGAATTCATTGTATAACACGTATCTCTGAGGGAGTACGTGTATGATTCATCGATTGGTTGTTGAATCCGTAGTCCAGTTGGATTTAGAAATTGAGCTAGACTTGAGTATAATTCGATGATCTGTTCAGATTGATGGACCTAGAGATGAGAGGAGCTCTGGATTTTAGTGGTATAGTTTGTTTAGCTTTTGTAGAGCGAGTCTCCCGGTGATTTATACTTGGGAAACTCGAGATAGTGTTAGAAGATTTATTCTGATTTGTGTCAGAATAATTAGTTAGGTTTGTTTGTTTGATTGATTACTTTGGTTGTTAGTTACTGGTTGATAGGAATGCTTTGCTGATTTAAATTAAAATCTTTGCTGGGTTATTAAATAACCTTTGCTTTTAAATTTCATGGACGAAATTCTTTTAAGGGGGGAGGATTATAACGACCCGGAATTTTGGACAATATAAATTTAATAATCTGTATAAATAATTTAACTGGTTTGATATTTTTCTTTATAATATTAATTTAAACCGATAAATTTATTCTTTTTATGGATAATAAATACTTAATCTCATAATAGTGATCAATATCTTTTTAACAATTTAAAACGGATAAAATTTATTTTTCAAAGATGAAATTATATTCTGTTTATAATATATACATTTGATATATATTGTGAATAGGAATATCTTTTTTTTAAATAAAGATCGAGTTTGCAAATTGTAATATATATGTTTGCATATGTTATAATTTGAGTTATTTTGAAATTTAATTTAATCAATTGATAATTTATAATGTATGAATATTGTAGATTGAAGCTTTGTTTTAGAATCAATGTTTTCAAAAGTTAATTTAAAGATTTATTCATTTATTTTAAAATATAAGTTTGTTATTTATTTTAAATATGATAGTTTAAAAAGTTAAACAAGGCTTTGTTTTGTCTTTCTTTTAAAGTATTTAAAATAAAATGGTATAAATGTATAAATATGAATATTTTAGATTTTTAAAATATATGTATAAGAATTTGTTTACATTATAACTAGTTTTAGAATATTTTCTTTTAAAAGTAAATTTATAAATACATATGAAAACATTTATTAATTAGGGAATTTAAATATGTAAGTTATATTATCTTTAAAATTTAATAAAAATTTAATTAAAAATGTTAAAGACATGTGTAAATACTCTAAGGCACCTTATAACACTTGTTAATCATTCAAGTTAAATTAATGACAAATGTAAGTTTATGTAAACAAGTGTCATCTACTAATTTTTATTTCCTTTAATTTTCATAATCTAGTTCATAAAACATATTTTCTTCATTCTTTCATGTATTAATGGCAACCGGAAAATCTTTCTCAAACCTGAAATTTTAAAATCCAAAAGCAAATCTGAAAACTCCAATCTGCAAAGCAAAATTAAAGCTGAAATTCAAATCAAAACCTGTAACTTCAAGCTTTAACTTCAACTCTACTGCAATTCAAATAAAGATCAATCTGCATCTTCAACCTGCATTTTCAACCTGCATTTCATTTGAGGGCAACTGCAAATTTAAAAGCATCAAATTGTTAAGCATGCAAAGGCATTCAATCTCAACAGCATGCATTCAATTTCTGCAGCAGTAAAGCAATTTTAAAATCTCAAAACCTGGAATATAGTTGAAGAAACTGCTCTGCATATATATTAAGGTGAGTAAATATTTTAAAAACAGATTAATCTTGTTAATTTTAATGCATGTGAATTGATGTTAGTGTTGCATGGAAATTATCTAGTTTTATTTATTGAATTAATAGTTATATTTATATGTGTGAAAATATGACTGTATATGGGGGATTGTTCTCTGTTTGAAGAAGAAAAAAAAACTGTGACCCTTGTTTTCAAAAATCAAAATTTCAAAAATTAATCCATACTAGCCTTAAGTATTTGAATGAAATTGATTAGTAATTGTATAATAAAGATTATAAAATAGCATGGGAATTTAAAATATCATCACTCATGATTAAAATATTTTAAGATGGTTGTTTGAAAATGAACTTCTTAATTGAATTTTGAAATCCAATTTAAAGGAAGTGTTTGAATTTAAATATTGGACCCACGTTTAAGCAAATTTTTGTGAAATGTTAATAATTTAAGTTTCAAATTTATTTGAAATAAAATAAGTTTAAATTTGAATGATTCTAACAATTTATGGAAATAAATAAGGTTAAATTATTTGGATAATTAATTTAAGAATACTTATTTAATATGATTTGTTAATAAGTTAAGTTTGATGAAGAATTATGGTTTTCTTAATTTATTAAAGATTTTCATTAATAATATTTGTTAATTAATTAATTGTTTAATTAATTTTAAGTAATTAGTTAATTATTTATTTAATTTTAAAATAATCACTTAATTATGGATTAATTAAGTGTAATTACTTAATAAAGAAATTAATGGGTAATTATTGAATGTAATTAAGGAAGTTAATTGCTTATGAAAGTAATTATTGGTAAATACTCGTAGGAATAATTAGTTGAAGTGATTATTGGGTAATCACTTAATATTATAAATTGAGGAATTGATTTATATAATTGTTTAAAAATTAATTAATTATTGAGTAATTAATTAATTAATTAATTAAAGATTATTTGATAATGGAAGTAATTATTAGTTGAGTAATTAATTAAGAGAGTAATCAAGATTTATTAATGAAGTAATTAGAGATAATTACTTGTTAAGTAATTAAGAGTTAATTATTTAATGTGATTAATTAATTAATTAATGAATTTAACTTAAGATTAATTACTAAGTGTAATTAATTAAAATTGTAATTAATTAATAAAGTAATTAATTAAGGATTTATTTATTAATTTAATTGTTTAATAATTACTTAAGGAAGTAATTAAGGATTAATTAATTGGATTAATTAATCAAGGATTAAAATAATTAATTTAGAAGTTAATTTATTAAGAAGTTAATTAATTAAGAAGTTAAGTAATTAAGTTAAGTAATTACAAATTGCTAATTACTGATTATGATTAATAGAATGATTAATTATAAGTTAATTAATTAATTAAAGTAATTATTAATTAATAAGGATCATTAATTAATGTAATTAATAATATTAATCAAGGTTGACTAATATAAGTGATTTAATGTAAGTGTGATTAATTAATTGTAATTAATTAAGGTTTAATGTAATTAATTTTAATTGATTAATTAATAGAAGTAAATGGATGATCATTAATTATTGTAATTAATGATAGTAATTAAAGGTTAATTACTGGATATGGTTAAAGTTAATTACTTGAATTAAGATAATTAATCAAGGAAGATTAATTAAGGAAGATCATTAGAGATGATTAATTTATTTATTTGAAATAAATTATTAAAGAAGGATTTAAGTAATCCAATTGATTAAGAGTTAATCAAATTCTGTTGATGGATGATTGATTGTTTTTGATTAATCGATGTTGGATAATTGATTGATATTGGATGGTTGATATTGGATGATGATATTGGGTAATTGATTGATAATGGATGATCTGGGTATCTATGATATGCTGCTTTGTGAAGATGAATGTTGTTATGAATTATCTATTGTGATAATGTGATTCATCTATCTGTTATATATCATCCCGAATATGAGTTTAATTTGTTTAAACCCCTAAGTACAACCTGGACATTTAAAATGGCCTTTGGTTTCGGTGAGACCGGGATCGAGTTTCCATATTTGGATAATCCGAAAACCACATCGATTCCAATTAAACGTTAGGTCGTGAATCCAAGTGGAGCTTTGTGAAGACTCGCGGTGTAAGGGCTATACGTTAGTATAACTCTGTGGTGATTCCGTAATGAGTTTGACGGAATAGTACTTATAGGTTCGAGATGGTGATTTAGAGTGCAAGGGCTATGGTCGTTGACTCTGAGGGTGATTCCAAAATGAGTGCAACGAGATAGTGCCTTTGGTTTCGTTCGAACCCGGAACGAACTTGTATGGATTGAATGCTTTCGGAACATCGTCAGGTGGACGATGACCATTCTAAGATAGATGTGTTCTATAAAGGTAATCGCAGCCTCAAGCCTCATCAACCGGGAATGGCTAAAATAGGGGAGGTGCAGCAAGGCTTCGTGGGTAGCTCCCACAGGAAAGCAAGATTTTCCCTTGTCTAGAAGTCCCTTTTTATTCGGCTGTGTGGGTAGTTGGGTCGCGGCCAACTGCGGGGTTGTCTTGTTTGGGACCGTCCAATAAGGGATGGTTCCGGCCTTGTGTTGCAGGGGAGCGGGCGTACTCCTCGGTACGTTGATCTAGGCCACGTACTGTGACGGACGGTACCCCAGTAGCCCTGCCATTGATGGAAACCCATTCTTCCTACGAGACCCTATGATTTTGATTATATTACCTACTTTTGTGGCTAGTAGCTGGAATTTAATGAAAGTAACAATTTCGGCTATTTCATATTTACTTGAAAACCCTAGACACTATTATAATATCACTGGATTTCCTATCAAATGTTTTGGTTAGCGTAAGGTAAAAACTTTTACATGTTTATGTGTGGGAAGTCTTACGTGATACCTTTTCTTTTCAAAAGGGTTTTTCTAAAGTTAAGAAATTTTAAACCGTTTACTCACACCAGACCATTGTCTGACCCAAGTGTTTATTTTCTGTTTTATTAAACTCTTGGGTACTCATATTATGTATGAGTAGTCAAGTGATTCATGTTAGCTTGACGAATTCTGGAGGAGATATGGAGCATGAGGCTTCCACGTGTAGATATATATTGATTCTGCTGTGTTAGTTGTATCTGTATCTGTTGTATTTGAGTTGTGTAGTTAAACAGATGTTTATAACTGTCTAATATCTGTTGTTTTATGTTGTGTACTCTGCTGTAATTTGATACTATGTAATATTTTATGTGATATATTATATTTCATTCGTTCCGCTGTGAGTTCTCTGTAGTTGCGGTGTTTCTTCTTTCTCTTTCTTTTCTTCTTCTATCCCTTTCTTTCTTCATAGATGATGCGACTTTCTGGAGATAGGAAGTCGGGTCGTCGCAAGATCCTTCGCATAAATGAACCCCTAGACCTTACCGCCGCGAGACCCTGATATTTCAACATTTCAGTGCCTTTCGGTAATGGGAAAAGTATGACTGAATCCTCGAAGTCTGATCCTAAGGGACGTGCTTCTTTCTTAGCAGCTGGAGTGTCGATTTCTTTTGGCCCGAGGCAAGACTTGAGCTATGATCCAGATAAAGCCAGTTACCAATCTAAGATGCTGAGTCTATTCTAGAAAGGGGCACTTCAATGACAATCGAGAACCAGCCGGATGCAGGTATTCCACTTTGTTCTCCACTCTTCGAGAGGTTTCGCTCTTCGTGCCCAATGCTTTTAGCTTATCTCTTTATTTTGAAAAATCTGCAGGTCTTTCGGGTCTCAGCCAAACTCCTAAAAGTGACGCTGCTAGGGAACAACAAAAGAAATCAATAGAGATTCCCACGACCATCGATGTTCAAAGGCCCGATGCTCAAGTCATCGAAGCACTCAATGAAGATAAGGCTGAAGATCCGCTGCCCATGGATGAATCTGATGATATTACGATTACCGGCACCTCCGAATACATTGATGAGATCAGCTTAAAGGAGCACATTTAAAATGGGAAGTTTCTCAGGAGAAAGGCCAAAGCTGAGCCTACCAAGGTGGACATTAATGATCTACACCTAGTCCCACTACAAGTTATTCCACCCGGTGGATCGATTCCTAGAGAACTCCCTTCGAGCTTCAAATGCTCCCGCCCGCCCGCCAAAGGCGATAAATGATTAAGGAGGAGAACAAGCGGAAGTTCAGATAGCGCCACTCTTGAGAAATCCAAAAAGGAGAGAAGATTGAAGAAATAGCCATCGTTTTGGCTCGATGTGTACATAGTTTGCGTAGCCGTTTATTCGTTATTTTTTATTAGTCATGGTTGTATGGATATGATCCGCTATTTTTTGAATAAACTTGTACCACAATTTTGAAACTTATCATGTGAATAAAAGTTTTTGATTTCTGTCGAGCTCTTGTGTGAACTATTATTTAAATAGTTGAACTATTACTTTCCATTAAATGTACTTGTAATTCATTGTTCGTTAATTCTGATAATAATCCACTAGCTCTATTCCAAGGCCTTCATGTGGTCTTGGCCTTGAGTTGCATCAAATGCTGGGCTTGCGCCTTAGTGTTACACCATCAAATTCAACATTTGAGTAATTATACCCCCGCCCCTAGTCTTGGGTTAGCGGGGTTAGACGTTGGATGGTCGAACTCCATCCTTAGCAAGTTTATACTCCTCCTGTCGGTTTCAGGCCAGAGTTCATGGAATAGTGAATGGTCCAACCAGACTCGTATATCTATTTATACTCATGTCCACACTTTGGGGATAAGGGTTAGTTGATGGGTGGTTGAATCGCACCCAATTTATGTTTATAGTCTAGTCCGCCCTCTAGGGAGTTCGAGTTATTTCGTAGGTGGTCGATTCACACCCGATTTATGTTTATACTCAAGTCCACATTAGGGACTTAGAATTATTTTGCAGGTGGTTGATTCATATCTGATTTATGTTTATACCCATGTCTACACACTAGAGACTTAGAATTATTTCACTGGTGGTCGATTCATACCCGATTTATGTTTATACTCTAATCCGCACTCTAGGGACTTAGAATTATTTTGGAGAGCAGTCAGATTGATTTGCCCCCAAGGTCTGGAGTTTTATTCAGTAAGCGATCGGTTGTGTTACGATCGCTCTTATTTTATCTTAGTCCTATCATTCGATGAGATTTACTCGATCATCAAATGGTCAAGTCACATCTATTCCTAAATATGTATCCTGACCATTGGACTATGAACGAGAGTTACCAAATAAACAATCAGACCACGCTAATCTTGTTTAGTTCCATTGGGAACTGGCGTAATTGATTAATTCCAAACTTTAGGAACCTGTTCATAGATATCGACATCAATTAGCTTCGTAATGCAACTAATGCATAATGCTTCAGCAAATATAAATGTAAAGGAAGTTCAAAACTATATTTGCTAAACAGAAGGGATGACATAATTTGTCTTATTACATATCGGGAAAGTCAAATGCTAAAGCAAATTTTGAAAGCAAATATAACTGAATGAAAAAGAAATAAACTAACGGAAAGAGCATCGTAAATGCTCGCTATTCCATGCCCTTAGGAGTGTGATGCCATCAACAGTCGCTAGCTTGAAAGTTCCCTCTCCAAGCCTATGTTCAATAACATACAGTCCTTCTCAGAATGGATTTATGTGCAACGGGGTAGGAGAAACCCTTTTTAAGACAAGATTGCCAATTTTAAAGGTTTTAGGTCGGATTTTAATGTTGTAGTATTAGGCAACTCGGTGTCAATGCACAACTACCCTCAAATCGGCTTCCTTGCGCTTCTCATATATAAAGTCGAGAGATTCTAAGAGGATATCTTTATTCATTTTAGGTTCATAGTAAGTCACTCGATGAGAAGGAACTTCGAGCTCAACGAGAATCATGGCTTCAAAACCGTAAGCAAGGTTGAATGGAGTATGGACAGTTGTGGACTTATGGGTGGTCCCATAAGCACACATTACCGTCGAAAGTTCATCCACCCACTTGCCTTTAGCCTTTTCCAAATGCTTCTTTAGAATGGACTTTTTAATTTTGTTTATAGCTTCAACTTGTCCATTTGATTGAGGGTGAGCGATTGCTGCAAACCTCTTTTTAATATGATACCTTCGACAGAAGTCTTTAAATCAACACTATCGAATTGAGCCCCTTTATCTGTTATAATAGTTCATGGAAGACCAAAACAGCAAATATTTCCGGGAAATGAAGTTGATTACTTTCTTGGTTGTGATCGTGGATAAAAGTACTACTTTGACCTGTTTGTGAAGTAATCAACTGTGATGGTACTGTATTTTGCACCATCTTTAGAGATTGGTAAGGAAACAATAATATCTATACCCACTTGGCAAATAGCCATGTGCTGACCATTTGCGTGATTTTGTCGGTGGAGCTCTTGGAACTTCTGCATATATCTGGCACTGTCACATCATCTTACCTAGTCAGCGACATCTCTATTGACGGTCGCCAAGTAATACCTATAGCAGAGTATTTTCTTTGATAGAGTTTGCCCCCCAATATGATCGCCACATTCCCTTTCGTATACTTCTTTCAGGACATGTTTTATCTCATCATGAGCGATACACCAGAGTAGAGGAACAAAAAAACCCTTTATGTACATAACTCCTTCTTGCATGATATATCACGAAGCTTTATGAAGGACTTATTGCACTTCATTCCTTTACTTAGGTAGGATTCCCTGTAGCAAATAGTTTTTAATCCGAGTCATTCACGATTCCATCTCTAGCTCCGCCTCTAGTACCGGTTGATTTCTATCAGGTTTATACTCGGGGCATTTAATACTTCAACCGAAACCAAGCCCATTCGTTGTGCATCGTCGATGCTTGCAAACTTTTCCAATGAATCAGCCTCTTTATTTTAATCCCGTGGAATATGTAAATTGTCATAGTACTCAGATTTAGTCAACAACTCTTGGACTTGGGTAAGATATGGAGCAAGCCATTGTCCTTTACCTTGATAATCTGCCCTGACTTGGTATACTACCAAATGTGAATCAAAAAGATTTCAAGAGACTTTAATCCTAGTTCTCTGGTGAGTTTAAGTGTAGCAATCAGAGCCTCCTACTGATCTTCGTTGTTTATCGTTAGTAATCAAGCTTTAAAACATAACAGATCGACCAATGTTCAGGAGTTACCTGCACAATTCCAACTCCTGAATAATGATCATTGGATGCTCCACAAGCATAAATTTCCACTGTATGGTAGGGATTTCGCTGCTCTCTGGGGAATCGTCCTACGCAATAAATTCTGCTATAAAATCTACCACTTCTTAACCCTGGATAGCTCTCCAAGGGAGATACTTGATATCGAGCTAACTAAGCTCGATATTCCACTTGAGTAATCTTTCAGGCGTCTCGGGTCACTGCAGGACCTGTCGTAATGGCTAGTCGGTGTAAACATTGATCGAATGTGCCTAGAAGTAGGCAAAGCTTTCATGATGCAATCAGCAAGTAGTATGCCAGTTTTTCTATTTTCAAATAGTTCCTTTCGACTCCCATCAATCGCTTGCTAACGTAATAAACCGGTCTCTGAATTCGATTCTCCTCACGAAGTACTGCAGCACTTATAACATATGCCGACACAGCGAAATAGATGTATAAATCTTCATGATCCACCGGCTTTGACAAGATGGGCGGTCTCTTCAAATGATTTACCAAACCTTAAAATGCATCTTAACTATCCCGTGCCCACTCGAAGTTTATTTTTTCTTTCCTAATCAAGTTAAAGGATGGAATGCATTTGTAGGTAGTTCTAGAAATGAACCGACTTAAGAAACTTTTCCATTCAAACTCTATACTTGTTTGATAGTCTTTAGCGCATGGATATCGCAGATAGCTTAAATCTTCTTAGGATTAGCTCAATTCCTTGGGCATTAACAATAAAACCCAAGAATTTCCCTAATGTTACGCCAAAAGAACACTTCAAAGGATTAATTTTCATCTTGTAATGTTGGAGGATGAAGAACATTTTTGCCAAGTCTCTTATGTGGTTGCTTGATCATCGTGGCTTCACGAGCATATCATCCACATATACTTCCATTATTTTTCCAATTTGGTCTTTAAACATTCTATTGACCAAGCGCTGGTAAGTCGCTTCTGCATTCTTTAGTCAAACGCTACATGACAATATAATTCAACATTGATAATGAAACTGATGTGCTCTCAATCGGGAATGTGCATTCGGATTTGGTAATAACCCAAGTACACATCCATGAAAGATAGCAATTTGCGTCCCATGGTTGAGTCCACCAGCCGGTTGATCCTCGAAAGGGGAAAAATGTATTTTGGACATGCCTTGTTCAAGTCAGAGTAATCAATCATATTCTCCATTTCCCGTTCACATTTTTTACAAGCACATGATTAGATACCCATTTTGGGTAGAGACAGTCGTGGATAAACCCATTATCTTTGAGTCTATCCACCTCCTCTTTGAAAGGGGCAGATCTCTCCGGATCCATGTTGTGTCTTTCTTGTTTCACCGGGACATTCTTTGGGTCGATATTCAATATATGGCTCGCAATAGTAGGCGAGATTCCACACATGTCAAAGTGAGTCCAAGCGAACATGTCTAGATTCACTTGAAGAAATCCAGCAAGTTCTTTCATCATTGGGGGCTGAACTGTGATCCCATCTTTAGGACCCGTGACGGGTCGTCATGGTTAACTATGATGGCAATCATCAACTCAACCGGTTCAACCTTGGTCTCTTTAGGCTCCTCTTCATCATCTCTTGGATCTGTACCTCTGTAGAAACGGCTGTGGCACTTGAACCGAGGCTTAGGTGCTAGTTATCATTCTTCGATAATTTGGATGTGGATAGTCTTTTCCATACCCTTACCTTTCTCTTTGCGTTGAGCATCCCTCAACTTAGCTACATAACAGGCACGTCTAGTCGCCTGATCACCATGAATAACTCCAACACCATTATTTATCGAAAACTTCATAATCAAACACCATAGGGCAAGGGCTGCGTGGAATTTGACAAGAGCCGATCGGCCAAGAAAAACATTGTAAGGAGAGTCAACATCCAAAACAACAAATGGCAAGATTCATACCCTCCTGTGGTCACCTTCTCCTAACTCTACAGGTAATTCAACATAACCAACGGCTTCAGTTGCAACACCGTTAAAACCGTGTATGCGGGCTTTAGATGGCTTTAAGTCCATGGCTTCCATCCTCATTTGCTCGTAGGCTTTTTTTGAAAAATATATTTGCTGAACTTTCACAATCAATCAATATCCTTCTCACTGGAGCAGGGCCAATCGTGGCCGAACTTACCATTAGGTCGATCGTTGGAGCCTCCAGCTTATCGCATCTCTATTCCTAAACAAGATATCATCTGTCATTATACATTGTTGTTTTACTGGAGCTCCATCCTTCATTCAAACAATATTCAAAATTCACATGCTTGATCGTGCCAGCATAGAGCTCCATCTCGTGCCAACTTTTATCTACTGGATGCAATCCTCCAACTATTGTATTTAATACCAATCTTCCACCAGTTCATGCAGGCTCCTTAGTCCGGCGCGGTACCTGTCCTCGGTTGGGTTCGGATGTTGCATATCCATCATTATGCTAGATTTTTGCAAGTTCATGCAACTTCCTTTCCCAAATCAGCTTTTCAATAATATCATGGAGATGCCTGCATTTATTCGTGTCATGTCCATAGCATTCGTGGAATCAGCAATATTTTTCGGTTTGTTTCTGCATCTCGATTGATTCTTTTAGAGGCATCTTTCTGTATTGTGTGGCATTGTAGGTAGACAAATAGGTATTCTCCAAGGATGTATTCAACAATGAGTAAGTATTATAGGCTTCCCTCTTTCGTTCTCAACCTCTATCTCTACCTTTCATTTGCTGATTCGATTTGTCTTGGACATTCACTAGAACTTTTCCAAAGCTATCATCAGATTGATTTATCGCAATATTACTCTATACCCCCTCTATGCTCAATCCCACAACATTCTTCTTCCTAGAATAACTGGCTTCCTCTTTTCTAAAACACTGAGCCGCCTTTGCGTAATAGCGTTCCAATGTTGCGGGCGGGTTGCTAGCTAACCAATCGTCAAAATCAGATTTTGGATCTATCCCTTTCTTCATAGCCATCAATATCACATGGTCATTGGGATTATTGATTTCCATAACAGTTGTATGAAATCTCTCTATGTAATCTTTCAATGATTCTCCTGGAGCCTAGATCACGCTGGACATGGACATTATATCCTTGGGACAAGTAGCATGCATTCAGAATTACTCCACAAACTTTGTTGCCAAATCATCGGATCTAGAAATTGATCATAGGGGTAATCTTGTGAACCACATCATTGCTATTCCAGAGGGAGTTATGGTAAAACAGCTATACTTGGTTGCATCACCCACTCGTGCGAAATCTATCAGCCATTCATATTTCATGATATGCTGCATAGGGTCAATTTTTCTCTCGTAGGCGGGCATTGATGGCATATTGAACCTCCTTGGGTGCTCCGCATGTAGATAATTATCAATGAATGGGGCATGGCTTCTCGAGATTCCCCAGTCATTGTTAGTCAAGCCCTGACTTTCTTTCACTAACTGTTTGACCATTGTCGATAAGTTCGGCGTTTGGATAGTTGGTGCCAAGCAGTGGTTGTGTTCCACCTCGCATGAATGGTTCAGTCGATGTCTGCGGCCGTTCAACACCTTCTTGGTTCACCATCTTCTTGATATATATATATATATATATATATATATATATTGTGAATTCACTTCATCATTATTTCGAGGAAGGACTTCGTCAACATTTAATTGAACTCCAGCATCCAAACCAACTGAAGCAGCTCCAACTTGATTGCCATGATGCATGGGATTCCCTCTTTGGTAGAAGGATCAGTACCGATCCCTATGAAGGGATAGGCACCGATCAATCCTGGTAGGCCATGATGGTTTTCAGTTGATGCCTCGAATTTTTTGCACATATTTGTCGGTTCTACGACGCCTATGCCTGTGATATTCGTCTAATGAGCTAGAACTCTCATATGCCGAGTAAGGAGTGGGGTCCCTCCTAGCTTTCCGTCACTGCCGCTGATTGTGTTGGTTCATAAAGTTGATATTGGTCTGAATCTGTTGATTTAATTATCAATGGTTCTCTATCGGATCTCTCATTAGATTATGAAATTCAGCACTTGTAACAAAATCAGTGGGATTCTGAACTTCAACTTGTTCAACATTCACATTCATTGATTGATTGCTTGGGCCTCCTTCTTAGATGCTAGTGTTCTTATTTCCTTCCATGTTCTAAGAAGTAGATCTCGTATTCCTCACCATTATTGATAGCTTTGCTTAGATTTCTACAAATCTAAGTAGTACGGGCAACTTCCTAAAGATAACATTATCTCCTTTGGGGTATTTATCCAATCCAACAGCAATAAAGGGATCCAAATAATCTGAGAATCGAGATTCTCAGTGAAAGCACCAAAATGTTTGCAACTAAAATGGTCAAAAACACCCAAGAGTAGTTTTGGTAGAGAAATAAGTGAAGAAGAAAAAATTAAACCGAGTAGATGAATTAGTAAGTAATCGAGAATAAGCAATAATTAGAGGCGCATAAATTTATAGTGGTTCGACGTGGTATGCTTACGTCCACTTTGAAGATTATCTTTTATTAGTCACTTTTAAATCTGATAATAGTAGTTGAAAATAGCAAGTACTTAATTACAATAGAGTCTAGAGTAACAAGCAGCATAAAGACCCTCAGAATGATCCATTAAGCTAGTATTTATAGATGAAGACGACCAAATATCTCTTTGAATTCTTGACTGAAGGACCTTCTAAACCATTTGGGCCCACTAAAGGGATCGTTGGGCCCAATTCCCTAAGAGGAGGGATCAATATCTTTTTGGTTGAATTTTAGGAGTGATCCCTATGGTGGCTTCTTTATGCAAAAATATGTTTAATCTCAAATATTTATGTCATTTGGATCATTGGAGCTCGATGTATTGCTTGATCCTTGATTCAACATTGCTTGCATGCCGCTCTATACCAATTCCTTCCAAGGGATGCATACCGATCCCTCCAAACTTGACCTTTTGATATGCAATCCCTAGGGTAAATTTCCTAGGGTCCTTATATCTTGCTCTTCAAGTTTCATAAGAATTGGACTTGTAAATCCTGAGATATTGATTATTTTCGACAAGAACACTCTTGTATTTCCAAACATGCTGATCCCTCTCGTTGGAGCCAATCTATGCTGATTGCATCGAGCTATATTCCATACTTCAAATATTCTACATTGGACATCTATCATTCCATTCAATCTCGACTCATATTACCATCTGTACTTAACTTTTGTAACCCACAATCACCTCTCGAGAGTTATTGACCATGATGGCACTTGAATCTAACTTGTGCCATTAGTTTAATATAGCTAGGTTAAAATATCAGATAACATTTTGTTTTTTTATTTTTATTTTATTATCTTCTTTATTTGAAACAAAATCTTATATCATTGTATACTATAAGATCTAAAATTATTTTTCCTTTTATGTGGAAATTTTTTGCCTTTTGTTCTTCATGTTTTCTTATAGCTTTGACTGAAGTTATATAATTCCTTCTTTCCTCATTTGATATGCATCATTACTTTAGGCATTGTAGCAACCCGTAATTTTGAACACTTCATCTTTGAATATCGTTATAATTTGATTTTATTACCTTGATAAACATCTTATAATCAATAAATAATAATGAGAAACATATTTTTGAAAATTTTCTAAAAAAATACATACTTTGAATAAATATTGATAACGTGACCGAAATCTGTTTATCGATAAATAACTTTTTATTCAATATAAGGTGTTCAAACTCTTTTGTGCTAAACTAGTGAACTTATGAACACATTAAGAACTAATTAACACACTCTGCTTCATGATTAATTAAAAAATTCTAGAAGCTACTAAGGGTTAAGTGATATTTGTATGTAAGGGATTATATAGTCATTTGCTGAAGGTAAGAGGTGTAAACAAGAAGTGATGGGTATGTGGAGGGGTGAACCTTCCATGGCATGATGGGGGGCGGGAGCAAGGTTAAGGAACACCATCTTAAGTCTGTATAAGAGAGGGAATACCCCTTGAAAATGCTTTTACTAATTTGTAAAATAAAAGCTAGCTCTGCTCATATCTTTTTCTAGACAAATTTCCTAAGAAAATTATTTTCTAAAACAACTCTAGTTCAACTCATACTTCGACTAGAGCCTTAAGATAATATAACAACACCTTCCACCAAGTTAGATCTTGAAGAAACAAAGAAAATCTTCCTATCATCATAGGCTATAAGCATATATAGGCTAAATATAGCCTAGAAACAAGTGCAAAGTTATAGAGAGATAGGAAGTTATGTCTACAAGGAAGAGGTAGGAAGTGGTTGCTTATACTTGATTGTTCACTTTCTTAAGGGTAAGCTAAGTTACCACCTTAAACGAAAATATATTTGTATATGTGCTTATGATTGATTATTTCTTTTTGATTGTGTAATATTGATATATGTTGTAATATTGATATATGATTGTAATTTGATTTGATTCTTCCTTTGAAAGCAAATGACATACGTAATACATATGTATGGAATTATATACTTATATAATGGCCTTGGAACAAAGTTCATAGGTTATAGTTGAATATAGGTTTGAATTGAACTTGGATTTGAAAGTGCTCCCATAGAGATAGTCACAATAGATGCACTTAGGAATTACCTTGTGTTCAACAATTTCAATGGAACATTGTATTGAGATCCTTAAGGGTTTCTCACCATATTTGTGATGTTTATTATGTATGTTTGTTACCATAAAATTTTTGAATGATAAACGGTTGAGTAACATATCAAAAAGTGGGAAAACTTGTGCAAAATTACCCATTTTAGCCTTAGTTTTGAACTTTAACGGTTTGAAATGATATTTAAATTTAAGTATTTTATTACATTATTTTTACAAGTCTTTGCTAACTCTTATTACAATTTTTTAAAGTGGTTTGAAATTTTTAGGTATTTTTAAGAATTAGTTATGACTTTTTAAAGAAAAGGTTTATTTTTAAGTATAAAGGAAAACACGGTTTTCCAAGTTTCAAAATGTTTTTTAATCTTTTTATTTTGAAGTAATATTTTGAGTAAATGTTTTAAAACCTGTCATTAGTATTTTAAAATATTTCAAAAGCATTTTTTAAAGGTTTTAGAAAATTTAATTAATTATTTTATTAAAGTATAAATATCTTATGTCATATCTTTTAAATTGTTTTATTAAAATTCTCATTTTATAAATAAATTATTATTCATATACACATCATTTAAAAGGGTTTTGAATCATAAACCAAAGTTTTAGAAAGGGGTTAGGAATTGCTTAATGGCTAAATTGTGTTTTGTTTACTTACTTGTGGTAAAAGTAATTAACTATGCTTAGCACTAAAAGCCAAGCGGGTAGACTACTCTCTTTATAAGATTTAACATTGATGTTCAAGCAAGGATAAAAGCAATAGTGCTATAATCTACCTACTTTCCTCTTGACCAAGGAATAGTTAAATAGAATGTCAAAAATGTGTTAACCATTTTGATTTGTTACTCATTTATGGAAAGTATTAGTACCGTACTTAACACTAAAAGCCAAAGAGATAGACTTATGCATCTGTGAGAGTCAAGAATAAAATATCTAGGTAAGGCTTTGATATGCAACTAGTGCTCTAATTTACTTGGCTTAACATTTGGCCAAGGGAAAGTATAAGTTGGAATGTTAATAGCGTGTTAAGTATACGAACCTTGATTTCTATAAGCAATCATTTTTGATTGGATAGTCAATTAGTCTACTATCGAATTTGGTCAAACTATTACTTCAGAAGTATCTAAAAGCTTCATGGTTTCATACCTTTGAGAACCCTCAGTGAGGAGCATTGGCGTAAAACGTCTCTAGGTTTGAGAAGTTATATGTATGAGATCCTTTAGGGAGGACTCCCCTTTATATAGTTCGTTACTTATAAAAGAACTAGAATTAAGTTTATGAAAATTCATCAATTTGTTTTGGGGAATCCGGGATTGGTAAGTGTTTTATTTATTGAAACCACTTCAAAACTAGTATATGGATCGATGTTTTGGAAGCGTTGTGAAGTGGAATTTTGCTGAGATGAACTGTCTATCCCAAGGTAAATCATTAGAGATGTAAGTTTTAGCATTTGTCAAACGAGCTTATGCTGGGATCCTTTTAGAGATCCATGGAGTGTTCGAGATGTTGGGATCCTTACGGATACCTATTTTCTATTCAGTGATGAAGACTCATGTGAGAGATACTGAACGTAACCTTAACATCAAAATTAACAGAAATAGAGTAGGAGCATAACCAGGAGGGTTTAGCATCCTATAGGTGTAACGACCCTGGATTTTGGCCCTGTTTATTTTAAAAAATAATTAATCCAATTAAATAAAATGTAAACTGATCATTTTAAAATGAATAAATTTTTCGAAATAAATTGCCATTTATTTGTATATATTGGTATTTTAAAAAGGGAATTGATTTGAAAATTTGAAATAAAGTCTCTTAATAATATTTCTAATAAAATTTACTTTATATAATTAAATTAAATAACTTTGTCCTGGTAAAATGTGATAAATAAATACATATGGATAATAATGTTTAAAATAAAATCAAAGTTTATCAATATAAAATATAAATATCAAATATAAGTAAAACTTAAGAATATAATTTAAATGAAATACAAATACAACAAATATAAGTAAACCATATGAACGTTGATAGTCAAATATAAAATACAAATGTAAAATTTAAAGTAAGAATTAATTAGTTAAGATTGCATACAACATAACTTAAAAATTTGTAAACAAAGCTAAAATAAGAACAAGGTATAAAAACGCAAAGTGTAAAGTAAAATAAAACCAAATGTAATGTAAAACCAAACTCAAACATTTTTGTATAAATTATTTAAACTAGAAGTTAACAAAACAAAATATTTTCATACCAAAATGACAACAACCATATGTATATAAACTATTCAAGCCAGAAATAATACATAAAATATCTTCACTCATAAAGCCCAAGTGCTTGCCTGTAAATTCAAACTAGAAACAACAATACACAGTAACATTTTAACAAGTATACAAACTAATTAAGAAACAAGACAAATATTTATCTATAAATTATCTTCATATACAACACCATAGTCCACCTGCAAAATGGAAATCAGTCAAGTATAAAGTATAAAATAATAAAACAAATGTTTCCAAAGGAAATAATCTTCATTCACAAGTTTACCTGTAAAGTATGAAAGTAAACCTGACAAACACAAGTATATTGAAATACAAGCAAGAAGACAAATTTTTATAAACAAAATATTTTCATAGCAAAGCAATAAAACAACATGTCTTCCTACACAAGCCATAAGCCTACCTGCTAAAGTACATATCTTCATACAAATACATACACAAATATCTTTATATATAGTACAACATAATTATAATTATGTAAACTAAGTTAGGAACCAAGGCATTAATTAATATCAACTCAGCCTACTATTTGGTCTATGCAAATATTTGCAGGTTTTTACTTTTCTGTAATGAAAAATCCGATCAACATAAAACAAAAATAGGAAACAACCTAACTAGTTACTACCCCCCATACTACAACTGTTTCTCTTATATATGTGTATTCATCTTTTATTTAGTTTGTTTAGTAAGCCATAGTAAACCAGAGGAAACAAAAAGAAGGAAATAGGAAGTAAAATCAAAATTTAATTCAAAACAAAAACAGGGAAGAGCACAGGCAGTTTCAACTAAAGATTTTCAAGAAAACAGAATGGTTCTTTGTTCAACAGTATTTTGCAAGTGAGTAAACACAATTTTTTTAAAAGTTTTAAGTTAATTAAAATCAGTTCAAATTTCATTGATAACCTGGTTTGTGTATGATTCAGTTTGTAAATGATCGTATGATGTTCTGTGTTTTTCTGTAGTTGGTACAGATTGCATACTTTGTGCAAAAACTCGAATTATCCTTATTTAAATCATTTAGAAGTTTTGATTTCTCAACAATTCAAGATGTAATACTTAAATTAAGATTTTTAAAGGGTGATTAAACCATCTTTATAAAGTATATCACTGTAACAATGATATACAGGCAATCAAGTGATAATTGATGAAATTCGACTGTTGTAAATCATCAATTCAAGATTATATTTTGAATCCTTACTGAAATTGATGTTTTTTATAACAAAAAGGAAGGTTTTTAGTGCAGTAATTCACGGGCAGTTTGTATTTGTGCAAATATTGTATTTTTACCAATTTCTAGAGATTTGATCAATAATAAATGTTAAGACTTGAATTGAAGTAAGTGTAAACGATTGTGATCTCAAGAAAAATGTACAATATTTTTCCTATGGTGTGAAATTAGAGTTCGAGTTCATATTAGGGTTTTAGGAGGGAGTTCTTGTTCATCTCTGTAACGAGATGCGTTCATCGACCAAGGGTGATCGAGTGTCACGAGCACTTGGGAAATGAAAGGTTGGCGTGTTGTCGAGGTGTAGCCAAAGGTTGAGGGTTCCCGGTGGTCTCGGCGGCGGTGGCGAAGTCGTTTTGTCATTTTGGTTTGAGCTACAGGTTTCGAACTATATGCTAATTTTCGTTCCGATATTTTTGAACGAGATTTGAGTTTAGATTTCGTACTTTGGGGTGATATGCGACTTGCTAATGATCTTAGGAGATCGCCAGAACCTTGCGTGCCGCCGTGCATGTGTACGGCGAAAGGATGTGTCAGCGATGTCAATTGTATGTGTCTCGAGTCGTGCTCGAGCATTTGGGATGATTTCTTCGGGGTCGAGTTCGAGTGTTGAAGTGCGTGAGATAGTTTCCTGATGTTGCAATTTATAGCTTAGTTTAAAACTTAAAACTACAGATTAAAGATTAAAAAAAAGAGGGGAGAAGAAGAAGGACGTACAGGAATAACTCGGGTGATTTAGGGATTTACTCGAAGTGCTACTCGAGTTTTGGTAAGGAAATCTCGGGTTTCCTTCAATTCTGCAGTTGTATTTTGTTTTAAAAGTAAAGCTAATCAAATAGTTTTTAACAAACTGTAAACACTGTTAATCTTAAAATGTTTAACAGTTTTAGAGTTAAAAGTTTAGATACAAGTTAATTATTTTAATCAATACTTAAAATGTTTAAACTCTTAATTATTATTTTAATCTAGTAATTATTTTAATTAAGTATAAAGTTAATTAACAATTAAGTTGTAGTTAGTAACATAATTAATTTCCAAATTTAATGAAGGCTTTTTAAAATGTTAATTTAGTTGAACAATTAATATTAATCGATGATTTCAGAAAGTAAATAAAAATAATTACTTTTTAATTGTAATTGGTGATGGATCAACTGATGATTAAGTAATAAATAAAGTGTAATTAACTACTTGAGGTAATTAATGAATGAATTAATAGTTAATTAATTAAGTAATTTAATTAAGAATAAATTAATAATTAATTAAGTAATTAGTATTTAATAAATGGATAATTAAGTTTTATTAAGGTTGTTAATTAATGATTAAGGAATAGTTAATTTAGTAATTAAGGAAAAATAAATGGATTAGGAAGTAATAAATTAAATAACGTGAAATAAAATAATTAAATAATTGAGTAAATAAGGGAATTAATTACTCATTGTAATTAATAAAGTTAAATATGAATTTTTTAAGTTAATTAATTTAAATAATTATTTGATGATGTGATAAGTATAATTACTCAGGGAAGTGATTAATGATAATTACTGGATGCAATTAACCGAGGATGATTTAATAATGAGAGTAATTTGAGTATAATTACTTTGTGAAATTAATCAAGGGATTAATTTAAGGAAAATTAATTGAGGAGTAATTTATTTATTTGATAGAGTAATTAAGGGTAGTTAATTAACGAATAATATTAATCAGGAGTGATTAATAAATGTAGTTTAGTTGAAGATTAATTACTTAAGGTAATCAATTTAATACAAGATATTGAAATTAAAATGTAATTAGTAATCATTAATAAATATAATTAATAATAAGAGATTAAAGGGTAATTAATTAGTGTAATTAAGAAGAAATGTAATGTTAGTAATTTAAGGTTAATTTCTATGTTTAGTTAGGATAATTTATTTGTGAAAATAAATTAAAGGATAATACTTGAATGTAATTAAAGTTAATTAATCAAGGATGATTAATTAAATTCAATAATTGGATGGTGATAAATTAATTGATTGATAATTGATTAATAGTTATATAAGCAAGATTTATAATGGTGAAGTAATTAATTTAATTTACTTTAAATTAACTAGAGATGCAAGTAATTAATTTAATTCATTCTAAATTAATTATAACTGATATGATTACTTATGTATGGATGGATGATATTGTTTACCTTGAATGGTTTGAGATCTCAAATATGAGATAAATGATGTTGTATGAAATGTATGCTTTGATTGAAGTATGATGATAATATGGATTATCTGTTGTGATGATAATATTGATTATCTGTTTATGATGATAATGTTGATTATCTATTGTGATATTATGAATTATCTATCTGTGTGTATACGAATAATAGAATTGAATCGTTTTAAACTTTAAAACAACTTGGCCCTAAAAGATACGTTTTGGATTTCGATGAGACTGAGATCGGATTTCCATATTTGGACATCCGAAAACCACATCGATCCAAATTAACGATAGATCGTGAATCTGAAGTGAAGATGAAAATTCAGAGTGCAAGGATTGTCGTCGTTAACTCTGAGGGTGATTCCAAAATGAGTGTAACGAGAGCATGCCTTCTGTTTCGTTTGAACCTGGAACGAACTTGTATGGATTGAATGCTTTCAGCACATCGTCAGGTGGACGATGAGCATTCTAAGGGATATGATCTCTAAAGGTAATCGTAGCCTCAAGCCTCATCAACCGGGAATGGCTAAAACAGGGGAGATGCAGCAAGGTTAGGTGGGTCATGCCCAAGCGGGACAAGATATTCCCCTGTCTGGATGTCCCTTTTTATTTTGGCTGTGTGGGCGGTTGCTAGCTACAACCGCGGGGTTTATCTTGTTCGGGACTGTTCAGTAAGGAATGTTTCCGGCCTTGTGTTGTATGGGGTCGGGAGTGATCCTCGGTACGGTGATCTAGGCCCCGTACTGTGACGGGCGGTACCCCAGTAGCCCTGCCATTGATGGAAACCCATTTTCCAATAAGCGCCATCGGATTTGATTGTATTACCCACTTTTGTGGCTAGTAGCTAGAATTTAATCATGTAACAATTTCGGCTATTTTCTATTTACTTGAAAACCCTAGACACTATTATAGTATCACTGGATTTCCTAGAAAATGTTTTGGTTAGCGTAAGGTAAAAACTTACCCGTATTTATTTATGGGGAGTCTTACGTGATACCTTTATTTTCAAATGTTTTTCAAAGTTAAACAACTTTAAACCGTTTACTCATACCAGACCCATGTCTGACCCAGAGTTTATATTTTTTTTCATAAACTGTTGGGTACTCAAATTTTTACGAGTAGCCAAGTGATAGGTTTCCGGAGTATTGATTTATAGAGAAGCTTGGAGCAGGAGTTTCCAGACGTATGTAGATATCTATCTAGTTCCGCTGTGTCAGTAGTTGATGTATGATATACCTCTGATGTATGTAGTGAAAGATGTATGTATGACCGTCATATGTATTGATATTGTATAACTCTGATATATGTAAAACTATGTAATAGCTATGTGATGTATTATATTTTGTTCCATTCCGCTGTGAGATTCTGATGCTGTTATTCTTTCTTTTCTATTCTTTTCTATTTATATCCCTTTCTTTCTTAATGATGATATGTCTTTCTGGTAGTAGAAGGGCGGGTCGTCACAGTTGGTATCAGAGCGCTAGGTTGAGCGAATACCTAGGCTCTCGAGTGATTTCTTTCTTGAGAAGAGCGTATTTATAATTCTGATATGTATATATATATATATATATATATTCTACCGATTTGTTGGGTTACCTGTTCGGGTATTCCAATATAAGTTATAAAGGTAGATAGGGTAGCGGTGTGTGTAACACGATTACCAATAGTTGGAGTCTGAATAGTTGAGGTTGGAAGTGTATCTGTCGAGACTGTTGACCTATTACCGTCTCGAGTGAACTTTGGATGGTGTAAAGATTTCATCGATCTCTGAAGGAAACCTGTTAAGGTTTGGAGTTCATCTTTGAAGTGTAAGTCTGGTTGAGCTAGAGTTTGGATCGGTCGGTTGGATAGAAGCAAGTCATGATATCTTGATACCGCAGGATGTAGTAGCTGTGTGATGAGACACAGTGACTATGGATGTCTCCGAAGATGTTTCTTTGGAACAAGTTAAGGAAGTATGTCTATTTCGGTGTTGTGGCTAAGCTCAGTAGGGTGTTTTTGTTTGGTTCGAGATCCGAGTTTTTCGAAGTGCTTTGGATAGGAAGTCTTTGGGCATCTGAGTCAGCAGTGCAGCCCGGAGTGTTCTGTGTGCCGTCGAGAGATTTTCTGGCTTAGCAGTTTTCCTTGAGGTAATTTCAGGAGCAGCATAGTGGTTCCATTTTTTTCGATGGATTGGTTCGATAAGTTTAAGGCTGTTCTGGATTGTGATGAGAGAACAGTTTCGTTGGAAACTGATTTGGGTAGGATTGCTAAAGTGTCCTGTGATAATTTTGGAATTCACTTGAGTAGTCTTTACATGGAGTTGAGACTACTCAAGAGAAGATTGAAGATATCGATGTGGTCCAAGATTTCCCCGAAGTATTCGAGGAAGTCAAGTGTCTGCCTCCACATCGAGAGATAGAGTTTCGCATTGCTTTGATTCCAAGAGCAGTGTCGGTGATTCAACCTACTGGGAAGATGGCTCCTAAAGAGAGAGAAGAGTTAGCTAGGCAGACTCAGGACCTTTGGAGAAGGAATAGTTTAGGCCCACCTTTTCTTGTTGGGGTTCTGCTGCAGTGTTTGTCGCTAAATCGGATGGATCGCTAAGGTTCTGTGTGGATTACCAAGTCTTTCGGGATGTATTGGATAAGTTTGTTTTGGTATTCATTGAGGGTAGTATTGGAGACACTGCGGAGACTTGTTTTCAAGGCAAAGTTCTCTAAGTGCCATTTCTGGAAATCAGAAGTAAAATTTCGAGGCACATTGTTTCTGGTGAAGGTATCTCTGCAGATCCAACGAAGGTGGGATCTATTCTAGAATGGAAGCAACCGAAGTCAACAATGGAAGTTCGTAGTTTTCTGGGTTTAGCTGGCTACTACAGGAAGTTTATCAAGGGCTATTCTAAGATTTCTTCACATCTGACTAAGGTGACGAGGAAAGAAGCTAAGTTTAAACAGATACCCAGTATGAAGAAGCTTTTTCAAGAATTGAAGACGAGGCTAACCGGTGCAGCCTATCATCCTCAGACGGATGAACAGATGGTGAGGCTGAATCGTATTCTAGAAGATATGCTGCGAGCCGGTGTTTGGATTTTGGGGGATCGAGGGAAGATCATTTTCATGTGGTAGAATTCTCCTATAATAATGGTTACCAAGGAAGTATTAAATAGCTCCTTATGAAGCTTTATATGGAAGGCTGTGTAGATCCCCATCCCGTCAGATAGAATCGAAAGATCGTCTTGAGCTTGGACCAGTTTTGATTCGAGAAGCTTCTGCTAAATCTAAGTTTATCAAGGAAAGAATGAGAGCTGCTCAGGACCGTCAGGAGACAATTGAATTTGAGATTGGTGATTTTGTTTTTGTCAAAGTTTCCCGATTAAAGGAGCTGTAAGATTCGGAAAGACGGGAAAACTTGCCTAGATATATTGGACCATTTCGGGTATTGGGAAGGATTGGTGTTGTATCTTACAAAATTGAATTGCCAGAACGGATGTCTGGAATTCATAATGTATTCCATGCATCTCATCTAAGAAATTTGTTCAGGATCCATTATTAATTGTGGAACCAGTAGTTCAAGGAGATTCGAAAGTTGAGTCGAATTTGACTGTGGTCAGGGATCCAGCTCGGATTGTTGATCAAATCGAGAGGCAACTCAGGAGTAAAGTAGTGAAGCTTGTCAAAGTGCAGTGGAGGGAGGATCCCAGTGATTGCACCTGGGAAAATCTGGATAGTTTTAGGAAGTTTATCCGGATTTGTGTTCGGATAACTAGTGATGTTTGTTAGGATAGATTATATGGTTGTTTGTTAATGTATGAATGATATATATGTTTGAATGGTTGGTATAACAGCTTTTATCTTTGTTTTAAATTTCGAGGACGAAATTCTTTTAAGGGGGAGGAATGTAACGACCCTGGATTTTGGCCCTGTTTATTTTAATAAATAATTAATCCAATTAAATAAAATGTAAACTGATCATTTTAAAGTGAATAAATTTTTCGAAATAAATTGCCATTTATTTATATATATTGGTATTTTAAAAAGGGAAATTGATTTGAATATTTGAAATAAAGTCTCTTAATAATATTTATAATAAAATTTACTTTATATAATTAAATTAAATAACTTTGTCTTGGTAAAATGTGATAAATAAATACATATGGATAATAATGTTTAAAATAAAATCAAAGTTTATCAATATAAAATATAAATATCAAATATAAGTAAAACTTAAGAATATAATTTAAATGAAATGCAAATAAAACAAATATAAGTAAACCATATGAACATTGATAGTCAAATATAAAATACAAATGTAAAATTTAAAGTAAGAATTAATTAGTTAAGATTGCATACAACATAACTTAAAAATTTGTAAACAAAGCTAAAATAAGAACAAGGTATAAAAACACAAAGTATAAAGTAAAATAAAACCAAATGTAATGTGAAACCAAACTCAAACATTTCTGTATAAATTATTTAAACTAGAAGTTAACAAAACAAAATATTTTCATAACAAAATTACAACAACCGTATGTTATAAACTATTCAAGCCAGAAATAATACACTAAATATCTTCACTCATAAAGCCCAAGTGTTTGCCTGCAAGTTCAAACTAGAAACAACAATACACGGTAACATTTTAATGAGTATACAAACTAATTAAGAAAAATTATCTTCATATACAACACCATAGTCCACCTGCAAAATGGAAATCAGTCAAGTATAAAGTATAAAATAATAAAACAAATGTTTCTAAAGGAAATAATCTTCATTCACAAGTTTACCTGTAAAGTATGAAAATAAACCTAACAAACACAAGTATATTGAAATACAAGCAAGAAGACAAATTTTTATAAACAAAATATTTCATAGCAAAGCAATAAAACAACATGTCTTCCTACACAAGCCATAAGCCTACCTGCTAAAGTACATATCTTCATACAAATACATACCCAAATATCTTTATACATAGTACAACATAATTATAATTATGTAAACTAAGTTAGGAACCAAGGCATTAATTAATATCAACTCAGCCTACTATTTGGTCTATGCAAATATTTGCAGGTTTTTACTTTTCTGTAATGAAAAATCCGATCAACATAAAACAAAAATAGGAAACAACCTAACTAGTTACTACCTCCCCATACTACAACTGTTTCTCTTATATATGTGTATTCATCTTTTATTTAGTTCGTTTAGTAAGCCATAGTAAACCAGAGGAAACAAAAAGAAGGAAATAGGAAGTAAAATCAAAATTTAATTCAAAACAAAAACAGGGAAGAGCACAGGCAGTTTCAACTAAAGATTTTCAAGAAAACAGAATGGTTCTTTGTTCAACAGTATTTTGCAAGTGAGTAAACATAATTTTTTAAAAGTTTTAAGTTAATTAAAATCAGTTCAAATTTCATTGATAACTTGGTTTGTGTATGATTCACTTTGTAAAT
Organism: Allium cepa; assembly: GCA_030765085.1. Lineage (NCBI taxonomy): Eukaryota > Viridiplantae > Streptophyta > Magnoliopsida > Asparagales > Amaryllidaceae > Allium > Allium cepa. Next base: position 475,911,013 of record CM060929.1, read on the forward strand.
GATTGTATGATGTTTTGTGTTTTTCTGTAGTTGGTACAGATTGCATACTTTGTGCAAAAACTCGAATTATCCTTATTTAAATCATTTAGAAGTTTTGATTTCTCAACAATTCAAGATGTAATACTTAAATTAAGATTTTTAAACGGTGATTAAACCATCTTTATAAAGTATATCACTGTAACAATGATATACAGGTAATCAAGTGATAATGATGAAATTCGACTGTTGTAAATCATGAATTCAAGATTATATTTTGAATCCTTACTGAAATTGATGATTTTGTATAACAAAAAGGAAGGTTTTTAGTGCAGTAATTCACAGGCAGTTTGTATTTGTGTAATTATTGTATTTTTACCAATTTCTAGAGATTTAATCAATAATAAATGTTAAGACTTGAATTGAAGCAAGTGTAAACGATTGTGATCTCAAGAAAAATGTACAATATTTTTCCTATGGTGTGAAATTAGAGTTTGAGTTCATATTAGGGTTTTAGGAGGGAGTTCTTGTTCATCTCTGTAACGAGATGCGTTCATCGACCATGGGTGATCGAGTGTCACGAGCACTTGGGAATGGAAGGTTGGCATGTTGTCGAGGTGTGGCCAAAGGTTGAGGGTTCCCGGTGGTCTCGGCGGTGGTGGCAAAGTCGTTTCGTCATTTTGGTTTGAGCTACAGGTTTCGAACTATATGCTAATTTTCGTTTCGATATTTTTGAACGAGATTTGAGTTTAGATTTCGTACTTTGGGGTGATATGCGACTTGCTAATGATCTTGGGAGATCGCCAAAACCTTGCGTGTCGCCGTGCATGTGTACGGCGAAAGGAGGTGTTAGCGATGTCAATTGTATGTGTCTCGAGTCGTGCTTGAGCATTTGGGATGATTTCTTCGGGGTCGAGTTCGAGTGTTGAAGTGCGTGAGATAGTTTCCTGATGTTGCAATTTATAGCTTAGTTTAAAACTTAAAACTACAGATTAAAGATTAAAAAAAAGAGGGGAGAAGAAGAAGAAGGACATACAGGAATGACTCGGGTGATTTAGGGATTTACTCGAAGTGCTACTCGAGTTTTAGTAAGGAAATCTCGGGTTTCCTTCAAATCTGCAGTTGTATTTTGTTTTAAAAGTAAAGCTAAGCAAATAGCTTTTAACAAACTGTAAACACTGTTAATCTTAAAATGTTTAATAGTTTTAGAGTTAAAAGTTTAGATACAAGTTAATTATTTTAATCAATACTTAAAATGTTTAAACTCATAATTATTATTTTAATCCGGTAATTATTTTAATTAAGTATAAAGTTAATTAACAATTAAGTTGTATTAGTAACATAATTGATTTCCAAATTTAATGAAGGCTTTTTAAAATGTTAATTTAGTTGAATAATTAATATTTATTGATAATTTCAGAAAGTAAATAAAAATAATTACTTTTTAATTGTAATTGGTGATGGATCAACTGATGATTAAGTAATAAATAAAGTGTAATTAACTACTTGAGGTAATTAATGAATGAATTAATAGTTAATTAATTAAGTAATTTAATTAAGAATAAATTAATAATTAATTAAGTAATTAGTAATTAATACATGGATAATTAAGTTTTATTAAGGTTGTTAATTAATGATTAAGGAATAGTTAATTTAGTAATTAAGAAAAAATAAATGGATTAGGAAGTAATAAATTAAATAGCGTGAAATAAAATAATTAAATAATTGAGTAAAAAGGGAATTAATTACTCATTGTAATTAATGAAGTTAAATATGAATTGTTTAAGTTAATTAATTTAAATAATTATTTGATGATGTGATAAGTATAATTACTCCGGATAATGATAATTACTGGATGCAATTAACCGAGGATGATTTAATAATGAAAGTAATTTGAGTATAATTACTTTGTGAAATTAATCAAGGGATTAATTTAAGGAAAATTAATTGAGGAGTAATTTATTTATTTGATAGAGTAATTAAGGGTAGTTAATTACTGAATAGTTTTAATCAGTAGTGATTAATAAATGTAGTTTAGTTGAAGATTAATTACTTAAGGTAATCAATTTAATACAGGATAATGAAATTAAAATGTAATTAGTAATCATTAATAAATATAATTAATAATAAGAGATTAAAGAGTAATTAATTAGTGTAATTAAGAAGAAATGTACTGTTAGTAATTTAAGGTTAATTTCTATGTTTAGTTAGGATAATTTTTTGTGAAAATAAATTAAAGGATAATACTTGAATGTAATTTAAGTTAATTAACCAAGGATGATTAATTAAATTGAATAATTGGATGGTGATAAATTAATTGATTAATAGTTATATAAGCAAGATTTATAATGGTGAAGTAATTAATTTAATTTACTTTAAATTAATTAGAGATGCAAGTAATTAATTTAATTCATTTTAAATTAATTATAGCTGATATGATTTCTTATGTATGAATGGATGATATTGTTTACCTTGAATGGTTTGAGTTCTCAAATATGAGATAAATGATGCTGTATGAAATGTATGCTTTGATTGAAGTATGATGATAATATGGATTATCTGTTGTGATGATAATATTGATTATCTGTTTATGATGATAATGTTGATTATCTATTGTGATATTATGAATTATCTATCTGTGTGTATACAGATAATAGAATTGAATCGTTTTAAACTTTAAAACAACTTGGCCCTAAAAGATACGTTTTGGATTTCGATGAGACCGGGATCGAGTTTCCATACTTGGACATCCGAAAACCACATCGATCCAAATTAACGATCGTTCGTGAATCTGAAGTGAAGATGAAAATTCAGAGTGCAAGGATTGTCGTCGTTAACTCTGAGGGTGATTCCAAAATGAGTGTAACGAGAGAATGCCTTCGGTTTCGTTTGAACCCGGAATGAACTTGTATGGATTGAATGCTTTCAGCACATCATCAGGTGGACGATGAGCATTCTAAGGGATATGATCTCTAAAGGTAATCGTAGCCTCAAGCCTCATCAACCGGGAATGGCTAAAACAGGGGAGATGCAGCAAGGTTAGGTGGGTCATGCCCAAGCAGGACAAGATATTCCCCTGTCTAGATGTCCCTTTTTATTTCGGCTGTATGGGCAGTTGCTAGCTACAACCGCGGGGTTTATCTTGTTTAGGACTGTTCAGTAAGGAATGGTTCTGACCTTTGTTGTAGGGGGTCATCCTCGGTACGGTGATCTAGGCCCCGTACTGTGACGGGCGGTACCCCAGTAGCCCTGCCATTGATGGAAACCCATTTTCCAATAAGCGCCATCGGATTTGATTGTATTACCCACTTTTGTGGCAAGTAGCTGGAATTTAATCATGTAACAATTTCGGCTATTTTCTATTTACTTGAAAACCCTAGACGCTATTATAATATCACTGGATTTCCTAGAAAACGTTTTGGTTAGCATAAGGTAAAAACTTACCCGTATTTATTTGTGGGGAGTCTTACGTGATACCTTTATTTTCAAATGTTTTTCAAAGTTAAACAACTTTAAACTGTTTACTCATACCAGACCCATGTCTGACCTGGAGTTTATATTTTGTTTTTCATAAACTCTTGGGTACTCAAATTTTTACGAGTAGCCAAGTGATAGGTTTCCGGAGTATTGATTTCTGGAGAAGCTTGGAGCAGGAGTTTCCAGACGTATGTAGATATCTATCTAGTTCGACTGTGTTAGTAGTTGATGTATGATATACCTCTGATGTATGTAGTGAAAGATGTATGTATGACCGTCATATGTATTGATATTGTATAACTCTGATATATGTAAAACTATGTAATAGCTATGTGATGTATTATAATTTGTTCCATTCCGCTGTGAGATTCTGATGTTGTTATTCTTTCTTTTCTATTCTTTTCTATTTCTATCACTTTCTTTCTTAATGATGATACGTCTTTCTGGTAGTAGAAGGGCGGATCGTCACAATAGGGAATATTAATTCCAAATCAAGAGTATGCATATTGATGTTGCTAGCGGGAGTTGATAATATCTGGTATCACATGTTCGAGCATGGACCAGCTAAATTTAACTTAGTGGTATATCTTATCTAGAGATGTACGAAAATCGAAAGGTAGTTTCTGACCCTTATTAGGAGGCTGGCCTCTGTTGTTCTGGGGATGTCTTCAATGGAGAATCCATATGCGACATGCCATGGTTTTAGATGTATTCTAATATTTTTGTGTTATGAGATGCGAACAATACATGTTTTTGATATGAGTTATGTTTTATACTCTATACATCTAATATATCACTAACTTAATGAATGGTTGGTTTCTTTTGAGGAGAAAACCATTATGGGAATCCATATGGTCTCAATTATTACTATTACATGTTGCATGTAACCAAACCTATATCTGATACGTGATTTTTTCTTTAAATTCCTCAAGTAATCTTTCGAGTAGGCTGAGCAAAGTAGGTTTTACTTTGGACGCTTTAGAGTTCAGGACGAGCTAGAGGCTTTCATTTTTCTATCCATTTCTATTTTATGTTGCACTTTATTATGTATGTATCAACATTGTAAGGATAAGCAATTATAGTTGTCTAGGCTAATAATAGTGCTTAGATTTTGTAACTCCGAAATTTCTGTATTTGGATGTAACGTTTCGATATTTTCGACTTTCGAAAATCGACATTAATACGTCCACTGTATCAACTGCCGAGCAATCGAAGGCAAAAAAAACCAAATTGTTAGGGTTAAAGAAGAAGAGGTAGAAGAAGAAAGAAAGAAGAAGCAACAGAAACAATATCAAAATATCACAATTGCAGAGGAACAACATATAATAGATAAATGAATAATCTTTAAATCAAATGAACTGTACATTTTATACATTACATCATCAGAGTTAACTTACAACACAACACAACTGGATAATTATATGAATTTGTCCTTACAAGTGGATACACAGCGGAAAAGATAATATCATATACAAGTGATACGTTTTGCCATCCAGCTCGCCTCCTGAGCTCCACAACACCTCCTGAATTCCAGAATGACCTAATAACCTGACTCTAGGCTGCCCGTGTAGAAAATGATGGGCACCCAGAGTTTAGGAAGGGAACGATAAACTCCAGGTCAGTCATGGGACTGGTGTGAGAACTTAAAACAGTTATATCTTTAAAAAAAACAAACAAGAAATATTTTAAAATAGATCCGCAATGCTTTTAGAAAATGTAACTACCATAAGGCCTCCCGCCACACACACAATGCAAACGCAGAATTGGAGGCAATTTCTCCATATGATAGTCAAACATGCTTGATACGTAGAAAAATTTATTTGATAATATTACTATAAGTGCAAAGTGTAGGAAAACATTTCGAAAGTACAATATAAATCTTAGCCAACATACGACCATTATCATATGCCTACTATAGCTACCATCTAAACAGTGGGGCGCCACCATAAGTAAATGGTAGGTTATACAACTAAAACCGTACAAGGTGCGTATTGGAGTTTGGATTTCCAACAAATGATCGGGCAAAGGAACTTCCCAAGTAAAATGGAACGCCTCTGGAGGGACGTCCCCGGATCCTAACCGGATCTCTGCTAGACAAGGCCGGGTTACCTCTGTAATAGGTAACTACTGACACGAGCATGCCATCCCCCGGTCGTTTACGACCTTTATCCGAGGATCCTCTCAACCAACAACTACAAAGTAATAAGTTTGCAGCAACCACAAAGTAAGTATCTGGGCTCCATACCATGATACCACTCATAATCTAGAAGGAAATGACATACCCTCAGAGGGCGCTACCCTCAAATAACCTTGCTGCTACGATTTCTGTTTCGACCATAACCGGGTTGTGAGGTTCGACGAAGTCTCGTCCACAAAGCTACGCTTTTCATAAAGCCACGCTTTGATCAACAAATGACCAGCAACACTCAGCATGCAACATTACCAAGTTGGGAATATATTACTGATAACCTTCAACTACATAACCTTTGAGCTCGTACGTCTCAGAGAAGGGTATTAAGCTAAGAGAATAAATTCTCCGTCACCAACAGAAATGTATTTGAAAGAAATCTGCATTATATCTCAAAATGTAATGTCAGACATATAATCCATACAAGTCTGTTCTGGGTTCGAACAGAACCGAAGGCACTTCCAAAGAAGCCCTTGCAAATCCGGGTATTCACAATCCCGATCGGACTTCCCATCATTTAGAGAATCTCTATACCGGAGCAACTTAGTGCAGAGACCATCGATAGGCCATCCTATCATTCTTGCAAATACCCGGTCTTCAAATGCAATCCCATTTCATCGTATCATTATTCGGCATGGGTTATATGACACAAACGTCCTCTCTCGGCTAAACCGAATAACGAGCGCTTATTTTTTAAAAATAAGTGTTCATTCAGATTCAAACAAATCACAACAATTCCACTTTGATCTTTTAAACAAAAGATCCATCATAATCATAAAGATTTGATGTGGTTTCCGGGTATCCACTTGGAATCCGACCTCCGGACGCATCGAAATTCAAACGCCATTCAAAGGCAAATATTGATAGTTGGTTATTTAACTATCAATCAACATTCACAACAATTACTGGATTTCAAATAATTTCCCTCCAGTTATTATTTTCAAAATATCTTTACAAGATATATTTTTCCACACTTCAACCATTTGAAAGAAAATTTCAAATCACTTTTCACCTTTACAATTTTTGAAAACAAATTTCAAATCATTTTCCTTACGCGGAAACACTTCCAAACATTTATTCATTTTCACTGGAAATCTGCCAAGTTCACATATATTAAAATAATTTATAACACTTATCCAAAATATATCGGGAAAACACTTTGAAATAAAACTATTTTTCTTTAAACACTTTACTTAAAATATTAGTTATAAAAATATTATACCAATATTACATATAACTTAAGTCCAAACTAATTTTCAAAATAAAATTAGTAGATAGAGTATAACTATTTAAATAACTATTTTCTAAAACAATTATTGATTAAATCGTAGAAAAAAATTATTTCTATATCAACTTAATAAATCTTTACTTAAAGGATTTAAAACAACTTAAGAAGTTAATTTCTCCAAAGTATCCTTTCAAAACCAATTCTAGAATTTTATATACATACATACATACACACACACACACACACATATATATATATACATTTTCCAAAGCTATTTAGAATTTTTTATTCGGCTTTCCAGGGAGAATAAACTTTCATTTCAAAATGGTTCATTTAAACCAATTAAATAAATCCTTACCGATTTAATTTAAATTTACGTTCCAAATCCGTAAATTTATTTCCACACTTAAAAAATAAATCAATGTTTATTTTTTAAACAATTTCCCTTTCCTTTATAAATCCCATGGTGAATCTAAATTTCCAAATATCCACTAATATACGATTTTCAAATCGATTTCAAATATTCCCTTTCAACAACAATTCAATTTTTCAATTGATTTCAAAAACAACCAAATCAAATTCCATATTGATTTTTCCAAGAAATTAAACACCAAGTGAATTTCATTAAACCTCAAATTGAAATCATTTTTTTTACTAAACCCCAAATCAATTTTCAAATGGATTTCAAATTCTTTTCAAAACACCTAATAAATCTCCAAATGGATTTTCAAAAGATTTAAATTTAATCACCATAAATCAATTCCCAAATGGATTTCAAATTTTATTTCCTTTTAAAAATAAATTCCTTTTAAAGAAACAAATTCTTTTATTTTTCAAACTCTTTAAAATCCGTATTTTGAATAAATTCTTCGACCTTTGAATAATATTACCCGAAATCCATTTAATAAAGCCTTTTCCAAATTTTGAAATTTTATTCAGTAAGACTAAAAATAAAACTTTATTATTTTAGAGTTCCTTCTTTTAAATTTATCCAATTCAATAAATTTTAATATAAACTTTCAACCTGAATTTACATAAATCAATTTTTCGTTTATTTCAGGCATCCAACGATAGCAAAATTACATTCGGCTAAATCTTTGCCATCAACGATTTCAATCACAAAAATAATCACACAGAGATTATAAATAATCAACACACAACATTGAAACAAATTCAATTATTTGAGGAATCCAGTTGGATCCCTCCAACCTGTTTCCCTGCATCCACAGATGTTAGCACAATACCAATCCCGTTTCAAGACGGGATATCGCGGTACATGGGTTTATATAAAATATCATCCGCTATTATGCGGCGCAATAGGGTCTCATCCACTATATAATGCGGGAAATCAACTCCAAGTACATATATAATACCAATTCCACTTCAAGGTGGAATATCGCGGTATATGTGTTTAATGTAATAACCTCCGCTTAATATGCGGCGTATAGGGTCTATTTCAATACAACAAATAGCAACCATCATTCAATCACACAATCAAGAAATTTTAAAATTAACTATTTAAAATTTAAATCGAAACACAATTCGATTGAGTGAGAAGTTCTCACCTTGTTTCCAATAGCAGTTTCAGTGTTTTATTTCAAATAAAATTAAACGCGCGTTTAATTTTACCCAAAATTCACACTATCTCCAATCAATCCTAAACTAGCTCCATTGCGTAGTGTTCGTGAGTACGATTCCAATGCAAGTCGTTTCGTCAAAAACGGACCTCGTATGACAAAGATATCGCGTTACAAAGATTACACGAATTTTAATATAAATCAATTTCAACTTTAATTATATTTTATTAACCTTCTTTTATCAAAGCCGTTAATTTTCCCTGATCAAATCCTGGCCGCGCAATCCTTCTTCTCCCCCCAGTAAATAAACGTGAACGAAACCCATATTCGGCCCCTAGGGTTCGTCGCCGCTCCTCCTATACTCGACCGGAGATCGATCAAGTACCACCATCGCGTAGCCCTTCGTCAACTCCATCTCCACCAGGAACGCACGCGAGCTTGGTCGCCTAATGGCATTGAAAATCATGCTCAAAACATAGAGGAACATGACCCAAATTCGTCATCGATGATGAGCTATAGGCGATCACAGCCGTATGGATTTAAAGTTCTCGTCTAGCACTTCGATGTTGTAGTTGAATGATTTCGATGAAAGTGAGCGGATCGTGAGATATTGAGGGGAGAACATTTGTGATTTTGTCCATTGATGATAATGGTGGCGGCTAAAGCTTGAAACCCTAGGGTTTGTGCAAAATGAAGAAATGAGGTCCTTATATAGAAAATTGCCAAAACACTATTCATCCGGAAATTTTCCGAACTCCAAACGAAGCGTGCCGCCTGGCGTTTCTAATGTTTTACCCCCATTCCGAATGCAATGGAATATATATCGGGAGCCAATTCGAAAGTATTTGGAAGATAGGTTTTCAAGTCGACTAACCTAAATTTAAAATTCACTTGAACCGATTTCTACTCGTTTTAGCTTGCCCCGGACAAACCGTAAATCCGATTGACACGAAATTTGAAACCATACAATAATATAACATTACGGATCCAATGAAACTAGTTTCGTCGAAATCCGAGATTGTTTGAAAAATGACTATCTTTAATCATCAATTAAATATTAAAATATTCAATTTCCACAAATTAACTTTTAATTCAATTTTAAAAGTTCTATAACATCATTCTAACTCCAATATGATTTAATACAACTTTACAAATCAATTTTAATCACATTAAACCCAATTTCCAATTATTTCTGTAATTTCAAATATTAAATTATCGATTTAATTATCCAATTAATCTAGATATTCGAAATAAAATTTATTCGACTTACAAATTTTACTTGTTAATATTTAAAATCAATTAAATATACGAATTTCAAATGACAGAAATTCTGGGTCGTTACAAACTTCCCCCTTAAAAGAATTTCGTCCTCGAAATTGCCAAGTAAGGAAAAGTCTTGAAATCCATTAACTTTTTTTTCCAAAAACAAACCGTTCCAACTCGATTTCAGATTCATTTTAATTCCTTAACTTTTCCAAAATTCGATGGTTACACTTTTCTAGTTCAATTCCTACATTTTCATTTCAATTTAGAAATTGACTTTTTCGTTAAAAAAAATTTCCAAAAATTTTCAAAATTTTTCTAACTCCCAAAATTTACGGAAATTTATGGCAGAGTCTCCCTTGTACGGAGGAGCTTTTGCAATATCACAATAGATATAAATATATATACATCGACCCACACGGTCGGAAAACAGAAAAACAGTTCATATTTCCTAATTTTATTGCGTAGGCGTACCTTTTTAGCATTTTTAAGCAAAACAGTTATTTATTAGCATTTTAGCGTGACCAAATCCAGCCAACTACAGCCCCGGTACCTGTACTTACTCAATTTAAATATGTAAGTGACATATATAGGAAATTTATTTACATTTCACTAATTTTCAATAGAAAACACATAGTTTTCATAAGCAATGCAATCAAAATAATTCCCATAAGCAATTTATAAGGTTTCAATACAAATTTTAATTTCTTACAACCAATTCACATTAGTTCACTTTCAATTCAAATTCAATTACATAGCTTTTCATTTATCAATTCAATTTCATTAACACTTAATGAATTATATACAATCAACTAACAATCATATAACAATCAATGTATATTCAATATAACCAAATTTATTAAATTTACATTCAATAATTCATATTCACTTTGTCTAACTTCAATTTGGTTTAACACTTCTAATTTCCAATTGGTTTAATATCTAATTGACTTTTCTTTCAATTTTTTTCAACTTCATTAGCTTCTAATGAATTAACACTTACATTCATTATTCTATATCGATTCATTTACACTAGATTGATTAACATTCAATCCATTTATTAATTCAATTTCTAATTCATTTAACCACAAAAGTTGAATTTCATTACATAACTCAAGTTCATATTCATCACTTCACTTTATTAATTTACTTCGATACCAAAATCAACTTTATTCAACATTACTTAAGTTATATTCCATTTCAAACATCATTTGTTTAACTTAACTTAAATTTTCCACTTATAAATCCAATTCAGATTCCAATTCTAATGTAAATTCTTTTTAACTTTTACCAAAGTCAAATTTCGTCACTTATACAAATTCATATCTCCTTTTGCTTAACAAAATTGTTTAACCATTTTATCATTTGGTTTCACTTACATTTTCACATTTAATAAGTTATACAACTTATATATTTAAACTTCCAAATCATATTAAATAATCACCTATCTAATCCAATTCAATTTATTTAACCTTCATTTAGTTAAATTTCAAATCATATGCTTTATTATGCCAACTCAAATCTATTCCAACTTTACCAAAGTAAAATCTTTATTATTTCATATTATAAGTACAAAACTTGATTACTTATATTCAACAATTACAACTTGGATTTAAATTTTCAAATTTGTTTATCACAACCAAACTTCAGTTTCCAATTTACTATGGTAGCAAATCCATCACACAGAAACTCGAAAATGATACTGATGATGTTGCAGTCATCACCCTTATTATTTCCCAGCAACAGTAGCGAATCCAGTGCTTTAAATTCTTTCAAAAAAATATATTCCCTTTTACTTATAACTCACATTTATAAGTCCTTTTCTTATAGAATTTCACTATTCCACTTCACTTACATAAGATTATTCCAAATTGATTTATCTTACTTAATAACATCTTTAACTTTGAAAAACAACTTTCAAAATAGACGCGATTCAAAACTTTCAAATTCATAGTCCAAATTCATTTTTATTTACAACTTATATTTATAAATATATCCATATAGTTTCACTTCTTATATATAAGATTATTTCACAATTGTAAATCACATTAATTATAATTCCAAGCTTAATAATTCATTTGCTTATACAATTATTCTTTTACAATTGTTGTTTTTATTTAGATTATTCAAACATCTTTTAATTAACTTATATATATTCTTACATTTTCAACAACCAAACAATCAATTTATATACACTTTAATAATTTTTGAAAAATTATTTCCTTTATATGTAAAATATAATCGAGGTAAAATTATTTCATTTACCCAATTTAAAATGATACTATGTCGACTTGCCTCATTTAAGTGTTTAGAAATCCCTATCGATAATATGGCGTCCCACATACCGACCAGAATTCATAAACAGCTCAACGGATAAGCAAACACAATATAAAACATTTTTATATTCACTAACAAATACGCGCTCGTATCCATGATTACACTCACACTCATTCTAGAGTACTACTGACTCTATCTCTAATGAGTAATTCCCAACAGAGCTAAGGTTGTCGCTTAACCAAATGCTCTGATGCCACATGTAACGTCTCGAAGCAGCGGTGACCGGTAGGCTTTGCAACCATCCCAGACCCGCCGTGGCTTACACCGGTACCCGAAACTTGCTTTTACGGCCAGCCTTTCGACTGTCATGGGTTACGCCTAACCAACCCCGTAAAGAGGACGTGTAGGGGTAAGAGTCTCTCGTTCGCCACCTAACGCGAAGCGAGAACCCCCCATCACATTTCACTAAGACAAGCAAGTCTCGTCCGCTATATAATGCGGGAAATCAACTCGAAGTAATATATAATACCAATTCCACTTCAAGGTGGAATATCGCGGTATATGTGTTTAATATAATAACCTCCGCTTAATATGCGGCGTATATGGTCTATTTCAATACAACAAATAGCAACCATCATTCAATCACACAATCAAGCAATTTTAAATTTAACTATTTAAAATTTAAATCAAAACACAATTCGATTGAGTGAGAAGTTCTCACCTTGCTTCCAATAGTAGTTTTATTTCGAATAAAATTAAACGCGCGTTTAATTTTACCCAAAATTCACACTAGCTCCAATCAATCCCTATCCATCTCCATCGCGTAGTATTCGTGAATACGATTCCAATGCAAGTCGTTTCGTCAAAAACGGACCTCGTATGACAAAGATATCGCGTTACAAAGATTACACGAATTTTAATATAAATCAATTTCAACTTTAATTATATTTTATTAATCTTCTTTTATCAAAGCCGTTAATTTTCCCTGATCAAATCCTGGCCGCGCAATCCTTCTTCTTCCCCTAGTAAATAAACGCGAACGAAACCCATATTCGGCCCCTAGGGTTCGCCGCCGCTCCTTCTATACTCGACCGGAGATCGATCAAGTACCACCATCGCGTAGCCCTTCGTCAACTCCATCTCCACCAAGAACGTACGTGAGCCCAGTCGCTTAATGGCATTGAAAATCATGCTCGAAACATAGAGGAACACGGCCCAAATTCATCGTCGACGATGAGCTATAGGCGATCATAACCGTATGGATTTAAAGTTCTCGTCTAGCACTTCGATGTTGTAGTTGAATGATTTCGATGAAAGTGAGCGGATCGTGAGATATTGAGGGGAGAACATTAGTGATTTTCGGCCGTTGATGATAAAGGTGGCGGCTGAAGCTTGAAACCCTAGGGTTTGTGCAAAATGAAGAAATGAGGTCCTTATATAGAAAATTGCCAAAACACTATTCATCCGAAAATTTTCCGAACTCCAAACGAAGCGTGCCGCCTAGCATTTATAATGTTTTATCCCCATTCCGAACACAATGGAATATATATCAGGAGCCAATTCGAAAGTATTTGGAAGATAGGTTTTCAAATCGACTAATCTAAATTTAAAATTCACTTAAACCGATTTCTACGCGTTTTAGCTTCCCCGGACAAACCGTAAATCCGATTGACACGAAATTTGAAACCATACAATAATATAACATTATGGATCCAATGAAACTGGTTTTGTCAAAATCAGAGACTGTTTGAAAAATAACTATTTTTACTCGTTAATTAAATATTAAAATATTCAATTTCCACAAATTAACTTTTAATTCAATTTTAAAAGTTCTATAACATCATTCTAACTCCAATATGATTTAATACAACTTTACAAATCAATTTTAATCACATTAAACCCAATTTTCAATTATTTCTGTAATTTCAAATATTAAATTATCGATTTAATTATCCAATTAATCTAGATATTCGATATAAAATTTATTCGACTTACAAATTTTACTTGTTAATATTTAAAATCAATTAAATATACGAATTTCAAATGACAGAAATTCTGGGTCGTTACATTGGAGCAATCCTTTGTACCGTTCTTTTGATTATATATATTATCATTCCAATGTTTTGTTCTTTCTTTCTTGTTCTATTTAATTTCTTTTATTTTATCCTAACAATACATCTTTCAAGCACTTGGATGCTAGGCACACGGATACTGTGAATATATTTAGTGTCCAAATTAGAGGATTGAGAAGTCGAACCGTTACATTTAATTATTAGAGCGCAAGGTGGAGGGAACACTTTGGCTTTGGTTCGGTATGTCTCATTAGAGATAAGTTAAAAAAAACCCTAGAATGAGTAGAGTGTATAAATACATATGAGAGCATATTTTTATTTTTCTATAAATCTACACCACCTTTTCAGCTTTTCCTTAGGAATAACTCTTTCTTTGAATAACTCTATCCTTTAATATCCTAAATATATTTTTCTATGTTCCCGTAGTACAAACCATTACTAGAGGTGCAAATGCTCGAGGAGGTAGAGGTCATCGATGAAGTACTATCACAAACGGTAGGATTCGGGCATCGACAAATGTTGCTCTGGTCGAGGAACTAAGAGTGAATGTTGTAGAGGATGTCTTGCTTACGAGAGGTTAGGGTAAGAGGTTTAATGGCTTGGAGATGATCATAGAGGTTCAGCCTTGGCTCAGATTGTGTGATCGTATATTCAGGGATATGGAGTTGGATGACACGATGAAGCATCGGTTGGCCCTACAACATCTGACAAACGCAGCTATGGATTAGTAGAGTTCTATTATAGATGATGCCCAAGATAATGACTTCTTTTGGGCCTAATTTAAGGAGGTTTTTGAGATGAAGTTTATCTTGGAAGCCGGGAAGACTTTGTTGTTTAGGAGCTTCTTAGATTTGAAGCGAGGGGCCATGATTGTTGTGGAGTATGAGACCTGGTTCATTGCTTTGTCTTGGTTTGGATTGGGGTTAGTTGACATTCCTTTGAGGAAGAATGAGATGTTTGTGGCAGGTATGTGTCCTGAGTTTCATCAGGACATGACTGGTCATATTATGGGGTCGTTTGTGGATTTGGTGAACATGAGGTTGAGGTTTGAGTGCTTAGCACTGAAGCCATCGATTTCTGCATGAACGAGGGATTATAAGTGTAAATCCCAACCGTAGAAGGATATTTCTAGTACATTTTTCCATAGGTGTAGGAAGAAGTGGCACTTTGCTTGGAGTTGTAGGTCGGGGAAAGGAGGACAAGTGGCAAAAAAGTCAGTAGTAAAGTGTCGATTTCAAAGTTATCGAAACTAGAGCCACAGCCAGTTAAATCACATTTTTTCTGAGGTAGAGTTGCTATAACTGCCATCGACTAGTTCATTTTGCTAGGAAGTGTCCGATGCTCTAGAAGGGGCCGTAGCTTCGAGCTCCTGCACTTGCTTCCGCACCTTCTGTTCTATCGCTACAAAGGGGAAGCAAATTCTTGAAGGTATACCATTTATATCTGGTATTCTCGTCCACATCCTATTTGATACTTGTGCTTCTCTTTCTTTCATATCTAGTATTCTTATGGATAGATTGGAACTTGAGCCAGTTATAGCTCTAGATCTATTAGTGTGTCAAACCCAGCTGCGGGCCCAGCTAATCTTTGTATGATCTGTTTAGGAGTTACAATTTCTTGTTTTGACCAACTCTTTCCTTGCGATCTATATATTCTGGATTTTGATATTCTGTTTAGGATGGATTGGTTATCTAGATATTGCGTGATACTAGATTGCGAGAAGAGAACAGTGTCTTTTAAGATAGAGGAAGGGAAGGTTATAGTATTAAATTATGGGGAGACAGTTTTCTTGTGTGTGGTTTTCTTTATTATTTGGAGTCACAGAAGGAGAGTTGGGTTCAATTTTGGTGGTTTAGGAGTTTCCAAATGTGTTTTGTAACAATTCGCATTTCCTGCTCCTAAAGACGATACTTAATACACCCGTGATATTCATATACCGATCATCTAAATGTCTGAAAGGCAAGCGTTGGGCTAAAAAGAAAAAAAGACAAAAGAAAGAAACACAGAGTCTTACAATGCAAGACAATTATATATAATAGAATATCAGATAGTACATAACATCATTCCCAAAATCAATATTAGAGTTACACAAATACCAACTTCAGCTAGGGATAGTTACAACTGCCTGCCCCCATAATGCTAATACATGGTATACATACACAACGTAAATAAAATAAATATCTAGATAACATCGAAACCTCCTTGACCATGCTCCTCCAAAATGAATCCATAAGAAACCTGGACTACTTGGCTACTCATACAAATTTGAGTACCCAAGAGTGTTAGGAAAAGAAAGAAAAAAATCTAGGTCAGACAAGGGTCTGGTGTGAGCGAACTCCAAACAATTGAATTATTATGCTTATAAAATGTTTTAAAAATAAAGGCATCTCCAAAGACCATGGCGCACAACATAGAAGGATTTTTATCTACGATAAAGCAAATAATTTCTATAGAAATTCCAGTGATATTATAATAATGTCTAAGGTTTAAAGAGAATATTGAATCATAGCCAAAAAGGTTACATTACTAACATGCCAACATATTAGGGATGCAACTAGGTCTGTAAAGGCACTCAATGGAAATTGGTTCCATCAATGACAAGGCTATCAGGGTACCGTCTATCACAGTACACCTCTAAATAAAATGTATCGAGGTTAATAAGAACATCTTGCACCCCTTCTACATAGGACTGACCCATCCCTTGCTAGATAGTACCAAATATGTCACCCTTGGTTGCTATCAACAAACATACCACGCCCAAGTAGAATTAAATATATAAATACTGATCTAGATTAGGTGATGACCATACCCTAATGGGAGCGACCCACATAGCCCTATGGCACCCCCCATTTTAGACATTATCAGTTATGAGGCTCGAGGCTATGTTTTACTTTTTCATATAGCAATCCCACTTGGAATGCTAACACTGCCCTCTAAGTGATAATGCAATGCTAGCATTCGTCCATACAAATTGTTCAAAATGTAAAGAGACCGAGGGTGCTACTTATACATCAATTTTGGAATCATCTCAGGATTAGTAGCAGGAAGCCCTTGCACTTCAAAGATGCTCGTCTTTTGTTCCGACATCTTTAAGATGTTTCCCAATTCAAATGTTTACGTTGGTTTGAAGTTGTTTTTGGATAACTCGTGCTCCGATCCTGATCCCTTCGAACCAATATACGATAATTTTAAAAGGGCCAAGTGATCAATGGTGGAAAAATCCACTATCTGGGGTGTGTACAGATTTTCAAATTGAAAATAAGACATCATATATTTCATCCCCATTTTGATTTCACACAGTACTATCCCTTGATTAACAATGAAGTCGGACAAGTTAGAGCACTAACCTTGACTCGATGTACATTCTTACTTCTTGGGATAGAGATGAGTTTCCATACCTAAGAATTTGGTGTTAATTATACCATGCATTATCTGCTATGTACTTAATTTACCATGTTCCATTTATCGAATTTAACTTACTTATATTTATCACATTTCTGACATTTCGGCTTCTCTATTCCTTGCCTAGAAAAATCAAGTTCTAGAATCACAGAGGAAAGTCTAGTCGTTGGCTTTTAGTGCTAAATACAAGACGACTTACTTTCAACAAAATGTATGAACGCTTTTATATAATTAATCATATTTTTCTGGCTACTTAATGGCACAGACAAAGAAATCCTTTATATTTATAACATCCTTTGTAAAAGGAAAGTTGCTTTTTAATTAACCTATCTTTGGAAATAAAGTGATTAAAAATTAAACCTTTATTTAATTAATTAATAATAAGTTTAAACCTTATATTTAATACAATTTTAACTTAATTAATAATAAGTACCAATTAAACCTTGCATGATTAATAATTAACGATTAAACCTTATCTAATTAATATTTAATTAAAATAATTATACCTTTTACTTAATTAAAAATTTAAACTTTACTTCAATGAATAAATAATTAACCTTTACTTAACTACTTAATAATTAACCTTTACCTAATTACTTAATGATTAACCTTCACTTAATTATTTAATTATAATTAGCCTTACTTAATCATTATATTATAATTAGCCTTACGTAATTAATAAATAATAGTTACCTTACCTAATTAATAATTAAGTACTGATACATTAACTTAATTACTAAATAATTAAACTTTTTAATATTTACAATATATTTTGAAATATTTTTCAAAAATATTTAAAGTGAAAACTCCTTTAGTTTACATGAAAAGTGATCGTTTTAAAAACTACAACCATAACGACTATAGCTATGGATACCATAACCTTAGAACTTGTTTTATGAATCAAAGCTACCTTAAAAATCCTTCCTTCCATATTTTAAAATTACTTTATAAGATTTGTATAAAATTTTGGAAACAAAAAGTAAAGTTTTTAAAAACTTTATAAAATATTTCTAGAAATAAATATGTAAACAAGTTTAAAGCACATGGGATCTCGATGTCACAACATACACAAATTCAAGCGCTAAGTTTTCCTTTAACATACAGCATCCATGACATAAGCTCATGCATTTACACAAATGCCATAACATCCATACTACAAGTTTAGCTTATCATGCAAACCATTACTTAAAAATTTCAACTACGATTTCAAGTTCACGCAAATAATCACATATAAACACATATATGTATAAAAAACAACTAGAAACAATTATTATCACAAAATATAAAGTTTAAAACTTTGATTTTTACACTGAGATTTATTCACCAAAATTAAAATGAATTTAAAACCAAAATCACTACTACTTTGCACCAATACCCGGACATGGATTTTCTTTGTAAAATCCTGACCTTTGGACCTTGGCAAGTGAGACTTTGTTCGGATTGCTAAATTAGGCTCAGCCAAGCTTGGAAAAGGTGAATTTTATTTTTGTTTTGAAAAGTAGAAGGTGTAGAAAGGAAAAGAAAGGTTTTTTAAAAAAATTCTTTAAGGATTAAAATGGAAAAAAGGAAGGATCTTTAACTTAGAATTTTTTTGAAAGCCATGGAAATAAAAATAGGAGCTTGGAAAGGAGTAAAGTTTTGAAAATGAGAGAATGAAATGAAAATGAGAATTGAGAAAAAAGAAAATTGTATTCAATATAATGTAAATTATCCTTTTACCCTTTGGTCCTTTACCCTCCACATTTTTATGCCACATCACCTCCTTCCTTGTCCATTATACACACAACTATCTCCTCTCCCACATTCCATAATATCAACTCTTTTTTGTGAAGCGACGTTACCTTTTATATTTTTTTAGATAAAAGGAAAGAAAAGTCAACTTTTATCTTTTTACTTTAAGTAAATTTATTTTAAGACATTTGTCTCTAACCATAACATATGTTTTTAGTTAAGTGTATGTGTGTATATATTCTAGTATACACAATGTTTTTCGACAATTTTTAGGGGATGAAAAGTCGAAAATGCGAAAAATGATTTTCGGTCACATTTTTAATTTTTTCTGAATTAATTATTTTTGTAAACCAAATTTCAAAACAACTTCACCATCATTAATTATTATTTAAAAGAGGTTTATTTGAGTTATAAAATCCATTACTTAATAATTTAAAAATACATCAAATATCCATATTTAAAGTGATTAAATTATGGGTCATTACATTCTCCCTTCTTAAAAGAATTTCATCCCGACATTAACATATAAAAAGATAATTCTTAACTCAAAAGGCATAGATCATATATGGTGAAACACATACAAAAGATACATGGTAAGCAGCTACATCATAAATATTGAGTATACAATCCATACAACAAGTAGACAATTATTTTAGCCTCAACCAGGGATAAGCTTTCCTCACACCATCTTCTGTCTCCCAAGTACAATCTCAATAATCCTCACTTCACTGAACTTTAACCAATCTCATGACCTTATTATGCAATTGCTTCACATCTCGATCCACCATGTCAACTGGATGTTTAACACGGTCAAATTTGGCTTCGTCTTCAAATCCTTTTGAATAGATGGCTCCACAATTAGCGATGGATCACACACATACTTCCTTTAATGTGATGCATGAAAAACATTATGAACTCCCAGAAACCTTTCTGGCAACTCAACTCTGTAGGCGAGCTGCCCAATCTACTCCAGAACTCAAAATGGTCCGACATGCCTAGGCGCCAAATTCCCAGCTTTCCTAAATTGAACAACTCCTATAATTAGGGAAATCTTTACAAACACAAAATATCCAACTACAAATTTCAAATCCGTTCGTCTTTGATCAACATAGATTTTATGTTGACCTTGAGCTTCTTACGTTCTCCTTTTGATCATAGCAACTTTCTCCATATCCTCTAGAATCATATCAGGTCCAAGTACTATCCCATCTTCGGTTTCTACCCGACATGTTGGTGACTTGCATGGTCGTCCATAAAGAACTTTATAGGGTGCGATGTTAATGTTTGCTTGATAAATTTTGTTTTAAAAGAATTCTACCAAGTGTAGATGATCTTCCCACGATCCTCTAAAGTCAAAGAAACATGCTTTCAACAGATCCTCCAAGACTCAGTTAACTCTTTTTGTTTGTCCATTCGTTTGAGGACGGTATGCTGTGGTCAAACTTAGCTTTGTTCCCAAAGCTGCCTGTAACCCTTCTCAAAATTGACCGGTAAAGATGGGATCCCGATCACTTACGATACTCACCGAAACTCCATGCAATCGGACGATCTCCTTTAAATAAATCTCTGCCAATATTGCTGTAGTACTGATCGGCTTTACTGGAATAAAATAAGCATTCTTAGTTAGTCAATTCATAATGACCCAAAAACCTTCTTTCCCTTACCTTGATAGGTAATCCATCACTAAAATCCATTAATACTTGTTCCTACATCCAATTTGGAATCACCAGTGGTTGAAGTAGCCTAGCAGTCGTTTGGTGATCGCCCTTGATTTTTTGGCAATTCACACATCAACTGACATAGATCAAAATATCCCTCTTCATCTTGGGCCACCAAAATATTCGCTTCATATCCCAATACATCTTATTAACTCTTAGGTCAATACTCAACTTAGATTTATGGTATTCTGTCAAACTTCTTGTCTATGACCATCAATATCCGAAATGAATAACTTCCATTCATCCTCAAAATACCACGGCCATCCCTTTCAAAACCTGAACTTTGACCTTCTTTAACTCCTTGCATAAATTCTACCCGAAGACTATCTTCCCTCAATTTGTTTGTAATGCTTTCCAGAAGAGTCAGAGTAACTTCCAAGAGATCCATAATCGCATTCCTATTCAGTGCATTCGCTACCACATTTGCTTTTCCTAGCATATATAAAATATCCAAATCATATGCAACTAGAAATTCCAACCACCGTCGCTGCCTCATATTCAGATACTTTTACATGATAATATACTTCAAGGACTTGTGATCCGTGAAGAGTTCAAATTCTCACCCAACAAGTGATGCCTCCACACCTTCAATGCAAACACAACAACTAATAACTCCAAATGATGCATTTCATAATTATTCTCATGAAGCTTCATCTTCCTACTAGCATAAGCAATAACCTTACCATGCTACATTAAAACTACACCCAAACCTACTCCATGAGCATCGGTATACACAGTAACCCTTCCCCTCCTTCGAAGTAGCTAAAACCGTAGCACTGGTCAACCTCTTCTTCAATTCAACAAACACTTCTTTACACTATGGAGTCCGAACAAACTTCTCATCCTTATTCATCAACTTGGTTAGGTACGAGGTAATCTTGGAGTAGTCCTAAATGAACCTCCTATTAAATCCAGTCAGGCCTAAGAAACTTTGGACCTATATAGGAGTTTACAGAATCTTTTGTTATCCCGCCTTTTAGCAAGACCGTGACACCATGGAATTGACTGGAAGCCAGATACAGTCCATCCCGAAGATCGGTCATACGTAGGTTTACTATGGATACCGATAAATTCTGTCTAAGTCCGGATCGAGCTACAATTGATATAGTAGGACAAGCAAAGCTATAGAAACCAAAGTTCCAAATTCCAAGTCAATCAGAATTCGTATGCTCAAGATATGGTTGATAAAAGTCAAGAGAGAAAGTGCTGGTTTGTATCCATCAATAACTACTCTTCTTCGTATCCATCCTACTATTCTACTTCGTATCCATCATGTCGATTCCACTTCGTATCCATCACGTATTTTTCGCTTCATATCCATCAGTTGAAGGTATTTCGCATCGGTTCCACTCCTATGCATTGTGTATCGATCATCCATCAACATATTTTGTATCGATCAGCCAACGATCCATACGAGATATGCCACCTAACAATCAATATGCAATAGCACCTAAAAACATCAATACAAAACTAACTATTCAGTGATCGATACGAATGGGTCCTCTAAGTCATCGATTTGAAGCGGAGCATAGAGCATCAGTACATATTGACCTTCCAACCATCGATACGAAGTGGCTTTAGGAACCGATACGAAGTAGCTTCAAGGAAACAGTACGAATGGAGTTACATTGGGTCGATACAAATAAGGCATGAGAAAATGGAAGACTCAGTCACTCGGCATGAAATGCGGATCGATCCTGAAATATAGCACCACGTCATCCTGATCGATACGTATGGTATCGATACGAAGCGATCGATATGAATGGGATCGATACGTACTCGGCAGCCTTTTGCAAATACAAACTTGAATCGATCATAACTCAAAATCTACAAGTCTAAATGCCACCAAATTTTCATAGGAGTTTGCGTACCACCTCAAGAATGTCCTTGATCGATCTCGGCCAAATGGAGGTGTTTTTGATCGATACGAAATGTACACATATCGATCAGGGATCGATCCCAATCTACCTCAGATCAATCACGTGGTCCCTCCCACGTGTGAGGAGTGTTCCGAGATCTAAGTCAGATTTTTCCAGCCTATGCCTATAAGTAGCAACCCAATGCCTCCAAAAGAGAGACTTTTGGCTCTTCTACGCGAACACTCTATCGATCCTCCATTGTATCTTGAGTGCTTGAGAGTGTACTGTTGTAATCAGCTGTAACCAGTTAGAAAAGTCAACAAAAAAGCAAACTTTCCATAGTGAATGTAGGTTACAATGCCAAACCACTCTAAATTCTCGTGTCTATATATTTCTATTTTTCCTATTTTGGCGTGTTTGTTAGATTAACCTCCTTTTCCATTTATATTCTTCACTTTAATCTCTTCAAATATATCCGAAGATTGTTGTGCCAATTTTGGTACAAACACTTTGGTGCTTTCACTGAGAAAACCCAGCTTTTCTCCTGCTCATTGGATGTACTACCAATATTGGATTGCAAGAATCTAAGGAAAAGATCTAGATCTCAAGCCTAGAAGTTCTTCCATCCTATCTTGATTTATGCCAAGTCTAGGAGAGAACTTCGCTGTTCACTACGGTTGCTACTAGGACTACCTCAACCGCAGCAGATCTAGGAGGACGGGATAGGCAGAACCCCGCACAACTTCCCTCTGCAGATTAGAACGCTGCTGGACCTTCAGATCCATAAGGCCCTGTCACCAGGGAGGAGTTCCAGCTAATGGTGCAAAAGCTGATTCAAAGCCGACATCAGCTCCGTGCTAACGCAGAGTTAACCAATCGGCTGAACAGTGAAAGATGAAGGAGATCCAGAAGGGATCAGCCTTCTTACTCATCTACTGAAAGTTCAGCTTCTTCTGATTACAATCATAGATCCACGCGCCCATGGCTGGATGAAAGCTATACATAGGCTACCGAACATGAGTGCACTTTGAATCTTGGACATGTGAGAGTTGGTCCGTCAACCAACCACCAGACTGGACCCTCCTCGTGAGGAGGAACGGTTCCTTATCACACTACTGACAAACGCCCCGCTGTCGTTGCCATCAAGTTGGGAGCTGACACTCGAAAACCAAATGGATCTGAACCATCACCAATGTGATTATACTCTTGAGCCTTTTGTTCCTGAAGACCTAGAGCCAAGGCGGCGAGGTATGGACCGTCGATTGCAGCCAACCCATCCTCGCATTGTGGAATTCCACCACACCTTGGCCTAGCATGCCTAGAATGTCCAAATGCCAGACATCCCAACAATGATTCGCCATATGATCCATGAAAGTCAAGGCCTCCCCAATGACGACTAGGGAATCTCCCAAAGTCATACCCTTTTCACCGATGACATCCTCTACGCTGAACCGCCTCGGCGATTCAGAATGCCAACTCTACCTGTTTATGAAGGGAGCTCCGACTCTAACCAACACATTTTAAAGTATGAATGGTTGATGAATGCCGCATGGGCTGATGATGCAGTCAAATGCCGAAGTTTCCTAATCTCCCTAGGGGGCATCGCGACTATATGGTTTACTCGCCTACCACCCCGATCTATTTCATGTTTCCACCAGTTGGTTATGAACTTTGTTGAGTAGTTTTGCATGCATATCACAAGGGCCAAAGATGTTAATACCTTGTCCAGTGTCACTCAAGCTCCCGGAGAGATACTCAGACTTTACCTGGAGAGGTTTCACGCTGCATGCGCTGAGATTAGTAACCCTAATGACAATTCATTTTGATGGCATTAAATAAGGGAATCGATCCCGATTCTGAGTTTGGCAACTGATTGGCCGAAAAACCCCTGTTTCATTGGACCGTTTCTATTCCAAGGCAGCTCAGTTCTTGAGAAGCGAGGATGCGAAATAGTCTAGGAAAAAGGATGACGCAGGGCCAAGTGTGGAAGAATCTAAAGCTATGTCGCTATGAAACAAACCGGGGAGAGTTCTGGAAAGATGCATTTAAATATACATAATAAGCAGAATCAGAAGAAAGGTGATGGAAATTAGGGTAAGAAGCGGGATCAGAATCGTGGACCACGACGTAAAGCTCCCATGTTTGACACCTACACTCCTTTAAATACATCCCTAGAAAATATGTACTTGCAAACTTGTAATATTATCCAATATAAGAAACCTTCTCTGAAGCAATTGTAAGAGAAATAGGTTCAAATTGGGAAGTTTTGTAGATTTCATGATAGTTATGGCCAAAACACGAACGAATGTCATCATCTACATGATATTATCAAGAAGTTGATCCGAGAGAGAAAGTTAGAGAAGTTCATTCGGGTACTACAGGCTGGATACGCAGGCCCATCAAATCAAAATCAAATACCAAATCAGGTTAGACCGGAGGAACCTACACGTACCGGTAGGAGGTTAGCGATTCACGCTGTTAGCGTTGGTCTTCATCCCATGGATCGGAGCTGGAGGGAAATGGAGTCATATGCCATCTCTATTAGGCATGCGGGCTTCGAATGTTGTAGTAACTTGGAAGATGGAGCTCCAGCCAAACAATAGAAAACGATGACAGATGACATCCTATTCCAAGGTAGAGATGCCGACAGAGTCGAAGCCCCTACCATTGATCCACTAGTCATTTCAGCTTAGATAGGTCCTGCTTGGATGAAGAAGATCTTAGTGAACAGTGGAAGTTTAGTGAACATACTCTTTAAGCGAGCCTATGATCAAATGAAGATGGAAGCGAAAGATTTGAAGCCTTGTCAGTCTCGTATTCATAGCTTCAATAGAAGTGCGACTATACCCACTGGGATAGTGGAGCTACCAAGGGAGTTAGGAGTTGGAGTGCATCGGAGAGTTCGGATAATGCAGTTTATTGTATTGGATATTGACTCACCGTACAACACTTTCTTGGGCCGATCGACCCTAGCTGAGTTCAGGGCTGCTATCGCCCCTTGGTGTCTAACTTTGAAATTCCCTACCGACAATAGAGTCGAAGTCGTTTAGGGAGACTTGACTGTTGGACGAGCTTTTTATGTTACTAAGCTGCGGGAGGCATAGCGAAAAGAGAAGGGAAAGGGCATAGAGGAATTTATCTACATCCGCTTTACAGATAATTGACAGTTAACGCATAGGCCAAGGCTTGGGCACCACAACCAATTCCCAAGAGATCTTGATACAAGAGGCACTCAAAGCGAGGACGAAGTCAAAGACAGTCAGGCTTCTTCGACAAAACTAATGATTGATATTTTGATCGATAATGATGAACATTCTAAAATGGTAAAGTCGGATCTCAGCTAAGCCAATAGATGAAGGAGGAATTGATTGAATTTCTTCGAGCAAACCTCAACATGTTTGCCTGGATGCACTCTGACATATGTGGGATCTTGCCGGACATCGCGAGCCAAACATTTAAAATTGACCCGCGACATGTCCCGATTAAGCAAAAAAGACGTGGTATGGATCCAGAGAGATCTACCACCTTAAAGGAAGAGGTGGATAAACTCAGGTCGAATGAGTTTATCCAAGATGCGTTATATCCAGAATGGGTATACAACCTTGTACTTGTCAGGAAACCTAACAGGAAATGGATAGCTTGTGTTGACTACTCAAACTTGAATAAAGCTTGCCAGAAAGTTTTCCACTTCCTCGGATTGATCAACTTGTAGATTCAATAGCTGGACACGAGCTTTTATCCTTCATGGATGCATATTCCGACTACATTCAGATTCCCATGCACCTGCTTGATCAGGAGCATACCAGCTTCGTCACCAATCTGGGACTTTACCGCTACAAAGTCATGCCATTTAGATTCAAGAATGGTGGAGCAACTTACCAACGACTAGTTAATCGAATGTTTGCTGACCAGATCTAAAAAACAGTGGAGGTATATGTGGAAGATATGCTCGTAAAGTCATGATTCTCCATCCATCGTATCAAAGACATGGAAATGATGTTCAACATCCTCCGAGAGTACAGAATGAAACTCAACCCGTTGAAGTGTCACTTTGGGGTCGCGTTTGGAAAGTTTCTTGGATTCATCGTTAATGCTCAGGGAATTGAAGCCAATCCCGAGAAAATCTGGGCAATTAGAAATCTTGAGGCTTCAAGGACTATGAAAAAAGTTCAGAGCCTCAACGGGAAGGTAGCAGCACCGAGCAGGTTTATTTCAAAATCCATCGACAAATGCATTCCCCTCTTCGATCTAATCAGAAAAGGAAAATGAAACTTTGAATGGACTACAGAGTGTGAGGGTGCATTCTGAGCACTGGTTCAACACCTATCCACACCACCCATTCTGTCAAAACCTATTGATCATGAGAGCTTGTACATCTACTTGGCGGTGTCAGAAAAGGAAATCAATGCTGCTTTAATTTGGGAGAAGGACCGAATACAACGGCCGGTCTAGTACGTCAGCAAACGATTAACCGGAGCTGAGAGAAATTATCCAAAGCCGGGGAAGTTAGCTTATTGTCTTGTCATTGCCTCGAGGAAGCTCCGCCCATATTTTCAGGCTTATCCTATCACTATCTACACCGACCAACCATTACGACATGTCCTTACACAGCCTAAGACGTCTGGTAGGTTACTTAAGTGGAATATCGAACTGAGTCAGTTCAACATCACTTACACACCGAGGTGAGCTATTCAAGGACCAGTCCTTGCAGACTTCATCACCGAATTCACTATCCCGGAGGACTTCCTCGAAAACAATGAATCTCTCAAATATATCTGGAAGCTACATACCGATGGTGCATCAAATGACCGCTGCTCAGGCGTTGGGGTTGTGCTCGAAACTCCTAAAGGCCGATCTATATGCTATGCTTTGAAGTACGATTTATATGTGACCAACAACGAGGCCGAATATGAAGCCTTGCTCCTTAGACTAAGGCTTGCTAGAGTTTTAAGAATTATTACTGTGGAGATTTACAACGATTTATAATTGGTCATGTGCCAAGTTCGGGGGGAATATCATGCCAAAGACCGGAGACTGGCTGCTTATCTTGCTCGGGTCCAGGAAATTTTGAATCAGTTCGATTATTATGCCATCTATTGCATACCCCGAGAACACAATCGAAAGGCTGATACCTTGGAAAAGTTAGCAAGCACAGGTGGGGCACAGCAAATGGGACTCGTTCCCGTTGAGGCACTATCTTCCCCGAGTATTGATCAAATGGGGACCAGCTGGGTACTTAAAACCATACCCGATAAGGAATCATGGATAACTCCGTTCAGGAACTATCTTGAGGATGGGACCCTACCAAAGCGTAGAAGTGAGAAAAGATAAGTTCTTTGAATGGCTTTGTGGTTCACTATTCAGAATGGAGTCATGTATAGAAGAGGGTACTATGTTGCTTTACTCCGGTGTATCTCCCACAATGAAATCAAATGAGTATTACATGATATGCACGAAAGAGAATGTGGCGATCAGACCGGGGGCAAGCTCTTGCTAAAAAAGTACTCTGATATGGTTATTATTGGCCGACTGTAAATCGTGACGCGTCAGATTCTGCCAGGAAATGTGACAGATGTCAGAAACATGCTCGGATTTCAGGAGCCCCGCCCACCGAAATAACCAAATGGTCAGTCCATGGTCGTTCGCAATATGAGGCATCGATATTATTGGGTCTCAACCACTAGCTAAAGGTAGCGCCAAGTACGCCATCATTGCAGTTGATTACTTTACTAAATGGCGGAAGCCAAGACTCTTGCAACTGCCACAACGAAGAAAGCGATCAACTTTGTGGTAAGCAACATTATCTTTCGATTTGGTCTTCTACATACCATCATCACTAATAACGGAGCCCAATTCGATAGCATCGAGTTCAAGAATTTCTGTCAGCGATTCCGTATCCAAAAGAAGTTCTCTGCAGTTGCACACCATCAAGCGAATGGACAGGTCGAAGCTATTAATAAAGATATAATGTCCATTTTGAAGAAACGATTGGAAAAAATCGAAGGCAAATGGGTCGATGAACTTCCTATGGCCCTATGGGCATATCGAACAACCCACAAGTCCACGACCGGCCACACTCTATTTTCATTTTCTTACAGCTCAGAAGCCATCATTCCGGTTGAATTGGAAGTACCTTTTCATCGTGTCACTTGTTATGATCTGAAGATAAATGCTACATTGCTTGTCGAATCTCTGGATTTACTAGGTGAGAAATGTGAAGAGGCTGATTTAAGTGCAGCCGTGCACCGAAGTCGAGTCTCCTGATTGTACAATGCTAAAGTCTGATCCCAAACTTTTGAACTTGGCAATCTCATCCTCAAGAGAATTTACCCGGTCTCTTCGCATATGAAACCAACGTGGGAGGGACTGTATATTACTGAATGAAGACTCGGAGATGACACATTTAAATTATCGACCATTGATGGTCTCACTTTGCCGGAAGCCTGGAACAGTGAGAATCTTCGTCGCTACTACACATAGCAGGCTTTATTTATTCATTTAGTCTGCTTTTCATTTTTGCAATTTGTTTATGCATTTTGAAATTTGAATTTTTAATAAGGCAATTGACTTTGTGATACTTTCTTATTTCAGCAATAAAATGCAATTTCTTCAAGAAAGAGCAATGATTCTTAAAATGTGCCATACGACCATCACAATGCACGGAGACCTAAGTTCCCTCCTATGGTGGGACTTATTCAAATAGGGAGTGACTGTGCTACGATCGGTCACTCACTAAGTGAAACTCGACCTCGGGGGCAAGCCATCACAATGAAGCTAAAAGGGATTGACACACGACAATCCTCTAACAAACTCTAGCTCCTAGAGTTGTGTTGGAGCATAAACTTACAAATATGGGCTCGAAGAGGGTAGATCCATCCCCCTAATGACTTCGCCCATGTTTAATCCAAATCTAAGGAGGATGGATCCATCCGTTTAACGACCTCACTTGTTAATTTAGGGTGGATGTGATCCATCCATGATCTTGATAAATCCATCATTCGCAAAGTGCGAATGAAATCCTAAATCTCAAAACAGATGTGATCGACCGTCTGTTGACCAACTCCAGATTCCCAGAGTGCGAACTGGAGTATAAACATCAAAATGGGCGTGATTGACCATTTATCGACTAACTCTAAGTCCCCAGAGCATGGGCTGGAGTATAAACACAAATCGGGTCTGAACTAACCACCGTGAGACAACTCCAAGTCCCAGAGTGCGGACTAGAGTATAAACATAAATTGGATGTGATTGATCACCCCAAATCAATCTAAGTCCCCAAATTGCGGATGAAATTCTAAATATCAAACAGGTGTAACCCACCGCCAGTAAAATAACTTAAGTCCCCAGAGTGCAGACATATCTTTAAACATCAAATGAGCATGACCGATTGCCGACACACAAGTACAATCCTCGGAGTGTGGATGCGATTACCAATAAATGAGCAAGTGTGATCCGATCACTCAAACTCATCTCGTTTCAACTTCGTTTTGACTAAGTTAAGCTCGATTAATTAAGGCGGAAAGCGACTACCATCCGACCACTTCAATTTATCCCCAAAACTGGCGGGAAAACTCAAGTACTAGCTGCTGATCGAGACAGTGCAATATTGGGACTCAACTTAACATTCGGTTATAATCGCAAGCCATAACTTCGGGACTTAACAACCGAACTCAGGTCCAATTTAGAGACTAAAGCCTCACAAGTACATTGAATGGAAATTCGAGCACTAAAGAAAATAAAAACAAAATTATGCTGAAAACAAAATGGAATTTCATTCCAACTATTCTTTGAAAGAGAAGGATAAGAACAAAAATTATTCCAAGAATTCCTAGAAGTAGGGGCCAAACCCATATCTATACACGACCTACAGGAAGCAAAAAGAAATTCCTATCTATCTACCAAAAAAGGAAGTAAGAAGACATGTCTACTCCCTTGGTTTCTTCTCCTTCTTCCTCGGCATCGACCCGCTGGAGCTACCGCTCGGATGCCTCTTTCAGCCTTTGCCTTTTGGTGGTTGGTCTTCAACTAGAGGAATTATGGTAATCTCTTCCTCCGAACTCACGGGAATTGGAATAATTTCTGAATATGGAGTTGGAGGAATAGGAACACTCATGATGTGGGAAGACAAGGGAGGCACGCCAGTGTCAACAACTGTACCAACGTGAGAAACCATTCGTAGAGGAGTCGGGCCAGGACCCGCCATACCACATCCAATACCACTGGCCTATGCTACTACTTCCATCTCGATGTTAATCTCCACCATTATCTCTTCCACATGAATTGATTGAGTGTCCACGGGAATGCTGCTAGCTGGGCTCGAAGAGCTAGCTATGGATGCGCCTTCACCCATGACGAATGGGAGGTCGGTAAGTGGGGCACTTGATGACCAAGAAGTTCTTCCATCATCTGTTCATCAAAAATAAAAGCGCTCTCCTGCACTCCCTCGATTGTTGCAGTGGCCATTATTGTGGTTTCCTCTTTCATAAGGGCCTCCTGCTCATGATGCTACATGTGTGTTGCGGGGGCACGGCCGGTGTTGCTCCTATCGCTGGATGAATGTAAGAAAAAATATTAGTGACTTCTTCTGATAAAACTCCAAACTTGGAATGAATTCAAGAAGTGTTTAGAATACCTTCCTTGGGTTGGCTTGCGGGTGGATCCAGGACTCCTTCGGAGATGTGCTCACGAGCTAGAGACGATTGCAGTTGATCAAGATTATAAGCAGACACAGATAGAGGATCAACTGTAGGAGTAATTTCGAGCTGGGTTGGCATAAGAATTTCAGGTCTCTTATCATGATGCTCAACGCAAGAACCCTCTCCAGCCTTTAGACGCTGAGTGGCGAGTCTCTCTTTTTCAAATATGATAGTGGCATCGTGAAGAACTCTTCTCTCATCCTCAGCCAAAACCCGGTTCTCCAATTCAAACTCATCAACGGATTTAGTATGATGCTCTACCTTTTCATCTTCAACCAAGGCGACACCAAGCATTATACAAATGTGATGGGTAATCTTCGAGCCAGCTCAGATTTGGATGCTTTAGAACATTGACATTATATGTAATGAGGAGATCCTCAATGTCGCCCTCTAGCCTGGCCTCTGCCGCTCTGGCTTAAATCTCAACCCCAGCCTCGGCTTCATGCACCTTTAGTACAGCCGCATCCCGCTCACTCCTAAGTTCCATAGCTTGATCACATGCCCTTTAGGCAACCTTATTAGCGTCGTCTTTTTCTTTAACGACCTAAGCATACTTCGCCTTAAGCTCACTAAGCTCCTTGAGTGCATTATCTCTCTCGTCTGTGATGGCGGCATTTCTGTGACCCATATCATCGACCAAAGTTAGGTGCTCTTGCCTCATCTGCTCCATCTTCTTGTTTGCCTCATCGACTTTCTTCAAGGCCTCTATTTTTGAGTTCCTCGGAGTGTTTTTCTTAGTCATGAGCACTTGCACTATGCGGTCCCTCTGAGCGAGATCAGTTTCTAGTTTCTCGATTGTCTTTGCTCGCTTAAAGGCCACCGTTTATACTTTCTCTGCGGTCTTCATCCATTATCGATATTGGCATAAACATCGTATATGTAGTCATGCATAATCTATTCTGCCTCATTGGGAATTCGCTTTAAGTGTGGAGGAAATATGAATATATCGAAGAAGATGCTCGGGAAATCCTTTTTCAACTTAGTGATTTTAATCACCACTTCCTCTATGGGTTCTGTAATGGCTTGTTCAATGGTAATGGCGGCCTCAGTTTTGATCCTCTGACGTTTTTCGTCGAGTCTTGAAGTTTGAGAAGGTGGTACTTGGCGTGAAGATTCTGAGGGTTGTTTGCCAGAACCAGAAGGTTATGTTGGACCACTAGGTAGCGGAGAGAACGACCGGGGATGATGCCTATACTGCCTCTCCCTCTTCCTCTCCTTATCACTTTCCCTATCGTAGCACTTCCTCTCTTGACTGGAGTAGCCGTGATCGCATTCTCTATCCGCCTCACGTCTGCGAGATTTAGAATATGAGCTAGATGAGTGGCATGCAGAACAGAGACTACCAAGCATAGATCCTTGCCTTGACATCGTATCTGTAAAATGAAAAGAGAAACAGAGTTGGTAATCTTTAGGAATGAATAGCTTGTGATTAGAAGTTATTTATTGTTGTGAATTGTGTGTATGCATATGCAAACCACTCCAACCAACTGGTAGCAATAGCCGTACTCGGAGGAGTTGGCTCTCCTATGTGGAAGGCACTTTGAAGCCCCTCTAACCCCGTATCTTGGTGCAATGGCAGGTCATCCGGAATGAGGATGTCCGTAAGTCCAATAAAAGAGCTCCCCATCCACGAAGGAGGAATCTCTCAACTAGTAGCAGACAAAGAGAATATGATGATTTTGTGCCTTACAGATTTTCGAGCAGTAGACTTGCCTCTTCTGTTCCACTCTAAAGACTGAGGACTTTGCGAAGTCCAAGCTGTAGGCTCATCTCCAGCAGACATATTCTCATCACCCTCTTGTTTAGTAATTACTCTCTCGGGAGCTCTCCATTGAGCTTTCCTCACCGGGGTCTTCCTAAGAACTCCTACAAGTCTAATGCTTTGATCTCTGTCAATTAGCCGAATGACAACCAAATTCTCATTCGTAAAGACTTCATCGATCTCTATGTATTCGATGGGCACCTCTTTATGAACTCTTACTATCTCTTTAAACCGAGCACCTTCAGGTCGTAGAATTGAAGTTGTAAAAGAAAGAAAATGTTATACTCGACATCAACTGCTATTATCCAGTTAATCAACAAGCAGGCTAGGGCACTTACGTCTTACTAGTCACCGTCTGGCGAACCCCAGTGGACACCGAATATAGAACCATTCAGTCTTGAAATAGCTCAGCCTGCTCCAAGCCCTGACCATGATCTGACAGTTCGTAACTGCCTCTAAGAAAGTGAAGGGAGGATTATCTCCTCAACTCTTTATATTAAAAAATTTAATAATATCTGACCTCCTCTAGAGTTGGGGGTCAGAAAAGGTGTCCCATGAAAACGATGAATAAACTATTCAACAGGGCATACCCATTCAAGTGCAACTAGGATGGAGCGATCCTTAAGAAAAGTAGAACTTCTCGGATGAATTGGTTAAACGGAGGGAGTGTCCCAACTACACACATAAATCTACTACTGGCTGTGTACTTTTCTACGGGAGTGTGGGCTCTATCCTCTGGCCCTAACAACAAGACATTATTTATTGATAGCCCATGCCTTGGACAAATCCTGCCCAGTATATCTTCAGAAATATTGGAAGGAATGGAGTCTTGTGGATGTTTGATAAAAATGCTCGTGGTAGTTCATCCGGAGCAGGCCTAATAGCGTCGGCTGCAATAACTGGAATTTCAATTATGGGAAGGGGTGGACTCTGGACATCCTATGATTGCAGACTTCTGGGTTCCATAGCTATTGAACTCAGTAAAAATCATTGTGAGACGATAATAAACCCGTGTACCACTCAGTGTGAAGTGTGTGAATGTGTTGTGCAGTGTAGTGCTACATAATACTTAAGAATTTCTAAAGGATTTGTGAGATTTTCAAATGATAAGACTTCGAAATACAACTGGAGTGACCGTCATCGCTGATCGTCACAACCGTGATGTCCAGACTTCGAAGAATGATAGGAGCTAAAGATTCATCAAATTTGCCAAGTTACAGTTCCTTCGACGAGCTTCGAAGGGCAGTCAAATATGCGGTGAAATGGATAAGTCCAATTATGCAAGGAAAAACCTCGTCGGAGTCAAATGTTCAAGTGTGCAACAATTTCGTATCCATCAAAATTCGAACCTGGATCGGTCAGTGAAATAGCAACTCATATCGATAAGAAAAAAGAAATTCGTGTCGACCTTTAAAACCGTCTTTGTATCGATCAGTAAACCATTAATTCGTATCGATCGAGTATCGGTTGCCGGTTCTAAAATTCGAATCGATCAATTCATATCAATACGAATGCCATCGGTGATCAATCGATACGAATGCCTACCATCCATCGACACGAAGCAGTCCCTTCAATCAAAACAAAGCTGCATCATATCAGGATCGATACGAACTCGTCCTTTACCCATCATCGATATGAATGCTCCTTTCGTGCCCCTCCATACTTCTTCTTCTCCAAATAGTGTAAAAACCATTCCAGCCTTCCTTAGCCTTGCTCCGACCATCTCCGGCCTCCTCTTCACTAGAATCGACCACGAATGCAAGTGGGATGGCACGAGAATTCGAGTCTCATCATTTTAAGATTGAATTTGGTCGATTATTTACCTAATTTCAGTAATTAGTTCAAGGGATTGAAGTTTAGTTTGATTTGAAAGCAAGAGAAATTTCTATTTCTTGGCTTTTCAATCGATACGAAAGCGGAAGAAAAGTGAGAGCAAGTGAGAAAATTTCTAAGTGCAAACATATTTATATCAGCATGAAAGATGGAAGGAAACAATTCGTCTCCTAGTTATTTTGACCGGTAAAAAGCAGTCTCCCCTTTAATCGATATGAAGAAAGCTATTCATATCCGTTCATCATCGATCTATAACAACGACTGTTCGTGACCAGCAACTCAAATCATCTAAAGCAACAACCGTTCGTATCCATCGACCTTGTGATACGAAAGATCCATAGAGAATTATTTGAACTATTCAGATCCATCAATGATTCATCGATACAAAACGAAAATTTTGTATCCATCACTTTGAAGACCACCAGAGTTCGTAAATTTCAAAGAACGAACTATTGATAGCCATCGATACGAAATACCTATCCTGACTTCTAAAATCAGTCCAGGAGAGGATCGATATGATGGGATACTCAAAAAAGACCATCAAGCGTTGTTTCAACTCAAATTTCACATTGATCCAGGAGAGGATCTATACGAAACTCGTTTCGAAAAAACTTTACAATGACACGTGAATGTGCGAACATTAACGGGAGTCAGTCAACATACATTCATGTATGATGAATTAATTTTCAATTTTCAAAATTCACAGGAGTTGACTGCTCACTTGGTGACAATTACAACAGTGGACAACAGGTCGCTGACACTCAACACTCAGTTACAACAATGCACAACATAATCATTGGCAGTCAATAATTCATCATTTATATTGCTGGAAATCAATCAAAGGTTACATCTTTTGACAAAAAGACAACAAATAATCAATGAATCAGATAGAACTTTTCAGAATGAAGACTGCAGCTTTACAAAGTACGTCATGTTCTCATAAGGCGTACTTTGGGGAGGCAAATGTTATCCCATCTTTTGGCAAGGCCGTGACACCAAGGAATTGACAGGAAGTCAGATACAGTCCGTCCCGAAGATCGGTCATACACAGGTCTACTATGGATATTAGTAAAAAAATTCTGAGTCTAGATCGAGCTACAATCAATATGGTATGACAAGCAAAGCTATAGAAGCCAACATTCCAAATTCCAAGTCAATCGATGTTCGTATGCTCAAGATATGGATCGATAAAAATCAAGAGAGAAAGTGTTGGTTCGTATCCATCAATAACTACTCTTCTTCGTATCCATCCTTCTTGTTCTACTTTGTATCCATCATGTCGTCCACTTTGTATCCATCATGTATTTTCTGCTTCGGATCCATCAGTTGAAGGTATTTCGTATCGGTTCCACTCCTACGCATTGCGTATCGATCATCCATCAACACATTTTGTATCAATTGGCCAATGATTGACACGAGATATGTCACCTAACAATCGACAGGTAGTAGCACCTAAAAACATCGATACAAAACTAACTATTCAGTGATCGGTATGAATGGGTCCTCTAAGTCATCGATACGAAGCGGAGCACGGAGCATCGATACGAATTGACCTTCCAGCCATCAATACAAAGTGGCTTCAAGAATCGATACGAATCAACTTCAAGGAAACTTTAGGAATGGAGTTAGGCTGGGTCGATACGAACAAGGCATGGAAAAATGGAAGACACGGTCATTTGGCATGAAAAGTGGATCGATCCTGAAATATAGCGCCACGTCACCCTGATCGATACGTATGGTATCAATACGAAGCGATTGATACGAATGGGATCGATACGAACTCGGCAGGCTTTTGCAAATAAAAACTTGGATCGATCATAACTCAAAATCTACAAGTCCAAATGCCATCAAATTTTCACAGGAGCCTGCGTACCACCTCAAGAATGTCCTTGATCGATCTTAGGCCAAATGGAGGTGTTTTTGACCGATACAAAATGTACACGTATCGATCAGGGATCGATCCTAATCTACCTCGAAACAATCACATGGCCTCGCCCACGTGTGAGAAGGAGTATTCTGAGATCTAAGTAAGATTTTTCCAGCTTGTGCCTATATATAGCAACCCAATGCCTCCAAAAGAGAGACTTTTGACTCTTCTACGCCAATACTCTGCCAGAACCTCCATTGTATCTTGAGTGCTCGAGAGTGTACTATTGTAATAGTTGTAACCAGTTAGAAAAGTCAATACAAAAAGAAAACTTTCCATAGTGGACGTACACTACAATGCCTAACCACTCTAAATTGTTGTGTCTTTGCATTTCTATTTTTCCTGTTCTGGCGTGTTTGTTAGATTAACCTCCTTTTCCGTTGATATTCTTCACTTTAATCTCTTCAAATACATCCAAAGAGTGTTGCGTCCAATTTTGGTACAAACATCTTCCGTTCTTAAACAGGTGCTACCTTTGCTGTATCAAATGAAATGCCAACCCCCTATACAAGATGTCCTAGGAACCATACTTCTTACTACCAAAAATAACGCTTAGAAAAGTTTGCCTTTAGAACGTGTTTCCATAATGTTAACACCACTTCCAAATGATTTTTTATGTTCTTCCTCGAACTTGGAGTAGGTAAGGATACCGTCTATGAAGACCAACACAAACTTATTGAGAATATCCCTAAAAACGCGATTAATAAGAGCTTAGAGATACACGGGATTATTAGTTAGCCCAAAAGGCATAACCAACAACTAAAAGAAGAAATCTGGCCCTCTAAATGCAATTAAGGGTATACTATCCTCTGTAACCTCTAATTTGTGAAATCATATAGCAAGATCCATTTGGAAAAATACTCAAGAACCATGAAGTTGATCAAACAGGTCGTTTGTATGGGATAAGGAGTACTTATTCCAAATCATCTGCTTGTTTAACTCTCGACAATCTATAAAAAGTCTTAATGATCCATCAGACTTTGTAAAAAATCACCTATGCTCCCCAACTTGAACGACTTGGTATAATCAGTCTTCTCTCAACAAATCCTCGGTTTGATCCCTTAACTCACTCTTCTCTCTCGGAGCCATTTTATGAACGGGTTGAATAGTAGGTCTCAAACTGGGAAATAAGTTAATACGAAACTCAATCTCTCGATGTGGAGGTAGATCTTTAATTTCTTCAGAAACATCAGGGAAGTCCTTAGCAATTACTATCGATCCCAACTCTTCTTGGGATGATTCTAAGACATAAAGGAAACTACTCATTTGCTTATCGGGTTCTACACACGGTATTTTTCCAACGCCCTCCCAGAATTGGTCTTTGATACTATTATCTTCTTGACATAGCCCAGAATAGCTATATACTCTGAAACCAATCCATTTGGAGTATAATATCAAACCTATTAAAATTTAGTACAAACATGTTCCAGGTAAAATGGCAGGTAAGATAAGTAATTTGTAACTTTTTACAGGTCGTACACAGTTCAGTTACACCACTGATGGGGTTAGACACACGAATAGGAGTTTTTATTAGGGCGGAAGCCCCGATATCAAACAATACTCCAACTAAAATACCATTCACATATAATGTACCTTCAAGCACTCCTTTCCCTTTAACATTTGTTAGGGTTGATGGTTTATCCTTGATGGCATAAACCTTAGCTTGCTCCCTTTTCTTCATCAGTGGACAACCCTTTATCATATGCAATGCTCGGTGATAATTAAAGCAGACGGTCTTTTGAACCATCAGAGGGATAGGTCATTTCTACTGCTTTTGAGTTTTGGAATTCCTACAGAAATTAGTGATATGGCCCTTCCGATTGCACTTATTACAAATATAATCCTTGTACTTATTTCATTAACCTCCATCTCCTAACTTCCCTTTCCACTACTTCTTTTATTTTGGATTAAACTTCCTCTTGTTCGGGTTACAGTTATTATTGCTTGATACCGCAGCCAACGTTTACTATTTGAGAACTTTAAACCTTGTAGCCATGTCTACCAAATCCAAAAAATAACCCTTCAGATGGGCAGTCATCATCTCTTGAAATCCTTCTCTCATATTCATCAAAAACATCTCATTCTTCTTCAGTAGGGTACCAATCAACTTTGGGCCAAATCGTGATAGTTCAATAAACTAGGTCTTATACTCAGCTATTGACAAATCTCCTTGCTTAAGGTCTAAGAAACTACTATACATACAAATCTTTCCTACAACGGGAATGAACCACTCTTCAAACACCTACTTAATAGCCTAAGAAAAATCATCCTTCGAAACATTCGCTGTTATGGAATCCCTTCGTGCTATCGCTCCATCTTATAACTGCCAAGATGCTAAGAAACGCTTCTGCTCATCTTAAATATCTAGCCTCTTGAATTTTTTCAACAAGAATGAAGCCGAGCTTGGACTTCGATGAAGGATTCCATGCCCTTAAACGGCTTTCCCTCCAGATCTGTATAATCCTTACACATTGCTACAAAGTTCACACAGTACTGTGCCAGTGCTGCCTCTTCAACTATTCCAACTCTTCCTATATTCGGAGCTTGACCATTGGTGGTCATGGTGCTACTAGCTCCTATACCTCTTATTTCCCTATTTATCATTCTTATTGACAAGGATGTAGTAAGATAACTTCTAGAGTACTTAGGTGAGATAAACTTAAGGAAGAAGACATCAATCAAACATATCAAAGCTGATCTAACTAATTCGAGTATATATGGATAAAAATTACAAATACGCACTTTGATAGACTAAACTCGTTCTAGGGTATTAATAATCCTATCTCTAATGAGTTGACCCCCACCAAAGCCTAGTGTTCGCTCAACTTCGCTTTGATACCACTTTTGACAATCCATATTTCTCCTAAAAATGTGACTTAATACACCCATGGTTCATATGTTGATCATCTAAATGTCTGAAATACAAGCCGTTAAGGTAAAACGAAAAGAAAATACAAGAAGAAAGAAACACAAAATCGCACGATGCAAGGCAACCATGTATAATAGAATATCAGATAGTACATAACATCATTTCCAAAATGAATATTAGAGTTATACAAATACCAACTTTAGTCAGGGACAGTTGTAACTTCCTGCCCCTATAGTGCTGATAATATACATACACGGTGGAAATAAAATAAATATCTAGACAACATCGAATCCTCCTGCTCCATGCTCCTCCAAAATGCATCTGTACGAAACTTGGACAACTTGGCTACTCATAAAATTTTGAGTACCTAAGAGTTTTAGGGAAAGAAAGAAAAACTTCTAGATCAGATATAGGTATGGTGTGAGTAAACTCCAAACAACTGAATTATTATGCTTGTAGAACCCCCTAAAAATAAAGGTATCTCGTAAGATCATGCTGCACATAAACATGTACTGGTTTTTATCTTAGATAACCAAACCATTTCTATAGAAATTCTTATGATCTTATAGTAATGTCTAGGTTTTAAAGTAAATATCTAATCATAGCCATGATGGTTACATTAATTACATTCTAGTATATTATGTATATAACTAAGTCCATAAAGGCCCTTATTGAAAATTGAGTTCCATCAATGAAAAGGCTATCGGGGTACCACCTCTTATAATACACCTCTAGAAAAAATGTACTAAGATCAATAAGAACATCTTATATCCTGCTACACAGGACCGACCTACCCCTTGCTGGATAGTACTGAATACGTCTCCTCTTAGTTGCGATCAACAACCATACCAGGCCCAAGCATGCATAAATATATAAATACCGATCTAGATTCGGAGTGACCATACTTTAATGGGAGCAACCCACATAGCGCTGCGACACCTCCCTATTTTAGTCATTATCGGTTGTGA
Organism: Allium cepa; assembly: GCA_030765085.1. Taxonomy (NCBI): domain Eukaryota; kingdom Viridiplantae; phylum Streptophyta; class Magnoliopsida; order Asparagales; family Amaryllidaceae; genus Allium; species Allium cepa. The sequence goes on from CM060929.1 coordinate 475,951,836, forward strand.
GGATCGAGGCTATGTTTTACCCTTTCATATAGCAATCCCACTTGGAATGCTAACATTGCCCTCCAACTGATAATGCAATTATAGTGTTCGTCCATACAAGTTGTTCAGATATGAACAAACCGAAGGCACTACTTCTATCGCATCTATTTTGGAACTGCCCTTAGGATTAGCGGAAAGTTGCCCTTACACTTCAAAGATCCTCATCTTCGATTCCAACATCCTCCAAATGTTTCCTAATTCGAACATTTACATTGGTTCAAAGTGGTTTTCAGATAACTTATGCTATCCAATCCTAGTCTCTTCGAACTAACATTCAATAATTTTAAAAGGGTCAAGTGATCGATAGTGGGAAAATCCACTATTTAGAGTGTGTACAGATTTTCGTATGAAAAGTAAGGCACCTTATACTCGTTCTCATTTTTCGATTTCAATTAGTACTATCCCTTAATTAACAATGAATTCGAACAAGTTAGAGCACTAACCTTGACTCGACTACATTCTTACTTATTGAGATAGAGACGAGTTTCCATACCTTAGAGTTTGGTGATAAGTATATCATGAACTATCTTCCATATACTTAATTTATCATAATCCATTTATTGAAAATAATTATATCATATTTATCACGTTCTCGACATTTCGATTTCTCTATCCCTCGCCTAGAAAATCAAGTTTTAGACCTCAAAAATAGAGGAAAGTCCACTCATCGGCTTTCAGTGCTAAATACAAGGCGATTTATTTTCAACAAAACATGTCAATGTTTTAATATAACTAATCATATTTGTTTGGCTACTTAATGGCACAAAAAGAAATCACTTTTATTTAAAACCCATTCTTTGTAAAAGAAAAGTTGCTTTTAAGCATATCGATCCTTGAAAACAAAGCGATTAAGAATTAAACCTTTAATTGATTAATTAATAATAACTTTAAACCTTATATTTAATAATAATTAATTCTTAAATAAATATTAACTTAATTAATAATTAAATAACAATTAAACCTTACCTAATTAATAATTAATTAATTATTAAAACTTATCTAATTAATATTTTATTTAAATAATTATACCTTTTACTTAATTAATAAATAATTAATAATTTAAACTTTATTTAAATAAATAAATAATTAACCTTTAATTAATTACTAATAATTAACTTTTAATTAATTGTTCAATTATATATAGCCTTACTTAATCATTAAATTATAATTAACCTTACTTAATTAATAAATAATAATTACTTACCTAATTAATAACTGTACTAATTACCTTTACTTAATTACTTAATAATTAACCTTTTTAATATTTATAATAAATTTTGAAGCACTTTTCAAAAATATCTAAAATGAAAAGTTCTTTAGTTTACATAAAAAGTGGTCGTTTTACGAATTGCATCCATAACGACTATCGTTATGAATATCATAACCATAAAACTTGTTTGATGAATCAAAGTGACATTAAAAATCCTTTCCTTCCATATTTAAAATTACTTTATAAGCTTTGTATAAAGTTTTGAATACAAAAGGTAAGATTTTTGAAAATTTTATAAAATATTTCTCGAAAACAAATAAGTAAACAAGTTTAAAACACATGGGATCTCGATGTCACAACATACAAAAATCCAGCACTTTCACTTTAGCTTACAACATCCATAACGTAATCTCACACAATGCCATAGCATCTATACAACAAGCAAATCTTTTCACTTACAAACCATTACTTAAACATTTCAATTACACTTTCTATTCCACAGAAATATTTACACATAAACACATATATATGTATACATAAGCAACATCACTTTCCAGCCAAACAACCAGCAACAATTATTATCACAAAAATAAGCTTAAAATCGTGATTTTTAAAGTGAGATTTACTCACCAAAATCGAGTGAATTTCATACCATAATCACTACTAATTTACACCAATACTCGATTTGGATTTTCTTTGTAAAAAACTTGACCTTTGGATCTTGGGAAGTGAGATTTTGGTTTGGCCTTGGTGGAGTAGGCTCGACCTTGCTTGGAAAAGGTGGGTTTTGTGTTTGTTTTGAAAAGTAGGTGAAGAAAAGAAAAGAAAGAATATTATATAAGTTTTTAAGGATTAAAATGGAAAATAGGAAGGATCTTTGACTTAATAAATTTTTGAAAGCCATGGAAATAAAATACGGAGCTTGAAAAGAAGGAGTAAATTTGGAAAATGAGAGAATGAAATGAAAATGAAAATTGAAAAAAGGGAAAACTGTGTTTTATATAAAATGGAAAACATAAATTATCTTTTTCCCTTTGGTCCTTTACCCTCCACACTTTTATGCCATATCACCTCCTCCCTTGCGCATTATACATGCAACTATCCCCTTTCCCACATACCATCATATCAACTCTTTTTTATGAAGTGATGTTACCTTATATATATGTATTTTTTTAGATAAAAGGTAAGAAATGTCAACTTTTATCATTTTACTTTAAGTAAATTTATTTCAACATATTTATTATAACCATAACATATGTTATTATATAAATATGTGTGTATATACATATTCTACTATACATAACCTTTTTGACAACTTTTAGACGATGAAAAGTCAAAAATCCGAAAAATAATTTTCGGTCACATTTACGATTTTTCTTCAAATTAATTATTTTTGAAACCAAATTCCAAAACAACTTCATCATCATTAGTTATTATTTAAAAGAGGTTTATTTAAGTTATAAGATCCACTACTTAACAATTTAAATTATATAAATATCCATATTTAAAATGATTAAATACGGGTTATTACATGCTTAAAGAGTTGTCGATTTTACCATTTCATTGGTAGACAGAATTTTGCGTTGATTTAGTTATAGATGACAAAACTTATCGTATTGCCTATTCGTAGACTTGCACCGATGGAGAAGCTGGAGCTATCTATTCAGGTTAGTGATTTGTTGCAAAGGGCTTGATCTGACGGAGTCGTTCGAGTTAGGGAGCACCCGTCATCTTTGTTATGATGATGGATGGCTCCTTATGGATATGTGTAGATTACCATGAGCTTAACAAGTAGACTGTTAAGGGTTTCATCAGTTAAGGGTAGCAGAGGAGAGTGTACCCTTGACAGCTTTTAGATCCGATCAGTTTTATGAGTGGTTAGTTATGCCGTTTTGCCTAACCAATACTCCTATTTCATAGACCTAAGGGATCAGGTGTTTCCAAGATGTATTGAATAAGTTTACCCTTGTATTTATTAATGATATTTTGGTCCACTCTAAGACCGAGAAGAAACATATGCGCCATCTGTGGATTGTATTAAGAGAACATGTGTTGAAGGCCATGTTTTTGAAGTGTCACTTTTGGCTTTCAGAATTTAGGTTCTTAGATAATGTTGTTTCAGTGGAGGGTATTTCTGTTAATCTCGCTAAGGTTGTAGCCATTTAGGACTAGAAGAGGCCAGAAAGCACAACTGATATTAAGAGCTTTTTGGATCTAGCAAGTTATTATACGAGATTCATACATGATTTCTTGGATATTGCCTCTCGCTTTGCGAATTTGAGGAAGAAAGGCATCAAATTTATATGGATGGATAAATGCGAGCAGACATTCTTAGAGCTGAAGGCAAAGTTAACTAATGTTCCTATTCTTTTAGTTCCAAATAGAAGCGAGGGTTTGACTGTTTACGCGAGTCGGTAGCTCAAACCGCATGAAGAGAGGTATGCAACTCATGACCTAGATTTGTTAGCGATGTCATTTCCATTTGAAGATGTGGAGGCGTCATTTACTAGGTGAGAGTTTTGAGTTGTATACGGACCATAAACCTTTGAAGTATCTTTTTACGCGAAAGGACTTAAACATGATGCAACAAAGGTGGTTGGAGTTTCTTACGGCCTATGATCTAGACATATTATATACATTAGGGAAAGCATATGTTGTAGCTAATGTGCTCGGTAGGTGGTATGCATTTGTGGCAAATGTTGAGGTTCGCCCGACTCTTATTCATCACATTGAGAGTAATCAACAAAGGGATGTTCCTTGCTCAAATAGCAAAGCTGTTAGTGAGAATGTTACTCTGGAGAAGTGTCCAAGATTTGGGGTAGATGACCGTTGTATTGTAAGATGAAATGTAGGCTATATGTCTTTGATATTGATGAGATTATATAGGAGGTCCTGACAACGAGTCACTATTTTTAGCCGATGATACATCCAAGGGTCACTAAGATGTATCATGACATAAGACATACTTTCTGGTTGGAAGGTATGAAGAGAGGCGGTTCTATATTTGTTTATAAATTTACTAATTGCCAGTAGGTTAAGGGTAGTTACAGAAGACAGATGGATAATAAATATACTAACTATCAGTAGGTTAACGGTAGTCATAGAAGTTAGTTGGATTGCTTCAGCCACCTGAGGTTGCAAAGTGGAAGTGGGAGCAGATTTCTGTGGATTTATCGATCGACTGCCTGGGCCCAGTGGAAATAACAAAGGTGTGTGGGTTATTGTGGAATGATTGATTAAGAGTGCACACTTCTTACCAATGAAGGCAATGAGGACTGCTTCTAGTTTAGCTCAGTTATATGTTAGAGCGATAGTTAGGCTTCATGACATTCCATGTGATATTGTGGGTATCGATATTCGATCTTTATGAGTTTGTTTTGGAAGGGTTTGCATGATGCACATGGGACGACATTGAGTTTTAGCATAGCTTATCACCCTAAGAGAGATATGCAGACTGAGAGAGTGAATCGTTCTGGAGGATTTGCTTCGTGCTTGTATTGTGGACTTTGGAGGTTCATGGGAGGATCATTTTCCACTTGTTGAGTTTTCTTATAACAACAATTTACAAGAAAGAATCGGGATGGCACCTTTTGAGACATTGTATGGAGGGCCTTGTAAGTCTCCATCATGTTGAGTGGAACTAGGATACTATCCAGTGCTTGGGCTGGATATTATTCGTGAAGCCATGGATAAGGTAGTGGAGATTAGGAGGCATTTGAAGGTAGCTCTAAGCAGCCAGAAAAGCTATGATGATGTAAGGTGTAGGGATTTAGAGTTCTCAGTTGGGGACTTTGTGTTTGTTAGAGTTTCCTCGATGAGAGCTGTATTTCGATTTGGGAAAGGAGGTAAATTGGCCCCTCATTTTATAAGACCTTTTCGATAGTCGAGAGGATATGCACTCTTGCTTATAGAGTCAAGTTACCAACCAGATTGTCTAGTGTCCATGATGCTTTTTACGTATCCCATCTACATAAGCTTGTGTACGATCCTACTTTGATTATTGACCCATTACAGCGGAAGGACTTAGAGATCGAGCCGAACCTGACTATATTGAGGTGGCCTGTTCGTAATGTTCATAGAGATATGAAGCGATTGAGGACTAAGGTACTTAAATTAGTCAAGATATAGTGAACCAAGGAAGCTTGAGATTGTACATAAGTGTCGAAAGATAGTTTGAGGGTGTCCTATCTAGAGTTGACCTTGGACTAGTGGTTTCTTATTTTAGTTTTGTATATCTTTTGTAGTATACTCACCATTTGAGATAGAATCACCTAGTTTGCATTTGGTTTGCAGTTTAGTTTCTATATAGGTTCAACAATACTCTATATATGTATCTGATTTCTTCTACCTTCTTTGACTATCCTCATTGTTTGAGTTTCATGAACGAAATGTAGGGGAGAATGTAGTGACCTATAATTTCGAAAACTTTGTCTTTGAATATCGTAACATTTTGAAATATAATTAGTGTTTTAAATGTGGTTTTATAACCTTGCTAAGCATATTTTTATCAATAAATAACGATAAGAAACATGTTTTTGAAATTTGTTTACAAAATTATATAATTTGAAGAAATAACGATAATGTGAAGGAAAACCGGTTTATCGATAAACAACTTTTTATTCGATAATTCGAATTCTTTTACAATAAAGTAATAAACTTATGAAAACATTAGGAACTAATTAACACACTTTGCTTCATGGAGAATCAGAATGTTCTAGAAGCTTCTATGGGATAACATATATTTGTATGTAAGGGGAAGTTTAGTCATTTGCTAAAGGTAAGAGGTGTAAAGGAGAAGTTATTGGCATGTGGAACGGTGAGTCTTCCATGGCATGATGGATGGGGGATGAGAGAAAGGTTAAGGAACACCATCTTGAGCCTATATAAGAGAGGGCATACCCCTTGAAAAAACTTTTACTAATTAAAAAATAAAAGCAAGCTCCCTTCATATCTTTCTCCACACAAATTTCCTAAGCAAATTATTTTAAAGAAAACTCTAATTCAACTCAAGCTTGGACTAAAGCCTTAAGCTTACATCACAAAAAATTCCACTAAGTTAGATCTTGAAGAACCAAAGAAAATCTCCCTTGTTGATCATAGGCCATGAGTATATATATGCTAAATATAGCATAGAAACAAGTGTAAAGCTAAGGAGAAGGTAGGAAATTAGTGTTTACAAGGAAGAGGTTGCTTAGACTTTCTTGTTCACTTGCTTAAGGGTGAGCTAGTTCACCACCTTGAATGAAAATATACCATGTATATGTGCTTGTGAATTGTTTGTGATTGAATGATATTGATATATGTCATAATATTGGTATATGGTTGTAATATTGATTTGATTTTTGCTTTGAAAGCAAATGACATATGTAATTCATATTTATGGACTTTAATAGACTTGTATGATTTAAATAATAGCCTTGGAACAAAGCATATAGTTTGTACTTGAGCATAAGTTCGAATTGGACTTGGATTTGAAAGTGCTCTTATAGCGATAGTCGCTATAGATGCGCCTAGGAATTTCCTTCTATTCGGTAGTTCATACGAAACTTTGTAAAGAGATCCTTAGAGGTTCCTCGCTATATTTGTGATGTTTATTATGTTTTTTTGCTGCCATAAAAAGTTTGAATGTTAAAAACTTGAGTAGCATATCGAAAAGTGGCCAGACTTATACTTGTGTAAAACTGCTACAAGAGGCTTGGTTTTGAACTTTAAAGGTTTGAAAAGATATTTATATTTAAGTATTTTGTTTCATTATTTTTATAAATTTTTTCTAACTCTTATTAGAGTGTTTTAAAAGTGGTTTGACATATTTTAGAATTAGTTATGAAATTTTGAAGAGGAGGGTTTATTTTTTGAATATAAAGGAAAACATGGTTTTCCAAGTTTCAAAATGTTTTATAAACTCGTTATTTTAAAGTAATATTTTGAGTAAATGTTTTAAAACCTATCATAAGTATTTTAAAGTACTTTAAAAGAAGTTTTTTGAAGGTTTTATAAAATTAGTTGATTAATTTATTACAATATAAATATCTTATGTCTTATCCTTTAAATTGTTTTATTAAAATTCTCTTTTATAATAAATTACTATACAAATGCATATCATTTTAAAATGGGTTTTTAATTATAGGTTTATAAAGCGATTGGGAATTGCTTAGTGGCTAAATTGTCTTTTGTCCACATACTTGTTTGAAAAGTAACCAGCTTCGTGTTATACTAAAAGTCGAGCGCAGTAGACTTTTTTATTTGTGAGAGTTAAGATTTATGTTTGAGTAAGGATAAAAGCAATAATGCTCTAACCAACCTACTTCCCTCTTGACCGAGGAATGATTAAGTTGGAATGTCAAAAATGTGTTAATTTCTTACTCATTTATGGAAATTCATTAATACTATACTTAACACTAAAAGCTGACGAGGTAGACTTATCTATTTGTGAGAGTCAACAATGAAGTGTCTAGGCAAGGCTTCGATATGCAGTCAGTGCTTTAACTTACCTCGCTTCACACTTAACTGAGGTATAATATAAGTTGGAATGTCGGAAACGTGTTTAGTATACGAACCTTGATTTCTATAAGCAATCGTTTTTAAATGGATAGTCGATTTGTCAACTATAGAACTTGACCAAATTATAGCTTAGGAGCTACTAAAAGCTTCATGATTTCATACCTTTTGAGAATCCCTAGGGAGGAGCGTCCATATGAAACTTCTCTAGCTTTAAGAACTTATATATATAGCAGATCCCTCGGGGAAGACTCCTCTTTATATAGTTCGCTTACTGCTAAAAGAACCGTAATCGAGCTTACCAAAAATTCATCGACTATTTTTGGATAGTTCAGGATCGGTAAATGTTTTGCTTACCAAATACTACTTCAAAACTAGTATATGAGTCTATATTTGGGAAACAGTTGTGAAGTGAATGTTATAGAGATGAACTGTTTATCCTAAGGTTAAGTCCAAGGGAGAGGTCAACATTAGCATTTGTCAAATGGGCTTATATTAGGATGCCTATTTTAACAACCCGCATATTTTACGATTGTATATTTAAATGACTTATTTAAATATAGCATCGTTAGTCGGATTAAAGTTCGAAATGCTACTTTTTGTAAACTGTCGAATTAGGACTCGAGACTACTTCCATTAAGTTCAAAACGGCGTTTGCGACCTTTTTGAGTATAAACATCGATATGTTTGGAGTTGATTAGAAATTTGGTATTTTTCTATTGGGCTTTGGGTTTGGGTTTCAGCCCACTAACCCAACTTCTTTATCTAATACCCTAACTCCACTCATTTTCATTCATTTCATTCCTTATTTCCTAACACTCTCAAGCCCTAGAAAAATGGGGGGAAATTAAAGAGATTAGAAATTCCTAAGCTCTAATTCTCTTAGGAAATTCAACTTCAAGTTATAAATCAAAGAGAAGCTTATGTAAGCATCCTCTCCATCTTCTCCATCTCAATTTCTCTCCAATTTTCTGAAATTTCCTATAACCTAATCTATGAAATATTTTTCTATGATCATGATTGGAGTTTCTAGAGTTGAAGTTGAAGAGTGGATTGGTCTTTCCTTTGTTTTTGAGCTTCTCCTTCATTTTTTTGGGTTTAAAGGCGAGTTCTTGAACTCACATCTATGTCTATAGTCTTCATTGTTCTTAGGTATGAATTTTAAACATTTATTGCATGACCAATTGCTTTTGATTTGAATTGGTTTGACGAATTTTCCAATTTTTGAGGTCAAAATCTATGAAAATCCTACATTGGATGTTTTGACGTGTTGTTGGAGTGATTGGAGAGCCTATAGGATTGGGTCATCGCTTGACATAAATCCCTAACCATCGTCGCTTGTTCAATCATTTCTGAGACAATTTGGCCATTAATGGCCTAGGCAAAGTATTGCCCTGCGCTTCAGCTCAGACGTTTGGTATTAAGGTCAGATTTTTGGAGCTACGAGAATAAAACTCCAGAATCCCAGCTCAGACGTCTGAGCTTACTTCCTAGACATCTAGGCGATCTGGAAGAAAATTCCAGACCTTCAGCACAGACGTCTGGGGAAACCACTAGACATCTGACACTATAAATTCAGAGAAAACTACCTATTTCCTTTATGGCTTTCCGCTTTACCGATTTTTGGTTGATCCAAATAGTTGTTATCACTTTTATCGACTTCGATGGCTTGTTTATATGGATTTTTGGGAATGTCCACTTTGATGGATTTGGTATCGATTTCTAAGGATTTGATCCACGTCTTCGAAATGTGAATTTTTGGTGATCGATTGTTTTTACAATCATTTTCTGTGATTGTCACTTTAAATTACAAAGGTTTCTATACTAGTAGTAAATATTCAAACTCTTTCACAAAAAAACGATTTCAACATTAATTTTAATACAAAGCTCGTTTTTAAAACCATTTTCCAATCTATTAGTATATACAAACCTTTACTTCATTCGTACAAGAAATCCAATTAAACGATTTAGCAAAAAAAGTGGTATGAAACGCATGAGTTTACTTCGTCGGTTAATTCTTAGACTTGTTCGATTGAAATCTTGTGATAATTTTCGAGTGGAAATCTACAATCTGTTCGTAAATATTTAAGTTAAGCCAGTGGTTATGGGACATGAAGCTAAACTCATTTATTTGCTAGCTTAGTGTAATTTACACTTCTTTTTGATCAATGATGATCATTTTGTGTTTTGAGTGCAAGTCTGCAATTTATTCGTAAATACTTAAGTTAAGCCAGTGGTTACGTGACATGAACCTAAACTCATTTATTTACTAGCTTGATGTAATTTACACTTATTCTATGGAGCCTTGGCTCAATATTTGTGGGGTATCGACCCATCTTTTTAACAGGTTCATCTGGCGTACCGTTATACTATGTCGTTGTTCTGGACCATTTGAATTCCTGGTTCATCTGGCGTATCTTTGTACTACGTCGTTGTTCCGGATTATTTGAGCTACAGGTTCCTCTGGCGTACCTTTGTACTACGTCATTGCACCAGCTCTATGGATTAGCAACCCATGGAATAGCGTTCCATTTGTGATGCATGTGTTGGTGAGTTTTCATGCTCCCGTTTGTGGTAGGCCTCCCCCTTTGTGATTTCTGGACTTCTAATTGATGATTTCTAGAATTTGTATTTCATCAATTTTTTTGTGATTTATACTGATAAGCTTTATCAATATTTGTGGTTTGGTGAATAAAATGAAGAATATGATATTCTTTTTGGTGTTTGAGATTTTTGAGATATCGTATGATTTTTGTTGTTATCTAATGTATACTTGTCACTGTATGGCATTATTGTTATCATACATTTTTTTCTTATCTCTTATCCTATCTCATTTCATCTGATATTTATAGCTAGGCCGATCCATTTATTATTTTCTTCTTAAATAATACTCGGGTCAGACCAAGGTATTTCAGGTGCTTCTACTTGACTTTTTATCAGAATCCGTCATCTGACTTTTGGCCAATTACATTAGCTTAGTAGTTTTTGTTATTATGCATTCGAGATAGAGACTCCTTAATGTATACATATTCTTTTGTCTAGCACTTGTACCTATTCTTTTGTGATGTAGTGGATCTTACATCACCACTACTTTGATGTACACTTTTATGTGATATATTCATAAATATTTCCGCCTTAGTGATATGAATATCTATGACTGATTTGTGTTATGCTTATTTTATATTTGTTTCTCAAGATCACAGAGCCATTGTGTAGTAGTTTTGAGTTTGTAATTAATGTGTTAGATTTCCTCTTGAAATGAAATAATATGATACTATCTGACATATTGATGCTCGCACAAAGCAATTACATAGATGGCCGCTCCTCAACAGCCTTATTTTTCGTGCTAGTTGACGACATTACTCCATAATGTCCTTAGCTAGTGTGAGTATAGAGGTGGGGTGTCACACCTATAGAGAACCATAGAGTATTAGAGATGCTAGGAACCTTGTAGAGATCCCTTTTTTGTTCGATTGATGAACAATCGCGTGAGAGATAGCCGAGGTAACCTCAACATCGGAAATAACAAAACATAGAGTAGAAGCATAGCTAGCGGGGTTTTGCTAACCCATATGGTATATCAACTACAAATTTAGAGTATGCTTATCGATATTGCTAGCGGGTGTTGATGATATATGGTATCACATGTTTGAGCATGGACCAGCTTTGTTGACCTTAAAGGTATATTTTATTTAGAGATATATGATTCTCGGAAGGTAATTTCTAATCTCTGTCAGGTTGCTGGCCTCAGTTGTTCTAGGGATGTCTTCAATGGAAAATATGTATGCAAATGTAGCTTAGTGGTTTTAGATGTACTTCTAATATTTTTGTGTTGTGAGATGCAAGTAACACAGCTGTTTGATATGATTTATATTCTGCACTTTAAACATCATCTATTATTTCACTATATTAACTTAATGAATGGGTGGTTTCTTTTAAAGGGAAAACCATCACAGGAATTCATACGGTCTTAATAATTACTATTTCATGTTGCATGTATCTTGATTTTTCTCATACTAGACTTATACCTGACACATGTTTTTGTTCTTCCTAAAATTCTCGTATATTCTTTTGAGCGGGCTGAGCAAAGCAGGTTTAACTTTAGACGCTTTAGAATTCAAGAGAAGCCATAGGTTTCCATTATCTATTTATCCTATTTTCTGTTGCGTTGTATTATGTATATATGTATTAAAATTGTGAGGACATGCAGTTATGACTGTCCAGGCTGATGATAGTACTTAAGTTTGTAACTCTGAAATTTCTGTGTTTGGAGTAACCTTTGTACCGTTCTTTTGATATAATATATTATCATTCCGCTATGAGATTCTGACGTTGTGTTCTTCTTTCTTGTTTTATTCCTTTTCTTTTATTTTACCCTAACAATCTGTCTTTCTGGCACTTGGTGCTCGACACATGAATATCGTGGATGTATTTAGTGTCAATATTGTAGATTTGAAAAGTCGGGTCATCATAGGCATGTAATATTTTTACTGTTAGATTTGTAAAAAATTAGGATTGGCTTCTTAATATAATTAATTTGTAAAATGGAATAATGTTTGTAAATTAATTTTTGTTGTCCTTTAGTTGCAAGTAATATGTTGTTGCTGAAATTCAAAGTAAAGAAATTAGAAAGGATTTTGATTCAACTTCCTCAGTAACTCAAATCACATGCTTTCAATTTATATCAATAGCTATTACATTTTGTAACAGTTCTTCATTAGTTACATTTCTCCTTTTTTTTACATATTCAATTGTGTTGTGGTGCTAATATTATTGTTATTATTACTATTTTGTTCATTTCTTTACTGTATATGATATTCTTTCACGTTTCAATGTAATGTACTTTGACATTTCAATTTATGTTTTGAATTATTAAGGTATTATTTACATTGGTAACCTTCTATTCTTATTCATGATATGCTATGAGACAACCAAGCTTACCTTAAAGTTTGATAAATATGAGGTTGGTATTTGTGAGGATCTGTTCCAATAATAATGAACTTATGATTAAGTTTATTTGATCTTATATGCTTGATGTCATTTTGTAAAAGAAATCTTTTCTATACGTTCTCTTAGTAAACGAAGTTTAATCTTTGGACATTTCTATTCATTTTGGGAATTTTTAAAGGAACATGTAAAGGGAGAAAAAAGGTATTTCTTAATTAGATCATTTTAATAAGGGAAGATTAAGTAATTAATTATCTTATAATAAAATTAATGTAGAACTTCCAGTTGACTATTTCATAATTATAGATTAATGGTACCGTAATTTCAATATTTCTTCTTTTTATTCCAATATATTTAGTTCTATCGTAAGTTCAAACTCTCTTATCTGATTATCTATTTGCACGTTGTACCTCAGCCTAAATGGTTTGTTCTTCTTTATTTAACAATTAACGTTACTTTTAACTCACTATAAAATATTATTACTCGACAAAAAATGTCAACATCAATTTACCAGTTAATGCTATAGGCATTTCTTATGTATATGGTTAAAAAGATGATAAGCTACTCTTATGTATTTCTGCTTTCACATTTTATCTTAGTCCAAATATTAAAATTTCTTAATCCAAGGATTAAACCCTGCAAAATCTTATTTTATTTTTCAACAATGGATGTCAACATCAATCGAGCAATCACTATTATAAGCATCTCTTGCATGTAAGAGTCAAAGCCTAAAAAACCTCCTTTTACATGTATTTTATAATAGAACTTAACCAATATTTATGTCAATATCATTTACTCATCAAAATTTAGTGGTTAATCATTTCCATTTTATTCCATGCTTTCTTAAATTAATATTAATTTTCTTTCTCTGATAACATTTTGTAGTTTATGCATATGCACCAGGTAATTCAACATGTCTCTTCTTTTGCTCCATTTTATGATTGATTTAAAGCTATCCATTTCATAATACGCATCGAGTAGTTCTTACTAAAATAATTTAACCTCCTTTCACTTATTTACTTTTAATTATGATTTGTTCTTTATGTTCTAAACGATGTAAATGTGTTGGGTTTTCGATTCTAAATTTAATAATTATAGAATGATTTTTGGTTCATAAGATTATTTTTATTTCTCTTATAAATTTGAGATTGACTTTTTTGGTGCTTAAATTGCTATAGATTTTGAGAAAAATGTGTGATCCTCTACGCATAGAGGAGAGCAACATGTGAACATATATATCATGGACATAAGGAGCTGCCAACATGCCTGGCAGGTAACAAAAACAAATATACATATGACTAAATCTCAGGTACTCCTAAGATGAGTTCCGGCAAGGCCACCACCCATCGCACCTCAATATCAAGCTCCGGCATGGCCACTGCCCGATATTAAGATGTTAGAAGTACCAAAAAGACTAAAGAATAAAACAAAGCATGGAGTGACGACTCAAACTAATAAGAAAGCTCCAAAAGACTGAATCAGAATAAGTGAATAAGCATCTGATCTGAAGAGGATCTGCTGAATATAGAGACCACACTGAAGGCTCTGGACGACAATAAGGCGTGTCAATATGGAGAATATATCATCCTAAAAAAGTACTCCAATGAAAATAGCATAATCCTATATCTGAGGAAATAACTGCAAGAAGTCCTGAATGAAGAAAACTCCGCTCTAATGACCTCTCTACAATCTGATATCCAGCAATCTAAAAACAAGAAAAAACTCTAAAATAAACCTGATATCCTATCTCCCAAACCTGTATCTGAAACATGACTAAGGGAAAAATTGGAATATTGCATATATATGTATATTTATATAGTAAACACACACACACACACACACACACACACACACATATGTATTTATAAGGAATGAAATAAAAACCTAACAAAGACAATCAGGACAAAAACTAAAGGAATGAATAAACTGTAAACAAATACCCAACAAAGACTAGAAAAAAAATTGAAATGAATCTGACTTATTTATCTTTAATCATAAGTAAGCTATGATTAAAAGTGAGATCATCATATAAATTTGGAAAGATATTAATAATACTATTATTAGTGTTATAAAAGTTATTGTTATGTTTAAAAAAGTTAATATTATAACTAACCTTGTTAAGATACCGTTTGAAAAGGGTATTTTTAGCTAATTTATATTTGGGATTAGAAATCCAATTAAAACAAAATGTAGAAATAGAAAAAATCAATTTGTTAAAATGACTATTATTATTATTAAAAATTCTTTGATTTCTCTCAAACCTAATAAACCAACTAATAATAATAAATAAAGTCTCTAGCAAAGATCTAATATTCTTATTGAATTTGAATCTATAATTTTTCCAGTAGAATTCACAATCCGAAATTTTAGTTATTATATTAAAGTTAAAAAATTTAAGAGTATTAATTAGAATGTAATTTGAGTCCAAACAATCAATATATATATAATTTATGTCCTCAAGATGCAGATTACAAAAATAACATTTATCATCATTGTGAATGTTTTTCCTCTTTAAAAATTCTATTGTATTAAGTTTTCCATGAAGAATTAACCACATGTGAATTTTGGATTTAGGAGGAGCATTAGATTTCCACATATATTTAAAAGAGTTATTTATAGTACCCAGAAAATTAATAAATCTATAAAAAGAATTTGGAGTATATTTCTTACTCTTATCCCATTTCCAACTAATAAAATCATTATCATTATCAATATTATAAAGATTTAATCTGGCATAAAGCAAAGAAAGATGCCTAAGGGTTGATCCTACTAAAATTCTGTTAAAGCTGAAATTCCAAGGAGGATCATTTTTAGGAGAATAAACTTCATTAATTAAAGCATACTTAAAGTAACAAATATCATATACATCCTTAAATTCAAACTTAAGAGGCAAGATCGAAATCCAACAGTCATGCCAAAAAGAAGTACAATTTCTTGAATTTACTATCGTGTTTGTTCCTAAATTTAAAATTTCAAAACATTTTAATTTTTTTTCCAAAAATTAGAAAATTCATGGAAAAATGAATAATCAATTTGGTGTAAATTGATATTACCGTTATAGTAATATTTAGAAATGATCTCTTTCCAAATAGCGTTATCATTATATCTTTAAACTTCCAAACCATTTACCTAAAAGAGGCAAATTCATGTTACGCAAATTTATAACTCCTAAACCACCCTCCTTTTTAGCTTTGCAAACAGTTTCCCAATTTACTAGACATTTTATACTGTTATTAATATTATCCTCACTCCATAAGAAATCTCTTCTAATTTTATCAATTTTATCAAAAAGCCAATCTGGAAACAGATGCATAGACATCCAATAGATTGGTGAAGCTGGTAAAACCAAGTTTATTAAAACTAGCCTACCTGCTCTAAATAGAAATCTCCCATTCCAATTAGATATCTTACTTTTAATTTTATCAATAATAATAAGCCAGTCATCATGCTTGAGTTTTGTAGGTCTAATCACAAACCCTAGATATTCAAAAGGATAATTCATACTTTTGCAATTTAGAGTATTAGCTACTAAGTTTTCTACATTTTCAAAATCATTTAGAACTAAAACAGAAATTTTGTCAAAATTTATTTTTGAACCAGATAAAAGCTCAAAACTATAAAGAATAAACTTGAGAATAATAATGTGTCTAGGAAGATGAGAAGAAAAAAGTAAGGTATCGTCTGCAAATTGCAAAACCGATACACCATTACGCGATATGTCATTGCCAACACTTCCTAGAGATCCATTATCCACTGCTCTCTTAATAATTTTAGCAAAAATATCAGCGGCTAAGTTAAACAACAAAGGTGATAAGGGATCCCCTTGCCTTAAACCTCTCTTTGACTGAATTTTATTACCTAGTATACCATTAACCATAATACTAGAGTATCCAGTTTTAAGCAAAGTCAAAATCCAACTAATCCATCTATGACCAAATCCTCTAGCTTGAAAAATATCTACAAGAAAATCCTAATCCATAGAATCAAAAGCTTTAGCAAAATCAAGTTTTAAAATCGCACAGGTTATGATGTTCTTACAACAGTAATTAATATTTCTTGACAACAACCACTCCATCAGTAATATTTCTCCCTTTAATAAAAGCCGATTGTGAACAATCAATTAAATCGTTCATTCTATTACTAGGTCTATTAGCAAGAACTGTAGAAATGATTTTAACTGAACAGTTAATCAAAGAAATAGGTCTAAAATCTTTTAAGTTGTTAGCTTCTACTTTTTTATGCAGCAAAATAACATTTGCGAAATTAAATCTCGCTAATTGCAAATTACCATTATAGAAATCATTAAACAAATTAACTAAGTCAAATTTTAAGACATCCCAAAAAGTTTTATAAAATAAAATAGGAAAACCATCAGGTCCCGGAGATTTATCACTAGGCATATCATTAATTGCTTTCCTAATTTCCTCTTCTGAAAAAGGATTATCTAACTCTGATAAATCAATAATAGAATCCGATGGATACAGGTCTGTGCATCTAACATTGATTCTATGTTTGATTTTAGAACCAAAAATATCCTTATAATAATCTATAAAAGCCTTGGTGAGATCTCCTTGATCAACTAACTTTATATTGTTAACAAATATAGAGTTAATTGTATGACTACATTTTCTACCATTAGCCACATTATGAAAAAATTTGGTATTACGCCTTCGTTGATCCATTGAATTTTGGATCGCTGCTTCCACATCACCTCTTCTTTTCTAAAATAGAATTTAGTTCATCTTTTAAATTAGAAAGAACATTACGTTCACCTAGATTTAGAGGTATAAATTCTTCTATCTTGTTAATTTTAAGCATTTCATTAAGAATATTATCTTTTTTAATTTTTAAATTGCCAAAAACATTTTTGTTCCAATTTTAAAGAAAAATCCTAAGATCTCTAAGTTTAGAAATAAAAGCTTTTGCAGAATTATCCTTATTTCTCAAATTATGGAAACTCAAAGAATTCCATTTACATATAACTAAGTTCACAAAATTAGATTATAAAAGCCACATATTTTCAAATTTAAAATTGTTTATAATAACTCTATGATACTCACAAGAAAGGATAATAGGACAATGGTCAGAGAAGGTATATGGTAAGCCATTGACTCTACAGATTGGAAATTTGTCCTCAATTTCATCACTAACAAAAAATCTATCAAGTAGAGCCATGGATGGAGACTCTCTAGCGTTACTCCAAGTAAACTCTCTACTAGAGAGAGGAATTTCAATCAAAGTAGAGTTAAAAATAAATTGATCGAATTCCTCCATAGCAGAGTAACCCCCTTCCCTAGGAAAACGCTTACCTATGAAACGCGTAACATTAAGATCACCCCCTATAATCTAAGAACCCGGGGCTAGGGATCTAAATTCTAGGCATTCATTCCATAAAATTCTCCTATTAATTTTAGAATTAGGCCCGTAAACATTAGAAATATTTAATAAAGAGTTACCAGAAAGATTAATAATAATAACATGAAGAGAATGTTGCTTAACAATACACTGAAGAAATTTAAAATAACTATCTCGCCAACCTATCATTAATCCCTCAAAAGAGCCAATGGAAGGTGAACAAACCCATTTTCTAAAATGTTAACCACCTAATCTTCTAAAGAAACGAACATCAGGATAGTTAATTTTAGTTTCTTGAAGAAAAGCAATATCTATAAAGTAGTCTTTAAAAAATACTCTAACCTTATCACATTTGTTTAAATAATTAAAACCCCTAATGTTCCAACTAATGATCCTCATAGATGAACTAAACTAGCCCTCTCTAATTCCTTACATCTAATATACTCCCGATCTAACTCAATATCAGTAAAAATAAATGACGTGTCACGAGCTAACTGACTAAACTCAGCATAAGAAAGACTACCTAAAGCATAAGTAGAAAACGTACTACCCAAAGTAGAGCTCATACCTGAGCCTGGATACGTAGTACTACTCGTGGAACTCGATCCAGATAACTCACCTATAGGAGAAGATTGACAGTTGTGGATTCTAGCACTACGACGAACTAAACCGCTAGAAGCTACTGATCGCTTACGCTTTTCTCTCTTCGAAGATGCAGAGTTAGGGATAGAGCAAATATTAATCTTCGACCTGTCAAACTTCAAAGCATCTGAAGCAACTATTGCTTACACCTCTTTCATTTCTGGTTTAGAAAAGACATACCGGTTCTCTCCGCATACGAAGTGATATCATGAAAATCATCTAGAGAAGCTGACAAAGTATTAGTAAAACCATCAGAAAGACTGGGCTCTAACTCAGCAGCAACTTCATCAATTTGATGATAAAAGTATAGAAGATAATCCAGTTCATCAAACTCTGTTACAATATTATAAACATTCCTGTCAACGACTGATGAAAAGGAAGCATCACCAGAATATGCAACTGCCTGATCGATATAAATTTAATCAATTGGAAGTGAAAACTGTGCACCATGCACACCATCAACAGCGTGCACATCATCAAATGGAACCAAGGTTGAATTATAAAACACAGCAAAAATGCGTGACTTAAGATCAGCAGATAATTCATCCTCCTACTGCTTCTCAAAAAACAATATCCAATCTCGAAAAGCTTCAAATTCGAACAAACGAATATCTCCTGAAACACCTGCTTCATCTGTAACTGCAAGTTCAAGAACAGAGTGGCACCTGGAAGCATTATTTTCGACAAAGGCTAAATTCTTTTCTACAGTTGAATCTGCCATAGGTAAACTTGCTGAATCCAACTCTATATCAAGACTCACATCAATCTTCGAATAATCATCAAACTTCTCGATATCAAAAGTCACAAGATCATTAGAAGAATTACTATCAAGCAAATTGGTAACCTTCTTGTTTGAATCAATCAAATTATCATTGCCAGATTGCTCAGAGATAAACACCAAACCCCCATCAACATCTGAACTATCATAATCTGACTTCAAAGAAAGACAGTCGAATTTATTGGATAAAGCTCCTGAACGCAGGCTTTAAATTTACAATATTTATAGTTAGTAAAAATGAAGTCATCTTTCTGATCAACAACTCCTAGCTGCTCATCAACAATATCCAAGGCATTCAATAACGAAGAAAGGACATCAAAATAAGAAGAAACAACTAGATCTAATAGCAAAGGATCAAAATCCGAGATGACATCTCTAACAACAGGTTTCATAAGAATGATAGAATCAATTATGGAATCCTCTGTGAAATTAGATTTAATCAAGTCTATAGAATTACTCTCTATCACATTGATATTGTCAAAATTTTCTTTGGATCCAATACCGATATTTGGCAAATTTATAATGTCGAAATGGTAATACAGTTCATTAAGAAGCTTAATTCCTGCCTCTTTATTATACCAGAGATGATCGATCAAGATTCCCCTAAGAAACAATGTTTTTAAGGCAAACTGAAATCCATGATTGATTAAATTTGGGGAAGAGGATCGCCTATTAACATCATGCAATTCTGATTTGCCAAAAAATCTTCTGGGTTACTAAATTTTACTTTATAACCTTTTCCTACATTTGGCTCATTTACAATGTCGAAATGATTCAGTAATTCTTCCAGGTAATTGATTCCAATATCTCTCATATACCATTGATAATCTAGTAATATCCCCTTTAGTTTCAAGAAATTCAATACAAATAGAAAACCATGATTGATCTATGACAAAGAAATTTCAGAGGAGGCCGATTTCAAAAGACAATCCTTTCTTTTATGACCGAATACACCACAGTCAAAACATCTAATTGGGTCTCGGCAAAATTTAGCGACATGATAGAGATCTTCACATCTGAAACAGAAGTTTTTTCCTTTTCTCGAATCGATCCATTTGGTTTTTGGATTACGAATAAACTGTACTTGAGATTGAAATGGTAGATGGTACTTGACGGCTTGAGCGTAAGAATAAGGGAATGAGAAGCGATTGATCAGATTAGAGCAATTATGGGAAGAAGAAAATCTAGAATACAAACGATTTCGAGAGCCATTTTCTTGAGAAGACGCCATTTTCTTCGATTAGACTTTAATTTTGTTTACAATATTTTTTGAATGAATTTGGGGAAATTTGAAAACAGTGTTTCTTAGTTTGATTAAATTGCTATAGATATTAGGCTGAATTAATAGATCAACAAGTCAAAGAGCTAGAAGTTCAATTTTCAAATGGTTTATTCAATTTTGTGGTAACTAATCTCTGTTTATTCTTTTCAAATTATTTTATTGCGAAACTAAAATTTAATTTAACTTATATAGCATTTTTTCATACCTCCTCCATTTATTTAGTGGTAATTTTAATTTTAGCTTTACATTAGGAATAATATAAATTCTTTAAGTTTCACATTCCAAAATTAATGGCTATAGAATTATTTTTGGCTTATTTCTTTAAGGTTATTTTTTATTATTTAAGATTGAGTTTTTCATTGGTGCAGGCTATGGATTGAATTAACGGAATCAATAAGTCGGATAATTAATGGACTAAATTTTAGATTTTAAATTTTTTGGTAACTTATCTATTTTTTCGCTTCAAGATAATTTTACTCATTTAGGAATATGTTTTACAAACCTCCTTCCATTTAGTTTATTCTAATTACGATTGAGTTTTATATTCTGAATAATATAACCGTGTTTAGTCCATTCTAAAATTAATAACTACAAATTGATTTTCGGCTAATTTTCATTTATACTTTTATTTAGGATTAACTTATTTGTTCGTGCCAAAATCATACTAGGTTTTGGACTGACTTAGAGCAATTAGCGTGTCCGAAAATTAAGAGACAAATATTTAAATGATTTTCAATTTTGTATTAAATTATCTCTAATTATCCACTTTAAGATATTCTACTACAATGAAATTCATTTTATTTATATAGCAGGTTTTGTACAACCAAAAATAGCTTATTAGAGTTTACTGAGCCACTATTAAATCTTCACTATCAATTTAGTGTTAATTCGAATATATATATATATATCATTATCAATCATTTGGAAATAAACATGGAGAATATTAAATTTTAAGTGATTTATGATTAAATTTATTTGGAATAGATATTAATTGATTGGTATTCATGACTGTGTTAAATATACAAATATATATGGATTCTAAATATAATTCCCTAGTATGATGGTGTTAATTGAGCTGCATATATAAATCATATTCGCTAAGTTTTTATTCAGAAAAAAATCAATGCCATAATACATAAATATGTATATCAAGTCATACATAAGGGTGCAACTATATACATAAGCTTTTCTCCTTCTCTATTCCACCTTTTTTCCTACCCACTAGTATATTTTTAAACACTTCTCTCACCCTTATATGCGTACCTCTTATTTTATTATAATTTTTGAGAAAACCAGCATTCGTTCTTTAATCTTCCTAAATATATAACCATATATAGCAATCATGAGCTCAAATTCCATAACTCCAACCCTTTTTGTACACGTTTCTATCAACTATAAATTTGATCTAGAAATTATAGTTGGTGATTTTCGAACCTTAATATAATATAATAGATTATTTCATTTGAATCTCTTTTGAACTAATAAAAATTAAAGGTACGACATGTAAGAACTTAAAAAAAGTAATAGCTCAAGGCCTAGCGATATTCTATGTAAATTTTATAGAAATTTAAATCTTTTTACCAACATCAATAGTGGGTGTTTGAAATAGTTTATTATTTTCTATATTAGGGAGCGTGTTAGTGAGTGTATATAGTAGCACCTATATATAACCATCCATTATTTGATACTATACCTATAAGATAAGGATATGCTCATAATGATTATTTCTTTGAACTAGCTATGCTATAATTTTATATTTACTTACTAATACAATGCATAAAAAATGTAGAGGAACGTATCTCTGTACCCCTTTGAGTTGACCATAATTCACATCAGTTTAGCTCAAATTAAATGGGGTAGAAGAAAAATAGAACAACAAAAACAGAATCTCACAATCGCAGCTGAACAAATTATAATATATAATAACATATTTTAAATACAAGAACTGTACTATTAGTATACATACCATTATCAGTGTACAATAAACAACAATCAGTCTCGACAGTTTAATAACTTATCCTCACACAGAGGAAATATAAATCAAGTACGGAAATACGTCTTGTCATCCAGCTCATCATCTGAGCTCCATAGCATCCTATCCTGAATCTGTAATATGCGGTCTAACCCGAGTATTATAATAAAATAACACGCGAGTCAGTTTGGAAAACTAGTGTGAGAAAACACACTCAAATTGAATTATTAACTTTAGCAAAATCCTTCGAAAACAAAGGTATCTCGTAAGACCACGTCACACAAAAACACGAAGGGTTTTTCCTTTACGATAACCAAAACATTTTGATCAAAATCATATGATATTATAATACTTTATAAACCAAGTAAATAGAAAGTAGCTTAAATGCTTGCACCTCACGTTTCATCATATTTAGGCACAATCAAAATCGTACGTCGCTTATTGGAGAATGGATTCCATACAATGACTAGGCACTGGAGTACCACCTATCACAGTACACATCTAGAAACATTACCGAGGACCTTGTCGGGATCCCCTGCAACACAAGACCGACCCTATCCTAACATGGATAAAATCGAATATGTTATTACCCCGGGTGTTCCCACCCTTAAAAATCAAGCGCTCACTTTTCCATGCACAACCACATCCATAATTTATATATATTTCCGGGGGTATCTAGAAAGGTGATAACATACCCTAATTGGGTGCGACCCACTTAGCCTTGCTGCATCTCCCCTGCCTTTCTGTCATTCCGGTTGATGAGGCTTAGGCTACGATTACCTTTCAAGAATAATTTCACTTAGAATGCCCATCGTCCTCCAATGACGATGTTCTAACAGCATTCGTCCATATACGTTGTCCTGGGTCTGGACAAACCGAATCACCATCTTCATCATCTTCACGGTATCCATTCGTAACGTTCGAACCAGATAGAAGTGGGTTTTGGACTATTAAATCCGATCCCGGTCTCTTCGAAACGATTAATGAAATTGACCAATATTGATAGTCGGTTATTTAGCTATCAATAAAACATCCATAAGTAGACATCAGGCCTTATTATACATTTTCCAAAAATATTCTTTTCAAAATAACTGTGACGCCCCACCTCTATACCCACTCTAGCCAAGAACACTACGGTGTAATGCTGTCAACTAGCACGGAGAATAAGGCTGTTGAGGAGCGACCATCCGTGTAATTGCTTTGTGCAAGCACCGATATGTCAGATAGTAAAACGTGCATTTCATTTCAGGAGGAAATCCGACATACCGATACGAACTCAAAGCTACTACACAGTGGCTATATTAGTTTAGGACAAAATATATAATAATAACACAGATAATATAAATGCGGAACACAGATAAAACAAAAAGTCTCATATATATAATAACTGATGTCAGTTACAATACATTTGACACAATACATATGATACAACTACAACTGTCGACTCCGGAAGTTATAAATATACAAGTACATTACCAACTAACATACATGAATACATATCAACCTATACTGTGACACGACAACTCCAAAAAATATGAAAAGACTTCATAGCTCTAGCAGCAACCCAAAGTAAGGTATCAACAACCTGTAAATACTCCGTCTGACCCGAGTATTAAATTCAAAAGAAAATAATACACGGGTCAGTCTAATTCAAACTCAGTTATTAGTGCATAGAAGCAATAATAATTAAATAATGAATAGATGTCAGTCACAAAAATCTCGTCTATTCAATCCTTTAATAAGAAATTGGATAACGATAAATATAACACCTAACAGTGTTAAACAACTAATCAGCAAATTCAGAAATATCAACAAAGACTAATGAGAGGACCATCAATGAAGATAATTTAGAAAACATCAAATTAAACCAAATCTGAATTGAATACACAAAACAATTCAAGTAATTAAAATATCAATTCAAAATGTCAATACTGTGTGGCTGCAGTGCACGCACGCGTGCACTGCCTCGCCACAACAGCATATAAAGAAACAGCAACAAGGCACAAAGACCAATGCTCAAGAATTCACAGTGCAAACAAATGCAATAAGCCAGTGAATGTAATAACACTGCAGAATTCAAGAAGGTAACAAACTTCCACAAAATGCAAGAAGGTCAAGTCACTGACTCGACACATCCGCAGCACCAAAGCACAATGCAGTGGTACAACTACAAAAATAGGAGGGTGGGGGCACCAGAGGTATGGCACCACAGCACACGAACACATACATATCAGTGAAATCATAGAGAAACAACCAAAAATGCATAAAACTGGATAGAGCATCACATACTCGAAACGAATGGTGGTAGAGTAAGTGCAACCCGAACCAGTACAACTCAAATGAGCAGGTGCACCTGAGAAGGCTGCACAGATAGAAAGGCCAGGCAACACAATTGTAACAACCCGTATATTTGGACCATTTAAATTGACAATAATCCACACATGTCAACTTAAATAGTACGAAACACGAATCATTAATGGAGTATAGATATATATATAAATGAGAATCATCACAGAATCCCAGAGATATAACATCACAGAATAGTGCAGCGGAAATACAACATAGTCATAAGAGTAGTTCATGAAGCTACCCAGAAATACAACAATGTCTCAGATAAAATAAAATAGAACAACATAGATGTCCAATAGTCTAAATAGCAAGAGCAATACTGATAAGATAAGATAATGATAGTCTTCGGTCTTCAGCTCCAAATAAACAGCAACAACAATCCTCAATCTGATCCGAGCATATGCACAAACAAACACTCGAATCAGGACATATATTCTTATACAGATAATATGGTTCAAATTTTTAAATAAACAATAACTCAAAGATGCATGGAATAAACATCTTTCAGGATCCGATAAACTATTTATACATAATAGTGTACGATACATAGATAATGTCTAACAGTAAAGTAAAATATCAAAATAGTGTTAAGGCGTTACCATTATCCCCCTTAACACATTTTATACAGCATCATAGACTATACAGCACTGTAAACTCCACCGTAAACTAGTGGGATATCAGGGAGTACTCCATAGGTATAATACAAAACAAATTCGTAGTGGTCGCGTATACGGTATACAAGTATGACAAGGCACATGAGGCAATACCCAAGGTAGTGAAACTACCGTTCGCCTGATCCGGACTGGTGAGAACGCATCGCCGCAACGATCGCAACACCGCGAAACAACACTCCAAATTCAAGGGTGCGCACCAATCAATCACAAAAGTAAATGAGTAGTTTACGAAGAAGTGTGTTCGCTCGAGGTAGCTAACCCCATTTGGCCCGGCACGGCTCCTGATTTTAGTCATTTCCAATTTGACACAAGTGTCAAGGCTATCCATTATCGTTCTCTTTCTTCAGTCATCGCGTACGTCAATCCAACCACTTCATCCTGGATCACACTCCGCGTATAGTTATTAAAGTGGTTTTCGGTTTAGACAGTGAGTATGTACCTAACCGATTCCGGTTCCTTTAATAACCTTCGTAATTAATTTACCGGTTGGTCGTTTAATATATTTCAAAAACCAATTCAATTTCAATTTCAATAATTATTCGTAAATCAACATTTCGTTAGTCATTCTAAATCAATTTCTAACATTACGTTTCATAACTTCATAACTTTATTTCAAAATTTCTATAATTCAATTTCAAAGTTTCAACCTAAACAATTTCAATTATTCATTTAGTTCCATGTATAAGTTCATTCCAAAATCAATTAACGTCCAAATCGATTTAAATCCAATTACCGATTTCATTCGATATTCAATAAATTAATTTATCATTAAACATCTCAATTACATTTCCAATTCATTACTTCCTTAAGTTCGTTTCATTATCAAAGCTTACATATTCAATTTGAATTTATCGAATCCAATTCTCGAAATTTCAAGCATTTCATTTGTTTTCGATAGGCGCGTTCTATTTCTTATTAAAGAAATTCAATTTCATATATTTATTTCTTTCGTTACAAATTTCAAATCTCAATTAAGAACTTAGTTTCACTTATTCAAAAATTCGATTTCTCTTAATAAAGAATATTCAATTCAATTCAATTATTACATAATTCACTCTATTCAATTTTAATTTAATCATTAAACAATTCAATCTTATTCAATTATCAAATAATTTCAAATCTTAATTATTATCACTTCAACTCATTCATTAATAATTCCAAACTTAATTATTAATTTTTAAAACCAAATTATTAATAATTTCAAAACTTAATTATTTATAATTTCAAAACTTCGTTATTGATAACTTCAAACTTCATTATTAATAAATTTCAAGACTTGATTATTAATAATTCCAAATTGATTATTATCAATTTCAACTTAATTTATTAATAATTTAAAAATCAATTATCAACTAATTCTAAATTTAATCATTAAATAATTAAATTTTAAAAACAATGTCCTTTTGTCAATTACGACGTTAATATTTGTTTCAAATTCAATATTCACATTTTCGGTCATTTAAATTTAAATTCCAATTTTATTCAAAACCTTATTATTTGTCAAATAAAATCTTATTTCATTTTTAATCAAAACATTGACCAGTCGGTTTTAAATTTAATTTTCTATCCTAAGTCAAAGTTATTTGGGTATCTATCATTTCAACCCGATTCCATTTCAATTCAAAATCAAAGCATACAAAGGGAACTTGCAGTGTGATAGCTGGGATGGTGTCAAAGTAAATAAACAAGCAATAGCATCCATACATAACAATTCAACAATTTATTTAAATAATCCCGAAATAATCGTATTAATTTACATTTGTTATTTATGCAAATTAATAAAATTATTTCTAGAATCTACACTATCATTTCATGTAGATTAAAGATTATTACAGTTTCACTTGTCGTTCAATTCAATTTCAAATTTACACTAAACAATAAATCTGATATACGTTAAATGGTACAAAGTGAAATTAACTAATTTCTACGTCAATTTAATCTAACAATTTAAAGTGTCAAGTTTAACTAATCAAATTTAACATATGAAGGGGTCAAGTTTAACAAATCCAAGTTCGACGTATATAATCCGATTTAAATTGGTTAACTATTCTATTCAAATTTCACTTGCAAACTATTTATCACTTAACAATAGAAATCAACATTCAACATAATAATCAATTCAACCAAACTTGCATAAGAATATATGTCGTGAAAATTTATTTCACCTTTCATGGATAAAGAAGTTGGCGGCGAAACAAAAGAAGCACGAATGAAGCAAGAATAGAGTCGGTATAGCACGGACAATGAACGCTGTAATATCGACAAAAGAAAAACGATATTAACACAATGAACGTTTGTATATAATTTATAAATTTATATAAATGCGCTTACCGATGACGGAGAAAAGAACAAAAGCTGAGAGATCGGTGCTGCTGCAACAAGAAATCAGTCGGTTGCTTCTGCACACAACGTAAAAAAAAGTTGGTTACTATTCGGCAACCAAAATATAGATCTTGACGAAAATGTTTTACTGCAATATCCAACGCTAATCTCAGTTTTATTTTCTTTTCTTTTTTTTTTCTTTTTTTTTATTTTTTTTATTTTTTTTTATTGCATGATCGAGACTCCAAAATGCATTTACATGACTGTATCATGTACACTATTCCTTACTCACGCATGAACCTATGCTACTATCCCCACATGCAAGCACTACATCCACCCTTCCATGAAATATTATTCACGCATGCATCTTTTTTTTTTCCCACTTCCATTCTTTTTACATTGTCACCATCTTTTCTTAACAACATAAACCCCACTTCTTTTTCAATGCACACAAACACCAACATGCACAACTGCACATAGCCCGCACCCCCCAGCAACGCACGCACACATCATTCATGCATGCAACACATCATTCATGCACACGCTGAGACTAAACAAAATGTTGCAGTTCTTTTCCTTTCAACAACATACGTATTTTTTTTTTTCACATAACGCATGCAACACACACCATACATGCACACGCAACATCTCAATCACCCTCTTCCATCCTCCATACTAACGCATCATCTCCTTTTCTTAATATATATATATATATATATATATATATATATATATATTTTAATGCTACAAGCCGGGAGCAGTTTTTTTTCTATACACGTTTACTGCCTATCAACGCACGCTCGCATGGGAAGGGAAAGGAGATGACTGCCAGTGGGCCGGAGGTGGTGTGAGGCGGAGGCTTCGGGTGGTGGTTGTGGCGTGGAGGCGAACCGAGGAAGTGGAGTTGTTTTAGGTGCGTACGGTGGAGGGATGGTGAGGTCAGTGGGGTAAAGCGATGGGAAAGTGGAGTGGTGCAAGTGCGGCTGGGGTTCACGGTCTATGCTGGGTGGATGTGGCGGCAGATGAGGGTAGGCTATGGCAAATGAAAGTGGCAACGTGCATGGTGCTTCATATTTATATTTAAATGAAGGAAGGAATATGAAGAGAAAGAAAATATGAGGAAGAAAACAAGGTTACCTGAAACTATGAATGAGCAGTGGAAAGTGAGGAGCGAAATAGTTTCTATTCTCTTTGTAAATATAGTTACAGTAAATAACCTTTTTCCCTTTTCCCCAGCTTTCCCGTGTATTCCCCAAATTCTCCCACCGAAATTCCAAACGTTTCTATCAATTCCCAGGCCAATCACCCACTCATCTACTACATTAAATACATAGCTGACTTTATTTTCAAACTTCTTTTGTAAACGGGTTGAAACTTGGGCTGAAATTAGTTTAATCGGTCTGTCCGAAACCGTTAAATCAACGCGACGAATTATGCCGGACTCCGATTCGCGCAAATAAATATACCGTTATGATCAGTGCGACGATGCTCTTCCAACGGTACACAGATTATTGCGATACGATGGTTTTATAAAATCCGTATTTACGCCGCTAAAATTGCGCGTTTTGCAGAACAATTTAAACGGAGCAGGCGATAACAGTTTTTGACGAAACGAATTTCATAATCATGATCAGAATAATTTTTACAACATAACTGTGTAAAAATATTTTGATTTGGAAGATAAATTTTATGCAGCTTTATATGGACTGATATACAGTAAAACACGAACGAAGTTTACTGTAATAATTTGCGACGAAACTTTTTCTATGTCCATAACTAACTAGACGCATGTCATAAATAAAGTTTGGACGCAAATTGAGATCGTTTACAAATTTTCACAATTTTACATTAAACGATGGATTTTAAAGTTTTAAATCGGGTCGGAAATTCAGGGTCGTTACAATCTCCCCCACTCAAAACTTTTCGTCCTCGAAAAGGAACGAGATGAGTAAAGTAAGAGTGAAATAAGCAGAAAATCAACACAGATTATAAGAAATTTGAATTATACCTGAACTTAGTAATTCGGGGTTTGAATCCCGAATACCATCCTCAGTCTCCCATGTGCAATCCCGCTCATCTGCACTCCATTGGACTTTGACGAGATTTACCGACTTCCTTCTAAGTTGTTTTGTCTCACGATCAACTATCCGAAGCGGCTTACGCTCAATAGTCAAGTCAGGCTCGATAACTATCTCTTCTAACTGAGCAATAGGAATAGTCATAGATGGATCGTGCACAACTTTGCGAAGGTGAGAGACGTGAAACACATTGTGTACACCAGCGAACTTCTCTGGTAATGCAACTCTATATGCCAATGTTCCGACCCTTTCTGTAACCTCAAACGGACCAACGAATCTCGGAGTTAGCTTTCCTTTTCTTCCAAATCGAACAATATTCTTCAAAGGCGACACTTTCAGAAATACTTTGTCTCCTACGCTGAATTCAAGATCTCTTCTCCTTTTGTCAGCGTAGCTCTTCTGTCTATCCTGTGCCGTCTTAATCTTCTTCCTAATTTCTTCGACTTTTTCAGAAGCTTCCATAATTATTTCTGGTCCAAGCACTAGTCGATCACCCGACTCGATCCAACAAGCTGGTGATTTGCACGGCCGTCCATATAAGGCTTCGAACGGTGCCATACCAATGCTTGCCTGGTTTATTGAAGAAAATTAATTCAAGTTCAAATATGCTTATTCAAATTTGAAATTCAATATCTTTACCTGGTAACTATTACTATAAGTGAATTCTACCAAGTGAAGATGGTCTTCCCAGGATCCACCAAAGTCAATAATACAAGCCCGGAGAAGGTCTTCTAAAATCTGATTCACCCTCTCAGTTTGGCCATCTGTCTGAGGATGGTAAGCTGTGCTCAGATTCAGTTTGGTGCCCAAAGTATCCTGAAATGCTTTCCAGAATTTGTTGGTGAAAAGTGGATCTCGATCGCAAACGATACTAGATGGTACACCATGGAGTTTAACGACTTCTCTCATGTATATCTCGGCCAAACTCGAAGCTGTACGAGTGGACTTGACTGGAATAAAGTGAGCGGATTTCGTCAGTCTATCGACAATCACCCATATGCTTTCGTTACCCTTTCTAGTCCTAGGCAGCCCATCAATAAAGTCCATAGAAATTTGCTCCCACTTCCATCCTGGAATTTCTAATGGTTGAAGCAACCCAGCTGTCTTTCTGTGATCAGCTTTAACTTGCTGGCAAGTTGTGCATCTGCTGATATAGGTGGAAATATCACGCTTCATCCCACTCCACCAATATAACTTCTTCATATTCTGGTACATTTTAGTAACACCGGGATGAAATGAAAGTGAAGAGTTGTGGTTTTCTTTCAGCACTTCTTGTCTAAGACCATCAACATTAGGAACACAAACGCGATTATCAATTCTCAAGACTCCGTTACTATCAACATGTGCACCCAATTTATTGTCAGCATTTCCAACTCTTCTAAGGACTATTTCCTTGATGCGATAAAGCAAAGTGTCCTCGTATTGCTTGGCTATAATACGATCCATAAGAGCTGGGGAGACGGAAAGCTGGAATAACATTCCCTCAACAAGATTACAACATGCCATCGCTTGGTTTCTGCTCAAAGCATCGGCTACGGCATTCGCTTTCCCTGGAGTATAATTAATATCAAGACCATATGCAGCCAGAAATTCGAGCCATCGGACTTGTCTCTGGTTCAAATCCTTTTGAGAGAAAATATATCTCAGTGACTTGTGGTCAGTGAATAACTCGAATTTTGTTCCCAATGGATAGTGCCTCCATAACTTAAGAGCAAATACAACCGCAAGAAGCTCTAGGTCATGAGTTGCGTAATTTGCTTCATGGGTCTTTAACTGACGACCCGCATATGCAATAACCTTTCCTTTTTGCATTAAGACTGCTCCAAGACCATCACGACAGGCATCTGTATAGACGGTCAATCCTTCGCTACCATCAATAACTGTAAGAACTGGGGCAAATGTCAATCTTTGCTTCATCTCATTGAAAGATGCTTCGCACTTTTCACTCCAAATAAATTTCACATTCTTTCTGGTCAGTGCGGTAAGTGGGGCAGCGATACGAGCAAAGTTTTCTATAAATCTGCGATAATAGCCAGCCAAACCCAAGAAACTGCGGATATCTGTAGGAGTTTTGGGAGTCTCCCAATCCTGCAAATTCCAAGGATTCGAATTAAGATATTGATAAGTTGTTTTAGATAGAATTGATAAGTAAGAATAGAACTTACATTGATTACGGCGATCTTAGCTGGATCGACAGAAATCCCATTCTCCGAAACAATATGGCCAAGAAAACGAACTTCATCTCGCCAAAAGTGGCATTTCGAAAACTTGGCTTTAAGCTGGTGTCTCCGAAGAGTTTCGAGAACAAAAGCCAAATGTGATCTATGCTCATTCTCATCTTTAGAGAAAACGAGAATATCATCGATGAAAACAAGCACGAACTTGTTAAGAACATCCCGAAAAACTCTATTCATCAAGTCGACGAAATAGGCTGGAGCATTAGTGAGACCGAACGGCATAACTAGCCATTCATAGAAACCATTTTCAGTGCGGAATGCTGTTTTAGGAATGCTATCCTCGGCGATTCTGAGTTGGTGAAAACCGGTAGCCAAATCAAGTTGAGAAAAGACTTTAGCTCCATGAAGCTGGTCGAAAAGATCGTTGATGCGAGGCATCGGATATCTGTTTTTATGTGTGAGTTTGTTTAGCTCTCTATAGTCTACACACATTCTGAGTGAGCCATCGGATTTTGTAACAAATACAACTGCAGCTCCCCATTCTGAATGACTACGACGAATCAAGCCTTTAGAAAATAAATCTTCAATTTGAACATTCAATTCTGCCTTTTCTTTAGGAGCCATTCTCCTTGGAGGAAGAACTACTGGTCATGCACCAGGAATAAGGTCGATGCGGAATTCGATTTCCCGCGGAGGTGGTAGAGAATTGACTTCTCCAAATACATCAGAAAAGAATTGGACTACTGGAGTGGAGCTAAGTTCATTTGAATGAGAGTCAAGAGAGAATATAAAACTCCCAGCATATTCTTGAGGTAATTTTCCTTTAACAACTAAAGGCATACTCTTGTCGTCAATAAGAGAGACAATTTGAGTTTTACATGAGATAATAGCTTCGAACTTTCGTAGCCAATCAATGCCTAATAGAATATCAAATGCCTCGAATCCAAGAACATAGAAATCCCAAGTGAAACGGTGAATGCCATGCATAAGAGTGACATATTTGCAAACCCTTTTGAGGTTAGCGGGTCCTCCAATAGGGTTAGATACACATAAGGAAATAGATGCAAGAGTGGGTTCCAAACCAAGTTTATTACACAAATCAATAGATATGAAGCTGTGTGTTGCTCCGGTGTCAAATAAAACTCTAACGGGTAAGGTATGCAGCATAAAAGTACTTTGTAAAGTACCTTGATTATCCAGAACTTCCGGGGTAGGAACTTCCGGGGCAGGTGTGGAAAGAGCAAAGACTCCAGATGGTGTACCACGCTTCTGTGTTGGGCAGTCTTTCTTGAAGTGTCCAGGTTGTAAGCAGATATGACACAAATCTCTCCTAGTCATCTGTGCCGGTGGCGGAACAGCTGCGCTCTTTGGAGATGGACAGCTACTAGCATAATGACCCTTTTGGTTGCAGTTGAAGCAAGTAATGGATGATATGTCAATGGGCTTCTTCTGAGAGTATCCAAGCCCTGTTTTCTGCTGCCAATTCTTCTTCTGTTGTGCAAAGTTTGGCTTTCTCTTCCCCGACTTACTAGCTGATGTCTGAACAACTGGAGCTTTTGAAGATGATGTTTCCTTTGGCTTTCCCTCATATCGAAGAGCAAAGTCCATCAACTCAGTGAAGGTTCCATGGACATGAGCGGTGAGAAGCTCGTAATACTCAGGGCGTGCGCCATGTATGAACTTCTCATTCTTAAGCAGAGGTGTGTCGATCAAGCCAGGTCCGAACTTGGATAGTTCGTTGAACTTCCGTTCATACTCAGTGAAGGTCATATTGCCTTGCTTGAGATCCATAAAAGAACGATAGAGTTGGGCCTTCCCAGCAGCTGGCATCCACTGAGCCATAAAGGAGTCCCTATTTACAAATGATATGAAAACGAGTCAAAATTTTGAACAAGATAGAAGGAATTTATTTTGATGTAATTTAGATAGATTTCTACCTAAACTGGGCCCAAGTGATGTTTTCCTCATCGGTACGAGAAGTGACGGATTCCCACCAGTCTTGTGCAGCATCCTGAAGCTGCCAAGCGGCCAACTGACGCTTCTGAGCGTCCGTGATTTCCAAGCCAGTAAAGATCCTCTCCAAACTCTTTAGCCATTGCTGTGCTTCGATGATACTCTCGGAGCCAGTAAATTTGACTCCTCCAAGCTGAGTGTACTCCTTGCTAAGAGTGGAGAATCGGATTGCGGGGGCTTGTGGAGCAGGAGCATTTCCACCCCTTCCACCTCTAACATTTCTTCTGGCAGCCATCCTGGGATACCAAAAGTGATTTAGAATCAAAGATAGGAATTTATAGAACTTAAGGAAATTCTACTCAAACGAATTCAATAAGAAAGATGAATCAAAAGATGTGGATTCTGAAATGATTCTCCTCATTCTAGGGTATATTTACCCTATCTCTAATGAGCTTTAAAACTCCACAGGCTAAGGTTATCGGGAACCAAAGCTCTGATACCAACTGTAACAACCCGTATATTTGGACCATTTAAATTGACAATAATCCACACATGTCAACTTAAATAGTACAAAACACGAATCATTAATAGAGTATAGATATATATAAATAAGAATCATCACAGAATCCCAGAGATATAACATCACAGAATAGTGCAGCGGAAATACAACATAGTCATAAGAGTAGTTCATGAAGCTACCCAGAAATACAACAATGTCTCAGATAAAATAAAATAGAACAACATAGATGTCCAATAGTCTAAATAGCAAGAGCAATACTGATAAGATAAGATAATGATAGTCTTCGGTCTTCAGCTCCAAATAAACAACAACAACAATCCTCAATCTGATCCGAGCATATGCACAAACAAACACTCGAATCAGGACATATATTCTTACACAGATAATATGGTTCAAATTTTTAAATAAACAATAACTCAAAGATACATGGAATAAACATCTTTCAGGATCCGATAAACTATTTATACATAATAGTGTACGATACATAGATAATGTCTAACAGTAAAGTAAAATATCAAAATAGTGTTAAGGCGTTACCATTATCCCCCTTAACACATTTTATACAGCATCATAGACTATACAGCACTGTAAACTCCACCGTAAACTAGTGGGATATCAGGGAGTACTCCATAGGTATAATACAAAACAAATTCGTAGTGGTCGCGTATACGGTATACAAGTATGACAAGGCACATGAGGCAATACCCAAGGTAGTGAAACTACCGTTCGCCTGATCCGGACTGGTGAGAACGCATCGCCGCAACGATCGCAACACCGCGAAACAACACTCCAAATTCAAGGGTGCGCACCAATCAATCACAAAAGTAAATGAATAGTTTACGAAGAAGTGTGTTCGCTCGAGGTAGTTAACCCCATTTGGCCCGGCACGGCTCCTGATTTTAGTCATTTCCAATTTGACACAAGTGTCAAGGCTATCCATTATCGTTCTCTTTCTTCAGTCATCGCGTACGTCAATCCAACCACTTCATCCTGGATCACACTCCGCGTATAGTTATTAAAGTGGTTTTCGGTTTAGACAGTGAGTATGTCCCTAACCGATTCCGGTTCCTTTAATAACCTTCGTAATTAATTTACCGGTTGGTCGTTTAATATATTTCAAAAACCAATTCAATTTCAATTTCAATAATTATTCGTAAATCAACATTTCGTTAGTCATTCTAAATCAATTTCTAACATTACGTTTCATAACTTTATTTCAAAATTTCTATAATTCAATTTCAAAGTTTCAACCTAAACAATTTCAATTATTCATTTAATTCCATGTATAAGTTCATTCCAAAATCAATTAACGTCCAAATCGATTTAAATCCAATTACCGATTTCATTCGATATTCAATAAATTAATTTATCATTAAACATCTCAATTACATTTCCAATTCATTACTTCCTTAAGTTCGTTTCATTATCAAAGCTTACATATTCAATTTGAATTTATCGAATCCAATTCTCGAAATTTCAAGCATTTCATTTGTTTTCGATAGGCGCGTTCTATTTCTTATTAAAGAAATTCAATTTCATATATTTATTTCTTTCGTTACAAATTTCAAATCTCAATTAAGAACTTAGTTTCACTTATTCAAAAATTCGATTTCTCTTAATAAAGAATATTCAATTCAATTCAATTATTACATAATTCACTCTATTCAATTTTAATTTAATCATTAAACAATTCAATCTTATTCAATTATCAAATAATTTCAAATCTTAATTATTATCACTTCAACTCATTCATTAATAATTCCAAACTTAATTATTAATTTTTAAAACCAAATTATTAATAATTTCAAAACTTAATTATTTATAATTTCAAAACTTCGTTATTGATAACTTCAAACTTCATTATTAATAAATTTCAAGACTTGATTATTAATAATTCCAAATTGATTATTATCAATTTCAACTTAATTTATTAATAATTTAAAAATCAATTATCAACTAATTCTAAATTTAATCATTAAATAATTAAATTTTAAAAACAATGTCCTTTTGTCAATTACGACGTTAATATTTGTTTCAAATTCAATATTCACATTTTCGGTCATTTAAATTTAAATTCCAATTTTATTCAAAACCTTATTATTTGTCAAATAAAATCTTATTTCATTTTTAATCAAAACATTGACCAGTCGGTTTTAAATTTAATTTTCTATCCTAAGTCAAAGTTATTTGGGTATCTATCATTTCAACCCGATTCCATTTCAATTCAAAATCAAAGCATACAAAGGGAACTTGCAGTGTGATAGCTGGGATGGTGTCAAAGTAAATAAACAAGCAATAGCATCCATACATAACAATTCAACAATTTATTTAAATAATCCCGAAATAATCGTATTAATTTACATTTGTTATTTATGCAAATTAATAAAATTATTTCTAGAATCTACACTATCATTTCATGTAGATTAAAGATTATTACAGTTTCACTTGTCGTTCAATTCAATTTCAAATTTACACTAAACAATAAATCTGATATACGTTAAATGGTACAAAGTGAAATTAACTAATTTCTACGTCAATTTAATCTAACAATTTAAAGTGTCAAGTTTAACTAATCAAATTTAACATATGAAGGGGTCAAGTTTAACAAATCCAAGTTCGACGTATATAATCCGATTTAAATTGGTTAACTATTCTATTCAAATTTCACTTGCAAACTATTTATCACTTAACAATAGAAATCAACATTCAACATAATAATCAATTCAATCAAACTTGCATAAGAATATATGTCGTGAAAATTTATTTCACCTTTCATGGATAAAGAAGTTGGCGGCGAAACAAAAGAAGCACGAATGAAGCAAAAATAGAGTCGGTATAGCACGGACAACGAACGCTGTAATATCGACAAAAGAAAAACGATATTAACACAATGAACGTTTGTATATAATTTATAAATTTATATAAATGCGCTTACCGATGACGGAGAAAAGAACAAAAGCTGAGAGATCGGTGCTGCTGCAACAAGAAATCAGTCGGTTGCTTCTGCACACAACGTAAAGAAAAGTTGGTTACTATTCGGCAACCAAAATATAGATCTTGACGAAAATGTTTTACTGCAATATCCAACGCTAATCTCAGTTTTATTTTCTTTTCTTTTTTTTTTCCTTTTTTTTATTTTATTTTTTTATTGCATGATCGAGACTCCAAAATGCATTTACATGACTGTATCATGTACACTATTCCTTACTCACGCATGAACCTATGCTACTATCCCCACATGCAAGCACTACATCCACCCTTCCATGAAATATTATTCACGCATGCATCTTTTTTTTTTTCCCACTTCCATTCTTTTTACATTGTCACCATCTTTTCTTAACAACATAAACCCCACTTCTTTTTCAATGTACACAAACACCAACATGCACAACTGCACATAGCCCGCACCCCCCAGCAACGCACGCACACATCATTCATGCATGCAACACATCATTCATGCACACGCTGAGACTAAACAAAATGTTGCAGTTCTTTTCCTTTCAACAACATACGTATTTTTTTTTTCACATAACGCATGCAACACACACCATACATGCACACGCAACATCTCAATCACCCTCTTCCATCCTCCATACTAACGCATCATCTCCTTTTCTTCATATATATATATATATATATATATATTTTTTAATGCTACAAGCCGGGAGCAGTTTTTTTTCTATACACGTTTACTGCCTATCAACGCACACTCGCATGGGAAGGGAAAGGAGATGACTGCCAGTGGGCCGGAGGTGGTGTGAGGCGGAGGCTTCGGGTGGTGGTTGTGGCGTGGAGGCGAACCGAGGAAGTGGAGTTGTTTTAGGTGCGTACGGTGGAGGGATGGTGAGGTCAGTGGGGTAAAGCGATGGGAAAGTGGAGTGGTGCAAGTGCGGCTGGGGTTCACGGTCTATGCTGGGTGGATGTGGCGGCAGATGAGGGTAGGCTATGGCAAATGAAAGTGGCAACGTGCATGGTGCTTCATATTTATATTTAAATGAAGGAAGGAATATGAAGAGAAAGAAAATATGAGGAAGAAAACAAGGTTACCTGAAACTATGAATGAGCAGTGGAAAGTGAGGAGCGAAATAGTTTCTATTCTCTTTGTAAATATAGTTACAGTAAATAACCTTTTTCCCTTTTCCCCAACTGTCCCGTGTATTCCCCAAATTCTCCCACCGAAATTCCAAACGTTTCTATCAATTCCCAGGCCAACCACCCACTCATCTACTACATTAAATACATAGCTGACTTTATTTTCAAACTTCTCTTGTAAACGGGTTGAAACTTGGGCTGAAAT
Source organism: Allium cepa (assembly GCA_030765085.1). Classification (NCBI taxonomy): domain Eukaryota; kingdom Viridiplantae; phylum Streptophyta; class Magnoliopsida; order Asparagales; family Amaryllidaceae; genus Allium; species Allium cepa. The sequence continues at coordinate 475,990,929 of CM060929.1, forward strand.
TAGTTTAATCGGTCTGTCCGAAACCGTTAAATCAACGCGACGAATTATGCCGGACTCCGATTCGCGCAAATAAATATACCGTTATGATCAGTGCGACGATGCTCTTCCAACGGACACAGATTATTGCGATACGATGGTTTTATAAAATCCGTATTTACGCCGCTAAAATTGCGCGTTTTGCAGAACAATTTAAACGGAGCAGGCGATAACAGTTTTTGACGAAACGAATTTCATAATCATGATCAGAATAATTTTTACAACATAACTGTGTAAAAATATTTTGATTTGGAAGATAAATTTTATGCAGCTTTATATGGACTGATATACAGTAAAACGCGAACGAAGTTTACTGTAATAATTTGCGACGAAACTTTTTCTATGTCCATAACTAACTAGACGCATGTCATAAATAAAGTTTGGACGCAAATTGAGATCGTTTATAAATTTTCACAATTTTACATTAAACGATGGATTTTAAAGTTTTAAATCGGGTCGGAAATTCAGGGTCGTTACAACAATGTAAATGAATTCGACAAAGTATTGCACAAGCTCAAGACAACTGCATCACAAAAGCAATAACAGGTATACAATTTCGAACACAGCAAGACAATGCCAAAATGGTCAAGAGAAGATGACAACAGTGGTATAGTGGACCACATTGAAACCAAAAGTGTATAAGACAATGCAATGCAAAGCACAACAGACTCAAAGAGGAATGAAACTGGGTCAAGCAAGTGCAACCCCAAGCGACACAAATGTACACGACTTCACAGTACAACTACCACACAATGCAAGAAGGTCAAGTCAATGACTCAACACAACTGCAGTTCAAATAAAATGCAATGCGTCATGTAGCAGTTCCAAACCGATAGTATACATCAAGCAGTACAATGACAACGACAGTGCAAATGTAATCCAGGCCAGATACAGAGGTGATGGAGATATGGTGATGGAAGTGCAGTGGTGGATCCAAGAATCCAAGTTTATATGCAATTAAACAGTGCAGTAAAAACATGCACACTTATATAAATGTATGCAAGAAACAATACATATGTACTCAGGTGGGCTGCAAATCTAAAGAGGTCGAAACTGTTGCAACTTGATGAAATCAAAGCCATGACAAAAATCAAATGAATGCAAACTGCCTTACATATGCTCAATACTTCGTAAAACAGGTAGGCAAACTATCTCAAATGGTCAAGACAGTTGCCATAAATGATCAAACGTGGTGTGAACTCAAAACTTGTGTGTAATCAATCTGCAATGGTCCCAAAGGCACAAGTGAACAACATGAAGTCTGTGTGCCTCAAAGGTCAGAGGCAATGTAAAATGAAGACGGTACATAAATAAAGTCCACATGAGCTCAATGCATCAGTGAAACAAGTTCAAAAGGGGTGGCAACAAGTTCGAACCAAGTCAAAGTCACCAATAATATGCAGTAAAGACTATCACAAAAAAACATGGCAGTGTGCAGTTCAATGTCAAAGAAATAGCAAAAGTCATCACATAACAACATGACAAGCCGAAGCCAACAATGCACAGTGAAGTGAAGTCGAGAGCAAAGAAGACAGTGTCGAAGAAGAATTAAAACCGTGAAAACCAAATAAACAAGGAATCGAACCAAATCAAGAACAAGACAGAAATTATCAACATCGATGAAATCAAGTCGAAGCCGAAACAACGAAAACCAATTAAGCAGACGAAGTCGAACAATTTCGAATTAGATGTGAGTAATATAAATTACTCGCCTTGTTGCCAAATCGAAGCAGCTGAAGAAAGGAGGAGACCATTGATTGAAAGTTGGCGTCTTCAAATCTTCCACAAGCCCTAGTTTTTGGCAGACGTGAGGGAAGTGAAGGCATCCATGATCCACGGCAAGAAGCCATCGGCGCCTTCGAATTGAACGAGCCCTACTCTCGAACGAATGGGGAAGAACGAGGCCGCCATTATCGTTCGTATGTTTTGATTAGGGCTCGAATGAAAATAAAAATGGAAAAAGGGGGAAACGGGTTTTGGATTATCACGGCATCAACAAAGGAAACGTGGGCCAACATGATTTTAAAGCCCCTAACAATTAATAGATTTTTATCAAAGGATTTTCAAACTGATTTAAAAATTCCAAACAGCAATTAGCTCGGAAAAGAAATCGTGCAAAGACGATAATTAATCGTTACGAAACACTGGGTTGTTACAGACTCCCCTCCTTAAAGAAATTGCGTCCTGGCAATCATAAGGAATAAATGGACAAAAGGTAACAACCATAAAATCATATCATCACAAAATGAAGAAATTTGAAATAGGAAGTTCACCATAAAGAGCATGAAAAAGTAAGTCCGTATGTGTACGCTCGATGAATTCTCTAGTTTCCCAAGAACAATCCTTAGGATTTGAGGACCATTGAACCTTCACAAGCGGGACATCTTTATTTCGAAGGCATTTAACCACCGTAGCAATAATACGAATAGGATGTTGCTCATAGGTTAAATTTGGTGAAACTTCAATCTCTTCAACAACACTGGGCTCAAAAATAGAATCGGAATCCCTAAGGCATTTTTGTAGAAGGAAGACGTGAGAAACGTCATGAATAATAGAAAATTGAGCCGGTAATAAGAGGCGATAAGCCATGGAACCAATACGTTCGGTGATGGGAAATGGACCAATATATCGTGGAGCTAACTCTCCCGATCGACTGAAACGCACAACACCTTTCATAGGTGAAACACAAATAATTTGGAACAACAGCGTAGTACAATAACGGTACGCCAGATGAATCAAAGCTTCATTAATTCGGAACGCCGACGTAGTACAAAAACAGTATGTCCAATGAACCGAAAAGTCGGGACATCGATATAGTACAATAACGGTACATCCGATGAACCGATCACCATAAAAGAACATCAGACGCAAGTCCATAAAAGGAATGAGAAGAAGCTCAATAAAACGAAGTACATCGAAACGTCTGATGAAGTTGGTAAAAAGATGATTCCATTCGGACATCATCAAAGAAACAACCACTTGTTGCCTACGACTAAGTGCATCGGTAACAAGATTTTCCCTTCCGGGAGTGTAAAGAATATCAAGATCATAAGATATATGGAACTCGAGTCAACGTGGTTGACGTAAATTAAGTTCCTTATGAACAAATAAATATTCCCAAGATTCATGATCAGGGTAGAGAACAAATTTCTCACCCAAAAATTAAGATGCCAAATTTTTAAGTGCGAAATCAATAGCCACGATCACTAGATCATGAGTGGCATATCTAGTCTCAATAGTAATTAATGATTTAGAAACACAAGAGACAGCACGTTCTCTTTTGCAAGAGAAAGGCATGCAAACCAATACGATTAGCATTGGTACAAAAGATAAAGTCTTGGTTCCCTTCGGGAATCGCAAGAATAGAAGTATCGGAAAAAGTTGTTTTAAATAATATTCTTTCCCAAAAAGCTAAAACTTTCAAAATTTACAATTTACTTTATGTAATTATCTTTTCAGAAAAATTTACATTTTACAATTTCAATTTACTGTGTCTGATTGTCTCATCAAAGCGTCTAAGAGATTCCTATCAATAACGTTGATCAAGCGCATCGACCAGAATTCTTAAAGCACTCAATGGGCAATACAATCATAAAATCATTTTTAATTTCATAAAAGAAATTCACAAATTTTCAACAAAATCTAACTATCAATAGATAATCAGATAACAACAAACTGAATAATTACAATTATCAGCAATGTTCAATTATCAAAAACAATAATAGAATCTCAAATATCTAATTATCACAAGCGATAATCAAAAACAACAAATATCTAATTATCAAAAACGATAATTAGAAATTACAAATATCCGATTATCAAAAACGATAATCAGAAATCACAAATATTCGATTATCAAAAACGATAATCAGAATTAACATATGTTTCAATTAATGAGTCCAGAATCAACCGAAATAACAAACGCACATGTCTCATAACACGAGTTTTACTAAATCGTGTAATTCTCTTCATCGTTTCCTTGAAAGTGCAAAATTGTGTATTTTAAAATAACATTTTACAATCTCAAACGGACAAGTCCGGAATTAAACAAATCAGTAAAAGAAAGGGGTCATAGTCCTCGATTTTGTTGAAATGTTTAAATCACTTCCTCATTCTTTTGAAAGCGTAAACTAGCAACATCAGTAGCAACTTCGACAAGGAAATTGCACTTCTCAAAATACCGTAAAAACGGACAACAAAATTAGCATTGCGGGATAACCGCTTGAAATCCACTTTAAAATTGACGGTTACTGAAGTCAAAACGACAGTAATTTTTATACGTCAAAATCTCATCAAAAATAAATGGCATCAAAATATAATACCTGTGAATTTTCATTTATCAAAAATGTCACATGAATCTCCTCAAAGATCAAAAAGGGATATCATACCCTAAATTTTTATTCGCAAATAGCTAGTGACACACAAATTCACCAATGCACAAAAATTGATAAAACTTATCAATAGAAATCACGAAAATTGGTGAAGCACAAATTCTAGAAGACTACACAAGAAATCCAGAAATCACAAAATGGGAGTATGAAAACTCAAATGGGAGTATGAAAACTCACCTACACGTGAGCATGAAAACTCACCAACACGTGTAACGCAAAGCGAGAACGCGAGCATGAAAACTCACCTACACGTGAGCATGAAAACTCACCAACACGTGTAAAACAAAGCGAGAACGGGAGCATGAAAACTCACCTACACATGAGCATGAAAACTCACCAACACGTGTAACGCAAAGCGAGAACGGGAGCATGAAAACTCACCTACACGTGAGCATGAAAACTCACCAACACGTGTAACGCATATATGATGGTGAAACATCACAAAAGCGGGGTCTAGTCTCCCTCGCAGACAAAGAGACATCGCATAATTGCTAGTCTAAAACACAAAAATGATTGTCATGATCATCAAGTAGTGTCAAACACACTAAGCTAGTGAATATAAAAGTTTAGCTTCATGTCCCATAGCCACTAGCTTAAATTAAATATTTACGAACAAACTGTTCACTAGAAAAATGTCACAAAAGGTTCAATCGAACAAGTCCAAGAATTAACCGACGAAGTAAACGCGAGCATTTCATACCACTTGTTTTACTAAGCCGTTTAATTCAATTTCTCATACGGGTGAAATAAAGGTTTGTATATACTAATAGAATTGGAAAACGGTTTAGGAAAAGAGCTTTGTAGTAAAATAGTTTTGAAATTGTTTGGAAAAAGGGTTTTGATATTTACTACTAGTATTGAAACCTTTATATTTTTAAAGTAACAAATCACAAAAATGATTGTAGAAACAATCAATCACAAGAATTCACATACAAAGATGTGAATAGAATCCAAAGAAATCGATACCGAATCCTTCAAAAAGTATGTTCACAAAAATCCCGAAGAAAATGTCATCAAAGTTGCTAATAAATGATAGCAACAAATCGGGGAAATAATCAAGAATCGATTAAATTTGGAAACCAAATCAATTCACTAAAATTCACATTCGAACACATGAATAAAATTCAAAGAGTTCGATTCCAAATCCATCAAAGTAGAAATACCCAAAAATTCCAGAAATAGAAGTTATCAAAGTCGACAAAGGTGATAACAACTAATCAGAAAAGAAGAATTGATTAACAATTGGAAAAACAAAGCAAAACGAGCATAAAGACATAAATGACTTCAACAAAAAAAATAAAAATCAAGTCAATGTCGAAGTCAACAATTAATGGTCACAGTCGAGTACAAAACGAATAAACATCATCATCGAAGAATTCAACGGCAAACAAAGTCGGAGTCTTGGAAATCAAGAAATTAGCAATTTCACAAAAAACAAAGTGACCGAAGTCGAATGGAAATCAAGCTGAGGAAAACGCAAAATATCAAGTTCAAAAGCGCTGAGATTCGAACTAGATATGAGTGAAAATCAAAATCACTCAATTTGCAACCGGTCGAGCTATTTTTCATCACACTGTAACAGGTACACAATGACACCTATAGCATAGCACAAAAGTGGAACAAAGTCCATAGGTCAAAATAGCTTTAATTGGTCAAATTCGAACAAAATCAGCATCGGCTAAATCAATTCAAAGCCGAAAACACAAGAACAAAATCCTCATCATCAAAAACTCAACTTGAGTTCGCAAAGCAAACGGAGGCAGAAGCCAAAATACTTTCACGAAATCAAAATCAAATGCACATGAATAAGCGTTAGGAATTCATACCTAACAATCAAAGATAATCATATACAAAGATGAGAGATAAAACATCGACAAATAGTTGTAACACATGTTCCATCTAAGTTATGTTTTATATTAAGTCCATAAACTCCACGCTTTGATACCAAGCTGTGACGCCCCACCTCTATACCCACGCTAGCCAAGAACACTACGGTGTAATGCTGTCAACTAGCACGGAGAATAAGGCTGTTGAGGAGCGACCATCCGTGTAATTGCTTTGTACGAGCACCGATATGTCAGATAGTAAAACATGCATTTCATTTCAGGAGGAAATCCGACATACCGATACGAACTCAAAGCTACTACACAGTGGCTATATTAGTTTAGGACAAAATATATAATAATAACACAGATAATATAAATGCGGAACACAGATAAAACAAAAAGTCTCATATATATAATAACTGATGTCAGTTACAATACATTTGACACAATACATATGATACAACTACAACTGTCGACTCTGGAAGTTATAAATATACAAGTACATTATCGACTAACATACATGAATACATATCAACCTATACTGTGACACGACAACTCCAAAAGATATGAAAAGACTTCATAGCTCTAGCAGCAACCCAAAGTAAGGTATCAACAACCTGTAAATACTCGGTCTGACCCGAGTATTAAATTCATAAGAAAATAATACACGGGTCAGTCTAATTCAAACTCAGTTATTAGTGCATAGAAGCACTAATAATTAAATAATGAATAGATGTCAGTCACAAAAATCTCGTCTATCCAATCCTTTAATAAGAAATTGGATAACGATAAATATAACACCTAACAGTGTTAAACAACTAATCAGCAAATTCAAAAATATCGACAAAGACTAATAAGAGGATCATCAATGAAGATAATTTAGAAAACATCAAATTAAACCAAATCTGATTTGAATACACAAAACAATTCAAGTAATTAAAATATCAATTCAAAATATCAATACTGTGTGGCTGCAGTGCACGCACGCGTGCACTGCCTCGCCACAATAGCATATAAAGAAACAACAATAAGGCACAAAGACCAATGCTCAAGAATTCACAGTGCAAACAAATGCAATAAGCTAGTGAATGTAATAACACTGCAGAATTCAAGAAGGTAACAAACTTCCACAAAATGCAAGAAGGTCAAGTCACTGACTCGACACATCCGCAGCACCAAAGCACAATTCAGTGGTACAAATACAAAAATAGGAGGGTGAGGGCACCAGAGGTATGGCACCACAGCACACGAACACATACATATCAGTGAAACCACATAGAAACAACCAAAAATGCATAAAACTGGACAGAGCATCACATACTCGAAATGAATGGTGGTAGAGTAAGTGCAACCCAAACCAGTACAACTCAAATGAGCAGGTGCACCTGAGAAGGCTGCACAGATAGAAAGGCAGGCAACACAATGCAAATGAATTCGACAAAGTATTGCACAAGCTCAAGACAACTGCATCACAAAAGCAATAACAGGTATACAATTTCGAACACAGCAAGACAATGCCAAAATGGTCAAGAGAAGATGACAACAGTGGTATAGTGGACCACATTGAAACCAAAAGTGTATAAGTCAATGCAATGCAAAGCACAACAGACTCAAAAAGGAATGAAACTGGGTCAAGCAAGTGCAACCCCAAGCGACACAAATGTACACGACTTCACAGTACAACTACCACACAATGCAAGAAGGTCAAGTCAATGACTCAGCACAACTACAGTTCAAATAAAATGCAATGCGTCATGTAGCAGTTCCAAACCGATAGTATACATCAAGCAGTACAATGACAACGACAGTGCAAATGTAATCCAGGCCAGATATAAAGGTGATCGAGATATGGTGATGGAAGTGCAGTGGTGGATCCAAGAATCCAAGTTTATATGCAATTAAACAGTGCAGTAAAAACATGCACACTTATATAAATGTATGCAAGAAACAATACATATGTACTCAGGTGGGCTGCAAATCTAAAGAGGTCGAAACTGTTGCAACTTAATGAAATCAAAGCCATGACAAAAATCAAATGAATGCAAACTGCCTTACATATGCTCAATACTTCGTAAAACAGGTAGGCAAACTATCTCAAATGGTCAAGACAGTTGCCATAAATGATCAAACGTGGTGTGAACTCAAAACTTGTGTGTAATCAATCTGCAATGGTCCCAAAGGCACAAGTGAACAACATGAAGTCTGTGTGCCTCAAATGTCAGAGGCAATGTAAAATGCAGACGGCACATAAATAAAGTCCACACGAGCTCAATGCATCATTGAAACAAGTTCAAGAGGGGTGGCAACAAGTTCGAACCAAGTCAAAGTCACCAATAATATGCAGTAAAGACTATCACAATAAAACATGGCAGTGTGCAGTTCAATGTCAAAGAAATAGCCAAAGTCATCACATAACAACATGACAAGCCGAAGCCAACAATGCACAGTGAAGTGAAGTCGAGAGCAAAGAAGACAGTGTCGAAGAAGAATTAAAACCGTGTAAACCAAATAAACAAGGGATCGAACCAAATCAAGAACAAGACAGAAATTATCAACATCGATGATATCAAGTCGAAGCCGAAACAACGAAAACCAATTAAGCAGACGAAGTCGAACAATTTCGAATTGGATGTGAGTAATATAAATTACTCACCTTGTTGCCAAATCGAAGCAGCCGAAGAAAGGAGGAGACCATCGATTGAAAGTCGGCGTCTTCGAATCTTCCACAAGCCCTAGTTTTTGGCAGACGTGATGGAAGTGAAGGCATCCACGATCCACGACAAGAAGCCATCGGCGCCATCGAATTGAACGAGCCCTACTCTCGAACGAACGGGGAAGAACGAGGCCTCCATTATCGTTCGTATATTTTGATTAGGGTTCGAATGAAAATAAAAATGGAAAAAGGGGGAAATGGGTTTTGGATTATCACGGCATCAACAAAGGAAACGTGGGCCAATATGATTTTAAAGCCCACTAACAATTAATAGATTTTATCAAAGGAATTTCAAACTGATTTAAAAATTCCAAACAGCAATTAGCTAGGAAAAGAAATCGTGCAAAGACGATAATTAATCGGTACGAAATACCGGGTTGTTACAATACCTTTACAAGTTTATATATTTCAATTCCTTTCCATATTCCAATATTTGTAACAATTTTCAAATACTTAAATCCATCACAAGATATCCCCAAAATATTTCAACACTTAGAAATATTTCCCAATTTCCATTTTTATACTTAGGAAAATATTATAAGTCTTATTTTCCAAAATTATTTCAACTATCAACGCTTTAAAGAATATTTCGTAACTTATCTTATAAGTCTTCGGGATCATTAACAAATCCTCCTTTTCAATTTCCAAAATCCAGTATACTTACTTATAACCCAGATCAACAATTTATAACTTCTTTTATGAATTCAGATTTTATTTTCGAAGTTCCCATATTCAACAATTTGAAATTCCATTTCCTCCAAATCCCTTATAAAGTTCCTCTCCTCAAAATCATATCCATTTATAAGCCCCATTTACAAATCTTAGGAGAATTTATAAATGATATTTCAATCGCCTAAAAACACTATATATATATATAATAATTATTTTAAAAGAACGATAATTTTTTTAAACATATTCATGTAATTATTTAAGATATCGAAAACACTTTTATAAACATCAATAACTCATTTTTAGATAAACAAATCAGTTTTCAAGGCTGATTTAAAATTTAGAGTTTACTAAAATAAATACTTAATATTTGAAAATCTACTTACCGAAGTATTTCAATTCTAACTAGCTTAAAATTTCATAGTTTCAAATAATAAAATTTTCTTTTCTTAGAAAAAACTTAACTTCTTAGAATTAAAAATATTTTTTAAAAAACCTCAATAACCAATTCAATTTATAAATTCCTCTCGAATCACATCACATCACTTCCATTTCGATCTTCTTAACCATTTTCACTTTTCAAAAATAGTATCCACTATTGTTCCCACCCTATTTCCATATTCTAATATAAATTCTCCCTGTAAATTAATATTCCCAATCTATCATCTGATATCAATTTTCTTTATTTATAAACATCGTTTATAAATTATATAACTCCTTTGAGTTTCATTTTTTAATAAACTTAATCTCGTTTATAAAATTCCATTTTTATGAATCCATTCCTTTATAAATTCCATTTATTTTTTATTTCGAATCTATTTTTAATTCTGACTTCAGTTCCTTTTCATATTTTTAGAATATCCTTTATAAATTCTTTTATATAATTTATTTTTAAAAATCTCTATATTAAACAATTTACGAATAGTTAAGTAGAACTAAAACAATATCTATTATTTTTTTTTCTAACTCAATTTCCTTTAAAATAACCCAAATTCCAATATAAATATTTTTATATCTAAAATTCCTTTTTGTTCCTTCAAATCTCAAAAGATATATTTATGGTATTTAAAATACCAAAATTTAGGCCAGTGCTATAATAGCATTCAATAATTCCAATCACTACAATAATCTATAGTAGATTATTCTACACAAACCATATATCATGATACATGAAATTAAATTCAACATTTAGAGGAATCTAGTTGGATCCCTCCAACCCGTTTTCCTGCATCCACAGATGTTAATACAACATAAAAATAAAAGTCCCACTTCGATGGGGATATTATGGTATACAGGGTCATCCGCTATTATGCGAGGCGCGTAGCATCTCCTTCGCTCCAATAGGCGGGAAATATCAATCCAACTACTAATATATATACTACTATATATATAATATATCATTCAACAGGTAACAATTTTAAATTCAACCAAGCATTCAATAATTTATTTTAACTATTTAAAATTAAATTTGGAAATCCAAATGAGTGAGAATTTCTTGCCTTGATTTTGTTGCAATCCGCTCTAATTCTATTTCGTATTCTACGACATTACAAATCCAAAAATTCTGGTTCATGCGATTTGACCTCGTAAAAATGCATTATGAATTTATTAACATTCAATTTATGAAATAAAAATTAAATTTCCTTAATGACAGAGATTATATTAATTACCTAACCCTAAACAGCTTCCCACCGCACATGACTTCCTCTCAAGAACGCGACTTCACTCATCATCACTGTCGCTCCATCCCTTGATACCGCGCCCACCATCCTCTGACCGGATCTCGCCAATCTCCTGCCTCCGATAACCAAAACCCTTGCGTTGACAATAAGCACGAACAAGCCATGCCTTCCCCAACCACTCGGTCACGCTGCCCTAAGTCAAGCATGCCCTCTGCCACCTCGAAATCACCACCAGGAAGCAAGTTAACTTCGATCGCGAACTCGAACATGCCACTGCCGTGCGTTTTAACAGACTGCACCTCACTTAAAGCAGATATTGTCCCAAACTTAGTCACCTCCACCTCATGGGCCAAGCCAATGTGTGGGGTTTTGTTCCTCAAAAGGCCTCGACGTTATTATGAGGTGAAGGCTTTGGTATATAAGCATCCACTTCATAGTGTTTTTTTCATGATGTGGAACTATTATTCCCATTTTGAAGGGGTGTTACAATCTCCCCCCATTAGAGCCCAATGCCCTCGTTGGCTCACGAACACAACACCACCCAGGCGTCATGGCTGTAATATGCACAGACCACAATTCCGGCTGGGTATGGCTCTGATACCATTTTAATAGCCCATACCTCACTCAATGCAGATATTGTCCCCAACTTAGTCACCTCCACCTCATGGGCCAAGTCAAGGTGTGGGATTTTGTTCCTCAAAAGGCCTCGATGTTATTATGTGGTGAAAGTTTTGGTATATAAGCACCCACTTCATAGTGTTGTTTCCACGATGTGGGACTATTATTCCCATTTTGAAGGGGTGTTACAGTGCGCGTGAGTGCCTTCCCCTAATTGTCACGCGCCTCAGGCATCACTATACTTGAGTCGAACCAGAGCCATCGAGATGCGATTCAATTTCGAGTGTCCCACCGTTCCTTTGGCTGATGATTGATTACAATTTCTTTTGTGAACTCATGAATAAGATAAAGGAACGAACGATTTTGTTTCTTTTTTATTTTTGAATTCGATCTGAAAGAAAAGAGAAAGGAATGCATGATTTTGAATTTGAGGAGAAGGGGTAGAGACTGCGATATAAAGTTGAATGGGATGGCTATACGAATAGGAATAATTCTACTGAGAATTGACCTTCATTTGATTTTATTTTATTTATAAATATCCAAAATATACCGCTTTGCATAACTCAAAATTTCGAACCCCTATTGAGGCATGCCGCCAAGCGTTCCTAACACTATATCGCTATTCCGAACTCAATAGAACAAGTTTCGAGTCCCAATTCGATCGTATGGAGAAGATAGCTTTTTAATTCTACTATTTAAATTAATTTCAGTTAAATTATTTCTAGGTGTTTTCAAATCGTACGACCAATCGATAGATTGAAATGTTAGGAAATTTGAAATTCGACAATAATATATTATTATGGATCAAATGGTACTGGTTTCATCGAATTCCGAGACTGTGCCTTAAATCGCTATTTTAACACGTCAATTAAATCGATGATCTCAGAAATTTATGAAATTGCTTGAAATTTCAGTTTTTAAACTTGCTAACTAAATTAAAATTCCAAATTCAATATTTAAAACCATTTAAATATTCATAATCAAATGACGAAAATTCCGGGTTGTTACATTCCTTCCCCCTTAAAAGAATTTCATCCTCGAAATTGTTAAGGTAGAAAAAAACGCTCTAACCCATTACTTTTTCCAAAAACCTATTTAGTTAACTAGCTTATTTCACATTTCTAACCCTTTAGTTTCAACCATGCAATTAGTTTCCATTTCTAGTTCAAACGCTTTATTTTTGTTACAATTCAAAGATCAGCTTTTTAGTTAATAATTTTTTTTTAAAATTTTTCTAACATCCTAAATTTTCGAATTTTTTTCGCAGAGTCTCCTTTATACGGAGAGCCTTTTGCAATATGACAAGAGAGATAAAAACATATGCATTGACCCACACGGTCGAAAAACAACATATATATATATCAATATTTATATTTTATGGTATTTAATCCAAAAACGTACCTTAAATTAGTGTTTTTAATCAAGCGATTTATTTCATATGCAATTTCGCAGCCCAAATCCAGCCCAATGGCCTCCGGATACATGTACTTAATTTAAACATGTAAGTACCAAAAATATGAAATTTAATAACATTTCATTCATTTAAATGGTTAAAACATGTAGATTTCATATACACTGCATTTTTAACATAAAATTGTAAGCAATTATAAGGTTCCAACACCAATTTAATAAATTTCAATTGATTTATAGACTATTTCATTCAATTTGAAATGATTTACAACCTAATTACTTGCATTCAATCCATATTTATACCAGTAATTTCATTTCCATTCCAAATTGTTTTCAAAATCAATTTATTCACTCTCTATTAATTCATATAATTTTATTTACTTTCGTTTTCGTCAAACGACAATTTTTCTCTGCAAATTTGGCGATATTCATTTAATAAATAACCATATAAGCTTATAGTTATTTTAAATTGATTCCAAATCAATTCATATTCAATTTTATTCCATTTCATATCTATTTACGAGCAATTCAGTAACATTCCATTTATACCCACATTCACTATATTCAAATTCATTTTATTAAGCTCGGAATCATTCCATGCAATTTATTAAATAACAATTTCACAATTTATTTGAGCTAAACTTCCATCCAAAATATTAACTTAAGTTAATTCATTTATTTCAAATTATTTCAGCACTGTAACTTAAGTTCATTACTCTTGCAACCAAATTCCATTTCCATTTTTGATTGATTCTTATTCAGTTAAATCCCATTCCATTTACTAATTAATTTAAGTAGTTCATTCACTCAATCCACTTTAAATTTTAATTTCAAGCTCGAATTCATTAAAACAACACCTACGGCCATATCCAATTTATTTACACTTAAATTGAATTTGTTTATAACTCAAATTGTCACCATTTCAAACCATTTCTATTTTATTCAAGGGCATTTCAATATATTTAATTTGCTTACTATTAAGTCGAATTCTTTTTATAACTCAAGTCCCAATTCCAATATTCAATCTACTAACTAGTCCATCTCATTAGTTAATTCCATTTTCCATTTCATAATTAGATTTTTATTCCAAAATCATTCCATTTAATTTACTTGAGTTCAATTTCATTTTAAAATTCAAGTTTGGATTTTATTTCTTCACTTTAAAATATCACACCATTTTTATTTTGGTCATTCTATTCCACTTTTCAATTTTATAAGTTTCACAACTTACTTATTCACATTTTATTTTTACTCAAGATTTTACACCTATTTATAACCTAAGTATATTTTTATTCCATAAATTTCAAATTTTATAAGCTATTTAAATTTATTTATTCACATTCCCAAATTTTCACTTAAATTCTATTTCATTCAAAATGTATACCTTATGGTTATATAATTATTTCACAACTCAAAATTTATATTTACTTCAATTCGATATTATTTCTAATCCAATCCAAATTTTATAACTTATAATTATATAGTCACTTTATAATTCACATTTACATATTTAATTCAATTCCATATAATTCAAATCCAATTCACCTTTTTATTTAAATTTCTATTCCTTTTAACCAACATTTCAAAACCATGTTCGAGTTATTCATACTTATATTAAATTACACTCCAAACAAATTTATTTTTGATTCATTCAATTTCATTATATTTTTCAATTACTTTGCTTAAGTTAACTCCCATTTCATTAATACAATATATTAATTCAATTCAAATCCCGTCAATTAAATTTTTGAAATTTAATTTATCCAACTTAACTTAACTTGAATTCCATTTTAACTTTCTCGCTTTAAATTTTATTCCAACTTCAATTTTTCTCTCTTCCCTCCTTGTAAATTTCATCTTCCATAGGATTCCAGAATTTTTGAATACCCCGGTATTTATTTCAAATAAATTTGAAATCAAACATATATAGCTCTTTCTTGGTTTTTTAACAACCATTCTTTGGAATTTTCAAAACCAATTTGCTTTTATCCAACACAAATTCCATTCAGAACTTTCAAAACAACACTTGTTCCAAACGAAAATATCCATACCAAATTATTACGGCAGCCATTCGCCACTTAGAAACTCGAAAATGAACACCAATGATGTCACGATCATCATCGAAACTATTGTCCAGCGACCGAAGTGAGTTCACTGCTATAACACCTTCAAAATCCATTTAAAACAATTTTTCTTCAAAAATTCTTTGGAAAAAATAAGGCTATTTCATTTTCACAACACTTCAAAAAATATTTTCCAAACTTCTGAAATTTCAAAATTCCCAATGCTTAGTTCAAATCCTTTTAAAACATTTCTCAAAGCTTCTGGGATTTTAAACTTTGAAATTCTAGGTTGAATCCATTTTTTGTTTTTTATTTACTTGGATAATTCATTCTTATACCATCTCCATTTGGTTATATATAACCATTTCAAATTTTATAATCTTATTTTGATTATATAATAACAACCAAGCTAGAAAATTATTCTTTATGTATCAAAATATAATTTGGGTAAAATTATTTCATTTATTCTCTTTAAAAAAATACTGTGTTTGTTTATCGTGTTTAGGTGTTTAGAAACTCCTATCGAATTCGTGGCGTCCCACTATTCTACCAGAATTTATAAGCTACTCAATAGATAAATCAACACAATATAAAACAATTTATATTCAGTAACAAATACGTGCTCATATCTATCAGTACACTCAAATCATTCTAGGGTACTACCGACCCAATCTTTAATGAGTAATCCCAACCAGAGTCAAGGTTCTCGCTTAACCTTCAGCTCTGAAACCAAATGTGGAGGCCCATATCTCTCACCCCTTTGTGTCGACCATAAATCACATCAGTTCAACTCAAATTGAATGGAAATACGAATCTTTAGGGGTGAAGAAGAAAAGGTAGAAGAAAAATAGAACAACAACAATAGTATCTCACAATCGCAAGGGAACAAATTATAATATATAATAACAGATTTTAAATATAAGAACTGTACTGTTAATATACATACCATTATCAGAGTACGATAGACAACAATCAATCTGGACAGTTTAATAACTTGTCCTTACACAGCGGAAATATAAATCAAGTACGGAAATACATCTTGTCATCTAGTTCGTCTCTTGAGCTCCGTAGCATCTTATCATGAATTTGTAATACTCGGTCTGACCCGAGCGTTATAATAAAATAACACCCGAGTCAGTCTGAGAAACCAGCGTGAGAAAACACACTTAATTTGAATTATTAACTTTTACCAAAATCCTTCTAGTATCTCGTAAGGTCACGTCACACATAAGCACGATGGGTTTTTCCCTTAGGATAACCAAAATATTTTTACCAAAATCATCTAATATTATAATGTGTCTAAACCAAGTAAATAGAAAGTAGCTGACATGCTTGCATCTCATGCTTCAACATAGTTTGGCACAAATCAAAACCGTGCAGCGCTTATTGGAGAATGGATTGCATATAATGACTAGGCACTGGGGTACCACATATCACAATACACGTCTAGAAACATGTACCGAGGACCTCATCGGGATCCCCTGCAACACAAGACCGGCTCTATCCCTAACCTAGATAGAACCAAATATGTTATCACCCTATATGTTCCCACCCTTAAAAATAGAGTGCTCACTTTTCCATGCACAACCATATCCATAATTTATATATATATTTCCAAGAGCATCTAGAAAGGTGATAACATACCCTAATTGGGTGCGACCTACTTAGACTTTCCGCATCTCCCCTAATTTTTAGTCATTCTGGTTAATGAGGCTTAAGGCTATGATTACCTTTCAAGAACAATTTCACTTAGAATGCTCGTCGTCCTCCAATGACAATGTTCTGAAAGCATTCATCCATATAAGTTGTCCTGGGTCTGGACAAAATCGAATCACCTTCTTCATCATCTTCACGGTAGCCATTCATAACATTCAAACTGGATCGAAGTGGTTTACGGATAATTAAATCTGATCCCGATCTCTTCAAAACGATTAATGAAATTGGCCAATATTGATAGTCAGTTATTTAACTATCAATAAAACATCCATGAGTGGAATTAGGCCTTATTATACATTTTCCAAAAATATTCTTTTCAGAATACCTTTACAAGGTATATATTCCAATTCCTTTCCATATTCCAGTATTAGAATTAAGTTTCAAATACTTAAATCCATAACATGATATCCTAAAAATATTTCAACACTTAGAAATATTTTCAAATTTCCATTTTAATACTTAGGAAAATATTATAAGTCTTATTTTCCTAAATCATTTCAACTATCCACGCTTTAGAGAATATTTCATAACTTATCTCATAAGTCTCTAGAATCATTAACAATTCCCCATTTTCAATTTCCAAAATCCTGTATACTTACTTATAACCCCAATCAACAAATTATAACTTCTTTTATGAATTCAGATTTTATTTTCGAAGTTCCCATATTCAACAATTTGAAATTCCATTTCCTCCAAATCCCTTATAATGTTCCTCTCCTCAAAATCATATCCATTTATAAGCCCCATTTATGAATCTCGGGAAAATTTATAAATAAAATATTTAATCGCCTCAAAACTCTCTTTCTCTATATGTATATATAAAATAAGCATTTTAAAGGAATAATAATATTTTTTAAGATATTCAAGTAATTAATTAAGATATCGAAAACACTTTTATAAACATCAATAACTGATTTCTAGATAAGCAAATCAATTTTCAAGGCTGATTTAGAATTTAGAATTTACTAAAATAAATACTTAAAAATCAACTTACCGAAGTATTTCAATCCTAACTAGTTTAAAATCATAGTTTCAGATAATAAAATTTTCTTTACTTAAAAAAAACTTAACATCTTAGAATTATTTTTAAAAAAAAAACCTTAATAGCCAATTCAATTTATAAATTCCTCTCGAATCACATCACTTCCATTCCAATCTCCTTAACCATTTTCACTTTCCAAAAATAGTATCCACTATTTTTCTCACTTCATTTCATATTCTAATATAATTTCTCCCTATAAATTTATATTCCCAATCTACCATCTGATATCAATTTTCTTTATTTATAAACATCGTTTATAAATTTTATAACTCCTTTGAGTTTCACTTTTTATAAAGCTAATCTCGTCTATAAAATTCCATTTTTATAAATCCATTCCTTTATAAATTTCAGTTATTTTTTATTTCGAATATATTTTTAATTTCGACTTCAACTCCTTTTCATATTTTCAGAACATCCTTTATAAATTCTTTTATATAATTCATTTTTAAAAATATCTATCTTAAACTTTACGAATAGTTAAGTATAACTAAAACAATATTTATTATTATTATTTTTCCAAATCAATTTCCTTTCAATTAACCCAAATTCCAATATAAATATTTTTATATCCAAAATTCCTTTTTATTCCTTCAAATCTCAAGAAAAAATTATGGTATTTAAAATACCAAAATTCAGGTCAGTGCTACACTAGCATCTAATAATTCTAACCACTGCAATAATCTATAACAGATTATTCTTCACAAACCATATATCACGATATATGAAATTAAATTCAACATTTTGAGGGATCCCTTCAACCTGTTTTCCTGCATCCACATATGTTAATACAATAAAAAATACCAATCCCACTTCGAGGAGGATATCATGGTATATATGGTTATCCACTATTATACATGGTGCATAGGGTCTCATCCGCTCCAATAGGCGGGAAATATCAATCCAACTACTAATATATATATATATATATACATACAACTGTATATATAATATATCATTCAACGGGTAACAATTTATAAATTCAACCAAGCATTCATTAATTTATTTTAACTATTTAAAATTAAATTTGGCAATCCAAATGAGTAAGAATTTCTCACCTAGATTTTATTGCAATTCGCCCTAATTCTATTTCGTATACTACGACATTACAAATCTAATAATTTCGGTTCATGCAATTTTAACATCGTAAAAATGCATTATGAATCTATTATCATTCGATTTATGAGATAAGAATTAAATTTCCTTAATGATAGAGATTAAATTAATTACCTAACCCTAAACAGCTTCACATCGCACATGACTTCCTCCTAGGAATGCGACTTCACTCATCATCACCGTCGCTCTATCCCATGATGCTGTGTCCACCATCCTCTGACTGGACCTCACCAATCTCCTGCCTACGATAACCAAAATCCTTACCTCGACAACAACCACGAACGCGGCCTCGCCTTCCTCACTCGGTCATGTTGCCTAACTCAAGCGTGCCCTCTGCCATCTCATGCTCGCCAACAGGAAGCAAGTTAACTTCGATCATGAACTCGAACATGCCATTGCCACGCGCGAGTGCCTTCCTCCTATTCTCACACGCCTTAGATGTCACTACACTCCAGTTGAATCGGAGCAATCGAGATTCAATTCAATTTTGTGTTTCTTCCCTTTTTTGGCTGAAGATTGATTACGATTTCTTTTATGAACTCGTGAATAAGATAAAGGAACGAACTATTTCATGTCTTTTTTTATTTTTGAATTCGATCTAAAATATAAGAGAAAGGAATGCGTGATTTTAAATTTGAGGAGAAGGGATAGAAATGTGCGATATAAAGTTAAATAGGATGGCTATACGAACAAGAATATGTCTGTTGAAAATTGACCTTGATTTGATTTTATTTTATTTATAAATATTCAAAATATACCGCTTTGCATAACTCAAAATTTCAAGTCCCTATTGAGGCATGCCGTCAAGTGTTCCTAATGTTGTACCGCTATTTTGAACTCAATGGAACAAGTTTCGAGTCTTAATTCGATCATACTGAGAAGATAGCTTTTTAATTCGACTATTCAATTAAATTATTTCTAGGCATTTTCAAATCGTACGACAAACCGATAAATCCAAACGTTATGAAATTTGAAATCCGATAGTAATACATTATAATAAATCTAATGGAACCCCGTTTCATTGAATTCCAAGACTTTGCCCTAGATCGCTATTTTAACGCGTCAATTAAATCGACGATTTCAGAAATTTACGAATTCGGTTGAAATTTCATTTTTAAAGCCTTACTAACTAAATTAAAATCCCAAATTCAATATATAAAGCCATTTAAATATCTAAAATCAAACGACGAAAAATCCAGATTGTTACAAAAATATGTAACAGCCCGCAAACCCGTACCCCTTGAGTTGACACTATCCTCCAATACTTAACTCAAGATGAACGGAAATACGAACCATTTGGGTTAAAGAAGAAGAGGTAGAAGAAGAAAATAAAAAACAACATCAGAATATAACCATCACAGCGGAATAAAATATAGTAGATAATCACAGATCTTTACCCCAAAAACAAATACTATATCTGTTACATCATCAGAGTATATATAACACACAACCGGACAGTAATCATAATCTGTCATCACAATCTGAATACACAGCGGAATATGTAACACAAATACGGAAGTACGTATCACCATCCAGCTCATCTCCTGAGCTCCACATCATCCTTTCCAGTATCCTATAATACTCGGTCTGATCCAAGCATTATAGTTAAATAATATCCGAGTCAATCTGGAATACCAGCGTGAGAAAACCACACTCAAATTGATTATTAAAGTTTCAAAATTCTTTTGAAAACAAAAGCATCTCGTAAGACCACGCCACAAATAAACATGTCTGGTTTTTACCTTACGATAGCTAAAACATTTTTTTATTAAAATTCTCTGATATTATAATAGTGTCTATAGAAAGTAAAATAGAATCTAGCTGAAATGCTTGCATCTCACGTTTCAGCAATAGTTGGGCACAATCAAAACCGTACGGGCGCGTAGGGAAAATGGATTTCCAATTAATGACTAGGCACTAGGGTACCACCTGTCACGTTACCTGGTCTAGATCAACATACCGAGGATCACTCCCGCCCCCCTGCAACACAAGACGGGGACTACCCCTTACTGGATAATCCCGAGTAAGATCATCCCACGGTTGGGATCAACAATCGCACCACTAAGCCGAAAAATGGGACATCTAGACAGGGATGACCTCACCCTAATGGGCACTACACGCCTAGCCTTGCTACATAACCCTTGATTTTCATTCATTCCCGGTTGATGAGGCTTGAGGCTAAGCGTTAACTTTTAGAACGTTTCACTTAGAATGCTCATCGTCCACCTGACGATGTTCCGAAAGCATTCATCCATACAAGTCCGTCCCGGGTTCGAACAGAACCGAAGGCACTACTCCTACTACATCCATTTTGGAATTATCATCAGGATTAGTAGCGACTAGCCCTTGCACTTCATTTCTCCATCTTCGAATCCGAACTCGTCTTCCTCACGAAAATATACAAACCGAATCAAAGTGGTTTTCGAGAAATTAATCCCGATCCCGGTCTCCTCGAAACGATCATCGCATTGTCCAATATTGATAGTCGGTTATTTAACTATCAATTAACATTCTCAAACAACCATCAACCATAAATAATTTCACCGAATTATTTATTAATCTCAAAATATCTTCGTAAGATATATTTCCGCTTTCAAACCTTTTTGAAAACAGTTTTCAAACCACTTTCCTCATGAAATAAATTTTCAAATATTTATTTCCACTGAAAACACCAAGCACAAAAACTTTAGATTTTTAAAATAATTTAAAACACTTTATTATAAAATATGCTTTAAAACATTTAAATTAAAAATTACTTTAATACTTACCCAAAATATATACTTTAAGAATATTTTAAAATAAAACTACTTTGTATAATATAAAACTGAATTTCTAACTTTTAAAACATAATACCAAGTCACCTTTAAATAATTACTGCTATAATAGATTAAAAGAAAATACTTTGTTTAGAATTTAAACATTTAGAAATAATAAATTTTCTAAACATACTTTTTAAACAACTTAAAACTTTTTTACTTATACTTAAAATTTGTTTGAAACGTACTTGGCTATTCAGAGAAATACGCTTCCCTTCCACATCTTTTAAAAATAAATCACTATTTATTTTTAAACAAATTTACCCATTCCTTTAATGAATTCCCACCGTGAATTTATTCCTCTAAATATCCACTTATATATTACTTCACTTTTATAAACCAAGTTTATAAATTTCTAAGTCACATTCTCCTTTAAATTTCCAATTCCAAACACTTAAATCAATTTCCAAATTGATTTCCAAAATTCCTTCTTTATTCTTTTAAATAAATTCAAATCTTGAATTTTAAAATAAATTCTTTATTTTTGGAAATAATATCACTTGAGTTTAAAATTCATCATTTTTCTGTTTATTCAAAATCCCTTTTCCATATCCAGAATTTATTTCTTATTTTTATTCAAATTCTTTATAATTATTTTACTTAAAAATTCACTCTTTTATCTTCTTTAAAAAATACAATTCTATTTAATTTGATAACTCAGTATACTGATATATATTCAAGCAAACCATAGCATTCAATATTCCAATTATCAATATAATTCATCATAGAATATCAAATATTCATAACACAGAATATTAAACAATCTAAATAATTTGAGGAATTCAGTTGGATCCCTCTAACCCGTTTCCCTGCATCCACAGATGTTAGCACAATACCAATCCCACTTCAAGGTGGAATATCGCGGTATATGGGATTTATATAATATCATCCGCTATTATGCAGCGCATAGGGTCTCATCCGCTATATAATGCGGAAAATCAATCATTCCAAATACTAGTATATATATTTACTACTATATATAATATAATATCATTCAATAGATAATCAACTCAACCAAACATCCAGAATTTTTTTTTAACTGTTTAAAAATTAAAATCAAGCAATCCAAAAGAGTGAGATTTACTCATCTTGATTTTTAATTTCGATCCGTTCCAATTTTTGATTTGTTCCGTTGCTTAGTATTTGCCGTTGAGAATCCGACGTGGCTCGTTATGTTTGATTTGCACCTCGTACCAATAAAATTTACAGATTTTATAAGTAAGAAGATTTTTTTTCACACTTACTAGTTACTTTTATTAAAATAAAATAAGACACTATATACCTCTTCCTCGCTGAACAACACGTCTTGAATGGCAATCACTTCTCGCCTCTGCCATACCCAAATGACAATCCACAGTCCTCGACCACCTGCACTAGCGTTTCCAAAATAGCCACGAGAGCACCAAAAATCGAATGTGGGTCCTCGACCTTCTACTATGCCTTCCTCGACCTGTGACTGCGCCTACCTTCCACCTTCATCGAACCCTAAATCCACCATCGCCTGCACCTACGATCGCGTCTCCTCAATCTTCACGTGATCACCCCCAAAATGATCGCGCTCACTCCATGGCTCCGCCAATGTCGTAGCACCGCACGCCACCATGCCTCGCGAATCCGCTCCTTCCAGGGCCTTCGAGTCCTTCGTCGTGAAGGTCGCAACTCGATTATGCCTCATTCTCTACGGCCTCGTGATTTTCTCGACTCACGATATGATTTTGTTTCTTTTTTTTCTTCATGAATGCCGATTTTGAAATGGATGTGGAGAAGGGAAATAAAGTGGTCGACGCGATTTGATGAAGGTATGTGGTGAATACTGGAGAATGAACAAATTGAAAAGGGGAAAGTATCGGCCATTTTCGTGAATTTGATTTTGATTTCGAGAACCCCTCATTTTTTCGCTTTCAGTTATCTGAAAAAAGATTAGCCCTTGCTATAAAAATTGAAGAGTTGAGTCTTCGAGAGGAAGATAGGCTGACTAGGAGATAATGACGTATGACTTTGAATATATATTATAATATTAAAAATATCTCGTATATGGCAACATAAATTCCCAAACCGCTATCGAGGTATGCCGCCAGATGTTTATAATGTTATACCCCTATTCCGAACGCATTGGAAAAGGTTTCAAGTCCCAATTCGATCGTATGGAGAAGATAGCTTTTTGGACCCTGTTATTATATTAAATTTCGATAAAATTTCAACGCGTTTATATATTGTACGCTCACACAACAACTCCAATTACTACGAAAATTGAAATCCGATAATAGTACAATATTACGGATCCAATGGAACTGGTTTCGTCGAATTCCGAGACTGTGCCTCAGAAGGCTATTTTTAAATGTCAATTTAAACGATATATTTTCAAAACTTAACAAAACATTCCCAAATTCAATTTCAACACTTTTACGATCTTCAGTACTATCGATATAAATTTTACAAACCCTTAATTATTTTTAACAGGCTAAAAACTCCAGATTCAACATTTTACCTAATTTCCAGTAATTAAATCCAATAATTAAATTTCCAAATAATGGTGATATTTGAAATTTAAGTTACAAACTAACTTTTAAATATTAAATCAATTAAATATCCCAATTTAAATTGTCAAAAATTCCGAGTCATCATAAAATATCATTAAAATTATTATTTTTACTTATAACGCCACTAAAGGTGCTTTGATCTATAATTACATACACTTTTATTATCTAGAATAATTTAGATATTTCTTAAACAAATAGTTGAATAGATGAAATTCATCTTCACTCCAATTTCAGAAATAGTATCGAATGTATTAAAAAATTTGTTGATTCACTCAACTACCAATGGGTTTGAATCATGAGAAGAAGCTTTAAATTATCTTCTTATCAGCATATTTAGTTTTTTAAAAGAGAAGAAAATGGTGTAATATTACAATTTTTCTAAAGTTCAAATTTTAAATGTTGCACATAAAAAATTGTAAATTCAAAAACATAGTTTTCAGAGATGTTGTTATAGATGAATAGTTAGATTAAAATATTTTTCCTGGATCGATTTTGGAAACTGCCAAAAGTTGGTGGGTGTTGGTAATGTTTTATTTCGGTTTCGCCAGCAAAATTTTCTAATGCCTAATGGGAAATTTACCCACGAATTTTAATTTTCAAAATCATGTTTTATTGTCATTATTCAGTTATTAGATGGTGAAAGTAATTATGGTACTAGAAACAGTAAAATTTTAAATGGATCTTAGTTGAATTATAATGGTAGTAGCCTAACAAGAAGCATGGCTTTGGTGCATGTGTAATTTATGCATGATCAATAAAGCAAACTGATGCACTAATTACAATAGTTTGAAGGTTATGTAATGAAACTGTTAATTCACAACTATGCTTTTTGTTTCGAGAATAATGTTAGGTTTGATTCTTTTTTCCTTTTATTTTTCAAATCTAAATGTTTGTATTAGAAGAACATTTTTTTTATAAATTCAATAGAGATAATTAAGTTAATTTAAATTCTGATAACATGTTCCTCTTTTAGTTTGGTTATAGATATCATAAAAATATTTTCATATTTTCCAATATTTGGTGTTAATTTAATTAGTTGTTATTGAATGAATATACCCATTAATGGTTATTAATTTATTTAATTATTAACAATGAGGATTAATTATAGAATTAATATGTAGCTAGTTATCTAATTCAAATGAGAATCAAACTAGAGAGATATTAATATAAATTAATCGGAGCTGATTATATTTAATTCTCTTTAGTTTGAACTTAAACTAAAAATAATAAATACGTTTATAGAAGTTACTCCATTGCATGTAACAATGAATATATAATTTTTCCATTGTCCTCAATTTTACGTTGATTGGTATTGAATTTTAAAAAATACCATTTGATGATCATTAGTTGTTTACAAACTAAAATGAATTTAATGTCATTTATTTCATGTTTAAAATTATTATAAATATAAGCACCATTTTAATTTTGTGCTGGAGTTAGATACAATAAACTCTAGGTGGTTACTATTTTTAGCTCTCTATATCAGTTCTAATATGAATTGGATTCATATCAAATAATATTATGATGCAACTGATAAAATATAACTAACAATTAGATTTAAGAATTAATTGGTGTTCTTATAATGTATGCTTTCAAATTAGGAATAACTTTGGTTGATGTTAGTGTTTGTTGTTTAAAACCATTGTTTTTAGAAATATTAATTATACCTTTTGCGCTTTCAAATTACTTAACCATATCTGTCATAAAATGTTTGTTAGTAATGTCCTAGAAAAATCATTTCTAAAATTATAATCCAAAACATACGTTTCACCTTTTATAACTAAAAAATTTACTATTTATGATCAATAAAGTATGTCAACCTCATGTGCATAGCATTTGTTCATACTAAGTAGATAATTAAATACAATTAACCCAAATTAAGTTCTATTGGTATCGCTCTACTTGTTACCGATTGGAATTAATAACAAATTATATTTTAGTTTTATAATTGATCCTTATTGATGCTTAAATGAATTAATAACCAATAACGAGAATTTTCATCCAATAACAATTAATTAACCTAATACTAAATATCAAAAAATATGATAATATTCATTTATAACATCCTCAACATTCAAGCTGAAAAAATAAATATGTTATCATAATTTTAAATTAACTTAATTAAGCATATCCTCTATTAAATTAAAAAAATAGTTGTTCTAATCTAAGCATTTAGATATATAAACTAAAAGCATAAAAAGAACTAAACCTAAAATTATCTTCAAAACTTAAAGGGTAGATGCGACTCAACAATTTCATCACTTGCCATTAAACTTTCTCTACTAGTGCATCATTTAAGTTTATAAATCATGCACAAATTGCATGTGTTGTTAAAGTCATGTTTTTTTCCTACTTAATACCATTGTAAGTCAATTAACATCTATTTAAAATTTTACTATTTCTTTTATCATAATTACATTTTACGATTTAATAACTAATTAATTAACAAATAGAAACATAATTTTAAAAATTAAATTTCATGTTTTCCCATTGAACCTTGAAACTTTGCTAGGGAAATTCGACAAAAAACATGACCACCACTCACCGATTTATGGCAAAGCGTCAAAAAATATTCTAAAATAAATTTATCTATATTCATTAGTAGAAACATCCTTGAAAACTACATTTTATGATAGCTGAAAAGGTACATTTAGTAGCACGGTAAATTATGAACTAATAATATTGTTTAAATAAGCACTCATCAGAACACTTTCACTTTGTCAGGTTTCCAATGAAATTTACTTCTCAACTTTTTGTCTTCCATTTTTATTGATCCTAACTACTTTAGCATGATCCTATTTTGTTATAAAATATTCAAATAATATAAATACAAACTATGCAACATTATTTAATAAAGTCACTCCTTTGAGAATATGTAACCAATATAATAAAAAGCAATCTCGATCTACCAAAAAAATCAATTGCTCTATTGAAATAAAAGTGGATACTAGATGATCAACCAAAAAGAGTAATATATAGTTGATTCTTCCACTAATTAAATTTCAATCTAAAAGAATTAAGTATAACTAATTCCTTGATTAAAATAATTAGTTTCAATTTAGATAATAAATTTGATAGGAAGTAATTTCCTATACCACTAGCATGAAAATATAATTTGATATATTCCTTTCAGTTTTAAGTTAGTTTACTTTAAATATTTTAAATAATCACATCTCTAATCCATATATACTTTTTAGCATCCCTAAACTTTACACTTGGTAGAAAATCACTGTTAATTACATCACATTTTTGTAACATCTCTAGAAATTGGTGGTAGCCATGCATTAAGTGGAAATCATGTTTTTCATGAACATCCCATTGGTATGTTTACTATATTTGCCAAAAAAGTGCTACTTGTACATTTATAACTTTTCCCAAAAAACGCTATGAAAATTTACTAGTTTAATATTCCTTTCTTAGTATGTATTTTTTCCATCTACCTTGATTCTCTTATAACTAATGTTTGAGAATGAAAATGATCCCCTTTATGTATTAATAAACAAATTGTGCCTTACAAAATAAAAAAAGGAAATGAAATTCATAATCATTCTACTAAAACGAAAACCATATAGAAATTAATGAGATATAAAAGTTGGAAGCAAAAAATAATTCATTGTACTATAACAGATTTTACAAAACAATTGAAGATTTTATATCCACGGTATTAATCAATCGATAAACCCTTGCAAAAATAATTGAAGGAAAACAAATTCATAATTATACTAATTAATTGAAACAATATTTGATATGTAACAGGATGCGATAGGTTATCCTTTAATACGCTACTAAGTATGTTAATAATTTATTGCTCCAACCATAAAATTATAACATAATTAGCAGTGAAGAAATAATTAGCCAGAGCATACCCTCCGTTATAAAGTTATAGGATCAAATAATCGGTGATTCAATATAACTTGACATACGTACTTGTATATTACGATACTGGGTTTTATCAAAATAAAAGTTTATTGAAAATAGTTTATGTATGTTGTTTAGTTAACATCATCCTATTAGGGAAATTAATTTTAGATTTCGTAACATCGCTAATTTTTCTTCTTCATCTTCACTTTCAAGGTTATTCGTACCCGAAAATTCTGCTTCGTTTTCTTATCCCCCACTCGATCCCATTGGACAACAATTCTGATCCTATACTTAGGTTATGAGAGAATCAAGGAACAAGAATCCTTAATACTCATTTCCTATACATGCTATCAGAAATTGAATTGATGCCAATAGGAAGAATCTCATCTATTTTAGACGCGGAGGTGGTTCACATTTAGCTAGGGATTGTCATAAACCAATATGCTGCTTCAAATGTGGACTCTTCGGGCATAAGAAAGATCGCTGTATGAAGGGTTTCATGGTTTCATTTTCAAGGATCAAAAAGCAATTAAGTATCCCAGAACATGGTTTTTATTCGTGTTAAAAATAATGAAATTGAAGCGAATTTTTTTAGACCATTTGTGGATTCAAAGAAAGGTGGGAATTGATTTTTTGAAGGAGCTATTTATACATTTTGATGCAATAAATTCTGTTAACATTGGTATGAATTATGAGAGTAAATTTGGGGATCTAGGTAGTGTTGTTAATGATAATACGTCGAATAGTGAAAAAATAACAGTCTGACAAGTCTGGAGCTCGTAAGAATCAGTTAGTGAGCTAGAACTTGGTTTCTGATGAATATACTAAGTTGGAAGCATTCATTGATAATGTAAAGGATGTGTCATTGGTTGAAAAAGGAAATTCTTCGAGGAGCTCGCTTTCAGATTGTATACATTATGATCCTTCAGCATTGAAACCGGGGGAGGATCAACAATTGTTTGTGTGAATTCTTCGATTGAAATTGGAGAAAATATGTTACATCTGATTTAGATTTCCTTAGTGCTAGAAATCCAAACGCTAAAAAACAGTTGTTGAAATCTGATTTTAATCTTTTATGTCAAATAGTTTTGAGGCATTGTGAAGTATGAATGTCGAAGATGATGCAAGGGATAATATGCTAGTCAGGAAAAATGAAATATGAGGATATAAGGTGAAGGATAATACATGCCTTGGATTTGACAAGGTGGTGTTGGGGTCTATTTGTGAAATTTTTTGAACAGTTGTTGAGTTAGATGATGTGGCTTGTTTTAAGGTGGCAAACAATCAGATGTTGATATGTTGGAATAATTCAACATAATGGGGCCACATATTTTAATGTTTGAATGTGTGGGCTATCTTGTAATTAATTTTAATTACATGAACTATTTTTGGAATAAACATATTAAGACTTAAGTGGTATATTCATCATGTAAAATTATAAAGTGTGAATACCGGAGCGACAATTTTAGTTTGCTGAAGGGACGAACTGAAAAAATGTCACACACTATATATAAGGGGTTATGGTCCCAAAATCACATAAGTCTTACAATATTCTCTCCACCCTCTTCTAAATGGAATTTAAAGATCTAAGCTTGTGTCAAATTTGGAAGATCTAATTCAAATTAATCCTCACATCAATTAAGAATCGATGGATTCAGGCACGCCTTCCGCTGTTAATGTCATATACCCGTTTCTCAATTAAATCAACATAGGTTATATGTATTCAGATCTAATATAGATTAGTCACCAACAAGTGGTCTCAGAGCCACCCATCATTGGTTTTATCGAGCAATTTCCTGATTTTAAGCATATATGAAATTAGGGTTCTGAGATTTACAATTTTGGTTGATTCATGTGATGCCTTTGTTTCAGATTTATATAAATAATTTGTGAATTAATTCCGCTTGTTCGGATCTGATGCCTTTAATTGTCGCTATTCATATTATTCATATTTTATTGTCAGTATTATTATGACTGTACAATTTTTTTTATTGCTATAGATGATTACCATGTTAAGTTTTGTTTGATTCACACGTATGGAAGCATCTTCATGCCTTTTAATGATCCTGTAATACATATTGGGCCATATAACGGTCAATTGCATTTATTTTTATCATACTTGCATTAAATGCGGTTGTTATAATAATAAATAAATTAATTTATTATCATAAATGTAGTAAATGAGTTAGTTGCATTAAATTTAACGATGCATCATGTTTGTATTTGGAATAAGAAATGATATTTTTTTTATTATTTAATGCATATATATATATATATATATATATATGTTATATGTATGACTCGCTCATTAAAAATAAGTTTCACCTTCTGTAATATTATAACACACGTATTCATATTTGCTTATTCAAATAAGCTTTCATCGAAATCTAATTACCTACCGCACTGATATAATAAGCTATTTTGAAATGGACTATTTATTTTCGTTTCTTCCCACTATGTTTGGGATCAACCACTGCTACAATTTTCAGCTATTCATTTTCTTGCAATATCACATGTATGGACCATGCTATGTTAAAATTTGTTTTATCTTCTATCTTGAACATTGACAGTTAAATAAAGTATGCAATATTTTATCATTAATTGTTATTACAAATACCATTTGTTATGTATTGTAACAGTTTTAGTTGATGTCAATTTTTTATTATTATTTTTATTACGGTAATGAAACAATATTTTCATGTATAAAATTGAAAATTGAAATTTATGGTATACACATAAATGAATGAATTAGAATAAACCAATTCAAATATTATTTGATGTCTCTTTGCAAAATAACTCTAAATATCCTACATTACAAGCGAACTAAATGAAATAACATGTCACCAAAGTGATCTCTCTTATTTTTGTTATTCATGAAGAATGTTTGATGTTTGTTAGTATTTATTCATTCGGATATTAGTCGGCCCAAAAGGAAAACTAATATTTGGTCGAATAATTTATACACGTGTGATGATAAATATGTGAAAATCATGTAGTTTTGAAAGTGAATATCTAATCAACCCAAAGGAAAATTGATATTTGACTTGAACTTATTGTCAATGTTTGATCATTACAATAAGAGTACTTACAATTAATATTACTGTCCAAAGCCTTGATATTGATGTTGTGCTACGCATCTTGAGAAGAGACTTACCAATTATTTGAATTTACTGTGGTTTCATTTTACAATGTAAGCATATTTGATTGATTTTTATGTTAAAATTACAGCTAATTCAACTACAATATCTGCCAATCTTGACAACATTCCTATTCTGACTTGATCCAACTTTAAGGATTGGAAAGAGAACATATTGCTTGTTCTTGGCTGCATGGATCCTGACCTTGCACTTAGGATGGATGCACCCACCCCTCATACGGATGAAAGTTCTTCTAATGTTATAAAGAACTTCGAGAGGTGGGATTCAAATCACATGAGTCTAATAATCATAAAGCGTGACATTCCAGAGGCATTTATGGATGCGGTATTTGAAAAGATAACCAATGCTAAAGATTTCCTTGCTAAGATTGAAAAACTTTTGCTAAAAACGATAAGGCGAAAACAAGCACGCTTTTGCAGTGCTTGATTTTCATGAAGTATCAAAGCAAAGGGAACATAAGGAGTACGTTATGGAAATGTCTAATGTTGCTTCAAAACTTAAGGCACTTAGGCTTGAGCTTTCGGATGATTTGCTCATGCATTTGGTACTAATCTCTCTTCCTTCACAATACAACCAGTTTAAGGTTAGCTACAACTATCAAAAGGAGAAATGGACTCTTATTGAGCTCATTTCAGTTTCGTACAAGAAAAAGAAAGATTGAAGCATGGTAAGACCGAAAGTGCTCATTTAGCATATGCCCCTAAGGGAAAAGACAAACAGAGAAAGAAGGATAAGGAAACTGCTAAGGGTCCAACGGAAGAGAACAACACAAGAAGGCTGATGGTTGTTACTTTTATAAGAAGGCTGGACATTAAAAGAAAGATTGTACCAAATATCATGCATGGCATGTTAAGAAAGGTACATCCTTTGCTTTGATATGTTTTGAAGTAAATTTAGCTATAGTACCTAGAAACACTTGGTGGTTCGATTCCGGTGCTTCTACTCACATAAGTGTTTCTATGTAGGGTTGCCTGAGCTATCGAAATCCAACTGATGCTGTGAGATACATCTATGTGGGTGATGGAAAATCGGTTAAAGTGGAGGCTATTAGGCATTTTAAGTTGTTATTGAGAACTCGATTTTATTTGGATTTATTTGATACTTTTGTTATACCGTCATTTAGATGGAATTTGGTTTCTGTTTCTATGTTGGACAAATCTGGTTATTCTTGTTCATTTAGGAATGGTATTTTTTGTTTATCAATAAATTCAAATCTTGTTGGAACTGGTTCTCTCAATATTTATGTTAACTTATATATGCTTGATGTTAATACATCTGATTATGAAGCCTTGCATATGGAATCGCGCGGTGCTAAATGAGAAGCTAATAAGGAAAATTCAGCCACATTGTGGCACAAGCGCTTAGGTCATATATCTAAAACTAGAATTCAAAGGCTTATGTCAGATGACATTTTGGAATCTGTTGATTTTTCAAACTTCGATGTCTGTGTAGAGTACATTAAGGTAAAAGATACCAAACATAAGAAAATAGGTGCCAATAGAGCAACCAACGTATTAGAATTGATACATACAGACATTTATGGACCATTCCTTATAGCATCATGGAATGGTCAACAATATTTTATCACATTCATAGACGACTACTCAAGATATGGCTACCTATATCTTATACATGATAAATCAGAATCCTTAGACATGTTCAAGCAATTTAAAGTAGAAGTTGAGAACCAACTCAAAAAAAGAATTAAGGCTGTCAGATCTGACCGTGGAGGTGAATATTATGGTAAATCTGATGGATCAGTTGAACAATGTCTAGGACCATTTGCCCAATTCCTAGAGAAATGTGGAATAGTCCCACAGTACACCATGGCAGGTTCAACTA
The DNA here is from genome assembly GCA_030765085.1 of Allium cepa. NCBI lineage: Eukaryota > Viridiplantae > Streptophyta > Magnoliopsida > Asparagales > Amaryllidaceae > Allium > Allium cepa. The sequence goes on from CM060929.1 coordinate 476,024,425, forward strand.
GCATGAATGGTGTTGCTGAGAGATGAAACATAACTCTTAAAGACATGGTGAGGAGTATAGTTAGTCATTCTACCTTACCAAAATCACTCTGGGGAGAGGCATTAAAGACAACAGTTTATATCCTTAAAAGGGTATCCACTAAAGCAGCAACCAAGACACCTTATGAGCTTTGGACAAGCAAATAACCCACTCTAAAGCATTTTCATATTTGGGGATGTTCAACTGAGGTAGGTCCTTATAGGCCAAATGAAAGAAAATTGGACTCTAAAACAGTGAGCCGCTACTTTATTGGTTATTCTGAGCGATCTAAGGGATATAAATTTTATGATCCCACACTAAAGAAATTTTCTGAGATGGGAACTGCAACATTTTTTGAGGATGTTGAGTTAAACGGGAGAAATGAAGCAAGGAACATTGTTTTTGAGGAGGAATCATCATCTATGATTCCTACTACAGTTACTTCTTCTACCAATGTACTGATTGTCATTCCTGTCATTAATGAAGAATTTAATCCAGAACCACAACAAAACAGTATTGAAGAAAAAACTCTTTCAAGATGAGGAAAATATTTCGCAAGAACAAACTCAAAAACCTCAAAATGAATTGCCACTAAGGAGATCCACTAGGGAGAGGAAAGATGCCATTCCTTTAGGGTATTTCTTCAAGAAATAGCACATAATAGTGGATTGGTGGAAAATGATCCTATCAACTTTCACCAAGCCATGTAAGATGCTAATTTTTAAAAGTGGATTGAAGCTATGAATGAAGAGTATAAATCCATGCAAGATAATAAAGTTTGGGATCTTGTCTCTTTGCCTGAAGGTAAGTATCCTATTGGTTGTAAATGGATACTTAAAACCAAGAGGGATGCAAAAGGTAATGTGGAAAGATGTAAGGCTCATCTTGTAGCAAAAGGTTTTACTAAGAAGGTAGGCATCGATTTTAAAGTGACTTTCTCTTCGGTTTCATCGAAAGACACTTTTAGAATAATTTTGGCGCTTATTCCACATTTTGATCTTGTGTTACATCAAATGGATGTTAAAATTTCATTTCTCAATGAAGACATTGAGGAAACAATTTATATGCTGCAACTAGAAAACTTTATGTTCAGAAATCCAAAAAATATGGTTTGTAAACTAAAGAAATCCATTTATGGGCTCAAACAAGCTTCTCCTCAATAGTACCACAAGTTTCATAAAGTAGTTTCCTTATTTGTTTTCGAGGCAAAAATAATTGATAACTGTGTGTTACAAGTTCAGTGGAAGCAAATTCATATTTTTGATTTTATATGTTAACGATATATCGCTTGCCTGTAATAATTTACATATTTTGCATGAAACCAAGAAATTTCTTTCAGATAATTTTAAAATGAAAGATCTTAAGGATGCTTCATTCATATTAGGAATCCAAATATATCGTGATCGCTCACGGGGTATTTTTGGATTGTCACAAAAGAACTATATAGAAACGGTGCTTAAAAGGTTTGGCATGTAAGGTTGTAAAATGGGTGATACCCCTATCTCTAAAGGAGATAAATTTTATCTCAAACAATACCCTAATAACATCCTCGAAGATAAAGAAATGATGAAGACCCTTTTGCATCTGCTATAGAGAGTCTAATGTATGCTCAAGTGTGTACGCATCCGTATATTACGTACATTATAGGAGTGTTGGTCGGGTATCTTAGTAACCCTGGAATGGATCAATGGAAAGCAACAAAAAGGGTTATGAGGTATCTTCATAGAACAAAGGACTATATGCTTACATATAGAAGATCAAATCAGTTGGAGATCATTGGGTATTTTGATTCTGATTTTGCTACTCGGATAGTAGAAAATCCACTTCAGGATACATATTTCTATTAAGTGGAGGGGCTATATCATGGAAAAGCATTAAACAAACGCTCATAGCTTCTTCCACCATGGAAGCAGAGTTTGTGGCTTGTTATGAGGCATCTAACCATGCAAAATGGCCGTGGAATTTCGTCACTGGGCTGCGCATTATTGATAATATTGAAAGACCATTAAAGTTATATTGTGACAATAGATCTGCAGTATTATATTCTAATAACAATTGAAGCTCAAGCAAGTCAAATTACGTTAACATCAAGTTTCAAATTGTAAAGGAAAGCGTGCGGAATGGGTTAATATCCATAGAGCATATTAGGACAAATTTCATGCTAGCGGATCCGCTTATAAAAGGAGTACCACCCAAGGTCTTTCATGAGCATGTTGCTAAAATGGGTGTATCTTTTGTATAAGGATATTTTGGTTTAAGGGGAGTTTGTACTTAGTCACTTATTTCACTGCTTTATATTTTTGATTATGAACATGCTTTGGCTTTTCTGATCAGAAATAAAGTTTTCTTTTGCACTTTGATTATATTATTTGGAATTTTGATCTCATTAAAGTAAAGTAGGACCAGCTGGAAATAGACATATAAAGATCACATTTCATGTAATTTCCATGCTATACATACATGATTGATCTATGGTGTTTGATTGTATTAATATTTTGACCACCGATGTGTTTAGTTACAAAAAAAGTAATGAAAGCCACTTTGGTTCTATGTTAACACAATCAATGAAAGAGATTGTTTTGAATATACCATATTATCAAGATAGCTAAAGAGCTCATAAAGTTGAATACGTTCTATAAAGTTACATATGTGGCCCAAAGGAAGATTGTTGGAATAATTCAACATAATAGGACCACATATTTAATGTTTGAATGTGTGGGCTATCTTATAATTAATTTTGATTACATTATCTATTTTTGGAATAAACATATCAAGACTTAAGGGGTATGTTCGTCATTTAAAATTATAACGTGTGGATATTGGAGTGACAACTTTAGTTTGTTGAAGGGCCGAACTGAAAAAATGTCACACACTATATATATGGGGTTATGGTTTCAAAATTACATAAGTCTTATCATATTCCCTCTACCCTCTTCTAAAGAGAATTTACAGATCTAAGCTTGTGTCAAATTTAGAAGATCTAATCCAAATCAATCTTCACATCAATCAAAAATCGATGGATTCAGGTACGCCTTTTGCTGTTAATTTCATATACTTATTTCTCAATTAAATCAATATGAATTATTTGTATTTAGATCTAATATAGATTAATCACTAACATGATAATGTAATGATGTTGGCTATGCAAGGTTTTGCATTCTAAAAGTGAGGAGATGTGTGATAAAGTGATGGTTAAGGATAATATATTGAATGGTGGCTTAAACTATGGTGCAGTGAAGTTCAAAACATGGATAACGTAGTAAATGATTATATCATGAATGACAAAGGGATAATATGATTTTGCAATGGAGATCAGGGGTACAACTGCATTGTAACAAAAAAGGGGACTGTGCGTGTTATATCGTTGGACATGCACAATTTCCCTGGAAATTGTATAAAGGGGTGGTATTGGGATGTATCATGGGTTGGTAGGATATTAATTGATGTTTTGAGAGGGATAGTAAAATTTTGATGGATAATGGTGCACGTTTTCAGATAGATTTTGTTAAAAAATCATATGATGTTAGGGATGGTTGCAGTGTTAAATACATGGATGTTGGTGGTATTTGTATGGAAGGTGAAGTTTACAGTGACCAAGGAATACCATTATTGTGTTATTTGAAGAATAAGCGGTGGGATATTGTGAAGGAATGGTTAGTTAAAAATATTTCTTTAGATTATGTGAATATATATGGAAGACAGATACACTGGATTGCGTGTTGAGCAGTGTGAGTAAATTTGTAGTTGATAAAGCTATTTGTTGGAGAAGGGAAGCAATATGATTTTATTATTAATCATTCTGACTTTTTTGAAGCACAAAGTTCTATGGGGATGATGAGTCAAGCATCAATTACGCGTATAGCAGGCTTTCTTGCAACATAAGATAATATAACAAATGCTCAGGTTATGATCCAATGTGTTGCAAGCACAAATGAAAATTTATCATGTTGTCCTTTGTATGCAAATGTGAGGCCTACTTAAGTAGGAATTATGTAGAGATCGAAAGAGTAGGTTAATAATAGGGAAGCTAATAATAAATTTGTCTTCAGACTTTGAGTATTCATTACATGGAGATGTTCGAGATTCTAATATGTGTTAGTTAGATTGATGTAGATTGATGAGGAAGAGAGTGTCTCAGTAGAGTGACGTCTAATGAAACTGAGTATTTGAGTTCAGTGAGTAGAAAAGCTGATTTAGCAGTGCAAAAGGAGTCTGGATCTGTGGTTCTATATTGGCGAGGAGTGCATTGAATAGTCTATCCACCAGTGATATATAATATCTAGCTAGAAGTTCAAGTTTTATTTTTGATGGTATTCAGATAGACATCGAGAATATTAGGAGTAAGGAATTAGAGTAAGTCAGATCATTTGGACCATGAGATACATTATTCGGAACGTAGGGGTTTACATGATTTAGGAAAATGCAGTAATTAGAACCTTTTTTATAGTAAATAACATTGGCATTGTTTTATGACAAGAAACTAAAATAGAACGCCTTGATTATAGATTTTATAGGTGTTTATATGATATTTATATAAATTATTGGTCCTATCTTCTAACTAGGAGTAGTGCAGGAGGACTTGCGATGGGTTGGAAAGATCATTGTGTTAGACTTTTACAATCTATTGTTAAAAATCATTCGATGCATTTCATTTTTACTGACATAAGTGACGACTCAATATTAAATATTACAACTGTTTATGGACTGAACTCAAAGATAGATTGTAGGGCTTCACGAAATTAGTGTCTAGAATTCAGATCACTTTCTCTAGGACTATGAGTAATGGGTGATGACTTTAATGTCACTAGATTTTAGGAGAAATAGCCTATAAGAATGAAATTTTGTTGCTATGGAGGAGTTTGGCTAGTTTATTTTCAATTGTAACTTAATTGAGATAAAATTTAGTGACATACAGTTTACTTAGTCATTAGAGAAATTCTCTTAATGACGCTTTTAGACATATTTTTTATTAGTGATGAAATAGAAGATAAATTTCCTACTTGTAAGGTTGTGGGTCTTCTGAATATTATTCAGATCGCTGCCTAATTATCCTATGTTGTAATAATCTAAATATTGGGAATATAATTTTTTGATTTGAAAACATGTGGCTATAGAGGATAATTTTAAAGATTTAGTTACAAAGAAATGGATTTCTATGAATAATTATTATTACAGGTTTATAGGGAATATAGCCATAAAATTAGTTAGTAAACTTAGAGACTTAAGGTTATTTCCCAAGAAAAGGGGTAAAGATGTTTTTAGGAACATTAAATTAGGAAGAAAAAATAATAATAAACGAGATCTTAAATTTAAATAAAATAGTTGAATTAAGGATGTTATCCCACCTTTTGGTCAAGGCTGGAATACCAATGAATTGGCGAGAAAGGATGGATATTAGGATTGGAGATTGATTGGGAACAAGGCTACGATCGATATTGTTAAAATTTAGCCGAGCCCCGATCAAGACAGAATTGATTGGGGATGATGATCAAGGCTAGGAGAGGCTACATTTCAAATTTCAGGTTAATTGGAGTTCGTATGAAGGAGATATGATCGATACAAGGTAGAAGAAATATGTTGTTCGTATCCATCGAAGAGCCGAGGTAATAGTCTATTTGAATCCATCAGATTCATATCCATCAGAATGACATCGCCTCAATCTGTTCGAATCCATCAGGTTTTGTATAGTTCAAACCCATCAGGTTCGTATCGATCAGACTCATGCATGCTCGATTGTTCGCATCCATATGATCGAATCGATCCAGATTCATCGCATTGGTTCTGTTCGTATCGATACTGTTCGAACTCCACTAAGAATTACACTGTTCTTGTCGATCTGGTTCGCACCGATCCAAAACTCATTATTCGTATCGATCCCCAAAGGTCGATCGATACGAATAGTGCATTCTTTGATCGATACGAAACGACACGCTCTAATCATCGATGCGAACAGGGTCATCGATACGAAAACCCCCAGTTATTGATGCGAACGTGTCGATGCAAACGAGGCGAAAGCCTCAGAACGACTCGATCAACTCGCCGCAAAAATTGGATCGACACAGGAAACTCGCACCACGTCTGCTTCTGATCGATACAAAGGGGATGGATACAAACCATGAATTAGAAGTCGACTGCCTTCCAAGAGTACAAAGTTGCATCAATCATATCTCCTAAACCACAGGTCCAAATGCTACGAAATTGTCACAGGAGATTACGTACAAGCTAAATAACATTCCTGCCAAGTTTCAGCTCGATTGGATCATTTCTTGATCGATACGAAATTGGTTCGTATCGATCACGAATCGAGTCGAAACTTGCTGGGATTGATCGCATGGACCCACTCACGTGCCAGGAGTCTCCCGAACTTTTAGCACGATATCAGCCTTCTATATCTATAAATAGCCCCCTGGAACCTACAAAAAGGGGATCTTTTGGCTATTCAACGTCCAGACTCTACCGTATTCAATTCTACACCTCACCATCACTATTGTACTTGAAATCTTTCATTGTAATCCGCTGTAATCAACTGTAACCAGCGAAGAACATCAATAAAAGATATTTAATTGAAGTGGACGTAGGCCGGAGATAGCTGAACCACTATAAATCTCGTGTTTCTGTTCGTTATTTTTGGATTTTTGTTTGCTGTTAGCTTAGATCTGTGACTTGTGCTCGGATATTGTTGATTTATATTCATATATTGGTGCTTTCACGATACTTGGGTTTGTGACCAATTTTGGCGCAAACACTTTGGTGCTTTCACTGAGAAAAACTAGCACACACTATACTAGATTCGGAATACAGATTTTAAGGCTTGAAGGAATTAGATTTGAAAGACAATGACTCGACAAACAAGCAGAAGACAAAGAGCTGAGAGAAGCCAACAAGGAGGAAGCCAAGAGGCATCCACCGAAGCTGGAGAAGGACAAACTTCTATCTACATTACCAAGGACGAGATGGAAGCTATGGCAAATTCATTGCATGAGAGATTGTTAAAGAGTTAACAGGATATGATGCAGACTTTCTTTGAACAGATAAGAGCTGTAGGAACACAGAACTTAGGACCGACGATGGCGACTGCAAATATGGAACAAGGAGCTAGGGTTGCGGAACCCAATGAAGGATAGAATACAGAGAGCTAAGAGGCGATCAACGAAGGCTTGGGGGCAGACCCATAGGATATGCCACTGGAAGATATATGAATGGAGCTCAATAGGCTAGAGATGAGCCACACGAAGAGTATGTACCAGAATTCCCTCCGGGACTCGGGGGGCAACCTTTGACAGACAATGCTGGATTAGCTGAGATTATTAGGAGAACTGCGCGGAGGTTTGACCAATGGAGATCTGGAAGGAGTGAACAAGAATCTGTTTACTTGGGAAATCAGGGTAGTTTGAAATCCACCTGATTTCAAGCTACTTAGCGTGGAAGTCTACAATGGCAAGGCTGACCCAACCGATCACCCGATGAGACACACCAGACACATGGAAGTGCTGGGGGCATCAGAGGAAGTTATGGCCCTATATTTCCCTCTGTACTTGATGGATATAGTTGCGATGTGGTTCAGGCAGATGGAAGAAGGATCTATTAGGACATGGACAGAGTTGGTGGAATGTTCTTGAGGCGATTTCGAGTTCATATCAAGAGGCCAAAGAACGTGATGACGCTAACATCAATAAAGAAAAGAACGGATGAATTGCTTAGAGCTTTCTTAATTCGGTTCAATGCGGTGGTTGCTTCGGTGGATCGGCCGGATCCATCGATGGTTTTAATGGAAGCAGTATCGGGAGTCAGAGAAGATTCAGATTTCAAAGTATTTCTAATACGAGACCCACCACTGGATCTTGGGGAATTCTTTCACGAAGCTGAAAGATTCCTTCGGCAAGAGGACGCGTGCATAGATTTGAAGTTAAAGGAGGTGAATGCAACTGAGGGTGGAGGACCATCCAATGGAGGCTTGGACAGAGATAAAGGAAAGGGAAAAAGGAAGCTTAATGACGATTTGGAAAGGGCCAAGAAATGATGGAGGGAGCTGAAGTTCTCCACCTACACTGGATTGAATGAAACATTGGAGCGAATATACATGTAGACTCGGAATCGCCTTCCTTACCGAAGGTCAGCAAGGAGAGAACCTTCTGAACGTGAAAGGGCATCAGGAAGACACTGCATCTTCCATGATTTGGATGGACACGATACCAACAGCTGCAGGCACTTAAAGGACATAATTGAGGAGCATGTAAGGAATGGACAATTGAGGCAGTATGTTGGGGCTCGGAATGCAGCGGTGGAGCAGGAGCAACCACTGTCTACCTCAAACCATGATGGTGCGAGGCCCAGGGATGATGGTCGATTGGTTATCAATTGACTGGGATGTTATGAAATGAGTAGCAAGCCACTAGCAAACGGAAAAATCATTTACACATGTATGGGGACAGAGATGGCCCCTAGGCATGCTCTGAATGGTGATAGACCGCGATGCTATGGTTTGTGAAATCTGTTTTCCATTTGTGGGTTGGATACTCATTTTTTCTGGTTTGGTTTTGGAGTTTGGTTTGAACTCCTGGATTTGTTTGCTTTCTGGCTTGGATTCTCGTTTGGATGATTGTTTTCTGTTTTGAGTGTTGGTTCAGATTTCTGATTTTCTGATTTGATTTGGATTTTGGATTGGATTTTGATTGGATTTTTGTTTGGTTTTTGGTAAACGACCGTTGGGTATGGATTACACCTGGCAAGGGGTGGGTCGCTTTGCCCGAACGTGGTAATCAGCTTACTCAGGTTGTCGAGTATGGACTATACTCGACAAAGGTCCGGAGTGACCGGGATTCGGCCTAGGACATAGGCCATGTATTATTAATTGTTATTTTCAGGTCGCTGAGTATGGACTATGCTCAACAAGGGTCCGGAGAGACCAGGATTCGGCCTAGGACTTAGGCCCCGTATTATTAATTATTATTTCAGGTCGTCGTGTATGGACTATACTCGACAAGGGTCCGGAGTGACCAGGATTCAGATTAGGACTTAAGCCATGGCATTACTCAACGTCCAGGGACACTGGACCACGGTCATCAGATGTGGGTTGCATTTGGCAAGAACCATGAGAGGTTAGGGATTCAGATATTGACCCGGAGATGTCATGGATTCGGTTATTGGTTATTGGATAAGGATGGATAAAAACTCGGTTATCGAGTTCGGATGGATATGAAATTGGCTATGGACTTTGGATGTCGGACGTGGAGTTATTCAAAACACACCTTCTTATTACAAGGCATGTTTTGGGAGGCAAATGTTATCCCACCTTTTGGTCAAGGCTGGAATATCAATGAACTGGCGAGAAAGGATGGATATCAGGATTGGAGATCTATTGGGAACAAGGCTACGATCGATATCGTTAAAATTTGGCTGAGCCTCGATCAAGACGGAATCGATTGGGGACGATGATCAAGGCTAGTAGAGGCTACATTTAAAATTTTAGATTAATCGGAGTACGTATGAAGGAGATATGATCTATACAAGGTAGAAGAAATATGTTGTTCATATCCATCGAAGAGCCGAGGTAATAGTCTATTCGAATCCATCAGTTCCGTATCCATCGAAATGACAACGCCTCAATCTGTTCGAATCCATCAGGTTTTGTATAGTTCGAACCCATCAGGTTCGTATCGATCAGATTCACGCATGCTCGATTGTTCGTATCCATATGATCGAATTGATCCGGAGTCATCGCATTGGTTCTGTTCATAATGATACTGTTTGCACTCCACTAAGAATTACACTGTTCGTTTCGATCTGGTTCGCATCGATCCAAAACTCACTGTTCGTATCGATCCCCAAAGATCGATCGATACGAATAGTGCATTCCTTGATCGATACGAAACGACACACTCTAATCATCGATGTGAATAGGGTCATCGATACAAAAACCCCCAGTTATTGATGCGAGCGTGTCGATGCAATAGAGGCGAAAGCCTCAGAACGACTCGATCAACTCGCCACAAAAATTGGATCGATATAGGAAACTCATGCCACGTCATCCTATGTGCACGTGCTTCTGATCGATACGAAGGGGATGGATACGAACCATGGATTGAAGTCGACAGCCTTCGAAGAATACAAAGTTGCATCGATCATATCTCCTAAACCACAGGTCCAAATGCTACGAAATTTTCACAGGAGCTTACGTACAAGCTAAAGAACATTCCTGCCAAGTTTCAGCTCGATTGGATCATTTCTTGATCGATACAAAATTGGTTTGTATCGATCACGAATCGAGTCGAAACTTGGTGGGATCGATCGCGTGGGCCCATTCACATGCCAGAAGGAGTCTCTCGAAGTTTGAGCGTGATATCAGCCTCCTACACCTATAAATAGCTCCTTGGAACCTATAGAAAGGGGATCTTTTGGCTACTCAATGTCCATTCTATCGGATTCAATTCTACACCTCACCATCACTGTTGTACTTGAAATTTTTCATTGTAATCTACTGTAATCAACTATAACCAGCAAAGAAGATCAATAAAAGATAATTAATTGAAGTGGACGTAGGCCAGAGATAGCCGAACCACTATAAATCTCGTGTTTCTATTTGTTATTTTTGGATTGTTGTTTGCTGTTAGGTTGGACGTATGAATTGTGCTCGGATATTGTTGATTTATATTTATATATTGGTGCTTTCACTATACTTGGGGTTTGTGACCAATTTTGGCGCAAACAAAGGAATTTGCGTGTTTCAACAAAATATGCTTTAAAATTTAAAAGAAGAATTAAATAAGATTATTTTACAAGAAGAAGTAACGTGGAAACAAAAGTTTAAAGCCCAATTGATGGTTGAGGGAGATATGAAATTAATTTTTTCATAAAGTAGCCAATAGTAAGAATCTTAGTAATACTACTAATTCCATTTTAATCAATAATTTTGATATTTTTGACCAAACAGAACTAAATAATGAATTTACCAATTATTATAGAGAAATCTTTGGAACTACAAAAAGATATAGATTTAGAGCTAAATGAGATATGCTTTACACTGAAGCTTCTAAGATTGACCTAGCAGGTGTAACGATCCAGGATTTTGGACATTGAAATTAGAATATTTAAATTGATCTAAAATATTTTAAAGTTAATGTTTAACTAGAATTTAAAATATCTCCATTAATTGGATAATTTGACTATTTAATTTAATCATTGGAAATTGGATAAAATATTGAATCTTGGGTTTCAAACTTGTTAAAAATAATTTGAAGGTTTATAAAATTTATATTTATAGTACTGAAGTTAATGAAAACTTTATAATTGAATTTGTAAGTGTTTTGTTAAGTTTTGAAATTATATCGTCTAAATCGATATTTAAAAATAGCCTTTCGGGGCATAGTCTCGGAATTAGACGATACCAGTTCCATTGGATTCGTAATAGTGTATTATTATTGAATTTCAAATTTCATAGCGTTTGGAGTTATCGTGTGGTCGTACGATATATAAACGCCCTGAAATCTATATCAAAAATTCAATACAATAATTGGGTCCAAAATGCTATCTTTTCCATACGAATGAATTAGGACTCGAAACCTTTTCCATTGCGTTCGGAACAGGCGTATAACATTATGAATGCCTAACGGCATGCCTCGATAGGAGGTTGAGATTTTGAGTTGCGTGATTCGAGACGGTTTAGATTTAAATAATATTTATATTCAAAATTGTTTTGACAAAAGTTTTCTCAGCGTCCTTTCTCTTCTTTCGAACACGTATTTCCCTTGGTATAGCACGTGTCCTACCTATAAAACACGAGTCTCCTCTAAATAAAAATCAACTGGCCGAACTCATCAAACAAAAAAGGAAAAACACTTTTTCCCTCCCTCAGTTTTTAATTCGTGAATCTATAATAAGAAAAAAAATGGCAGAATGAAATTCAAATCGCACCTCTCTCTCTTTCCAAAGTAGATGGCGTTAGAAAAAAAGAGGGGGGGGGGGCGACACATTCTTGATCACTCGAACCTGGAACTCGTACGAGACGAACCGAAGGCTATCATGACGATGTCGTGGAGGTTTGTACGTGTCGTGATCGCGGAGGCATTTAGCTGCCTCGAACCCGTGGGCTTCGTTCGAGTTGTCGTCGCAACAGGGAGAATCGCGTGCTGTAGGGGTTAATGGCCGCGAGTTCGTGGGTATTGGAGAGGCTAGGGTTTTTGCGTTTTAGATTTTGGGGATCTACGAGTCGACCTCGAATACGAGAGTTTGGAGGCAGTAAGGTATAGCAGTCTTGTTTTTTTAATTTTGTATATATGCAGATTGGGAAAGAAAGAGAATAAATAAAAAGTTTTTAAAATAGAAAAAATGGGAAGTTTTTACAATAAAGGGGAAATTACTATTTTGATATTTACAGTAAGATATAAAATTTCTGTCTTAGTTTAAAAGTAATAAATAGGTAGATAAACAGAAATATATTTATAGATAAGGCTTTGGAAAGAAGAAAAAAATTAGGAATTTTAACTGTTTGAAAGTTTATCTAAAAAAATTAGTTTTTAAAACCTATATAGAATATTTTTATAAATATATGGGCATTTTCAAAAAAATAGTAATAATAATTATCTACATTTTAAATGTTACTAGTTTATTTTAAAATATAAAAAATTTAGTGATTAGTTAGTTTTATTAATTTATTTAATTTATTTTCGTTACTAAAAGATTTTGGAAGGAAAATTATTAGTTAAATTAAAAAGTTATTTAAGTAAATCTATTAAATGATAATTAATCGTTCAATTATTCCAAGTGTTAATAAAATTATATAATGATTGTAAAGGTCTGAAATCGTGAGGTAAACAAGCCCGAATGGAATTGGGTTGCAAACAATAAAATCATAGGTGAGTTAATCTCACTCATTTGGATTTCCATTAAATTTAAATAGTTAAAATTTAAATTATTGGATTGATTGCTTGAATTGATGATTTATTATCAGACTGGATGTGGTATATTATATATAGTATATATATATTGGAGTGATCGATATTCCTGCATTATATAGCGGATGAGACCCTATGCGTCCCGTATAACAGCAGGTGACTCTATATACCGCGATATCCCCCTCGAAGTAGGACTGGTATTTTTATATTTTGCTAACATCCATGGATGCAGGGAAACAGGTTGGAGGGATCCAACTGGATTCCTAAAAATATTTTTAATTTGTTTCATAATCTGTGTTAAGATTGATTGTCTGTGGTAGATTATATTAGAAATTGAAAGTAATGAATGTTATGGGTTTTGCTGATAATATTTTGGGTATTTGAAGATATCTAAAATATAAAATATTTGATTTTGAAAAGAGATATAAGAGAGAAATTTTAAGTAAATCAAATCAAAAGAATGAATTTTTAAAAGAAATAAAAGTTTGATTTTAAAATCCTATAAAATAAATTTCGAGTATGGAAAAGAGATTTTTGAATAAATGGAAATAAATGAATTTAAGGACTTAGGTTATAGTGTTAAGAATTAAATAAATTATTTTAAATTCAAGATTTAAATTATTGGGAAGAAATAAAAGGAGAATTTTCGAAACAAATTATGAAATTATATTTTCAGTTTTAAATGAGATTTTAAATCATAATTAAGAAGTGAATCAGGAATTAATGGATTTTGAAATAAACTTTGAATAAATCGAGAAATAAATTCTATGGGGAATTTAATTTAGAGAATCGATTTCAAAATCAACTAAGTGATTTGAAATAGTATTTCAAAAGAGAATGAGATTGTGGAATTTATAAACAAGGTTTATAAATAAATTGAATATTCATCAGTGGATAAATTTGAAAGTATAAATTCGCGGTTGGAATTTATAAAGAGATGGTAATTTATTTTAAAAATAAAATATGTTTTTATTTTTAAAAGTGTGGAAAAGAAATTTTATGAGATGGGGACGTAAATTAAATTATGATAAATCGAGCAGGATTTATAAGTGATTAGATGGACTATTTTGGAATGGAAAGTGCATTTTCCTGAAAAGTCAAGTATGTTTTCGAAGATGATTTTTAAGTATAAGTTAAAAAATTTAAAGTTGTTTTAAAAGAATGTTTTTGAGAAATTATTATTTAAGTTGTTTAAAATTTTAAAGGTAAATATTTATTAAGTTTGCTATAGTAGTAATTATTTTATAGGATAAACTAGCATTATGATTTAAAAGATAGTTACTAAATGTTTATAATTTACATAAATAACTTTTATTTTTAAAGGTAGTTTTGGTTAAGTTTTACGTGAAAATTATTATGGAATTTCATAACGTTTATTTTGAATAAAGTCTTTTAAGTAGTTTTTATTTTAAATGTTTTAAAGTGTGTGTGTGTGTGTGTGTGTGTGTATATATATATCATTGGATAAAGTGATTTAAATTATTTAAAATCTAAGTTATTATAACTTGGTGCTTTTTAGTAGAAATAAAACAATTGTTTGGATGATTGTGTGATTTTATAGTTAAATAACCGACTATCAATATTGGCAAATGCGCTGATCGTTTCGAAGAGACCGGGATCAGGATTAATTTTACAAAACCACTTCGAACCGGTTTGAACGTTATCGTGAGGAAGACAAGAGCTTGGAGTCGAAGATTGAGCGGTGGAGTGCAAGGGATAATCGCTACTAATCCTGAGGGTGATTCCAAAATGAATGTAGAAGGAGTAGTGCCTTCGGCTCCGTTCGAACCGGGAACAGACTTGTATGGACGAATACTATCAGAACATCGTCAAGGGAACGTTGAGTATTCTAAGTGAATGTGTGCTAAAAAGGTAACACATATCCTCAAGCCTCATCAACTAGGAATGGCTAAAATAGGGGAGGTGCCGCAAGACTAAGTGGCTAGCAACCAATTAGGGTAAGGTCATCCCTGTCTAGATGTCTCTTTTATTCGGCTGTGTGTGCGGTTGCTGATCCCAACCGTGGGGTGATCTTATTTGAACTATTCAGTAAGGGGTAGTTCCTGTCTTGTGTTGCAGGGATCAGGGTGTATCCCTGGTACGCTGATCTAGAGCAGGTACTGTGACGGGCGATACCCCAGTTGCCCTGCCATTGTATGGAATCCAATCTCCAATAAGCACATGTACGGTTTTGATTGTGCCCAACTATTGCTGGAACGTGAGATGCAAGCATTTCAGCTAGATTCTATTTTACTTTCTATAGACACTGTTATAATATTAGACGGATTTGATAAAAATGTTTTGGTTATCGTAAGGTAAAAACCTGACATTTTATTTGTGGCGTGGTCTTAAGAGATACCTTTGATTTCAAAGGATTTTCGAAAACTTTAATAATCCAATTGAGTATGTTTTGTCACTCTAGCTTTCTAGAATGACTCGGGTGTTATTTAACTATAATGTTGGGGGTCAGACCGAGTATTATAGAGTACATGATAGGATGCTATGGAGCTCGGGAGACGAGCTGGATGGTGAAACGTATCATACGTACTTGATGTATATTCCATTATGTAGTATAAATTGTGTATTCAGTTGTGTAGGGACAAGTTAATATAACTATCTAGTAATTGTTTTGATTGTGATGTACTCTGATGATGTAATGTATAAAACAGATATAGTTTCTTTTTGTGTAAAGATCAGTTATTATCTATTATATTTTGTTCCGCTGTGAATGTGAGATTCTGATGTTGTTTTGTTTTCTCTTCTTCTACCTCCTTCTTTCTTTCCCTCAGCAATCTGTCTTTTCCGGCACTCGATCGTCGGCATATTATAGAGTGGCGTATTTGTGTCGATTTTCGAGGAGCGAGAAGGACGGGTCATCCCAGTGGTATCAGAGCTGGAGGTTAAGCGAGAACCTTGGCTCTAGTGGGGATTACACATTAGAAATAGAGTCTGTAGTACTCTAGAATGAGTTTGAGTGTATTAATAGATATGAGTGCATATTCGTTAGTGAATATAAAATTGTTTTATATTGTGTTGACTTATCAGTTGAGTGTTTATGAATTCTGGTCGGTACAGTCTAGACAACTGTATTGATAGAGATTTCTAAACTTTTAAACTAGGCAAACCGACACGGTATTGTTTTTAAAAGTGGGTAAATGAAATAATTTTTCCTAAATTATTTTTTTATATAAAAGAAATAATTTTTGTAAATTAATATAGTGTATGGTTGCTTGGTTGTTAGGAAGTGATAATATTAAATTATTATCATTGTGGTGTGGAAATGGAATAAGAAATTGAAATTATGGCTAAAGTTAAGAGAAATAATTATATAACGAAATTGAATTCAGAAATGTGAATTATAAATTTGGTTTATAGGTGGAAATGAAAAGAAATTCCAGAGTAATGTTTGAGTATGAGTAGAAAGGATTTGGAATTCGAAAATTTGGAAAAAATTAAAGTTTGAAAATGATTTTCAAAGGTTTTGGAGGAATAATGGTGATATTATTTTGGAATATTTTTGAATTGGATATGAATTCCGATGAGATTTGGAATTTAAAATATTTGGGAAAGGGTTTTTAAAAAGAATTAAAGCATTAAACTCACTTCGGTCATATTTGGGAAAGGGTTTTTAAAAAGAATTAAAGCACTAAACTCACTTCGGTCGTTGGAAAATAACTTCGATGATGACTGTAGCATTATCGATGTCCATTTTTGAGTTTCCAAGAGAGGAATTGCTACCAAAATAAAGATAACTTATAAAATTTGAAATCTGAAGGATACAATTCTGACTTGAAGAAGAGTTAAATAAAGATAAGTGTGTAAACAAATGAGTTAGAAGGTAAGCCAATTTAATGAAGTAAATTAAAGGAGATTAGTAAATAGAATGTAGATAAGTTCGAAAACCTATAGAAGTTTAAATTTTGAATTGAATTGGAATGTAACCGAATTAACTTAAATAGAAGTGAATTTTGAGGAAATGAATTTAAGTAAGATAAATGGAACTTAAACGGAAGACTCGAATTCAATTTGAATTTGGTTAAGTAAGTAAAGTTGAAGAATTGTTCAAAGGAACTAGAAGAAGCAAAAGTTCGGAGATTAAACTTTTATTTGAGATTTAAAATAATTAGTAAGTGAAACTAATTTAATGAAATAGTTAATTGAGAATGGGTTTGAGATAAGGTGAATAGGATTCAATATTTAGTTCGAATTGGAAATAAATTAAGAATTAAAGATAAATTAAATTCAGAATGAAATTGAAAATTTAAGTTAAGTGTAAATAGATATAAAAGCTTAAGTGGTGAAATGTAAATAAATATAGGAAGTGTATAAAATAATTATATTGGACTTAAGAAACGGATGGTTAAATTCTTAAGTAAATTTGGAATCGAGAGTATTCTAAGTTAATGAATGAAGATTTAATAAGGGTGTGTGAAATGGTAATTGTGAATTAGTGAATAGAAATAAAAAATAAAGGTGTATAGAAGAGAATTGATATAACTAATAATCAATTGAAAAAAAATACATAGGATGTACGTATATTATTTTATTCGCAAAACGATTTGATCTAGATTCGAGCACAGAATTTTGAGGTAGTTATATCGATCCGAGTTGAGATTTTTCACTCGATTTTCAACGGCGAACCCTGGATATGGATTTTGATTGATTCTGGAAATTCTCTATCATAGTTTGGCTATACGAGGAGAATGACGGTTTCTGATCGGGAAACCAGATCTGAGTCCGCACTAGGAAGTCGGATGGACGATACTAGTTCGGAAGTGAAATTGTGTGATCGAGTGAGCGATCAGATTGGATATTACATACGGATGATATATGGACATCGTACGGGCTTAAGTAAAGCGAATATTGAAAATTTTGTAAAGAAATGTATAAAATGATTTTGAATACAGTGAGTGGGTATTATTGCTAAGTGAGGTGCAGGTATTTAAAAGCAAAGGAAAATGGATGTTAGTAATTTCAAAGATAAATTGGATTGCCCGACAAAAAGGTATGTATTTCAAATTGGCATATGAAATTTGATGATTTTCTGATCTAGCCACTTGGCATTTTGTTTTTATTTGAAATTTGGGGGCCCTAGTGGCATATTGTAGTTGTACAGATCTGGCCACGCAAAAGAGACGCTGGCAAAAAATTTCGAAAATTTAGGGAGCTAGAAAATTTTTGAGAAAATTTTGATAATTTAAAATTTGGTTTTAAATTTTAATTTGAATTGTTGAGTGAATAATATTGTTTGGTAGTTATGGATGAGTTTAGAAAGTTAGTAAGAGTGATAGTGTCTTTAATGAAAAAATTATTTTGGGTGTTGTTAAAAACTATTTGGATTGGGAAAATAGTTAACGGGTTCTCGATCATTCTTCTTAACTAGCAATTCCAGGGACGAAATACTTTTAAGTGGGGAGGAATGTAACGACCCAGGATTTTAGACATTGAAATTAGAATATTTAAATTGATTCTATATATTTAAAATTTAATGTTAACTTGAATTTCAAATATCTCCATTTATTGGATACTTAAATTATTTAATTTAATCATTGGAAATTGGATAAAATATTGAATCTTAGATTTCAAGCTCGTTAAAAACAATTTGAAGGTTTATAAAATTTATATTAATAGAACTGAAGATAATGAAAGCTTTAGAATTTAATTGGAAGTGTTTTGTTAATTTTTGAAATTATATCGTTTAAATCGATATTTAAAAATAGCCTTTCGGGGCACAGTCTTGGAATTCGACGAAACCAGTTCCATTGGATCCGTTAGAGTGTATTATTATCGGATTTCAAATTTCATAGCATTTGGAGTTATCATGTAGCCGTATGACATATAAACGTGCTGAAATCTATATCAAAAATTCAATATAATAATTAGTGTCCAAAAAGCTATCTTCTCCATACGAATGAATTAGGACTCAAAACCTTTTCCATTGCATTCGGAATAGGCGTATAACATTATAAACGCATAGCGGCATGCATCGATAGGAGATCGAGATTTTGAGTAGCTGATTCGAGATGGTTTAGATTTAAATAATATTTATATTCAAAAAAATTTTGACAAAAGTTTTCTCAGCAGCCTTTCTCTTCTTTCAAACACGTCTTTCCCTCGGTATAGCACGTGTCCTACCTAATAATCACGCGTCTCCTCTAATTAAAAATCAACTGGCCGAACTCATCAAACAAAAAAGGAGAAACCCTTTTGGCCTCTCTCCATTTTCAATTCGCGAATCTATAATAAGAAAAAAAAGGGCAGAATGAAACTCAAATCACGCCTCTCTCTCTTTCCAAAGTAGACGGCGTTCGAAAAAAAGAGGGGGCGATGCATTCTTGATCGCTCGAACCTGGAACTCGCGCGCGAGGAACTGAAGGCTGTCGCGACGATGTCGTGGAGGGCTGTACGTGTCGCGATCACGGAGGCGTTTAGCTGCCTCGAACCCATGGGCTTCGTTCGAGTTGTCGTCGCGACTGGGAGAATCGCGTGCTGTAGGGGTTAACGGCCGCGAGTTCGTGGGTATTGGAGAGGCTAGGGTTTTTGCGTTTTGGATTTTGGGGATCTTCGAGTCGACCTCGAATATGAGAGTTTGGAGGCAGTAAGGTATAGCAGTCTTGTTTTTTTTTTTTTTGTATACATGCAGATTGGGAAAGAAAGAGAATAAATAAAAAGTTTTTAAAATAGAAAAAAATGGGAAGTTTTTACAATAAAGGGGAAATCACTATTTTGATATTTACAGTAAGATATAAAATTTCTATCTTAGTTTAAAAGTAACAAATAGGTAGATAAACAGAAATATATTTATAGATAAGGCCTTGGAAAGAAGAGAAAAAGTAGGAATTTTAACCGTTTGAAAGTTTATATAAAAAAATTAGTTTTTAAAACCTATACAGAATATTTTTATAAGTATATATATATAGGCAGTTTCAAAAAAAAGTAATAATAAATATCTACATTTTAAATGTTACTAGTTTATTTTAAAATATAATGGATTTAGTGCTTAATTTTTTTTATTAATTTATTAAATTTATTTTAGTTACTAAAAGATTTTGAAAGGAAAATTATTAGTTAAATTAAAAAGTTAGTTAAGTAAATCTATTAAATGATAATTAATCGTTCAATTATTCCAAGTGTTAATAAAATTATATAATGATTGTACAAGGTCTAAATCATGAAGAAAACAAGCCGGAATGGAATTGGGCTGCAAACAATAAAATCAAAAGTGAGTTAATCTCACTCATTTGGATTTCCATTAAATTTAAATAGTTAAAATTTAAATTATTGGATTGATTGCTTGAATTGATGATTTATTATCAAACTGGATGTGGTATATTATATATAGTGTATATATATAGGGGTGACTGATATTCCCGCATTATATAGCGGATGAGATGCTATTGCCCCGCATAATATCGGATGACCCTATATACCGCGATATCCCCTCGAAGTGGGATTGGTATTTTTATATTGTGCTAACATCTACGGATGCGGGGAAACAAGTTGGAGGGATCTAACTGGATTCCTCAAAATATTGAAAATTGGTTTCATAAACTGTGTTATGATTGATTGATTATCTGTGATAGATTATACCAAAAATTGAAAGTAATGAATGCTATGGGTTTTGCTGAACATATTTTGGGTATTTGAAGATATCTAAAATATAAAAGATTTGATTTTGGAAAGAGATATAAGAGAGAAATTTTAAGTAAAATAAATCAAAAGAATGAATTTGGAAAATAAATAAAAGTTTGATTTTAAAATCCTATCAAATAAATTCCAAGTATGGAAAAGAGATTTTTAAAATAGAAATAAATGAATTTGAGGACTAAGGTTATAGTGTTAAGAATTAAAGAAATTATTTTAAATTCAAGATTTAAACTATTGAGAGGAAATAAATGGAGAATTTTCGAAATAAAGTATGAAATTTATATATTCAGTTTTAAATAATATTTTAAATCATAATTAAGAAGTGAATATGGAATTAATGGATTTTGAAATAAACTTTGAATAAATCGAGAAATAAATTCTACGGGGAATTTAATTTAGAGAATCGATTTTAAAATCAATTAAGTGATTTGAAACAGTTATTCAAAAGAGAACGAGATTATGGAATTTATAAACAAGGTTTATAAATAAAGTGAATATTTATTAGTAGATAAATTTGAAAGTATAAATTCACGGTAGGAATTTATAAAGAGATGGTAATTTTTTTTTAAAATAAAAGGTGGTTTTATTTTTAAAAGCGTGGAAAAGAAAATTTACGGGAAGGGGACGTAAATTAAATTGTGATAAATCGAGCAGGATTTATAAGTGATTAGATGGACTATTTTAGAATGGAAAGTGTATTTTCCAGAAAAGTCAAGTACGTTTTCAAAGCAGATTTTTAAGTATAAGTTAAAAGTATTAAAGTCGTTTTAAAAGAATGTTTTAGAGAAATTATTATTTAAGTTGTGTAAAATTTTAAAGGTAAATATTTATTAAGTTAGTTACAGCAGTAATTATTTTAAGGGTTAAACTAGTATTAAAATTTAAAAGATAGTTAATAAATATTTATGCTTTATATAAATAACTTTTATTTTAAAGGTAGTTTTGGTAAAGTTTTACTTGAAAATTATTATGGAATTTCATAACGATTATTTTGAATAATGTCTTTTAAGTCGTTTTTATTTTAAATGTTTTAAAGAATATTTGTATAAATCATTGGATAAAGTGATTTAAATTATTTAGAATATAAGTTATTAGGACTTGGTGCTTTTCAGTAGAAATAAAACAATTGTTTGGATGATTGTGTGATTTGATAGTTAAATAACCAACTATCAATATTGGCCAATGCACTGATCTAAAGAGATTGGGATCAGGATTAATTTTCCGAAAACCACTTTGATCCGGTTTGAACGTTTTCTTGAGGAAGACAAGAGCTAGAAGTCGAAGATGGAGCAGTGAAGTGCAAGGGCTAATCACTACTAATCCTGAGGGTGATTCCAAAATGGATGTAGTAGGAGTAGTGCCTTTGGTTCCGTTCGGACCGAGAATGGACTTGTATGGACAAATGCTATCAGAACATCGTCAGGGGGACGATGAGCATTCTAAGTGAATGTGTGCTAAAAAGGCAACGTATAGCCTCAAAGCTCATCAACCGGGAATGGCTAAAATAGGGGAGGTGCAGCAAGGCTAAGTGGCTAGCAACCAATTGGGGTAAGGTCATCCATGTATAGATTTTCCTTTTATTCGGCTGTGTAGGCGGTTGCTGATCCCAACCGTGGGGTGATCTTATTCAGACTATCTAATAAGGGGTAGCTCTTGATATTGTATTGCAGGAAATCAGGGTGGATCCTCGGTACGCTGATCGTCGACATATTATACAATGGCGCATTTGTGTCATTTTCCGAGGATCGAGAAGGACGGGTCGTCACAGCATGGCTAGATGATCCATTTACGGAAGAGGAAATTTTGAAAGCTATAAAGGATATACCTAATGACAAAGCTCCGGATTTGAATTGATTTTTTATGTTGTTTTATGAAACTTTTTGGAATGCTTTAAAAGACGATATAATAAAAATGTTCAATGATTTTTATGATAGTTTGTTGCAATTAAGTAGGTACAATTTCACAAATATAATTTTGTTACATATGAAAATAGGTGCTGATCAATTAAATATTTTAGACCTATTTCATTATTAAATTGTTCTCTTAAAATCATCTCTATGGTTTTGCCTAATAAACTAAATACTAAATGAATGAGTTAATAGATAACACCCAAATAATATTTTTAAAGGTAGAAATACCATAGACGGTGTAATAGTAGTTTAAGAATATTTAATTACCACTGTAAAAAAATATCACTTGCGCGCTTTTAAAACTTGATTTTGCTAAAGCTTTTGATTCAATTGATTGATTTTTTTCTTAAGATTTATCAATGGATAGGGGTTTTAGTGCTAGATGGGTACGATGGATTATGTACTTGCATAAAACCAGTAATTCTATTATTTTGATTAAGGATATTCTAGGAAATAAAATTCAATCGAAATGTGGATTTAGACAAGGTGACCCATTGCCATCTTTATTTTTCAACCTAGCAGCTTATATATTTTCTAGAATTATCAAATTGATCATTAGTAATGGGATATTAGACATTATATGTAAGTATCCATAATTTCAGACACTTCATATTTAATATCAAAATTATTTAAATATTTGAATCCTATATTAAATTTTATTAAAGTAATTCAACTATCATGACCCAACTTTCACACGACAGAAAGACGGATCATGAATAAGAAAGAAAGGGATAGAAAATAAAAAGAAAGGAAAGAAAGAACTAAACAACATCAAAATTTCACAGCGGAACGAATAATATATATTACATCACATAAGATATTACGTAGTATCATATACATCAGAGTTACACAGCTTATACAACACAATTTAGACAGTTATAAAGACCTGTCTATTGTACAATCTAGAACAATATAGATATTATCACAGAGATATAACACAGAGATAATCATAGCGGAACCACAATATCTATATACGTTGAAGCCTCTTGCTCCATATCTCCTCCAGAAACTCGTCAAAGCTTATCTGAATCCCTTGGCTACTCATGAAAATTTGAGTACCCAAGAATTAAATAAAACAGAAAATAAACTTTGGGTCAGACATGAGTCTGGTGTGAGTAAACGGGTTAAAGTTGCTTAACTTTGAAAAACCTTTGAAACAAAAGGTATCTCGTGAGACTTCCCGCACATAAACACGAAAAAGTTTTTACCTTACAATAACCAAAACATTTGATAGAAATCCAGTGATATTATAATAGGGTCTAGAGTTTTCAAGTAAAATACAGAAATAGCTAGAATGCTTACATCTCATGTTCCAACATAGTTGGGCACAATCAAAACGTAAGGTGCTTATTGGAGATTGGATTCCATACAATGGCAGGGCTACTAGGGTACCGCCTGTCATAGTACTCTGTCTAGATCAGAGTACCGAGGATCCACCCTAAATCCCCTGCAACACAAGGCCGGAACCATCCCTTACTAAATAGTCTCGAACAAGACAACCCCGCGGTTGGGATCAGCAACCGCCCACTAAGCCGAATAAAAAGGGACCTCTAGACAGGAAAAAATCTCGTCCTACTTGAGCGCGACCCACTTAGCCTTGCTACACCTCCCCTGTTTTAGCCATTCTTAGTTGATGAGGCTTGAGGCTACGATTACCTTTTAGAATACATATCTTAGAATGCTCATCGTCCTCCAATGACAATGTTCTGAAAGCATTCAATCCATACAAGTTCGTTCCGGATTAGAACGAAACCGAAGGTACTATCTCGTTACACTCATTTTGGAATCACCCTCAGAGTTAACGACAATAGCGCTTGCACTCTGAATCTTCATCTCGACTTCACTTGAGATTCACGACCTATTGTTTAATTTGGATCGATGTGGTTTTCGGATATACAAATTTGAAAATCCGATCCCGGCCTCATCAAAATCCAAAACGCCGTCTTAATGTCCAAGTTTTTTAAGTTTAAATAATTCAATTTATTATCTTTATTCACACAGATAGATAATTCACATATCAAAGATAGATAATCCATATCATCACAATTCAACCAAGGCATCTCATATCACAAAGCAACCCATATCACATATCAGAGATATATAATCCAAGGCATTCAATATCATTCAATCATCCATAAGCAAGATTAATCAACCACACCATGCCTAATTAATTTAGTTAACCACCAAAGAATTAAATTAATTACTTAAATGACTTTTAAATCCTGCTTACTTAACATTAATTAATTACAACCCAAATTAATTAACTATCATCTTAATTAATCATCCTTGATTAATTATCCTTTAATTACATTAAATAATTAACCTTTAAATTAATCACACAAATTAATTATCCTTAAACTAATCTTATTAATTAAACTTTGATTACTATTAATTAATTAACTATAATTCTTTACATTGACCCTTAATTAATTACATTAATTAATTATTCTATAATCACTTATATTGATTAATTATCCTTAACTAATCACATTAATCAACCTTAAATTACTTTTAAATGGATTGTTAAAGTTTCAAAATCCTTTGAATCAAATGTATCTCGTAAGACCACACCACAAATAAACATGCTGGGTTTTTTCCTGACGATAACCAAAACATTTTTATCAAATCCATCTGATATTATAATAGTGTCTATAGAAAGTAAAATAGAATAAATATGAAATGCTTTCATCTCACATTTCAGCAGTTGTTGGGCACAATCAAAACCGTACATGCGCTTATGGAGATTGGATTCCATACAATGGCAGGGCTGCTGGGGTATTGCCCGTCATAGTATGTAGTCTAGATCACCGTACGTAGGATCCACCCTAAATCCTTGCAACACAAGATTGGACTACCCCTTACTGGATAGCCCGAATAAGTTCACCCCGTGGTTGGGATCAGCAACTGCCACACAACCGAAATATAAAGGGACATCTAAACAGGGGTGACCTTACCCTAATTGGTTGCAAGCCACTTAGCCTTGTGTGCACCTCCCCTATTTTAGCCATTCTCGGTTGATGAGGCTCGAGGTTAAGCATTACATTTTTAGCATAGTTTAACTTAGAATGCTCATCGTCCTTCCGACGATGTTCTAAAAGCATTCGTCCATACAAGTCCGTTTCGGGTTCGAACGGAACCGAAGGCACTACTCCTACTACATCCATTTTGGAATCACCCTTAGGATTAGTAGCGATTAGCCCATGCACTTCACTGCTCCATCTTCAACTCCAAACTCTTTGCCTCCTCACGAAAACGTTCAAACCGGATCGAAGTGATTTTCGAGAAATTAATCCCGATCCCGGTCACTTCGAAATGATCAGCGCATTAGCCAATATTGATAACTATCAAATAACATTCACAAACAATCATCAAGCCATAATAATTTCTCCCAAATTATTTATAGTCCTCAAATATCTTTGCAAGATATATTTTCACTTTCAACCCTTTGAAAACAGTTTCAAACCATATTTCTCTCATGGAATAAATTCCCCAAATATTTTCTATTTCCACTGAAATCACCACGTACGAATACTTTAGATTTTAAAATAATTTAAAACACTTTATTATAAAATATACTTTAGAACATTAAAATTAAACTACTTAAACACTTTATTCAAAAATATATGATTAAAAATATTTAAAATAAAACTACTTTATGAAATATAAAACTAAATTTTTTAAAATAAAAGTTAAGCCAAATTAAATTTAAAATAAGAGTTAAGAAATTCTATACAAGTTTCAAATAAACTTTACCCAAACTATCTTTAAAATAAAATTACTTTATAAAATATAAATATTAATAATTAATTTTTATAAGATAATACTAATTAACCTTAAAATAATTTCTACTTAAATAAATTTGAAAAATATTTACTTTAAAATTTAAAACATTTAAAAATAATAAATTTTCTATAACATTTCCTTAAAAAAAAAATTTAAAGCCTTTAGCTTATACATAGAAGTCTCCTTTAAAATACACTTGGCTTTCCAGGGAAATACACTTACGATTTCCATACCTTTAAAAACAAACAACTATTTATTTTTAAAACAACTACCCATTACTTTATAAATTCCCATCGTGAATTTATACTTCCAAATATCCATTGATAACCATTTCACCTGATAAACCTAGTTTATAAATCCCATAATCTCGTCTTTCTTTAAAATACAGTTTCAATCACTAAATCAATCTTCAAATTGATTTTTCAAAATTAAATCCATTTAAAATAAATTTCTTTCCTTATCCAAATTTATTTCAAAACTTATTAATTTCAGATTTAACTTCTTTATCCTAATTTAAAATCTTATTTAAACCAAAAATACAAATTTCATACTTTCCAAATTTCTTCTTTATCTTTTCCAAACAAATTTAAACCTTGAATTTTAAAAAAATAAATTCTTTACTCTTTTAAATATTTTCACTTAAATTCATTTATTCAAAATATCTCTTTTTCCGTACTTTGGATTTATTTGTTACAATTAAAAATCAACTTTTATTCTTCCAAATCATTTTAATTATCCAAATTCCTTATAATTATTTTATTTAAAATTACCTTTTAATTTAATTTAAAAATCCAAACTTCATATATATATTTCAATTCTCAAAATTCCAATATATATATATATATATTTATATATTTAACCAAGCCAGAGTATTCAATAAATTCCAATTCCTAATATGATCAATATAATTCATCGTCGGATCATCACATAATCATATCGCTAAATATATAAAATAAATTCAAACGTTTTGAGGAATCCAGTTGGATCCCTCCAACCTGTTTTCCCTGCATCCATATATGTTAGCATAATATAATAGTACCAATTCCACTTCGAGGTGGAATATCACGGTATATGAGATCATATTATCTCATCTGCTATTATGTAGCGCATAGGGTCTCATCCGCTATATAATTCGGGAAATCAATCACTCCAATATATATATATATATATATATACTACTATATATAATATACCACATCCAATCAATTCAATCATTCAACCAAAATTTAAATTTAACTATTTAAATTTAAATAAAACCCAAATGAGTGAGATTAACTCAACTTTATTTTATTTGCACCCATTTTCCATTCCGGCTTGATTTCTTCATGATTTCAGCCCTTATACTTTAAAAAAATACTTTTCTTATATATTTTATTTTATAAATAATAAATGTTCTCTTTAACATTTGATTAAGAAGTTTTGAAATTTTTTAAGTTAAATTAAATTTTGTTAATTAAAATTGAAAGTTATTTTAAAACTTAAGTTAGAAATAAAATGTAAAAGTAATTTTAAGGTATAATGTTTAAAAAATAGTTTGTAAAGGTTTTTATAAAAGAAAGTTTTTAAATTTAAATTGAAATTAGTTTTAAACTATAACTTGATAATGTTTTAAGTATTTAAAGGAAGTTATGATTTGGTAACTTTAATTTATCAAGTTGAATGTTATTTTATTTCAAAACTTAATTAAATGAAAGTGTAAGTAAACGGGTTAAAGTTGTTTAACTTTAAAAAATCATTTGAAAATAAAGGTATCACGTAAGACTTCCCACACTAAACATGGGTAAATTTTTACCTTACGCTAACCAAAATATTTGATAGGAAATCCAGTGATATTATAATACGGTCTAAGGTTTTTAATATAAAATACGGAAATAGTTAGAATGCTTACATCTCACATTCCAACATAGTTGGGCACAATCAAAACGTACGGCACTTATCGGAGATTGGATTCCATACAATGGCAGGGCTACTAGGGTACCGCCCGTCACAGTACGTGGCCTAGATCACCATACTGAGAATCCACCCTAAATCCCCTGCACAACAAGGCTGGAACCATCCCTTACTGCACAGTCCCGAATAAGACAACCCGGCGGTTGTAGCTACCAACCGCCCAAACAGCCGAAATAAAAAGGGACTCTAGACAGAGGTAAATCTTATCCTACTTGGGTGCTACC
Organism: Allium cepa; assembly: GCA_030765085.1. Taxonomy (NCBI): domain Eukaryota; kingdom Viridiplantae; phylum Streptophyta; class Magnoliopsida; order Asparagales; family Amaryllidaceae; genus Allium; species Allium cepa. The sequence continues at coordinate 476,052,847 of CM060929.1, forward strand.
CACTTAGCCGTGCTGCACCTCCCCTTTTTTATTTTCTTATTTAATAAGTACATTTCTTAATCAGTAAATGCTTTCTTTAATTTTAGATAAATAAAATCCTTTAAAGAAAACAGAATAAAAACCAATTATATTCTAAATAAAATCATATATAAGATATTTAATTCATTTTTAAATGTTAATATAAAACTTTTGTATTTAATTTACTATTTAATAAATACTTTCTAAATTTATATAAATAAATTTCTTGTAAAGAAAATATTATAAAATAACTTACATACTTCCTAACCCCTTTTTAAATCATAAGTAATGATGGTAAACATTTTTTGATTTTTTTTACAAAACTAGTTACTTTGAAGAAATATTGATAATGTGACTGAAAATCGTTTTATCGATAAACGGTTTTTTACTCTTTAAAAAGTTGTTCAAACTTTTTTACACACACTTATTTACTTAGAAAAGAATTAAAATGAAATAATAACATTTTACCTTTTATATGGAAATAAAGTTTTTGATGATGTCATTGGTGATGTCATATAAGATATTTTGAAAATGAGCTTTTAAGGAAAGTCTTAAGTGTTAAGTAAAGCTGCAGAAGTGCAAAGGTAAATATGAGAGGGAGGCTATATTGTGACCTTTCATTAAAGGTAGAACGTAGTAATGATCTCTTATAAAAGCCTATAAATACACCCTTTTTGGTTTCATAATTTACAAAAGCTTGAAATGTAATAAAAACTAGAAATGATAGAATGGATTAGCACTAATCCACTTTGTTCTTCAATAACTTTCTCCAATTAACTCAAATCTTCTGCAATCACTACCAAACTTTAACCAACACCTTAGAAATCCTTAGGAAGCTTAGATCTAAAGTCAAAGTAGAAGAAAAGTGAAGAAGATGGGGGTCTAGCTTGGGCCGTGAACAATGGAAGAGGAGGGAGGTGTTGCCTTGGTTTGGAAGTGCTAAAAGTTGGATCTTTAGAAGTTTGGTAATGGTAGAGAGTGTTCTTGTGTTTGGTTGTGCTTGAGCATGTGTTTGGCTCAGATCTATGTGGGTTGTCTCACTATCTTGTCTATATATATTGTGTATATATGTTGTGTCCTTGAATTATAAAGTTAAAGTGACATTAACTAATTAAAGTTATAAACTTTAGACCTCTCTTTCTTTTTGAAAGCAAGTGACAACTTTATATTGTATAACATCACTTTTATTACCCTTCTAAACATATGGCATGGCCTTGATTCGATATTTAAATGGTTGTTTGTATTGTATTGAATTGAAGTATATTTGGGCACGTTTGAAGAGAGAATAGTTGCTATAAGTGCACTTCGATATCCCTTAACTTTAACTTGTGTAAAGTGAATATTTATGAACTTAACTTGGAATGATTTGATTTCATTTTTTCCACACATATTTTGGTGTATGGGACAATAAAGAAATGGTTTATAAATTTATAAAAATTGTGAACCACAGTTGCAAAATGTTATAACGAGAAGAGGTCATTGTATGAGAACTTTGAAATGTTCTTTTTGCGGGAATTTTTGTAAATACATTAGATGATATTCTTAAGGGTTTCTTTCCATGATTTTTAAGTACCCTAAGGGTAGCACTTTATGTAAATAATTTAAGTTTTAAATCATTTGTTTAAGTGGTTAAAACAGGTCACAAAGATTGTGCTTTTCAATATTGTTCTTTAACAAGGACTCTTAACAACATTTAAAAATACCGTAGTAAGTTACTTATGGTTTTAAGTGTTTAGAAATGATATTTAAATTTGATATTTTTCTCTAATATTTTTAAATATGTTTTCAAACACATTTTGCAGTATTTTTGAAGTTAGTTTAAAGTTTAAATGTATTTTTAGTAATTATATATGTATTTACAAAGTAAAGAGGTTTTATAATATAAAGCATGTTTTTCATCAAGTTAAAAATTAGTTATTTTCAAGTAATATTTTACATAGATGTTTAAAACCTATTTACAATTACTTTTAGAGTATATATATATAAGTTATGAAAAATGTAGTTGACTATGCTTAACACTAAAAAATGACAAGGTAAACTTCTTTATTTGTGAGAGTTGACATTCGAGTAGGAGTATGAGCAGTAGAGCTCTAACCCACCGAATTCCCTTTTGACCGAGGAATAGTTAAATTGGAATGTCAAAATCATGTTAATATTATTGTTTACCTATTTGTTTGAAAAGAAACTAACTTTATTTAATAATAAAAGTTGATGAAGTAGTTTTATCTGTTTGTGAAAGTAAGGATTGATGTTCGAGTATGGATATGAGTACTAGGGCTCTAACTTACCGACTTCCCTCTTGATTGAGGAATAGTTGAGTCGAAAATGTTGGAAATGTGTTAATCATGTTGATTTTTTACTCGCTTATGAAAATCATTATTACTATACTTTACACTAAAAGCCGACGAGGTAAACTTATCTATTTGTATGATTCAAGAATGTAGTGTCTAGGCAAGGCTTTGATATGAAACCAGTGCTTTAACTTACCTAGCTTCACTCTTGAACGAGGGATGATATAAGTTAGAATGTCATAAATGAGTTAAGTATATGAATCGTGATTTATGGATGGAAATAGTGGGTCGGGATGAGTTTTTTATGCCCCAGACCCACCTCGGGCTTTTTAAACCCAGCCTCAGGCCGGCCCAGTAGATCCGGTGCGAGTCCAGATTTTCCCCTAAACCCGAAACTCGTACATGTCAGGTAAAACAACCCCAAGACCTGGTGGTGCTCTATGTACTAATCCATAGTTGTGTACTAATACACATATATTTATTTATATTTATAAGAGGGATTATCGCTGAATGTACATTAAATACAAATAACAATGTATTTACAATGATAATGGAAGATAATAAACATAAGTTATCGTGATCGATTATATCTAGAAAACAGTTGTAGTTTATTGAATAAAACATTATATTATCCATGTCATGATCACATATATCTAAAAGGATTCACAAATCATTATTATAGTAATAAAGCAATTTTATGAGATCCTAGTAGTGCCAGTCGGGTTGGAGTGGGTCAGTCGAACCTGACCCGACCCTAGACCTGGAGATCTCAAGAATGGGTCATGGGTCTACCTGTCCTTATGAACCAATGGAACATGCCTATGCGGCTCAAAACAAAGGCGAGTGTAACGACCCAGAATTTTTAATAATTAAAATTTGAATATTTAATTTATTTTAAATATTTATAAGTGAATTTTTAAGTCAAATAAATTTTTATTTGAATTATTGGATTTAATTGGATAATTAAATCAATAATTTAATATGTTAAATTATGAAAATAATTGAAAATTGAGTTAAAAATGATTGAAAATAATTTGTAAAATTTTATTTTATCATGTTGAAGTTAGAACGATATTTTAGAACTTTTAAAATCGAATTAAAAGTTAATCTGTGAAAATTGAATATTTTAATATTTAATAATCGACTGTAAAATAGCCAATTTTTGAACAGTCTCAGAATTGAACGAAACCAGTTTCATTGGATCCGTAATAGTTAGTTATTACCGGATTTCAATTTTCGTATCAATCGGAGCTATCGTTTGATCGTGGCAGCTCGAAACGCATCGAATTATTTTTAATTTAAATTTGGCGAGTCAAAATAGCCATTTTTCAAAAAGTCTCGGAATTCGACGAAACCAGTTTCATCGGATCCGTAATGTGATATTATTGTAAGGTTTCAAATTTCAAGTCAATTGGATTTACCGTTTGTCCGGTACAAATTAAAACGCCTAGAAATCGATTTAAATCGGTTTAATTTAAATTGAGCGTTTATAGCCATAACTCGCACATACTTCCGAATTAGCTTCCGAAACCTGTTCCATTGTGTCCGGAACGCGGGGTAAACCCTAGGTACGCTGGTTACGGCGTCTAAATCGGAGTTCGGAATTTCCGGGTGAATAGTGTCGAACGGTTCCTTATAAATAGCCCCTACCTCTTCATAAATTGATAAAAATATCAAAACCTAACCCTAATTCAACCCTAGCCGCCACTTTCTATTCTAAGGCCAGAAATGCTCCATCTTCATCACCAAAGATCTTCCAATCCGTCAACAATTAGAGGAAGTTGTCAACATGAAAGTTGGAGAGGGCGATGAGAGCTAGAGATTGAACGGTGGTGATCGGAAACGGAGTCGTGTGGAGTGAACTATGTGGGGCCGAAATTTGCAGCTGTGCACGCGTCTCGAGGGTAGAGGGGGAGGCCGAGTTGGCCATGGTGGCAGGTGGAGGTAGCTTGCGACGAGAGCTTCGCGTTGGCGTTGAGGTGATCGAATATCGTTGAGTATGGATGATGTATAATTAAACCCTAGTGTTAGCAAATGGGTTTGGCCTCATTCCTAATTGCCTGTAGCTTGAACGCAAGTGGAAGAAGAGGTAGGGGACGGCCAGATCTGATGAGGGTGGGATCCTATGGCTAATGTTTGATGTAGGTTAAAAATATAAAGGTTTAGTTGTAATTTGTTGATTTAAAATACGTGTAACTTATAAAATTCGTAACTTTTTCATACGAGGTCGAAAAAATGCAAACTCAGTTGCGTTGGAATCGTATGGACGAGCACTACGCGATGGAGTTGGTTTGGAGTCGTTTGGAGTTAGTGAGAATTTCGGGTAAAATTAAACGCGCGTTTAATTTTATTCGAAATAAAAGCTAAAACGGAAATTAAAACCAAGGTGAGAATTTCTCACTCAATCGAATAGATTTCGATTTTATTTTAAATAGTTAGATTTAAAATATTTGAATGCATGTTTGAATGATGACTGTAAATTATTGATTGTTAAAATAGACATTATACGCCGTTAGTAAGCGGATGTTATTTAATATAAACATATACCGCGAATATTTCATAAACAGTGAAATTGGTATTATATATAATAGCAATATATATATATTGGCATATGTATATATTGGAGTTGATTGATTTCCCGCATTTATTTGTTTAGCGGATGAGACCCTATTACGCCGTTATTAAGCGGATAATATTTAATAAGAACATGTACCGCGATAATTTCGTACTGGAGCGAAATTGGTATTGTGCTAATGTTTTTGGATGCAGGAAACAGGTTGGAGGGATCCAACTGGATTCCTCAACAGTATTTATTTTATTTCAGATATTTTGATATTTGATGGATTATCATATCGATATATGATATCGTTGTTAGTCGTGATTGACTATTTGGTGTGTAGCATCATTGGACCCAGATTTTGGGATTTTAAAATGGTTTTAAAGTGATTTTTGAAAATATACTATATTTTTGGAATTGATCCATTATAAATAAATAAACGTTATAATTTTTAAAGTTATAAAAATTATGGTTTTTGTGAAATATAGTTAAAAAGCTGATTTTTAGATATACGATTAAAAGTCGATTTTTGAGAAATATGAACTAATGATTTTATAAAATAATTTAGATTGGATTTTTGAATATATGATAAAAGTTTAAATATAGGATTTATAAAATTTGATTATTTTATAAATCGAAATGATGAAATTTTAAAGGAATTTAAAGACGTCTCAGAATAATAATATAAACTGATTTATATTAAGAGATTTATAAATGGATATTTATAAATTGAAATATAGACATTATAAAACGAGTTTTATAAGTGTTTGAATGTAGTGAAAATGAATTTCATAAATGAATGAAATTTATAGAATTATAAACTGTGAAGTTATAAATGAAATTTATAAATAGTAAGATTTATAAATTTGTGAAGTTAATTGAAGAATAGATTAGGTTAAATAAATGAATCTTATAAGTTATAAGATTTATAATTATGAAGTTTAAAGAACGATCTTATAAAATAATCGTTTTATAAGTAGTTAACTTATAATATGAACTTTTAGTCTATAATTGAATTATAAACTGAATAGGTAAATAAAAGGATTTATAAAAAAGGAAGTTTTTATAAATAAATAGAAAAGGAATTTATGAACGTTGTTTTATAAATTCGCAAATGACTTATTTTGACAAGTTAATTGTTATAACTTAGAAATGGAGTTATATTCACATTTTTTTTTTAGTGAATAATCCCTTGAATTAAAATGAATAAAAGGATGAGATTTGTTAACAAAGTTTATTCACATTTTTGAATAGTGAATAACACGTTAAAGGAATTGTTTTGAATGTGATGTTTTAAATAGAATTAAAACAATCTAACGATGTTTTTAAACATGTTGAGATTCGAAACCATAGATTTCAATATTTATTGTTGAAATAGATGTTTCGAGAAATGAAAGGAGATGATGGACTATAACACTGTTGTTATAGTAAATGATTTCCGAAAGGAAATGTTTTTGTATAGTATTGGGATTTATATATCTATTTTAATTTCGAATCCCTATACTAGTGATTTTGGGTTGTCGTAACGATGTTTTACGTAACATTCGTTTTGGCCCAAACAAATATGTATAAGTGAATGATTTCCTTAAAGAATGAAATATATACTTAATTCGATTTAAGTATATTGAATATTTTCTAAGTGTTGAAAATAAAAAGATTTGTGAATTACTTATTTTTAAATAAGTATGGAAATATTTTCCAATATGAAGTGAATATTTTGAATTTATCTTTTTGAAGATAAATTGGAAATGAATAATTGAAATCATATATGCATGAATATTTTGAAAATATAAATTCATTATGGAATTTATATGTGAAAGTGGAATTTGTGTGAAAATAAATATTGATTTATTTTTGAAGTGTTGAAACTATATATCTAGTAAAGATATTTTGGAAAATAAATAATTTGGAAAATTATTTGGAATCTGGTGATGTATGCATATCCAGTGATAGTTCAATAACCGACTATCAATATTTCCCTTTGAATGGGTATTTGATGTGATTTGATTAAATTTGAATGCACACTTATTTTTGAATAAGCGCTCACTATTCGGGTTAACCGGGAAAGGACCATGGGGTCGTATAACCCATTCCGAATATGTGATACGTCGTTGTGAATTGCATTTGAAGATCGGTGTTGAAGACCGGTATTTGCAAGAGCGATAGGATGACCTATCGATTGTTTCTGCACCGAGTCGCGCCGGTATAGAAACTCCCTAAGTGATGGGAAATCCGATCAGGATTGTGAATATCCGGATTGCAAGGACTTCTTTGTAAGTGCCTTCGGTTCTGTTCGATCCCGGAACAGACTTGTATGGATTGTATGTATGACATTACAATTTGAGATATAAAGCCGATTTCTTTCAAATATATTTCTGTTGGTGGCGGAGAATTTATTCTTTGCTTAACACCCTTCTTTGAGACGTACGAGCTCAAAGGTTATATAGTTGAAGTTATCAGCGATATATTCCCGGTTTGGTAATGTGACATGCTGAGTGATGCTGAAATGATCATCGTGTTGATTATTGTGATAGGATCATTTATTTGATCGTCTATCTTAGTGATCATTGTGTTGATCATTTGTTGACCCAAAGCATGGCTTTTGTATAAAGTATGTTTTTGTGGACGTGAATTCGTCGAGCCTCACACCCCGTGAATGGTCAAAACAGGAAAGAAGCAGCAAGGTTATGAGGGGTAGCACCCTTTAGGATGTGTCCATTTCCTTCTGGAAAAGGGTGGTATCATGGTATGGAGCCCAGATACTTACTCATGTTGAAAACACTTTGTTGTGATTGTGTGAATTGATTAGAGAGCGCTCTCGGAAAAAGGTCCCAAAGGACCGGGGGATGGCATATTCGGTCAGTTGTTGCTCAGTTAGGAGTAACCCGGCCTTGTGTTGGTTGAGATCCGGTTTGGTTCTCGGGGATGTCCATCCAGAGGCATTCTCAGTGGCAATGGGAAGTTCCTTGGCCTGACCATTTGTTGGAAATCCAATTCCCAATACGAAACTTGTACGGTATTAGTTGTAGAACCTGCTATTCACTTATGGTGGTCACCACTGTTTGGATGGTAGCTATAGTAGGCATAGTTCGAAATGTCTATGCTGGCTAAGATTTATATTCTACTTTCGAAATGATTTGTTATACATTATGCACTAATAATAATATCAAATGTTATTTTAAATGCGTATCAAGCATCTTTGGCTATCATAAGGAGAAATCTCCTCCGATTCTGCGTTTGCATGTGTGTGTGTGCGGGAGGCCTTATGGTAGTCTCATTTTTAAAAGCATTGCGAATTGATTAAAAATATTCCTCTATTTTGATTTTAAAGTTAAATAAACTGTTTTGAGTTCTCACACCAGTCACATGACTGACTTGGAGTTTATTGTTTTCCTTCCTAAACTCTGGGTGCCCACCAATTTCCACACGGGCAGTTAAGAGTTAGGTTTATCAGGATATTCTGGATATTCTGGAGTTGCTGGAGGCAAACTGGATTGGCATGGCGTATTACTAGTTTATATAGTATTTCTTTTCCGCTGCACTGTTTGTTGTTGTATGATGTTGTACACTCTGATGATATGTGATGATATGATGTAATGAAATGAAATGTAATGTAATAACTGATATAGTTCTTTGTTTAAAGATTTTTCATTTATTATTATATGTTGTTCCGCTGCGAATTGTGAGATTCTGTTGTTGTTCTTTTTGTTTCCTTTCTGTCCGTTCTATTTTCAAATTCTCTTTTTCTATTTTTAAAATCCTTCTATCTTTTAATTTTTAAATTTCTGTTCTCCCTCTATTTTCTATCTTCTTATCTACTTTTCTCTCTTCTTTCTTTTTCTTTTCTTAAATTTTCTTTTTAAAACCCATAACTATTCGGTTTTTTCGGCAACGAAAAATCGAAGCGTTACATTTGGTATCAGAGCTGATGGTTAAGCGAGAACCATGGTTCTGTAGGGTATTACTCATTAGAGATAGAGTCAGTAGTACTCTAGAATGAGTTTGAGTGTAATAATAGCTATGAGAGCGTATTTGTTAGTGTATATAAAATTGTTTTATATTGTGATGATTGGTTTATTGAGTGGCATATGAACTTTCGTCAGCGTGGTCCGCAAGACTATGCCGAAGGGGTTTCTAAACACTTGAATAGAACAATTCGGCACAATATTGTTTTAAATTGGATAAATGAAATAATTCTACCTTGAGTATATTTTATATATAAAGAAATAATTTTTCAAAATTATTAAATTGTATGTAAGTTGATTGTTTGGTTGTTTGAATAATCTAAATAAAAGAATAATTGTATAAGTAAAAGAATTATAAGAATTGAAGTATAATTAAAGTGATTTACAATTGTGAAATAAACTTATATATATAAGAAGTTAATATATTTATGAATATGAGTTGTAAATAATCAAATGGATTAAATAAAATAATGAATATAAGTGTTGACTCATTAAAATCTAATGTTATTAGAAGTTGAATAAATTGAAAGAGAATGAATATAAACAAAGGAATTTGGTTGTAATAAATAAACATTGGTTGTTATTTGATTGTTAGATGATTGTATATAATTCATTAAGAATTAATGAAATTAAAAGCTATGAAATTGAATTCAAATGGAAAGTAAATAAATTTGAATAGAATTGAATGTGAATTGGATTTAATTAGTGAATGTAAACTAATTGAATTGAGAATGAACGTTAGTAAATCCAATGTAAATAAATCAAATGTGATTTGATATTGAAAACCAATTCATTATATATGAATGAGAATATGAATGAATATTATTGGTTATGGATGATAATTGGTTGATGGTTGAATATATATTGCTTTAGTTGCATTTTCTATGTGACATGTATAGTTATGTTGCTATATGTTGTATATTGATACTATGGTTTATATGCATGGTTCTCATGTTGTTTGTTGAGTGTTTAGTAGGTGCGGATCGCGTTTGCTTCGCATTTGGAGTTCGCTTTAGCGCTATATTAGCCGTATATGCTTGCTAATAAAATATAAGGTACATATCTCGGATTAAATATCGCACTTTTATACTTTTTCCCTTCGGGATGCCTCATTACTTGATGAGATGTATATTTGTGATATATATACTGTCATTTTTTTTTTTCGGATCGAGCCGCGCAAAGGAGACTATGGCGAATTTTTCCGGAAATTTAAGGCGTTAGAAAATTTTTGAGAAAATGGGAAAATTTTGAAAACTTTAACTTTAATTTTGGAATTGAAAGTTAAACAATAGTAGTTGTTTTTGAAAAGATAACTAAGTATGATTTGAAAACTTAGTAAAGTATATGTAAAAAGTTTAACTATGAATTTTGGGAAAATTAATAGATTCTGTAATTTTCTTACTTGTAATTTCGAGGACGAAATTCTTTTAAGGGGGAAAGATTGTAACGACCCAGAATTTTTAATAATTAAAATTTGAATATTTAATTTATTTTAAATATTTATAAGTGAATTTTTAAGTCAAATAAATTTTTATTTGAATTATTGGATTTAATTGGATAATTAAATCAATAATTTAATATGTTAAATTATGAAAATAATTGAAAATTGAGTTAAAAATGATTGAAAATAATTTGTAAAATTTTATTTTATCATGTTGAAGTTAGAACGATATTTTAGAACTTTTAAAATCGAATTAAAAGTTAATCTGTGAAAATTGAATATTTTAATATTTAATAATCGACTGTAAAATAGCCAATTTTTGAACAGTCTCAGAATTGAACGAAACCAGTTTCATTGGATCCGTAATAGTTAGTTATTATCGGATTTAAATTTTCGTATCAATCGGAGCTATCGTTTGATCGTGGCAGCTCGAAACGCATCGAATTATTTTTAATTTAAATTTGGCGAGTCAAAATAGCCATTTTTCAAAAAGTCTCGGAATTCGACGAAACCAGTTTCATCGGATCCGTAATGTGATATTATTGTAAGGTTTCAAATTTCAAGTCAATTGGATTTACCGTTTGTCCGGTACAAATTAAAACACCTAGAAATCGATTTAAATCGGTTTAATTTAAATTGAGCGTTTATAGCCATAACTCGCACATACTTCCGAATTAGCTTCCGAAACCTGTTCCATTGTGTCCGGAACGCGGGGTAAACCCTAGGTACGCTGGTTACGGCGTCTAAATCGAAGTTCGGAATTTCCGGGTGAATAGTGTCGAACGGTTCCTTATAAATAGCCCCTACCTCTTCATAAATTGATAAAAATATCAAAACCTAACCCTAATTCAACCCTAGCCGCCACTTTCTATTCTAAGGCCAGAAATGCTCCATCTTCATCACCAAAGATCTTCCAATCCGTCAACAATTAGAGGAAGTTGTCAACATGAAAGTTGGAGAGGGCGATGAGAGCTAGAGATTGAACGGTGGTGATCGGAAACGGAGTCGTGTGGAGTGAACTATGTGGGGCCGAAATTTGCAGCTGTGCACGCGTCTCGAGGGTAGAGGGGGAGGCCGAGTTGGCCATGGTGGCAGGTGGAGGTAGCTTGCGACGAGAGCTTCGCGTTGGCGTTGAGGTGATCGAATATCGTTGAGTATGGATGATGTATAATTAAATCCTAGTGTTAGCAAATGGGTTCGGCCTCATTCCTAATTGCCTGTAGCTTGAACGCAAGTGGAAGAAGAGGTAGGGGACGGCCAGATCTGATGAGGGTGGGATCCTATGGCTAATGTTTGATGTAGGTTAAAAATATAAAGGTTTAGTTGTAATTTGTTGATTTAAAATACGTGTAACTTATAAAATTCGTAACTTTTTCATACGAGGTCGAAAAAATGCAAACTCAGTTGCGTTGGAATCGTATGGACGAGCACTACGCGATGGAGTTGGTTTGGAGTCGTTTGGAGTTAGTGAGAATTTCGGGTAAAATTAAACGCGCGTTTAATTTTATTCGAAATAAAAGCTAAAACGGAAATTAAAACCAAGGTGAGAATTTCTCACTCGATCGAATAGATTTCGATTTTATTTTAAATAGTTAGATTTAAAATATTTGAATGCATGTTTGAATGATGACTGTAAATTATTGATTGTTAAAATAGACATTATACGCCGTTAGTAAGCGGATGTTATTTAATATAAACATATACCGCGAATATTTCATAAACAGTGAAATTGGTATTATATATAATAGCAATATATATATATTGGCATATGTATATATTGGAGTTGATTGATTTCCCGCATTTATTTGTTTAGCGGATGAGACCCTATTACGCCGTTATTAAGCGGATAATATTTAATAAGAACATGTACCGCGATAATTTCGTACTGGAGCGAAATTGGTATTGTGCTAATGTTTTTGGATGCAGGAAACAGGTTGGAGGGATCCAACTGGATTCCTCAACAGTATTTATTTTATTTCAGATATTTTGATATTTGATGGATTATCATATCGATATATGATATCGTTGTTAGTCGTGATTGACTATTTGGTGTGTAGCATCATTGGACCCAGATTTTGGGATTTTAAAATGGTTTTAAAGTGATTTTTGAAAATATACTATATTTTTGGAATTGATCCATTATAAATAAATAAACGTTATAATTTTTAAAGTTATAAAAATTATGGTTTTTGTGAAATATAGTTAAAAAGCTGATTTTTAGAAATACGATTAAAAGTCGATTTTTGAGAAATATGAACTAATGATTTTATAAAATAATTTAGATTGGATTTTTGAATATATGATAAAAGTTTAAATATAGGATTTATAAAATTTGATTATTTTATAAATCGAAATGATGAAATTTTAAAGGAATTTAAAGACGTCTCAGAATAATAATATAAACTGATTTATATTAAGAGATTTATAAATGGATATTTATAAATTGAAATATAGACATTATAAAACGAGTTTTATAAGTGTTTGAATGTAGTGAAAATGAATTTCATAAATGAATGAAATTTATAGAATTATAAACTGTGAAGTTATAAATGAAATTTATAAATAGTAAGATTTATAAATTTGTGAAGTTAATTGAAGAATAGATTAGGTTAAATAAATGAATCTTATAAGTTATAAGATTTATAATTATGAAGTTTAAAGAACGATTTTATAAAATAATCGTTTTATAAGTAGTTAACTTATAATATGAACTTTTAGTCTATAATTGAATTATAAACTGAATAGGTAAATAAAAGGATTTATAAAAAAGGAAGTTTTTATAAATAAATAGAAAAGGAATTTATGAACGTTGTTTTATAAATTCGCAAATGACTTATTTTGACAAGTTAATTGTTATAACTTAGAAATGGAGTTATATTCACATTTTTTTTTAGTGAATAATCCCTTGAATTAAAATGAATAAAAGGATGAGATTTGTTAACAAAGTTTATTCACATTTTTGAATAGTGAATAACACGTTAAAGGAATTGTTTTGAATGTGATGTTTTAAATAGAATTAAAACAATCTAACGATGTTTTTAAACATGTTGAGATTCGAAACCATAGATTTCAATATTTATTGTTGAAATAGATGTTTCGAGAAATGAAAGGAGATGATGGACTATAACACTGTTGTTATAGTAAATGATTTCCGAAAGGAAATGTTTTTGTATAGTATTGGGATTTATATATCTATTTTAATTTCGAATCCCTATACTAGTGATTTTGGGTTGTCGTAACGATGTTTTACGTAACATTCGTTTTGGCCCAAACAAATATGTATAAGTGAATGATTTCCTTAAAGAATGAAATATATACTTAATTCGATTTAAGTATATTGAATATTTTCTAAGTGTTGAAAATAAAAAGATTTGTGAATTACTTATTTTTAAATAAGTATGGAAATATTTTCCAATATGAAGTGAATATTTTGAATTTATCTTTTTGAAGATAAATTGGAAATGAATAATTGAAATCATATATGCATGAATATTTTGAAAATATAAATTCATTATGGAATTTATATGTGAAAGTGGAATTTGTGTGAAAATAAATATTGATTTATTTTTGAAGTGTTGAAACTATATATCTAGTAAAGATATTTTGGAAAATAAATAATTTGGAAAATTATTTGGAATCTGGTGATGTATGCATATCCAGTGATAGTTCAATAACCGACTATCAATATTTCCCTTTGAATGGGTATTTGATGTGATTTGATTAAATTTGAATGCACACTTATTTTTGAATAAGCGCTCACTATTCGGGTTAACCGGGAAAGGACCATGGGGTCGTATAACCCATTCCGAATATGTGATACGTCGTTGTGAATTGCATTTGAAGATCGGTGTTGAAGACCGGTATTTGCAAGAGCGATAGGATGACCTATCGATTGTTTCTGCACCGAGTCGCGCCGGTATAGAAACTCCCTAAGTGATGGGAAATCCGATCAGGATTGTGAATATCCGGATTGCAAGGACTTCTTTGTAAGTGCCTTCGGTTCTGTTCGATCCCGGAACAGACTTGTATGGATTGTATGTCTGACATTACAATTTGAGATATAAAGCCGATTTCTTTCAAATATATTTCTGTTGGTGGCGGAGAATTTATTCTTTGCTTAACACCCTTCTTTGAGACGTACGAGCTCAAAGGTTATATAGTTGAAGTTATCAGCGATATATTCTCGGTTTGGTAATGTGACATGCTGAGTGATGCTGAAATGATCATCGTGTTGATTATTGTGATAGGATCATTTATTTGATCGTCTATCTTAGTGATCATTGTGTTGATCATTTGTTGACCCAAAGCATGGCTTTTGTATAAAGTATGTTTTTGTGGACGTGAATTCGTCGAGCCTCACACCCCGTGAATGGTCAAAACAGGAAAGAAGCAGCAAGGTTATGAGGGGTAGCACCCTTTAGGATGTGTCCATTTCCTTCTGGAAAAGGGTGGTATCATGGTATGGAGCCCAGATACTTACTCATGTTGAAAACACTTTGTTATGATTGTGTGAATTGATTAGAGAGCGCTCTCGGAAAAAGGTCCCAAAGGACCGGGGGATGGCATATTCGGTCAGTTGTTGCTCAGTTAGGAGTAACCCGGCCTTGTGTTGGTTGAGATCCGGTTTGGTTCTCGGGGATGTCCATCCAGAGGCATTCTCAGTGGCAATGGGAAGTTCCTTGGCCTGACCATTTGTTGGAAATCCAATTCCCAATACGAAACTTGTACGGTATTAGTTGTAGAACCTGCTATTCACTTATGGTGGTCACCACTGTTTGGATGGTAGCTATAGTAGGCATAGTTCGAAATGTCTATGCTGGCTAAGATTTATATTCTACTTTCGAAATGATTTGTTATACATTATGCACTAATAATAATATCAAATGTTATTTTAAATGCGTATCAAGCATCTTTGGCTATCATAAGGAGAAATCTCCTCCGATTCTGCGTTTGCATGTGTGTGTGTGCGGGAGGCCTTATGGTAGTCTCATTTTTAAAAGCATTGCGAATTGATTAAAAATATTCCTCTATTTTGATTTTAAAGTTAAATAAACTGTTTTGAGTTCTCACACCAGTCACATGACTGACTTGGAGTTTATTGTTTTCCTTCCTAAACTCTGGGTGCCCACCAATTTCCACACGGGCAGTTAAGAGTTAGGTTTATCAGGATATTCTGGATATTCTGGAGTTGCTGGATGCAAACTGGATTGGCATGGCGTATTACTAGTTTATATAGTATTTCTTTTCCGCTGCACTGTTTGTTGTTGTATGATGTTGTACACTCTGATGATATGTGATGATATGATGTAATGAAATGAAATGTAATGTAATAACTGATATAGTTCTTTGTTTAAAGATTTTTCATTTATTATTATATGTTGTTCCGCTGCGAATTGTGAGATTCTGTTGTTGTTCTTTTTGTTTCCTTTCTGTCCGTTCTATTTTCAAATTCTCTTTTTCTATTTTTAAAATCCTTCTATCTTTTAATTTTTAAATTTCTGTTCTCCCTCTATTTTCTATCTTCTTATCTACTTTTCTCTCTTCTTTCTTTTTCTTTTCTTAAATTTTCTTTTTAAAACCCATAACTATTCGGTTTTTTCGGCAACGAAAAATCGAAGCGTTACAGCGAGTCTACCAAGTTTGGAACCTAGTCCCGCTCTATTGTCATTCCTACCGTGATTTCTTTAAGTGATCATTTTTAACTAGATAATCAATTAGTCAACTATCGAACTTAATAAAATATTAACTTTAATATTTAAAAGAAAGTTTTTAAAGAAAATATAAGTATGAAATGGTTTTGGTTTGTTATTACAATGTGTTAATAACATTCGTCTTTAACCCTTTTTTATTATACATATAAATGTAAATAGATCTTTAAAAGAATGTTTTAAAGATAAGCACAAGTGAAATGGTTTTGAGTCTGTAGTGACAATGTTTGAGTAACATTACTCTTAAACTTTTTGAATTAATTTGTGAGAGTAAATAAATCTTTAAAATGGATATTTTGAGGGAAATTATAAGTATGGAATCTTTTAGGAAAAAAATAGGAAAAGTAAAGGCTTAAAGTAAGAAATATTGTTAATGATTTATGAATATACTTATACCATTTGAGATAAGTATATAAATACTTTTTGAAGTATTGAAAGAGTACGAATGAAAAGTAGAAATTCATAAACGAAGTTTTACTAAAGATGCTTTGCTAATAAAAGGGGTTATAAATAATAAAAGATTAATTAATTAAAAAGGGGATAGACGTCGCTTATGTGACTTAATCGTGCTTTGTATGTTTACTCGTTTATGTGAAACATTTAGTCGTATACTTAGCACTAAAAGCAGATAAAGTAGGCTTCTCTATCTGTGGGAGTTAAGACTGATGTTCGAATAGGGATATAAGCAATAAAGCCCTAACCTACTGTCTTCACTCTTAATCAAGGGATACTATAAGATGAAAATATCGAAAACATGATAAGTATATGAGACTTTGTTTCCATATGCGATCGTTCTCATTACTGTTGAATATGACCGAATTTGTCGATTCATTCTTGAAGAGACCGAGATCGGTAAGTGTTTTACTTATCGAAAATCACTTCAAGACTAAGATATGTTTCTATCTCTTGGAAATAGATCTATTTGAGGCGTTGGAATCCATGTATGGTTTTAAGATCTATTGGAGATGCGGCAATCCAATTGGGTCTATTCAAGCAATGAAGGCTCGTGTGAAATATGCTGAACATAACCTCAACATCAGAAATGGCTAAAGACCGAGTAAGCTACACATCTGGGGTTTAGCTTACCCACGTCAAGGTATTATCAAATCATATCTTAAGATATTTATCGATTGTTGGTCAGTGGGAGTTGATAGTTGGTTCATTTTGTTTATGTTTATGATCGAATGATGCGCCCCTTGTGTTTACTTTATGGTATATATTACTTAGAAATATACGGTGCTCGGAAGGTATTTTCTAATCCTTGTGCATGGAGATTCGCTTTAGTCTACTAAAGGCGTCTCCATAGAAATTCTAATATTTGTTGAATGTAACCAATGTAACCATTCAAGCATTTTTTAAAATTTATATTCTTCACTCTAGACATTACCTAATACACCATCTTATATACTTATTAGATGGCGGCTCTTTTAAAGGGATAATCATTATTGCATTCCATGTAGTCTGAGACGTACTGTTATATGCTAGCTACATATTTCTTGAGTTTCTCATACCAGACTAACGTTTGATGCTTGATTTTTATTTTCCCTAAATTCTTCACGTACTCTTTCGAGTAGTTTGAAAAAGACAGGTTTTTGATGATGTTCACTAGAGCTCGGGAGATAAGCTGGATGTTTCACTTACTATTGTATTCTTATTTTCGTTGCACGACTATATATATATATCAGCATTTGTAAAAGCAGGTTGTTTTAACTGTTCAGGCCAATGATACTATATGGAATTGTAACTTTGAAATGCTATGTATCTTAGAGTGACAGTTTTGTTACTATCTTTTGATATTATATGTTATCATTCCGCTTTGAGGTTCCGCTATTATGTTTCTTCTATCTTGTTTTATTTCGCTTTCTTTTTATTTTATCCTAACAATTCGTCTTTTCAGCACTTGAATGTTCGACACATGAATACCTTTGATGTAATAGTATCAACATTCGAGGGTCTAAAAGGTAGATCATTACATTATTGGAAATGATATCACCAGTAATGGTCTTTATGTTCTCCAATAGCAGATGATACTATGATTTTACATCCCATTTGCCTAAACATGTTATTGTTCTTAAATTTTATATTATATAATTTTGAATTATTATCTGGGTTAAAGATCAGTTTTGATAAAAGTTTAATAGTAGCTTTATATGCCATCGATAATATAGAAAACCGAAATGCATACACATTGAATCGTAACATTGATGAAATTTCCCGTAGAATATTTTGGTTTTTTAATTAGGAAATAAAAACTTAAACATGATGATTGAATAACTGTAATGGATAAAATCAATAAAAAATTGTTCAAATGAAATAGTAAATACTTGTCGAGAGTAGGTAGGATAATTTTTGTTAATTCAAGTTTATCTGCACTACCTATTTGTTAGATGTCGTTTTACTTTTTTCCAAAATGGAAATTGATAATAGGAGATACTTTTTATGGAGTGGAGATAATCCAAACTGTAGTTCTAAATATCTTGTTAAATGGGAAATGGTTTGTAAGTCCAAAAATGCAGAGGGTTTAGGAATTATAAAGTTATACAATTTAAATATATCTTCATTAAGTAAATGATTATGGAAATTTAACGATAATAACGAAAATTTGTTATGGAAAGAATTAATATCAAACTAACGTATGGTGGTGCTTTTAATTTATACCGTATACTATTAATAATATAAATAATATATCTCTATTCTAGAAATCGATAATATTAAATTTTGAAAATTTTAATTTAGGAATTAATAGTGAGTTCATATGGTTAACAATACTTCTCTTAGGCATGATTGCTAGATTTTAGCTATTCCACTTAGAGTGGAACTCGAGACTTATATGAAATATGCAATTTCAAAAATGTGTTAATTTCAGAAAATTATAGACCAACTTTGAATTTTCCTTGCGATTTTAGTTTTAGTCGTACCCTAGCAGGAAATACTTTATCACGATTTGCATTGTCATGTGCTAAATTAAAGCTTTATAATATCAATAATGAAAAAGACACTGAAATTTGAAGCTGGGATAAGAGTAAGAAATATACATCTAGTTCATTTTATAGTTTTACAAATTTTTCACGAACTAAATTGAAAATATTTAAAAACATTTAGAAAGTTAGTGTTCCACCTAAAGCAAAAGTGCATATGTGGTTAATTTTACATAAGAAATTAAATACTATTGAATTAAAAAAAGAAAAATATATTTAGTGACAAAAAAATGTTATTTTTGTAATACTAAAATGGAAAATATAATACATTTATATCTTGAATGTAATATAATTAGATTTATTCTAGTAAAATCCTTAATTTTTTATTTTAATTTAAATTATAGACATATTAATTGTGAATTATAATGTAATACTCTTAGATTTTGTTATACGGGTCACAACATGTTTTACTTGACACTACTTACACAATAACATGTTGGTATATTTAGTTTAAAGGAAATCAACATGTGTTTAATAATATTAGTGTTGATTCAAAAAGTTTAATATATGTAATTTCTCTATTTAGTTTCAAATAGATTTCAAATCCTAATTATAAATAATTATAAGTTTAAACTTTAAAAAGTTTATTAAAAAGATTTAAGCTTGTATTGAGTTGTTAAATAATAATATCATTCTAAATAATAGGACAAATAGTAAAGAACTAAATTTAGCTTCTTGAACAACTTTACTATGGAAAATTTTGATTCTTCATTTTTATTAAGTTATTAGCCTTGTAGCATATTTCTTATTTATTTGCTTTTCAATTGTTTATTTTTATGTAATAAGTTTGATCTATATTCTCTATTGTTTCCTTACACAGAGGTAATCATATTATTGCTTTTTTATGTCTTTTATTATTAGATTAGTATATTTTTGTTTTCACATATATATATAGAAATATGTATATATATATATATGTGTGTGTGTGTGTGTGTGTCATTCTTACATTTTCGGTACAGTTTTCTTAGCAGCTTCAGGTATAGCTACTGAAGTGAATTGTAACGACCCGTATTTTTACGGATCGAAGGATCGTAGAATTGTTGTTATTAGGTCGTTAGTGTTGTTAAGTCGTTTAAAATTTAAGTCGTTTGGAGCTTAAGTCGTCCAGAGATGAGTCGTCTAGGGTTGGGTCGAGTTGTAGCATGAGTCGGTGGAGCGACATAGAGGATGGAGCGACTTAAGGGGATAGGTCGGTGAGGCGACTTAAGGGGTTTTGCGGCTTAGGAGTTAACGGTTTAAGGGATAGCGACTTAAGAATTGGGACGGTTTAAGGATAGTAGCGGCATAGGTGAGACCCTGTGTTTGTAGTTAGGTCGTGGACGAGATAAGGCTTAGGTCGCATGAAGGCAAGGGTGTTAGGTCGCGACCATAGTTAAGTCGCTAAAGGCGCGTAGGTTAAGTTGTTAGGTTGTTGAGCCGTGGAAAGTCTTAGGTCGGGGGCACTGCTAAGTCGCTAGGTCGTTGAGTCGTAAGTCGCTGAGTCGTCGAAACGACTTAGGACTTAGGTAGGAACGCGCGCATGTGTTAAGTCACGCATAGGCTTGAGTTGGTAGGTCGTCTCCTTGTTCAGTGGCTTGAGTTGGTAGGCTGTGGGGTTGATGAGTCGTATGTCATTGGGTTTTGTTAAGTCATGAACGACTCATAGGGGCGAACGACTTAAGGATTCGGCCTATAAATATACGGCCTTATCTCACTTTTTGGGATCCGGATTTTGAAGCGACGAAGTGCTACTATTTTGAGGGCTCGTGTACTACACTTCTTCACTTCTTTTCTCTACTCTAATCTAGTGCTTACATCCATCCAAGATTGAAGATCAAATCGAAGATCCAAGAGCCAAAGTTGAAGATCTACATCCATCGAAGAGAGATTTCATCGTTTGAGGGGAAATCTTGTCGGATCAAGCTAGATCCTTCGCTGTCCAGATTTGAAGTTAGTTGCTTTTGAAGTGTTTAGGTGATTTGGTGAGTGATGGTTATCTCTCACACGGACCCAAAGGAGTATATTGGATCAGTGGCTTGTTTGTGTGCTAAAGATAGTGATTTCATGCATTTTTCTTAAGTCTGCATGTAGATCCATCGTTCATAAAGTTTTGATATCCATTTTACTACATGTTAACATATGCTAGTTCATTCATCAAGATATTACTTAGAATTCATGCTTGTTAGATTTGGACTCTTTATTTACGAAATTGCCATTTTTTTTATAATTGTTTATTTAGATCTTGTTTGAATGATTGATTACTTGGATTAATAATTGATTTGATTGATTGTTAGAAATTAGTTGATTGATGATTTGAATTTGGACAAGTTGGTCGAAGATGATTCAAAAGCTAAGCGGAAAGGCTCTTGAATAAGGAAAGCTGCTCGTGGCATATGAAGCGGATGATAAAGCTCATATGGATAGATTTGATCATGATGTTGAGATGGGACTTTGCTATGATGCGATGAAGCAAAGCATGATATGAGATAGCCTTGGTTTAATCCAGACGGGATCATCCCAAGCATGTTGATAACTCGGTGATATGGTTCGAGTTTGTGGATAATGGTTGGCTCGAGAGGCGCTTGAGCTAGTATGAGAATAGTCGTCGAGGAGGATGACTAGAAGGCTGAGATTTCACCGTTGTTGAAGATTCTAGCATGCTCAAAGCAAGAGTACGCTGGGCAGATTCGGTAGTCCCAAGACGAATAGTTGATGGTGTAGTACTCTGGGCAGATTCGATAGTCCTAGGCACGGGTCACGATGACGTGCGGAGTTATGTCTAGAACCGGGGTTACCATTAGCCCTTGACGGACGGATGAAAGAATGAGCCGGTCATTCAATTAACGGTGATATCGAGGCAATGATAACAGTGATAGCCAGAGTCATGGATGTTTGGATGCTTTGGTTGTATCGTTACTCGGTCTCAAGAGCGATGTTTTGTGGGTGCTTATCTGATCTTGGTTTAGGCCTTGGGGGTTTGTGCTTGGAAAACATCGACCTTGACTCGAGTGATAAATGTTTTACTTTAAATGTCTGCTTTGCTACGTTTTTTTCTGCTTAGTGGGTCTGGGGGCTATCACTGTAGAAAGAGGTGGAGTGGGATGGTTGGGTTCCTATTCCTTTTTACCCTTTATGCTCTTTTGGTATGTTTGATAGTTGATTTACCGCTCACTAGGACTTTTGTCTGACTCGCAGTTTTATGTTCAACTCTTATTACCTTGAGCTGTTCATCCGTTTTGGAATGGGCAGACTAGGTAGCAGGTGACAGGAGCTATTTTTTATGACCGACGCTGTTGATGACGAAGACGAGCTGGAGGCTTTTGCATATTGTTTTTCTTACTATATGTACTGGATATTCCGCTGTTTGTATGATTCTCTGAGTGATATGTAGTGAGGCTTGCTGTATTGACTTTTCAGATTGTTGTACCAAACTATTATGAGTCTATATGATGAGATTCTGTTCTATGGAGCTTCACTATGTATACTTTTCTATTGTATTTTATCCATGCGCTGTGAGTAATACGATAGACTATTCTGTGTTTGCATTACCTTGATGATCGTCCATGGCGGCCTGGCACACTTTTCAGCGCACTATTCCCTTGTTTAGTGCAGGAGTTATGGGCGGTCGTCTCATTTGGTATCAGAGCTTTGGTTAATCGATTTTAGCCAACGCTCGCTGACGTAACCACGTATGAGAGACGTAATTGTATTTTGATGGATGATTACTATATATAATATAGTAGCTTAGAAGGATTTGAACCCTTTATGCAGTTGTTCTTAAGGTGTATTAATCATTTCTTTTAGATATTAGGAATGAGTCGAAGAGGGAGACCACCTGCTAGGGAAGGCCGTGATTTTGAGGGGGCTGCTGATTATGCTTCTATGTTCAAGGCTATGATGACTTCGATCATGAGAAGAATACCAGCTCCAGGGCCATCGGTAGATGTTGGAGTTCAAGTTCAAGCCCCAAAACCAGTGGATTTTGCTAAGTCGTGCAAAGACTATACTGCTCTTGGAGGAAAGGTTTTCTTGGGGACAGAGTCAACCATTGAAGTTCAGAGGTGGATAGATGCTTGTAGAAGGATCTTTGGTGATTTGGGAATTGAGGATGCAACCAAAAGGAAGCTTGCATCAAGACAGCTTCAATGGAGAGCTTCTGATTGGTGGAACTCTATCACCATTGATACTCCGGAGGAAGAAATTACTTGGGTGCAATTCCAAGTCAGATTTGAGGCTAAGTTCATTTCTATAGCTCAGAAATCCATTCTGTTCAAGAAGTTTGTGGAACTCAAGCAAGGTGGAAGACCAGTTCTTGAGTATGTTTCTGAGTTTGAAGCTTTGTCCAAGTATGCTCGGTGATATATTGAATCCCCATATCAGAAGAATGAGAAGTTTGCGACAGGTTTGGACACTTATCTTGGGAGACAGTTGGTGGATCATCTAGACGATCCATTTGAGAAGCTTGTGGAGAAAGCTCTCAGGCACGAGAATCTATTTCCTAAGGAAGGATCTATTGTTGCTGCGACTAAGAAGGAATCTAAACCATAGCAGGGTGGAAACAAGAAGAGAAAGCAGCAGCAGCAGAAGGGTAAGGATGGCCAGAAGAAGCCGAAGGGTGAAGTGACCTGTTACAACTGTCAGCAGAAGGGTCATCTCTCCAGAGATTGTAAGAATCCAAGAGTGTGCCGGTGAAGTGCCACAACTGTGACAAGCTGGGGCATATCAGGAAGAATTGTCCGGAACCGAGGAAGGACAAGCAGATTGTGCAAGCTTATGCTTTAGGGGCTGTGCCATCGTCTTCGAAAGCTCCTATGGCGGAAGAGAAAGGAAAGAGTGTGGTGGTTCAAGGTACTCTTTCCATTTGTGGTGTTCCAGTTAGAGTGTTATTTGATACTGGGGCGTCGCATTCTTTTGTTTGTAATGAACTTGTAGGCCGGTAGGGTTTGGAACCGGATATTGTTGATAGACCATTGGTTGTGACTAATCCAGTTGGGGGTTCGTCTTGTTTGTGTATGGTATGCCGTGGTCTGGTTGTATCGAGTCATGATTGCTCTTTTGTTTGTGATTGTTTTGTTCTGAACTTTGCGGGGTTCGGAATTATTTTGGGTATGGACTGGCTTAGGAAGTATGCGGCAAGGGTTGATTGTAAGAGGCTGGAGGTGACAGTCGAGAATGTGGAGGGGCGAAGGGTTGTGATACGATGTAAGCATGAAGAAGGCGTCTTCCGAGCTTCATGTATTCGCTAGTTGTTCCACGGGATAGACTGTCATCGATGCCTATTGTGAATGGATTTGAGGATGTCTTTGACGAAGTCAAAGGGTTACCGCCGCATAGAGAGATCGAGTTTCGTATCGATCTAGTTGAAGGAGCCAGACCTGTTGTGATGCCTCTTAGGCGAATGGTGCCTAGGGAACAGCAAGAGTTGAAGGTGCAAGTTGATGACCTTTTTCAGAAAGGATTCATTCGGCGTAGTGTGTCCGAATGGGGTGCACCAGTTGTGTTTGCAACCAAAGCGGATGGATCGTTGAGGTTGTGTGTGGATTATCGTGAGCTGAATAAAGTGACTAAGAAAAACAAGTATCCATTGCCGAGAATAGATGACTTGTTTGATCAGCTTCACGAAGCTAAGGTGTTTTCTTGGATGGATTTGGCAATGGGATTTCACTAGTTGAGAGTGGCAAAGAATAGTGTGCCGAAGACTGCTTTCAGGACATCATCCGGTTTCTATGAGTGGCTGGTAATGTCGTTTGGATTGACCAATGCACCAGCGTATTTTGTGGATCTTATGAATAGAGTGTTCAGAGATCAGTTGAACAAGTTCGTACTTGTGTTCGTGGATGATATTTTGATTTATTCCAGAACTGAAGAAGAGCACAAGACGCACTTGCGAATTGTTTTGGAAATCTTGCGGAAATAACAGTTGAGGGCTAAGTTTTCGAAGTGTCACTTATGGAAGAGAGAAGTGAGGTTCTTAGGCCATGTTATCTCTGGAAGTGGAATAGCGGTTGATCCCGCCAAGGTGGCAGCGATCCAGGATTGGGTTAGACCTAAGAATGCATTTGATGTGAGAAGTTTTCTTGGATTAGCAGGATACTATCATCGATTTATCAAAGACTTTTCCAAGATAGCTGCACCATTAACAGGATTGACGAAAAAGAACCAAGTGTTCAGATGGGATGCTAAGTGTGAACAAGCTTTCGGAATCCTGAAAGAGCGATTAACAAGTGCTCCTGTTTTGACTATCCCAAGTGGAAATGATGAGATGGTGGTTTACACCGATGCATGTGGTACTGGACTTGGGGAAGTGCTAATGCAGAAGGATAAAGTTGTTGCATATGCAAGTCGACAACTGAAGCCGCATGAAAGGAATTATCCGACTCATGATTTGGAGTTAGCGGCGATTGTATTTGCTCTGAAGATGTGGAGACATTACCTATTGGGAGTTCGGTTCGAGTTGTTTACAGATCATAAGTCCTTGAAGTATCTTTTCTCCCAGAAGGATTTGAATCTTCGACAGCAACGATGGCTAGAGTTTTTAGCATCATATGACTTTGGTATAGCCTATACTCCGGGAAAAGGTAACGCAGTGGCAGATGCGTTAAGTCGAAGACATGCAGGATTGGGAGCCATGTTTTCATGGAAGAGTCTCGAGTTTTTGGCTGGATTTGATTTCAGGCCCAGATATGAATTGGAACCTGAAATGTTGGCAAACTTATCGATAAGACCTACTCTGGTGGTAAGAATTGGCGAGAGCCAAAAGCGAGACGATAAGCTTGTCAAGATTATCCGTGATTTGGAATCTGGATTGGATCCAGAGAAGAATAAAGGATTCGAGGTCGATCGAGAGGGTTGGCTTCAGAAACAAGGACGACTAGTTGTTCCCGATATAGATGAATTGAGAGATGAAGTTTTAAGGGAGAATCATCACTCGAAGCTGACAATTCATCTAGGTGGAAATAAGATGTATCGGGATATGAAGAGAACATATTACTGAGAAGGTATGAAGAAGGATGTTGGAAATCTTATTTCCAGATGCATGAACTCCCAGTTGGTTAAAGCCGAGCAGAAGAAGCCCAGTGGATTACTTCAGCCATTAGAAGTTCCTACATGGAAGTGGGAGCAAATATCGATGGATTTTATCGATGGGCTACCTAGAAGCAGAGTAGGAAATGAAGGGATTTGGGTCATCGTAGATCGATTGACTAAGAGTGCAAGATTTATTCCTGTTCGATCAACTAGGACTGCATCGAAATTGGCTGAGTTGTATGTTAAGTGGATAGTTCGATTCCATGGTATTCCGAAGAGTATAGTGAGCGATCGAGACCCATTGTTCACTAGTGGATTTTTGAAGAGCTTCCAGAAAGTTTTGGGAACCGAGTTGTGTTTGAGTACAGCGTATCACCCTCAAACAGATGGTCAGACCAAGAGAGTCAACCGAGTTTTGGAAGATCTCCTAAGAGCATGTGTTTTGGACTTCGGAGGATCATGGGAAGATCTTCTTCATTTGGTGGAATTTTCATACAATAACAGTTACCAGTCAAGTATTGGTATGGCACCGTATGAAGCATTGTATGGGAGACCGTGTAACTCTCCGACATGTTGGTTGGAAACAGGAGAAAAGTTGATACTTGGGCCAGAAATGATTCAACAGACTACGGATTGTATAAAGATCATTCGGCGACGAATGAAGGCAGCCCAAGACCGTCAGAAAAGTTATGCCGATAAGCGTCGTAAGGATTTGGAATTCGACGTAGGCGATATGGTTTTTGTGAAGATTTCTCCACTGAAGAAAGTTATTCAATTCGGGAAGAAAGGAAAATTGACTCCGAGATTTTTTGGACCATTCCTGATCATCGAGCGAATTGGAAAGCTCGCGTATAAATTGGAGTTACCAGAAAAGATGTCGGGTGTGCACAATGTTTTTCATGTATCGTATCTACGGAAGTATGTGCACGACTCGAATACAGTGGTTTCTGCTGATAGCTATGAAGATTTAGAAGTTGATCCAGTCGTTGAGAGACCTCGTAAGCCGCTTCGTGTTGTGGGAACTGACACGAAATAGCTTAGGAGGAAGGTAGTCAAGTTGCTCAAGGTACAATGGAGTGATGATGTTAACGACTGTACATGGGAGGAGGAAGAGAGGATGAAGGCAGCTCATCCTGAACTCTTCAAGGTATGGCCCTAAGGTGTCGTGACATCTCATGAATTTGTAACTTGTTCTAGTCTTAGAATTCTGCATGCTAGGCTAGTAATTGGATGCATGGTTTGTTGATTGCTATGGATGGTAGGCATGCAGAATAGTTTTGGTTGCTCTTGTTTGTTTGGAATTTCGGGGGCAAAAATTCCTAAGGGGAAGAATGTAACGACCCGTATTTTTACGGATCGAAGGATCGTAGAATTGTTGTTATTAGGTCATTAGTGTTGTTAAGTCGTTTAAAATTTAAGTCGTTTGGAGCTTAAGTCGTCCAGAGATGAGTCGTCCAGGGTTGGGTTGAGTTGTAGCATGAGTCGGTGGAGCGACTTAGAGGATGGAGCGACTTAAGGGGATAGGTCGGTGAGGCGACTTAAGGGGTTTTGCGGCTTAGGAGTTAATGGTTTAAGGGATAACGACTTAAGAATTGGGATGGCTTAAGGATAATAGCGGCATAGGTGAGACCCTGTGTTTGTAGTTAGGTCGTGGACGAGATAAGGCTAAGGTCGCATGAAGGCAAGGGTGTTAGGTCGCAACCATAGTTAAGTCGCTAAAGGCGCATAGGTTAAGTTGTTAGGTTGTTGAGCCGTGGAAAGTCTTAGATCGGGGGCACTGCTAAGTCGCTAGGTCGTTAAGTCGTAAGTCGCTAAGTCGTTGAAACGACTTAGGACTTAGGTAGGAACGCGCGCATGTGTTAAGTCGCGCATAGGCTTGAGTCGGTAGGTCGTCTCCTGTGTTCAGTGGCTTGAGTCGGTAGGCTGTGGGGTTGATGAGTCGTATGTCGTTGGGTTTTGTTAAGTCGTGAACGACTCATAGGGGCGAACGACTTAAGGATTCGGCCTATAAATATACGGCCTTATCTCACTTTTTGGGATCCGGATTTTGAAGCGACGAAGTGCTACTATTTTGAGGGCTCGTGTACTACACTTCTTCACTTCTTTTCTCTACTCTAATCTAGTGCTTACATCCATCCAAGATTGAAGATCAAATCGAAGATCCAAGAGCCAAAGTTGAAGATCTACATCCATCGAAGAGAGATTTCATCGTTTGAGGGGAAATCTTGTCGGATCAAGCTAGATCCTTCGCTGTCCAGATCTGAAGTTAGTTGCTTTTGAAGTGTTTACGTGATTCGGTGAGTGGTGGTTATCTCTCACACAGACCCAAAGAAGTATATTGGATCGGTGGCTTGTTTGTGTGCTAAAGATAGTGATTTCATGCGTTTTTCTTAAGTCTGCATGTAGATCCATCGTTCATAAAGTTTTGATATCCATTTTACTACATGTTAACCAATGCTAGTTCATTCATCAAGATATTACTTAGAATTCATGCTTGTTAGATTTGGACTCTTTATTTACGAAATTGCCATTTTTGTTATAACTGTTTATTTAGATCTTGTTTGAATGATTGATTACTTGGATTAATGATTGATTTGATTGATTGTTAGAAATTAGTTGATTGATGATTTGAATTTGGACAAGTTGGTCGAAGATGATTCAAAAGCTAAGTGGAAAAGCTCTTGAATAAGGAAAGCTGCTCGTGGCATATGAAGCGGATGATAAAGCTCATATGGATAGATTTGATCATGATGTTGAGATGGGACTTTGCTATGATGCGATGAAGCAAAGCATGATATGAGATAGCCTTGGTTTAATCCAGACGGGATCATCCCAAGCATGTTGATAACTCGGTGATATGGTTCGAGTTTGTGGATAATGGTTGGCTCGAGTGGCGCTTGAGCTAGTATGAGAATAGTCGTCGAGGAGGATGACTAGAAGGCTGAGATTTCACCGTTGTTGAAGGTTCTAGCATGCTCAAAGCAAGAGTACGTTGGGCAGATTCGATAGTCCCAAGACGAATAGTTGATGGTCTAGTACTCTAGGCAGATTCGATAGTCCTAGGCACGGGTCACGATGACGTGTGGAGTTATGTCTAGAACCGGGGTTACCATTAGCCCTTGACGGACGGATGAAATAATGAGCCGGTCATTCAATTAACGGTGATATCGAGGCAATGATAACAGTGATAGCCAGAGTCATGGATGTTTGGATGCTTTGGTTGTATCGTCACTCGGTCTCAAGAGCGATGTTTTGTGGGTGCTTATCTGATCTTGGTTTAGGCCTTGGGGGTTTATGCTTGGAAAACATCGACCTTGACTCGAGTGATAAATGTTTTACTTTAAATGTCTGCTTTGCTATGTTTTTTTCTGCTTAGTGGGTCTGGGGGCTATCACTGTAGAAAGAGGTGGAGTGGGATGGTTGGGTTCCTATTCCTTTTTACCCTTTATGCTCTTTTGGTATGTTTGATAGTTGATTTACCGCTCACTAGGACTTTTGTCTGACTCAAGGTTTTATGTTCAACTCTTATTACCTTAGGCTGTTCATCCGTTTTGGGATGGGCAGACTAGGTAGCAGGTGACAGGTGCTGTTCTTTGTGGCCGACGCTGTTGATGACGAAGATGAGCTGGAGGCTTTTGCATATTGTTTTTCTTACTATATGTACTGGATATTCCGCTGTTTGTATGATTCTCTGAGTGATATGTAGCGAGGCTTGCTGTATTGACTTTTCAGATTGTTGTACCAAACTATTATGAGTTTATATGATGAGATTCTGTTCTATGGAGCTTCACTATGTATAATTTTCTATTGTATTTTATCCATGCGCTGTGAGTAATACGATAGACTATTCTGTGTTTGCATTACCTTGATGATCGTCCATGGCGGCCTGGCACACTTTTCAGCGCACTATTCCCTTGTTTAGTGCAGGAGTTATGGGCGGTCGTCTCATGAATGGATTAAG
Source organism: Allium cepa (assembly GCA_030765085.1). Lineage (NCBI taxonomy): Eukaryota > Viridiplantae > Streptophyta > Magnoliopsida > Asparagales > Amaryllidaceae > Allium > Allium cepa. The sequence continues at coordinate 476,082,771 of CM060929.1, forward strand.
CTGATTTTGAGGATATGAGCATTTATCGCCGTTTTTTATTGTCGTATCTTTTTATTATAGACCTTAGTTTCGTTGGATTGGGGGGTTTTATATTATTTTTTCATATTTTACGGGGGATATCGCCACCTGTCAGACATGTTGAAAGCTCCTTTTAAAGTCTAGAATAAATTTCATGAGTGCTCTCCTCTACTAATAGAGGATCAATCATTTTCCTTTAAAAAAAATAGAGTTCATAAATACTTTTACATATAACAGAGTCAAGAATACTTATGAGTAATATCTATTAAAAATAGAATTACTTAGTAAATCACATAAATTATAATATTCTCCACATTCATTTCTAAATGATGCATAACAACATACATTCAAAAATAACACTAAATTGACCAGAAGACTTAATAATGCCCTAAGAAAATCAAATAAATTATTTATTCATTACAAGAAACACTGCAAAAAAAGCAAATTAAATTTTATTTTTTAATCGAACATCTTGAAGTGAATAAATATAAATAATCTAGCATAAAATTTAATAATCATCTAAAAATTAATCTTTCAATTCTCCGATGCATCGATTCCACAAATGTAATCTAAATCTAAAGTGGTTTTGGTACAAATATGAAAGCCATCAAAATACAAAAATAAACATAAAGAAATATACAAATGCAATTACGTAGCAATTAATTTTAGAACTGAAAACTCAACGCGGTTATATTATTCTAGATGTAAAACCCAAATAATAATTAGAACTAAATACATGGAATGATGTTTGCAAAATATTTTTCCTCATGAAATAACCTTGCAGTGAACAAATATAGATTCATTACCATAAAATTAAAAAAAATATCATCTAAAATTTGGTCTATCAATTCTTTAATTCTTCGATTCCACAATTCGATCTAAAACCTATAACGAATTAGGCATCAATAAAAATCCGATATTAAATAAAAAATAAACATGGTAAAATAAGCCAAAAATAATCTTATAGATTTTAATTTTAGAATGGAAAATACAACACATTTATATTATTCAAAATGTAAAGTTTTAAGTAGAATTGGAACTGAAAAAATGGGAGAAAATTTACGTAAAAATCGCTAAACAAACTAATTTTTATTTCAGCACGGTATTCGTATTTCAACATAATGTAATTAAAATTTCTATTTTTGTTTTGATTTCTTAAGGAATCATTTGTATTGGTAACCTCTAATTCTAATTCATGATACATTATGAGACAACCATGCTTACCTTGAAGTTTAACAATAAGGTCAGTATTTGTAAGGATATATTCCAATAATAGATAACTTATGCTTAAATTTATTTGATCTTAAATGTTTTATGTCCATTTTGAAAAAGAATCCTTTCTATACATTCTCTTATTATAAGAGGTTTAATCTTTGGCGGTTTTTATTTATTTTGGGAATTTTTAAAGGAATAAATTATATGGATAAAGGAAGCAAAAAATTCTTTAATTAGATAATTTTGATAAGGGAAGAGCAAGTCACTAATCATCTCATCATGAATTTGATGTAAAATTTACAATTGACTATTTTATAATTAAAGAATAAAGGTATCATAATTTCATTTAATTTTTTTATTCCAATATATTTTGTTCTAATATAATTTCAATTCCACTTAGATGTTTACCTATTTCCACGTTATATCTCTATTTAAATACTTCAATCTTCTTGATTCTAAAGTTAACTTCACTTTTAAGCCATTGAAAAATATTATTATTCCATAAATAATGCCAATATTAATCTAACAATTAGTGCTATGGGCATATATTACATGTAAGAGTAAAATGTTGATAAGCCACTCCTAGATATTTATCTATTTGACATTTTATCTTAGTCTACGTACTTTATTTTCTTAATTCAAGGATAATCTCTACAAAATCTTATTTTTCCACAATGAATGTCAACATTAATCTAACAATTACTATTATAAGCATCTCTTAAGGGAGTAAAATCCTAAAAAGCCTCTTTTACACATATTTTAATATAGAAGCCAAATAATATTTATTTCAACATTATTTAATCATCAAAATTTTGAGTATAATCATTTCCATTTTATCTGCATTTTCTCAAATTAATATTAATTCACTTTCTCCAATAACATTTTGTTGTTTATGCATATGTATGAATTAGTCCAACATATCTCTTCTTTTAATCCATTTTGCGATTTATTTGAACCTATTCATTTTGCAATACACATCAGGTAGTTCTTACTAAAATTAGTTAACTTCCTTTTACTTATTTAATTCTAATTTTGATTTGAGATTTGTGTTCTGAATAATGCAAATGTGTTAGGTTTTCCATTCTAAATTTAATAATTATAGAATGACTTTTGGTTCGCACGATTATTTTTATTTCTTTTATTGACCTTTTCGGTGCTTAAATTATTGCAGGTTTTAGATTGAATTAATAGTTCAAGTCTCAAATGGTTTTTCAATTTTGTGTAACTTATCTCTATTTATTTTATTTCAAACTATTTTGTTAAAAAACTAAAATTTAATTAATTTATTTAGCATTTTTTCATACCTCCTTCCATTTATTTAGTCGTAAATCTAATGCTTTACATTATGAAAAAAATATATATCGAGTTTTACATTTCAAATTAATAGCTATAGAATTATTTTTGGCTTATTTATTTATGGTTATTTAGTATTATTTAAGATGGAGATTTTTATTGAGGCTATAGATTGAATGAATGGAATCGATAATTCAAAGTGTGACGACTCACCTTTTTGACAACTGGGAACGTCGATTAATGCATCCACTATATTCATGTGTCATTGCCAAAGCATCTGAAAGACAAGTTGGCGTGGGGTAAAGTAGAAGAACAGAACATAAAATCTCACAACGGAACGTTAGTTATAATATAACAATACGATAGTAAAAAAGGTTACTCCTTAACATGGGTTATCAAAGTTACACAAAAGTACTACTACTATCAGCCTAGGTAGTTATAACCATCAGCCTTTACACTTGCTGATTATAAATACACATGCATAAATAAACATAATAGCATAAATAAATAGCTAGATAAATAAGAAGCCTCCTACTCGTTCATCATCTTCAAAAGAGCCTAAAGAAACCTGCTACTCTCAGACTACTTAAATATAAATGAGTACCTGAGAGTTTGGGGAAAATAAAGAACTTGTGTCAGACAATAAGTCTGGTATGTGCAAAGCTCTAAAGAAAGGGTGGAAAAATAAACAACAATATATGACCATGCTGCCAAATGTAGAACAAGTTTCTCCTCATAATACCAACATCCAATCCATAAGTAATGGATATATATAATTAAATATCCAAAATATTAGACTCTTCTCTATGCCATTAAGGAAACAATTCAAAAATTTGAATCAAATGAGGAGAATGAAAATTTTCCAACAATGACTAAGACAGTGCACCCCCTTATTGAAAATATACCTCTAGATAATATACTTGAGAGCTACGATGGCTCTCGAGCACGTCCAAGTCGGACCCCACCAACCTTAAATCCAAGTATTCCATATCTTATTCCACATAACCGAAAATAATCTAGAGTAGATTGATAATACTCTAATGGGAGCAACCCCACATAGCTTGGCTTTCACTTGCTCTTTTGGTTTAGTCATTTCCGACAAAGGATATCAATACTCAAAATGATCAACAAATCATCTAAGATTGACGATACACAAAGAAGATAGCAGAATCAATAGTCAATAAATCAATTATCATGAATAATTAAAATGATTGTATATGGAAATTAAATCTCATACCCTTACCACTACTCGCCGATTTCGAACGTGTGCTATCCATCAGTTGAAACTAAAGCCGGGCAAGTAAAGGTAGTGTTACCTCTAAGACTTTCCTTAACGACCTTTTCAACCTTCGAGATAGAGATAAGCTTCCAAACCTCGACGTTTAATGCTAATAATATGGCTAAATCATTTCCATATAAGTGATATGGTTCATGTAAATCAAATTTCTTATCTTTTCGATAACTGAATCAAACTTTTAAAACCAAACTTGTTCTTGGATTTCACACTATAAATATTAACTTTAAACAACATTATTAAAATGATTAATTAACTTTAAACATGATTAATACGTCAAACATCTTTGTTTAAAATTATTAATTAACTTTGAACATGATCAATTACTTTAAACATCTTCATTTAAAATAATCAATTAACTTTAAACATGATTAATTACTTCAAACGTCTTTATTTAAACTAATTAATTAACTTTAAACATGATTAATTACTTCAAACATCATTATTTAAAATGATTAATTCACTTTAATCATCATTATTGAAATGATTGGTTAACTTTAAAAACATCATTACTAAAATGATTAATTAACTTTAGGCATCATTATTAAAAATGATTAATAAATCTTTAAACCATCGTTATTAAAAGGATTAATTAACTTTGAAACATCATTATTAAAACGATTAATTAACCATAAACATCATTATTAAAATGATTAATTAATCTTTAAACCATCATTATTAAAACAATTTATTAACTTTAAAACATTATTATTAAAATGATTAATTAACCTTAAACATCATTATTAAAATGATTAATTAATCTTTAAACCATCAGTATTAAATGATTATTTAATTTTAAAACATCCTTATTGAAATGATTTATTAAAATAATTTATTATAATATCTCAAAATAACCTTTTACTCTAAGAAATCAAATATCTTCCAACTGCATTAATAGCAACTATTTCTGTATGGACCATCACTTCTATACTTGTTATGTAAAACCCAAGCACGAGATCAACAAAAAGATTTTCAAAAGAGACGATATTTCAAAGTTTCGATATAGCAATAGTTGTTATACGGACACGTGCACAAAACATTTTATACTTCATATAGATTCATCCAAAAATATCTTAAACATAAGCATATACATATATACAAATGCAAATAACATTCATAAGGTGTGGAGAGAGCATCACTTGTAAATACTTAAACATTTCGAATAAATCTCAAGTCATTAGGTAATTATCACATATATCATCCGCTTCAAGCGGGAACCAACCCAAATAATCATTACTTTCCATACATACAAACATAAGAAACTAACATCCATTATTATCACAATAATTATTTAAATCTTTCTTTTTAAAGTGAGAGTCACTGACCAAAATCAACACGAATTGAACCAAACTACTTCAACTTTTCTACCGACACCTGGATCTAACTTTTTCCTTGAAAGACTTAATTTTAAGGGCTAGAAGAGGTCAAAATGGTTTAGCCTAGGTGCTTAGGAGCACGGCCTTGTTTTAATTGGGGGTGGTTTTGGGACTTGATGTGGAGTATATGAGATGTAGAGAGGAAAGAAAGTAATTTTAACTAAGTTTTAAGGATTAAAAAGTGAAAAAAGGGAGATATTTAACTTGAATGTTTAAGGAAGCCATAGACATGAAAAAAACTTTGAAAAGAGATAGGAGTTTGAAAGGAAGAAATTGAAATGAAAATAAGAAATGAAAAGAATTGAATTATTTTGATATAGAATAAATAAAGATAATTACCAATATACCCTTGATAATAAAAAGGTACATTACCCTCCATTTTAAAGGTGCCACATACCTCTCCACCTTCCTCACTCCACATGCCACCTATCAGCCTACCTCATCTCTATCACATCATCACTTACAGGACAAGATGTTACCTTTTACCATTTCATTTTTTTAATTTTTAAAAAGAAAAGTCAAATTTACTTTATCTCTCTAAGTAAATATTTAAACTTATTTACAGCCGACCATTTTCTTAACCAAATTATATGTTATTTATATATGTGTTTTTACACATATGTACTCTAGTGTACACAACATGTTCCGACAACGTTTAGACGATGAAAAGTCGAAAATCCAAAAAACGATTTTCGGTCACATTTTCGATTTTTCTCCAAACTAATTAATTATGTGAACAAAATTTTTAAACAACTTTACCATCATTAGTTATTACTAAAAAGAGGTTTGGTTGTGTTATAAAGTCCATTATTAAATATTTAAAAATACATTAAATATTCAAATTCAAAGGGATTAAATTATGGGTCATTACATCTTCCCCTCCTTATAGGAAGTTTCACTCTCAAAATTAATCACACACAACAAAGATATCAAAATAAACCTAGATGATATCATTCAACAAACAGGTACAAAAATGTGACTCCACCACAACTAGTCAGTACAATAAAAAGATACAACAAACACAAACAACTAGGACAATAACTTGGGATAAGAATCCCTAATTTATTCCTCGGTTTCCTAAGTAAAATATCTAATATCCCCACTCCATTGAACATTAACAAGGTTCACACCTTTCATCCTCAATCGCTTTATATCTCGAGCGATGATATGAATATGCACCTAAGAATGGTTAGGTTTGGCTGAACTTCCAAGTCAACTTGTTGTGCCAGTTCCACTATCGTTGAAGGGTCGCGTATGTACTTACTAAATGAGATACATCAAATACATTGTATACATCTGATAGCATGTCTGTAACTTCACTTTAAATGCAAGTCTACCAATTCGGTCCAATATGGGAAAAGGGCCAATAAAATGAGGGGCTAGCTTCCTTGATTTTCCAAACGTCATAACATTTCTTAAGGGAGAGACTTTCACGAATGCCAAATCTCCAACTAAGAAATCTAGATCCCTATGCCTACGATCTGTATGACACTTTTACTGATCTTATGCTTCCTTTATCTTCCTTCTAATTTCATCTACCTTCCCACCAAATTTTAAAATCATGTCAGGACCACGAACAATTCTATCACCATATTCAACCCAACATGAAGGTGAATGGCATGGACGACCTTATAGAGCTTCGAAAGAGGCGATGCCAATGCTTTCATGATAGTTGTTGTTGTAAGTGATTTCTACCAAGGGTAAATGATCTTTCCAAGAACCCCCAAATTCAAGAATGCATGATCGTAATAGATCTTCCAAGATCCGATTATCTCTCTCAGTCTGCCTATCTATTTGGGAATGGAAAGCAGTACTCAGACTTAGCTCGGTCCTTAAAGCATTTTTCAGTCCCTTCCAGAACCCGCTAGTGAATATCGGGTCTCGGTCACTTATAATACTAAAAGAAATACCATGAAGTCTCACAATATCCTTCATATACAAACTCGCCAGACTTGTAGCAGTCTCAACCGGTTTAATAGGAATGAAATGAGCATTCTTAGTCAACCGATCGACTATAACCCAAATGCCTTCGTTCCCTTTTCTTGACCTAGCGAGCCTACCAATAAAGTCATAGATATTTGCTCCCACTTTCACTTCTGGATCTAAAGTGGCTGAAGTAGTTTAGTTGTCTTTTGCTAGTCACTTTTAATCTACTGGTAGTTTTCACACTGACTCAAAAATATTGAAATATCTCGCTTCATCCCCTTCCATCAGAATACTCACTTCATATCTTTGAATATCTTGGTCACTCCTCGATGGAAAATTAATTTTTAACGCTGACATTCGGCTAATACTTCTTGCCTTAGTCCATTAAAATTTGGAACACATATACGCCCGTTCATTTTCAATACTCCTCGAGGATCCATCTCAAAACTAGAAACAACACTTTCTTGAATATCCTTCTTAAGTCTGGCCAAAATAGGATAATCTTCTCGGCTGGATGCAATCCTCTCCATCAATAGTGGCTTAACTTCTAAATTTGTAACCACTGCTACATTTCTACTCAACGCATTTTCAATGACATTTGTCTTAATAGTGGTCTATAGAATCTCCAGATCATAAAAAACGAGAAACTCCAAAGCCATCTCTACTGCCTCAAGTTCAAATCCTTGTGGATAAAGAAGTATCTTAAGGATTTATGGTCCGTATATAACTTGAACTTTACCCCAAAAGATAATTTCTCCACATTTTAAGTGCGAAGACAATAACCAAATGATCTAAATCACGCATGTCATAAATTTTCTCTTGTGACTTCAGCTTTCGACTCACATTGCAATAACTTCCCATGTCGCATCAGAAATGCTCCCAATTCGGTTCCACAAGCATCCATATACATGGTTAAAACTTCACTCCCATCTTGAATGGTGTTAAAAAAAAGAGCGCTAGTCAACTTCTCCTTCAATTCATTGAATGCTTAATCACACTTAGGTGTCCACATGAATTTAACATCTTTCTTTGTTAATTTCGTCGGATGAGATGCAATCTTTGAGAAGTTTTTGATGAATCTATGGTTAAAACCAGCATATACCAAGAAACTTCTAACTTCCGTCACACTTTTGGGCTTTCTCTAATCTTGAATCATAATAACTTTAGCCGGGTCAACTAATATGCCTTCCCCTGAAGCAACATGCCTCAGAAATCTAACTTTGGATTTCCAAAAATGGCACTTAAAAAAGTTGGCCTTCAATATATGGTGCTTTTATATTAAGTACGACATATAGATGATGTTTATTCTCCTCCTTTGTCTTCAAATAGATAAGAATGTCATCAATAAAGACAAGGACAAATTTACTAAGAACATCTTGAAATACCCGATTCATTGAGTCCACAAAATAGGAGGGTGCATTACTTAGCCTAAATGACATAACAACTCATATAAATTATCTAGAGTCCTAAAAGCTGTTAAGGGCACAGTCTTCTCCGCTACCCTTAACTCATATAAACCAGTAGCAAGATCCAATTAAGAAAATATCTGAGCACCATGGAGTTGATCAAACATATCGTCGATCTTTTGTAAAAGATATTTATTCTTGATAGTCCTTTTGTTCAACTCCCAGTGGTCTGCATATGACCTTAGAGAACTGTTTGCCTTTGCAACAAAGATGACTGTCGATCCTCAACTAGAGGTACCACATTGGATCAAACCCTCCCACAAAAGTCAAATGTCTGACCTTCTAACTCCCGTTTCTCTTTTGGAGCCAACCTTCATGGGGTTTTTGTAATAGCTCTACTTCATAGAATCAAATCAATAACGAACTCTACTTTATGATGAGGAGGTAAATATTGCACTTCATCAAAAATATCGATGATATCTCAAACAACAGGTATATCTTCCAACTCCTCTTTAGCCACCTCGAGTGAATAAAGAAAACTGCTCATTAATTTGTTAGGCTCTTCACACAATACATTAATGCTTCTTCCTATTACATCCTTTACCATGATCATTCTCCTAACACAATCCAAGATTCTCTAAACTTAGATAACCAATCCATTCCTAGTAATAATCCAAAACCTATGAACCCCAGAACAAACAAGTCAAAAGGAAAGAGATGATTTCAATAAGAAATAGGCACATTTAGACACATAGTCTATAGATTTGTTGGAACCCCAATAGGGTTTGGCACACAAAGAGGATTACTCAAAAAGATGGGTTTTAGGTTAAATTTATCAATAAGATCAACCGAAATAAAATTATGGGAAGCGCTCGTATCGAATAGTACTTTAATAGGAATATAAAAGATGGATAATGTACCTTGCAGCACCTGCTTCTCCTTTTGTCCTAAAGAAGTGGATAGTATCTCTTCTATGGCAAAAGCTTGTCCTTGAGACCCTTTCTTTGGAAAAGTGCACTCAATCTTCATATGTCTTTGCTGGCCGCAGTTGAACTATGTAGTAATTGGGCAATGGTTTGCAAAGTGGCCAATCTTGTTTCATTTGAAACAAAGAAAATTGCTCAAGTCATGCTACGTTTTTTACATTGGCTCCATTTTTGGGTTTCTTTCCTGCCCACTGCTTCTTTCCCTTAAACTTATGCTTGAAGTATGGCTTGCCTCCAACTGGTATAACTGACAATGGTTTGGCACTGACTGTTGGCACTACTCTCTTTTGGACTCCTTCCTTAATATTAAGAGCTTCGAACCTCGAAGCTATGCCGATAAGGTTAATGAATGTACCCGTAAGATGATTGGTTATTTCATGCTGGAACTTTGGTCGCATCCCATACAAAAACATTTCATTTTTTTAGCGTGTATCTATCGATCCCAAATCAAAGCAGGACGATGCATTAAACTTATGCTCATATCATGCCACCGTTATATCACTTTTCTTTAAATCCATGAAACTCCTAAACAACCGAGTTCTCTTAGCTATGGAATAAACTATGCTTCAAAAATTTCCTTGAATCAGGTTTAAGAAAACACCTTCTACAGAGTATTAGTTGTTGCAGAATCCTACCAATCCATTGCTGACTTTTGAAGTTGTTGTAATGCCAACAACTGTTACTCCACATCTTCCAACCGAAGATTTCCAAATATCGTTTAACAAGATTGAAGCCATATCTGCACTCCAAGAATATCTTTAGTTCCATAGAATAGTTTCTCATCTATAGTGGTAAAATGCTTACACAAAGCCACAAAGTTCATAAAGGGCTGAAATTATGCTACCACTTCCTTTACCGGATCTACAACTAGCATAGTAGCATTCCTAGGTACCTTGCTGTTGGTAGCCATGTTGGTTCCAGATCCTCTTCCTTCTCCTCTTCTTGTATTCATCTTCTATTACTTGAGCAAATAATATGGATCTTTAGAATAAAAGAATAGGATTAGAATAGTATAAGGAAAACAACACTAAATGATCTAAAACGAGGCTTTAAAGGATAAATATTATTGTTATAAAAATTACAAATACACTCTTTTAAGGTTAACTCATTCTAGAGCATCATTTACCCTATCTTTAATGAGCTGTAGCTTAATTATGCTAAAGTTTTCGCTCAACCAAAGCTCTAATACCAACTGCGATGACCCACCTTTCTGACCTGAGAGAATGACACTTGATACATCCACGATATTCATGATCCACGATATTCGTGTGTCACTGCTGAAGCATCCAAAAGACAATTTTTCATAAGGTAAAATAAAAGAATTGAACGGAAAATCTCATAGTGGAACGATTAATTATAATGTAACAATATGATAGTACGAAAGGTTGCTCCTTAATATGGAATTATCAAAGTTACACAAAAATACTTCTACTATCAGCCTAGGTAGTTATAACAACATGCCTTTACACTTGCTAATACAAAATACACATATATAAATAAACATAACAGTGAAAATATATAACTAGATAGATAAGGAGCCTCCTGCTCGTCCATCATCTTCAAAAGGGACTAAAGAATCCTTCTACCTCGGACTACTCAAATATAAATGAGTACCCAAGAGTTTAGGAAAAACAAAAAACTCAAGTCGAACAATAAGTCTGGTTTGAGTTAAACTCTAAACAAAGTGTACAAATAAACAACAATATGTTAGACAATGCTGCCACATGCAGAACGGGTTTCCGCTCACAAGAAAACTTCCAATCCATAAGTAATGGATATAGATAATTAAACATCCCGGAGAGCGTTAGACTCCTCCCGATGCAATTATGGAAACAATTCAAAGATTTAGATCAAATGAGAAGAATGAAATTTTTCAATAATGACTAGGAGAGTGCACCTCCTTACAGAAAGTATACCTCTAGACAATATACTTGAGAGCCATGATGGCTCTCAGGCATGTCCAAGCCTAACCCTGCCAACCTTACCGAGAATCGGAATATTTCACATCTTATTGCATGTATAATCAAAAACAATCCAAAGCAGATGTGATATCACCCTAATGTGAGCAACCCCGCATAGCTTGGCTTCCACTCGCGCTTTGGGTTTAATCATTATTGACAAAGGATATCAATGCTTAAAATGAGCAACAAATTGTCTTGGATTCACGATACACAAAGAAGATAGTAGAATCGATGGCCAATAAATAAACTATCGGGAATAATTAAAATGGTCATGTATCAAAATTAAATCTCAAACCCTTACGACTACTCATCGATTTCAAACTTATATTATCCATCAGTTGAAATTGAAGTCGGGTAAGTAAACGTAGTGTTACCTCTAAGACTTGCCTTGACGACCTTTTTAACCTTCGAGATGGAGAAAATTTTCCATACCTCGAAGTATAATGTTGATAATATGACTAAATCCTTTCCATATAAGCGATATGGTTTATGGAAATAAAATTTGTTATCTTTTCAATAATTGAAGCAAACCTTTAAACTTTTAAAACCGAACTTGTTCTTGGATTTCATATCACAAATGTTAACTTTAAATAGCATTATTAAAATGATTAGTTAACTTTAAACGTGATTAATTACTTCAAACATCTTTATTTAAAATAATCAATTAACTTTAAACATAATTAATGGCTTCAAAAAATCTTTATTTAAAACAATTAATTAACTTTAAACATGATTAATTACTTCAAACATCATTATTTAAAATGATTAATTCACTTTAATCATCATTATTGAAATAATTAATTAACTTTAAAACATCATTATTAAAAGGATTAATTAACTTTAAAACATCATTATTAAAATAATTAATTAATCTTAAACATCATTATTAAGATGATTAATTAATCTTTAAACCATCATTATTAAAAGGGTTAATTAACTTTAAAACATCATTATTAAAATGATTAATTAACCCTAAACATCATTATTAAAATGATTAATTAATCTTTAAACCATCATTATTAAATGAATAATTAACTTTAGAATGTCATTGTTAAAATGATTGATTAAAACAGTTTATTATTAATATCTCAAAATAACCTTTTGCCTTAAGAAACCAAATATCTCTGAACTACATCCATAGCGACTATCGCTATTTGGATCATAACTTCTAAACTTGTTTTATAAAACCGAAGCATGAGACCAACAAAAAGATTTTCAAAAGAGAAGATATTTCAAAGTGTCGATATAGCGATAGTCGCTATATGGACACTTCTATAAAATATTTTATATGCCATGTAGATTTATCCAAATATCTCTTAAATGTAAGCATACACATATATCGGATACAAATAACATCCATATAATGTGGAGAGAGCATCACTTGTAAATAATACTTAAATATTTCGACTAGATCACAAGTCACTAAATAATTATAGCATATGTCATCCGCTTCAAGTGGAAAACCAACCCAAAACAATCATTAATTTCACACATATAAACAAAAGAAACCAACATCTATTTTTATCACAATCATAAATTTTAAATATTTCTTTTGAAAAGTGATATTTACTCATCAAAATCAACATGACTCGAACCAAACTACTTCAACTTTCCATCGACACACGGATCTAACTTTATTCCTCAAAGACGTGATTTTTAAGGGCTAGGTTGGGTCAACATGATTTGGCCTAGGTGCCTAGGGGCTCGACTGTGATATCTTTGAATTTCAAGCAATTTAAATATGATAACGTCCTTGATTTATTTAATTAAAATTAGTAAATTGTTATTTTAATCAATTTAATGTGGTGATTTTTAATGATAGTTATAAATATTTTTTTTTTAAATGGAATAATTATTTTTACAAATTTAATTTGGATGTTTTATAAATAGATTTTTAATAGACTTATTATTTTCAAATTTAAATAAGTATTGTTTAAATGTATATGTGTGTGTGTGTGTATATATGTTTAAGTTAATTTTGAAAACTAAATTTTTGTTTCCAAATTTAATAGTGTGTTCCTTTAGATTATATATATATATATATATATATATATATATACACACACACACACACACACACATATATATATGTTTAAGTTGATTTTTAAATTGGATCTTTTTAAATTTGAATTTGAATTTAATATTTGAATTTAAATTTGAATTTAAAGGGTAAATAATTTGAAATAGTTTAGATATAAAATATATGAATAAAGTTTCATTAGAATATAATTTGTTTTATATTGTTTTCCTTAAAGAATTTATTTATATAAATTATGAAAACATTTATTTAATAGTAAATAAATACAAAGTCTTTATATTTACATTTATAAATGGATTAAATACACTATGTATGATTTTATTTAAAATATGATTGGTTTTATTTTTAATTTTCTTTTAAAGGTTTTATTTTTATAAATTTAGAAAGGGCATTTATTAAATTAGAAATGTATTAACTAATTAGGATATTTATATAAAAGTTTTTTAAATCAATTTAAAATTAAATGAAAATACATAAATACATGTGTTAATTTATAAGCATCCTTAATAAAAAGTATTAGACAGTTAAGTATGGTATGGGACAAGTGCCATGATTTATTTTCATTTTCTTTGATTTCTATAAAACCATAAATTAGCCTATATAAACAAACATCTTTCATTTCTATTTTCTTTCTAATCTCATTTTCAAACAAAGAAACAAATTCAAGTGTAAACGCATCTTTCCAAAACCCTTTAAATATTTTTTTCTGTTTCAACATCAAGTTCTGTAAAAATCCTCAAAACTCAAAAATCAAAACAATGCATACATTTCTCAGTTCAAAAACCTGAAACCATCCCTCAAAATAAATCAAATCCTCAAATCAAAATGCAGATCAAACCATGCCAACCTTTTCAAATCTGAGACCAAAACCTGTCAAGCATTCTTCAGAAATTCTATAACCTCCTTATATAAAAAACTGTAATCAATTTACTCATATCAAATACAAGCCTATCAACAAACTTTCAAAGCAAGCCTGTAACCAAGATGCAAGTTTCAAATGCAACCTGGATTTTCAAAGCATTCAGCAGCAAATTAAATCTTCAGCCTGCATTAATCTAAATTTTAAAGCATTTGAGTAATTCAAAGCATTCAAAGTTTTAAGCTTTAACACCCTTCTAGTTTTCAAAACTTCATCTCAGTTTTTAAATCATCTCTGCAATTTTGTCAAAGGTGAGTAAACTTTTAAATTTAAAACTTAAGTAATATGTAAATTGCTGTGTGATGATTGCTTTTCATATTTGAATGCATGAAATCCTTATGTATTCCTGTTGATTTAAAACACTTAGTTCTTAGTTTAGGCCTCTATTTTAAAACTGTAAACATGAAACACCTTCAAATTTGATACATGTGACATATGGTTGAAGTTAACTAGTAATGTATGTTGTGTTTACATGATTGTCTTAAGTTCTGAAACATGTTTATATGTATGAAGATGCTGTGTATTGGTTGTGCATGTCTGAAAATCAGACAAATGAAGATTTTCCAGGCTTACAGGCCTTTGATTTGTTCAAAAATCTTTTCCTATTTCCCTGATTCATTTTAGAAAATAGTTTTTAAACAAAAGATGTTAGTTTTAACAAGATTTAAATTTTAAAAATAGTTTTAAGTAAATCAAAGCAAAGTTTCTCTAGAAATTTGGGAATTTACAGTCAAAATTCAAAATATGATAAAATTCAAACATCAACATTTGTGGTTTTAAGATTACAAATCGAATCCATTTTGAAAGTTATGATTTTTAAAACTAAAATCAAAATTTTTAATATTGCAATGAGTATGCAATTTGGGTTGACTAGAATTTGATTTTGGGGCCAACTCTAGTGATCAAGGGGAATAGGAGTCTCGGGGTTTCTACTGGAGGTGGATGGCATTACGGGGTGTTTGGCAAAAATGATGGTTGTGGCGATTTTGGACTGTGGCGACGGCGGCGTGATGATTTTAGTTTTAACCCTAGTTTTGGTCGAGCTTGCAATTATGGATGCTGCGTTGTTCCTAAGGCATCAAGTCGTTTGGGATTTGGAAGGTGGCTGCATGGGGAGCTAATGGAGCCAGGGCAAGAGTTTCAGGTGATACGATTGTCGGCGTTGTGGGTTCGAGGGGATTTATTATGACGGTCTGGGTGTCTGTTTTACCTGGGATATTCATTTTTGATTGCGAGCTTTAGATGATGATCTGATGGTCGGAAATGGTTTCTGCGATGATGGATGAAGTGTCGGAAGGATCATCGGAGGCCATAGGTGATTCTGGCATTAGTGCAAGTGCACAGGCGAGGTTTGTGTCAGTGGTTTTGTGGTATTTGGGGGAGATGGTTGATCTCGGGTTGAAGTTCCAGACTGTGAGATGATTGCTTGGGTTTAAACTCGAGTAAGTTTTGGGTAGTTTAGCTTGTTAACTGTTTTTAGTGTTACAGGTTTTAAAATTTTAAAACTTAACTAAACTAAAATTTTCAAAGAGAAGAGGAACTCGGGTTAGACTCGAGTGATTTTCGTGTTTGTCCCGAAGCAAGTATTAAGCAAATGTTAAGCAAGTTTTAAAAAAGGTTTAAAAAACTTAGGTTTTGAAATTTAAAATTGAAATTAGTTTAAACTTTATTATACAAATTACTTATATAATAGTTGTTTCTTTAACTTTGTTTACGAAGTTTTAAAACTTATTTAATTTAAAATTTTGTTAAATAAAGTTGAAGTTATTTTAAAAACTTAAGTAGAAATGAAATTTTAAAGATTTTATAATAGCAAGCTTATTAATTTAAATTGAAACTAGATTTAAACTATTACTTGATTATACTTTTAAAAGCATTTAAAGGTAAGTTGTGATTTGAAACTTTAATTTATCAAGTTGAATGAGTTTTTAAAACTTAATTAATGATTTAATTAAGTAAAGTTAATTGTAATGATAAAATGTTTTAAATATTTAAATGATAATTATGTCATTTATTAAGATAATGGTTTATTTTAAGAGGATTAAAGTTTTATTTATTTGAGACTAATTAAGTTAATTAAGAAATTTAAGTATAATTAATTAACTGAGTATAAAGGGTTAATTAAGTAATTAATTAAGTATAATTAATTAATTTAATTAACTAATGATTAAGGATTTAATTAATTTTTAATTGTGGGTTATAATTAATTAATTAAAGGTTAATTAATTGTAATTAAGGATTATTAATTAAGTAATTAAAGATTAATTAATTTTTAATTAGAAATTAACTTATCAAGTAATTAGAGGTTGATTAATGGTAATTAAGAATATTTAATTAAGTTTCATTAACTAGTAATTAAGTTTTATTAGTTAATGATTTAGGGATAATTAATCTATAATTAAAGATTAATTAAGGGTTAATTAACTGTAATTAAGGGTTGATTAACTTGTAATTAAGAAGTACTTAATTTGTAATTAAGCTGTGTTAATTAATAATTAAGGTTTATTAATTAATGGTTAAAGAATTAATTAATCCGTAATTAAAAATTTAATTAATTTGTTTAAAGGGTAATTAAGGGATGAATTACCCAATTGTAATTAATTTGTTAATTAATTAAAGATAATCTCTTTGTGATTAATTAAGTATAAATACTCAATGAGATTAATAAGTGTAATTACTTAGTGAAGTAATTAATGTATATTTACTAGATGTAATTAACTATGGGAATTACTAAATGAGAAGTAATTAAAGGGTAATTACTTGGTAGAAGTAATTAAGGATTAGCTACTTAGTATAATTAATCAAAGGATTAATATAATTAATTAAAGAGTTAATTAATTAAGTAAGTAATTACAGAAGAGTAATTACTGTTTATGATTAATTGAGGTTGATTAATGTGTAAAAGCCCGCAAATCCGTACCCCTTTTGAGCTGGCAAAATTCCACAACAATTCAGCCTAAAGTGGAACAAATGTACAAGTCTTCGGGTTTAAAGAAGAAAGAGGTAGAAGAAGAAGAAAAGAAAACAATAACAGAATCTCACATATCACAGCGGAACAAATATAATAGATAAATGAATATATTTAAAATAAAAACACTACATCAATTTATACATCACATTATCAGAGTTTACGACGACACAATACAAACACTAGCAGTTATAGTAACTTGTGTACAATAAAATTTGACTTGCACTAACCTAGACGCAATGAACACTACATAGTATAAATGATACGCATTGCCATCCAGCTTGAACTCCAGATCTCCACAACATATCTTTCCTGAATTCGCTCCAGAATAACGATAACCTGACTCTAGGCTGCCCATGTGGAAAATTGTGGGCATCCAGAGTTTAGGAAGGGAACAATAAACTCCAGGTCAGTCGTAGGACTGGTGTGAGATCTTAAAAATAGTTATTTCCACAAAGAAAGGAAAAGAAATCCGCTATGCTTTTTAAAAAATGAAACTAGCATAAGGCCTCCCGCCACACACACAATGAAAACGCAGAATTGGAGGAGATTTCTCCTTATGATAGTCAAACATGGTTGATACGCAAAATCCTTTGATATTATTAGTGCATAATGCAGAAAACATTTCGAAAGTATAATATTAATCTTAGACAGCATACAACCATTATTGTATGCCTACTATAGCTACATGTTCAATAGCAGGTTACCGCCATAATCCATGGCAGGTTATATAACTAAAACCGTACAGGGCGCGTATTGTTTCTTTGGATTTCCAACAAATGGTCAGGCTAAGGAACTTCCTACTGCCACATGGGTACGCCTCTGGAGGGACGTCTCGAGAACTTACCAGCTGACTGCCAACACAAGGCCGGGTTACCTCTGTAACTAGGTAACTACTACACGAGTATTCCATCCCCCGGTCGTTTGCTTCCTTTATCCGAGGATCCTCAACCACAAAGCAACAACCACAAAGTGTAATAGATTTGCAGCAACCACATAGGTTAAATATATGGGCTCTATACCATGATACCACCCTTTTCCAGAAGGAAATGACATACCCTAAAGGGCGCGACCCTCATAACCTTGCCGCATCTTTCCTGTTTCGACCATTTCCAGGGTGTAAGGTCCGACGAAGTCTCGTCCACAAAGCTACACTTTCCACAAAGTCATGCTTTGATCAACAAATGATCAAGCAGCACTTCGTATGCCACATTACGAAATTGAGAATGTATCACTAGTAACCATCAACTACATAACCTCTGAGCTCGTACGTCTTAGAGAAGGGTGTTAAGCTAAGAGAATAAATTCTCCGCCACCAATAGAAATGTATTTGATAGAAACCATCTTTACATCTCAAAGTGTAACGTTAGACACACATCCATACAAGTCCGTTCCGGGATCGAACAGAACCAAATGCACTTCAAAGAAGCCTTTGCAAATCCGGATATTCACTAATCACGTCCGGAATCCCATCACAAAGGGTGATAAAATCTCTATGCCGAAGCAACCCGGTGCAGAGACATTCAACCAGTAATCCTTTCGTTTTTGAAAATACCCGGTCTTCAACACCGCCTTCAAATGCAATCCCATTTCGTCGTATCATTATTCGAAACGGGTTTTATGACACAAGGTCCTCTCCCGGCTAATCCGAATAACGAGCGCTTATTTTTAAAAATAAGCGTTCATTCAGATTTCAAACAAATCACAACAATTTCCACGTTGATCTTTTTAAACAAAAGATCCATCACAATCATAAAGGTTCGATGTGGGTTTCGAATATCCATTTGGAATTCGACTACCGGTCGCATCGAAATTCTAATGCCATTTAAAGTCCAATATTGATAGTCGGTTATTTAACTATCAATCATCATTCACAACAATCGCTGGATTTCAAATAATTTTTCCAAAATATCTTCGCAAGATATACTTTTATCACTTTAATATTTTGAAAACAATTTTCAAATCACTATTCACATTTCAGTCCTTTGGAAAACAAATTTTCAAAGCACTTTCCTTACGCGAAGTATATTTCCAAATATTTATTCATTTCCACTGAAAATCTGCCGAGTTCAAATATTTTAAAATAATATAAAATACTTATCCAAAATATACTTGGAAACATTTAAAATAAAACTATTTTAAAATACCTGCTTAAATATTAGTTATGAAAATATTATATTAATATCTTATATAAAAATTCAAGTCCAAAACTAATTTTTAAAATAAAATTAGTAGATAGGATATAACCATTTAAATATCCAATCTCTAAAACAAGTATCAATTTAAAACTTTAAATAATCACTTCTATAACAGTTTAAATTATATTTTTACTTTAAAGATTTTCAAAATAACCTAAATAAATATTATTTTTCCAAACATTCTATCCTTAAAACCATCTTTACAACTTCAATCTATATTTATAAACTATATTTAAAACATTATCGGCTTTCATGGAAAGTACACATTCCATTCTAAAATGGTTCATTCAAATCAATATATAGATCTTTCTGGATTTATGTTAAATTTACGTCCCAAATCTGTAAATTCCTTTCCACACTTTTAAAAATAAAACAATATTTATTTAAAACAAATTTCCCTTTCTTTTATAAAATTCCCATTTTTGGATTTAAATTTTTAAATATCCACTAATTTACGATTTTCAAATCGATTCCCAAGTATTTACTTTCAATACCAAATCAATTTTTCAAATTGATTTCTAAATTTATTTCAATTACCAAATCCAATTCCAAATTGGTTTCTAAATTTATTTCAACCGACAAATCAATTTGCCAAAGGTTTATTTTTAAACACCAAATAAATTTTCAAATTGATTCTTAAATTTTTTTCAAACACTAAATTGAATTCCAAATTTAATTTCTAAAGTTTATTCCATTTATCTTTACCAAACTATTTAAATCCATATTTTAAATAAATTCCCCAACCTTTGAATAATATTACCCGAAATCCATTTATTAAGCCTTTTTTCCATGTTTTGGAATTTTTATTCAGTAGGATTCAAAAATAAAACTTTATCTTTTAAAATTCCTTCTTTTAAATTTGTCTAATTTTTAAAAATAAATTTTACTACAAATTTTTCAACTTGAATTTTAAAAATCCAATTTCGTCTTTTTCTGGTATCCTACGATACCAAAAATATATTCGGCTAAATTTTAGCCTTCAATGATTTCAATCACGATATAATTACACAAAGAATGTCAACACACAACATATGAAACAAATTCAATATTTGAGGAATCCAGTTGGATCCCTCCAACCAGTTTCCCTGCATCCACAGACATTAGCACAACAATTAAATACCAATTCCACTTCGAGGTGGAATATCGCGGTATATGGGATTTATAAAATATCATCCGCTATTTTGCGGCGCATAAGGTCTAAACTAATATAACTGATAATAAATTAATCATCCAAGCACACAATCAATAATTTTAAATCTATTTATTTAAAATTAACCAAGCATCAATTTCTTTGAGTGAGAAGTTCTCACCTTTTACTACGCATGCAATTCCATTTCCGTTCCGGACTTGATTTCATCGTTGTATTTGACCTTGTATAAACAATTCTACAATTTATTAACATTCAAAATAATCGAATAATTAATTTCTTTTGAATAGATTTAATTAACTAAATCTAAAATTTGTATATGTATTTATTTTGCTGTTAAACTTCAGATTTCTATATTTCCAAAATTTTATCTATATATAATAATCTTTCTGTATACACACACACACACACACATAAATCTGCATATACATGCATACATTCTTAGTCACTGCATATATATATACCACTTTCCTTTATTGTATAATTATTTTTCTATGTTTAACACATTCATTTATTTAATTAGATTAAAATAAAATGATACCTCACTGCCCCAGATCGAACACGTCGCCTTACGATCGTCGAGCAAACGAATTCGCGTCCACAAACCAATCACACGCGTGCGCCAGACACCTTCACCGAATCACTAACCTCCACCACGACTCGACACCGCGAGCACATGCGATCCCAAATCCATGTGCGTCTATCCGACTTACCCCAAAGCGTCGCCTACCCATGCTCGCGCAAGCGCGCGCCGCCGCCGAGCTCGAATCCATCTACCCACCATGCTTCGATCGAAGCTGCTTTTGAACGAAATCAATTCGTTCGCTCTTCTATCATCTTTATATATATATATATATATATATGTATATATATATCGAATGATTTCAACTTCCAGATTTCGATTTCAAGTGAAGAAAAACTCGCAGCCATTTTTTCGATTTTTTTTGGGCTGATTTTTCGGCCATTTGATTTTGATTTTTGAACTGAGGAAGTAAGAAAGGAGGTTGTGTGATTTAAACGAGAAAAGGAGACAGGATCGATTACTAGGGTGGCTTATTTCAGAGGAGGTCGGCCGAGATGAAAGGCTGATGGGAAGGAAAAGCAGCCGACGGGATGAAATTTCGGCTGTTGACTAGAGTATATAAATTTATATTAAAATGATTAATTATTGTCTAGGCGTTTATATCTCGTACGATCACACGATAACTCCGAAAGCTACGAAATTTGAAATCCGATGATAATTCAATATTACGGATCCAATGGAACTGGTTTCGTCAAATTCCGAGACTGTGCCTCGGAATGCTATTTTTAAATATCGATTTAAACAATATAATTTCAAAACTGATCAAACATTTCGAATTTCAAATTCTAACACTTCCATTATCTTCAGTATTATTAATATAGATTTTCCAAGCCTTCAAATTATTTTTAACAAGCTTGAAATTGAAGATTCAATTTTTTATCCAACTTTAATAAATTAAATTCGATAATTTAATTGCCAAATTCATATTTATATTCGAAATTCAAGTTAAACTAACCTCCAAATATTTAAATTCAATTAAATATTCCATTTCAAATGTTAAAAATTTCTGGGTCGTCACATCCTTCCCCCCTTGAAAGAATTTCGTCTCGAAATTTCTAGTTAAGAAGAATGATCCTTAAACCATTTGCTATCTTTCCAAAACTAAACAGTTTTATCAACTTGCCCAAAACAAATCTTTTTACTAGAGACCCACTATCATTTCATCTAACTTTCTAAAACCTTCCATATCTTCCAACAACATTATTTTCTTAACAATTCAAATTTAAATCTAAATTCAAATTTTAAACTTTCAAAATTTTCTCAAAATTTTTCTAACTCCCTAAATTTTCAGAAAATTTCGCCAGCTACTCCTTTGCGCGGCTAGCTCAGTACGACTACAAAATGGCACCACGGGCCCCCAGATTCAAAAACAAAATGAAAAGCCAAGTGGCTGGACAAGAAAATAATCAAATTTCATACTGAAATTTAAAATACATACCTTTTTTGTCGAGCAATTCAATTTTATCTACGAAATCAAAATCCCAATTCCATTTCCTTTAATACACCTGTATATCCTGCTAGCCATAATATCCAATTACAACATTCAAATTTATTTTGCACATTCCTTAACAAAATTTTCAATATATACTTCTTATACCATTTTTACTTTACTATTGAAGATATTATCCATTTTCATTCAATCTTGCATTTTTTATTTCATTTGAATTCGATTTACACTTTCAATTCTGTTTGGATTCAATTTAACTTCTAAATATTAAATTTTTATCAACTATCTTTCATTCACAACTGATTCATATCACTATTTTAAATTAGTTTTATTTACTAATTCATTACAAATTCCAATTCATTTTATCTCAAACCATTTCTTTATTTCACCTTTATTATCTTTAGTTCACTACGAACTAATTCTACAACTTCATTTTATTTCGCATAATTCAAATTGGTTTTCAATATTCAGTTTCAATTCCAGTTTTATTCCTTTGCTTATTCCTAAAAAATTTATTTTCAATTCACCATTTTGGTTTATAACCACTTATATTTAAACTGAATTTCAAATTCCATATGAATTTAGTTTTACCTTTTATTTATAAATATTGAATTCAATTCATTTCAAACCATATTAAATTTGTCATTCCTTTAATTAGTTTCACTTACTAATTTCATTTCAATACTTCGCTTTGTTTATCACAAATCAAATTCAATTCCAATTCCAGTTCTATTTACTTACAAATTCGAAATGAATTTCAACATTCAATTTCACTTTCATTTAATTTCAATTGTAAATTTATTTATTCATTCACAATTTATTTTCCACCTTAATAGATCTTATTCCAATCATTTAGTCTATAGGACTTCTCAAATTCACCTTTATTCAAATTAACTCAAGTTAATTTCAGTTTAATCTGAATTTTCAAAGTTTTCAAACTTATTATTCCATAACTATTTTTTATAAGATTCCAGAATCTTTTCAATAATTCAAAACCATTTTTTGAACTCAATTCAAATTATCCCTTTAAATTTCTAAAACCAACCAAGTTTTCAAAACAACTTCAATTTAAAACAATTTGGCAGCAATTCCTCTCTTGGAAACTCGAAAATGAACACCGATGATGTCGCGATCATCATCGAAATTATTTTCCAGCGACCAAAAAGAGTTTACAGCTTTCATCCCTTCAAAACACTTTTCCAAAACCTTTGAAAATCATCTTCAAAATCTAAAGGGATTTAAACTTTCCAAATCCCCAAAATTTTCAAATTCTTTTCAAAACATTTTCGAATACTTCTCTGGAATTCCGTTTCAAATTACAAATCACATTTACAATTTATATTCTCAAATTCCATTTGTATGTGAATTTATTTCTTAATTTTGGAGTTACGATTTCAATTTCCTATTCAAATGATAATAATATTATCACTTCCTAACAATCAAGCAACCATATACTATAATAATTTACAAAGATTATTTCCTTTATCTAAGAAAATAGTTTGGGTAAAATTATTTCATTCATCCTATTTTAAAACAATATCATGTCGAATTGTTCTGTACGAGTGTTTACAGATTCCTATCGATAGAGTTGTACGGACTATATCGACCAGAATCCATATACCACTCAACAAACCAATCATCACAATATAAAACAATTTTATATTCACTAACAAATACGCACTCATATCTATTATTACACTCAAACTCATTCTAGATTACTACTGACTCTATCTCTAATGAGTAACACCTAATAAAGCCAAGGTTGTCTCTTAACCAAATGCTCTGATACCACTGTAAAGGCCCGCAAATCCGTACCCCTTTTGAGCTGGAAAAATTCCACAACAATTCAGCCTAAAGTGAACAAATGTATGAGTCTTCGGGTTTAAAGAAGAAAGAGGTAGAAGAAGAAGAAAAGAAAACAATAACAGAATATCACATATCGCAGCGGAACAAATATAATAGATAAATGAATATTTTTAAAATAAAAACACTACATCCATTTATACATCACATTATCAGAGTTTACAACGACACAATACAAACACTAGCAGTTATAGTAACTTGCGTACAATAAAATTTGACTTGCACTAACCCAGACGCAACAGACACTACATAGTATAAATGATACGCTTTTCCATCCAGAATGAACTTCAGATCTCCACAGCATATCTTTCCTGACTTCTCTCCATAATAACGATAACCTGACTCTAGGATGCCCGTGTGGAAAATTATGGGCACCTAGAGTTTAGGAAGGGAACAATAAACTCCAGGTCAGTCGTGAAACTGATGTGAGATCTTAAAAACAGTTATTTCCACAAAGAAAGGAAAAGAAATCTGCTATGCTTTTTGAAAAATGAAACTAGCATAAGGCCTCCCGCTACACACACAATGCAAACGCAGAATTGGAGGAGATTTCTCCTTATGATAGTCAAACATGCTTGATACGCAAAATCCTTTGATATTATTATTATTAGTGTATAGTGCAGAAAACATTTTGAAAGTATAATATTAATCTTAGCCAGCATACAACCGTTATTGTATGCCTACTATAGCTACCATATTTAATCGCAGGTTACCGTCACATTCCATGGCAGGTTATACAACTAAAACCGTACAGGGCGCAACAAATGGTCAGGCTAAGGAACTTTCTACTGCCACATGGGTACGTCTCTGGAGGGACGTCCCGAGAACTTAACTAGCTCTCTGCCAACACAAGGCCGGGTTACCTCTGTAAGTAGGTAACTACTACACGAGTATGCCATCCCCCGGTCGTTTGCGACCTTTATCCGAGGATCCTCAACCACAAAGCAACAACCACAAAGTGTAATAGATTTGCAGCAACCACATAGGTTAAATATCTGGGCTCCATACCATGATACCACCATTTTCCTGAAGGAAATGACATACCCTAAAGGGCGAACCCTCATAACCTTGCTGCATCTTTCCTGTTTCGACCATTTCCGAGGTGTGAGGTCCGACAAAGTCTCATCCACAAAGCTACACTTTTCACAATGTCATGCTTTGATCAACAAATGATCAGCAGCACTTCGTATGCCACATTACCAAATTGGGAATGTATCACTAGTAACCATCAACTACATAACCTCTGAGCTCGTACATCTCAGAGAAGGATGTTAAGCTAAGAGAATAAATTCTCCGTCACCAATAGAAATGTATTTGATAGAAACCAGCTTTACATCTCAGTGTAACGTCAGACACATATCCATACAAATCCGTTCCGAGATCGAACGGAACCGAAGGCACTTCAAAGAAGCCCTTGCAAATCCGAATATTCACTAATCACGTCCGGAATCCCCATCACAAAGGGTGATAAAATCTCTATACCGGAGCAACCCGGTTCAGAGACATTCGACAGGTAATCCTTTCGTTTTCGAAAATTCCCAGTCTTCAACATCGCCTTCAAATGCAATCCCATTTCGTCGTATCATTATTCGGAATGGGTATTATGACACAAGGTCCTCTCCTGGCTAATCCGAATAATGAGCGCTTATTTTTAAAAATAAGTGTTCATTCAGATTTCAAACAAATCAAAACAATTTCCACGTTGATCTTTTTAAACAAAAGATCCATCATAATCACAAAGGTTCGATGTGGGTTTCGAATATCCATTTGGAATTCGACTCCCGGTCGCATCGAAATTCTAATGCCATTTAAAGTCCAATATTGATAGTTGGTTATTAAACTATCAATCATCATTCACAACAACACTGGATTACAAATAATTTTCCCAAATCATTTCTTTCCAAAATATCTTCGCAAGATATAATTTTATCACTTTAATATTTGAAAACAAATTTCAAATCACTATTCACATTTCAATCCTTTGGAAAACAAATTTTCAAAGCATTTTCCTTACGCGGAGTATATTTCCAAATATTTATTCATTTCCACTGAAAATCTGCCGAGTTCAAATATTTTAAAATAATATAAAATACTTATCCAAAATATTCTTGGAAACATTTAAATAAAACTATTTTAAAATACTTGCTTAAATATTAGTCATGAAAATATTATACTAATATCTCATATAAAAATTCAAGTCCAAAACTAATTTTTAAAATAAAATTAGTAGATAGGATATAACCATTTAAATATCCAATCTCTAAAACAAGTATCAATTTAAAACTTTAAATAATCACTTCTATAATAGTTTAAATCATATTTTTACTTTAAAGAGTTTCAAAATAACCTAAGTAAATAAATTTTCTCCATACATTCTATCCTAAAACCATCTTTACAACTTCAATCTATATTTATAAACTATATTGAAAACATTCTTGGCTTTCAGGGAAAGTACACGTTCCATTCTAAAATGGTTTAATCAAATCAATTTATAGATCTTTCTGGATTTATGTTAAATTTACGTCCCAAATCTGTAAATTCCTTTCCACACTTTTAAAAATAAAACAGTATTTATTTAAAAATAATTTCCCTTTCTTTTATAAAATTCCCATTTTGGATTTATTTTTAAATATCCACTAATTTACGATTTTCAAATCGATTCCCAACTATTTACTTTCAATAGCAAATAAATTTTTCAAATTGATTTCTAAATTTATTTCAATTACCAAATCCAATTCCAAATTGGTTTCTAAATTTATTTCAATCGATAAATCAATTTTCATATCAATTTGCCAAAGGTTTATTTTGAAACACCAAATAAATTTTCAAATTGATTCCTAAAATCTTTTCAAACACTAAATTGAATTCCAAATTTAATTTCTAAAATTTATTCCCTTTATCTTTACCAAACTATTTAAAATCCATATTTTAAATAAATTCCCCAACCTTTAAATAATGTTACCCAAAATCCATTTATTAAGCCTTTTTTTCCATGTTTTGGAATTTTTATTCAGTAGGATTCAAAAATAAAACTTTATCCTTTTAAAATTCCTTCTTTTAAATTTGTCCAATTCTCAAAAATAAAATTTACTATAAATTTTTCAACTTGAATTTTAAAAATCAATTTTATCTTTTTGTGGTATCCTACGATACCAAAAATATATTCGGCTAAATTTTAGCCTTCAATGATTTCAATCACAATATAATTACACAAAGATTATCAACACACAACATATGAAACAAATACAATATTTGAGAAATCCAGTAGGATCCCTCCAACTTGTTTCCCTGCATCCACAGACATTAGCACAACAATTAAATACCAATTCCACTTCGAGATGGAATATCGCGGTATATGGGATTTATGAAATATCATCCGCTATTATGTGGCGCATAGGGTCTAAACTAATATAACTGATAATAAATTAATCATCCAAGCACACAATCAATAGTTTAAACCTATTTATTTAATATTAACCAAGCATCAATTTCTTTGAGTGAGAAGTTCTCACCTTTTACTACGCATGCAATTCCATTTCCATTCCGGACATGATTTCATCATTGTATTTGACCTTGCATAAACAATTATACAATTTATTAATATTTGAAATAATCGAATAATTAATTTCTTTTGAATAGATTTAATTAACTAAATCTGAAATTTATATATGTATATATTTTGCTGTGAAACTTCAGATTTCTATATTTCCAAAATTTTATCTATATATAATAATCTTTCTGTTTATATATAAAAATATGCATATACATGCATAAATTCTTAGTCACTACATATATATATATACCACATGCCTTTATTGTATAATTATTTTCTGCATTCAACACATTCATTTATTTAATTAGATTAAAATAAAATGATACTCACTGCCCCAGATCGAACACCTCGCCTTACGATCGTCGAACAGACGAACTCGCGTACACAAACCATTCACACACGTGTGCCAGACACCTTCACGCGAATCACCAACCTCGGCCACGACTCGACACCACGAGCACACGTGATCCCAACTCCATGCACGTATCTCTGACCTACCCCAAAGCGTCGCCTACCCATGCTCGCGCAAGCACGCACCGCCGCCGAGCTCGAATCCATCGACCCACCATGCTTCGATCGAAGCTACTTTCGAACGAAATCAATTCGTTCGCTATTCTCTCTTCTTTATATATATATATAAATCGAATGATTTCGATTTCCAGATTTCGATTTCTAGTGAAGAAAAACGCGACAGCCATTTTTTTGATTTTTGTTGGGCTGAGTTTTCGGCCATTTGATTTTGATTTTTCGAACTAAGGAAGTAAGAAAGGAGGGTGCGTGATTTAAACGAGAAAAGGAGACATGATCGATTACTAGGGTGGCTTATTTCAAAAGAGGTCAGCCGAGATGAAAGGCTGATGGGAAAGAAAAGCAGCCGACGGGATGAAATTTCGGCTGTTGACTAGAGTATATAAATTTATATTAAATCGATTAATTATTGTCTAGGCCTTTATATCTCGTACGATCACACGATAACTCCGAAAGCTACGAAATTTGAAATCCGATGATAATTCAATATTACGGATCCAATGGAACTAGTTTTGTCAAATTCTGAGACTGTGCTTCGGAATGCTATTTTTAAATATCGATTTAAACAATATAATTTCAAAACTGATCAAATATTTCGAATTTCAAATTCTAACACTTCCATTATCTTTAGTATTATTAATACAGATTTTCCAACCCTTCAAATTATTTTTAACAAGCTTGAAAGTGAAGATTCAATTTTTTTAATCCAACTATAATAAATTAAATTCAATAATTTAATTGCCAAATTCATATTTATATTCAAAATTCAAGTTAAACTAACCTCCAAATATTTAAAATCAATTAAATATTCCATTTCAAATGTTAAAAGTTTCCGGGTCGTCACATAATGGATGTAACTAATTAAAGTATAATTAATTAATTAATGTAATTAATTAAGGATCAATGTAATTAATTATAAATAAATAATTAATTAATGTAAATAATTAATTAAGGATCATTAATTAATATAATTAAATATTAATTAATGAGAGCAATTAAAGGTTAATTACTGTAAATGGTTAAGGATAACTAATTTGTGAAATTAATTGAAGGATAATTACTTTATATAATTGAAGAATAATTAATCAAGGTGATTAATTAAGGTGGATACTTTATGTATGATTAATTAAAGGTTTGTAATTAATTAATGGTTGATTAAGTAAAGTTGGTGACTAATTCTTAAGTAATTGATTTATTTTAAGTTAATTAAATTAATTATAATAAGGACTAATAATTATTGCTTATGGATGATTGTGGAGTAGAATATCTGAATTGGTTGATATCTATTGGATGATATGCTGTGATATTCTGTGATGCGATATTTGACATATCATTGATAAATGTGTGATATTTATCTGTGTTAATGCTGTGTGAATTCAACTATTGAATTGAATTGAATTGTTTAAACCTATTAAACAACTTGGCCTTTAAAATACGTTTGGATTTCGATGAGACTGGGATTAGGTTTCCATATTTGGATATCCAAAAACCACATCAATCCAAGTTAAATGTTAGATCATGACATCTCAATGTGAAGATCGAGATGGAGTTTTAGAGTGCAAGGGTTATTGTCATTAACCCTGAGGGTGATTCCAAAATGAGTGTAACGAGATAATGCCTCCGGTTTCGTTCGAACCCGGAACGAACTTGTATGGATTGAATGCTTTCAGAACATTGTCAGGCGGACGATGAGCATACTAAGATAGATGTGTTCTATAAAGGTAATCGTAGCCTCAAGCCTCATCAACCGGGAATGGCTAAAACAGGGGAGGTGCAGCAAGGCTTACTGGATAGCACCCAAGTAGGACAAGATTTTCCCCTGTCTAGAGGTCCCTTTTATTCGGCTGTGTGCGCAGTTATTGAGCTCCAACTGCCGGGATTGTCTTGTTCAGGACTGTCCAGTAAGGGATGGTTCCGGCCTTGTGTTGTAGGGGATTGGGAGTAATCCTCGGTACATTGATCTTGGCCACGTACTATGACGGGCGGTACCCTAGTAGCCCTGCCATTGTATGGAATCCAAACTCCAATAAGTGCCCTCGGATTTGATTGTATACCTATGTAGCTGGAACTTAATAAATGTAACAATTTCAGCTATTTTCTAGTTTATTTGAAAACCCTAAACCCTATTATAATATCACAGAATTTCCTATCAAAATTTTGGTTAGCGTAAGGTAAAAACTTACCCATGTTTATGTGTGGGGAGTCTTACGTGATACCTTTTCTTTTCAAAGATTTTTAAAGTTAAGCAACCTTAACCGTTTACTCACACCAGACCCATGTCTAACCCGGAGTTTATTTCTATTTATTAAACTCTTGGGTACTCAAATTTTTAGGAGTAGCCAAGGGATTCAGGTTAGCTTTGACGAATTCTGGAGGAGATATGGAGCAGGAGGCTTCAGCATTGTAGATAGATAGTGGTTCCGCTATGTTGATATCTGTATTGTATATTGAGTTGTATAACTAGACTGGTGTTTATAACTTTCTAGTAGGTGTTGTATAAGCTGTGTAACTCTGATGTATATGATACTATGTAATATTTTATGCGACTAATATAATTTATTCATTCAGCTGTTGAGATTCTGTTGTTGTTTCTTTCTTTCTTCTCTATCTTTTCTCTTTTCTATCCCTTTCATTCTTAATAATGATGTGTCTTATTATGGAGAATAAGGCGGGTCGTTTCATTTGGTATCAGAGCACTAGGTGGCTTTGGAGTGATTTCTTTCTTGAGAGAGCGTACTTGTAATTTTGATATACACACACACACACCCCATTTTTGGGTTACCTATTCGGGTTTTCCAATATGAGTTCTAGATGTAAGAAGGATAGTGGTGTGTGTAGCATGACTACCAGTGGAAGTAGTCTGAGTGTTGAGGTTGGAAGAGTATCTGTCGAGACTGTAGACCTAGTACCGTCTCTAGTGAGTTTTTCAGCATGGTGTAAGAATTTCACCAATCTATGAAGGAAACCTGTTAAGGTTCGGAGTCCTTCATTTGAGTATAAGTTTGACCGCGCTCGTGTGAGCTGATTTTCGAGAGTTTGATCGGTAAGTTAAGCAGAAGCGAGTGATGGTATTTTGGCAACTTCAGGAAGAAGCAGGTGTGTGGTGAGACACAGTGACTTTGGATGTTTCCGAAGATGTTTCTTTGGAACAAGTTTGAGGAAGTATGTCTGCATCAGTGATGAGTCTGAGTCCACATAGGTGTTTGAGTTGGTTTGAGGCCGAGTTTCTTGAGGAGATGTCTGCCCATCTCAAGGCTCTTTTTATTGGTTGATATGATTTTGAGGATCGAAGAGCTTTCGATAAGGAAGATCTTTTGGCTTTGCAGTTTCCTAGAGGTGGAATTCTGAAGCAACAGAGTGGACCCGTTTCTTCAATGGATTGATCAAGGATAAGTTGCTCAGATTAGTGACGAAAGAACAGTTTCTTTGGAACTGAACTGGATGGGATCGCAAAAATGACTTGCGATAGTTTGAGTGATACTCTTGGATAATCTTTTGCTTGGGTTTGAGACATCTCTAGAAGATGTAGGAGTTATAGTGTTGTTAGAAATTTTCTAGATGTCTTCTGGGAAGTCTGAGGTTTGTCTGTATTGGAGATTGAGTTCTGTATCGACTTGGTTCAGCTAGGTAGAAGGATGTCTCCTAGGATGAGGTTTTTGGTGAAGCAGCTCAGGATTTCTTGGTGCTTCTGTGTCTTCTCTTTAAACCTTATTTCTGGGAAGTGTTGTCTAGTTTATGCTCATGTTCATCGGAGGGATTCTTATCTACTCCGGATCAGAGTTGCGCAGCGGAAGCAAGGTGGCAACTATTCTAGAATCGAAGCAACCGGAAGTTGTAGTGTTTGAATTAGAGGGTTTCTACAGGAAGTTTTTCAGGATCTAAGAGCCACATCGGCTAGTGCACCTGTTTTGTCTTTTCTGGATATGAGAAGTAAGTGAAGTCTACTATTGATTGTGGAGTAGAGTTTATGTTCTTGATTTTGATAGATCTTGAGAGGATCATTTGGTTTGGGCTGTTTTTAGTCCAGTTTGTTTCAAGAAGCATCATCGAAGGTTGAACTGATCAGGAAGAATGTAGGCAGCCCAGGATTGTTAGAAGTGTTTTGTGGTTAAGAGATGATGGAATTTGGAATTCAAAGCTGGAGATTTGAATTCTGGATAAGGTTTTCTCCAGTAAGGGGAGCAATAGGATTAAGTAAGAATGGAAAGCTAGCTCAGAAATATTTTGGATCTTTCTGTATTTTTGTAAGGATAAGTGTTGACCTACAGGAGTTAAATTGCCAGTTTGGAGACTGGAATTCAATGTATTTCACGTATCTCTGAGGGAGTACGTGTATGATCCATCACTGGTTTTGGAACCAGCAGTTCAAAAGGATTTGGTTCTTGAGTCGGACTTGTCTCTGGTTTGATCTTATGTAGATTATAGATCTAAATGAGTAGGAGCTCAGAAGCTTAGTTGTGTAGCTAGTTTGGATTTAGTAGAGCGGGTATTCAAGTATCTGTATCTGGGAAACTCGGGATAGTTTTAGGAAGCTTATTCGGATTTGTGTCCGAATAGCTAGT
The DNA here is from genome assembly GCA_030765085.1 of Allium cepa. Classification (NCBI taxonomy): domain Eukaryota; kingdom Viridiplantae; phylum Streptophyta; class Magnoliopsida; order Asparagales; family Amaryllidaceae; genus Allium; species Allium cepa. Next base: position 476,116,052 of record CM060929.1, read on the forward strand.
AATGTTTGTTTGTATGACTGGTTATTTAATTGACAGTGTATGGTTGATATGTATGTTTGAAATTGTTTGAAATATAATAAAACTTTGGGATTATCTATTGTTTAAATTTCAGGGAGGTAATTCTTTTAAGGGGGGAGGAATGTGATATCCCGGAATTTCAAGCAATTTAAATATGATAATCTCTTTGATTTATTTAATTAAAATTGGTAAATTGTTATTTTAATCAATATAATGTGGTGATTTTTAATGATAGTTATAAATAGATTTTTTTTAAATGGAATAATTATTTTAACAAATTTAATTTGGATGTTTTATAAATAGATTTGTAATAGACTTATTATTTTCAAATTTAAATAAGTATTATTTAAATGTATATGTATATATATATATATATTTGTTTAATCTAATTTTAAAAAAATGAAATTATTATTTCCAAATTTAATAGTGTTTTTTTTTAGATTAATATATATATTTAAGTTGATTTTTAAATTCGATTTTTTAATTTGAATTTGAATTTAATATTTGAATTTAAATTTGAATTTGAATTTGAATTTAAAGGGTAATTACTTTAAAATAGTTTAGATGTAAAATATACGAATAAAGTTTTATTAGAATATAATTTATTTTATATTGTTTTTCCTTAAAGAATTTATTTATATTAATTATGAAAACATTTATTTAATAGTAAATAAATATAAAGGTTTTATATTTACATTTATAAATGGATTAAATACACTATGTATGATTTTATTTAAAATATGATTGGTTTTATTTTTAATTTTCTTTTAAAGGTTTTATTTTTATAAATTTAGAAAGGCCATTTATTAAATTAGAAATGTATTAACTAATTAGGATATTTAAATAAAAGTTTTTTTAAATCAATTTAAAATTGAATAAAAATACATAAATACATGTGTTAATTTTTAAGCATCCTTAATAACAAGTGTTAGATAGTTAAGTATGGTAAGGGACAAGTGTCATGATTTATTTTCATTTTCTTTGATTTTTATAAAACCATAATTTAGCCTATATAAACAAACATCTTTCATTTCTATTTTCTTTATAATCTCATTTTCAAACAAAGAAACAAATTCAAGTGTAAATGCATCTTTCCAAAATCCTTTAAACATTTTTTTCTGTTTTAACATCAAGTTCTGTAAAAATCCTCAAAACTCAAAAATCAAAACAATGCATACATTTCTCAGTTCAAAAACCTAAAACCATCACTCAAAATAAATCAAATCCTTAAATCAAAATGCAGATCAAACTATGCCAACCTTTTCAAATCTGAGACCAAAACCTGTCAAGCATTCTTCAGAAATTCTGTAACCTCCTTATATCAAAACCTGTAATCAATTTACTCTTATCAAATACAAGCCTGTCAATAAACTTTCAAAGCAAGCCTGTAACCAAGATGCAAGTTTCAAATGCAACCTGGATTTTCAAAGTATTCAGCAGCAAATTAAAGCTTTGGCATGCATCAATCTAAATTTTAATGCATTTCAGTAATTCAAAGGATTCAAAGTTTTCAGCTTCAACACCCTTCCGGTTTTCAAAGCTTCATCTCAGTTTTTAAATCATCTTTGCAATTTTGTCAAAGGCGAGTAAACTTTTAAATTTAAAACTTAAGTAATATGTAAATTGCTTTGTGATGATTGCTTTGCATATTTGAATGTATGAAAGCCTTGTGTATTCCTATTGATTTTAAAACATCTCAATTCTTAGTTTAGGCCTCTGTTTTAAAATTGTAAACATGAAACACCTTCAAATTTGATACATGTGACATATGGTTGAAGTTAACTAGTGATGTGTGTTTGAAAATGTGTTTGCATGATTGTCTTAAGTTTTGAAACATGTTTATATGTACGAAGATGTTGTGTATTGGTTGTGCATGTCTGAAAATTAGACAAATGAAGATTTTCCAAGCTTATAGTCCTTTGATTTGTTCAAAAATCTTTTCCCATTTCTCTGATTCATTTTAGAAAATAGTTTCTAAACAAAATATGTTAGTTTTAACAAGATTTAAATTTTAAAAATAGTTTGAAGTAAATCAAAGCAAAGTTTCTCTGGAAATTTGAGAATTTACAGTCAAAATTCAAAATATGATAAAATTCAAACATCAATATTTGTTTTTTCAAGATTATAATTTGAATCCATTTTGAAAGTTATGATTTTTAAAACCAAAATCAAATTTTTTAATATTGCATTGAGTATGCAATTTGGGCTTGACTGGAATTTGATTTTGGGGCCACCTCTAGTGATCAAGGGGAATAGGAGTCTCGGGGTTTTTACTGGAGGTGGATGGCGTTACGGGGTGTTTGGCAAAAATGGTGGATGTGGTGATTTTGGATTGTGGCGACGGCGGCGTGATGATTTTAGTTTTAACCCTAGTTTTGGTCGAGCTTGCAATTATGGATGCTGCGTCGTTTCTAAGGCATCGAGTCGTTTGGGATTTGGAAGGTGGCTGCATGGGAAGCTAGCGGAGGCAGGGCCAGAGTTTCAGGTCGTACGATGGTCGGCGTCGTGGGTTCGAGGGGATTTATTGTGATGGCCTGGGTGTCTGTTTTACTTAGGATACTCATTTTTGATCGTGAGCTTGAGATGATGGTCTGATGGTCGGAAATGGTTTCTGCGATGATGGATGAAGTGTCGGAAGGATCATCAGAGGCCAGAGGTGATTCTGGCATTGGTGCAAATGCACAGGCGAGGTTTGTGTCAGCAGTTTTGTGGTATTTGGGGAAGACGGTTGATCTCGGGTTGAAGCTCCGAACTGTGTGATGATTGCTCGGGTTTAAACTCGAGTAAGTTTTGGGTAGTTTAGCTTGTTAACTGTTTTTAGTGTTACATGTTTTAAATTTTTAAAACTTAACTAAACTAAAAAATTTAAAGAGAAGGGGAACTCGGGTTAAACCCAAGTGATCTTCGGGTTTGTCCCGAAGCAAGTATTAAGAAAATGTTAAGCAAGTTTTAAAAAGGGTTTTAAAAACTTGGGTTTTGAAATTTAAAATTGAAATTAGTTTAAACTTTATTATATAAATTACATATATAATAGTTTTTTCTTTAACTTTGTTTAAGAAATTTTGAAACTTTATTTAATTCAAAATTTTGTTAAATAAAGTTAAAGTTATTTTAAAAACTTAAGTAGAAATGAAATTTTAAAGATTTTATAAAAACAAGCTTGCTAATTTAAATTGAAACTAGATTCAAACTATTACTTGATTATATTTTTAAAAGCATTTAAAGGTAAGTTGTGATTTGAAACTTTAATTTATCAAGTTGAATGAGTATTTTAAAACTTAATTGATGATTTAATTAAGTAAAGTTAATTGTAATGATAAAATGTTTAAAAATGTTTAAATGATAATTATGTCATTTATTAAGATAATGGTTTATTTTAAGAGGATGAAAGTGTTATTTATTTGAGATTAATTAAGAAATTTAAGTATAATTAATTAACTTAATTAATTAAGTATAAAGGGTTAATTTAGTAATTAATTAAGTATAATTAATCAATTTAATTAACTAATGATTAAGGATTTAATTAATTTTTAATTGAGGGTTATAATTAATTAATTAAAGGTTAATTAATTGTAATTAAGGATTATTAATTAAGTAATTAAACATTAATTAATTTATAATTAGAAATAAATTAATCAAGTAATTAGAGGTTGACTAATGGTAATTAAGAATATTTAATTAAGTTTTATTAATTAATAATTAAGTTTTTATTTAAGGGATAATTAATCAATAATTAAAGATTAATTAAGGGTTAATTAACTGTAATTAAGGGTTGATTAACTGGTAATTAAGAAGTACTTAATTTGTAATTAAGTTGTATTAATTAATAATTAAGGTTTATTAATTAATGGTTAAAGAATTAATTAATCTGTAATTGAAGATTTAATTAATTTGTTTAAAGGGTAATTAAGGGATGAATTACCCAATTGTAATTAATTTGTTAATTAATTAAAGATAATCTCTTGGTGATTGATTAAGTATAAATACTTAATGAGATTAATAAGTGTAATTACTTAGTGAAGTAATTAATGTATAACTATGGGAATCACTTAATGAGAAGTAATTAAAGGGTAATTACTTAGTATAAGTAATTAAGGATTAATTACTTAGTGTAATTAATCAAAGGATTAATATAATTAATTAAAGAGTTAATTAATTAAGTAATTACAGAAGAGTAATTAATGTTTATGATTAATTGAGGTTGATTAATGGATGTAATTAATTGAAGTATAATTAATCAATGTAATTAATTAAGGATCAGTGTAATTAATTATAAGTAAATAATTAATTAATGGAAATAATTAATTAAGGATCATTAATTAATATAATTAAATATTAATTAATGAGAGTAATTAAAGGTTAATTACTGTAAATGGTTAAGGATAATTAATTTGTGAAATTAATTGAAGGATAATTACTTTATGTAATTGAAGAATAATTAATTAAGGTAATTAATCAAGGTGGATACTTTATGGATAATTAATTAAAGGTTTGTAATTAATTAATGGTTGATTAAGAAAAATTGGTGATTAATTCTTAAGTAATTGATTTAATTTAAGTTAATTAAATTATTTATAATAGGGATTAATAATTATTGCTTATGGATGATTGTGGAGTAGAATATCTGAATTGGTTGATATCTATTGGATGATATGTTGTGATATTATGTGATGTGATATTTGATATATCATCGATAAATGTGTGATATTTATCTGTGTTAATGCTGTGTGAATTCAAGTATTGAATTGAATTGAATTGTTTCAACCTATTAAACAACTTGGCCTTTAAAATACATTTGGATTTCGATGAGACCAGGATCGGGTTTCCAAATTTGGATATCCGAAAACCACATCGATCCAAGTTAAACGTTAGGTCGTGACATCTCAAAGTGAAGATCGAGATGGAGTTTTAGAGTGCAAGGGTTATTGTCGTTAACTCTGAGGGTGATTCCAAAATAAGTGTAACGAGATAATGCCTTCGGTTTCGTTCGAACCCGGAACGAACTTGTAAGGATTGAATGCTTTCAAAACATCGTCAGGTGGACGATGAGCATTCTAAGATAGATGTGTTCCATAAAGGTAATCGTAGCCTCAAGCCTCATCAACCGGGAATGGCTAAAACAGGGGAGGTGCATCAAGGCTAAGTGGGTAGCACCCAAGTAGGACGAGATTTTCCCCTATCTAGAGGTCCCTTTTATTCGGCTGTGTGGGCAATTGTTGAGTTCTAACTGCTGGGGTTGTCTTGTTCGGGACTGTCCACTAAGGAATGGTTCCGGCCTTGTGTTGCAGGGGATTGGGAGTAATCCTCGGTAGATCTAGGCCACGTACTATGACGGGCGGTACCCTAGTAGCCCTGCCATTGTATGGAATCCAAACTCCAATAAGTGCCCTCAGATTTGATTGTATACCTATGTAGCTAGAATTTAATAAATGTAACAATTTCGGCTATTTTTTATTTTGTTTGAAAACCCTAGACCCTATTATAATATCACAGAATTTCATATCAAAGTTTTGGTTAGCGTAAGGTAAAAACTTACCCATGTTTATGTGTAGGGAGTCATACGTGATACCTTTTCTTTTCAAAGGTTTTTAAAGTTAGGCAACTCTAACCGTTTACTCACACCAGACCCATGTCTGACCCGAAGTTTATTTCTGTTTATTAAACTCTTGGGTACTCAAATTTTTACGTGTAGCCAAGGGATTCAGGTTAGCTTTGATGAATTCTGGAGGAGATATGGAGCAGGAGGCTTCAGCGTTGTAGATACAAAGTGGTTCCGCTGTGTTGATCTCTGTGTTGTATATTGAGTTGTATAACTAGACAGGCGTTTATAACTGTCTAGTATGTTTGTTATAAGTTGTGTAACTATGATGTATATGATACCATGTTATATTTTATGTGATTAATATAATTTATTCGTTCCGCTGTTGAGATTCAGTTGTTGTTTCTTTCTTTCTTCTCTATCTTTTCTCTTTTCTATCCCTTTCTTTCTTAATAATGATGCATCTTATTGTGGAGAATAAAGCGGGTCATTTCATCGACCTTGTCTTTGTTGGGGTAGTTTTGGTATATGAGATGTAGAGAGGAAAGGAAGTAATTTTAACGGAGTTTTAAGGTTCAAGAAGTGAAAATGTGGAGATTTTTAACTTAAAGGTGTAAAGAAACTATGGACATGAAAAAAAACTTGGAAAAGAGATAAGAGTTTGAAATGAAGAAAGTGAAATGAAAATAAGAATTAAAAAAGAACTGAATTACTTTTATATAAAATGGATAAGGAGAATTACCAAAATACCCTTAATAATAGAAAGGCATAATACCCTCCATTTTAGTGATGCCACATCACTTCTCCCCCTTCCTTACTCCGTACTCCACTTATCACCTCCCTCATCTCCATCGCATTATCACTTTTCAAGACAAGATGTTACCTTTACCATTTCTTTTCTTTTTAATTTTTTAAAAGGAAAGGTCAAATATACTTTATCTCTTTAAGTAAATATTTAAAATTATTTAACCCTAACCATTTTCTTAACCAAAGTATATGTTATTTATATATGTGTATATATACTCTAGTTTACATAACATGCTCCGACGACTTTAAGACGATGAAAAGTCAAAAATCCAAAAAACAATTCTCGGTCACATTTTCGATTTTTTCCTAATTAATTAATTTTGTAAACCAAACTATAAAAAAACTTTTCCATCATTAGTTATTACTAAAAAAAGGTTTATTTGAGTTATAAAAACCATTTTTTAAATACTTTAAATATATTAAATATTTGAATTCAAAATGATTAAATTATGTGTCGTACATAGAGAATTGACGGACTAAATTTTAGATGACTTTTAAAATTTGTGGTAACTGATCTATTTATTCACTCCAAGATAATTTTATTCATTTAGGAATTTTCTTTGCAAACCTCCTTCCATTTAATTTGTTCTAAATATGATTGAGTTTTACATTCTGAATAATACAATTGTGTTAGTTTTCCATCTTAAAATTAATAACTATAGAATGATTTTTGGCTCATTTATTTATATATTTTTATTTAGGATTAGCTGCTTTATTCATGCCCAAATCATTTTAGGTTTTTGGCTTAATTAGAGGAATCAACATGTTAGGAAATTGAAAGACTAATTTTTAGATGATTTCCAATTTTTTGTCAAAGTATCTCTATCTGTTCACTTCTTTATATGCTATTACAAAAAAAATCATTTTATTTATTTAGTAGTTTTTTACAACATAAAATTATTCATTAAAGTTTACTTAGACACTAGTAAATCTTCAAGGTCAATTTAGTGTTGTTTTAAAATATATGCCCTTATGAATCATTTGGAAATAAACATGGAGAATATTAAAATTTATGTGATTTGTGATTAACTATATTTAGTACAGGTATTATTAATAGGCATTCTTTGCTCTTCTATATATACAAATATTTATGAATTCTAACCTTAAATTCTCCATTAGGATAGTGTTAATTAAACTGCATGCATAAAGATTTTTCCCTAAGTTTTTTTCTCAAAAACTCAATGTCATTATATATAAATATGTATGTTAAGATAACTTTAAAAGTGCTACTATATACACCAACTTTTCTCCTTTTATCACTCATCCATTTACCACACCAATAATTTTTTTAAAACACTTCTCTCACCCTTACATACACCTCTTATTTTATTCTAATTTTTGAAAAAACAAGCATTCGCTCTTTAATCTTTTGAAAAATATAATCGTAAACAATGATTGTGTACTCAAATCTTATCAATTCCAACCATTTTGTTGACAAATTTCTATCATTTAGAAATTTAATCTGTAAATTATAGTTAATTTGATGATTTTCTAATCATAATATAATATGGTGTTAGACTATTTCAATGGAAATCTCTTTTCAACTAATAAAAACTAAAGATACAATAGGTAAGTCCTACAAAGATATAATAGCTCAAGTCCAAGTGATATTCTGTGTAAAGTTTATAGAAATTTAAGTCTTTTGCATTAACATCAATGGTCGATGTATGAAATAATTTATTTTTTAAAATTAGGGAATGTATTATTAGTGGCTATATATAGTAGCACCCATATATAATCATCCATTATTTGATTCTATAGCTTAATACATGGGATATGCTCCTATTGATTATTTCGTTGAAGCTAACAACGTTATAACTTTACGTTTAGAGCAATAAATTTTTACATAATTAATTATGTAATAAAGGATAATTTTTGTAAATTACATCCAAAAATTTGTTTTCTTATTATTTTTGTTCCAATTAGTATGATTATGAGTTAATTTTCCATCATTTGTCTTATGGTGGATTACATTAGAACCGTTGATGCAAAAAATGGACCAACATCCAAACGACCCGTAGAAAAATTGATATCTAGCAAAAAGTATATGAAAAATGATTAGAACAATATAATTTTTATATTGGTTTGGCAATCTCTAGCCTACTTCCATTGTAACTTCTATCGATTATGGATTTTAGAGAGATTTAGAGTCACCAGTACAAGGGATTTACCGATCTAAAGCCCAGAGCAGCAAGTAGTAGCTTTAGTGACTTTAATGGAGAAGGGATAAGAGATGAAGATGAAGCGTCAAAAAGTTTTTTTTAATAGCCATAGGGTCTGTATTTATAGGAAACCGTCTAGTAGAACTGAGGACTCATGAAGCATTAGGTCCAAGTCCACATCCAAGCGTGCAGCGGCAAGTTGCAGGGCCTATAGAGTAATAAAACCCACTTGATATTGAGTGATTTCACTCAGTACTGAGTGATTTTTTCACTCAGTACCGAGTGATTTCGCTCGGTGATTTCACCCGGTACCGACCAGTTTTTACGTAGGTGAAATATCCTCTACTTTTTCTAGTTATTCTTCTATCTGCAATTCATTGCATTCCAAGTGCTCTTCCTTTGAGGTTGAGATTTTTTATGAAGTTTTGATACCGCTTGTTCATCTCTGCTATCTTTCCTCTCTTCCAAGTAATCCTTAGAATTGTTCGTTTATTCCTTAAGAAAAGCATTCCACGATGATCACTTGGGCTAGAGTTTCATGTACAAATAGTTTTGAAGGTTTAGTAAGCCATAAAAAGGTGCTCGATACCAAGTGGTTGTGCTCAGTACTGAGTGGTCCACTTGATCTTTAGCCTTTGAAACTTCTATTGAAAGACATTATACAATATTAGGTTTTGTTGTTTCGTTTAGTCCCTATCATGGGATAAGTTCAGTCTCAAGTTTTGAAGCCTATATTTAAATGAGCCTATAGCCCATATAACAGAAATAACTTGCACCAATTTCTATAATCTTCTCTCTCAAATTATTGATAAAAATTCTTCTCCCCATATAGAATGTACAGTCTTATATTTATAGTGAAACCGCTTTAATTTTTTTGATGTACTTCCCTTTTATTTGTAATTAATTGGTAAATTTCACCTTTTCTTTAAAGGAGAATAACCCTAATAGTTTTATTTTTTTGCCATTCTATTTTTGATCCAGTTGTTCCATATTTGTGTTGTTGGGTAATATCAGCTTGGAAGGATAGACCCCAACAATCTAGCATCAGAGCATCTAGGTTGATTTATAGAAGATGTAAGGAAGTATGACGAAAGACGGGGCTACCCCTGTTCTTATGTAAAAGGTTTCTGTATTGCATCTAGGTCGCACTTGGTAATAGAAAGGTGGAATGAGGAGAAAGATTTTTAGAAGTGGCAATGGAGGATGGAGGCTATTCTTAAATGGAATTTTCTTCATCAGGCAGTTTTTGACATTAAGGAGTTACCACTAAAGTTTTTGCCGTGGAAAAAAGAGAGATGGAAGAATGGGCATTTACTACTCTACAACTGGCCATGAAAGAAGATGATGTTTTGGAAGGAAACCACTACTAAAGAATTTTGGACCTAGCTGGAGAATCTTTATATGAAGAAATCACTCGCTAACCATTTGGTTCTACAGATGACATTTTTCACCATGAAGATGAGCAAGGGTGCTTAAAAAAATGTGCATTTTAGTTTCTTCGGTCATGTTTTAATGGAGATAAAGACTGTGGATTTGAAGGTGGATGAAGAGCAGAAGCAAATGGTTCTTTGTGTTCCCTACCAGAGCGTTACAAAGGTTTCGATAACAATTTGATTTATGGAGGGGACACTTTGATTGTATATGATGTGAAGTCGAGTCTTCTATATGAAGACTTGAGGGATTAGATGAAGAAGATGAGTGAAGGAAGCGAAGGGAGTATAATCAAGGCCAATTTGTTGAGAGAGAGAAGACAAAAAGAGTTGGAATCCTAGGGGGCATTCCAAGTCTAGGAAGCTCGAAAATGATTAGAGAGGAAAGTTTTGAGATGGAAAGTGTCACTATTGCAAGAAACCAAGCCATTGGAAGAGAGACCATTTGGATATGAGAAGAAGGCCGAGGAAGGATCTTCATCGATTGTGGTAGAGAAGACTATATCCGACGATGTGTTGACTGCAACAATATCTGATGTACCAGACCACTGGGTGCTTGACTCATGGACATCATTCCGTATGATGCCAAAAAAAGGCCTTTTTTCAACTCATTTGTTGAAAAAGAGGGAAGTGCAATCGTTATACGAAATGATGTTAGTTGTAAAGCCATGAAAGTGGGTACAGTTCAGATAAGGATATTTGATGAAGTGATATGCACCTAACAGGTTTACGCTATGTTCTAGGTCTTTGAAAGTCATTGATTTCTTTAGGGCAGTTAGCATCCTTCGGTTGTAAGTTTACTATGAAGAAGAATGATTTAAAGTTTTCAAGAGATGCACTTGTTTTGATGAAGGGAGATGTGTTCTAAAATCTGTATTTGCTGAAAAGAACCATGGTTCTTGGAGAATACTTTGTTGGAGTGGATAGTTCTCTCATGTTTTGGATGCAAGTAGACTTTGGCATCTGTCATATTTTGGAGAAGGGCTTAGAGTTTCTTTGCAGTCGAAAGTTGATCAAAGGAGGAAGCTTCGACAAGTTGGAATATCTCCAAGAGTGTGCGCTAGGGAAGCAGACAAAGGTATCTTTTGTAGTTGGACTCCATAGATTAGAGAGAATGCTTGATTATGTGCATATACATGTTTGGGGGCCAGTAACCGCTACTTCCAATTATAGGAGCAAAGTATTTTATTTACTTTATTGATGACTTTTCTTGAAAAGTTTGACTGTATGCAATGAAGGAAAAATCATTAAGTTTTGAGAAGTGTAGAGCTTAGAAAACAATAGTTGAGAACCAATCTGGTTGTAAGTTGAAGTGATCTGATAATGGAAATGAATTTGTTTCTAAGGAGTACCTCAATTTTTGTAAACAGCATGGTATTCAACGATATTTTACTATACCTAGAGGTCCGTAATCGAATAGGGTTGTTGAGAGTATGAATCGGACTCTACTTGAGAAGGCATGTTGTTTGAGATTGACGGCGAGCTTGTCTAGAGGCTTTTGGGCTGAAGCTAGTTCAACCGCAATGCATATTATAAATTAAATTCTGTTCTTAGCCACATATGTGAAGATTCCATAGGAGAAGTGGAGACGTAAAATAGTATATCATGGTTCTTTCATATTTTCATTTTTCCTATATATGTTCATTATACATGCAATGGTAATACTGAAGTTAGAGTGTATAAGGGAATATTTATGGGATACACGAATGGTATCAAAGGGAATCGCATTTGGAACCCTGTGATAAAAAGATTGTGCATTCCGGACATGTTACTTTTGATGAGTCTGTAACATTCAATCCTAAGGAGGAGTTACCTACCACATCAGATGAGTCCAATAGGCCTAAGGAGTTGGAAGAGGTTCCATATATCTACCTAGTAGTAGAGTTGTTGCTGTAAGAGATGTAGATGCAGTTGATGAGACATCATAGAGTAGTCTACTGGTTCCTTCTAGTAGTGTGGGTGATGTATACGAGACTAGAGGTAGTTTAGTTCAAGAGGAGCTGAAAGGAGTTTAGGCGAAGTTGTACCTATTCAGGCCAATCATAGGACTGTTAGGCCGTCTAAGAGGTATAGTGGTTTGCAGCATGCAAACCTTAGCCTTGGTGATTAGTTTGATTATGCCCTACATGTGATTCATAATGAGCTATTTGACCTTGAATAAGCTATGAAGTCGAGTGATAGCTTGAAATGGATATACACTATGGAAGAAGAGTTAGAATCATTGAGAAAGAACAAGACTTGGGATTTGGTACCACCTCCATTAGGACGCCAAGCAATAGGTTATAAGTGAGTATTCAAGGTGAAGGATGATGGGAGATACAAGGCTAGATTAGTTTCTAAAAGATTTTCATAGAGGAAGGGAGTGGAGTATGATGAGATATTTCCTCCTATAGTGGGGCATATCTCCATCTACATTTTATTTTCTATTATTGCTTCTCATGAATAAGTGTTGGGGAAACTTAGTATTTATACCGCTTTCTTACATGGTGACTTGGGGGAGACCATTTACATAAAGCAAACGGAAGGATTACTGCAAGTGTGAAAGAAAAACAGGTTTGCAAGTTGAAGAAGTCTTATGGACTCAAGTAGTCACCTAAACAATTGTACGAAAGATTTGAATCTTTTATGCTTTCACTTAGTTTTGATCGTAGTATCAAAGATACTAGTGTGTACTTCAAGTATTTAGAGAGCGGTAGCTAGGTGTATTTACATGTATGTGGATGACATGTTGATTGCTTCTAAGGATAAAGCTGAAATTGATAGTTTGAAGATGAAGTTGAAGCGGAATTTGAGATGAAAGACTTTAGGAAAGCAAGGAAGATTTTGGGTATGGAAATCCATAGGGACAGAAAGCTAGGACTTTTGACGCTCACTCAAAAGGAGTATTTTAGGAAGATGCTTACTCGGTTTAGCATGGATGAGCAAAGACAATTAGCACACCTATGCCTTAGCACATTCAACTTTCTAATAAAAGAACTCCGATCTCAGAGAAGGACAAAGCTTACATGGAAGAAGGTGACCCATGCGAGTGTAGTTAGTAGTTTGATATATGCTATGGTTTGCACTAGGTCTGATATTGCACAGGCTGTTGGATTGGTTAGTAGATATATGGCAAATTCAGGAAAGACGCATTGGAAGGTAGTATAGTACATCTTCAGGTATCTTAGAGGAAATTTAGACTACGGACTTGTTTTTGGCAGCAGCGATAGAGATTTCAGCTTGGTAGGATTTTATGATTTCGATTATGACAGCGATAGAGATCGAAGGAAGTCAAACTCGGATTACGTGTTAACTCTTAGAGGGATAGCTATTAGTTGGAGAATGAGGTTGTAGACCGTTGTTGCTTTGTCTACTATAGAGGTAGAGCTTATAGCTACCATTGAAGTAGCTAGGGAGGCACTGTATTCAAGGCGGTTGATGTGTGAGTTAGGCCTCGTGTATGATGAAATAGAAGTGAATTGTGACAGTCAAAGTGCAATTCACTTAGTTGAAAATCTGGCTTTCAGCTCAAGAATGAAGCACATAGAGGTAAGAGAATTATTTCTTGTCTCAATGAATGAAGAGAAGTTAATTCGTCTTAAGAAAGTTCACATAAAAGAGAATGTGGCAGGCATGTTCACCAAGTCCTTACCTATTGCAAAGTTCGAGCATTGCTTGAACTTGAGCTGCTTATCAAGGTGCCAGGTGCCATATGGTGGCACAGGGGAGGGAGAATTGGTAGATAGAGACGTTTGTTTTCATTGAGAAGCTTGATAGATCCTACATTAGAAGGATATGTTTAAACACTTTGTTGATGGACAGTTGCGTTACCGAAATTCAACAAAAAGTGTAACGTGTGATGGCATTGCCAAGGCTCATTGGGAATATATCCGCTATGCTCGAGATTGCTCAGAGTATGAAGGTGTAGATGAATTAGATGGATTTGTTTAACGATATATATTGTATCAAGGTGGAGAGTTAAAAATGTGATATAATATTAGGTATTGTTGTTTTGTTTAGTCCCATATCGCGGGATAAGTTCAATCCCAAATTTCAAAGCCTATATTTAAAGGAGCCTATGTAAGAGAAATAACTTATATCAATCTCTGTAATCTTCTCTCTCAAATGTTAATAAAAATTCTTCTCCCCTTAGTGGAGATACACTATCATATTGATAGTGGAACCACATTAAATTTTTTGGTGTACTTCCATTTCATTTATAATTAATAGGTACTTTTCACCTTTTCTTTAAAGGAGAATAACCCCAATAATTTTATTTGATTGTTTCTCCATTATATATTTGATCCTATTGTTTTGCATCTATGTTGTTGGGTAATATTGACTTAGAAGGATAGACCACAACTACTTCTTTAGTAAATCTCATTGTCCTTCTATGCATATTTCCTAGTTTATGAATCATTTCATCTTCATCTAGACACTCCAATTCTAGTGAAAATTTATTTAGTTAAAAAGCCGATTAACAAGAACTACAGAATGTTCAATTATTTGGTAAAATTTATTATATAAAAAATGAAAAATGTTTTCATTCCAACCATTATATTTCATTTAACTTTTATATGGTTTGTTTTATTTGTACAATTATGAATTTCATTCTCTTCTTTTATTTTTGGTGGCATAATTTGTTTTTTCACTGCATAGAGTGGATCATTTTCCCATTCTCAAAAGTAAATATATATGAAATGTAAAATGTGTTAGGAAATCAATTCTATGGTTTCGATGATAACAACTATACAATGGAAATCAAGTATGCATATATATATATATATATATATATATATATATATATATTTACAGGTAATTGTTAAAGTAAACATCACCAAAGAGACAAGGACAAGATTCAAAAGAAGTATCAAGAGGCTACAAGTCGATAGAATCGGAAGAGGAATGACACAGGCATAGGAAAAGCAACTTGCACAAATCCAAACGTCTGAGTGCACTAGCCAGACGTCTGATTTATTTCTTTGGTTTGCAAATCAAGCAGAATCAGACGTCTGATTAATATACTCAGACGTCTGATTTTGAACTCAGCTATGTATATTCAAAGTACAACCGTCACAATTGAAAAGACACGTTCGCTCCTCTTCGTTGCAACTCTTCATCACCATTAGAAGCAACCTTAGAGCACTTACTAACAGATGCAACTACGCAAAGGATCTCTCTACCACTATAAATAGCATCAGGAATTCAAGAGAAGATCTTACCTTACTCACTTATACTCTTTACTCTTATGCTCTGATTAATACTTGATCTCTGGCAATCTAATACCTGTATTTTAGTCTTTCATATACTCAAAACTCTTCAATCAATATTATATATATATATATATATATATTGGAAGCATCTGTACTCAACAGTCAATATTCGTGTTATAGAACACACACTTGACAAGAACAAGCTTTTGTAACCAAGCCTATTCCTCCAGACGAAGTGAGGGTGTTTGATAGTTAAATTCTGAAGAGGAGCTTCGGGACTGGACGTAGGACGGGAGGTCCGAACCAGTATAAAATCCTGGTGTGATTATTTCCATTTACTTTGCTATTATCATCTACCAAGTTTATATTAGATATATTATATAGTTAGTTCACCTATACTTGCATATATACACACTACACGATCCACTCATATAGATTTTCAATTGGTATCAAAGCCAAGTTTGATCAAAGAACAGTAACACGTTTTTGAATCACTTTAATATGGCAAGTATTTTTCAAGAAGGACAATCCACAGCACGACCCCCACTATTTAATGGATCTACTATGCATATTGGTCAACACGTATGATAATTTTTATGGAAGCAAATGGTCTAGAAATTTGGTCGGCTACACAAGATAAATATGAAGTACCTACTACTGCTATGAACACATGGACCGATGCACAAAAGACCTTAGAATCAAATAATGCTAAAGCCATGAAAGTTTTATTTTGCTCTCTAGACAAAAATGAATTTTCACGTGTCATGTTATGCACAACTGCATTTGTCATTTGGCGTACCTTAAAAATTACACGCGAAGGTACAACAAGGTCAAACAAACTAAGATTTCAATTTTGCAAAACCAATTTTTTTCATTCAAATGAAAAAAAATGAAACTATTGTTGACATGTATTCTAGATTTCAAACTATACAACATGATCTTATGGCATTAGGAGTTAAGTTTACTGATTTTGATTTAGTTTCTCGAATACTCAACTCTTTAACATCATATTGGGAAAGGAAGGTCTTAGCTATTAAAGAAGCTAATGATCTCTCTACTCTCAAAGTTGAAGAGTTGAAAGGAAATTTAATGTCCTATGAAGCTAATTTGCATGCACGAAAAGAACTGAATTCGGAGAAAAAGAACATAGCATTCCTAACAACAAAGAATGATGACTCTGACTTGGATGAAAAAGAGATAGTCTTCATTGCTAAGAATTATAATAGATTCAAGAAATTTAGAAAGATGACCAAATTCCAAAAAGAAGGGAAGTCCAACACAACAAACCTATCTCAAATCAAGTGTTATGAATGTGATTAATACAGACATATGAAGAAGGATTGTCCAAAACTCAACAATGATAAAAAGAAGAACAAATTTGAAAAATTCCAAAAGAAGAAAGCTTTCAAAGTAACTTGGGATGACTCAGACTCTTCATCATCTGAAAGTGATAGTGATAGTGACGAAGAACAAGCTAATGTGTGTTTTATGGCACAAACTGATGAGGTATGTCCTGAACTTAGCTACGATGAATTATTAGAACTTAGCATGGAATCAGATGATAAATTTAGACAAATTGAAAAATTGAACAAAGAATATATAGTCAAAATAAATAGACTAGAACTAGAAGCAGGAATGTTAAAAGATGAAAAAATTATCCTAGAAGAAAAACTTGAATTATCTCAAGATAAAATCAAAAATAATTTGATAGGAAGAGAGGCCATTACTACTGATTTTGAAAATGTTAAAATAGTGAAGGATAATTTGTTAAAAGAAATGTTGACTTAAAAAACAGTATTGAAATATTGAAAATTGAAAATATATAATTAAAAGAAAAAGTAGATGAAATTACAAATAATGTATCAAAATTTAATAAAGGAAAACAAATTTTGGAAAATCTTATCAAAACTTCAAAACCATCAGGCAATAGAAATGGAATAGGATTTAAAAATCCTTCTAAACAAAAAGGAAATGATGCTAAAAATATTAGTTATATAAAAACTAAAAGTTTACCTAAGTCTAAAATGAATGCGAAAAATATGAAAATTTGGATTCCTAAGACAAATAATAATTTGATTAGACAAAAGAATATTAATAATTTCTTAGAGAATGTAGTCTATAATAAAAATTATATTTATAAAGGTACCAAACCATCTTGGGTATGGTCATCTTCTTCTAACAATTAGGACCCTAACAAAATATATGTGTACCAATTAAAACATCTTTTATTTTGCAGGTACCCAAAATAAAAAAATAAAGAGAAATGAATACTAGATAGCGGATGCTCTAAGCATATGACCGGAAATTCAAAAATGTTATCAAATATAACATTCATCGATGGTGGAACGGTAACCTTTGGAGATAATTCAAAAGGATATGTCGTAGGCATTGGAGAAGTCATCAACTCTGGTATATCTAACTCTCCTATTATTAAAAATGTTTTATTAGCAGAAAATCTAAAACAAAACTAACTAAGTATTAGTTAATTATGTGATAAAGGGTTTCAAATAAATATTAAAAAAGATAGATGTAATATTTTAGATAATAACAAACAACTTATTTTTGAAGGGGTTAGAAACAAAAATATTTATGTATTAAACATGAATATAAATAAAAATTCGAATTTATGTTTAACTGCCAAACATGATGATCCATGGCTATGGTATAAACGATTATGTCATATAAATTTTAAAAATATTAATAAATTGGCAAAATATGAACTAGTTAGAGGTTTACCTAAAATAAATTACAAAATAGAAAATTCATGCGACGATTGTCAAATTGGAAAACTTAAGAAAAGCTCTTTTAAATCTAAAAATAATATTTCTACGAAACAACCATTAGAATTACTACATTTAGATTTATTTGGTCCAACACAAATAAGATCTATAAATCATAACAAATATGTCTTTATAATAGTTGATGATTTTTCAAGATACACATGGACTTAGTTTTCTAAACATAAAAGCGATACTTTTGGTATGTTTAAGATATTTGCTAAAAGAATTAAAACACAAATGGATTTAAAAATTAAAAATATTCAAAGTGATCGCGGAGGAGAATTCGAAAACGATCTTTTTACTAATTTTTGTAATAAGAAAGGAATAACTCATAATTTCTCTTTTCCTCGCACACCTCAACAAAATGGTGTTATACAAAGAAAAAATCTTACACTACAAGAATGTGCACGAACATTACTAAATAGTAGTGGTCTACCGAAACACTTTTGGGCTGAAGCTATTGCCACAACTTGTTATGTATTGAATCGAGTAACAATACGTCCTATGACTAAACAACTTGTTTTGAAATATTTTTTGGTAAAAAACCTAAAGTATTATACCTTAAAACTTTCAGTTCAAAGTGCTTTATATTAAATACAAAAGATTACTTAGGTAAATTTGGCCCGAAGGTCGATGAAGGTATCTTTGTTAGATATTCGGATCGTAGTAAAGCATATAGAATTTTTAATAAAATAAATAATACTATTGAAGAAAGTTTACATGTTTCGTTGGACGAAAATCTTTTTAATCATCATACTAATGATGACAAATGTTCAAAATAACACTTTGGTATCACCCCCTAGAATTCTTAAGAATCATCCAAAAGATAATATTATTGGAGATCTCAATTTTAGAGTAACTAGAAATCAACTTAATCGGATAAGCCATGTAGCATTTGTATCAAATTTTGAACCAAAAAAAATATAAAGAAGCTTCAAATGATAATTTTTGGATAATTTCTATGCAAGAAGAATTAAATCAATTTAAACGTAATAATGTTTGGGAATTAGTACCAAGACCTGAAAATCAATTGGTTATAGGAACAAAATGGGTGTTTACAAACAAAGCAGACGAAAATGGAAATTAAAGCACGTTTAGTTGCTCAAGGCTATAATCAAGAAGAAGGTATCGATTATGACGAAACCTTTGCCCCAGTAGCTAGATTAGAAGCCATTCGTACATACTTGCCTTTGCAACTCATCACAATTTTAAATTATTTCAAATGGATGTCAAAAGTGCTTTCTTAAACGGTTTTATCAAATAAAATGTATATGTAGAACAATCTCCACTATTTGTTCACGAAAAATATCCAGATCATGTTTTTAAATTACACAAAGCACGATATGGATTAAAACAAGCCCCTCGTGCATGTTACGAACGTCTTAAAAATCACTTAATAGCATATGGTTTTCAAATAAGCAAAATAGATACAACTTTTTTTTATTAAAATAGAAAATGATGATATTTTAGTTGTACAAATTTATGTTGATGATATCATTTTTGGTTCAACCAATGAAAATCTATGTAATCAATTTTCATATATTATGAAAAAATGAATTTGAAATGCCACACATGGGAGAATTAAATTTCTTCTTAGGTTTACAAATAAAACAGCTTGAAAATGGAATTTTTATTCATCAAGAAAAATATTGTAACGATCTATTACGTCGTTTTAAAATGGATAAAACTTCAAACAAACCAACACCAATGAGTACCACTGTTCACTTAGAAAAAGAGATAATGGAAAAGATTTTGATGAAAAATTATATCGGAGCATGATTGGTTCTTTACTTTATTTAATGGCTAGTAGACCCGATATTATGATGAGTGTATGTCTATGTGCTCGATTTCAAGCAAAACCAAAGGAATCTCATCTAAGAGCTGTTAAGCGTATTTTACGTTATCTATCTAGTACTAGAGATTATGGTTTGTTTTAACCTAAAGAATCATCGTTTGAACTAGTTTCATATAGCGATGCGGATTTCGGTGGATGTAGAACAGATCGTAAGAGTACTAGTAGAACTTATCATTTTATCGGACAATCTTTAGTTTCATGGTTTAGGAAAAAGCAAAATCGTGTTTCTTTATCTACTTGCGAAGCCGAATACATCTCCGCAGCTCTAGCACGTGCACAAGTGATATACATGCAACAAACACTAACAGATTTCAGCAAAATTATTAACAAATCTCCAATATATTGTGATAACACGAGTGCTATAAATTTACCAAAAAAACCTGTTAATCACTCACGAACTAAGTACATAGATATACGCCATCAGTTTTTACGAGACAATGTTGAAAAAGGAACTATTTCATTAGAATACGTAAATACCGAAAATCAAGTAGCGGACATCTTTACGAAACCACTAAATGAACAAACTTTTATTAAACTCCGACGAAATTTAGGTATTTGCTCATTTCAAGATCTTCTTCCTTAAAATTAATAAATGCTTCACTTTAAGGCCATGATTAGTTGTTTATTTTACTACCACAAATTATACTTCATAATTTCTGAACCTTTAATTTTTTAGACAGTTAGTTTGTCTATAAATAATTCTTTCAACTTATATATATAAAGAGGTATACAAAACTATATACACACAATTCATATCTTCCATAAAGAAACAAAATATAGCCATGTCTCTTGGGGACTCTTATATATCCATCTCCATCTCAACACCAATGACGGACAGCTCGGCTGACACGCCACAACGGCTTCCTACACCTACACCAAAGCAGGAGCCAACGAATTGGTGGTCCTCGTATCATACAGGTTTTACTCCCGATAACAAGAAGACCAAAAGATCTCTGTTTGTCTCTCCTAACATAGAGGAGAAAATTGACGAAATTCATCATTATCAGAAACAATAGATAGATCTTCAACGAGAACTATATTTCAAACAAAAAATTACAACACGTCGGCTAAGCTTGTTGGAGCAAGTAGCGATGAAGTTTTGCTCGTCACGGAAGAAAGATATCCATGAACTGCTACCAAAACCTTGTAGTTCTTTGGATCCCTCTCTTTATATCGTTCTCCTTCGGACCCTTCACCAAGACGATATTCTGGCTCCCCGAGAACCCATGAACGTGGAAATATATGGCCTCAACTTAAACCATGGACAGATGACAAGTCAGGAGATCGCAAAAATTCATCGCCTTCTAAATAAATTATATTTGTTATTGTATATATCTATGATTATCTGTTCTTTTATTTCACAACAATGAAATTATTTGTTATAAAACATTTGAGAAATAAGCAAAACCATCAAATTTTAGGCTATTTTTGGCCTCATTGCTTATTTCAGACATCTGACTATAGCCTTCAGACGTCTGACATAATGATATACGTCTAAAATTTAAGCACTGTGCATATGTCAAACGTCTGATATACCCCCAGACGTCTGAAATTTTGCTCTGTCTTCTCCTAATATAAATCAGAGAATTTTAGACGTTTGAAATAAGATCCAGATGTCTGCCTTAGTTCTCCGCCACAAAGTTTTTCAAAAATAAACCAAGCCAGACATCTGGTTTTTATACCCAGACGTCTGATAAAACTCTCTGCCTCTACAATTTTAAAAATTCGATCAAACCAGACGTCTAAACCAAAAACCAGACGTCTAAATTTATCTACTATACTCAACTTAGGGCAAACCAGACGTCTGATTTCCAATCCAGACGTCTGATTCCCAATCGACCATTTAAATCCGTCCAGATAACGTCATTTTTTTCTTTTATCTCAAAATTGTTAAAACCTACGATTTTCTCAGACACGATTTTCTTTCCAAAACATCATCTTTAAGCAAATCAAATCATTACGCTTCCTCGCACTAAGAATCCCAAGATGTCAAAACGAAAATAAGACCAACCGACCTCATCTTCAAATCCTCAGGTGTGCTATGATGAACAGATCGAAAGGTGGATGAATAAAGTTCCGCATTCCGTCAAAAGCTATGAAGACATCCAAAAGAAAAAACTCCACATTGGTCCATTCTAAAATCTCCTTAAATTTCCTATGTATGATTTGGATGAACTATGTGAAAATGCTGGGTTGGAAACCCTAATTTCTTTCACTTCTAATGATATCCAAATAAACCAATTAGTCATATTTCTATTCTATGCGAATTTAGACAATACATCAGTGTAGAACACTGAAAATGAGGATAACTGGCTCTGGTCTAGCATGTATGGGAACACAATTAGATTAACTCTAGGTAGGTCGAACCCTAGGATGCTCTGACACAGGGGAAGATTTATACAACATTCCCGATATGCGCTTCAAGCTACGAAACAGCAATACTCATCAAATTTGGGAGAACGAAATGCCAAAATTTGCCTCTAAATATCTACGTCCAAAAGATCGACTCCTAACTCAAATGATAATTAATACAATTGTTCCACGAATGGGAAATCACGAGAAAATCACCGAATTAGAGCACAAAGCCCTATATGCTCTATTTAGTGGAACAAGGGTAAATTGTGCCAAATTCATCTTCGACGAGCTCAAGCACTTTTGGACACGATCACGGCCATCAATTATTTACCGAACTTATATTATGAGACTTCTTCGTGCACATAACATTCCATCCTACCTATCAACCTTCGAAGAAATCTCGCCTAAATATGCTTCCACCAAATTCTTCTCTTTGATGCACCTACTCGAAATTCCCCCAGAATTCATGTCCGTTGAAGATTGGTCGCACAATCGTCAATCCAGACGAGTTGAGCCTCCTCCTCAACCACACATTGAACCATCCCCAGTGGAGGAACAACATCGAGAAGCAACTCCACCTCCTCCCACACCATTTGATTATCCGGGACAAGATGAAATTATGGAGACTTGAACGGATACAAATCCAAATGAAAGTGTTCGAGATCTCACCCTTCGAAACCAACATATTCTATCCCAAAATCAAAAACTTTGGGCTAAGAAAATTGATAACTTTGAAACAACATTTTCTACATGCCTAGCCACAGTTGAAGAATCTCTTTCGACTGTCTTGCCGGTTCTTAAAGAAGTACTACAACAGGTTCACGGTCCAAGACCACCTTCTGAAGATTGGACAAGCCCAGTACCTTCTCCTCCCGCAAAACATTCCAAACTTTCTAAGGATGAACCTATAAAGGCCCTGACTCGACCTTCGAAAATCAGCACCGAATACGACACTCGTATTCAAATGCCGTAGATCCAAACGTCGAATCTGATTCGCCGGAGCTTATAACACATTAAGTACAACACAGCGGAAGAAAATGAATACATTTGATATACAACATTTGATACAATATTCAGATACGATGATGATACAATATAATGATACAATAGATATCAATACTATCGGAGTTACAAGCCACAGCGGAAAGAGAAAGATAACACCAGCAGCGGGACAATATCTCCAAAGAAAGTAGTCTTCAAGAAAGAACTCCAGTATCGGTAATCTCCATCTCCAAGGCACTAATCCAGAAATAACTCGGACTCCCAATAACGTTGCACAAAGATAAGCAAGTGCAGTCATGATCCAAAGCTGGACTAACTCTAGATAATCTACTAAAACTGACTATCTGAAAAACCCAACTCTAGACTGCCCGTGTGGGAAAATTGTGGGCACCCAGAGTTTAGAAAAGGAACAATAAACTCCAGGTCAGTCATGGGACTGGTATGAGTAACAAAAAAGTTTATCTTTTAAAACAAACAACAAAAGAATTTAAAATAAATCCGCAATGCTTTTTAGAAAATGAAACTACCATAAGGCCTCCCGCCACACACACAATGCAAAAGCAGAATTGGAGGAGAATTCTCCTTATGATAGTCAAACATGCTTGATACGAGAAAATTTCTTTTCAATATTATTATTAGTGCATAGTGCAGAAAAACCATTTCGAAAGTATAATATTAATCTTAGCCAGCATAGGCATTTCGCACTTATGCCTACTGTAGCTACCATGTTCAGTAGCAGGTTACCACCACATTCCATGGCAGGTTATACAACTAAAACCTGCACAGGGCGCGTATTGTTTTGATTGGATGTCCAACAAATGTCAGGCTAAGGAACTTCCTACTGTCAATGGGATCGCCTCTGGCGGGACGTCCTGAGAACTTAACCAGCTCTCTGCCAACACAAGGCCGAGTTACCTCTGTAACTAGGTAACTACTACTCGAGCATGCCATCCCCCGGTCCTTTGGGACCTTTATCCAAGGCGCCTCTAAACTACAAAGCAACAACCACACAGTAAATGAGATTGAAACCACCACATAGGTAAATATCTGGGCTCCATACCATAATACCACCCTTTACCAGAAGGGAATGACACACCCTAAAGGACGCGACCCTCATAACCTTGCCGCATCTTTCCTGTTTCGACCATTTCCGGGGTGTGAGGTCCTGATGCAGTTTCGTCCACAAAGCTACACTTTACACGAAAGCCATGCTTTGATCACAAATGATCATCAACACACATCAGCACTCAGCATGCCACACTACCAAATTGGGAGTATATCACAGATAACCTTCAACTACATAACCTCTGAGCTCGTACGTCTCAGAGTCTCAGAGAAGGGTGTTAAGCTAAGAGAATAAATTCTCCGCCACCAACAGATATTTATTTGAAAGAAATCTGCTTTATATCTCAAAGTGTAGTGTCAGACATACAACCATACAAGTCTGTCCCGGGTTCGAATAGAACCGAAGGCACTTCGTCCAGTAAAGGAAGAAGCCCTTGCAATCCGGGCATCCACAATCTCGATTGGACTTCCCATCACATATGGAGAACTCTATACCCAAGCAACTCAGTGCAGAGTCAATCGACAGGTTATCCTATCGTTCTCGAAGATACCCGGTCTTCAACACCGGTCTTCAAATGCAATTCATAACGTCGTATCACTATTCGGATTGGGTTATATGACATAAGGTCCTCTCCCGGCTAAACTGAATAATGAGCGCAATATTTAAAACATATGGATATGGGATTTCAGTTAAGTCACAACTTAAAAATCCAAAGCTTTTCTTTCAAATGGTTAAACAAATTACCATTTTAAAACTTTAAACAAAAAGATTTATTTCACAAAGTCCACCCAGTTTCACAAAGAGGCATTTACGAATTTCAAAACAATTTCCATTTTAATTGGATTAACTCATTAAGTCTTTTAATTCAAAGATTTAACTTATAACTTTCAAATCGTTTCCATAACTTGGAAATCGTTTTCAATTCAAACTAGAAATCCTTTTAACACAAATTGGAAGTTCATTTCTTTTGTGAAAGCTTTTATTATTTGAAAATAAATAGTTTTCGTTTCGGAAGAATCCAATTATGTTTGCCCGAGTTAAAACCCTTGAATTAAATTCAAATTCCCAAATCAATATCTTTAAAATGGTTTAACCCATATATAACTTGTATAACATCTTTAATCCCTTAGTTTCAAATCATTGAATTCAGTTTCAAATTTTGAACTAAAATTCAAATCAAATTATTTAAATTTCACGTTTTATTAAGTTACTTAAAATAATTTTATTTTTGAAAACTCATTTTCAAAGGCTTTCAATTCCAATTCCAAAACTATTTTGGATTCAAAAATTCAATCTTTAAAATTATAAAAAAAATCTGCGACTTAACCAATTTCTCGTGCAATTCATACTTGTGTGTGTCAGATATAGTCCAGGGGTTTCACACAATAGTGTAACATCATAAATCATCACATCAAATATTTAAGTACATCAATATTGATAAGCGGTATAATTTATAACGCTTATCGTTCATTCACAGATTCACAGATAATATACAAATGTATCACAAATAAATGAATAAATTTTACACAGCTCAATCCATAAAACAAAATATCACAGATCAGATAGGACAATCAATTCAAGGCATCTCATACAATACAATCATTCATAAGTAAGGTCAAACATTCAATAATCATTTATAAGCAGGATTAATTAACTGTTTAATCCTAATTAATTCAATTTATTTCCAATTAAATTAATTACTTATGAATTAATTATCCAATCCTGATTTATTAGTTACAAATCATTTGATATAAATTAATTTATCAAACATTTTAATTAATTATTCTTAATTAATAGATTATTCTTAATTAATCATATTAATTAAATTAACCTCTAAACCAATTACATAATTAATTAACCCCTTAATTAATTATTTTAAGAAATTAACCCTTTAATTACTTACCATAAAGTAATTACACTTACAGAATTCCACAAATGATTATTATTAAATTAATTAATCTCAATTAATTATTAAAAATTAATCACATTAGTTTAATTATTTAAACAATCTTAGTTAATGAACTTCATTAACAATTAAAATTTCTTTAATTACTTCCCTAAAGTAATTTATTCACATGAATCATCATTAATTATAAATTAATTAATTTTTAATCATTAATTATCCACTCTAATCTAAGATTCTTAATTTCAATTTAATTATTTCTTAATTTATTAGCTTAAACCTTACTTGATAAATTTAAGCTTATAATTACTAATTTAATTAATATAAATCATTAATGATTCATTCTAATTAACTTCAAAATTAATGAGTTACAAATCATCCAATCCTTATTTACTTAAAAGTAAAACTCATATTTATTAATGACTTAATTAACACTCATAAATATATTTAAAAACAGCTTATAAATTTACTTTTAATTTCATTTTAATTTTCAGATTTAAAATGAATACCAATTTATCTTTAATAAAGTTTAAAACCATTGTTTTTAAACTTCAACTTCACATGTTAAAGTATCACTTTTGTTATAAAGAAATTTAAAAGAGTTAAAATCAAATTCCCCTTAAGTTCACATATTAAAGCATACTTAAACATTTAAACTTATTTAAACATTTAAATTTATAAAACTTATTTTATTTCAAAATCTTAATTTCAAATTTAAACTTAAGTCCAGGTTTCAAAATTCTGATTTAGTCTTTGTTTAAATTCTTCCTTTACATTTCAAATTCCATTTTTAAATTCGATTTTTTTTTAAATCCTTAATTGCTTAAAACTTTTTAAGTTATTAAAAAATTTAATTTAAAAACTTTATTTGTTTCCAAACTAAGTTCAAACTAACTTGAGTTCTAATTAAAATCTGATTTAAAAAATTATTTTAACTTTGTTTTATAAATTAAAATTAAAATTTCTAAATTCCAAACAAACAGGTTTTAAACCTGCACAACATGCTACCCGAGCTTGGCTATATAGGCTTCGAGTCAAGCGCTAAACCTCTTTGAGTAAACTACTCGAATTACTTGGGTCAAACTTGAGTTCAACCCTGCTTCATCCCAAACTACCCAAGTTTCCAGATTACCAGAAGCTTGTGCATGGTGCACTTGCACGGCACTGTCGCTCACCTCCAGACATCGCCTTGTCGTCCATCAAGTCGAAGTCCATCCATGAATTAATCTTCGATCGCCAGAACTCCGCCATCACATCGAAATCGAATTCAAGCTCAAGATTGGAACCTGGAAAACATGAACCGAAAACACCATCAGACCTGGAAACGCGTCGTTCTCGACATCGAGATCATCAGAATACTCGAAACTCCGGTCATCACTTCGTCAACGCCTCCTCTAGCACCTCCCAAAAACACGCAGCACTCGATCCATCATAGGTGAGGAACGAATCGAAATACAAACCCACGTCAAAACTAGGTTTACGAACTAGAACTCGTCACCGCCGTTTCCACGTTCAACTGCTCACCACCATACTATTTTTCCCTGACCTGCCGTTCGTCCCCCCATCACCAGCAAAGATCCCGACCATCACGAGCCAATGGATCATCAAATATCGCCAAAACAACAAAATCTATTTAAACCCAAACTGCTCCTTCAATCTCCATCTAAAAATTATGATTCAAGCTTTAAAAATCATGTTTTAGTGTACGAATTCAATTTACATACTTGAATCCCTGAAATGAGAAGTTTGAATTTTGACTTGTTTAAAGATTTGCACAGATGTTTTGATTTCCGGAGATATTTACAAGTTGCTTTAACTTAAATAAATTTGTAAAACTTAATTCATAAACAAACAAACAATCTTTGTTTGTATTTTAAGTTCTAATAGTTTTTAGATTAAGAGAAAAGAATTTATTGTCTAAAAGTAAACAAGAACAAAGATATGAGGTATGCATACGTTTACACATCCACATATACACTGAAACAGATTTCTAACATACACATCTTCCAGAGATTTATATGCAACTAATCCTGATACTTAAGTTTTAAAAAGTGAATGTTACTCACCTTAGATTCCAGGAAAAATATAAACAGAGCTTCATTTATGTTGAAACAGGCTTAAACTTTGCTTGATGAAACTTCCCTCTTGATCTCTGGTTTGTCTTGATTGTATTGTTGTTTATGTTGAATTGGTGTTTAAGTTATGAGATGATATTACTTCAGTTTTGTTTAGTTTTGATGGACGAACTGAAATGAGGAAGGCTGATATATAAAAGAAAGCTTATAGGATAATATAATTTTGTACAACAGGTGATTATATTTATTTTGTACAATCATCAGAGATTTTTGTTTGTCCTTGTTAACTAGGCCGATATGTTCTTCTTTTTGGTGGCTGAGAGATATATATTTGTGTGCTAGAGATATTGTCATTAATTGTTGTCGTCATTTTCTTCTTTTTGCAAGTTTCATTCATACCACTGTCTTCCTTTGCAAGACATCCATATATATATATATATATTGTCATGTTTCATACTATACATATTTGACTGTATTTTTGTTTCTTGTCTTTAGTCTTGTTGCTTTGTAATATAAATAAAATCCTATAGTTAACATGATATTAGAATTTGTCTAATGTATTTACTTTATATTTTAATTCATCTTTTATATATATATATATATATTTCTAATTTAAATATGTATTTCTAACTTAAATGCTTATTGTCTTATTTTTACATTTGCATTCTTATACATATAGATATTTAACTTTTAAAGAAATCGTTTTTAAAACTTGCTTATATTCTAATAAAATAAACACACATATTTTTATTCGAATTTGGAGAAACTCAAATCAATTTACCAATTAATTCCACAATTTTTATTCAAAAATTAAATTAGTTATCAATTTAAACTTAGTAAAAATCCGGAATCATTACAGAACCTCTAAAGCAAGCTTTGACATCTCCTACAAAGGCTAGCACTTCTGAAAAAGAAGAACCAAAGGAAGATGATCAAAATAAAGCTTCTCCAAAGGAATCATAGATTTTGGGAATCATAGATTTTATGTTTTTGGAATATCAATTTTTGTACAAATCTATGTCTGCAATCAAACTTCAAGTTATTAATGAAATTTTCTTTTTGTATGATAATTGGTTTCAATTTTATTATCCTTTTTGATAATGCCAAAGGGGAAGAAATATAAGTATAATCATAATCATAAAATATTAAAAATAAGCACATATTCAGGGGGAGATTTATAATCTATATATAAGTACATTGAATAGTTGTCATCATCAAAAAGGGAAGATTGTTAGGGAATCAGTTCTATGGTTTCGATGATAATAACTATACAATGGAAATCAAGTATGCATATATATATATATATATATATATATATATATATATATATATATATATATATAGACACACACACACACACACACATTTACAGGTAATTGTTAAAGTAAACATCACCAAAGAGACAAGAACAAGACTCAAAAGATGTATCAAGAGGCTACAAGTTGATAGAATCGGAAGAGGAATGACACATGCACATGAAAAGCAGCATGCACAAATCCAGACGTCTGAGTACACTAGCCAGACGTCTGATTGATTCCTCTGGTTCGCAAATCAGATAGAATTGGACGTCTGGTTTATATACTCAGACGTCTGAAAAGCAACCATGTACAAAATACATATGAGAGCCAGACGTCTGATACATTTTCCAGATGTCTGATTTTGAACTCGGCTATGTATATTCAAAGTACAACTGTCACAATTGAAAAGACACGTTCGCTCCTCTTCGTTACAACCCTTCATCACCATTAGAAGCAACCTTAGAGCACTTAATAGCAGATGTAACTACACAAAAGATCTCTTTACCACTATAAATAGCATCAGGAATTCAAGAGAAGATCTTACCTTACTCACTTATACTCTTTACTCTTATACTTTGATTAATACTTGATCTCTAGCAATCTAATACCTGTATTTTAGTCTTCCATATACTCAAAACTCTTCAATCAATATTATATATATATATACACATATATATATAGATTGGAAGCATTTGTACTCAACAGTCAATATTCATGTTGTAGAACACGCACTTGACAAGAACAAGCTTTTGTAACCAAGCCTATTCCTCCGGGCGAAGTGAGGGTGTTTGGTAGTTAAATTCCGAAGAGGAGCTTCGGGACTGGACGTAGGACGGAAGCTCCGAACAGTATAAAATCCTGGTATGATTATTTCCATTTACTTTGCTATTATCATCTATCAAGTTTATATTAGATACATTATATAGTTAGTTCACATATACTTGCATATATATACACTACACGATCCACTCATATAGATTTTCAAACTGTAGGAGAAAATAATATCAAGTAAAAGAATATTAAAAGAATAAATTTACATAGCATGTTTAGAGAAAAGGTATAAATTTACAAGTAGCGCTTTTGATTGGGATACACCATAAAACATTAGATTTTAAAAAAATTAATTATATTCTCTATAAACTTATAATTTCGTACCAAATGTTTTATATGATTTTACTTAACCCAAACATATTTTCTGTGAAGTCTTATATTACCACTCTTTGTCAATCATGGGTTTAATACGTTTTTCTATTATGTTTAACATAACATGAAATGTTTATAAACAACCCATGGTTTTCCATCGAATGCATGACTACACCGTTTATATTGATCCCACAAAACATGATGTAATGAACTAGGACTTCCTTCAAAATTCATTTTACATTAAGTTGTTTTGAATTTTTATAATTTAGAGGTTCTTATAGATAATTATGGATTAAAGATGTCCTTATTTAGAATGTTCAAAACTAAATGACTTAAATTTTGGATGGATAATATAAAAATAAAAGTAACTACTTCCTATTAAGTTTATTTAACTTGAATTGAAACTAATTTGATAACTGTTTTTTGAAATGATACTTTATATACAACAAATCATTGGGACAACATATCTCATGTCAATAAACGTTCGAAAGCAAGTTTCGAACTTGTGACCTCTTGCACCAAAGCCGAATCAATTAACCACTTGGATAATGGTGCTTGTCAACTAATTTGATAATTGATAAAATTAATTCTTTTTGATTGAAATTTAATTCAACGAGAGAATCAAGTTCATATTATTTCTTTAAGGCCAATCAATTAGAGTCTACATTTATTTCAATATAACATTTTATTTTGTGATTGATCAATTTTAATATACAAAATTATTAGTTCATAATTTAATGTGCTACTAGAAGCACCTTTATTTTTTTTCCTTACTAATATTGTATCTAAAAAATATTAAAATTATTTATTATGTTTTATGATATGACTAAAAGGTACATTGAGCTATAATTAGATACATATTTTATCTAAAATATTTCAGATCCCTAAAACAAACATTTGAATAAACTAAATTCGTCTTTAACTCCATTTTAGAAATAGTAGCAAAAGCATTAAAAATTCAGTGGATTCACCCAATTGCCACTAGGTTTGGATCATGGGAAGATGCTTCAAATAATCCCCGTATCAACATATGTAGTTTCGTAAACGATATGTAATTAGTATGTTATTACAATTTTTCAAAAATTCAAAATTTATAAATATTTCATATATTTCAAAATTTATAGTCGAAAAACTTAGTTTTCAAAGATGTTGCTATAGATGAATATTAGGTAAAAATATATTTATCAAATAGTCTTTGGAAACTGCCAGAAATCGATGAGTGGTTGTAATGTTTTATATCGTTTTCCGTAGCAAAGTTCTAATGTTCAATGGGATATTTGCCCATGAATTTTAGTTTACAAAATATTTTCAATCAATCAATTATTAGATGATGAAACATAATTATGGTATTAGAAATAGTAAATTTTTAAATAGATCTTAATTAAATTACAATGGTACAAGCCTGAACGAAAAACAAGACTCTAGCAAAAAAAGGTTGAATAGGTGATGAAACTGTTAATTTGCATCTAGGCTTTCAGTTTCGAGAATAATGATAGGTTTGATTCTTTTTTCTTTTAGCTTTCGAATCCAAATGCTTATATTAGAGGAATAATTTTTATAAATTTAGCAGAGAATATGCATAATTAAGTTAAATTACATTTTAATAACATGTTCCTTTTTTAGTTTGGTTATGGATATTATAAAAGAATATTATCATATGTGTTGGGCTAATCACTTGTTATTGAACAAATATACCAATTAATGGTTATTGTTAATTTGTCTAATTATTATCAATGAGGATTAATTATAGAATTAATTTGCAATTTTTTATCTTATTCAAATTAGAATCAAACTAGAGAATATAAATATAAATTAATTGGAGTTATTTATATATAATTCTCTTTAGTTTGAACTTAAATTAAAAATAATAAATATATTTATCATAGTTACAACATTGTATGTAACAATGACAAAAATAATAAATATATTTATCATAATTACTCCATTGCATGTAACAATGAATATATATTCATTTTTCCATGCTCCTCAATTTTACGTTGATTAGTATTGTAAATTTTAAGCACTATTTAATCATCTTTAGTTTCATTAGTTATTTACAAACTATAA
This sequence comes from Allium cepa, assembly GCA_030765085.1. Lineage (NCBI taxonomy): Eukaryota > Viridiplantae > Streptophyta > Magnoliopsida > Asparagales > Amaryllidaceae > Allium > Allium cepa. The sequence continues at coordinate 476,148,744 of CM060929.1, forward strand.
TGAGTTTAATGTCATTCATTTATTTCATGATTAAAATTATCATTCATATATTCACTATTTTAATTTTTATCTGGAGTTAAACACAATTAATTCCAACTAGTTACTATTCTTAGCTTTCTATATCAGTTTCAATATAAATTGGATTCATATCAAATAATATTATCATGCAATTGGTAAAATGAATAAATTGCTAACAATTTGATTTAAAAGTTAGTTGGCATTCTTAGCAATGTAATGCTTCCAGATTATGAATAACTTATAGTGGATGTTTGTTGTATGATACATTGTTTCTAGAAATATTAGTTATAATTTTATACTTCCAGATTATTTTACCAATTCATCATAAAACTTTTGTCAATAATATCTAAGAAAAAGTCATTCAAAAAAAATTACAATTTAAAAGTATACGTTTCACTTTAATATAATTAAGAAATCTACCGTTTAAGGTTAATAAATTACGTGAACCTCATGTACTTAGCACAGTTTGTACTAGTATTTAGACTTCACAATAGAACAGCCTACATTAAACATTCTACATACATTAAAATTAAATGGGTAGACAAGATAGTGTGGTTAATTCTACTGATTTTTCCGTAAATTTGTATCATGCTTCAACAATAATCCACAAAGTAGCCTAGTCCTTGCTGTTTATTCGACAAAGCCAATACACACATCTCTCATATATACCGAAAGAGAACAAAAGAAAAGCGCACAGCATAAATAATAGATTCAAAGATACAAACGCTTCAGAGGACAAACCAAAAGGACACAACAGAAATAATCTATGCTGGTTCACTTGCGTGCCCCGTCACCAACTTTGGAAACAAACTGCGGTTTCTCTTTAGAACCACTTGAAACTGAACGAACCTGAGCAGAACCGGTGTCCTACCCGCTGTCATAGTCAACTGTGAGCAGAGCTCTACCTACTTTGTAATTCCCGTTATCGTCACTGTTTCCTAAATACTCGAAATCATCTAAAAGCACACTCTCGTAAGCCGTCTCATCCTCATCATTCATTTTAGTTGGACGCCCATTGACGTTGCTTAAACATACAAACAGCAGTAGTGCAACTATGAAACTTGCTGATGCTTTGCTTGTTGTCATTTTGCTTTATGGTTTCACATATGTTTGCATCATATTTATAGAACTGACGATTGATGTCAATTCAAAATTACACCTCACTTTGATTTAGACTAGTTTATATTCTCTTTCGTGGGAGGTTCCAATGTTTTTATTTCGTAATTACCCATGCAATATGCGTAGTTTCATATATAACTTAAAAGCTGAAACTTTGTTCTCTGAGCATAGCTGGATTAGGACAGATAAAAGAATATGATTAAAATTCAAGTAAGATTGATAATAACTATCAACCATATGTTTTCATCATTGATCGACTACCCAGGGAGAAACTGTATACTGATAAATTTAAAATATTTATATGGTATAAAACATAAGCGGCATGTATTTTTGAGCTGAGACATTTTGACTCATGGGCAAGGCAGCAATTGAAGTCGAATTGCAATCAAACAAATTTCTGTTACAACTAATTCAAATGATATGCCCACTGACATGCATTTATGAACGGTCTTACATTACCAACGACTTTTGAGAACACCATTAAGGCAGTGCTGGAAAAATAAGCAGATGATCCCAAACATAATTTGCCCACTAGGAAAAAAACAAGACCGTTTATGTGGAATCACCCAGTTTCACGTTAGTTTCCACAAACCATCTTACAATCCGACTTCAGTTTTTTTATAGGCAGCATACCACCTTGCAAGGAGATCGACTCATTTGTCCTCTTGTTACCTCCCCCATGTACCAAAACAAATCTCGACCATTCATCACAATAAATTTAATAAATTGGTGGGAGCCACTATATTTGATGAATGATAGATGATACCAAATGAATAGTTGAGATTATGCTGACACATTGGGACAGATAGGAAGGGGACAGATATAAAGGGGACAGAGGAATTGAGTCTCTCGAAAGCTGCCATGTTTATTTTGATAAATAAATATTCATTTTTTGATTGACAACCTATTCAATTTTACTTTGTGTATTCATCGGTCATTCGACATTATATTAAACCCTATTGTTAAATATTACCACCGTATGTTGCATCAGTTATATCAAATGCGATAGTATGATGCCCCGACTCCAGTGATTGAAACATCAAAGGGAGTTTACTGTCTAATAGCTCGGGTCAATGGACATGAAAAGAGCAATCTTTCGTACACGCTACTTAGATCAATACAAATACGTTGTAATATCTGAATACAACTGAAATAGTACGCATTTTGTCTCGTCACAAAACAACATATACGAGTTGTCCGAACAGAATAATACAATATTAGAGATATAAATAAAAAAATTCCAACAAACAAAATCAAAAAATGAATGAAAATGATGAATTTATATCATATTTGAAAATATAATGCATCATCTCATTTATATACAATTTATTACGCATATCAACCATACAATGACATTTCAACGTATGTAAAAATGAAATAAATACTCGCCATCGTCATCTGCTCAACTCCATATCATAGCCCACAAGGCACAGAGTCATAATATTGACTCGTAAAACAACCTCGGTTTGACCTGCACTACGACAAATATACCATATTACAACACAAAAAAACGTTGTAATATGGGGTTCGTAACGTTTTTGCAAACATTGTATTATGCTGAGTTGTAATAGGGTTTACATCTTTTACAGTGTTTTTTAGATGTTGCGGTATACATTTTCACAAGATATTCTAAATGTAACATATACTTTTTTACAACATTTTTAAACGCTGTAGCATACTTTTTTACAACTTTTTAGAACATTGCGGTTTGTTTTTTACTTTTAAAAAAAGATACGTGGCATTTCAGGTTATTATTGCCATAAATACAAAAACAACGTTGCGATAACCTTCTCATGTGTTAGTGCAGAGTTTTGATCTCTACTCTATGTATGTTCTCCAAAATAAACAACATAGGGATACAAAAATAGATTAAAATCAAAGCAAAACACGTACTAAATGAATTTACCTGCCATGGTCCATGGTAGTAAATATTATCCAATCTATAACACTTAAAATATACAACTTTAGGGGATCAAATAACAAATTGTAATATAACTAATATGGAACACGAAATTTAATGTAACATGTAAATATCTCAATAAATTGTCATATAAAATGCATAAATCGTTACAAAAGGTTCAGGGCATATAATCACATACTTTTTTTATGCAAAAGTTCTCTACAAACCGAGAGAGAAAAATAATAAAAATCAAAAAGTGTAAAACATATCTTTTCCTCCTTAGACATCATGCATACAAGAATAAAATGAGTGTAATTTGTTTTTCAAATTATCTATCGAGAGCTGGATGTGCTAGGTAGGGAAACTTAAGTCGCTACTTAGGGAACAGTTAAGGTGCTAGGGTTTTGAGGTGCAACTGAGGCGAAGTTGCTAAGGTTCTCCGGTGCTAGGGTTTTAATGTGGGACTGAGGCAAAGTCGAGCTAAGGTTCTTCGGTGCTAGGGTTTTAATGTGGAACCGAGGCGAAGTTGAGCTAAGCATCCACTACATGATTCCTTGGGCGTCAACCTATGGAGAAAGGGGATTGTGGTTAGATGTGGAGAGTGGAAAAGGGGATCCGAAGTAGGTATTTTGGAGGAGAAAGGAAAATGCTTGAGTTTTTTTGAGATTTGGAATCTAGGTGAGGAAAAATAGGCTAAGCGAGAAATGAAAATTAAGCAGGAAATGAATATTTCCACGAAATAAGGGCAGAAAAAAAAAGAAAATATTGGATCAACAATTAATTTTAAAGATGACCAAATAGAAGAGAATAATAATCATTATTATAAATTTTTATTTTTGAATTTTAGAAATTTTTTATGAATACCTTTAAATTTGTAAAAATTAATAATAAAAAAGAAATATGTAATTATCAGACGCCATTAGCAAAACTTCAATATTTGTGTTGCGTACATAATAAATGAAAAGAGGGAAGATTTAAAAATAGATACGGCCTGCCTAGAATAGCAGTTTGGGCCGAGTACAATATTGGGCCTACTTCTAATACAAAATGAATATGTTAATAACACTCCCCCTCAAGTTGGAGAATACAGATTTGTCATTCCCAACTTGTTGCATAGATATTCCATTCGAGTACCATTCAAAGCTTTAGTAAACACATCTGCAATTTGTTCTCCAGTTCGAATATACTTTGTTTCAATGATTCCTTCTTCAATTTTCTCTCTAATAAAATGACAGTCAACTTCTATATGCTTCGTTCGTTCATGAAATACTGGATTTGCAGCAATGTGCATTGCTGCCTGATTATCACACCATAACTTTGTTGGTCGCTCTATCTGTAACTGAACTTCTTCCATCAAATGTACTGCCCACATAATCTCACAAACAGCATTTGCCATTGCACGATATTCTGCTTCTGCACTTGATCGTGACACTACATTTTGCTTCTTACTTTTCCAGGAGACCAGATTACCCCCAACAAATACACAGAAACCAGAAGTGGATCGTCTGTCTATCTTCGATCCAGCCCAATCTGCGTCACTAAAACTCTCGATGCACATATGACCATTATCAGTATATACAATTCCTTTTCCAACAGTTCCTTTAAGATAGCTTAATATTTGATTCAACAACGCCCAGTGATGACTATTCGGCTTGGCCATAAACTGACTAACTATGCTAACTGAATATGCTATATCAGGTCGAGTAACACACAAATAGTTTAGCTTACCTACTAACCTCCTATATTGCTCTAGGTTTTCAATTGGCTTACCGTCTTCAGTCATGTTGTAGTTCGGCAATAAAGGGGTATTACTCGGTTTAACACCCAACTTTCCAGTTTCAGTTAAGAGATCCAAAGTGTACTTCCTTTGAGTCAAGTACATATTTCCATTGCTTCTTAATATTTCAACACCCAAGAAATAACTAAGTTCTCCAAGATCTTTTGTCGGAAACTGAGTATGAATGAAATGTTTAAGTGCACGTATCCCAGCTTCATCACCTCCTGTAATAATGATGTCATCTACGTAGACTATAACCAGAATCATGCCTTTATCCGAGCTATAGAAAACAGAATGATCAACTTTGCTTCTTTTAACTCCAAATCTCTCCATTGCAAGGCTAAATTTGGCAAACCAAGCACGTGGACTTTGCTTAAGTCCATATAATGATTTATTAAGCTTGCACACTAAATCTGACTCCCTATGAGCAACAAATCCAGGGGGTTGCTTCATATACACCTCCTCCAAGAGTTCTCCATGTAGAAACGCATTTTTGATGTCAAGTTGATGTAGTTTCCATTTGTACCGTGCAGCCATAGATAGAAATAATCGTATAGAAGTCATTTTTGCCACTGGTGAAAATGTTTCTAAGTAATCGACACCATATGTTTGAGCATACCCTTTGGCAACTAAGCGAGCTTTGAGTCTTGCAACTGTCCCATCAGCGTTCATCTTCACAGAGAAAACCCATCTGCACCCTATTACTTTCTTGTTTGGCGGTAGCTTTACCAAACTCCATGTTTTATTTGACTCTAACGCCTTCATTTCCTCTATCATTGCAGTACGCCATTCAGATGAAGCCACTGCTTCTTCAATAGTTTTGGGTAGTGTTATAGATTCTAATGTGGAGATAAAAACATGTGATGATTGAGGTACCTTACTGTAGGACACGTATGAAGCAATAGGATATGTGCATTTTCGTTTTTCCTTCCTTAAAGCAATAGGTAGCTCCAAACTGAGATCACCACTAGATTGAGGAATGTCTTCGTCTTGTTGAGTACTTGAATTATCATCACCTGTTGAACTCTTGCTGGGTACTTCACTTGGTATAGTTGTGTACACAAGAAATTCTTCTTCATTACTTGTCTCTTGCGAAGTGTTTTTCTGATAGAGTGGCACATCCTCCATAAAAGACACATCTATTGAAACAATATATTTTTGCAAGCTTGGACAGTAGCACCTATATCCCTTTTGATGTCTTGCATATCCAACAAATATGCATTTCAACGATTTTCGATCAAGCTTTCCCAGCTGCTGATTCACATCCCTTACAAAGCAGATACATCCAAACATACGTGGTTTAATTGGATACATATCTTTCGTTGGTTGCAAGACTTGGTATGGAATATCATTGTTAAGAACTGAAGATGGCATTCGATTAATCAGGAAGCACGCAGTTGACACTGCATCTGCCCAAAACACTTTGGGCACATTCATTTGGAATAACAGAGCTCTAGCTGTCTCTAGTAGATGGCGATTTTTTCTTTCAGCTACCCCATTTTGCGAGGGTGTATCCACACATGAAGTCTCATGTACGATGCCATGTTGGGTTAAATAATTGTTGAATTCAACAGATGTATATTCTTTAGCATTATCACTACGAAGAATCTTTATAGGAGTGCTAAATTGAGTTTGCAGTTCAGTATGAAATTTTTAGAATATATGAAATAATTCACTTCGAGATTTCATCAAGAACAACCATGTAAAACGAGTATAATCATCCACAAAAGTTACAAAGTATTTAAATCCTGGTTTAGAGACAATAGATGAAGGTCCCCAAATATCTGAGTGTATTAATGCAAATGGACAATCAGCACGTTTATTAGTTCTAGGTTGCAAACTAGTTCTATGATGTTTTGCATATTGACAAGCTTCACAATTTAATGCAGAAATATTGCTAAACTGAGGACATAACTTCTTGAATAAGGAGAGAGAGGGATGACCAAGTTGACAATGCATTTTTAGAGCAGGATTCATGACTGTGCATGCTACAGATCCAGAAAATGTATCAAGTGTATATAACCCGCCAGTTTGACTTCCTTTACCAATAATCTTCTTTGTCACACAATCCTGAAATATGCAATGATCATGATAGAAGATAATGCTACAATTGAGATCCCTTGTAATTTGACTTACAGAAAGTAAGTTGAATGATAAGGTTGGTAAGTATAGTACAGAGTTCATGGAGATAGCAGAGTTAGGTGTTGCTTTACCTATTCCCTTTACTAAAGATTGAGAACCATCAGCTAATGTAACCTTATGTAGTGCATTAGATTCTCGTAAATTTTCAAACAGATATGGATTACCTGACATATGATCAGAGGCCCCTGAATCTATGATCCAATTTGGTGTAGTTGAGCCAGAGCTAATATTAGCAACAGACGTTGTTGCTGAAGTAGTTGATGAATCCAGTGATGAGTTATGCAGTGAGTTTTGTAGTTTTGAATACTTGTCATATTCATCAGCGGTCATTAGCACTGTTTTGATATTAGAAGAATTTGTGTGTCGTTGATTCCACAAACGACTCCTGCATTCAGAGATTACATGACCAATACGTTTGCAGTAGTTGCACATCTTGTTTTGGTTCACTGACGGTCTCCATTGTGATCTCTGTCCTCTTCCAGTTGCTCGAGGCGGTCTCCAAGTTTGGGAATTAAATGGTTGCTGAGTTTGGGAATTAGATGGTCTCCAGTTTTGTGTACGTTGTTGTGCACTTCTATTAGTATCAATTGGTTCATGAGATACCACATTTGCACTCCCAACAAATGCACTCTCCACATTGTTTCCACTTGAGTCACTACCAAGTGATCCAGTTTCAGATCTCAATACTCGACTATACACATCACTAAGAGTGGTTATTTCAGTACTCGCTAGGATTTGTGATTTAACCCCTTCAAATTTAGATGGCAACCCAGCTAGGAAGCTCATTTTAGCCATTTGCTCACGTTGATTCTGCTGCACTTTAATATCTGAACTCATTGGTAACAAACGATTAAGTTCTTCGTAAGTTTGTTTAAATGCCATAAAATAACTCATGAGACTCATGTCCTTCTTCTCGGCCCTATAGAACGATCGACAAACATCATACATCCTTGTCAAATTACCCTTACCTGAATATAAAAACCCCAAATACTCCATTAATTCCTTCACAGTTTCACAGTGATTAACTAATCCAATCACCTCGTTTTCAACTGAATTTCGAATCTGCAAAAATAGGCGAGCATCATCACGAAGCCATTCCAGATCTGCTTTGGCCTTTGAATCTGGTTGAGGTGAATCATTAGTCAGATGATCGACTTTATCAATACTCCTTATGTAAAGTCGAATCGTTTTACTCCACTCATTATAATTTGAGCTACTCAATTTCTGATCAGTGATTTCAGGCATCAACGCCATTACATGGACTCCCTTGGATTCAGACATCGTTTTCTAGCTTGATACAGAAGAGTGCGTACGCGAGAAAATGAGACTGCAAATTTATCTCAAAGATCTCAGATCCGATAGCTCCGATACCATGTAAAAGATTAATACTAAAAAAGAAATATGTAATTATCAGACGCCATTAGCAAAACTTCAATATTTGTGTTGCGTACATAATAAATGAAAAGAGGAAAGATTTAAAAATAGATACGGCCTGCCTAGATTAGCAGTTTGGGCCGAGTACAATATTGGGCCTACTTCTAATACAAAATGAATATGTTAATAACAAAATTTATTTTAAATTTTTAAATTTTTTGAGCTATTAAATAAATACTAATTACAACTATTAGATGTCGAATACTAAATAATAAATATTATTAAATAATAATTACATATTAATTATTAGTTATTAAATACTATTCTTAATTATTTATTATTTAATAGTAATTATTAATTATTAAATATTGCTTCCTATTTATCAATTGCTAATTATCAATTGTTAATTATTAACTTGTTAATTATAATCAAATATTAATTATTAAATACTAATTATTATGTAGATATTATTTTTGTTAATTATTTTTACTTTCTGGTACTGAGACATGCACAAAGTAAGATCAAATACACATATTAATCATTAAATATTAAATACTAGATAATAAATACTATTTATTAATCATTAAAGATTACTTATTACATATTAATTATTTAATAATAGTATTTGATTATTTAATAGTAATTATTAATTATTACTTTTTATTTATTAGTTATTAATTATTATTACTTGTTACTTCTTATTTATTATTGAATATTTATTATTAATTATTTAATATTACTTATTCAATTGTAATTATTTAATGTTAATTATTAAATTTAATTAATATATTACCCATAATTTAATAATTATTAATGATTAATTGTAACATGTTATTAAATATAAAAATTTGTTGATTATATATAATAATTAGCAAGTATAAAGTATTTATTAATAATCACTGGTTATAAATTATAAACAATTGCCCTATAAGTTTTCATTTATATATGTTAATTATAAACCACCATTTATAAATTATTTAAGCAAGCAATAAATATCTGTTATTAATTATAAATTATTATAATATTTTAGGCTATACTAAAATATTCAAAAAATTTAACATAAACCTATGAGTAAAACTAGTTTAAAAAAAACTTATCGTTAATTAATATCTAGTTGAAAAAACAACGTTTATTCAATTAAAAAATGTTTTTACAACCTTTTAAAACCGTTGTTAGAAGGGTACTATGATACATTTACAGAAAATGTTCTAAAAGCATAGCTTATTACAAAGTTTATGAAGGAAACGTTGTAAAAAGTCACGTTTTCCAATGTTTTCTGTAAAAAAGTTGTAAAAAAGATGTTTTTACAACATTTTTTTAAGAAAATGTTGCCAAAAAGGATTTTTTACAACATTTTAAAAATAAACATTGTAAAATAAACATTGTAATAAGCCGTATTTCTTGTAGTGTGAAGTGTTAAACAAATAACAAGCCCTGTGTTAGGCTTGAAATTTGGTTATGAGTATAACAAAATATAAACAATAAATGTGCAGTATCGGGTTTTAAACGTGACATTTTCAAACATACTAATGTCACACATACCATACCAAATCCCGCCCACAATTCATTTTCACAAATCGATGATAATACACATATCACAACTCTACTGATCGTGACTCAACGCTGCAAATCTAGTCAACTGGCATACCACAATCTATCCATGTTATATGAGTTGCTGTTTGTTGTATGAATTCGAAACATAATTCAAAAGACTCATTTTATGAGGTTGGCATTACTAGTTATACTTATAAGAAGGCTAGATCATCTTCTCAAATTTTTTGAGAAGGCTAAATCGTCTTCTCGTTTGTGAGTCCCAATAGGATATCATATTTATAAATCTCCTCAGTGGATTACCCTCTTTATAAACTATTTGCTTCGGCAAGTCATCACGGTCTTTTTCACCCATATACTTCCAGTCAGTTGTGGTTGGCCCCACATGATCCCGTTATTGTCGTACCCTTCAAGTATCTAGAGACGTGATAAATCTTTCTCGTGCTATAGTCCACTTCATTATTGTATCTCCATTAGGCGACACTGCTTCTTATCGTTTTCACTATGTCTTCGACTATCAACAATATCTTTGATAACTTCATATGTCCAGACAACATATCGTTTGGGCATTATGACGAGGGACAAGGTCGTCACAATACTGGTTGCGATCCTCGAATCGGTCTGCTAGGATAGATATTGCCAGTTTAGTAGTCAATACCTTGGATCATTCTCGTCATAAGATTAAATTTATTGCTTTTCAAAATATTTGACTTTTATTTTACATAAGTTTTCCCCAAATGACATTTTATCCCATTTTATCAATAAATGTCATGTATGTCTACATTATTAGTATTTAGCAGGCAATGTTATTATTTTATACTAGTATTTAGTAGTAGGCCTAGCATATAGGCTATGGCCACCTACGGTCTGGAGTAAGCGGTAGAAAAGAATTGGGTTATGCCCTGACAGATTTTGCTTTCTACTAGTGTAGAATCTGTGTGGGATATGCACAGAGCTTAAAGTATGTGGTTAGATGAAAATTAGTTTACCAAAGGCGGGCTAGTTAACCCTTGGATGAGTATATGAGATGTGTTAGTAGTACGACAATTAAATTATAATTATAATTATAAAGCTGTATATGTGGGTCATTGATCTTTGTAACTAGAACCAATTGACTAGCGTTTACGTTGTTGAGGGCTCGCTTCGGGGACTAAATTATTAAATAGCTGTTGGATTTGCCTTCTCCCTATTTAAGAATTATTAAGTGGCCAAGGTTTTTGGATAGTGGAACGGTTAGACATATATGCGGATAAACATATACTTATATAGCTATACCTTAGAGAAGGTCAAGTTAGGCATAACACATGTGCACATAAGACTTAATGGATTAGCTGTAAATAATAGACATAATACTTAAATGAAAATCAATCGACATAAATTAATGGTATAGGTAAAGCGTGTAATTTTCCAATCACCAGAACGTTCTTCTGGCCCCCTGCCATCTCATAACAACATACATGATTGATTTAGAAGGAAGGGGTATTGGAGTACGACAGGAACTGCAGATGGTGAAGTCTTCTTATTTATGCTTGGTGCGGACAAGACAATTAAATATCAAAGAACCATATTTTGAGGTAGTGGTCTTAGTTAATATATGAGTTATATTATATTTTTCAATTCTACTCTGAGTTTATATTGGTCGCACTTTAATATACTTGTGTTTATTATAAGTTAACCAAACTAACGATCCATTCTCTTTTGGACTTGGGTCTCGATTGAGTCGAAAATTCGGCCCCATTAAGGTGCAGGTAGTTACATTTGGTATCAGAGCTTAGGTTAGTCGATCATAGAAATTAAGATACGTTGAGAGAACGTATTTTTTTTTATAGTAAAGCTAAGCGGGTTTTTACTGGACCCCTACCAGTTTATTGCACAACAATAAAAGAGAAAATGCTTCGTAACATGCTACGAACCAGTGAGTAGAGGAAAGTGAGAACACAAAGGAAGAAAACACACACCAAACAAGGAAAAACCAAACAAAAGAATTATCCCCAGACCGCAGCAATGCTAGCCGAATAACTGAAGGAGCTATTCCTTATACCATTTTTAATAGCAAGTAATATGTCATTCCATAAGAGAACATTGTTTTTGCCAAATCCCTAAATACTCTTTCATTCCTTTATTTTCATATAACAGCCATGAATTTCTTTAAGATTAACAGCAGCAACATTCCTTCATCATTCTTCCATCTAGTAGCCTTGTAGATATTATTGAATTTATATATATAATAATATATATTATATATGCGAAGCTCTATAAATTCCGACTATAGAAGTAGTAATGACCATATTCTAAAAGGACAGGCGAGGCATCTATGAGTTGAAAAAAAATAGAGTTAAATTTATACTCCTACCTCGATTACCCCATTGGGCGGAGGTCGTGTCATAAGGAGTGGACCAAAAAGAGCGTGAGCACGACATATAGAAAAATCCCAAAGGCTAGATGGTAATCGGCTCTTTTGTTGGGCGTAGGCTGCCTTATGATTGTGGATTTTGATGGATTGCCGATTGAAGATGTATATTTCTTCTAGTCGAAAAGGAAGCAAGAAATTATATGTGTTAAGACTGCTCTACACCATTGACATCCAATATAACTAAATAGTGCACTAATATGGTGCTCGGTCGATGTAGGACGATCATCAACGGTTAAAAGAAAAGAAAATATCTCACAAAACCTATCATATATCTCACAACACATAAAATAAAATATAATATACATCACAGATATAAAATAAGTGAGATTGTAATAACTAAGTGAACTAAATATCAGAGTACAGGTCCATAGAGTTATTCAACAAAGTAATAAATTTTAAACAAAATTGAAATAAACTCAAATAGCTGTCTCATAGCAATAGTAATAAGAAGACACTGTCAAGGCTCGACAGTGTTGCACAATGGAATAAGCGTAGAAATCCATATACAATACAAGATAGCTTCATCTAGCTCGTCCTTTTGACAACTGCAGTGTCGCGTCTAGACCTGTTATCTTGTCTACTCATTTAAAAGTGCCCAAGATTATAAGATGCAAAGCATAAAAGATCGGGTCAGAAAACAGTCTAGTGTGAGCAATAAATAAATCTCAAAATACTGTACAAGTCGATAAAATAAGGAACAAGGGTATACGAACCATATCCCACTACAAGAAAAGTCCTTATACATTGCATTAAATAATTTAAAATAACAACATGTTAATAACGAATGCCATTGTTAGTCATTTGTTTGATACCAACACATTATGAAATCTTCCTGCTTACAACACCGTGAAATTTCAATGAAATATTTTCTAGGCCGCGCTTTTCTCTTTTCTCCATTAAAGCTTCCTTTAGAGAACCCAGGCAAAAGAATGTACAAATCCTAAAAAAAATTCCTCTTTTCAATTTGATATCTATTGCCCTTATTCTTCTCATTCTGATTCTCTCACCAAGATCACATCTCGTCTCAACTATAGAAGCTTCTTCAGCAAATTTGCGACGCCGTTCAGGTACTTCTTATGCTCATTCATTTTTGTCCATTATCCATCTATTCACCTAAAAAGTTTGTTGTTCTACATAGATATTTTATCATTTTAATTGATTAAAAAAGAGTTCAATTGCTGCTAGATATGTACTAATTAATTTAATGTTAGTTAACGATTGATAATTGCATGCGTTTGATGTTTTGACTTGTCAGTGTTGTTGGATATGTGATAATAACTGCTATTGAATGCATTTTGGAGATTTTAAAAATTATTTGCTTTCGCTGCTATTGGATTCGTGCCTTGCTTACAGAGATTGCCTAAATATTATGAGCATCTACTTTGAGGACAGTGTGCCACCATTGTTGATTGGAGATGCAGCACCAAGTGAATTCACGTTTTAAATACCTTGTGTTGAATAAAACTTTAACTGCGGCAAAGAACTAGTAGCAAAAAATTAGCTATGAATGCTTATTTAGTTTTCATAAGGATAAATTACGAATCTGATGGGCAAAGTTTCAGAGCAGGGCTAGAGTAGAAACATGATTTTGTGTTCTGCTGCATATAGGCTCTTTTCCATTTCTAAAGAACTTCACAAACAAGGAGATTGACAGAGCACAAATGGTTACAACCAATTTCTTGGTAGTGATCATCACGAAACTGTATACAAAGCTTAATTTTCTGATGTATTGATTGCGACAAATCAAACACGAGCCATAACAACTCCAGACTCGTAGACTCCAATAGGCTGTAGCGGCGATGCGACGCCGACGACTCTAGAATGGAAAGCGCGACAACCGACTAGCAACAACATCCGATAGGTGCTCCAAATCTGAATCCGACTTCAATGGGTCACGTGGGGCAGCACCAGGTAGGGATGCTAGCAGTTAACGTTGGTGCAACACAACAGTTATCGATCATCTCTTCATTCGTGGATAGTGGATTATGGAACACGAGGACCAAAAGGCAAAAGGTGTGATGCCCATTCCTATTAGCCTCTATAATTCTAGTTTTTAGTATGTTGAGAATTAAATGAAAGTTTTAAATTTGAAGCAATGAACAATAGGAGGATCTAGATTACACACTTCTCTCTGTTAGGTACAACAAGTCATTTTAGCCGATTGCCTACTGTTAAACACTTCCCACCTTTATAATTATGCAGTATTAAAGCTACTTATAATCATAGCATGTCTTTTAAGTTAAATTTATTGGCTAATAGTAGAACTGGTCAAAGTTTTGCAAGTTCTTTGTGTATGTTTTGTATAAGTCTATCAAATAGTAGTTCTGAATGGAATCATAGCTATCTAGCATAGACATGTTCATAAACTTAAGGAATTATGTATGACAACGTCCCTATGCTTGTGGCTCTGTGGCTCTTCAGGCTGATTTTATGAAGATGCCATTTGAGGAAAATTCGTTTAATGCAATCCATGCAATAGAAGTAACATGCCCTATCCCTGATGCGATTAGCATGTTATTCAAATATTGAATACACTGTGTAATTTTACAGCTTGGACTATTCATTCTTTATTAGAAAAGTGAAGTAAAACATAATGCATTATGAACTACAGTAAAAATGAAAACAGTTCTACTGAAAATTAGGGAACAAGTAGAAGATACCAATGATAAGGAAAGTGATGATATCAAAACTAGAAAGCTTTGTAGAATATAACTGGTTAGAATTTGTATGTGAGGAATAGGGAACTGCTTATATTACTTGGATATCCGTTTCAAGGATAAAGTTTGCTATTGTTTGAACTTCAAATAAATCTATTTCAACATTTAAAAGAGCGTAAGCACTAAATCTATGCTACTGAAAATCAAATATATTTTTATAAAGTTCGAAATGTGCTTTATAGTTGAAATATTTTTTTTTCGAAATCCGACACTAAATTTCGTTCCCATTTTAGTACATTATTTTCTAGAAAATGAAGTGTCCTAATACTTGTCCATTTTTAGTGGAAAGAACACTACGATTTATTATTGGGACCATTGCTGGGGCATACAAACCCGAAAATCGTTGATGTCAAGCATGGTAGCAGATTTTTATTAGGAAATATAAATTTGCTTAGAAATGGTTCCTTTTTAGTGGTATTTAATCTCCAAATTTTATTAGGAAATAGAAATTTTCTTAGAAATGAATCGACAACTATTGCATCCTAATAACCGTAGTTAGTTAAATTTTGACATCCTAATGTATTTTTTGTACCATATTATTTCTAGGTTATTAGCTCAAAAATGCTTGAATTCATGAAAGAACTTAGAAAGGTGAAAAGCAAGTTATATAAGTTAAGACATCTCTCATACCTAATTCAATAGAGAGTTTACATGATGATTCCTTTTATGTAGGTGGTTACGGTTGGCGTAGTTGATGGTTCTGATCTTGTCAAAATATCAAAGCAGCTTGGTCGATCAGGTATATAATTCACATTATTGTGTGATTTGCGTATGAAATAAAAACGACTATCTTAAATATAAAAACCGCACTAGTATATGCAGGTATATATTTTAAATATCTGCGAGTTATAACATAAAAATAGAAATAATTTGAGTTGCATATAGCAATTGCCTGCCTCTTAATGGGCCTTTTAGTTAATTATATTGCAGACCTATTAGTGTCACACTATATAATAAGATATGAAAGTATTACCATCCTGATATAATAATGGACTATTATTTGTCTGTTTGATACCAAACGACATTCCTTACCTAATAATCTTTTTCTTTTGCTTTTACTTTAATAGACCAAGGCAGTACTGGTCCATGGGCTAGCAAGTCTGTCAGTGAGATAAGCAGTATGTTTTAACTATATTTAAGTTAATTCTTCTCATAAATTACTGACCTGTTACAGCGGTACCTCCCTAAACAGTATAGCTTAAAAGCTATATACAACCTTTTTTGAAGTAGAGCAAGCTACTGATCCATGGGGTATCTGCAGGGCAGTGGCATATAGAGGCGATTCATGATATTTTGTGCACCCATCTGTTGTTTTTATCTCTTTTTTAAACTATTGAAATACATCCATGCCTGAAAATAACTTGCAAGTTAATGATAGGAATTTTTTTGATAACACATTAACATTAAGGTTCCTGGATACACTTTGTTAATTGGTAGGGCTACATATTTTATTGGAAAAGGTCTACTTTAAGTTTGAGGCGAAGAAACGTACATGACAAAGATTGTTATTTAACTGAATGTTGATCAACCTATCATAGTCAAAAGTCAACCATCAATATTTAGTAATGGAAGTCGTACAAGGGTATGATCTTACTTGCATTATAACCATCGTTTTTTAATCTTATGTTCTTACCTTGCATGTTCTTTGGCCCAAGGTAGTTGTTAGTACATATTGAATGCGATAGTTTATGGTATATATATATATATAAATATATATTCTTCAATAGATTTAACATTACCTTCACTTTCTCGACATATTAGTATTCAGTTGCTTATATGATTTTTTTTATTTTGCTGTAAGTTGATTTTATTACTGTATATTTTCCTGTAGATGTAGACTAGGGTGTTGCTAATAAGGAGAAAAAAGAACCGAATGAAGGTGGATCAATTAATATTAGCAGTGGTTTTGATTTAGTTGTTAGTTTCTTGAGCTGCTTAAAACATTGGTAAGCTCAAATCACCTATAGTATTATTATATTAATTACTCCCTCCATTTTAGTGTTTGTTTGGGATGTAATTCTTTTATTTTGTTCATTTTTCACGTAAGGCTTTAACAAATTTTATAGTAAGAATAGAACCTTAACCTGTCCATTTACTCTTTGCTTCATATGGACGAGTGCATACTATGATAAGGGTGCTTTTGATTCTTATATAATAATAATAAAAAATCTTATTTATAAAGATAGAATCAGAAATGACCAAAAAAGAAATACTAAAAGGATCCTTCTACAATCATCATCTTTTCCTTATATATAAAACAACTACAAGAGTTATTGCTATGAAGGAGTGAACGTAAGCACATAGTACAATGTTTCTTATGGCCAAAACAAAAGAAATAAATAGCATAGTGCTGAAGCTAATTATTTCAAACGCTACTCTTATTATGTTTATATAGCATATATTCTTAAATTTTCAATATATAATTTTGATGTCGTTAGTAGGTTGCATAGGATTGACGTCGTGCATAAGTGCTTTATACTGGTTGTTTAATTAAGGTACGTTTTTCCTATAAAATTGTAATTAATTTTAAGATACTGGCGTATTTTTGGTATTATTTTCTTGCTAGTTATCAACATAAGAAATACATAGGTAATGATTAAGATTTCTTTATCTTCCATATCCTCACTTTAATTTCATATGTCAAATATCTATTGTTCATCTAAGTCTGTGTTAAGGCATGCTATATCATGATGTGGTATCACATGCCCACGCCATTGTATTTTCCCTAAAATTGATATATGATGCTTAAAAGAATCAATTTCATAAACTCTATGTCCACATTTTGTGAGTCTTGCCATTTTATAACCAGTGATTTTCAACATTCTAGAATAACTTGTTAACAACTATGTACTGTTTGTATATATGAATTGGTAAATATATAAAACCAGACGGTGGGCTATCAAGAATTATGGAGTTGAACCTTTCTTTCCTCTCATTTTGCCGATGAGCAATTAATGCAACTAAATCACTCTCTTCTTTATTCCTTTTCTTATATTTTTACGAAACAAATATTATTTCAGTCCATAATAACAAAATCATGTAAGTAGGAAAGAGGAAACATATAATAAAGAATTTACTTTGACATTCACGCTGGTCGATCAGCGGGTGATTCGATTTCATATATTCTTTTGGCCCTTTTTTGTATGTTTTTGTTGTATTGAGCTCACTTGTTAAGCGAACATCAACGAGACAAATTCAGTGAAAAATAAGTGGGGAAAAACTGAAAACCAACCATTAAAAAGCCTTGTTCTAGAATCAATGCAAGCTATAAAAAAAACAGGCATGGTTCTTTACCGAAATAGCAATTTATAAATGGAGAAATCTTCAGGATCAATATCAGTGATACAAGGACATGAGTTATAAATGAGTAGACTAATTTATTAACTTAGAGGAATATAAATACAACACCAGAAGGAATATATGCATAAGGGTGTGGGTGCTTATTTATAGTTAGAAAATCATTGGACAATGCTAAAAGAGTTTTGTTGTGACTTTTCTACATGATTTATACCTGAAGTTAATATACAGTTTATGGTATAACAACATGTTTCCCATAAAAAAAACTAAAATAAATTTACCAAAGAAGACAAGCAATGGAGTAAAGGAATGGGTTGTGCTGATCATTATGAGCGAGCCACTATTAATAGCATTTTAAGCATTTAAAAAGGAGCTGAGCCTGGTATTATGATCTACATGCTTCCACAAGAACCTGGAATGTCCAATGTTCACAGTAAGCATAGATGGGGAACATAGATCGATTCATTTTTGTGTTGTTAGGTAATACTGCTATTCATTATTTGCATTAGAAATTTTACAGTTAATATATGATATTTTCTGTATTGGCAGTGGTTTATAGGTTGATATAATTCTCTATCTAAATCATAAATCATTTTGGTAATTTTTTTTTATAGAGACCATCTTATGATGAGGGATTTCAAGATCTAGCAGCTTTATTCAAATACATGTATAGTTTTTGCCACCAATTTCACAAAAATACCCAAGTTAAATAGGATAACTCTTATGCACATCAATAAAGATTTCAGAGATGGAACCACGAAAAAAAAACTTCAAACTGATATATAAAATATGAACATCTCCATAATTCATCTATTATGAAGACTTGAAATGTTAAATTTTTAAATACTCAGTAAATACTTTGAGCTAAATAAAGTAAAATATCATTTTTTTTTTCCAGTAGAAATTTGGAGATCAATGGATTCAAAAGTGCTTGTACAAGATTTCTCGGGCTGGAAAAATCAAATGTTTTACTGGAATAGTTGATCCATATAAGCACCATTGAATAATGAGGTACAACAATTTATGAATCGGCTGAGACTTTTATTTCAAATAATACTGAATTATGTGAACATGCTTCCTACTGACATTTCAAATAATATTGCAAGCACATGAACTATACTTGCCACTACTGCTAATCTATAAAAGCATAAAGTATAGATTTTGAGAAAATGAAATGGTTTTGATGGATTGAGCTTTGCTTATTATAGAATATATTACATAAATCATGTATTGTCTTGGTAACAGCCAAGTGTCTTAAATTTTTCTTGCTAAAAGTTCAATGTTTAATTTTAAAATTAGTGAGGAACTGAGGATAATGACCACTGGAATTCAAGATGGTATACACGATTTAGTTTAGTGTTTGTATGATGAGTCCAATTTATAATCTCACATTATGGTGTATAAAGCAAACTATGAAATAAAAATGAAATAAGAGAGAAAAATTAATTTCTAAATTTAGTTGTAACGTTAAAACATCAAATTGAGTTTCAAATTATGCAGAAACCTTAAAAATAAATCAAAGATGTGTGTTTTTCTTTTGTTGGATTTACTTTAGTGAATTTAATAAAGTATGTAGTGTCAACTTAGTGGCTAAACTTCAAAATAGTTATGTGATATTAAGAATCAACCAAGAAAATATACCTTAATTATTTGCAAGAGTTTAGGCTTAATTAATTTGCTTTAATGGATCATTGTTTCCATGCTAACCTAAAACTTAGCGTACGTCACTTTCATACTGCTCAAAAAAGTTTTGTAATATCTAAAAAAATAGATATAAAAAAATTCAAGAAGAAAAAATAGGAAAAAGGGAAAACTGAAGAAGCAGAACAAAGAAACCGAGTAGTTGTTTCTAACAAAATTTCAATACTACGCTTGAGGATGTGATCTACGTATTAGCGGTCTTAGCAGTATGATTCTCTTTTTCTATCAGTTCTGTAATGCAGTTATGCGACATTGGAAGACCCTAACTAATTATTACATTGCATGATGCAGTGTGCCATATATGGAAAAGGTTTATTTGATACGATTTTGAGTATTGGTGTTAATTCTACTTTCTTTTCCATCACAGCATTTTAAATCAATTGCGTTAGAGGCTGATCATTTGCTTAATGATCTGCAAAGAAGTCTCTTCAACCAAAGGGATAAACTGACTTCATTTGCAAACCAGCAGCATGAGGTTGATTCTAGACTACTGGTTTGAAATTCAGTTTTACTCCTTTGATATAATTACTGATAAAACATCAGCAATATATTTCTAATTTTTATACTACCTTGGTTAGTATATTTTTTACTTGCATTTAAAAGCTAACATATATATGCAACAAAATTATATGTCCATCTGTAAGGCTCAGCTGTTGTCTTGCCAAATCTAAGGTAGTCTACAATTATGCATACACGATGGTTAACATGTTTGAAACATTATTTGGTTTTGTAAAGAATCTACTGTGAAATTCCACACATTACCACATTGGCACAATTGCACATTGTATGTACCTGGTATCAGGTAGCGAGTGCTTTCATAATAATATTGTTATGTTGCAACTTATGTATTCATAATTTATACTACTTTTCCTTCCATTTAATTTCCTTGGTTTTGAGCTCAATGCTTATAACATCCGGGATCAGCACAGTATTTTGATTCAAAATCTGCCATGGGACAATTATGTGGCTTCTTATTCCTCTTTGTCTAAAAACCATTCAAAAAGTAATATTGCTCAAATATGTCAGGCCTTTTCTGCAACTTCTACATAATATTGAATTAGTTACCTGTAGTTATATAGTTAGCATATGAAATGACTATAGTTTGAGATGAATAGTTAATGAATAGGCTTATGAAATGAATTAGAGGTAGCATCCTCCTGTATGATATTTGTATACTGATAATCAAATTCATTTTGGTTAGGTTCAAACTGTTGTTGATGGTCATAGAGCAAGCGCTGCTGATAGAATAGATGATTTACACTTGTTGCCTTGTCCTCCTAATATTCTTCCTACATTACAGTGCTAAAATATTATGGCAATTTTGTTTGATTTTATTCTGAATGTAGGAAAGGCCACTATGAAGTTTGGTTCAAAGAATAAAAAGCAAGAAGCTGATGATTTTCAGTAAGTAAAAGCTTCCTTTCTTAACTCAATGCCATAAAACTTTGTTTATTGACATTGTACATGTATTAGTACGCTTTTAAACATAATAATTATTGCCTCTTCATCCAGTAGACTATGCCATTAAGCTGTATCATCATCAGACACCATGTATATCGTCTATCATATTTTAGCAATCAAAATAACCTGCCATTGATTTTCATATGTAATCTAACCTTATTCTATGCTTGCTATTTGTAATCTTAGGTAAGTATTCAATAATGGTATTGATTTTATTAAGGATCAGCGATGGACGGCACCAAGGCAAGTTGAACGATGACTTGTCTTCAACTGCAGTTTTATATGTATATGATAGTAATATGCATATTAGAAACTCACTTGCCCTACTTTCGCTGTAGCAGAATAAAGATGAGATGATGAATACTGAGAGACGTGAAAGATCCTATTCAAAAATCTGAAATACAGAAAATACAAGTAAGATAAACTTGTTGGTTTTGGTAATAAATTCCCATCTTTTAGATGTTTTCTATTCCGTATATATCTTCTAGTTATATATTTGTTGATGATCAAACAAAGACCACTGACAATTTTTGGATGTTTATTCAAGAAGATAGAAAAACTTTACCTATTTAGTGTGATGAATATTTAATGTTTGCATTATGAATCCGATTTAACTTTGTGTACACTTTTTTGATGAATTGATTCTCAAGCATTACTTTTGCTTTACAGGTAGATAGATGACTGTGATGCAAAAAAAGATTGTAATGAGTTATGGATCGAAGTTATTTTTGCTGCGAGAACTACTTTTTGATTTTAACGTATGTACTACTTGATTTTGTTTTGCTATTGCTACTTTTCTATACTTTGTTTTTGAACTATTGATGACAAACTATTAATGTTTGGTGTAAGAATATTATGTATTTTGATTATGAAATTTCATACGTTGGTTATCAAAATGCGTCCAAAATGTGATATTGATATAATATGTTGATTTTGAAATGTGATATTGATATAATGTGCTAATTTTGAAGTGCGGTATATATGCACATTGTGGCGGATGTTCACTGAAATGGAATTAAAACATTTCACAGCGTTTTTAAAACGCTGTCAAAACATTCCACAGCGTTTTTTAAACGCAGTTAAAAAATTCCACAGCGTTTTTAAAATGCTGTTGAAAGTTTTAACAGCGTTTTTAAAACGCTATTGAAAGTTTTGACAACGTTTTAAAAATGTCATTAAATTGTATCTAAAAACATAAAGCACAATCAATTGCAACTACGAAACGCTGTAAATAAATATCACAGCATTGAGAAAAGGCTATAAAATCTTATCTTAGCACGAAACAAATGCTAAGAAAGATCCATAACTGCACCCAACCAAACGCTGTTAAAAGATTTCATAACACTAGGTAAACGCTGTTAAAAAGGACATTTAACAGTATTTATTTCTTATCATTGTATATCCTTGACATATAATTGCATGTCGATATACAGCATAAGCAAAAACGTTGTTAAAAGCTTTTACAACATTTTTAAAACGCCGTTAAAAGTATTGTTTGTTGTAGTGCCCGACCTATCCATACAACCTAAGAGCTAGCACATAAGGAACACATTATGATACTCTTCGAATATAATATAGGTATACTGCAACCTGAGTATGATGACAGATATCTAGGTATCCCTAAACCAAATACCTATCTTCAGTGACATCCCTAGAGTGATAGACTATGGAGGAAAACAATCAAAGCAACCATAGCTTCCATCAAACAATCCTCACCATCACTCAATGTGTTTAAGATATATGATAACTTGTATGGCCTTTCCCCTGCTAGGGACTAATGGAAACCCTAGATTTCAATGTACTCGCCTCTAGCCCATAGCTGATACTAGACCCAAATCCACTAGTCTAGGGTATATGGATCCAAATAATTGACTCGGGGTAGCCAAACAAAGTACCCTTAAGCGACCCCACAATAACTCTGCTTTCGAATACATCAAAAAACACTCCTAATATCAATAATCCCTTAACATGTGCATTCGAGCTCTTTTCTTACTCTTTCTTGCTTCCATTATTCTCAAGGAACCATTCCACGTTCCTTCAATCCATGATAAAACCATTCAACATTCTGTCCACAGGTCACCCTTCCTAGAACCTACCCTTTGTGGACAGTCATTCTGGCTACTCCTTCCAAATCGAGTCGCCACCATAGAACAAACTCCATTCACCGTCGAGTTGCCATCATCGAAGTCCTGAAGCTATCATCATGCTACTACATCGCCTTTAGACCCTGAGTGAACAAACAAACACCATCAGCATGACCTGTAGGGCCTAAGCTTCACCTCTTGAATGTTTAACCCTGATCCTACAAAACAGACACCTTGGTACTGACCAAACCTCTCAGCACCAAGTGGTATATTTAGCCAAATTTTGGCCATGTTCGTATCCTCCCTTCTAGTGCTCCATTTTATAAGTGGTTGGACCTTGACTACTCTCCAGATAATCACTCGGTATCATCATCCAAAGATCATGGCACCAAGTCCAAAGTTCTCCTCACTAACTCCTATACTTAGCAAAATTCTTGCATTTGGCCTTCACTCATCTCTTCTATCCCCGACCTGAAGCACCTTCTGCCACCAAGACCTTTCTCCACCAACCAAAAGCTCTTAGTACCGACTCTTGTACTTAGCTCTAATTTTGATGCGACTTGAATTATAGGCTCCTCCCATGCTCCATAGCCCCTCCTCCAAGTTTCATCCAATTTCATCCATCTTTGCCTTCGATTTGCCAATTCAATCACTCCTTTTCTAACTACCTAAAGCACTAGTAAACTATATCAAAGCACAACACACAAACATGAAATATATACATACACATTCATACATGCAGTTCATAAGAGCATAATAATCAAGCAAATCCTAATTTAAATCTAATTTTTACACTAGACTATGAATATGAACAAAAGGGGTTATTTAAAAACCATTTAAAATTAATTAAATTCAACCATAAACATGTATACAAGTGTGATTAAAGTTAGAAAAGGTTTCAGGATCAAAATTATGTTAAAAACATCAATTTGAACTATATAAACATGCATATTATAGTGAAAGGTCAAGAACTACTCGCCAAATACCAAAAATACCATATTCCCCTTAGATTCAAAGTGAACAGCAAATGAGCGGAACGTAAATCAGCTGAAATTATAATCTCAAGTTCTTCTATGCCAATTACCATTCCAATATGATTTAGGCAAAGATTGGTAAGAAACAATGTGGACTTTTTGATGAAATTAGGGTTAATAGGGGTTTAAAGCTTTTTAGGGAAGATGGAAATGACTTAGATCAGTTCCTACGGTCTCCCCTTAACACTATTTTTAAGATAGATTAGTGAGATTAAGTATGAGCTTAGTTAATTAAGCACTAATGCAGGTCAGCAGTAGGCAAAACATAAAACAGCTATAACTTTCAAACGGTAAGTCCATTTTCTATTATGACCATTCTACAGAATGGAAAACCATCATCTTGAAGCAATGGAAGTAGGCTGAGACCTAATTCGGCTTCTATCAAAAGTAATAGTCCAAATAAGACTTTAAAAGTCAAAATTGTCACATAGAAATTTGAAAAACAATAGATGTGTAAAATTTCCCTAAGAGTTACTTTCCAAAATTCTAGAGCCATACAATTTCATATGAATAATATATAAATATTTTACAATTCTTTGATACGTAAAATATGGGACGTTACACTCTTCCTCCTTTCGGAATTTGTCCCTAAAATCCCCAATACATCAAAGAATAGTCAAAATTAATTACCTCGCATGCCTAATAATCATAAAGAAGCATCATATATATCAAACAAGCAACCATGCAACCAATATTGTAGGTAAGCCTATCCTAGCATGCATGATACTAAACTACTTTATATGATATCAAAGGTGAAAGTAAATATGATAAACAATAGCCTTTACCATGCAAAGAGCACTGGATACATGGCCCTTATACTCTTCTCGGTTTCCCATGTTCAATGGCCTTCCACTTTTACCCCATTAAACCTTCACTAACTCCACTACCTTCCTTCTAAGTTGTTACATACCGCGTTCGACAATATGAACATGCCTACTAGGTCTAAAAGATTTTAGTTCGATCTTGATATCATCAAGTTGATCGGTGCAATCATCATGCTCGAGTCATGCACAAACTTCCATAGATGAGAAACATGGAAGACATTGTGCACACTCGCCATCTTCTGAGGTAAGTTGTCCTTATATGCTAGTTTCCTAATTCTCTCTACTATCGAAAAAGGACCTATGAATCTCGGTGCCAACTTCCTCTTACTACCAAATCGAATAACATTCTTTAAAGGAAAAATCTTCACCAACATCATACCGCCAAAAAAAAACTCCAAATCCCTACATCTTCTATTAGCATAGCTCTTTTACCTATCATGGGCTGCTTTCATTCATAACTAAATGATCATTATCTTCTTTGAGGTTTCTCTAATCATGTCTGGCCCAAGTATGAGTTTTTTCCTACTTCCTACCAACAGACGGAGCATTACATGGTCAACCACTTAATGGCTCATACAGTGCCATACCGATACTAGAATGACAGCTATTATTATATGCGAATTCTACCGAATATAAGTGATCATCCACAAGCCTATGAAATCGAGAATGCAAGCACGCAAGAGATCCTCCAAAATATGATTCACTCTCTCAGTTTGTCCATCTGTGTGTGGGTGGCAAGATATACTAAGATGTAGCTCTATCCCCAACACCTCTTGTAAGCTTTTCCAAAACCCACTAGTGAACAATGGGTGTTAGTCACTCATAATGCCCTTCGACACATTATGGAATCATACGACCCATTTCATATACAACTCGACCAGTTGGTTTCTGTTCTACTTGGCTTGATGGGTATGAATCTAGCGCTCTTGGTCAATCGATTGACTATAACCCAAATGATGTCGTACCTTACTCGAGTCCTTAGTAGTCCATCAATAAAATCCATCGATACTTCCTCCCCGTTCCATTTGGGAACTTCAAGCGGTTTCTATAAGCCACTTGGATTCTCTTGCTCTGCCTTCACCAACTACTAGTTCATACACTTTGAAATGAATGTCCCGACATCCTTCTTCATCCCATTCCAATAATAGGTCTACTTCATATCATGATATATCTTTTTACCGTCTGGACGTATAGTCAACCTAGAATGGTGGCATTGTAGTAGTACCTCATCTCGCAATCCATCAACATCGAGGACAAATAGTCTCATATCCTTACGGAGCCAACCTTCTCGATCAAGTCATACTTCTTCATATCTTAGGACTCTGCTCCTCCTTCTATTTTTGCCATGATCTCTGATAGTCTAACATCTCACCATTGACTAGTACTGATCCGCTCAACCAAAGTAGGTCCAATCGTTAAACTTACCAACATCTTTGGCTCAACTTGCAATGAGGTCTGAAGTTATAACCAGCAATATACTCCAACTGCTTC
This sequence comes from Allium cepa, assembly GCA_030765085.1. Classification (NCBI taxonomy): domain Eukaryota; kingdom Viridiplantae; phylum Streptophyta; class Magnoliopsida; order Asparagales; family Amaryllidaceae; genus Allium; species Allium cepa. The sequence continues at coordinate 476,175,647 of CM060929.1, forward strand.
CACTCCATGAACATCGCTCCCAAACTGGCATGTCTTCTACTCAATGCATCGACGATCGCATTTCCCTTACCATGCGTATAAGAAGAATCAAAGTTGTAGGAGTCCAAGAATTCCAACCATCACTACCGACGAAGGTTGAGATCCTTCTAGAAGAAAGGGTATTCTAAGGATTTATGGTCCATGAATAGCTTAAACCTTTCTCATAATAAGTAGTGCCTCCAAAACTTTAAAGCAATCACTATTGCTGCCAATTCCAAATCAGGAGTTGGATACTTCCTCTCACGTGGCTTCAACTATCGACTAGCATAGGCGAAGACTTTTCCATTTTGCACCAATACTGCATCTAATCCAGTACTAAATGCGTTTGTGTATACCGTCAGCCGCTCGGAGTGGTCAATACTTGCACACTCATCAACCTCTTCTTCAAACTCACAAATGCATACTCACACTTCACGTCCCAAATAAAAGTCTGATTCTTCTTTGTCAAATTAGTCAATGGTGCTGTTACCTTTGAGAATTCCTTGATAAAACGTTTATAATATCTCGCCAATCCTAGAAAACTCCTCACATCTATAGAATTCGTGGGTTGGCTCCAATCCTGAACCGCTGCCACCTTGGCAGGATCTACTACGATGCCCTATTCAAAGATTACATGACCAAAGAATCTCACTTTCCTTCTCTAAAAGTGAAATTTTGAAAACTTAGCTTTCAACTTATGCCTTCTCAACACTTCAAGCACAATCTTCAAGTGTGTCTCATGTCCCTCCTTGGTCGTAGAATAGATCTGAATATCATTCACGAAACAAGTACGAACTTGTTTAGTTGATCCAAAATTAAGGTTTAATAGGAGTGGAGAAAGTTTTCATAAGAAGGTGTACATCAATCACCACTAGAAGATAGCCGGATTTTTAATGAAGAGGAGTTAAGAAGGAGTTGGAAGAAGGAAGTCCAAAAGAAAGAATGATTAAAGTCCATTTATAAGTCCAACCCCATGTGAAAGGATTTGACAAAAAGATTTATTTGAAAATTCTTGAAATGTTTTGAATGGGGTTTTCAAAGGATTTGAAAAGTAGTTTTTTTGAAAAGTAAGGAAATTTGGAAATTAATAATTTAAAATTTTATTGAGTCAAAAGTTTCTGATTTAATGGTTTCTGGAAAAAAGGCTTTTTCATTTTTGAGATTCTTAGTCTAAAACTGGTAGAGTCAAAGAGTTTTTAGTTCATAGATTTTTGATAAATGGATTTTTTATTTTTGAAATGAATGCAAAATGGAGCATACGTTGGGCTCAATGATTTTTCATATTTTATAAATTTGGAAATTCCTATTTAAATTTTTTTCTAAAGGGGGATAAATGAAAATGGTACTCGATTAGAATAAGGTAGAGGGAATAGAAGTGTAAGAACGCCCGGCAGATTAGATAAAAATAGCATTAGGAATTTATATATAAAAATAGGATTAGCAACCTAGTTAGAAATAATATAGGAGAAAAGCAATAGGAATATGATTGGAAGAATGGATAAATTTATGGATACATTGTAGTTGCACACATATTTTAGATAGATGCTTAGATAGATGTAGTAATTGCATGTATCTTTTACAAGTCCCCTCCTATGCTATTAAAATCTCTACTAAAGGTGGAAATGAAAATAACACGAGTCGCAAGAAAATAATACGATGGAGGTTATCCTTTTCTACTGCAATTTTCATTTTTTATGGTTATAGAAGAAGTTTTTCAAAAATGGTTTGGTACGACAATTTATTTTCAAGCGTGATAAATGTCTTGAGTTTAAAACTCATACATTTAAAAGAAGTGAATTTCTATTGTAGAAAGTCTTTAAAAAGTTAAAATTGGTTGGAAAAGGGAAATTTTCATGGTTTCTTTTGAAAACCAAGCAATTTTCGAATTTGATAAAAATGTTTCTAAGTTTATATTTTTAAAAATAAAAGTTTTGGATCAAGTACTTCATAATTTTATAGTTTTATAAAGTATGGTGAGAACGTAATCAAAATTTTAATATGGGGTAGATAGGGATCACTACCTAGGTAAGATGGGACAAGGGTTTAGGGTAGGAATAAAATAATTATGGATGCTTACAAGGCAGCAACAAGGGATCCCCCATTGAATATAAGGAATATAGGTATGAATCTAGGAATAATTTATTGGAGATATGTGAAAGCCATGAGAAGAACCCTCGAAGGAATGAGGAATGATATCAAAGTACAATTTTGCAAGTCTTAGGGTGTACTCGCATGAAGGATCAAGGATTTGGAGGAAATAAATACCAAAGTTTGAGAATACTTTCAAGGGATTGTGATTGAGAGAAGATAGTGTATGGTTGGAGAAGAAAGTAATAAAACGACCAACCCACATAAAAGATGTTGGTTGACTCAAGGTTAGAGAAGGCAAAATAGATGGTAGGAAAATTATCCTTACCCATTATAGTGCAGAAATGCATAATTCATTCCATAACCGGGTGTAATAATTGAAGAAATGGATCGACATTATTTATTAGAAGTCAAGGAGGTAGGTTAATTCATAAATTTAATAACATATTAGAAATGTCCATCTTTATTTAGCAAGGAGCGTTAGGCCACATTATCATTATCACTGGTTGACAATGAATGGCAGCTTCTAGCAAAAAAATTATTGGGTTTTTAGGTTGTATTTACTAGTTGTCTCTCTTAGGTTATTGAAAGAGCATATGATATGATATGAGATATGTTCCTGTTTTATCACTGTGTTTCTCTGATGGATAGGATTAGACCTATATATGAATATATAAACAATGTAAATAAGGAAATCTCATAAGGACACTCAATTAGTGATAAAATGTAGGCAAGACTGAAAGTTTATAAAATAAATTAGGAAATTAAGTTAGCAACTAAAATTAAAATTCTTTAATCCCAAAAAATTTAGAATTTTGGAAAAAATTAGCAGGTGGAGGACAAGGAAAGCTCATTGCGAAATCACAGGTCACTATTCCTGTATCTGAAAAGCTAAAATTTATAAATATGCCTGTAGGTAGTTTGTTGTTTTTAAATAAAAGAGAAGCTTCCCTAAATCTAAGTTAACTGCACAATACTAGGGTCAATCATATGTATTAACTCGTTGACTGAGTTTCGATTACGTTAAGAGGGGGCTTGATTTGTTTTTAATGATGAAGAGGCAAATGTTTTGGAAATTTTTGTTTAAATGCTTTTGAGAAGTGGGGCTCAAATATTTTTGGAATATTTTGGTAAAATGCTTTTGAAAAAAAAAGGATATTTAAATGCTTTTGGAAATTTGATTTTTCAAACTATTTTTCAAGATTGTTTGAAGGAGGGAATTTTTTTTTGAAATGGGAAATTTCTAATTTTCAAATCCCACATACTTAGCATAGAGAACATCGATGTGTTATTAAATATAAATTTTACTATCTGACAAGTGTGACAGTGTATAAAACATAGATAATAAAAAGGGAATATGTTGTTTTAGCTTTGGAATTTCTATATCCATACCTTGTTGACAGTAAATAAAAGCTTGTGCTTAGGAAAATTACGCTATAACATCCAAAAATAGACCTTCTTATGAAAATTGACATTGGAAAAGTTGGAAAAGTTTTGAGGCCAGAAGAGAAGGTTCCAATATGCAACAAAATACATTTCCAAAAGAAGGATAGAATTCCAAAATTTTCCATCTAAATTCCTTTTCCAGCATTTGAGTATGGACTCAAAATAACTGCAGTCTCAAAATTTTTGGATGTTAGAAATTGTGTGCTAGGTTTTGGATGGTAGAGATTTGATGCAAAATTATTTAAACCACACTTCTACATACTCGCGGGAGTGTGGAAAATTTTGTGTGAAAAAATATTTTTGATTTTTGAAAACTTGCATACATATGAAACTCCCGGTATATGTATATAGGATGTTTGCATCATATTCTCAATTTTTTTAAATGAATGCATTCATATAGAAGGCGGTGATTCAGAATCATTCTGCATGCCTTATATGTTGTGATACACCATACACTTGTAAGTTTGGCTAAAAAATTGGTTGTGCACTAATTGATTGGATAGTTTAGATTGATTTTATGCTATGTTACATGATTCAACCCTTAGGGAATTTCAGGGATGAATAGGGGGGAGAATGTAGCACCCCGTAAAATTAACAATAATTTGAGAAAATGATGGATTTTGGCCACAAAACTTGCACCATTTTTTTCGTGGTGATTTTCTGAGAAATTTTCATATTTGGAGTTTTGCATTCGGAGCTCAAACGAAGAAGTTATTAGCATTTGAAGTTTCAGGAGTGAAATAATTAAAAACCAAAAAGGAAATAAATAAACATTAAAAGGCAGACCTTACCGGTCAACCTCCCTCTATGGGTCGGTCGACCACTAGCCGTCGATTTCCTATAGGGTAGCTTTCGACCAGTCTTCAATTGGAAGCTAGGGTTTAAACCTTTGCCAACGACCCAGATTAATTATTTAATTCTAACGGTTATGGTTGATTCGAGCGCTTATAAATACAGGCCTAACCCCTCACTTCTCTTCTTATGTTTTCTAATTAAAGCAGTGAAGCTTTGCCATTTTCCATTCTCTAACATTTCTAAAAATTATAAAATATTATAATATAAAATCTAAGGAGGGCAGACAATAAAAGAGAAGAAGTCGCAAATCAACGTTGTGAAAGAAAAGGTAAATTTCTATAGTTATAAAATTATATCTCTCTTTGGAAGATTGGAAAGCTAAAATTGTGAGTGGAAAATTATATAATTTACTATAACACTAAAGTTTATATTGTTGGATTTTATTTAATTATTATTCCTAAATAAAATCTGATGAATTGTAGGGTTAAAAAAAATGTATAGAAATATCGCCTATATATTTATAAAATAGGTAATTGGAATAGGAATAGTATGTACAGTATAATTTGGAAATTTGAATTCAATCCCAAATATTTATAATTGTAGAATGTTCGTTGATTCCAAATTTATAATTAAATTGTAAATTAAGTTGCCATAATTGACTTAGAAAGTGAATTTCTATATTTTAATTTATTTAGAGTAGGGTATAATTTAACTTTATGTGTGTGTATATATATATATTTCCATGTAACTTCCACAAATTATCCAATTTCTAAAATATGTATAAAAGTTCATTGTTTGAATGAATAGGGAATGTACCAAAAGGAAAGAGATGTGTAAAATTTGGATATTCTTCTCCATGGATTGCATTGTCTATTTCAATAAAAAAGACAATTTCTTATAATTTCAAACAAAGCAAAAGTCTCATTTTTGGGTAATTTATGGAATGTTTAATGATAATACTTTTTGAAAGGATAACTCTGACAACTTAAAACTTTAAAAGAAATGTTGTAGTTTAAGAATTAATAATTAGAAAATAGGAATATATAAATATGTAAACCACACATATTGATTTAAAATAAAAACATATATATATAGCGTAATTTACGACATTATTCGTATTAGTTATTATAGCATATAAAATAATAGGACTAAAAATGAAGGAATAGGAATTCCAAAATTTATAGAAATTAACAACAAATTTAATAGGAAACAAATTTGTAGTTAATAGAGAGTTAAAATAATTAAATAGGGACTAATTAGTGAATTTAATGTGACATTGATGAGGAAATTAAATGGGTAGAATAAGTGGATTTTTAAACTAGTAAATAAATATCATTAGAGATTATTCAATTTTGACATTAATAACTAATAATTATGGACAATGAACATTTATTAGAAAAAGAAGGAAACTAGGAACCAAAGCCTAAGCATATAAAATAGAAATAATTATGTAGAGAACAAGTAAATATTAATACTATTAAATACACTAGAAAGCAATATAATTTTCGTAGTAGCAAATTATATAGCCTCAAATACTTCCATTATGGGTATGAAAGAATGCTTTTACAAACTTGAGTGTCTAGCTGGACTGAAAGTAAATGAACGAAAGACAAAATGCCACTTCAATGAGTACTGCAAGAACAAAGAGATTTTCTGCTCACTCCTTAATTATAAGGAGAGTTATCTGCCTCTCAAATACTTTGGAGTGCCATTATCTACTAATGTTATAACTGATAGAGAATGTGGATTTCTAGTAACAAAAATTAGAAACAAGCTACAAAGTTGGAGCTCAAATTTGTTATCTTTCGTTGGAAGAATAAAACTGGTTCACACTGTTATAACATCTATGGTTAGATTTTGGCTACAGACATTTCAACTCCCAGTGCTTCCATTGACAAAATTGAAAGTGTCTGTGCCAATTTTATATGGAGAGGAGCGATTCACAAAGTATCAAATCAAACATTATGCAAACCAAAAAATGAAGGATGAGTGGGTCTCAAAAACCTCAGGGATCTAAAAAGAGCTTATGCAACAAAATTGGCATGGAAAATTCTTAATGGTAAAGGTCTTTGGGCTGTATGGATGAGAAGCATATATCTAAAAGAAAAATTTTGAATTCAAAAAGAGGATATAAATGCATCAGGCACATGGAAAACAACCCTCAGAGCTAGAAGTGACCTCAAAAACCTAGTAAATAGAAGGATTGCAAATGGAGAGTGCACAAGTTTCTGGTTTGACCCCTGGTTGAATAATGAATGTGTCATAATCAAACAAGGGTGGGACAGTTTTAATGCTTATGAAGGAAGAGATTTTATGGTAGAAAAAATTATACATGACAATACATGAGATTTTCCCTCCGACTTTCCAGCAAATCAAATTAAATAGGAAATAATCAGTATTCCATTAAATGCTACATTATCAGACACTTGGATATGGAAACCAAACAACAAAGACTTCTCCTTAAAGACTGCTTGGGAACATCTTGGTGTTTGCGCCAATTTTTAGCATAAACATTTTGGTGCTCTTTAATGAAAACAAGAACTTGACACTTCTTATGGCACTAGTGGTGGAAAAAGGAGAATGATCGAAGTTGAGTGTGGCAGCGATCGTCCAAGGTTGGAGGTTGGGTCGGTGGCTAAAGTTTTGGCAATGGCAAACTTGCTTCGAAGCAAAAAGTTTTAAAGTAGAAGAAAATGGCAAGTAAGGAATAACAGAAGTACGGGTTAACCTATATTGGCAATGATCCATAAACTTAGGCTAAAGAATAGCCTAATTCTTAGGCACAATGGATCGATACCGATCCATAGCCTATGGATCGGTATCGAACAATGAAACCACAATACATGCACACATGCACGCACACACATATAGAAAAGCTTGTATACTTTATATTGACATAACATAGGGAGTTCGTCATTTGATATTCGGATCAATAAGCACATGGAGCTATCCCCTATATACATTACTTTTTGTCAACACGGATACGTTTCAATACTTGAATATATCTGAAATAATACATATCTTATCTTGATGCAACGCAATGTTCACTAGATCTGGAATTGAATAATACAATATTAGAGATACTTTTAAAAAAATTCCCAACTAACAAAATCAAAGTGAATAAAAATGATGAATTTTATATCATTTCCAAATATCTGATGCATTATCTCATATAAACAATTCATCACACAAGTTTTCGAATAAAAATGATGGGTTTATATCACCCTGTTTTGGAGTTAAATATATTAAACTGGTTTTCGAAAATTTAATTTTGGCAAAATAAATAATAATTATTAAAATTTGAAATTATTTTGGAAATAAAAAATTAATTTACAAATATTAAAAACTGAAAACTAACCTTTTAATAAAAGAAAATTTTCTATGGTATTTCAATCAATTTGAACTACTTGAATAGGGTTTCTTCCTTAAATTCAAATTTAAAATTAAATTATAGCCAAATAATTCAAATTTGGCTTTGAAATGTTTTTGATTTACATCAAAGTGTCCTTAATAATTTTTTTTGAGTTTTCAAGTCAATAAACAAGTGTATTATCAATATTTCTATTATTTGAAAATATTCAAATACTTAAAAATCTTCTTTTTAATTTAAAATTCAATACCTTATCTTAACTTGACTGATGTTCAACTTTTCATATTTTTCAAATATCCTTTATACTTGCAACCTGCTTTAAAAATGTTCAAAAATTCCAAAATCTGAATTATCAATTAAAATAGTCTACTTTTGATTTAAATACTTTGAAGATAGGTTGTAATTCATTTATTCATTTCCTGGAATCAAGGTAGGCAGTTTAAAACCCTATTAAAAAATTCCAAAAACTATTAAATTGTGATTCAGGAAATATTTTAGATTCAGGTATTGAAACATATCCATGTTGACCCAAAAGCAATGTACACTAGTTCTAAAATAGAATAACTCATATATCGAAAACACGTATAAGTAAATGATGATACATGTTTAGATATGATGATACATGTGTTGATATCAGGTCAAAAATGGTAACGTGTATGTGTGTGTATATCTCTATATAAAAATATGTCTAATACATAGACTAGTCAAAATACATCACACAAAATCATAATTTTTTTCTTTCAATTGGGATCTTATCAATAATATAAAACACTATCAAAATATCTCTCGTTTATTTTATACAGAATCAGTAAAATAACCCTTCGAATACTTCTTCAAAACTCCATTATAGAAAAGCTTGTATACTTTATATTGACATCAAAATCTAAGTTTATTAGTGAGTATCTTTTTATATTGATTTATGGTGAACTACCTTCTCATTTTAACTTAATTGTATAAATATGACTTTGTAAAGACTTGATAGCCTGATATGATTTAAGTATTCACTGTAACTATTAATTTTCTGGTTTGTTGAGATCATACAGTGATTAACAGTGCATGTCTGTGACTGTGCAGTTAATGCCCTACTATTACCCTGCTATAACGCCGCTATATCCCATAGCGGATTTCTACCGCTATGATTTTTCCATATAGTCCCAAAATATAGCCTTTCCGCTTTAATCCCCGCTATTTCCGCTATACCCCTTTATCCCCGCTATATTTTGCTATTTCTGCTATATCTTCTTTAATAAAATGAATTAAAAAATTGCATTTATACAAATATTATGAAACTAATTATTTTATTTAATTTTTAATATATTTTCAGAAATGAAAATACTCTAATATTCTACTAAATTCAATTATGTTATATAACAATTTTACGTTTACCTAAAGTATATTCACACATGTTTTTTGTTTAAAATTATTTATGTATTAATTATAATTCAATTGAACGATAATTTTTCATTTAATTACCATTTCTATATTTGTAAAAACATTAAGTACGAGTTTTATATGCTATTTTAGAGCCATCCGCTATATCTCGCTATATCCTCACTATATCCCCGCTATGACTTTTTGCACCTCCACCGCTTTGAATCTGCCAAGCGCTTTAACTACACAGGTCTGTAATACTGTTTTAATAACACCACTTGTAAACTTGGATTTTAATGTCAATATATGGTATATAAGCTTTTCTATAAATGGAATTTTGGAGAATTATTTGAAAGTTTGCAACGTCCATAAATTTATCACATTATTACAACATTTTTAGCTGTTTTATATCATTAATTGTAATGTAATTTATTCTACAAACATAGTATCAGGTTTCTACTTAGGACCATTTTAGACCTATTAATCAGAATGGTGGAGTACATTTGATGTGCCTTATATATAAGGCCTCAGCTCCAGCGATTGAAATACCATAGGGAGTTCGTCATTTGATATTCGGATCAATAAGCACATGGAGCTATCCCCCATATACATTACTTTTTGTCAACACGGATATGTTTCAATACTTGAATATATCTGAAATAATACATATCTTATCTTGATGCAACGCAATGTTCACTACATCTAGAGTTGAATAATACAATATTAGAGATACTTTTAAAAATTTCCCAATTAACAAAATCAAAGTGAATAACAATGATGAATTTTATATCATTTCCGAATATCTGATGCATTATCTCATATATACAATTCATCACACAAGTTTTCAAATAAAAATGATGGGTTTATACCACCCTGTTTTGGAGTTAAATATATCAAACTAGTTTTCGAAAATTTAATTTTGGCAAAATAAATAATAATTATGAAATTTTGAAATAATTTTGGAAATAAAAAATTAATTTATAAATATTGAAAATTGAAAACTAACCTTTTAATAAAAGAAAAATTGTTATAGAAATAAAATAAAATTTGAATTAAAAAGGCTTCGATGGATTTCTATTCGGATATCGAATAGCGGTCGAGAAATAAACCGATTAAGGGTAAGGAATGATTAAAAAAATTAAAAAATTTCATTTGACCACAACTTTTATACTTATCTTTATCCATCCTTGTCCCCTTATCCTCTTGACCATATTAAGCCCGCACCCACTTTCCATTCTATTACATCTTCCTTCCCCTTTGTCCTAAATTGATTCGTACATCAGCAAAAAAAATATCGAAGCATGCAACCCAAATGCCCATGAGAGGAGGTGGCAGCGTGTAACATAGTCAATGAGGAGGAGTAGGCACGCATGCACGTTTGGGGGGTAGAGGCACAATAATGTCAGGAGCGAAACTCGAGCCGATGTCATGAGAGTTAGATGGTGGCAAGAGGATGACGGCGGACCTAGAGATGATGCCGGATTCGACGATTGTACGTGGCAATGACTGGTGTTGCAATTTAGGGTTTAACATTAGTAAACGACAACGAGTGTACTTCTCTCTTCTCTTCTTGTGTTTAAATCAATAGTTACCCAATGCTTCTATCTGCTGATTATTTGCACCTATTCAAACAATGGTGGTTAGTATAAATTTGATAGTGACTACAAATCTAATTCCATCAAACTTCTTCTTGTTCTTCTTTTGTTGATTTCCATGAGATATGCTGAAAGTAAATTACAATGAAATATTTTTCTTATACAGTAAGCATAACTTAATTTCATGATTTCTTATAGATAATCTAAGTTTATACTTGCTGTTATGATGGTGTATAGACCTAAAAATAAATGATTGATTTTGTATATTGATAAATTGATGAAAATAAATAAAGATGACTTGGTAGCCTTGATTATTGTTAGTAGATGTTTAATGATTGATCATTTGATTATTGATTATTTGAATTGAATTATATATGGTTGAGAGGTATGCTATACATGTTGATATCAAGGTTATAAAAATCTCTAGGCATATGCTAGGCGGTAAGTACAGATTAGGGATTAATTGTTTAAGCGAGATTAATCAAGGATAAGAATTTTTAATAAACCATGTTTTTTGGATAAAAGTTCACTTTTAATTGATACAAATTGGAAATTTGGGATTTTGGATGCGCTTAAAAGTAGAAATGGAGGCAAGACCACCTAAAATTAGGGCATTGATGGTTATACGTGACATTGAACTTTAAATAATACCTAATATGTGCCTACATAAATTTTTATATTCTTACATAAGGTGGTAAATTTTTTGTCTATGTAGGCCTAGACCAATTGATAGGCGATAAGCCCCGGCTAGCGCATTGGTGGGGCCTAAGCGGATGCCCAGAAGGACTTTTACCACAAAGGTTGATATTTATTGTTTTAGACAATGAAAAATAAATTATAATAGTGATTTAAATTATTTATATAAAAAATATGATATGAATATTTAAAGCTAGTGTAATATTTTAAAAGAATTTTATTTTGAAATGTATTTGAATTTATTTTTTAGAAGAAGTTAAGATTAATTTATTAAAATTAAGTTTATATATATGATTTTTATTAAATATGAATAATGGTGTATGAATTATTTTGATTAAAGGAATTTTAATTGTTTTACATAAATAAAACTCTCTCTGTGTGTGTATGTGTGTGTATGTATCGATTTCGAAAGAAAATAGAAGTGCAAATATTATTTGAGATGATTTCTCTTTGGTTTATAAATTTGACATAAATAAATTTTATGGGATTTTTATACCAAAGAAATTGTATTTGATTTACTTCGAGAATTTGAATTTGTTCTTGAATTTTTTTCAAGTAGAATATAATGGGATTTCGATTAAAGTTGAATTTAAAATCCAATATGAATATTTTTATTTGGATTTTGAAGTAGAAAAGCTTTATATAAAATAAAAATTAGTTTATTTGAGAAAGTTTGGATTTGAATTTAAACTATAAAGGTTAGATGGTATATTTATACAAGCTTTTCTATAAATTGATTTTTGGAGAATTATTTCAAGGTTGTTTTGTTGGTTTTGTATAAAATAAACCAAATGTATATTAGTAGTATTTCTACAAGCGAAACTTCCCAATATGAAAGAAGTAAAATATTTATTTTGTGTATTCCCCATTTGGAAATAGTTTTGATGATTTTATCATTTTAAAAGGGATTGCTACTTGTTTTATATTCCGTTTGAATTTTATCACTTCTGATATCGCTCAAAGTTAATGCCCAAGCCTGAATTATAGGGTTTGGCTTAAAAGGTTCCATCTTCGATGTTGATTGCAGATGAGTAATGTTATGATTTTTTATGATATGTTATGATCTATTATGATGAGCAGTCACCTTATGAGGATATTTAATTAAATTTGATTTGAATATCATATTTTATCTTAAAATCTACTTTTGACAAAATTATTGAATATTTTAAAATCGGTTTCAATTAGTGGAAAATTAGAAAATATAAAATAATAATATAGGAATTACTATTTTACATAATGTTTTGGAAAGGTATTTTGGGGTAAATCAGATTCGCAAATTAATTTGATAAATATATTGCAATAATTGATTTTATACAAATTGGGAAATGTTTTAGCAAATTATTTGTATATAAACCTATTATTTTGACATCATTTACAAAGTAAACCTCTGGTATATGATGTCTCAATATATGAGATTTCCATGAATAAAGTAATTTTATAGAAGTGATTTGGAAATCCATTTAAAAATGATTTTGTGGAAATGATTTGAAAGAAAAGGAATTTGGAAATCTGTTTTCAAATGGTTTTTAAGTATAGAGCTTATTGAAAATTATTTATAGGTGCCAACTGTAGTAATAATTTTGTGTTTATAAACAAGTAGAGTTATTTTTAAACCTACCAGACTCATTATATTATTATTTGACTTGAGGTTTGTTATATATTTGACAACCTCGGGTTAATCCAAGGCAGTTCTACAGGTTAGTGTTATGATTATCTATGCTTTATGGGCTGGGATGTTAAGTTGGAGTTGACGATGAAGGTTGATATTCGTTTTTCCTACATTGACGTATCATTTCATTGATTGTTATGATTTACTTGCGTGACGAGTTGTATATATAAGATAATGTATGAGGTATTCAAAACTGATATAAAATTCTTCACTTTTTATTCATTTTGGTTCTGTTAGTGGGGAAAATCTAAAAAATATCTCTAATACTGTATTATTCAATTCTAGAACTTGTGTACATTGCCTTATATCGAGGCATAATACGTATTATATCAGAAACAATCAGGTAAAAGTATCCTTGTTGATCCAAAGTAGTGTATATGAGAGATCACTCATTCTATGCCCATTGATCCAAGCTACCGGACAGTAAACTTCCTTCGATATTCGGTAACAGAAGTCGGGGCGTTACAAAGATTTAGTCCTACATTGTCTGTTATTTGGGTATTCTCCTCTTTACATGTCACTGTTTCCACTAGTATTTTGTTAAGTGCAAGGAGTATGGTGTTAAACAACTTTGCACGTGCATGCTCCATGGTTAAATGGATGTATGTAATGCTTTGATGACACACTCGACACTATACACTATGTACTAAATTGGATTATCTTCATTCAACCTACCATTTTTTGACAAAGTTAGGGGTATGGCCTAGGGGCAGTTATGTAATTTGTTACATATATCTAACTCATTAATCAATCTTGTTCGAAATAAAAGGTGTTTTCTTTCTATTACATACTTGATATAATGTGTTATATATTAATTAATTAATTTAATTTAAAGTATATTTAATTGAGAATCCATAAATGGCATGTTTTGTGGTAGCAGTTACAATGCATTGTAACCACGAGTAATTTATCATAATAAAATAAACATATCTTTTTAAACATTATTAGTTAAGATTTATCAAGATTGGACATCGGTAAATCCATTGGGACTGGAGTACATAACACTCTCCAAATGTTGGGCAGTGTATTACTCATGACTATTGGGAACACCAAGGGGTTACATACCGAGAGTTATTGGATAACTATGGAATGACTCACTCGATAGTTTTTTGTTGGTTAATATAACCAAAGTCAAACAGAAAATATCGATGTGACAAAATTACATAGTTCTCTAAACTTGAGAATTTTGTTGATCTTCAATGTGAAAGCTCCGCTTTGATTATAGTTAAAACATGACATCACATCCATCAAACAAATATGGTTGGGTTGGGTGGAAGCAATAGAAGTAAAATAGTATTCAAGAGAGGACTCGTCTCCTTAGTTATATAAGGCTAGTATCACGGTCAGCTGGAGTCAACTCAAAGTCAAAGTCTTTGGCCAGAGCTGTTTGGTTAATAATAATTATTATTAGAGAAATAAGGACATGTGTTTAGATTATAGAGTTGAATATGGACGATATTGAAATTTTGACCATTACTAAATTTCATAAGTCTAAAGTGATATAGTTTTAAGAAGAGAATTGGTGTAAATAATTGTCACTGTCGGGTAATGCCTAATAACGTAAAATTGGATTTTTTTCGATGCTATGTAAACGATAAATTTAGCCATAATGTCGCATCACCTGCTAAGTAACGTGTGAACTTTGATATTTAAATTGTTCGATATTAATCAATGTTATCCAGCCGTGTGGCCAAGCGGAATTTAGACAAATCGAATCGGTTAAACAGAAAAATTACCAAGCAGGAATCTGAAGCGGTAAATGCCAAGTTCGGATGTCAAGCAAAACCAAGTAGTGAATCTATAAACTTGCCAAGAACCTTCAGATATAGACTACACCCCATCCGCTACAAACGCCAAACCCAAAGAACCAAAAATCTAAGCAAAGTCATGGATCGGTACCAAACCATGGTCAAGGTTCGATGCCGATCCCTAAAACTTTCCCAAATTTGCCATTCACCCTATGCCACATTAAGTTGGAGTAGTTACTAGTTAGTACATGCCATGTGGGATGGTTCGCTGACTATTCTTGACCATATGATCGATGGATAAGTCAAGTACTTTTGCCTAACCTCCGAACAAAGGAATTTTCTTAAGTTCTAGCCTAAAATAATGAAATTAAATGTTGATGACAAAGATACAAGCCTACAAAACATCCATGAGAGACTTAAGAAGGTTCTTAGAGCAATCTTATGGATTGATACTGAACCATGCTTTATGGATTGGTATTGATCCATAAGATTGCTTCGAGGAACTTCTTCAATCTCCCATGGATGTTTAGTTAGCTTGTATCTTTGTCATCAACATCCTACTGCATTATTATGGGATTGAACTTGAGAGAATTCCTTGGTTCAGAGGTTAGGAAAAAGCACTTGACTTATCCATTGATCATATGGTCGAAAATAGTGAGCAAACCATCCGAATGCAACTTAGCCACAAGGCTGGATAACATTTGTCCCCCAAAGTATATCCCGTGTTAACAAGATATGCTTTGGATCAAAGCATGTTGTAGATTCCATACTATTGGTTTCAAGTTCTGCTTTAAGTAAGTGCTATTTCTTTTGTAAATTGTTTTCACAAAGTGTCGTTTCTTTACCAATCATCTTGTTGCTTTGAATAGCTTTGGACTTGCAATTCTTAGGGTTGTAAGAACTAGGACATGTTCTTCGAGTTCGCCATTCTAACTTCAGAAAGTTTCCAACGATTGCCTTCTTTGAATTAGTAAGGCAGGACTCCGATTTCTTGAAATTCTAGTTATCTACTGTCATGCATGCGCACACACGTACATACACATACATCCATCATTATTATTAGATATGTGTGTATACATGTATGTGTGTGTGTGCGTGCATGTGTGTGTGTATTGTGGTTTCATTGTTCGATACCGATCCATAGGCTATGGATCGGTATCGATCCATTATGCCTAAGAATTAGGCTACTCTTTAGCCTAAGTTTATGGATCATTGCTAATATAGGTTAACCCATACTTCTGTTATTCCTTACTTTCCACTTTCTTCTACTTTAAAACTTTTTGCTTCGAAGCTTTCAAGTTCGCCATTGCCAAAACTTCAGCCACCGACCCAACCACCAACCTTGGACCATCGCTGCCACACTCAACTTCGATCATTCTCCTTTTTCCACCACTAGCGCCATAAGAAGTGTCAAGTTCTTGTTTTCATTAAAGAGCACCAAAATGTTTATGCTAAAAATTGGCGTAAACACCAAAGGATTAATAGAGGAGAATAAAATGAAAAAAATAAATTGAAAACAAGGAAAAAGAGAACACACAATAGTTATAGTGGTTTGGCTAGTCGAAGGCCTATGTCCACTTGAATTTTGTTAATATCTCTCCTAAGTTTACAATCGTTGACTTGATCTACACCTAAGAGTCACACAACCGAAACATTGATTATTCCTTTTGCAGTCAGATTTAATTAATTTATTATTGTTATAAATTATTTAAATTAATTAATATTTGTGAAATATTAATTATAAAATTTTATTTGATGTGCGTTGAATAATACTAAATAGTATGTTATAATAGTTACAAAAATATACGGATCGACATGCGATATCGGTACATGTTTAGATTGGATATAAATGTAGCATTTATTGTTTGGGCTAGAAATTGTTTTGAAGCCCAGAAGAGGGCTTACATAGCCGACTATAGGACAAACAAATGGGAGGCGGACATATATTGATATTGTGAGTAGTTTTTTAATAAGGAATAAAGGAGAGAATGGGCAAGAATCTCTCTTATCTTTCCTTTATACAAGCCACCTCTCCCTCACTTAAATAATGAATTTTTGAGTCCTCCTTTTTAGAAACCTATGATTGACCATACACTACTCTTAGCCCCAAAAATCGAAACAAAATCAAATTAAATTTGCTTGATTCGATTGTTGGTGGTTAGGCAATTCTAATGCTAGCAACTTCAGAATTAGAATTGGATTCAAGGAGTTCCATTCTTTGTCTATACATGTAAGTACAAGGCTTTGGTGAAAGATATGTTTTTGATTTACTATTGCTAAAATTATTAATTATATAATATATATGTCAGATAGCAATTATAGTGAATCTATTTATTGATATATTGTCACATTTTGATGGTTAAATATATATATATATATGTGTGTGTGTGTGTGTGTGTGCATATATTAATTTTTTATACAATGCATTATATTACTCACGATTTAGTAATAAAAAAGTTATTTTGAAATTAAATTACATACGTATATATAAAAAATTTCTATTTTAATTAAAACTAGTGTACATAATATAATACTATATAATACATATTCTATATTTAGAATAAAAATAATATAACGAAATTAATATTTTTAAGACAAAAACTCTTGAATTAAAAAAAAGTTATTTATTTATATATATTTATTTAAACCATACAATTTTTCAATATCGTTTATTTAACATAAATTTGTTTATGCAACTAATATATATATATATATATATATAGATAATATAAAATGCAAGTATAAATTTTATACAAAATATAGTATCATTTTGATTTTGGATTATAAAAAAATTTAAATTATTTTTAAGTTATCCATATGGAAATTAAAAATAAATAATTTATTTTGTAGTTTAAAACTAATAATTATTTTTTACTTCTGGGCCGAGAGCAATATATATAAATATTAGTTATTATATAAATATTATACTATTTTATGAGTATTTATATACACACGCATATATTTATATGTACAATATATATATATATATATATATATTGTTTTTTTAAATTAGCTTTTGAACTTCTATATAACAATTTTATATATTTATGTAAATTAAAATTGTATTTTTAATCTTAACATCGTTTTGTAATATAATTATATTATTTTTAGCAAAGCTAGCCGACATTCATTATGGGCCGTCACATATATAAATGATTCCGAAACAGGTGTTCGATACATGCACTAGAACGGCTAGAAAAAAATAAAGCACAGGAGTTGGGCCAAAATACCAAACTACTAAAACAACAAAAAACCAAATACTAGCCCCCCTCAAAGAGGAAGATCCACTACCCTCATCAAAAGATTCAAGCTAAAAAACATGATAAAACCCTAAATAGAGTAGCTAATGTGAGGAAAAAATCCACCGAATCCGAGCAGTAAAGGAAATTTCTATCCCAAGAGACATTCGATAGAATAGAGTGATTCATACCACCAAACAGACCAAGGATTGAGAGAGTAAGGCCTTCGTCCTTTACATGATAAAATAGCCTTCCTTCTTTATTATCTCACCAACATACTAATAAAAACTACCATTCTTAGGATCAAACCTCATTTCAGAAGGCTCACGAATCCAAGCCTTCTTAGACAATCCCCAAAAGATATCATGAGAGGAAGGAAGACCGCATCCCGAGAAACCATAGAACCGACAACGTCATCAAACTACAGTAATCAAAGGAACATTCTCGAAGAGAGACATAATAGTAGATGAGCAAACTTTTGGAACTCCTTTCATGACAGAAGGACGAAGGAGATGGATCCTATCAAAAAGCGGAACAGGAGCAACGTCAGTCTGCAAAGTACAGGCTTCCATGAGGTGACCAATGGAATGACAAGATGAGCTTTTGAATCAAAAATGGCACAAACACCCAGAAGATTAAGTAGAGAATAAAAAACGAAGAAATTTAAATAAAAATGGGTAGAAAAGAACACATACAATTTAAAGTGGTTCGGGTAACCTTGGCCTACATCCACGTACTGATTTTATTGATTACATTGCTGATTACAAGCAGGAGTTCTTACGGATCGGCATAAATTCGACAGTGATTACAAGGAATTAGTGGTAGGGAAAGCAAGAGCCAAAAGATCCTTAAAAATGAGCCCTAATCTTCTGTTTATAGACATATGAAGCCTAAAATCTCTCTCAAAGGATCTCCTCCTCGTTTACTATGCCATAGACTGAAATAGGGGATAACTCATCAATTGTCATGGATCGGTACCGATCCATAGGCTTGGATCGATACCGATCCATAAGTTGACCGTATGGATTGCTTTGCCTCATTTTCTTGGCAAGATTAGTGGTTAGCTTCGTGATTCCAAACTTGTTTGCATCAATATTAGCTTATTTCTAAATGATGGATCCATGGAAGAATAAAGTTGCTGATTCAAGTGCTCGTTGAGATCGATAGAGAATTGCATTAGAATACCAAAACAACACCTGGAATGGGCTTCTAACAACAAATATAGTATGTAGGCAGAAGTTGGGCAAGTTTGGAGATGGCTCCCAGGATTGGTAACAATCCAAGGTGTTGGATCGGTACCGACCCAATACTTTGTTGGATTGGTTTCTCTAATCCATTGAGTATGCATTATGGCCGTCCTATGGATTTATTTGAGCTTGGTTTTAAGGCCCTTGGGCTATCTCTCTGGGCTTCCTGTCTTGATAACTCTAAGTTCGACTAGTCTAGTCCGTTCGAATATTGCCTCGTCCAAAAGTTGGATAACACTTGCCCCCAAAGTACTTCTCATTTCAAATGCGATGTGCTTCGAATCAAAACAAGTCAGGGTCGCTTTAAAGGAATCAATTCTGTACTTCGAATGGTCGTTATCCTTCCTGCAAATCGTTTATATGAAAATTTATATCTATATCTATTTATCATGATGATCCACTAGCATTTGGCATTATAAATCCAAAGTGTGCTCTCATAATTTGACATTCCATGCTTTGTAATTTTGAACTGGTTACTTTCATGGATTTTTCAGGTTTGAATCCGCTTTCTTCGATCTTAGCCATTGGGCATTGGATATGTACACGTTCATGCATAAACATGCATGTTCTTGAATAACTTCTGGCGTACACATTCAT
Source organism: Allium cepa (assembly GCA_030765085.1). Classification (NCBI taxonomy): domain Eukaryota; kingdom Viridiplantae; phylum Streptophyta; class Magnoliopsida; order Asparagales; family Amaryllidaceae; genus Allium; species Allium cepa. The sequence goes on from CM060929.1 coordinate 476,195,526, forward strand.
GTGTATATAAGTACGTACGTAACATATATACACACATATATACATATATATGTTTGTTGTTATTTTTAAATTAAGAGTCGGTACGAGATCCAACCTCTTGGATTGGCATCGATCCAGGACTTAGGAGAAATATCCCATGTTCGCCTTTTGGGTTATATAACCCAACTCACTTCGTTCTCCTCTTCACTTGCTTTTGATATAACAATCCATACTAAGGCGCTGACATGAAAAATCCTTGGCCTACGAACTGACCTTCCCCTTTCTTTTTGATCGCCAGAACCCATCGCCTCCATCTTCGACAACTACAGTGCCGCCTCCTTGACCTTGCCTGGACACAACAATATCGCCTTGCCTTGATTGGCCTTGATTCACCGATCCAAGCCTCAAACTTTATCTTGCAAACAAACCCGACATACTTTAAATTGCATAAGTAGGCGATGGCCTGGGAACTGCGTGAACGGATTGGATTGAACGTGAATGGATTTTTGATGCTAGCGACTGTGCTTTGGAGATAGGGGAAGGATGGAAGAAGAAGTCAAAATCCAACCAAGGGTTTGGATTAGTGACAATACAAACCTTGGTGGGATTTTGATTATCAAAATTCCAAATGAACTTTGTTTTGTCGATTGAAAACGAACTATGTTGAACACTTCCTTTGGAGCTCTCGAACATTTTTCAATGCAATGTTATTGACGTGAAGTTTATTGCCATGATCAACAATGACAGTTACTTTGGGCAATATTCAAATTCTTAAAATGAACTGTTATATAATATCAAAATTTTGAACTGCATGACAATGCACGATACCGCACTAGGTTTCACTTTAGCACAGGAGGCACAACTTATAATTATCTGATGTTTACTATATGTTGAGTTTTTACAAAAATGAAGCACATACGTTCTAAGCGTCTTGCCACCTTAGCTGCAGGTCCAACTACTTTCAAATACATTGAATCCAATCCTGAGTCAAGTTCAACTATAATTCCACTTCTACAACAAATTCCAGCACAGCATGCATGCCAACAAGAAGTCCATAAGTTGAACAACAAGTTCTTGAAAATCCTGTGTAGCCCGTAAAAGGGCCAAAGGTTGAACCTGCTCCTGATGCTCTGGAAGATGCTGTTTTTTTAGATGAACTTATCGATTCTGTTGCTTCAAAGATCAATGACGGATCTCTTTGCAGAATCCACAACAAGCATGGAATTCCATTCGATGACTTATTAGTCCCTTTTGTCATTAAAGAGCTCACTGTCCTCTAGAAGGATACAGTGCCTGCAACAGATATATGTGTTTAGCAGGATGTGCTCCACCATTCAATCCATTTATTTGTTGAGTTCTAAAATTTATGAGATTAGCTTTGAGGCGATTACACCCGAACAGTCGTGCCTTCCTTCTTCGCATGTACATTGTTTTCGTTCAACATTTGCATTGAGTACCAGTGACGAGGAAATCCAGTATATACACTGTTTTAAGAGCCGAAAGGGAAGTCTTCCTCGACATACTTGGAACGGGAAAAGAATGTCGAGTTATCACTGGCACATGGAACAAGTTAAGCTATTTTAAAAGCAAATAGGTTTGTGTATGCCGTCCTCTTAGATTTGCTCGAAGATGGATATCTGGACGTAAGTTCCACCTTATATGTCTGCTATGAGTTCGCCTTGTCAATTATCAAGCTTTACTCGTATTCTTTCTGTCATTCGGATGTTTCGACAAGGCGCAAGGGCGCGACTCTTGCGGATGCTGTCAGAGTTCTCATGGAACTTCCGGAGAGGGACAGAGAAATTGAAGTTCTTCTCTTCGACGAGAACCTCCTAGCCCATAATTTTCTAGAAGCGGGCCACAACACTGGTCTGGTCCAAGTAACCGCTAGTGATGATAACGACGACGATGGCGACGACAATAACTCGCTCGGAGTAGGCGAGGCAAATCTAGATGTGTCCTTAGTCCTGAGTCTAAGTGCGAAAGTTGAAGAAAGTGTTGATGAAAGGGAGAAACAAACCATGGAAGGCAAAATTGTAGGTGGAAATGACAAAGCTGGCCATGACAATACCGATGTGTACCGTGAGCCCTTGGCTAAACTGCCCATAGACAACCAACAGTCTACCCCAAAGAAGAGACTAGTTGTGAAAATTTCTAAGGCGTAGACTTCTACACAGCCTCCACCAATTACGACTACTGAGAAAAATCCTTCTTTTCGTTCCATAAATACATTCTCTAAGTTGGGGTCGATTCCTACCGAGTTTGATTCCTTTTGGCATCGGTGACTTGAGACTTGAGGGTGTTGACTCCCTCATTCACTTTAACAATGACATTCTTCCTATCAACATGGAGGAGATCACTTCTATGATCAAATCTCCAAAACATCGTTCGTTGAGGGGACACTAGGACACTCACACACACCTGCACTTCACGGCACTATGTTGCACTTGACTCATATCCTTGCTAGTCGAAACTAGTTCGTTCTTGTTTCTTTTACAGGATCCATGGAGAAAAGGAAGTACATATATCAATTTCGTGAGGAAAATGCATCCCGATCATACATGCATCATCTAGGCTCATATCATAGGGACAGTCGTAAAGATTCTATGTCCGGCTATCGGTCTAGCCGAGATAGAGGCAGCCGAGATAGGAGTAGCTACGATAGAGATTATCAATCACATGATTTTTCCTTTAAACATTGTTCTAGGTCCAGATCTCCTCCTCTAAGAGGCTTAGATAGGCATTCTGATTGCCACGATGACTTGCCACCAGACGATGTTTCTTGAGCGATTCCTCCAGCTCCCATTCCTATGCAGCACTTGGAACCTTCTTACTGCAGTTAATCCTCCGACCATAGGTGCCATCAGAGCAGTTCCGAGACTTTCCATCATAGAGTTAGAAAATAATCGATTGAAGCTCCGGTCTTCACTGTGGAGCAAGAACTTATTGTTGGTGGCCGAATGGTTGAATTGAGAGAACAATTTCTAGGCATTTTTTTTGATGGGCTCATATTCGTGCCCAACTTGAAGAGAATTCTGCCTGATGTCCAAGATATGACCATTGCTTGTGTAACTGATGCTTATTACTAGTACAATGAATGGTTGCAAGTATTTGAGAAAATATCTAGGTTCTTAAGAGGAAGGCAACTCGAGACCGATAATTTGAATTCATGGTAGCATAGGACAAAATAATCATTGCCACCTCAATGCTGAGGTTGAAAGCTTAAGGAAATCACAAACCGAAGCTGAGAAGAAAGCCAAGGATGCCATTAAGGTGATTGAAGATGGGAGAAAAAGCATCTAGATGGGATTGAGGCTGGGCATCATTGGATCATGCCTTAGTGCTGGAAAGAGATGCTTCAAACAAAAAGGTGATTGAGTTGTCGGCCAAACCCGAAAGCGAGATAAAAGAGAAGAACGATGCTCTCCAACAAGCTCAAGGCTATTGTGAAGAGCTACTTGCTACTCTCGATAAAAGAGAAAAGGCAGTTGAATGTGCTAAAGATGTGGATGCACTTGTCAAAAAGAAGGTTGAAGCTACAAAGCTGTGGATAATGGAGAAATTCGAGCCATTGCTTAACAAGTACAATGCTAACGTACTCAAATTTCTCAAATTGGAGTGGTTCAAGAATGATTACCCCAAAATTCTTGCCAACGCTTGGGAACAAATTGTTAAGGAAGAAAAGGAATTTCCTAAAGGTGGTGAGGTGGATCTGGCTCAGCTAGAGATAGAATTCTTTACTGGAGACGAGCCCAAGGTGCTGAAAGAGGACCAGCTTATTATGCATCCAGAGCTAGCCGCTACAGTACAAAAAGATTTAGGCGAAGGCTTCGGATCGTCGCCTCAAGATGCTGCTATTGAGGACATTTGACCCAAAACCATTGCTGATCCATCTTCGGTCCCAAGATACAATCAAGATCAGCCATAAATGCATAATCCTGCTATCCTTTCCCCCATTTGGACGGGAACTCTAGCAGCACTCTGGCTTACACATAGACCCAAACTGAAGGGGTTATCTCGTTGACCTCACCTGTATTTTAAAGAGTCCATATGCCATCGATTGACATTGCTAATCTCTCTTTTTATATATCTCAAGTTTCAAGTCAGCCCAGGTCGTCCCGCTTCTCGACCAAAGTCTTCGGTTGGGAAGAAAAGCGACTACAACAAAATTGGTGACCGTGACTACTTCGACAATGGTCTCAATTATTCCGATTAGCAAGACTCTTGGGCCCGGCAAGTAGCTGATAGATGCTCTTTAGGATGAAGGGATCAGTGAGCTCTAGGGAACTTAGATCAACGATGATATTATAGCATCCTTTGAGCCTCAACGAGGTCCCACCATAAGTACCGTTGAAGAGAAACTAGTCTTAGCCAAAAAGGTCAAGTTGGAGAAAATATAGACTTTTCCTCCTTCACTATCCATAGCTCTGCCCGATCAGACTATCTTTTCTTCTGTCACCATTCCTCTACGCGGGAGAACCCAGAGCGTGCCCGTTGGATCATCATAGAGCACTCCATCCAAAGGGAAAAGAAGCAGGGGGAAGATAATGAAGCAACCCAAAGGATCTAGTGTGCCATTTTTCACAGAGAAGAAGGAAAGGAAGGAGAGAAAAAAGAGGATCAAGAAGTGATCATCCACCTTCTTTGTGTTTTTCGGTTGTATAGCAGCACTTAGGCTCTTTTTAATCGTTCGCTTTTGTTTTCTCGGCCGGTATTTGTGTGCAGTCGGCCTTTGCTTTTGTTTTTTGTTTAGGCATAAATAAATCTGTACTTATCTTCTAAGTTTTATGTGAATACCAAAGTTTTTTGTTTTTTTAAGTATTTGTGTGAATTTTCCAAATTTATTCAAGAGAAACACTTTCCATTCAATGTACTCATGATCCATTTCTCTTTATTAACGTAGTCAAACTAAGTCATTAGCCTGTTTCCTAATTCTCCATACTTTCGTTGCTTTAGCAAACGTTAAGTAATCATAGAAATGCCAACGCCGGGCACTAGTCAAGGTAGTCCACATAGACTAGCGGTTCTAATATCCTTTTTCAGGATAGTAACTTTAGATCATGACAAATTCTGAGCGTCGATTGAAGTTCATAAATAAAATCCCACCTTACGTCAGGCATGGATCTCCAGCCTTGCATATTCCAGGCAAGATGTCAGTGATCAAATGGTCGTGTCACATCCCATTCAAGTCATACTCCTACCCCATATCAAGAGCGAGAGTTTGTGGATGAATGGTCATATTGCGTTCGTTTTGATTTATATTCTTACCCCCACACTAAGGCTAAGAGTTAGTCATGGATGGCAAGCCATGTCCTTTCTGGGTTTATACTCATGCCCCCATAGCAAAGGCAAGAGTTAGCAGATGGATGGTCAAATCACATCCACTTAGGATTATACTTCTGTCCTCAATCCAAGGTCAAGAGTTAATAAATGAACGATCATATCATGTTCTTTAGATTTATACTGCTTACCCCACATCAAGGGCAAGAGTTAGTGGTCGGATGGTCGTGTCACGTTCGTTTCAAGTTTACACTCCTGCCTCCATGTTACGGAAAGAGTTAGCCGGTATTGATCTTCAACACCGAGATTGATTATACTTCAAGGGTATGATCATGGACCGTGGAAGTTTGGTTGGCTATTTCTGGGTACCTGCATACAAACATTATACACAAGCAGATTCATTCGAGTTGGTCGCATTTATAAATCTTAAGTAATGTAAAGACAAATCCAAAAACCATTTATTGAAAATGGATAATGACAGATTCTGTCTTATTAGAACACTTCATTCAATTATATACAAATTTATTTCTAAGTAAAATAGCATCGTAAATGCTAACTATTCCATGCCCTCGGGATTGAGATCCCGTCAACCGTTGCAAGCCTGAAAGTGATATCTCCAAGCTTTTTTTCTATTATGTACGGACCTTCCCATATCGGGCCCAAGTTTCCGGGGCCTGGGAAGATTCGTTTGAGTAACTTGTCATTGATTTCAAAGGTATGATTCTTGACCTTAGCATTGTAATACTGGGCGAATAATTGCTTGCACATCTACTTTCAAGTCAGCTTCATCTCATTTCTCATCGATAATGTCAAGAGATTCCAGAAGGAGTTGCTCATTTGTCTGTGCATTGTAATGAATTGCCCAATAAGAAGATAGTTCCGGTTCAACAAGAACCATATCCTCTAATCTGTTAGCCTTCTTCACCAAGACTGATTTGGATACCCATTTCAAGTATAATGCGTCGTAGATAAAGCCATTATTCTTCAGCTTCTCCACTTCTTCTTTGAGTGCAGCGGATCTCCCCGGACCTAGGCTGGGGTGCTTTTGTTTCCCAGGAACGCATTTAAGATTTATGTTCAATGCATGGCCCACTATATCCGGCTAGATCCCGCACATATTAGAGTGCGTCCAGGCGAACACATCCAACTTCTCGTAGAGAAAGCCAATCAACTCCTTCATTATCCTGACACTAAAATGTGATCCGACTTTTAGGATCCGTATTGGGTTATCCTGATTGACTGGGATGTTAATCGTCAGCTTGGTTGGAGCTGCTCTTCCATCCAACGGCTCTTTTCGTGGATCCATATCCTTATGGAATCGATTCTGCTGTCTGAGCCAGGGCTCAGGCATTGGTTGCTATGCGTCCAAATCATTGATGTAGAGAGTCCCAGCTACAATATTTCCTTTCTTTCTTCGCATCGCCTCTCTTAGCTCGGTGACATAACATTCATGGCCAAGCCCTTGATCTCCATGCACTGCTCCCGCACCATTCTCCGTAGGAAATTTTAGCATCAAACACTAGGGAGCTATAGCCACCCTAAACTCAGTAAGGGTCGGTCGGCCTAAAAATTCATTATAAGCAGATATCGAACACAACAAAAGGCATGATCCGTACTCACCTGCGGTCGCGATCTCCAAGCATCACTGGTATTTCCACATATCCAACTGGCTTTATAGCTGTCTTGTTAAATCTTTAGATCCCAGATTTACACGGTTTCAAGACCTTACCCTCTAGATGCATCAGGTCATTGGCTTTTTTGAACATAATGTTGACACTCTCACAGTAAAATAGAACCTTTTGCATAATAGACCGACCAATCATGGCTGGTACAACCAATAGGTTAATCGTTGTGGCTTCCACCCCATTAGCATCTCTGTTCCACAAAACAATGACATTCGCCATGGTTCGTAATTATTTTACTAGAGTTCCATCCTCAACTCCCAAACAGCTCTCACACTCGGTATGCTCCAAAGCACTAACATACCTGTCCATACTCTTGTCTGTTGGATGCAGTCCATCAATGATACTATTTATCATCAAACATTTTTTAAGTCATATAGGATCCTCCCCACTAGGACTAGCTTGCCTCCATTGGGATGTCGACCCAGAGGATTAGAATTTCCATGTCCATCATTCTACGGGGCTTTCACAAATTGTTGCAACTTCTTTTTTTGAATCAGGTCCTTGATCATATCTCGCAAGTGTCTGCACTTGTTGGTATTATGACAATGTGTTTCGTGAAACCTGCAATACCTGCCATATTTCATCTCATTCTTAGTCGGCTCTCTCGGAGACGGATTTTTGCACTACTCGGTACCTTGAGTAACCAAGTAGATGTTCTCGATTAAGTTATTTAATTTAGTATAATTATCGTATTTAGGAATCCTAGGATGATTCCTTTTATCTGGCTTTCGTTTCTTGGCCCCATTATCGCACTTTTTCTGGCTATCATTCTTGTTGCCAAAATTCATAATCATGTTTCCAGAATTTCCTCCGGATTACTTTATGGTAATGTTGCATTGTATCACTTCATCTATATTTCCAACACCGCTTTTCCAGGGATGATTGCGTGCTTCTTCCAAGCGTAAGTGCTGATTAGCTTTTCTATAGAAAGCATTCATCGTCGATGTGGGTTTCCTCTCCAACCATTCCCCGAAATCCATCTCAAGATGAATTCCCCTAATCAGTACCATAAATATTATGTAATCATTGGGATTTATTACTTCCATCACATCTCTATGAAACCGATTCAAGAAATCTTTTAATGACTCTCCCGTTTCCTAAAAGATGTTTGATAATGACATCACATCGTTCGAACGTGTAATTTGCAAACGAAATTGCTCCAGAAATTTTTACAGCTCAGTGAAAGATGATATAGACATCAATGGGAGTCGAGTGAACCACATCGTTGCTACCCCTTCTAGGAAAATTGGAAAAAATGACATCTCACGACATCAAACACTCAAGCTTAGTCCGTATTCCACTTGTACTTCATTAAATGATGCCCAACATCCGCCTTTTCATAATATAGTGGCATCATTGGCATTACAAATCTCTATGGATACTTCTCACATATAATGTTCTCAATAAACAGATAATGACAAGGAGAAGTACCCCATTCATCATTGCTTCTGAATCGGTTTTCACTCAGAAGTCTCTTGACTATATCCTCAAAGTACTCTGGGTCTATAGATTTGACTGAACGACGGTGATTGAAATATGTTCCAAGTGTTTGGCCCTACGAACGCACTTAGGCATACTCTCGATACAAGGGTTCTCCAAACATCAGGAGATCCATTCTTCTAGCGGTCCTTCCTGTTTGATTCCTGTGCATACCATCATCAGCAATTGTCTGGTATTTCAGCATTTTGATCACTCACGGCACTACCAGAAGTCAGGTCCACATCAAAATCCGAAGCACGATAACTGGGCCCACCATCGGTGGGATCAGTACCGATCCGTCCACTTGATCGGTACCGATCTACAAACTTGAACCTCGAGTTTGTTTTCCTCCTTGATATGATGTCCCAGCAGTGTTTTGAATCTTCTTTTACTTTCCATCTCTTTATCTCTGGTCAGATGATGAGGAACTTCCATATTCTGAAATTGAATCCTGCCTAATCATCCTTCGACTATTGTGCGTCAGTTCGTCCAATAGCCTCAAGCTCTACTGCATCTGTTGGTTCATCTGGTTGTAACTTTCCTAGAATCTAAATCTGCTTTATTATCCAATTCATTTCCACTCTAGTCATAACATCAGCTGGATTCTAGATGCCTGGTTATTCTGTTTGGGTGCTCCATCCACATGGTGAATGTCTCAATTTTCAACATAATTAGTAGCTTTGGAAGTTGTAGCACGTTCTCTCCTTGATGGGGCCATGATAAATAACTTCTCTTAGATTATTGAAAATCTGAATAGTAGAACCGTATGGTTAGAAAATTGGATCTATCTGTTGGATCTATGGAATCCAATAATAGATGATGGATCCAAGTAGCCCGAGTCTAATTCTCAGTGAAAGCTCCAAATGTTTGAACCAAAAATGACACGAACACCCAGAAGATTAAGTAGAAAATAAAAGGTGAAGAAATTTAAATGAAAACCAGTAAAAAAAGAACACACAACAATTTATAATGGTTTGGCTAACCTTGGCCTACGTCCACTTAGTGATTTTATTAATATCTTGCTGATTTCAAGTAGGAATTCTTATGGATCGGTATAAATCTGATAGTGATTATAAGAAATTAGAGTTAAGGAAAGCAAGAGCTAAAAGGTCCTTAGAAATGAGTTCTGCCCCTTTATTTATAGACGTAGGAAGGCTAAAATCTCGCCCAGAAGATCTCCACCTTGTTTTGTATGCCGGCTATTTCTCCAAAGAAATAAGTGGACAACTCATAAATTGTCAAGGATCGGTATTGATCCATAGGCTTGGATCGGTACTGATCCATAAGTTGATCATATGGATTGCTTTGGCCTTCTTGTCTTGGCTCGATTGGTGGTTTTCCGTGATTTCAAACTTATTTGCGCTAATATTAGCTTGTTTCTAAGTCCAAATGACGGATCCATGGAAGAACAAAGTTGCTGATTCAAGTGCTCATTGAGATTGATAGAGAATTGCATTGGAACAAGAAAACAACACTTGGAATGGGCATTTAACATCAAATAGAGTGCGTAGGCAGAAGTTGGGCAAGTTTGGAGATGGTTCCCTAGATTGGTACAGATCTAAGGTGTTGAACCAGTACCGATCCAATACTTTGTTGGATCGGTTTCTCCAATCCCTTGGGTATGCTCTATCCTTGTCCCATGGCTTTTCTTATGCTTGGTTTTTGGACCCTTAGGCTATCCCTCTAGGCTTCCTTCTTTGATAACTCCAAGTTTGACTCGTCCAGTTCTTCAAATATTTCCTTGTCGGAAGACTAGATAACAATGAGCAAATATCAGGTTCTCAACTGTAATGGACATCAACCAACAGAAACATGCCACTCAGTAATGCAAACTGATATCTTGGATGGCAAAGGCTTTTCAGGAGTTACTTCATAATAGCCTTAGCATACACTATTTTATTCCAAGCTACAATATTAACATCAAAACATTTGGGCTTTCCAATAACATTTACAAACCAATTTAGCTCAATCAAGGTTGCTGCATACAAGGAGTAAGATAGAAACAAGCCCAAACCAAAATAGAAAGAATCTCTTCCTTAGCGTTGTCCACCATCAGACTCTATGGGGTTGTAATGAAAGGCTGACCGGCTATAATGGAGGGATCCACCTCAAGCACAGAGTCTTTCCTCTTTTCTAGAGAACTTCAAAATGAACATGCAATTATCGAAATGAAATTGAATTCTACCCCTAATATTCCAACATTGATGGAATTGATCATGAACTTCGTGATAAGGAGAATCTAGGAAAAAACCCACTGAAAAATATAACAAAAAATTAGCCCCCGCTTCCAACACCTCCATCGGATGAATCATTGCACCATCTTCCTCTATAGTATTACAAGATTGGGGAACGTATTCAGCTGCATTTCTTGGCAATGCATTAAAAAGAGATGACCACTTACTACTAGGCTTAAGGGGACCAGGATCAACTAGTTTCATTCCATTCACAAATGCATTTTCATTCATACCTCTTCCACAAGCATCATGTGAGCTTAAAGCGCAACTCACCCTTTCACTAACTACAGAAGCAAGTAATATATGTTGCACATTTGCACAAGCACTTAGAGTGCACATCCCACTAATAACCCAAGCATCTCCCTCCTCTACACATGCTACTACCAACTCATTTCTAGCACCCAAGTTCACTTCCACATCAATATTTTCAACATTCTGCCATCGACTAGCACCATTACTACTAGCGAGCAAAGAGGACATATGGGATTCATTTGATAGAGCAGCAGGCAACAAACCTAAAAGTGGAGAAGGCGATCGATCAATGCATTGCAGAGAGGATTCTAAGGTAGAGAATGGATTATTCGATAGTATTGCCGGATCAATAATAGGCTTTGATGCCACCATTGCAAGATGAGCAGAAGAGGTTGCTAAAGGAGGGAAATCGTTAGCATTCACAACAAAAGACGTCCAAAGATCAGATGGAGAATATCAAGAATTAAACATGCGTTTAGATAATTTAACAACCCGTACCTTAATGGTCCTAAACTTCAACAAAAGTCGAAACACAAATCTATCAAAGTGATTTGGTGCCTGCAAATAAGCATGGGCATTATCGAAGATTGATAGAAACTTAAACTCATAGCAGAAATAATAATAATAGTTTAGGAATACTAATTACGACTACTACCTTGGAATAAATGGTATTCCTTGGATATCAGGTTGTCACATTAGTATCGAGCATGAGAGAAAAGAAGACTTCACCAATAGCTAAACACATCTAGCTTTAGTGACTTGTTCCTCTAAGATCTATCATGTGGGTCGTAATGAGGAGGGGGTCAGAACAATGTCCCAGTGAGTGGAAAATCTATATACTGTCTATAACATAAATATATACCAATTGAGTTTCATTTAATTATTATGCCTATTAAGGTTAGCAATTCTACTCTAACCTTGCATTGCACACACGATTACTTACTTACCTCTTCCCAAGGTACAAAATACCGATGAAGCGTTATCAACCATCTAATACTTCCAAACCCATTTGCCACTTAATACTTCCAAATATGAAACGGGCTTCTATAATCACCATGAAATAATTTTAAAAGAGAAATAGGCAGACATTGCCATTTAAATCCTCAATCAAGGTAGACTCCATCATTAAAGAGCTATTCCCAAGGTGCTTTTCTAACAATGTTATCAATGGTCGGTGGGTCCAAGCTACAAAGACCTCTAACCACTATTTAAGGCTTCGGACATTTAATGTCCAACTATTACCACATCTATCGCCAATAAAATCATAGCTATAAAAGAGATAGTACCAAGCAACTTAATACCTTTAAAAAGTACAAGGCAGACTTCTAGCCATTTAATACCTATATTCTGGGCAGGTCCTCATTGCTTAATACCTATCCCTAGGCAGACTCCTCACTGGTACTATTGTTTTTATGGCCTTTGCAATGTGAGAAACTGTACCTAAGCCACTTAATACCTCATTAATATGGACATGATAGACCTTTGACCATTTAACACCTATTTATGGGCAGGCCATTGACATTTAATACCTAATGCCAAGGCGAACTCCTCATTTGTACTACCTAGTTGACATCGCTTGGAATCTCACTAGATTACTCAATACTTCCTTTTAGGAGAGAGGGGAACCCTTAGATTAGTCACTTAATACCTCAAACCCAAAGTGAACCCTTCCCGTGATATCCACTATCACTCTTAATTATAAGTATGGAATCTCATTGGGTTACTTCTTTCGATATAGAGGCGGGCTCTAAAATAGCCACTTAATATCTCAACGCCGAAGTAAACCTTCTTAGAGACATCCGTATTTATTTTGAATCTCACTAGGTTACTTAATACATCTTTTTAGGAGAGACGCAGACCTTACAGCCACTTAATACCTCAAACAAAAGCAAACCTCTATGGAGATATCCCTCACCGCTCCTAATTCCAAACTAAGACCATTTAATACTTTTAAATTAAGAAAGCAGATCCAATCTCTCACATCTTCATGGGTCCTAAGATTAGTGATATCTCACATCAGTAGCAAGTGCACCTGACTGCTGGTAGCCTCAAAGTGAAGGGCGGTCTTTCGTCGAGTGACTCTACTGACCTCGTATCACTAACCTACTAAGTCCAATTAACCTCCTAAGTCTTATATTATCTTTTTTTTAAACCCTACTCCGGAGAGTAGAGCTAGGGGATACAGCTGTCCGCCACACTGACCCCCCTTTTAAGCCAGCCCGACCAAGAGAATTAATCCTCACGCGTTTCAGCTTATTCAGAGGATAGACCGCTCAAGGCCAATGGGAAACAAATCTCAGCTGCGGGACTCAAACCCGCAACCTCCAGGAACTTTGTTCCATGGTTGCAAGGTAGTCCTCAACCAGCTGAGCTATGCTCGGGGACTGTCTTATTTAGGTAGACATTGGACTTAGCTTACTAATTCCATTTTTATTTAAGTCAATAGGATTTACATTAAATGCTTATCTACCTATAAATCTCGTTTTAATGCTAATAAATGTCAGTTTGTCCATAAAATCCTAACAGACATTTCCTAAGACATGTATATATGGTTTCTAATTTCAAATTAGTAATCTTTTTAACTATTCCATTGTTATTAGTTCAACTTCTTTATTTATCAGTCCTATTAATCCATTTACCCTATCAAATTATTGCAACTCCTATATTTATTACCACTTATTTCCCATTTATTAGAGTTACGGCCTTTTTTAATTCTTTTTCCATTAATTAATTGTCCTAAACGCGAATATTATGTGTAGGCGCCGTTATCAGCTAAGTTTTATTTAATTATTATAAGCGTAGTAAATTACATACTAATATCTACTTTATTGAATATATTCTAGTAATATATCCTCAATAAGATATGTTTTTCCATGTTCAATTGTTGGAATCGTATCTAAAAATATCTGCTATAATTTCCATAAAGTAGTCCAAAGCAAAACATTTAACTTTAAAACATAAAAGATTACATCGTTTGAAATTACAAGGAACAATCATTTCTTTTTATTACTGAAATAGACAGTGTAAACTATAATGAATTCATACTTTACACTTCTCTTTCTCTTTTAATTTGCATCTATTCCTTGCAAGATCAAATGCTATATTCTTTCAAAAATGGAAAGAAATCAAACTAATTTACACATATTAAACGGATCTAAATTACAACAACTCAAAACATAGAAAAGTTTACATTCTAACAAGATTAAGGTAATAATCCAAATTCTTAACATTATTATACAACCTATTTTCAGATCTGAATTAAATTTCATTCAAACCAATACTCTAAATTCATGCTTTTGGGATTGATTTTCAGATTAGGTTGTAAACAATTCTAAATCAATTCGTAAACAAGAATATGTAGGCGATATTTATATATTCAGATTACATTCAATTTGTTGCCTACAACTCATATACAATTATTCAGTTAGGCATAATAATCAAATAAACACCAACGGGATAATTTTCATATTATAATAATTTATAAAATTTTCCACTCGCATTTTAAAAGTGATTCAAATCTCGAAATCTGAAGTAGAACCTTTGATTCATCTCCAAATCCTTTTAAATACAAGAAATATGTATAAAAATGGTATATGCATATATTAGAATTACGGATCTGGGAAGAAATTTTGTATTGGGAGAGAAAATAAACACAAAAATATATAAAGTACGTCAAATACGCATATTGTTGATTCTCTTCTCTCCTTCTTTTTATTAGATTTCTATTCTTCTCTAATTTGTATGAATAAAGATATAAGTATCTTATTTTTATACTTTAAAAAGAAAGTGGAGAATAAGAAATGGAAGAGCTTCGCTGCTGCTTCTAGAAAAATATGAGATGAGAAGGGAGGGTTAGGCCTGAATTCATAGACGCTAGAATCAAACAGAATCATCAAATCAAAATATATTAAATCCGAACCATTGGATCTAGGCTAACCCTAGCCGCCACACAAGGAATGGTATGTAGCCCCTACCTAGGGGTCGACTGCCTATGATGGTGGGTCGACCTATGGGATCGGGTCAAATTAGTTGATTTTTGTGGGACGACCTGTGGGTCCAGGTTAAATTTGTTGATTTTTCTTACTTATTTATTTTTGTTCCAATTTTTTTTCATCCGTAAATTCTTCGTTTTGACTCCGATCGCAAAAATTCAAATATGAAAGTTGCTTAGAATTTCACCATGAATGCTATGGTGCAAGTTTCGTAGCAAATTTCATCTTTTGCATAAATCTCATTTTTTGAGCCTAATTAATTAACTAACTATTAATAACTGACTAATACTAAATTATAGGGTGTTACATTCTTCACCCTTTAAAAAGAATTTTGCCGTCGAAATTGCAACAATGACTAAGTCATGGTTTTGGCTCCTACTTATCATAAACTACACAATCAATGAGTGTACAATCAATTTTACAACCAAACGTGCATAAGCGCATAATGTATTATTGTATCACCATATAGAAAATATGTATGTAGAACGATTCTAAATCGGGTCCTCCTATATGAATGCATTTTTTTGAAAACATTTTTGAAAACATGATGCATACAACCTATATACACTGGCAATTTTATATGTATGCAGCTTTTGAAAAATATTTTCAACCAAAATCCCTATACTCGTATAAGTAAAAGTACTAAGCAACCAATTTCGTACCCACATTCTACCATCCAATAACCTAACGCATCAAAAAATCGCTTCCTAGACTTTAACCTTATGCCTGAAAAAGGAATTTAGGCGGAGAATTTAACATTCTTACCGCTCTATAATCTTTCTATTCCCGTTGTACAATGGAAATTTCCTTGCTGCCTCGGATTTACTCTAAATTTTCCAATATACAAAACGCATAAGGAGGCTTATTTTCAAGCTCTAAAACGGAAATAAGTCTAAAAATAAACTCGTGCGCATCGTCGAAAAGGTGGAAATAGAAATTCCAAAGCTAAAACAGCTTTTCTCTTATTACCCCTTGCATTTATCGTATCGTCGATTCTAAAGCACCGCTAAATTTGCAAATTCTAACTCTATTTTCGTTCCCTACGCCTAACACATAGCCTTCGAAATCATAGATCTCATAAAAATCTTTCTCACTTTTCAAATTCGTACGTCAAAATAAGATCATAAAATATTTAGACATATATTTTCCCTTGAAATTGATTTTTTAGGAAAAAACACTAAAAATAATTTAAGAGTCAAAAATAACTAAAACCTGAAACCTTTTTTTTCAAAAGAGAACTTTTCAAATCAAGGGGAAACTTTTCAAAATATTTTCCTTCTTAAAAGTTTTGATAAATTAAGCCATAATTTCAGCGTAGTCGGAAGTTTGCTATGCGCTAAATGCAAAAACCAAATTCGAAAATTCTACAACTAATCTTTACCAAAAAACATTACATTTTATTTAAAAATGTCATCACATTTATTATTCAAAAAATTTAACTTTTAAGGAACATGAGCAATGACCCATGATAGTAAAACAACTTTATCATATTCTTCGCTGAAATTTTCCAATTTTTATAAACTTTAAGTTTTATATTGCATTTGCTGTTAGTCAAGTGACTTTATGAGGTTTCCATGTTTATGTCGCCTCATTAATATGTATATATAAGAGCAGTTCACATGTTTGGAAACATTAACACAGTAAATAAGTAGAAACTCATAATATCGTGTGTGCCTTTTACAAGAGACAACTAACAATTACAACCCAAACAACCTACAGAAAAAGGACAAATGCTGGAAATAAAAAATACACCACCATAACTTCTAAAATAATGCCTACAGGCTACGAGATTGCTTGTTCTACGGTTCGAGCTTGACCCATTGTTGTAACCCTTGAATGGTCGTAGTATGGTGACTATACACCCAATCTCATGCCACTGGTGTTGTTGGTGTTGCCGACGGCTTTGGAATTGCCATCTTCCTAAAGAATGATCTAATGATGAAAGAAGGAACCTTCTACTAAACCGCCTCTCCATGGAGGTTCACTCGTATTAACTAAAGACGAGTGTGGATAGGTGAAAATACATAAATTAACTCTATGGAGTGCTAATCCTTGATCAAGAAATTGAATAAAAGGGTGCGAGTCCAATTGATGGCGATGTCGCCAATACTAGCTTAGATGGTCTTCTGCACCAAGGGATAAATCCGGTCGTAACTTCCTATCTTAGGAATAACATTATACTAAATGATCTGCATAACCCAACGGACTGACAGACGTGGGTTATCCATTTTCCAAACACTATGACATCTTAGAAAAAGATTTGCTGCAAAACCTTTGAGTCGATCCCTTCAAAATCATCCAACACCGACTTCTTCGTGGAGGCCTCCAAAATCTCAATGAGATCATTATTAGTTAGCTCAATCAAGACACCCTTCAGCTCCAAACGAATCAATTTACTGCCTCTAATGAAATTCTGCTCCAATAGGACATTGAAAAGGCAGATGCAGCACAGGTAACATTCCTGCTTAAAAGTTCGAAGTGGAGAATCGGTGCAAATCCTACCACGAAAAATATCTCTTTCAGCCCAAAAGCGGCAAAAACTTCTGCTCATTCCAGTTATTCTAAGTCGCCTCCTAAGGGTTGAGACTATAATGGTGCGAGAAAACACCAGCAGTGCAGAAAGGTATCTTGGGCTAAGAAGTGGTTGGAGGGAGGAAATAGAGTTTAGATTTGGAGTGATGGTGGGGCGAGATCTAACATGCAAAACCAGCATGAGAGGGAGGCAAGGCTGTCGCTTCTAGCGAAAAATGGCACCGACTAGGGGAGAAATGGAAGAGAGAGGCTACTATCTAGAGGTGGAGGAGGAGGAGGAGAGAGATTGGGTTTGACTTATTGAGGAAGGAGGAAAGAAAGAAGGCAATTGGGAAATTTGGATGTGACTTTTATAGTCCCATTACAGTTCAATTTGTGCCAAAACTCATTAATTGGTAGACCACTCTAGGTTTACCGCTGGGTGATTAACCGCTAAACGGGCTTTTGGACGTTAGCTGAGCCTATATCCAACCACAATTGGATTAAATAATAATAATCGTTTTGCACCGTCTTCTTCGATTCGAAATGGTCTGAAAATTCTTGTCCTCAGCACAACAGTGTCAAAGCCTACCGCCTAGTCTCGAACCATGCTCCAGTAATTTACAGTAATCCTAACAAAACTGTTAAGACCAACAATAATTCCAGAAACCCGAAAATATTCCCGCTGCCATTTCTTACCTACTTCATATGGAAATATTTCTCCCAGTAGCTCTTAGGTACAACAATAGTTCTAACTACATATCCCAATAAAATTAAATGTTATTCTTATTTCATTAGCACTTTAAAGAGAGAAGATTTTAAAAAACCTCTATTTTATAACCGAAAAATCAATGAGCTAAATATATGCTCCTTTATACTTGTTTCTAAATAATAGAAACTATTTCATACCAAAAATTCCATTGAAAATCAAACTTGTGTGTGTGTCTATATATAGATACATACATACGTACGTACATACATACATACATATATATATATATTTCATGGTCTCCTAAAACCTTCTTTTAAAACACAAATTTCCCAAATGGAAAAACTATTTCCTTGCAAAAATCAAAACAAAGCCTTTACTGATTTATGCATATAGATATTTAAGGGTTTCAAATATTAATCTTTTATTAAGTAAACTTTCTTAACACGACCAGCTTAGTTGTATATGTGTTTCTTTGAGAATTAAAATTTCAAAACATTCGCAAAACAAAATTTCCAAAATAAATCCTTGGGAATAGAAATACTTTGAAAACATTTTTCCAAACTCTAAGATACTTCCAAAATATACTTTATAAAAGTTCTCTCATAGGTTTCAGACTAAGGAATTAGCATTAATTCTCCAAATAAAAATCCGACTTTCCATCATAGAGGTGATCAATGAATGCACCCTAGCAAAACTTGCTTCTGGACGACTGCGACATACAGACTCTAATTTCCCATCCATCTAGAATAAATGTGAGTCTCTGAATGAAACTCATCATAAAAATCCAAAATCAAAGGTAGCTAGAATCCCAACCATTAAGTCAAACACCTCTAGTCCCTAGGATTATGCCATATGTTGTACTCATGCTCTTCTTCAACAGCGCTTTACACATCGCTAGCACGTTGTGGGATACTTCAAAGTCGGTGTGAAAATCTTAACTCTAAGATATTACCAATCCATGGTTGCTTTGCCCATTCCCTCAAAGTGGAGCTATAACTACTTCTATCGTCGGAACTCTTAGAATCTAATGTAAAAATATAAAATTACTAGATAGGAAAATACGAATACGTTCTCTCAATTTATCCTAATTTCTTTGATTTACTAACAGGCTCTAATACCAAATGTAACAACCCATACCTTAATGGGCCTAAATTTCGATAAAAATCGAAACCTAAGTCCATCAAAGCACAAATCGATTAATTTGGTACCTGCAAATAAGCATGAGCATAATCGGAGTTTGATGCAAAATTAAACTCATAGTGGAAACAATAGTAGGATAAGAATACTGATTATGACTACTAGCTTGGAATAAATGTTATTTTTTGGATAATAGGCTGTCACATCAGCATCGAGCATGAGCGAAAAGAAGACTTATCCAACAACTAAACATGTCCAACTCCAATGACTTGTTCCTCCAAGATCTATCCTATGGGTTGTAATAAGGAGAGGGAGAACAACAACCTGGTGACTGAAAAATTTATATACTGTCCACAACATAAATATATACTAATTGGCTACCATATAACTGTTATGTCTATTAAGTTTAGCAATTCTAATCTAACCTTGTATTGCATACACGATTACTTAGCTACCCCTTCCCAAGGTGCAAAATACTGACGAAGCCTTATCAACCACCCAATACTTCCAAGCCCATTTTCCACTATGTACATCTAAATATGAAGCGGGATTCTATAATCACCAAAAAATAATTTTAAAATAAAAATAGGCAGACTTTCCATTTAAGACCTCAATCAACGTAAACCCCATCATTTAAGACCTATTCCCAATGTGGTCTTCTAACAATGTTGTCAATGGTTAGTGGTGTTATCCCGCCTTTTAGCAAGGCCGTCATACCAAAAAATTAACCAAAAACCCAAAGACAGTTCATCTCGAAGATTGATTGTAAGCATGCTTGCTATGAATATCGATGGATTTTTTTTCCGAGTCCGAATCAGGATACAACTTATAAGACATGACAAGCAAAGCCATAAAAGTAGACAGTTCAAATTTCAAGTCAATCGGAGTTCGTATGCTCAAGTTATGATCAACGCAAAATTGAAGGAAATGGCCTCATTTCGTATCCATCACTATGCCTCAGTTCGAATCCATCGTCTTTGTATCAATCAGAGCAGCGACAACTTCGCATCCATCTTTGTGCCTCAGTTCGTATCGGTCGAGTTCAAATCCATCGTCAAGCCTTGGTTTGACTCGATCTGGTTCGTATCGATCGCGAAGCCTTGATTCGTATCGATCGAGTTCGGGTCCATCTTAGAGCCTTGTTTCTTATCAATGGACCATTGCCCTTTTTGCACCGATCAGTTTTTCTCTGGTTCGTATCGATGTAGCAAAGTCCACTTCGTATCCATCAATAACCTTAGTTTGCATCCATCGAGCAACCCTGTTCATATCCATCGTTATGAAGCTTGTTCGTATCCATCAAGTTGAGGCTACCTTAATCGATACGAACAAGAGCCACCTTAATCGATGCGAACAGAGCCATCCCCATCGGTACGAACTAAACAAATTCCATCAATACGAATTGGCGACGTTCTTCGATACGAACAAGATGAGATCTTTGGGAACGAATCGATCAACTCGACATAAAAAGTGGATCGATCCGAAGAGTGCACAACACGTCATCACCTGGGCATGTGCCCTGATCGATTCGAACAGATCGATGCGAATTTATCAATTCGAACTAAACCGCATGCCGAAAAACCCTATCTCATATCGATCATAACTAGAGATCCATAGGTCCAAATGCTATGAAATTTTCACAGGAGCTTACGTACAAGCTAAAGAATGTTCACACCAAGTTTTGACTCCACTGGACAAAATCTTGATCGATACGAATTGCGTTCGTATCGATCACAGATCGAGTCAAAACTCCATCGGATCAATCGTGTGGGCCCAATCATGTGCCAGAAGGAGTCTCCCGAAATTTTAGTGTGATGTCAGCCTCCCACACCTATAAATAGAGCCCTAGGGCCTACAGAAGAGGGATCTTTGTACTCTCGAACATCCAAACTCTGCCGGATTCAACTTTGCACTTCATCGCTGTTGTTGTACTCGAATTTCAGAGCTATAATTCACCGTTATTCGCTGTAATAGATTGTAATCATCAAGTGAATATCAATAAAGTCATCAACTTCGGAGTGGACGTAGGCCAGATCGCCGTACCACTATAAATTCTGTGTTGTTTACTGCTTTCTTTCGAATTTTCTGAGTGTTCTTCATTTTTTATTCTCTGCATACTAGTCACTTGAGATCTGTGATTGTAAAGTGGTGCTTTCATCAATGATTGGGTGTTTGTGATCAATTTTGGCATAAACATTTTGGTGCTTTCACTGAGAAGGCTGATTCAGGGATTCGACCATTTGGAAATTGAATTTGAAGGCTTAGGAATTCAGATCTGAAAAGCTATGACAAGGCAAACAAGTAGAAGACAAAGAGCAGAGAGAAGTCAAAATGAAGGAAATCAAGAGGCTTCCTCAGGAGCGAATCAAACGTCGATGTTGATCACCAGGGATGAGATGGAAACGATGTTGAAGAGATAAGAGGAGATGATGCAAAACCTACTTCGACAAGTTGGACAAGTTGGAGCACAAAATCAGTGGAACGCAACTGCAAGAGATGTTGGAGATAGGAATCGGGAGCATGGAGAAACCAAAATTCAGAATGAAGCAGGACCTTCTAGCATGGCACCAGAACTAGGGGTCACTCACCTAGAGCATGTTGACCCAATCCCGGGAAGAGCATCAGGTGGACCCGAGCAGCATGGCATTGGTAGAGGAACGGATGCTCAGCCAGGAGAACAGATTCCAGGATTCCCTCATAAACTCGAAGGGCGGGTCGAAGGAAGTGGGCGAGGACTACAAGTCGAAGATAGTGACAGATTGGCGGAGATGGTTAGACGAGCTATGAGAGGTGGATTGGTAAACAAAGACTTAGAGGATGTGAATAGAAGTCCCTTTATTCCGACTATCAGGCGAGCTAGGAACCCACCGGATTTTAAGCTACCATAATTGGAAACGTATAATGGGAGGACGGATCCTACGGTTCATCTAACAAAATATATGAGGCATATGGAAGTGATTAGGGAATCATAGGAGGTAATGGCCCAGTGCTTCCCACTGTACCTGGTAGACATTGCGGCACTATGGTCTAACCAACTGCAGAGTGGCTTTGCTGGAACATGGACCGATTTGACTAAAAGGTTTATGAGGCAATTCAGAGTTCATATTTCAAGACCCAAGAATGTGATGATTTTGG
The DNA here is from genome assembly GCA_030765085.1 of Allium cepa. NCBI lineage: Eukaryota > Viridiplantae > Streptophyta > Magnoliopsida > Asparagales > Amaryllidaceae > Allium > Allium cepa. The sequence continues at coordinate 476,217,922 of CM060929.1, forward strand.
GAGCACTGAAGCAAAGAATTGGGGAATCTTTGAGGAGCTTTCTGACGCGATTAAATGCAGCGGCAACATCGGTGGATCGACCGGATCCATCCATGGTTTTGATGGCAGCTGTATCTGGCATAGCTGACGGCACAGAATTCAAGAATTCGTTGACAAGAGATCCCCCAATGGATCTAGGAGAATTTTATCATGAGGCTGAAGGATTTTTACGATTAGAGGATGCAAATGCTGAAAGAGAGGAGGGAGAAGGAATCAATGTTTATGCAGTCAAGGGAAAAAATCCTCCTCAAAAATGCAGCAACTGGTAAAGGGAAACGAAAAGCTGAGGATAACGATAATGGATCAACACGACCACAAAAGGAACCAAGATTCACCTTAAGAGCTGAACGAGACTTTGGAATGGAACTACCAGGACACCAAGGTACAGGTCCCTTATCGAAAGCCGATGAGGAGAGATCCAACCTACAATGAAAGAAGGTCAGACAAGTATTGCTTATTCCATAAGCTGAATGGTCATAGCACAAACGACCATAGACACTTGAAGGATGAAGTTGAGGGACATTTCCGGAATGGTTTGCTATCACAATATGTGAGAAGGAAGGCCATGACGGTAGAACAAGAACGACCACCGCCACCACCAACTGGAGACGTCTCAGGATCGAGGTGTCAGCTTGTCATCAATTGATGGGAATAATGACGAATAAGTGGCAAACTCCACATAAATGTGATTAAGTCATGTACACATGTACAGGACCGCGAACGATCCCCAGGCATGCTCTGATACGACTATAAATCGCATTAATGTAGGTGTTTACACTTTAACGTCCCTGCTTTACTTTTGCTTTTTGCTTCTCGTGTTTGGACTTGATTTTGTTTGACGTTTCTGTTGAAAGACTTTTTTTGAATAAAAGTATGCCATTTGTGACTCCATAACGGCCAAGCTATTTACACATGTATGGGATCGCGAACGGTCCTTAGGCATGCTCAAAGATAGTGATAAACCACCCTAATAAACGATCCAGAAACTCACTCGAACGTGAAATCTGGTATTAATGATACTAAGTCCCCACCGGGCACGCATAATTCGCCTCGAACAGCACTCGACCGCGAATGGTCACAATTCGCCTCGAATGGCACCCGATCGTGAACGATCACAAATCGCCTCGAACGGCACCTCGACCGCGAAAGGTCACCATTCGCCGTGAACGGCATTCGACCGCGAACGGTCACATATCACCTCAAATGACATACGATCCCGAACGATCGTTATTCGTTGTCAGATAAGACTATCAATTTCTTTGCAGGTCATCAACTAGATATGAACATCCAGCTTATGGAATTACAAAACACACCTTTCTAACGCAAGGCATGTTTTAGGGGGCAAGTGTTATCCCGCCTTTTAGCAAGGCCATGATACCAAAAAATTAACCAAAAACCCAAAGACAGTTTGTCCCGAAGATTGATTATACGCAGGCTCACTATGGATATCGATGGATTTTTTCCGAGTCCGGATCAGGCTACAATTGACAAGACATGACAAGCAAAGCTATTAAAGCCGACATTTCAAATTTCAAGTCAATCGGAGTTCGTATGATCAGGTTATGATCGATGCAAAATTGAAGGAAATGGCCCCATTTCGTATCCATCACTGCACCTCGGTTCGAATCCATCGTCTTCGTATCGATCAGAACGGCTACAACTTCGCATCCATCTTTGTGCCTCAGTTCGTATCGGTCGAGCTCGAATCCATCGTCAAGCCTCGGTTCAAATCGATCTGATTCGTATCCATCGCGAAGCCTTGGTTCATATCGATTGAGTTTGAGTCCATCTTAGAGCCTTGTTTCGTATCGATGGACCGTTGCCCATTTTGCACCGATCATTTTTTCTCTGGTTCGTACCGATGTAGCAAAGTCCACTTCATATCCATCAGATAACCTTAGTTCGCATCCATCGAGCAACCACTATTCGTATCCGTCATTATGATGCTTGTTCGTATCCATCAAGTTGTGGCTATCTTAATCGATACGAACAAGAGCCACCTTAATCGATGCGACCAGAGCCATCCCCATCGGTACAAACTATACCACCGTCATCGCTATGAACTAAACAAATTCAATCGATACGAATTGGCAACGTTCTTCGGTACGAACAAGGCGAGATCTTTGGGAATGACTCGGTCAACTCGGCATAAAAAGTGGATTGATCCGAAGAGTGCGCAACACGTCATCACCTGGGCACGTGCCCTGATCGATTCGAATAGATCGATGCGAATTTATCGATTCAAACTAAACTGCCTGCCAAAAACTCTATCTAGTATCGATCATAACTCAAGATCCACAAGTCCAAATGCTATGAAATTTTCATAGGAGCTTACTTACAAGCTAAAGAATGTTCACACCAAGTTTCGACTCCATTGGACAAAATCTTGATCGATACTAATTGCGTTCGTATCGATCACAGATCGAGTCGAAACTCCACGGGATCAATCGCGTAGGCCCACTCGCATGTCGGAAGGAGTCTCCCGAAATTTGAGCAAGATATCAGCCTCCTATGCCTATAAATAGAGCCTCAGGGCCCATAGAAGAGGGATCTTTGGACTCTCGAACGTCCAGACTCTGCCGGATTCAACTTTGCACTTCATCACTTCTGTTGTACTCGAATTTCAGAGCTGCAATTCGTCATTATCTGCTATAATCGATTGTAATCATCAAGTGAATATAAATAAGGTCATCAACTTCAGAGTGGACGTAGGCCAGATCGTCGAACCACTATAAATTCTGTATTGTTTACTGCTTTCTTTTGAATTTTCTAAGTGCTCTTCATTTTTTATTCTCTGCATACTAGTTATCTGAGATCTGTGATTGTGAACTGGTGCGTTCATCGACGATTGGGTGTTTGTGATCAATTTTGGCGCAAACAAGTGGATCCTATCTATAAAGACCTCTAACAACTATTTAAGGCTTCCAACATTTAACGTCCAACTATTTCGTCGATAAAATCGTAACCATATAAGAGACAGTACCCAAGCCACTTAATACCTTTAAAAAGGACTAGGCAGACTTCTAACCATTAATACCTATATTCTAGGCAGGTCATCATCACTTAATACCTATCTCCAGGTGGACTACTACCGGTACTATCTTTATTATAGCCTTAGCAATGTGAGAGACTGTACCCAAGCCGCTTAATACCTCATTAGTAAGGACTAGGCGGACCCTTAACCATTTAACATCTATTTATAGATAGGCCTTTGTCGTTTAATACCTAACCCCAAGGAGGACTGTTCACTGATACTATCAAGCTGACATCGTTTGGAAGCTCACTAGGTTACATAATACTTCTTTTTAGAAGAGAGGAAAAAACCCTTAGATCAGTCACTTAATACCTCAAACCTGAAGCAATTCCTTTTCGAGATATCCACTATCATTCTTAATTATAAATATGGAATCTCATTAGGTCACTTGTTTTGGTAGAGATGCGGGTCCTAAAATAGCCACTTAATACCTCAACACCAAAGTAAACCTTTTTAGACACTTATTTATTTTGAATCTCACTAGGTTACTTAATAGTTCTTTTTAGGAGAGAGGCGGACCCTACGTCCACTTAATACATTAATCAAAAGAGAACCTTTACGGAGACATCCCTCGCCGCTCCTAATTCCAAACTTTGACCAATTAATACTTTTTCATTAAGAAAGCATATCCAATCTCTCACGTCGTCACAGTTCCTTGGATTAGTGATATCTCACATCAGTAGTAAATGCACTAGACTACTAGTAGCCTCAAAGTAAAGGGCAGTCTTCCATCGAGTGACTCTACTGACCTCGCATCACTAACCTACTAAGTCCAATTAACCATCCTAAGTCTTTGCTTATATTATTTTTGGTAGACATTGGACTTAGCTTACTAATTTCCTTTTTATTTAAGGCAACAAGATTTACCTTAAATGCTTATCTACCCATAAATTCCTTTTTAATGCTCATAAATGTCAATTTGTCCATAAAATCATAACGGACATTTACTAAGACATTTATCTATGATTGCTAATTTCAAATTAGTAATCTTTTTAACTATTCCATAGTTATTAATTCAACTTCTTTATTTATCAGTCTAATTAATCCATTTACCCTATCAAATTATTGTAACTCTCATATTTATTACCATTTATTTCCCATTTATTGGAGTTACAACCTTTTTTAAATTCCTTTCCCATTAATTAATTATTCTAAATGTGAATATTATGTGTAAGCATCGTTATCAGCCAAGTTTTATTTAATTATTATCAACGTAGTAAATTACGTACAAATATCTACTTTTATCGAATTTATTCTAGTTATATATCCTCACTAAAATATCTTTTTTCATGTTCAATTATTGGAATCACATCTAAAAAGATTATCTGCTATAATTTCCATAAATGAGTCCAAAACAAACATTTAAATTTAAAATATAAAGGATTACAACGTTTAAAATTACAAGGAAGTTTTCTTTTTATTACTAAAATAGACAGTGTAAACTACAGCGAATTCATACTTTACACGTCTCTTTCTCTTTTTATTTACATCTATTCCTTATGAGATCAAATGTTGTATTTTTCCAAAAAGGGAAAGAAATCAAACTAATTTACAAATATTAAATGGATCTAAATTTCAATAACTCCAAACATAGAAAAGTTTACATTCCAACAAGATTAGGGTAATAATCTCAATACATAACATTATTATACAACCTATTTTTAGATCTGAAATAAAGTTCATTTAAATCAATATTCTAAATTCGCACTTTTGGGACTGATTTCCAGATCAGGCTGTAAACAATTCTAAATCAATTCATAAATAAGAATATGTAAGCGATATTTATTATATTCATATTATATCCAATTTGTTGCCTACAAATTATATACAATTATCCAGTTAGGCATAATAATCAAATAAACACCAACGGGGTAATTTCATATTATAATAATCTATAAAATTTCTCACTCACGTTTTAAAAGAGATCCAAATCTCCAGATCTGAAGTAGAAACATTGATTCATTTCCAAATCCTTTTTAACCAAGAAATATGTATAAAAAGGGTATATACATATATTAAAATCACAGATCTGAGAAGAGATTTTGGATTGGGAGAGAAAACAGATACAAATATATATAAATTACCTCAAATATGCATATAGTTGATTCTCTTCTCTTCTTCTTTTCATTAGATTTATATTCTTCTCCAATTTGTATGAATAAAGATATAAATATCTAATTTTTATAATTTAGAAAGAAAGTAGAGAATAATAAATTGTAGAGCTTCGCTACTGCTTCTAAAAAAATATGAGAACAGAAGGAAGAGATAGGTCTGAATTTATAGGCACTAGAATCAACCAGAATCCTCAAATCGGAGTATATTAAATCCGGATCATTGGGCCAAGGCTAACCGTAGCCGCTAGATAGGGAACAATCGACCACCTCTACCTAGGTGTTGACCGCCCCTGGTCGACCAACCATGATCGTGGTTCGACCCGTGGGCCTAGGTTAAATTAGTTAATTTTACTTATTTATTTATTTTTGTTTTGAATTTATTTTTCATTCGTAACTTCTTTGTTTGGACTCTGATCGCAAAACTCCAAATATGAAAGCTGCTCAGAATTTTTTCATGAATGTAATAGTGCAAGTTTTGTGGTTAAATTCCATTGTTTGAACCAATTCCATTTTCGGAGCCTAATTAATTAATAAACTGACTAATTAAATAAGTAACACCAAAATTAGGAGGTGCTAAAGATCTCATTTGAGAAGGAGATGTTAGAACCTCTATTTTACGATTTCAATGACAATAGCTATACAATCACATATACATGAGATACCTTATTATAATATAGGTATATAAATTAGAAGAAGATTACAGTGCACAACATAATCACGGCTCACCAATAATTGAAGAAAGATGGATCATACTATTTAAAAGTAAGGTCATATTATTATAGCCATAGATATATATTACACAATCTCCTAGAGTGATCAAAACACACACGATTTCATATTGACAAATCTCACTAACAAACTACTCTGATTTTATACTTCACAATATGACAGATGTCTGTTACTTTATCACACACTTCTATGACAATTCTCTGTTTATTATTTTTAGACATCCAGCAACATCTGTGATATAAGGACAGACGTCTATGAACTGTCTTGCTTGTAAACAGAATACTGCAACCGTCGTTTTTGAATAGATGTTTCCCTTTGTTTTGAACAAACTTCTTCCTCCTTCAACAGTTGCAATCATTAATCAAAGAGTAATCTTTCAAGAAGTCACAACTTTTCAAATACAACTCTTTGATTCCACAAATACTTCAATCGATTGAGATTTCAATTTACTTGATTTACTATTCTCTAACTTCTATATTCATATTCTCTTGTACTATCATTGACTTAATATTCTCAATCACTTTTAACCAAAATCTATATGTTTTGGTTAAATTATTTCCTACGAATCCAAGCAACTCATACTCATTATCATTCAATGGAGATTATAGTAAGAATTGTATTAGCGGTCAATGTTCGTGTTGTGTTGAACATTGGATTGTCAAAGGAATACTTTTATATCAGCCTATTCCTCTAGACGAAGCGAGGATTATTGTTTAGTGAAATACCGAAGGGGAGCTTTTCCTTTTATACTCTGGTGTGCTCATTTTAACACTTTGCCATTTGTACTTTGTTATATTGTTATATTTAGCTAATATATTGGTATACACTCACATAGTAATACATAAGTCATATAAGATATGATCCACTAGACTTTCAAGAGACCCAACATTAAGGCGATTCAAGGATTTCTCGGACCTTGAGCTACGTATGGGGGGAAGAGCTCCTTCAATATAACTATTTTTTATGTGTGTTTATATTCATTCAACTGCATTACTAAATATCATTTTGCAAGTACTATTTTATGATATGTATGTATGTATACACACACACACACAAATATATATATATATGTATGTATGTGTGTGTGTGTGTATGTGTGTATGTTTACGTGATATTATTCATATATACATATATATACATTTAGATAATATATTTGTATACGAGAGGGGCTAACATATCTGTTGCGGTATAAATCCCAGCTTCTATACACGGGTATGTCAAACCATGTACACTTTGTTATGTCGCACATGCATGTATACACATATGTGTATGTGATAAATGTATGTATTATAACATGAAAAATTATATAAAATAAAATCATATTTATAATTTAGATAAAATATTAATTTTATTAAAAGAAAATTTAAAAAGGTTCTAAATGGATTTAGACTACATAGGCCCATTAAAGATCAAATAATGGAATATTTTTTGAAATTTACGTAATTTTTCTACTACAGGCTATCCTAGTTCCAATAATGGCATCAGAAAAAAATAGCATGTGCGGTCTAAATTAATAGTATTAGGGCTAACTCATTAGATCCTACCTATAAAGTAGGGTGTCTAGAAAAGTAATGTCGAAGGTTGGGCTTGGATAATCAAGTAATTTGCCCTACCATGCCATCACACTGACTTGAAAGGTTACCCCTAACCGAAAAGGCCCAATTAGAATTTGTCCTTGAGCTGATTTCAAAAAAAAATTGAAATAAAAATAAAATTTGTAAATTTAAAAGTTAAATTCAAAACAAGAAAAATATATATGATATAAGTTAAATTTAAAATAAAACATATTATAAAAGTTATAGTATAATTTTTCAAAATGTTATAAAATTAATTACGAAAATATTTTTTTAATAAGATTAATAAAATAAATAAATTAATTAAATAAGTTAATTGGTTAAATATATATACATGTATAATATATATAGTGATACACGTTATATTGCCTTGAATTATTTAAGACAATATGAGTATACATGTGAGTATAAAATAATTTTTGAAATCAATAAAATTTAACTAAAATTGTTTACTTATATGAATCATTTAAATTTAATTAATAAATTACAATACATATGTATAAGATATATTTTTATTACTATAAAGGTTATAGTATATATATTCAACATAGTATGTTATAATTGAATAATATAATAAATAATTAAAGTGTTAATTCATAAATTTAATTAAATAAGATTTAAGTAATATAATGCCATATATAAAATATTATATAAGTTAAATGAAATATAAAATCTATTTAATAATAAAACTTATGTAATATGAATATATATATGCTAAAGGTGGAATAGTAAGAAACCCAATTGGACTTAAGGAATAAATAAATATGTATAGTATGTATACCACCATTTCTGACGTGTAACACTTGAATTACGAAGGTATTTTATAAGAAATACATTATTCCCTAAGTCGATATCACTTGATATAATAAATTATAGATTATGAATCTTTAGTATAAAGTAGTCCTTTACCATTTATACATCAATAAATTACTTGCATACTCTCCACTTGTTGAGCTTTCCTCAAGCTAGAGATGTTATGTGTAGTACTACTATTGTATAGACTAGACAACGTAAGATACTTATACATATTTTTTGAGTTCCTCAAGGTATGTATATTATATTTAGGTCATCGTGAAATTATTGATATGAGTGAATAATCACTTTTTACTTATTGAGTTTTCCTCAAGGTAAAAATGAGATTAGGACAAGAAACCATGGGTTTGGAATTATATATGATACAACCGATAAGGACTTATCATCTTATATGGGAGTATGATTTGTTGAGCTTTCCTCATTGATAAAATCCTAAGAAATACAAGTCCTTACACCCACCAGTGAAGTCAAAAGACTTATATGTTCAACCTTACTAGTGGGAGCCTTATTAAAAAAATAAAATGGTAACATTTAACCTTTCTAATATTGTAAGAACATCTGCTATGTATAACTAGAATAATCTACTTCAATAAATTTGTGCATTAAATATAATTGATAAAATATTTGTCAATTAAAATATACAAAGGAACTAAATTAAATATTGACAAAGAAATATTAAATATACTTATCAGTAAAAAATTTCATGTTGACCTATGTAAGCACCTAATTATACAATTACTAAATATATTCGTAACTTGATCGCTTACGAGTTTACTTGCCCGAAACTGCGCATTCTCTTCAATGATTTATCAAGTTTGAACCCTTAAACAGACCAATCAATGTAGACTTGTATGAACAATTAGAACCAATCCTGTCTTAACAAACTTGAACATATGACTATAACAAACAACAGGACTTTCTTACCCAACTTTGAATTTGAAATTAAACAATTAAGCTGCCGAGACTTAAACTTGAGTTAAAACTTAACATACAGACTTCAATAATGGACTTCACACTTCAATATATCAGTGGTCAGTCCCAAAGCTTACATAACCGATCAATCTAAACGCTAGTTCAGACAGTCAGCTATGACAGTCACTCTGGTCAGAATCCAAAGTCTCTTCATTTACTTTTGCTTTTAATTTTGAAATGTTTATCTCTGCACTACACAACACTGCACCACACTAGTTTACACTTAACATATGGGGATAGGTAAAATTTTATAATCTTGATTATCTACCGAGTTCAGCTAATATGGGCTTCAGACGTTCAGCGCGTTTAGCTGTAATTCCTTCTAGATAACCTTCACAACACAGCAATCTCAGAGCCAAGTCAAGTTCTACGACTGTGTTCGACAGACTTACCCCTAAACATCAAACTGAGCAACTAGAGATTTCCGGCCTCTGGTCGTCCTTTTCTTCGATGTTCCCGTCCTTCTAGTAGAAGAGATATACCTTTGCCCCTGACACTATAGAGGGTGCTGTATTTCTAGATAACCCGATGGATTCCCAGGCCTCTAGATTTGGTAAGGCCACTCTCTATAGACTATGCTCTAAACATTACTATGCTCTAAACATGGGATTTGTTTGGTGATGTTCTAGTCCCTTTAGTGAATGGCAAGGCTTATTTGCCCTCGAAGGGGTATACGACATCTAATAAACTTATGTGATGGGCCGGATGTGTGCCGCCATTTAATTCTTTTATCCAAGAGATGCTAAATTATCTAGGAATAACTCCTTCTTAACAAATTCGAACAGCTTTGCTTTTCTTTATGGAACTTTCTTGCTATTTATGGTTGTTTTATTCCCCCGCCATCTTTTGAAGACATCAAGTTTATCTACAATTTCAAACGATGGACGGAGAGCCTTTCTTATACTTTCCTTGAGCTTTAGATCAACTGCTAAGTTTTGACTGGTGCTTGGAGAAAGCTCGGTAATTTTAAACATGAATGGTTCTACGTTCGTTGTTCGCTTGGCTTCGCAAGGTGATGGTTGGAAGGATATAAGTGTTGCCTTCACTTTATTCTATAATTTTTAGCCCGATTCGTATCTTGAACTAACAAATACTTTGAAAATTTACAGATGTCCATCCATAACCTAAAGGTGATAGTTATTCAAGGGCAGTTTCTGCAATCCGCGCCACCTCGGTTAAGGACAGGGACATCAGATCCCTTGTAACCGATGAGTGGTTATCTATTTTTTGGGCTGTTAGAAGAAGGTCACAGCATAGGTCTTTCGGGAAGCATTGCATCACCAAGAAATGTTGCGAAACAAGAAGGTGGCATGGGTAGCCTTGTCGTGCCCCAGTCGAGGAGGCTCGGGACTATGCTGAAGAAGGTAAAAATAGAGGTGATGAAGCCAAAAGCCTGGCGATGCTGATGCAGGTCTGGGCAATGAGCCTGCGGCTGAACTATCGCAAAGCGCGCAACCTCATATGTCAACAAGGAGAGGACAAAAGCTCGCTTATAAGGTGATTTGGTCAAAGTCCACTTGGATTTATTAAGGGATATAAAAAAGATTTTTGAAATATACATATACATGCATGCATGCATCCATACATACATATATATAAGCCTATCAATAGTCAGGTTTGGTTCGGGTATCTTGAAATTTAGACCCAAGCCTGATTAAAATAATCAAAAACTAATCCCAACCCAAGCGCACTAGGTATTTCAAAACCAATACCTTAGCCCGACCCGTAGTGCTTTTTAGGCTCGTCGAGTAATACCCATATACCGGAGTCATAATATTTATGTTAAAATCTTACCTTAAATTTGTAATTTTTATTAAAATTATGGACAAATAATTATTAACATACAAATTGGGTGGTGATGTTTCCAAGTCCAAGATAATAGTATGCGAAAACATCTATATGCAAACAAACAAAATGGTAAAAAAAATTAATGTAACACCCCTAATTTTCGTTTAATATTATTCAGGAAATTTAATTGGATAGATAAATAGAATAATGTAGTGAGATACAGAGATGAGATTTGAAAATCTATAAGGTCGATCCATCATTAATCAATTAAGCAAGATTATTTAAACTTAATCTAAGGAGGAATAAATGAGAAGGGTATATTAGGAATAGATCTACCTTTTATCTCTAAAACCCTCATCCTCTCATTCATTCTCATTTTTACAACATCAAAACAATCTAAAACTTAAAGAAAGAGGCCGTTCATTACTAAGGAAACTGGAAGAGGAATACTAAAGCAAATCATAAGGGAAACGATGGACTTTTAATATGTATATTTCAAAAATTTCTGTGTTCTTGATTATCGCTTTTATTAGTCTAGTAGTTAATTCTACTCCTCAATTTCAATTTCACTTTCTTCGTTTACTTCTCTACAAAAATCTATTCTAGGGTGTTTGTGACCAATTTGGTTGTAAATATTTTGGTGCTTTCACTGAGAAACCTGATTCTCAGCCTGCAACGATCCCTTTTGTTGCTGCTGGATTGGATAATGCCCTCGAGGAGATCTGTTGTTATCTTCATATAGTTACTTATACTACTCAGATTTGCTGAAATCTAAATAAGGAGATTAATGATGGTGAGACATAGCAAATCTACAACTCAGAACGTGGATGGAAATGAGACTACGAGCATTCAACAAGGAGACCCAAGCAATCAACCAACAGATGTGAATGCTGATCCGGTTGCAATTTAGAAACCCACCGATTCTATTACCAGAGGTGAATTTCATAATTTAATGAGAGAGTTGATGGAGAGCCGTTGATAGTTAAATCAGCAGATTCAAACCAATATCAACTTGATGAACCAATAAATTAGCTGCAGTAGGGCAAAGCTAGGAGGGATCCCAATCCTTACTCAACGTTAGAAAGCTCGTAGAACTAATGGATACCATGTAGAAACTTTAGGGCGTCAACAGGTAGACCATCATGGTTTGCCAGGATGATAAATGCTGGTCCCTTTGCTAGAGAAGGAAATTTACCAGTGCATGTTGGGATTCAAACTGAAGCTGCTACGGTTAATTTGAATGATAGAGTCCAAATGAATGCTGATTGGTTTCTTCCCCGGGATGATGGTGAAATCAATGTACAAGATGCACGTCATGAGATAGTGGCCCAAGAAGGCGTGAAATGCCCCGTAGACATCGACCGAACCATACATGTGAGGTGTAACCCAACCACCGCTTGGTGCCACCCATCTAAACGTCGAATTTATCGGCAATGGTAAGACAGTTGGTGAGAGAGAACCAAGGCTTGACTAATGATGACTGGAGAATCTCGAGAAGGCATACCCCTTTCACAGATAATGTTCTAGATGCAGAATACCCAAGGAGATTCAATATGTCATCAATGCCTACCTACGAGGGAAAAACCGACCCCAAGCATCATATCATGAGGTATGAATGGTTGAAGGATTCTGTGCGAGCCAATGATGCGACCAAGTGCAGATGCTTACCTATAACCCTTTTTGGAATAGCGACAATGTGGTTCATAAGACTACCCTCACGATCAATTTCCCGATTCGATGATTTGGCAACCAAGTTTGTGGAGCAATTCCAAATGTACGCGACTTGTCCCAAAGACATGATGTCCCTTTCCAGTGTGATCCAGGCACTAGGGGAGTCATTGAATGGTTATTTGGAGAAATTTCAGGTATTTTCCATGGAGGTCAGTAATCTGAATGATCATGCAATGATCATGGCCGTAATAGGAGGAATTGATCCAGAGTCAGAGTTTGGCGGCTGGCTTGCGGATAAACGGCCTACCACGTTGGAGCGCTTTTATTCAAAGGCAACTTAGTTTTTGAGAAAGGAGGAAGCCAGGTCCTCCAGAAAAAAATGTCATGGGATCAAGTGGAGAAGCAGTATTGAATAACATTGCAATAAAACAGTCTGATGACGGTTCTAGAAAAGTCCAAGTGAACATTCAAAATAAGCCAAATTAACAAAAGAGAGGCGGAGATAGGAATCGAGAGTGCATAAGGGATTCTGGAAGCCGTTGAATACATCCTTGGAAAATATTTATATGTCTACTTGTAATACCATGCAATACAGGAAGCCACCCCCAAAAGAGTCATTAGAGAGACAAAAGCAGACCGACAAATATTGTCGGCTTCACGAGTGTTATGGGCGTAGTACGAATGAATGCAGACATCTCCACGATGTTATAGAAAAATTGATTCAGAAAAGAAGCTACAACAGTTTGTAAAAGCCCCATAGGATGGCGAGCAGGGAACATCTAACCCCAATCAAGGACAAGCTCCATGTAGGGCTGAGGAGCCTGCATGGACTGCTGGAAGACTGGTGATAAATACGATAGTCGGAGGACCGCACCCAGCGGATAGAAGTTGGCAAGTAATGGAGCGCTATGCTAGCACGATTAGGCATGTAGATTTTGAATGCTATTCGAATATGGAAGATGAGACTTTGACAAAACAGCAATGTACAATGGCAGATGATATTGTGTTTAGGAATAGGGATGCGGATAAAGTAGAGGCTCCAACAATCGATCCGATGGTCATTTCTGCTATGATTTGTTCTGCATTGGTGTGAAGGATTTTGATTGATTGTGGAAGTTCAGTGAATATAATTTTTAAAAAGCATTTGATCAGATGAGAATAGAAGCCAAAGATTTAAAACTATCTAAAGCTTGTATGGTTTTAATGGCGTTGCAACCGTAGCTGTTGGTTATGTGGAATTGCCTGTTGAATTAGGAGAAGGTGAGTGAAGGAGAGTGTGAATCTTGCCTTTTATTATTTTGGATGTTGACTCTCCGTACAATGTTTTTCTAGGCTGACCGGCCATGGCAAAATTTCGAGCAGCTCTTGTACGATGGTATTTGACTTTAAACTTTCCAACAAATAATGGTGTAGGAGTTGTTCATGGCAATCAGGCGATTGGAAATGCCCGTTATATAGCTGAGTTGAGGGGAGTTCAACGCAAGGAGAAGGGTAAGGGTATGGACAAAGCTGTCTGCATCCATGCTATTGACGATTAACGATTGGCGCCTGAGCCTTGGCTCGAGCGCCACAGTCGATCCGATAAAGATATAGATCCGATGGATGATGAAGAGGAGCCCAAAGATACCAAGGTTGCATTGGCTAAGCTGAAGATTGATATTACGGTCAGCCATGACGACCCATCGCGAGTCCTAAAGATTGGGTCATAGCTCAGCCCTTTGATGATGAAGGAACTTGTTGGTTTTCTCCCAGCAAATCTAGATGTATTTGCTTGGACTCGCTCTGACAAGTGTCGACTTTCAACTGCCATTAAGAGCCATGCATTGAATTTCGACCTAAAGTATGTTCTGATGAAGCAAAAAAGACGCGGCACGGATCCGGAGAGATCTTTCGCTCTCAAAGAGGAGGTGGATAAACTAAAAGTCAACGGGTTTATTCGTAATGCCCTCTATCCTAAATGGGTATCAAATCTTATGCTTGTGAAGAAGGCAAATGGGAAATGGAGAACGAGCATTGACTATTCAGATTTGAGCAAGGCATGTCCTAAAGACAGTTTTCCCCTTCCTAGGATTGACCAGCTAGTGGATTCAACCTTAGTACACGAATTGCTATCTTTCATGGATGCATACACGGGTTATAACCAAATTTCGATGCATATCCCCGATCAAGAGCACACCAGTTTCATTACCGATATTGGATTGTACCGTTACGTGGTAATGCCGTTTGGATTGAAGAATGTCGGAGCAACTTACCAGCGCTTAGTTTACAGGATGTTTATAGAAGATTGGAAAACCAACAGAAGTGCATGTAGATGATTTGCTCGTGAAGTCACGACTATCAAGCAACCACATTAGAGACTTGGCAGAAATGTTTGACATCCTCTAGCATTATAAGATGAAGATCGATCCTTTGAAATGTTCTTTTTGTTGTAACATTAGGAAAATTCTTGGGTTTATCGTCAATGCACGTGAAATAGAAGCCAATCCCAAGAAGATTCAGGCTATCCGTGATATCTAAGCATTGAGAACCACTAAACAAGTGGAGCTTGAATAGGACGGTGGCTGCCTTAAGTCGATTTATCTTAGAGCTATCGATAAGTGCATTCCTTTCTTCAGTTTTGTTAGGAAAGGAAAAAGAAACATTGAATGGAAGCAAGGTTGTAAAGGCGCGTTTCAAGCTTTGAGGAATCATTTGGAGAGACCTCCTACCTTGTCAAAGTCGGTGGATCATGAGGAATTGTACATTTATTTGGCTGTATTGGCACACGCTATTAGTGCCGCCCTGATTCGTGAGGAGAATCGGATCCAGAGGCTAGTGTACTACGTCAGTAAACGATTAACAAGAGCAGAAAGAAACTATCAAAAAATAGAAAAGTTGGCGTACTATTTACTAATTACATTACGGAAGCTTTGTGTGTATTTTTAAGCACATCCAATCAATGTTTACACAGACAAACCATTACGACTGGTCCTACAGCGACCTGAGACGTATGGGAGGTTATCAAGTGGAATATTGAGCTCATCCAATTCAATATTACTTATCCCACGAAGGGCTATCTAGGGTCAGGCATTGGCATACTTTATTGCAGAGTTTACGATGCAAGATGATCTTGCAGAAGGTGGCGAAATATCTACTGTACGATGGAAATTGTATACTGATGGAGCATCTAATGATCATTGTTCTAAAGATGGGATTGTGCTTATAACCCTTAAAAATCGATCAATTTGTTATGCTTTGAAGCTTGATTTCCCAGCAACAAACAACGAAGCAGAGTATGAAGCTTTGATTGCTGGACTTAAACTTGCTAGAGAACTTAAAGTTAAATCACTTGAAATCTTTTGCGATTCGCAATTAGTGGTGTATCAAGTTAGGGGAGACTATCAGGCTAAGGGATAACGACTTGCCCTATACCATACTCGAGTTCAGGAGTCGTTGACAGATTTTGAATACTATGACATTTCACATATTCCACATGATCAAAACAAAGAGGCAGATTCGCTGGCAAATTTAGCTAGTACTGGCGATGCACAGCAGATGGGCTTGATTCCGGTTGAAGTATTAAACACCCCAAGTATAAACATGATGGAAATCGATCGAACATTGCAAGTGGAATCTAAAGGGGAATCGTGGATGCTCCAATCAAAGACTATCTACTATGTGGAGCCTTTCCCAACAAAAAGAAATGAAAACCGACAGGTCCTTCGCAAAGCTTCACGATATATTATGCAAGAAGAAATTATGTACATGAAAGGTTTCTCTGTCTCTCTACTTCGATGTATCGCTCATGATGAAATATAGTGTGTTCTAAAAGAAGTTCATAAAGGAGAATGCGACTATCACACTGAGGGGTAAACTCAGGCAAAGAAAATACTCCGTTATGGGTATTATTGGTCAACCATGAATCAGGATGTCGCTGATTATGTAAGATGATGTGATATATGCTATATGTATACCCAAGAGCTCCACGAACAAAAATTGCACAAATGGTCAGCCCGTGGCCATTCGTTATGTAGGGTATAGACTTTATCGGTTATTTATCGATCTCTAAAGGTGGCGCAACGTATGCTATCGTTGCAGTTGATTACTTCACCAAATGGGTTGAAGCGGAACCTTTAGCCACAATCACAACTAAGAAAGTAATCAACTTTATAGTCTGAAACATCATATGCCGCTTTGGTCTTCCAGGTACTATTGTGGCAGATAATGAGACTCAATTTCACAGTGTTGAATTCAAAGACTTTTGTCAAAGATATCATATTAAAAAGATATTTGCAATAGCCGTTCACCTTAGGAAAATGGACAAGCTGAAGCTATAAATAAAATCATAAAGTCTATTCGGAAGAAATGTTTGGAGAAGGCTAGAGGCAAGTGGATGGATGAACTCTCTATAGCATTATGGGCTTACAGGACCACCCACAAGTCCGCCAGTAGCCATATACCATGTAACGACCCGAAATTTTCGAACCCGAAAATCCCAGATAGTTATGAAAAAGAAGAAAGAGATAGAAGAAGAAGGACAGAAACATTAACAACTCACATTCGCAGCGGATAAAATATAATAATAAATAATAACAGTTTACAAAAAAATACTATATCTGTCGATTACATTTAATATACATCAGAGTTTTCACATATATACAGTCACTGAATATATACAATTATCATGTCTCACATACACAGCAATATAATACAGCGGAATTATTTTATACGCTATAGTCATCCAACTCATCTCCTGAGCTCCAGAACGTCCTAACCTGAAAATTTGTAATCTCGGTCTGACCCGAGCATTACACCAAAGTAACACCCGGGTCAGGCTGGAAACCAGCGTGAGTAACTCAACTACATGGAATACCAAAGCAATCAACTTATATAATCCGGTGTAACTTATATCAATTAACCAATTCACAATTTGCTATAGACAATGCTTATTTCATATATAAATTTATAAGTATCAAACTTTGATAAAATAATCCAATTCACTTAAATCAATTCATTCCATCCTATTGTTTTAAGAAATCAATTAAAAAAAATTCGAAGGGGTTTCGGGTATTTTCCAATACCCGACCCCGGTCTCTTCGAAATTCATGTTATCTTATCTCAAGTTATTCAATTGAAATAAACAACATTTATATCAGAGATACCAACACATTCCAAACATCCAATACCAATCAATCATCCATCACATACAAATCAATTCAATTTACTCAATTGGATTTCAAATCTCAATTACTTGAACCTTAATCAATTAATTCAACTCATTCGTCACTATATTAGTTAAGCCAAATCATTAATTAATTAAATCAATCAATTATTTATTTCAAATTCCCTACTAATTTAATGAATCACAACACATCAAGCTCTTACTAAATTTAAAATGAAATCATTGTCTTATTTATGATTTAAGTTAAAATAATTTAAAACCCCATATACTTCGAGTCAATCCATTATTAACTCAAGAATCAATCAAATCCAATGTCACATCACCATCAGCATACATCCAATCAACTTAAACACTCAACCAATTATTTAAATTTAACCATATAAATTTAAATAATTACCAGACAGAGTGAGATTTACTCACCTTTGCTTCCCATTTGCAAATCCGATCCAATCTCGACATGACTACACGGTTTCGACCTTGTATAACATTTTATAATTATTAATAATTTGATCTAATTGAAATCAGTTGCCATTAATTTAATTTAACAACTTTTTCCCTTAAATAATAGTAGCTAAATAATTTAAATAAGTTAATTTTAAACAGGCTACTAAAAATATTTTCTACCATTATCTATATACACATATACTTAACAATAAATTACATAGGGAAAAAAACTGATTTTACAGAAATTTACACTTAAAAATTTCTATATATATAATATTTCAAGTCTTTCTATATAAAAGTAATTTTCTATCTTAAACTTCATATATATTGCAATCTGTCTTTATCTGATTTAATTTCCAAAAATAGTACAACCCATACTTTACTGTAAATATTTATTTGTTTCTGTAAATTATAAATACCAATTTCAAAAAAATAACTAAAATCAGAAGAAGAAACCCTCACCTCAGTTCGACGCGCCGCCATCATCGGCAAAAATCCAAATCCATGCTCAACTTCCCTTCTCAACATCGGCACATATCGCTAACTTAAGCTACCAACGTCATTCCAGATCGAGCAGCCTTCCACTGTGATGTCGCTGTCGCAAAACTCCAAGCGCCTCCCTGCCCGTACGCGCGTGAGCTTCCCTAACATCGAGTACCTCGCTTCGCTCCCTCATTGCCAAGATCGAGATCCTTGGAACTGCCGCAGCCTCGCGTCTAAACCCTTACGCCACTTGCGAGCTCGTCGCTCGAGCTGCTTCGAATGACGATCGCGACTCGGCCTCGCGAGAATCCCCCAAATCGAACCCTACTACAATCTCCAGCCGCTCCAACGCGCACGCCATTCAATCGAGAGTCAACTCGCGAGTCATCCCGTAATTCGCGATTTGATTCCGCCCATGATTTTCTGGAAATCGCGATTCGTTGTTTGTTTTTTTTTAAGATGAAACTGAGATTCGAAGGTGAAAGAGGGCTTGGCTGGGTTCGAACGGCAAAAAGAAAGACGGGAAATCGATCTTGAACCGCCATTTTTGTTTTCTTTTTATAAGGGTTTAAGTTCGAATTCAGTTGTGGGATTAGAGAGAGGAAGACGGAGTTAAAATATCGATAGGGAAGCTTCACCGGTACGCGTTTGCGTTGGATAAAAATATCTCTGACTGTTTGTACTTGAAATTTTATTATATTATAAAAATTTCAAAACGCCTTATTAAATTGCTACTAGAATTTCAAATTCCAGTTAAGAAATGCTGCTAGAAGATTACAAAATTTTACCCGCATTCCGAACACAATGGAACCGGTTTCGTCGAATTCCGAGATTGTGCCTCGGAAGACTATTTTTAAATTCCAATTTAAACACTACATTATTAAAACCGAAAAAATTATCTTTAAATTAGATTCAAACCATTCTATTATCTCTAGTATTATCATTATAAATTTTATAAGCTTTCAAATTATTTTTAATAGGCTTAAAATTCCATATTCAACATCTTACCCAGTTTCAAATTATGTAATTCAATACTTAATTATCTAGTAAATATCAATATTTGGAATTCAAGCTAAAATTAACCTTTCATATGTTTAAAATCAATTTATTATTCCATTTTAAATCGTTAAATTCGGGTCGTCACATTCCTCCCCCCTTAAAAGAATTTCGTCCTCGAAATTACTAGTCAGGAAGAATGGTTCAATACCCGTTTACTTGTTCCCAAAACTCACAATCACTATCCTACCAACTATCTTTTATCAATGACCCACTATCATCTTAACTAATCTCCAAAAATCTTTTATAGTTCAAATACTCTTTTGTTCAATCATTTAAATTTAAATTCGACCAACTTTCGAATTATCAAAATTTTCTCAAAATTTTTCTAACTCTCTAAATTTCCGAAATTTTTTGCCAGCGTCTCCTTTGCGCGGCTAGCTCGGTACAACTACAAAAGGCCTCTACGGGCTCCCAAATTCCAAAAAGAAAACAAAAGCCATGTGGCTACATCAAAAACCCAATCCAATTTCATACAGAATTTGAAATACATACCTTTTTGTCGGGCAATTCAAATTTATCTTTTGGAATTAAATCCAATTCCTTTTCCCCCTTTAATACCTGCATATCTTACTTAGCCATAATATCCAACCGGAACCTTTCAAATCATTTATGCATTTCCTTACATAGGTTTCATATCTATTTCAAATTAGTCTTTCCCATTTCCATATGAATTCAATTCATCTTAAATTTGAGCACTGAATTTTAACTTTCATTTATAACTGGTTCATAGTAGTTTCATCTACTAATTTATTTTAATGTCCAATTTGAAATTGTTTGTCGTTAACAAAATTTTCCCAAAATTTTCAAAAAATTTCTAACTCCCAAAATTTTCGAAATTTTTTGGCAGAGTCTCTTTTGTACGGAGGAGCTTTTGCAATTTGACAAGAGATATAAATATATATACATCGACCCACCCGGTCGGAATAACAAAAACAGTTCATATTTCCTAATTTTATTGCGTAGGCGTACCTTATTTAGCATTTTAAGCAAGCAGCTTATCTATTTTAGCAATTAGTGCAATCCAAACCAACCAAACAGTCTTCAGGTACCTGTACTTACTCAATTTAAATATGCAAGTGCCATATATATGAAGTTTATAACATTTCTCTTGTTTAAACAACTACAACACATCAATTCTAAAAGAAATGCATTCTAAATAACTTCCACAAGCACTTTATATGATTTCAAAACTAATTCCATTGTTTTCAACCAATTTATATTCCATTTCATTCAATTTTATTGGTTTACTACTCAAGTGCTTACATTCAGTTTATTTTTGATCCAATCAAGATCAGATTCACTTCAATTGATTCAAAAATCAATTATATTTGCTTCCACTAATTCATAGAATTTAATTAAATCTCGTTTACGTTAAACGACAATCATTTCTACGCAATTTGATAATATCCATGTGAGTAAATAATTACTTAAGCTATATAACCAATTAAAATTGATTCCAACTCAATTTTATTTAATTCAACTCCTTTTTAATTTATTCACAATCATTTTATTTAGCTCGACACATTCCATGCTTGTGTACTGCTACCATTCCCAAATTAATTTGAACCGAGCTTTTATTTAATGGCTTTTACCCTTATTCGAAGGCAAGCTTCCTTAAATTTAAACTTAAGTTACTTTACTTTAATTCATTCCAACATCAAACTTAAGTTTACTTCTATTTGATTCTCATTTAATCGAATTCCATTAAATTCAGTAATCCCATCCGTTTTAATTTTAATTTTTAATTTGCTTACTTAATTCGTTATTGAATTTATTTCATTAATACAAGGCTATTCCCAATTTATTTCTATTCACTTGGATTCTGTTTCGTTGCAATTCAAACCATTTCTATTATAAATCACTTTCATTTCATTCGACAACACTTCTCATATATCCAATTTACTTGCAACTTCCATTAAATATTATTCAATCACTTTTGAATTTTATTTGTAATTCAAACCACTACATTTTTTTTCCAATCCAACTCTATTTTATTTTTATTTTACAACATCCCCTCCTATTTAATTCATTATCAAATCTAACTCTAATTCTATTTACAATTTTAATTCATTCCCAAACTCCATTATTCATTTACAATCCATTTATTTACCAAGGTTAAATATTATTAACATACTTTATCAAATAATTGTTTATTAGCTTACTTCCAACCTTTATTACAAAAAAAAAATTACTTCATTAAATTTTTCCTGAGTTCAAATTTATTTTTATAATTCCAGTTTGGAGTTTCCCTTTTTATTTTCCCAAATTCCAACTCTTTCATTTTAAAAATTTATAAATACCTTTAAAATCTCATAATATTATTAAAATAGCTTTTATAAAATATTGCTTATAACTTGATGTCTCAACCAGTCCATCCTTGTTCTCATAGAAATTCAGTCGTACGTTGATCAGGCGTAGGACTGAAAATCTATAAGTACTTGGTAAACCCGTTTCAACATCCAGTGAAAATACTTAGAAAATAATTTTATTGAAATGTAGATAACAGTTTTTTTTTTTTTTGAAAATAGAGGAAATATCTTTGTTGAGGATGCTCTGAAATCATCACCCTCATACATGGTCATAGTTACATCCCAGGGTTACGTTGCCGTCGCAGCAAAAGTCCATGTAACTGTAGGCTCTCCACGGCCTCTCGATTACACCATGGATCCCACACAACAGATCACAGTTACATCCAGGGTTACGTTGCCGTCACAGCAAAAGTCCATGTAACTGCAGGCTCTCAGCGGCCTCTGATTTACGCTGTCGAAATGAAACTTCTCCGCTCCTACATAGGTCGCAGTCTGCCGATATAAAATCAACCGCAGACTGTTGGCTCTCATCGGCACACGCGACTTTCGCTATGTTATACCATAGGTCGCAGTCTACCGATATAAAATCAAACGCAGACTGTTGGCTCTCAGCGGCACACACGACTTTCGCTATGGTATACTCAACTCATAATCCTCAGGAACTAGTTTTGTCCGGACTCCTCACAGGATCAACTTTAGAACCCCCCCCTTGGGGCTCAAGGTAGCACCACCCGGTGGTACTCCTGAGAAGTTCATTTCAAGGGAGCGCCTTTTTTCCCCAGAGCCATCATCAAAACATTTTATACTATACACATATAGTATCTTCAAATCATACACCTAGTATGATCTCATACAAGGCTTCTTTACACAAAATCGATTATCCTAAAATCGATAAATTCTCAAACCAGGCCTTCCAAATTTCAATATTGATTTTACCCAAAAATCAAAAGCCTTTCCAAATCCAAAGTTTCCCAAAACCTTTTTCCAAATTCCTCATAAGATTTTATATATATACATACATACATAGATATATAAAAAATTTTAAAAAAACTTTGGATCTTTCAATCTTGTATAAACTCCTTTTATACCTCAAAACACCCTAAAAATTCTTTTTCCGTCGAATGATACAACAAAGGAAGATTTATCTTATATAACAAAGATATATAACTTTGTTCATTCAAATCCAAATATCCCAATTTAATTCCTCTTTCCAATATCAATTTCATTCAAATCCGTACGATATACACATATCATTCGTACGCTATACCAATCTGATCGCTCACCCGATCACATAATTTCATTTCCGAACTAGTATCGTCCACCCGACTTCCTAGTGCGGACTCAGATCTGGTTTCTTGATTAGAAACCGCTATTCTCCTTGCATAGCCATAACTATGATAGAGAATATCTAGAACCAATCAACAATCCATATCCAGGTTCGCCGTCGAAAATCGAGTGAAAAATCTCAACTCGGATCGATACAACTATCTCGAAATTCTGTGCTCGAATCTGGATCACATCACTATGCTAATAGAATAATATACGTACATCCTACGTATTTATTTCCATTGATTACCAGCCAAATCAATCCCATTTCTATTCTCATTCACTTAGTTACAATTGTCTCAATTCCATTGAATTATCACTTCAATTCTTATCTCAGTTGGGTATTAAATCCATAACAGTTTGAACTCCGACCAGTTTATACTTAGAAAATAGCTTGAAAATTTTAAAAATAGAAAAGTAATTGAAAAATAATTGTTAGTTTACAAAATAGCTATAAAATAGTTAAATAATTGTAAAACAGTTGAAAAATAGTTAAATAGCTTCAAAAATAATTGTAAAACAAGTATAAAATAATTTGGCTTGAAGAAAGAAAATAAATTTATATGAAAACAATTTATATTGAAAATAGCCAAGAGTCAAACTGTTCACTTTCCAACAATTCAACTGGACTTTCCACTTCTATTTAATTGACCCAATTTCGATTCAAATAACTCCAACTTCCATTGGACTTGATTTATTCCCAATTCGAGTTGAATCAATCTTGATTCCTTTCCCAATTTAAACAAATTCTAGTTGATTTTAATCCTGTTCGATTCTAGTTTTAATTTCATATTATTCCAATCAATTTGAATTATTATCAATTGAACCCATTTCATATTCAAATTATTTCAATATTATCCAATTTAATTTCCCATTTAAATTTTTAAATTTAAACATCTTCCTTCACCAACCCACTTAATTCAAACCAAATTAAATTTTGAACTAATTTGATGTTAGTCTTGAATTTAAACTACCTCGAATTATATCAATTCGAGTTAAATTCTCAAAGGTTGGTTTAACTTTTTAATCCAATTTAACCTTTATTCAACGTTTTTAATTTAATTTTCGAGTCCAATCCCCAAATTCCACTTTAAATTATCTTTACTTATGGATTTCAAGGTTCAAATAATTTATTTGTTTTCAAACTTTAATTTATTATTCAATTTTATCTTCCAGTTTGAAGCCAGTTCTCAAACAAGTTTAATTTTACAAGTCAATTATTCAAATTTATTTTATTTATACAATACCATTCTCAATTTAAAGATTTTATTAACAATAGGATGATAACATCCCATTAATTTTAAAACGTCCATCTATTTCAAATTTAAATCTCAAACCCGTTTTGAGATCACACAAATTCCCAATTCAAATCAATCATTTAACTTTCCAAGTTAAATTTCAATTTCATCATGAAATTTTCAATTCTGGTTACTTTTTTTTCTATGCTTATTTAACTTTCCAAAGTTAAATTCCAATTTACTTAATCCAATCAACCTTAATCAGATTGAATTCCCACTTCAAACCTCAAAATTCTTTCCCTCTTATAAGTTCAAACTTATATCACTTGAGTTTTTATCACATTTCCGGGGAAAAATCAAAACTCAACCTCTTAGAGTTTATTCTAAATTATCATGTATATCCATACATATATACATATTTATTTCTTGACCCTCCAGCCATATTTTAAAATTTAAACCACCTTTGGTTTTAAATTCTAATCAATTCCAAACAACCCGTTGTTTCAACAAGTCCAATTTCCTTTTTATATTATTCTTATTTCTATAAATTCAAGATTAAATCTCAGTTTGAATCCCATCTCAAACTTACATTTATTTAAAGCTTTTTAAATAATTTAATTCCCGAATTCTAAATTTAGAATTTAAACTTCAATTAATTAAATTTCGATTTGGTTGTATTTTCGTTTTTACTTCATTTAATTCTAATTCAAGACTTCAATCTGGTTGTATTATATGACTTCTAAATTTTAATTCCAATAATTTTACAACCAATCGCCTTAATATTTATTAGAAGGAAATATTGCTTCATATCTCATAATATATATTTATTTTTTATATTAAATCATTCAAAGCCTTTATATAAGAAAATAACAAATACGCGCTCATATAAATATACACTCAACTCATTCTAGTGTACCACTGACTCTATTTAATGAGTAATCCCCACCAGAGCCAAGGTTCTCGCTTAACCTCGCTCTGATACCAAATGTAACGACCCTAAATTTTCGAACCCGAAAATCCCAGATAGTTATGAAAAAGAAGAAAGAGATAGAAGAAGAAGGACAGAAACATCAACAACTCACATTCACAGCGGATAAAATATAATAATAAATAATAACAGTTTACAAAAAAATACTATATCTGTCGATTACAATTAATATACATCAGAGTTTTCACATATATACAGTCACTGAATATATGCAATTATCATGTCTCACATATACAGCAATATAATACAGCGGAAATATTTTATATGCTATAGTCATCCAACTCGTCTCCTGAGCTCCAGAACGTCCTAACCTGAAAACTTGTAATACTCGGTCTGACCCGAGCATTACACCAAAGTAACACCCGGGTCAGGCTGGAAACCAGCGTGAGTAACTTAACTACATGGAATACCAAAGCAATCAACTTATATAACCCGGTGTAACTTATATCAATTAACCAA
The DNA here is from genome assembly GCA_030765085.1 of Allium cepa. Taxonomy (NCBI): domain Eukaryota; kingdom Viridiplantae; phylum Streptophyta; class Magnoliopsida; order Asparagales; family Amaryllidaceae; genus Allium; species Allium cepa. The sequence goes on from CM060929.1 coordinate 476,244,123, forward strand.
TTCACAATTTTCTATAGACAATGCTTATTTCATATATAAATTTATAAGTATCAAACTTTGATAAAATAATCCAATTCACTTAAATCAATTCATTCCATCCTATTGTTTTAAGAAATCAATTAAAAAAAATTCGAAGGGGTGGGAAATACCCGACCCCGGTCTGTTCGAAATTCATGTTATCTTATCTCAAGTTATTCAATTGAAATAAACAACATTCATATCAGAGATACCAACACATTCCAAACATCCAATACCAATCAATCAACCATCACATACAAATCAATTCAATTTACTCAATTGAATTTCAAATCTCAATTACTTGAACTTTAATTAATTAATTCAACTCATTCGTTACTATATTAGTTAAGCCAAATCATTAATTAATTAAATCAATCAATTGTTTATTTCAAATTCCCTACTAATTTAATGAATCACAACACATCAAGCTCTTACTAAATTTAAAATGAAATCATTGTCTTATTTATGGTTTAAGTTTAAAATAATTTAAAACCCCATATACTTCGAGTCAATCCACTATTAACTCGAGAATCAATCAAATCCAATGTCACATCACCATCAGTATACATCCAATCAACTTAAACACTCAACCAATTATTTAAATTTAACCATATAAATTTAAATAATTACCAGACAGAGTAAGATTTACTCACCTTTGCTTCCCATTTGCAAATCCGATCCAATCTCGACATGACTACACGGTTTTGACCTTGTATAACATTTTATAATTATTAATAATTTGATCTAATTGAAATCAGTTGCCATTAATTTAATTTAACAACTTTTTCCCTTAAATAATAGTAGCTAAATAATTTAAATAAGTTAATTTTAAACAGGCTGCTAAAAATATTTTCTACCATTATCTATATACACATATACTTAACAATAAATTACTGGGGAAAAAAACTGATTTTACAGAACTTTACACTTAAAAATTTCTATATATATAATATTTCAAGTCTTTCTATATAAAAGTAATTTTCTATCTTAAACTTCATATATATTTCAATATGTCTTTATCTGATTTACTTTCCAAAAATAGTACAACCCATACTTTACTGTAAATATTTATTTGTTTCTGTAAATTATAAATACCAATTTCAAAAAAATAACTAAAATCAGAAGAAGAAACCCTCACCTCAGTTCGACGCGCCGCCATCATCGGCCAAAATCCAAATCCATGCTCAACTTCCCTTCTCAACATCGGCACATATCGCTAACTCAAGCTACCAACGTCGTTCCAGATCGACCAGCCTTCCACTGTGATGTCGCTGTCGCAAAACTCCAAGCGCCTCCCTGCCCGTACGCGCGTGAGCTTCCCTAACATCGAGTACCTCGCTTCGCTCCCTCATTGCCAAAATCGAGATCCTTGGAACTGCCGCAGCCTTGCGTCTAAACCCTTACGCCACTTGCGAGCTCGTCGCTCGAGCTGCTTCGAATGTCGATCGCGACTCAGCCTCACGAGAATCCCCCAAATCGAACCCTACTACAATCTCCAGCCGCTCCAACGCGCACGCCATTCAATCGAGAGTCAACTCGCGAGTCATCCCGTAATTCGCGATTTGATTCCGCCCATGATTTTTTGGAAATCGCGATTCGTTGTTTTTTTTTTAAGATGAAGCTGAGATTCGAAAGCTGGGTTCGAACGGCAAAAAGAAAGAGGGGAAATCGATCTTGAACGGCCATTCTTTGTTTTCTTTTTATAAGGGTTTAAGTTCGAATTCAGCTGTGGGATTAGAGAGAGGAAGACAGAGTTAAAATATCGATAGGGAAGCTTCACCAGTACGCGTTTGCGTTGGATAAAAATATCACTAACTGTTTGTACTTGAAATTTTATTATATTATAAAAATTTCAAACCACCCCGTTAAATTGCTACTAGAATTTCAAATTCCAGTTAAGAAATGCTGCTAGAAGATTACAAAATTTTACCCGCGTTCCGAACACAATGGAACTGGTTTCGTCGAATTCCGAGACTGTGCCTCGGAAGACTATTTTTAAATTCCAATTTAAACGCTACATTATTAAAACCGAACAAATTATCTTTAAATTAGATTCAAACCATTCTATTATCTCCAGTATTATCATTATAAATTTTATAAGCTTTCAAATTATTTTTAATAGGCTTAAAATTCCATATTCAACATCTTACCCAATTTCAAATTATATAATTCAATACTTTAATTATCTAGTAAATATCAATATTTGGAATTCAAGCTAAAATTAACCTTTCAAATGTTTAAAATCAATTTATTATTCCATTTTAAATCGTTAAATTTTCGGGTCGTCACATACCATTCCCCCTTGCCTATGGTTTCGAAGCCGTTATTCCTGTTGAACTCAAGAACCCTTCTCATCGAGCGACTTACTACGATCCTAAAACGAATAAAGATCTCCTCTTGGAATCTCTTGACTCTATATGTGAGAAGCATGAAGAAGCCGATTTGAGGTCAGCTGCACATCGACATCAAGTTGCCCGATATTACAACACTAAAGTTCAACCTAGAACCTTCAAAATTGGCGATCTCGTCCTGAAACGGTTTTTTCCTACCCCATCATACATGAATCAAAAATAGGAAGGACCATATGTCATTGAACAAAGGCTTGGAGAAGGAACTTTCAAGTTAGCGACTGTCGATGACATTACACTTCTAAAGGCATGGAATAGCAAACATCTTCGACGCTATTTCACTTAATTTATTTCCTTTACATTTCAGTTGCATTTATTTTTAGAATTTGCTTTAGCATTTGATTTTCGAAATGTGAAATAAGACAGTTTATGTTATTCCTTTCCACTAAATGAATAAAGTTTCAGGCTTCCTTAATATTTGTGTTTGTTATTGCATTGTATGCTAATTACATAGCAAAACTGTTTGAATTCGATATGTATGAACAGGCTCTCGGAGTTTGAAATTAATCAATCATGTTAACCCCCAATGAGATTAAACAAGATGAGCTCAATTTTCTTGTTCATTTAACAACTCTCATTCAAAATCCGAAGGATGGGATACACAATAAGGAACAAATTTGGTCGACAATATGATGATCGAACAACTCCTACCTAAGTATGGAACCGAGACAAAATCAGGGCGATCGTGATACAACCAGTCACTCGCTAAACCAAGCCCCATACCTTAGGGGTAAAAATCAATCAACCATGGGAAGTGTGATCTGACTATTATCTGAAACAACTCTAAGTCTCCAAAGTGCAGATTAGAGTATAAACATAAATCGAGTGGAGACGAATCGCCCGCGAAACAAATCTAAGTCCCCAAAGTGCAGATTGGAGTATAAACATAAATCTGGTGGAGACCGACTGCCTATGAAACAACTCTAAGTCTCCAGAGTGTGGACTGGAGTATAAACATAAATCGGGTGGAGATAGATAGCCCGCAAAACAAATCTAAGTCCCTAGAGTGTGGACTAGAGTATAAATATAAATTGGGTGGGACTGACTGCCCACAAAACAACTCTAAGTCCCCAGAGTGCGAACTGGAGTATAAATATAAATCAGGTGTGAACCGATCACCTATGAAATAACTCAAAGTCCCCAAAGTGTGGACTACAGTATAAACTTAGATCGGTCAAGATTCATCCACACATTAACTAAATCATATCCTAGGAGTGTGGATACAAACATGAAGCATAGTTGAGTGGAGTTCGACCTTTCATTGTTCCACAAACTCCGGTCCGAAACCGACGGGAGGAGTATAAACTCGTTATGGATGGATATTGATTGTCCTACATCTGACCTTGCTAAATCAAAACCAGAGGCAGAAGTATAATAACTCGAAAAACCGCTGAAATTTGATGGTGTAACACTAAGCCTTGAGCCTAGTGTTTAATACAAGTCGAGACCACGACCTCAGGGAGGCCTTGGGATGGAAGAATTAAATCGACGTCCGATACAACGACCAACGAATCACAAGTGCATAAAATAAAAAATGTGATAGTTCGGACATTTTAACAAGTAAATAGAAGAATCATACACAAGAATAAAAGAATTCTTATTTATACTAAACTGGTTGTACATCATACAAGTCTATCCAAAATGCAAGACAAATTGAAAGGCCATGCCCAAACAAATACAACCAATGGAAAAGGAGAAGTGATCATTTAAGCAATTTACATGTCGTTCCAATCCGAAGATTATTTCTTGGATTTTCTATCTTTCTTTTGTTTCTTTGGAGTGGCTCCTTCCAAACTACCGCCCGACCCTCTCTTTAACCCTTTGTCGCCTTGGTTTTTTTCGAAGAAGTATCCTCAGTTGTGTGAATCGAGGCGGTATCATCTTTATAAGTAGGAGGGATGGAGGCGCTCTCAGCACCAGAAGAGAGGGGAATGTCATCCCGGAGAATCGTCCCACTAAGAGGGATCATCTGAGCGGGATGGGAAACGGTTCATTGGAACCCAAATTAGCAACTCATTTTTCACCTCCTTTTCAACAGTTCTTCTTTTTCAATACGCTCTTTCATGCTGAGCTCCCTAGTGGGGTCGGAAGAACCTACGATCATGACATCTTTGTCAAAAGGAATTTCATGGCGTGGGTCGCTTCCATCCTTAAATAATTCCTCCATGAATTAATCATCAATAACGAAGGCTTCTTCCTAAGCATTTTAAGTAGTGGCCACTTGTGACTCTGTCTGAGGCTCTTGGGAAGGAAGAGAAGCAACACCTGATAGGTTCAAAGCTGAGAAAAAATAGCCAAAAAGATTAGAAATATCAACTGATAACACCCCAACTTTGCGAAAGATGGGAAAGGTCTATAGAATACCTTCCTCAGTATGACTTCCAGGTTAGGCCAGAGCATCCTAGAAAACTTGCTCGGGAATTGGGAAAAGTTATGGCTTGTCTAGATCATACCCGAGTATGGTCGAAGAGTTTGCTACAGAGCTAGAGATGACCAGTGGAACAGGGGGCAATTCAGCTGTAGTACCAGTTTCGCTGACCCGGATCCTACACCCACTTCATGAGAAGAAACAACAACAGACTCTTTCTGGAGCGAGAGTACGATACCATGCAATTTTTTGGGTTCCTCGCACAAGAGTATCTCATTTTCATGTTTAAATAGATCGATATCCTCTGAGTTAAAAAGTTTTCTCTCTTCTGTAATGAGATATTCTCAAGCACGACAGAGCTGGTGGGGACAGTCTTTACCGAGCGACGTTAAATTCCTATGCTTGAGAACATTAGCATTGTAAAGAATACGAAGTGGGTTAAGCTCATTTATTATTTCTGCCCTGATTTTGTCCTTAGTAGCTTCTGGTTCACGTTGAACAAGTGCGTCGACATTTTTGGCCCTCTCAATAACCGTGTCTCTCTAGAGTCTGACGTTTACCAACTCATCGCAGGCATCCTGAGCAATCTTCTGAGCATCCTCTTTTCTTTATTTGCACACTCAAGCTTGGCTTTGAGGTAAGCTATTTCCTTCCAGGCTACCGATTCTTTATTCTAAGCCATATCCCGCTCAAGCACTATCGCTTGATTTCGATGATGCAAAATTTGAATCATATCGAGATGGCTGGATTTCATCTCTCCTATGGATTTTATAGCACCGTTAGCTTTCCTTTCGACTTCTGCTAAGGTGGTTCTAGAGGCTTCTAGTTTATTTGTCAAAGTGTCAATGATTCTTTTATCTTGAGCTTCTTGGCATTTTAGTTTTTCAATCTCCAGCGCCCACTCGAAGGAAACTTTTGACATCTTTTCTGCTACCTTCATCCATTCCTGATACTACATATGGATGTCAATATGCAATTAATGGTCCTCTTATGAGCATGATCTGGAACCCTCTTCAAGTTAGGAGGAAAATAAAACCCTTCAAAGCATAAATTCAAAAATTCTTTATGAAGCTGTGCTATGCGAGTAGTTGGATCGATCGTAGAATCTTTAGTAGTAGCTTCAACTTCGATGCCTTCTTTGCCATGCTTGTGAGCAGCAATATATTCGCCATAGCCGCGATGATAACATGGCCGTTAAGAATGAGAAGGAACCAAAGGCTGTAGAGGCATTGAAATAGTAGAAGGGCCGCAAAAGGGATCAATACGCAAGTCCTTGCGATCTGCTGGTTTTTCGAGACCGTTTGGTGGAGGAGATCTCGATCTCAATCCATGTTTATCCTGAGGTGGCTTATCCTTATCATCTCGACCTTGCTGACCCCGGTCACGGTAGGGCGATAATTGGAATCGTAATAATCTCGAATGTCGCGGTAAGAGCCAGTGCGTAAACCCGATGACTGGTGATGTATGTCCCGAAAAGAATCAAACATGTTCCTCTTCCTCACCATCTCTTATGCAAAGAAAAATAGAAGTTAGTCAACTCTAAGCATTAAAAAGCACGATTCAAGCACAGTGTAGTGTGTTAGGGGTGCAAGTGTGTGTAAGTGTGTGCAAGTGTCTTAATGTAACACCCCCAACATACTAGGTGCAGGAGCCTTGCTCATTGGTGTAACTTTCCCTTCAGAAGAGGAATCTCAATGTTAATTCTGATGGGGATTCCGACCCTTTGATGCTCACACTGATAAAATGGAAAGCATCGAGATCGGGTGGAATTGGTAGACCAAACAAAGAGTCAAGTGGTAAACTCAAACGCTCTGACGGTTGATTCAAATTGAACAACTTTAGGAGCCATTGACGACTTAGATTGGTCGGAGAGGCAACTTCTTAGAAGTTTATGTACAAATGTTTTCTTTTACCTCCTATCAGCAACCGAGTGTTGTGAGGCTTGTGAAGATTCGGTATCAACTCTAGGAACAGATTTGTCACCATTATGACCAAGTACATCGCCTTTATGCCCCTCGGCATCAATATCAACAAATTCTTGAGCATTCATAACTGGGGGCACCATGGGATCAGCTCGATTTTCCCTTTAACCGATTACAATCCAAGGTCTTATCCCAGCCGTTTTGGCAATTTTTGTTAGTCCCACGCTAAAGCCCTCCTCTATCAAACAAAAAGTGACAAGGCATTCATCCCTAAGAAAATATTCGATATTCCTATGCTTGGGTGGAGAATTTTTCAAAATTAAGATCGACTCTTCATAAATGTCGCCACCAGGCCGAGTAACAACACCTACAAAAGAGTAACATGGTTAGGAAGGCAACCTGGATATCACATTTCTATGCTATCATGAAACTGATGGGTAACACTTACGTTTTTCCAGCCTCTATCGAGCAAATCCAGGCAGGCAAACAAATAAAAAATCATTCACTTTTAAATGCACTTAGCTTGTTCCACGCGCCGGTCAGAATCTAGCACCTCCTTGCCGATTCAAGAAATGTAAATGAGAGATTCCCTATATGCCGCTTGAATGTAAAAATAAATCGAATATCTTCGATGGATGGAGGATGGTGCAAGAACTCCATAAATACCATATAAGTACAATTAATGAGAGCATAGCCATTTGGGTGGAGTTGTGCTGGAGCTATCCTTAAATAATGTAGATTCTTCAGAATGTATGAGTTGAAGGGCAGGATGCATCCTGCCCGACACATAAACTTATTGCACGATGTATGCACTTCAGGGGGTCTGTGAGCCCTATCATCTCATGACGGAACCAATATATCGTCAAAGGAAATTCCATGCGTTACGAAAATTCTTTGGAGAGCATCATCTTTAATTTTTGAAGCTACCGAATCAGAAGGAATCTCAAGAATGACTACATCTTCTAGAGTATCAGGAGCAGGATTTACAACCTTCGGCGGAAAGATGGGGACAACTCCAGAGAGATCAAATTGAGGACCCGGGCTTTCTAGTAGTTCCGAGTTATGACTGGATGATAGACTATCGGACTCAGTTGTCGAATTTGATCCTATGTCGGAGTTATTTCTTTGGGAAGATGATTTAGCTGGCATAACTGTAAGATGCTTGGAACGTCTAGATACCATTGCTATTAAACTTAGTAAAAATACGATTATGTAAAGTAACCTATACCCCCCAGTGCATGGTGAGTGCTAGTGTGGTGCTATAAGGTGCTATTCAATATAGTAATAAGTTATGCAAAACTGAAGAAAGAAAAGGCAACGAGACTTAGAAGCTTAACCCGAGAGACCGTCATTCCTAACCGTCTCAACGATTTCTACGTATCATCGAGAAATGATTCAGCTCGAGTTTCATGGTTGATCGTCGGCCAGCAAAAGTTTGGTTATTATCTAAGTTACTGATGAGTTTCAAGATGATAGTTAAAGGCATTGGTTCGTGTCATGTTTCTAAACCAATTTGCTACCAAATATGTAGTTCATATGATATGCAAGTCGTATATACGTTTTAATGTTTGTCCAATTATGAAAGGCCAAAGCTCATCATTTAGTTCAAGTTTACCTATCTAAATTCCATTTTATAAAAGAAGGGTTAATTTGTAAGTTAGGCCGATCATTCGGGTATATGAATTTTAGCCGATCGTTTCCCTAAGACAACATGAGCTGATCATTCACCACGATCCTTTTCCCACCGGTCGTTTGTATGAGCCTCCAACTCAAAGGTATAGCCGGTCATTCATAGGTGATCTTTGAGCTTCAACGTCCTAGAGCTTCGCTGATTGATCAAGAACGATCATGGGTGATCGATCATACAACTTCTTCACATCTAAAGCTCCATCTCCATCAGCGAGTGATCGGCTAAAGCCATAAATCATTCATCCCTAGCTACTTCGTCTCCATTTCATACGATTGTAAGAATAAAGGAAAGTATGGATTCACTCATCCCTAGCCACTTCGTTCTCAAAATTATGAAGAAAGTATAGGATTCATGCTACCTAAGTTTGAATCTAAAGAGGGATTATTTGAAATCAATTTGAAGGATGACGACTTTGTGATGATTGTTGCTTGGATCGGTAGGAAGAAGGCGAAGGGGCTTAACTCTTTTTTTGCTTTAGAATGGAACAATGGGAAGAGAGTGAAAGAAAATGACTAAGTGTAGTGGCTTATATTGGAAAGGGATATAGCCGATCATTTTTGGTCTATAAATTAAGTTGATTGTCCCACGTCCGAAGATTTAACCAATCGTCCCATATCCAAGCCTTATGGTGATTGTTCCACTCCCAAGCCTTATGTTAATCATTACACTCCCAAGCCTTATGCCGATTGTTCCACATTCAAGCCTTATGTTGATCGTTCCATAACCGAGCTTATGCCGATCATTTTCATGATCATGAGTAGTTTGAATTTTTTTCTAAGCAAGGGAAGATTATGGGTATATAAAAATATATGGATAAAAAAATAAAAAAAAGGGTGGAAGAGACCATGCTTGAAAAAATAACGGCTGGTGGAAACTGTTTATAGAAAGTTATCTCCATTAACTTGACAATGACTCGTGAACGTGTAATCGAGATCGGGAGTCAGGCGCTTACACGTATACGTACAAGTATACGTTTCAAAATTTAATTTTATAAAATCAATTAAAAAAACTGAATAGCTACCTGGAGCCGACCAGAGAAACACTAAAGCTAAGTCACAAAAGCTTGGAAAATGCTAAGGAAAAAACAAAATGATTGTTAACAAATTGTGATCTATGTTTATACCAATCGAGCAATCATCATGACTAATAAGGAGGATATGACCCTTAACAAGAAAACAACATGATGGGAGGATAACGACTATTTGATGAACCAGATGTTTTTTTTCAAACGGTTCTAGCTTACGACTATTCAAAGCAAGTCGTGTATGATATAAGACGTACTTTAGGGGTAAAATGTTATCCCCCTTTTGGTAAGGCTGTGATATCATCGACTTGGCTAGGAACAAATGGCCAACAACCTTAGGAATCGATTACATACAGTAGTATAGAAGATGGTCGGATAGATTTTGGACTGGAACCCAATCGAGGTGCAATCAGCATAGAGTAACTGCGTTGCCCCGTGAAGTTATATTTTTAAAATTGGAGTCGATCAGAGTTCGTATGCTCGAGTCACAGACAAAGCAAGGATTTTTATGGATTGATCAAGAACGACCCAAAAGATAGTTCAAGTCATGGGAGAACGCTCAATATCTCAAGATCCACAAGGCCAATCCATTTGAAACTTCCAGGACATCAACAAAATGAAGATTGAGGCTTACAAAAATGATCATGAGTCCTAAAGTTGCATTTAGGATTTAGCCGATCATTATTGGCCGATCGTTTTGGAAAAGCACTAAAAACGATCGGTATGTTCCAGTGCATAATCCAGTTTCAACTAAGATCGATCCATATCTCCTAAGTTACAAGTCAGAATGATTCCATACTTCAGAAGCAATATCAAGAGACATGTGGGATCCTCCAAAAAGGATCGCACTAAAATTAGAGACAAGAAAAAGGATCGGCTAAACTTAGGTCGATCGTTCCTGGTGGTCTAGTTAGATATGCCGATCGTTATGGTGGGCCCCTATGAACCTAGAGAGCCTTCTGCTGGGATCTTAGTGAAATATCTCATCATCTCTCCCTATAAATACAGGCCCCATGGTTCACTTTAGGGGACTTTATGCTGTTGGTTACTTTAGTCTTTATTGTAATCAAGTTTTTCCTATTTCTTGCTGCTATAATCAGATTATTAGTAGACCAATAAAGATAATATTCAAAGTGGACGTAGGCATACAATGCCGAACCACTATAAATTTTTGTGTTCTTGATTATTGCTTTTATTAGTCTGTTAGTTAATTCTACTCCTCAGTTTCAATTTTACTTTCTTCATTTGCTTCTCTACAAAATTTATTCTTGGGTGTTTGTGACAAATTTGGTTGCAAATAATGATAATGACATGTCGCTCTTATCCATACCGAAGCTAAGACAATGCCGCACCTATGAGAGTCGACGTCGACATTGATAGAAGCTTATGATAACTACTAAGATATTTATGAAATGATCACAACCAGATTGAAGTGAACCTCATCGGTAATCTAATATTGGCAGCATAGCAATCTCGCAAATCATTTAAGTGTTCAAAGCCTAATGCCACAATCATTGATGTTGCATGTTTTCACCACTAATTCAAATGACACCGTATACCACCTTTTTTATTTTTTTTGATATCACCTTTATAGAGTCAGTGATTCTGCCTATTTTTAACTTCAACCTTATATATTTGGTGACATAGTAGTCGATGTATGCTAAGTATAATGCTTTTATAGTGATGCTGTTAGATTTGATGCCGCTATTCATTAATGCCGGTAATTTTTCTACATCTTTGTTTCGTTAATGATGCCGCCTAGTTTCATTGCCGCGTTTCTACGATGTCGCCAAGAAGGCATGGTAGGCTGGGATGACACACTAATTATAAAATTTAAGATTTATAAGGTGAATAGACCATATCATAAGGAAGACTGTAACCTTGTTTTTGATAAAAACTTAAACGAAATTTAAATTTTTGACTTCAAACCCTGGATAAAGGTTCGCTATGGCTTTGTGCGGCATGGATGCCATACCTCTTCATTTCAATGCTGTCGAGGCTAGGTTTTATACAAATTAAAACTAGGTTTTAAAATGGCAGGATAGCCAATTTTAAGAAGGTCGATCACCTTATGATTTCAATAGTTAGCCATATGATTATAAAAATCTAATTTTTTTTGATTTCTAGCCTTGATAAAAGTTTAACATCATAAAGTGCGGCATGAACACTGCATATCTTCTGCACTAATGGAGGATAGCCTTATGTTTTCATTTCGACATTGTTCATTGGGGGCACCAATGTAGGTTAACTTTGATATACTATATGCTTTAGAAATTTCAACACCAACCATTGGGGATAATAATGTTTATCATTTTGAGATGTTATAAGTTTAATGGGGTACAACCTAATTGGGGACACTAATAGACATAGGTTGAACATGTGGGTTAAACATGAATTAAATTGATAAGTGACGGGTTCATAGTCATCCTAGGAAAAATATAGGTCGTGAGACGGATAGTCCACATCTCGTCGGAGATGAATAGTCTCTAAGGGTTCATAGTCATCATAGGAAAATTATGGGGTGTGTAATGGGTGGTCCACGTCGTTTTAAATGAATGAAACCATATGTGATGGGTAGTCTATATGGAAGGGGATAGATAATCCATAAAAATGTTTATATGTGAGATGGATAGTACACTTAACTTTGATAATGAAACCATACGTATGGGTGTCCATATGGTTGGGAATGGATAATCCAGATAATTGCATGTGAGATGGGTTGTCCACATAAATAGAAGATGGATAGTCGTTTGTAATTAAGACAGATAGTCAGATGAGAACTAAGACAGATAGTCTAATAAATTGGGATAGGTGGTCCAATATATATTGCATGACTACAAATATTTATTTTCTATCTTCTAACCAATATGGATGCAGTAGCACAGCATGTGGTTAATGTGTTTTGATTAAGATACCAGTGAGGGGAAACCCGATCCGTTTGACGACATGGTCTTATTAGATATCTATTTTTGGTTTGAGATGGTAGGTTATTATTCACACCAGACTATTTATCAGACTTGAATTTTTTTTTACCCTTAAACTCTCGAGTACTTATTTGAGTAGGTTGGGAGTAAGGGATTTTGGGTTCTAATAAGACAAGATGTGTAAGAGGCACTCTAGCTATTTAGGAGTTCTTATCTAATCCGATGTGTTGTTTGGTTTTGGCTATATGGATGTAATGGTAAGTTATATAATTGCCAGGTGTTAGACTCTGATCAACCAAAGGGGCATCTTCATATGGCACTTTCGGAATATTTTGCAATAATTATATTTTTCTCTGAATATGGGATTGTGAATGGGATTATGTAATGAATTTAAAATATTATTTATGAAATGAAATGTGAAAGCTTGCTATTTAAGTTGAGTTTAAATTTCTCATATTCATGGGCTTCTGATTATTGATATGATTAACATAGCCGTATTTTATCGTTGGAAATTAGTATTACGGATGACTACAGCAACCATAACACTTAGTTTCGGGTCTCAAAGTAGGGGATGTTACAAGTTGGTATCAGAGCTAGGTTTATGTAAAACTTAAAAGGTTAAAAGATTTTTGAAAACATAATCCTAATGAATCAAAGAATCAGATTGGGGTATGAGATAGCACTTTAGTAACTTACTTGTATTTTCTATATAAATATGTATTCTCCCCTTCTCTCTTTGACCATACCTCTATATCTTATTAAGGCTTATATGCAGATTATGTGAAACCATGTTATAGAAGTAGGAAATGGAATAGTTAATCTTGGTGAAGGAAGCACCATAACCAATGGAAATGTTCGACCCAATACCAGAAGGAACTATGATCGACAGGAAATGCCAATCCAAATGCAAATGCCAATGTAGATGCCGAAACCCCACCAGTAGATATAAGGACTATGTATTAGTTCTTCGTCAACCTGATGCAAGCAGGCTCAGCTGCAGTGGCAGTTGGAGGAAATACTGCAAATGTAGGAGGTGTTAATCCTGTGGTGTCGGTTGGTAATAACTATGCTAAGCCGAACTGGGATTATACTAGTCTTGGTGGGAAGCCTTTTCTTGGAACTGAGGTTGTTGTGGAAGTGGAGAATTGTTTATTGCATTGTAAGAGAATTTTCACTGATCTAGGCTTGGATGACGACCAGAAGAGAAGATTGGCATCTAGGCAGTTACAAAAAGCTGCACTATGCAGGTGCAACGAAGTAATCATTGATGTGCAAGAGGAGGAATTGACTTGGGCATAATTCAGAAGGAGATCTGGGGAAAGATTTTTACCCAAATAAGCCAAGTCAGCCTTGCATACGAAATTTATGGAACGAGCAAGGTGAAATGTCAGTATTGGAATACTCTACTAAGTTTGAAGTGCTATATAGGTAAGGATATGCTACCATCGACACCATGATCAAGAGGGATCAGAAGTTCATCGGGGGTTAAGGCCGAAGATTGCCAGGGCAACCATGCCACATCTTAGAGATTCATCGAATGTAGTGGTGGAAATGGCTATCAGGAATGAGGAAATGCTTTTGACCTTCGGGAAGGAGAAGTAAATGGAGACTCAAGGTTTCCAAAGTAAGAAAAGGAAATTCCTTAAGAAGAATGGAGCTCGGAAGGATGAAGCCACTAATAAAGGAAAAGCTAATATTATCGATTATAAGTGTGATAAGAAGGGGCACTATGCTAATAAGTATCGATCCGGTGATGGCAAGATAGTTGTGGGAAGGCATAATGTGAAGTGCATTGACTACGACCTAGTGGGGGATTACAAGAACAAAAGTCCAGAACCGGCCAAGGCTAACAAAGGGAAGGTGTTTGCTTCGGAGCCACCTGCATCGAGATCGAATGCTATTGAGTAAGGAAAGCCTATGATAGAAGGTACGCTTTTGATTCATAGCATACAAGTTAGAGTATTGTTTGATACTATAGCATCGCATTCGTTTATCCCTCAGTGTTTGGTAGATAAGTTATGTTTAGAACCATCATGCCTTGTTACTTTCTTAAGGGTAGCTAATCCGATAGGAGGTTATGCAACTCTTAGGATAAGATGTGACCATCTAAAAATTTAGTTGCAAGGTTATACTATTACATATAGTTTGTTTGTGTTTGATTTGTGGGTTTTGGGATTATTTTTGGTATGGACTGGTTGAGAAGATATGATGCTAGGACATTTTGCCAAGATAGGAAAATATCATTAAGACACCCTGATAGTAGTGACCTAATCGTATACTCAGTTAAGAATTCGAGTTTAGTAGTTTGTGCTTTATTGGGTGCCACAGAAGTGGAAGATGCATTAAATTGGGTTTATGTTTGTTATCCCAACTTTTGGCAAAGTTGAGACACCCAAAATTTACTGAGAATCAATGATTATTATTCTTGAGTATTAACTATGTACTGCAGGATAACCATGGATGTCGATGAATTTTGGCCGAGTCCAGATTGAGCTACAATTGATAGGACATGACGAAAAAGATCATAAAAGTCCGCATTTCAAATTTCAAGTCAATCCGAGTTCGTATGCTCAAGTTATGATGGATTCAATTTGAGGGAAGTAAACTTACTCGGTTCGAATCGATAGGGTACCCCCTAAGTTCGAATCGATGGACTTCGCATCCATCGGCTTCGACTCCATTTACCTCGAATCCACCACCCTTTCATTAGTTCGAACCCAAGAGGTAAGGCCATGCCTCGAATCCATCAAGGAAGGGTCCCTCGAATCCACGTAACCGAGGGAGCTCCGGCTCCATTCCCTGCTTACCTTCGAATCCCCATGTTGAAGCAACTTCGAATCGATCCACAGTCACATATTTGGATCAATTCGAATGAGAACCGGTTCCATCGATTCGAAGGTAGCGAACCTTCGAATCCAACACCTCGAGTCCATCAAGTAAACGCAACTAAAACCCCGGAATCAACCCATTCGACTCGGAGAAGTAAGAGGATCGACATGAAGAATGCGTGCCACGTCATCAGGAGCATGGATTCGACCCTATGGGTTCGAACCATATCGATTCGAACGAATCCATAGGATCGAGTCGAAGCAACCAGCATGCCGAAGAACACCATCTTGAATCGATCATATCTCTCAATCCCTTGATCCAAATGCCATGAAATTTTCACAGGAGCTTGCATATACATAGAAGAATGTTCACGCCAAGTTTCATCACGATTGGACACTTTTTTGATCGATTCGAACCAAGGGTCGAATCGATCCCAATGTGGGCCCGGATCTCCATGTTTCGGCCATGTGGGCCCCCTCACGTGCCAGAAGCAGTCTCCCCAGATTTTAGGAGAAATATCAGCCTCCAACGCCTATAAATAGAGCCCCAGGTCATTCAGAAAAGGGGATCAATCTCTCTCTGGCTAAATCAAGATTCTAAAGCACCGAGACTCTACCAGACTCTACCTTGCACTCCTCAACTACTGTTGTAATCGGATTTCAGAGCTATAATCCATTGTAATCCACTGTAATCAATTGTAATCAGCGAGGAACATCAATAAAAGTGAAAACCTTTGAAGTGGACGTAGGCCGGAGATAGCCGAACCACTATAAATCGTGTGTTCTTGTTCATAATTTCTGTTTTGCTACGTGTTGCTTGCTTAGATCCATGATTTGTGTTTGAATATTGTTGATTTATATTCATACACTGGTGCTTTCACAATCCTTGGGGTTTGTGACCAATTTTGGCGCAAACACTTTGGTGCTTTCACTGAGAAGAACCAGCACCTACTACATCAAATTCAGAATTCAGATTTAAGAGTTTGAAGAATTCCGATTCAGAGACAATGACTCGACAAACAAGATAAAGAGTTGATCGGAGCCAACAAGGAGGAAGCCAAGAAGCATCCTCCGGAGCAGGAGAAGGACAAGCGTCCGTCTACATCACTAGAGACGAGATGGAGGCTATGGCTAATTCGATACGCGAAAGCATGATGAAGACCCAACAGGAGATGCTGCAGAATTTCCTCGAACAAATGAGGGCGGCGAATATGCAAAACCTTGGACCAACTACAACAACTGCAAGTGCGGGACAAGGAATCAGGATTACAGAAGCTAACGAAGGACAGGTTCAAGACCAGAACGCAGGAACCGAAGGTGACCGACAAGGACTTGGGGGCAGACCTTCAGGGTCCGATGCTGGAAGACCAACAGACGGAGCTCAACAAGCTGGAGCCAATGCTTATGCTAACGAGCCACCAGAAGAATACGTACCAGAATTCCCTTCAAGGCTCGGGGGGCAGGATAGGAACTTGACAAGGGGCCAACCCCTAGACAGAGACGAGAGAATGATTGGCCTAATGTGACGAATCATGAGAGGAGGATTGCCTAGTGGAGGGCTGGAAGAAGTTAGTCGGAGCCCTTTCACTCCGAACATCCGAAACGCAAGGAACCCTCCAAAATTCAAACTACCAACGCTAGAACCTTATGACGGGAGGTCAGACCCTACCATGCATATTACCAGATATATTAGGCACATGGAAGTGCTGGGGGCATCCGAGGAAGTGATGGCAAGATGCTTCCCTCTATATTTGTCAGATTTGGCTGCGCTTTGGTTCAGGCAACTAGAGACTGGATCAATCAGAACATGGAGCGAGCTTGTAGACTGCTTCATGAGACAGTTTAGGGTCCATGTGACGCGACCTAAGAGCGTGATGACTTTAGCTTCGATCAAGCAAAGGGCTGGAGAGTCCATAAAAGATTTTTTTTACTAAGATTCAATGTAACAGTGACTTCTGTAGATCGCCCGGATCCATCGATGATTTTGATAGCGGCGGTGGTAGGAGTCGCAGAAGGCACCAAATTTAAAGATTCTCTGACTAAAGATCCACCTCAAGATCTTGGAGAGTTCTTTCATAAAGCTGAAAAGTTCATCCGATTAGAAGAGTCACGAGCCGAGAGGCTGGAAACAAATGTTGCGCTGAGCGAAGGAACCTCCAGAGAGCAGTCCGGAGAGGACAAGGGAAAAAGGAAACAGGATGACAGACATGATGGTCCTGATAAACGGAAGAAATTTCGAGAACCAAGATTTAGGCAGTACACGGATCTGACTGCAGGCCTAGAAAGAATTTACACTGAAACTCGGGGGCAACTCCCCTATCGAAACCCACCTATAAGGGATCCCACTGAGCGGGAGCGTAGGACTGGAAAATACTGCCTATTCCATGAGCTGGATGGGCACACCACAGATGAATGCCGCCACCTAAAGGATGAGGTGGAAGAACATGCCAGGGATGGTAGATTGCAGCAATTTGTCAGAGAACGGACAGCGGTGGTAAGGCCAGAACAACTACCGCCTCCACCTAACAGGAGCGATCCTGGATCGGGATCACGACTCGTCATCCACTGATTAAAGATGGCAAGGGCCAAGTCTAGGATTTGGACTTCGGTCGAATACTTCTATTTAGATTTGTTTTTAGAATAAATGGTCACTCCACTTACACATGTATGGGAACCGGAGAGATCCCTAGGCATGCTCTGAGACGGAGATAAACCGATATGCCCGGAGAGGCAATGTTTAGCTTTTTCTGATGTTTGAGATTGAACATCTAGAACTCGAATTTTAATAAATAAATTAGAATCTCTTGCAATAAACCTTTTGACCGGAGAGTCAGGGGATGAATATTAAATACCAATATAAAAATGATCGCTTTATGACCCTACCCAGAGAGGCGGGGTCCGGAGTGCAAGAAGCGAGTTGCTTCGCCAGAGAGCGACAGGATCAACTCACTTAAGCGTTGTTACCCCTTCACCGGAGAGTGACGGGATGGGATCCAGCAAGAGCCCGGAGAGGCTATGATCGGTCTCGAACGACCATGTCATCGCTTAATGTTCAGATACACTGAACCGGAGTGCAAGAAGTGAGTCGCTTCACCGGAGAGCGACAGGATCGACTCACTTAAGCGCCCTTCACCGAAGAGTGATAGGATGGGATCCAGCAAGAGCCCGGAGAGGCTATGATCGGTCCAGAACGACCATGACATCGATATACGTCCTAACCAGGACCAGAGTAAAAGGGATAGAAGGCAACGCCAGAGTGCAATGGGATCTTTCTATTCAATCACTAGGTCTAGAATCGACTTAATAAGGGTTCAGAGTAGCCATTAATAGTCCGGAGAGACTACGGAACTTCATTCTCAACTTCTACGGAAAAAATGAATGCTGATTCGGCTTCGAACAACCATGAACTTGATTGAAGATACTGAATCTATGAATGAAACGTGAATTAACTACGCTTGATTTAAGACCGTTCAAAACATACCTTTTACCAAAAGGCATGTTTTGGGGGGCAAAGTGTTATCCAAACTTTTGGAAAAGTTGAGACACCCAAAATTTACTGAGAATCAATGATTATTATTCTTGAGTATTAACTATGTACTGTAGGATAACCATGGATGTCGATGAATTTTGGCCGAGTCCAGATTGAGCTACAATTGATAGGACATGACGAAAAAGATCATAGAAGTCCGCATTTCAAATTTCAAGTCAATCCGAGTTCGTATGCTCAAGTTATGATGGATTCAATTTGAGGGAAGTAAACCTTACTCGGTTCGAATCGATAGGGTACCCCCTAAGTTCGAATCGATGGACTTCGCATCCATCGTCTTCGACTCCATTTACCTCGAATCCATCACCCTTTCATTAGTTCGAACCCAAGAGGTGAGGCCGTGCCTCGAATCCATCAAGGAAGGGTCCCTCGAATCCACGCAATTGAGGGAGCTCCGGCTCCATTCCCTGCTTACCTTCGAATCCCCATGTTGAAGCAACTTCGAATCGATCCACAGTCACATATTTGGATCGATTCGAATGAGAACCGGTTCCATCGATTCGAAGGTAGCGAACCTTCGAATCCAACACCTCGAGTCCATCAAGTAAACGCAACTAAAACCCCGGAATCAACCCATTCGACTCGGAGAAGTAAGAGGATCGACACGAAGAACGCGCGCCACGTCATCAGGAGCATGGATTCGATCCTATGGGTTCGAACCATATCGATTGGAACGAATCCATAGGATCGAGTCGAAGCAACCAGCATGCCGAAGAACACCATCTTGAATCGATCATATCTCTCAATCCCTTGATCCAAATGCCATGAAATTTTCACAGGAGCTTGCATACACATAGAAGAATGTTCACGTCAAGTTTCATCACGATTGGACACATTTTTGATCGATTCGAACCAAGGGTCGAATCGATCCCAATATGGGCCCGGATCTTCAGGTTTCGGCCATGTGGGCCCCTCACGTGCCAGAAGCAGTCTCCCCAGATTTTAGGAGAAATATCAGCCTCCAACGCCTATAAATAGAGCCCCAGGTCATTCAGAAAAGGGGATCAATCTCTCTCTGGCTAAATCAAGATTCTAAAGCACCGAGACTCTACCAAACTCTACCTTGCACTCCTCAACTACTGTTGTAATCGGATTTTAGAGCTATAATCCATTGTAATACGCTGTAATCAATTGTAATCAGTGAGGAACATCAATAAAAGTGAAAACCTTTGAAGTGGACGTAGGCCGGAGATAGCCGAACCACTATAAATCGTGTGTTCTTGTTCATAATTTCTGTTTTGTTGCATGTTGCTTGCTTAGATCCATGATTTGTGTTTGAATATTGTTGATTTATATTCATACACTGGTGCTTTCACAATCCTTGGGGTTTGTGACCAATTTTGGCGCAAACAATGTTGTAAAATTATTTACATATGTCTTTAAGCCTGTTACAAGACCACCGCCGAAACGAGCTATTGATTTTCAAATAGATCTTATACCTTGAGCTGAACCCATTAGTAGACCGCCTAGCAAGATGACACCTATTGAGATGAAAGAATTAAAGATGCAGCTAGTGGACTTAGAAAGAAAGAGTTTTATTAGACTAAGCAATTCACCTTGGTGAGCGACTGTAGTGTTCGTGAAGAAACTGGATGGGTTGTTGAGATTATGTATTGATTATCATAAGCTGAACGAGAAGACGACAAAGAATAAATATCATTTGCCAAGAATCAATGATTTATTTGATCAATTGAGTGGAGCCAAAGTATTTTCTCAGTTGGATATGGTGACAGGGTTCCATCAATTAAGGGTGGCAAAGGAAAATATTTCTTTGATGACGATTCGAATGAGATAAGGTTCATATGAGTGGTTAGTAATGCCATTCGGATTAATAATGTGCCTGCTTTCTTTGTGGGATTGATCAACCGCATTTTCCGAGAGCACTTGGATAGGTTTTTGTTGTTGTTCATTGACGACAGTTTGATATGTTCTAAGGATAAAAGAGATTACACAATTCATCTTAAAATAGTGTTTGAGACATTGAGGCAACATCAACTAAAAGCGAAGTTTTCAAAGTGTTACTTTTGGAAGAAAGGAATGAAGTTTCTTGGTCATGTGGTTTCAGAGAAAGAGTTGTCAATGGATCCAGCTAGGACTGAAGTGTAAATGGTTGTAAGAGACCCGAGATGGTGACTGAGATAAGAAGTTTTCTTGGACTAGCTGGCTATTACCGAAGATTTATCAAGGATTTCTCATGGATAGTAGCACCCCTAACTAAACTAACTAGGGTGAATGTAAAGTTTGTTTGGTATGATAATGTGAGGAAGCATTCCTTAAGTTAAAGCATTTGTTGACTAATGCGCCCGTGTTAGTTGCACCATATGGTAATTAGGATTTAATGGTGTACATATATACATGTAAAACATGGAAGCTGTGTTGATGCAAAGGGGTAAAGTAATTACCTACACTCTCGATATCTCAGACCACATGGAGTTAGATATCTGACTCATTAATTGGAGTTGGCAGTAGTGCTTTTTGCATTGAAAGTGTGGAGACATTACCTTTAAGGAGAAAGATTCGAGTTGTATACGGATCATAAGTCTTTGAGATATTTATTCTCTAAGAAAGATATGAATATGAGACGGCAAAGGTGGCTAGAGCTATTAACAGTTTATGATTTTGGTATTGAGTATACACCAGGGAAGGGAAACAAAGTAGCGGATGCACTTAGTAGAGAACATCAGAAAGTAGTGTTAGCTATGTTGGTAGAATGGAAGGATTTGGAAGCATTGACTGCTTATACTGTGTAGTTAAGGTTGGCTATACTACCATGTTGTCTTGCTTGGAAGTTTGAATCATATTGATCGAGAAGATTGCTTTTAAGATGAGAAGATCGGACAATGGAACTAAGATTGATGATTTGAATGATTTTAGTATTGGCCGGAGAGGATGGTTAAGAAAGAGGGGACGATTATGTCTTCCAGATGTTGGTGACCTAAGGAAGAAAGTTCTTAGGGAGTGTCATCGATTGAAATTTACAATTCATCCTAGAGGAACTAAGATATATCAGGAAATGAAGAGAAGTTTCTTCTTAGAAGTTATGTAAAGGAATGTAGGCTTATGGGTAAGGCAGTGTTTGAATTGCTAGCAAGTGAAATCCGAACATCAGAAGCCAGGTGGGTTGCTTCAACCTTTAGATATACCAGTTTGGAAATAGGATTGGATAATCATGGATTTTGTTAATGGGTTACCAAGGCTGAACAGGGGAACGAAAGTATTTGTATCATAGTGGATAGACTGACCAAGAGTGGACATTTCATTTCCATTAAGTCAACTAGGACGGCTCCCGTATTAGCTAAGTTGTTTATGAAGAAAATTGTTACACTACATGGAATTCCTAGTAGTATAATTGGTGATAGAGGTACCTTTTCATTAGTGAATTCTAGAAGATCTATAGAAGGTATTAGGTATCAAGCAGAAGATGAGTACTGCTTATCACCCTCAGACAGATGGGCAGACAGAGAGAGTCAACAAGGTATTTGATGATTTATTAAGAGCTTGTGTACTAGATTTTGGTGGGTCGTGGGAAGACCATTTGCACTTGGTTGAGTTTTCCTATAATAATTGTTATCAAACTATTATAGGAATGGCGCCTTTCGAAGCTTTGTATGAAAGGCTATGCAAATCACCAGCATGTTGGTTGGAGACCGTAGATAGATTGTTCCATGGTCCAAATATAGTGAGAGAAGCCACAAAAAAGACCGAGTTAATCCGAGCCAGGAAGAGAAGCTCGGTCTAGGCAAAAAAGTTATGTAGATAAAAGGCGTAAGGATTTAGGGTTCTCATTTGGAGATCATGTTTTCATTAGTGTATTGTCGATGAAGGGCGTGGTACTGTTTGGAAAGTCAGGGAAACTAACACTGAGATATGTTGGACCTCGCCATATTATAGAGAGGATTGGAGAACTCGCATACCAAGTAAAGTTACCAAGTAGTGTGGCAAGAGTCCATAGCATGTTTCATGTTTCTCACCTTAGAAAGTATATGCCTAATCCATAGACCACTATTGCCCCGATTGCATTGGAAGACTTAGTAGTAGAACCAGATCCGACTTTTTTGAGACAACCAGTTCGTGTTATGGCTAGAGATGAGAAGAGGTTAAGGAAGGGAAGTAAGATTAGCAAAAGTCCAGTAGCATGACAGTGAAAAAGACTATACTTAGGAGACAAAGGAAAAGAATATGGATACTTATCCTGAGCTGTTATAATGGTATGTTCTATATTTGTTGTATATATAGACTTAATAGCTGGTAGGATATACAAGCATTGTTTGCATATTTGATATGCTTGTTATGTAGTCCTACTAAATTTAGAGGATGAAATTCTTTAAGGTGGGGAGCCTGTAACACCCCTAATTTTAGTTTAACATTATTCAAAAAATTTAATTAGATAGATTAAAAAGAATAATATAGTAAGACATAGAGATGAGATTTGAAAATTTATAAGGTCGATCCATCATTAATAAATTAAGCGAGATTGTTTAAACTTAAACTAAGGAGTAATAAATGAGAAGGGTATATTAGGAATAGATCTACCTTTTATCTGTAAAACCCTCACCCTCTCATTCATTATCATTTTTACAACATCTAAGGGAAGAGACCGGCCATTACAAGGGAAACTAAAAAAAGAAAAAACTAAGGAAAATTAAAGGGGAAACCAAGGGAATTAAAGGCTTTATCAAATCCTTACTTCAACATCAAATCTAAGGTGAATAATAAGGAAAACAATCACTATTGGTTATTTTCAAATTCGGCTATGGGTAATACCATGTTAATCGCTATAGGATCTTTATATGATGTAACTCATATATAAGAGTGGGTGTATCGTATATAATATTGCTTGTGGGTATAATAAGTGTATATATACTAATCTAAGCAGAACTATATAACTGTGTATGGTAGTATATAGTAAATAAGAATAATCACACCCGATATTTTATACTCTTTCGGACCTCTCGTCCTACGTCCAGTCCCGAAGCTCCCTTTCGGTATTTCCTTTAAAACATAACCCTCACTTCGCCCGAAGGAATAGGCTAATACAACTGAGTTTCTTTGAAAAACTTTATGTTCTAAATGACATAATATCGACTGCTGATATAATTCTTCATATAACCTACTTGGTAATGTGGAAGTGTATAATTTGTGATTATGGAAGTAGTTTGAGTAAATATAGAGAATTGAATTGTAATGAGTACTAAGAGATCAAAGAATATAGAAATAGCAAGTAAGTAAGTTAGCAAGTTAAGTTTTGAATTCCGATCCTGTAGTGTATTTATAGAAATGAAAGAGATATAGCAAACGGTTGCAATCATTAGTAGATGATTATTACTGTTAGAAAGGTTGTAACTTTTTAAAGTGAATCTACAAAAAGTGGCCGTTATACAACATTCAGTCAATTGAGGATAAAATCATGTCTATTGAATAAGAGCGGAAGTGCTCATGCCAAATTTGAAGACTTGAATGATGATAAAATATTAAGGTTCAGTCGATTGATGTACTTTCTCAGTCGACTACCCTCAGTCGCTGAGAAATACCTCAGTCGACTAAACTGAGTGTAACGACCCAGAATTTTGACAATATATTTTAATAAGTATTTAATCTATTTTAAATAAAATACCAGTTTTTCATTTTATAAACTGGCAAGATCTTTGGACATTTATCAGTTATATATGTATATATATGTTTTGTAAGGAAAATTTTGATTTGAAAATTTCAAATAGAACGTTTCAAAACTATTTAAAATAGAATCTGTCTTACAGTTTCTATATTATTAACATTTGACATATATATATATATATATATATATATATAAATGTAGTCTTAAATAATAATGTTTAAAATAAGCAATTCTATCAATATTTAAAACATAAATATTAAACTTAAGTATAAAACAAATATATGGTTACAAACATAAATATATAAACATAAGAAAACTATAATGTAAATATAAGATATAAATAGAAATATAAAATATATAAATACAAATATAAGTTATAGATCAAATATTTGAAAGTTAAACTACAAATAAAAATAAAACTAGGAAGTTATGTTAACAAAACTTATATTAAGTGCAAAGGGAAAACAAAATCTTTGACAAAAAAAAAATCAATGCATAAGCCAAATCAATATTTTGAACAACTTTACATAAACATATAAGAAAGGATAACCCATATACACATATGTGCAATGCAAAAGAGATAAGTTATTCACAACATCATTGCAAAATATCTTTGTACAGAGAAAATGAAAATAAATAAATAAAAAATATCAGCAACCATAATTATGTGTAAACTAATATGAAGATATATGCGTTTAATTAGCACAACATTTTGTCATTTTAGATTTACAAAAGAGATTATCTCAGTACAAATATAAGGCCAGCCGAAATTTGCAAGTATCCTTTCAAATTTACAGCAATTTAACAAAATCAAATCTGATCAATACAAGTTGAAGCTTGTACCAGAAGACACCATTTTGTCTAAAGATGTTTCTATATATACACATCATAATATACTTGTTCGTTTACAAAACTTAGCAAAACTGAGATGAGAAAAAAAGAAAATATAAACATCATCTTTACAACTCAACTTCATTCAACAAAGCTGAGAAGAATTTTCAAGGATTCAAATTCCGGCTCTTCAACAATCTATTCTCTGTTTCAACGGTATTTAAGTGAGTAAACATACTATCTTGAGGTTTAAATCTTGATGATTGATTCATGGACAATCTTGTGCTTGTTATCTACTATAAATATGAAGTTCTGTGATGTTTGCTGTTTACTGGAAGCTATACTTTGGCATGTTCTTCAATATTTCAAGCTACTGAGTAAAGAAAGCAGAGAAAATTTTAAATACTTCTTCAGATAAATAATTTAAACTTAGGAAATTAAATTAAATATGTTTGTAGAACTAAAGTCAGGGCTTGGAATTTTGTTTGAAGGTTTAGAGTGTGATATAGATGCTGGATGTTCATGTTTACAGAAGGAATCATATGTTAAAATTCGAATGTTTTAAATTGTGGATTTAATTTCATATCTTGATTAAGCATACAAAGGAAAGATTTTTAAAATAAAAATGATGATTTTTAGATGAGTATATATGGTGCAGTTCCTATATGAACTCAAAATGCAACTTCATCAATTTCTATCGGATTAACAAATATTAGCTGCTGAAATTTGTTGTATAGCTAGTTTGATAATGCATGAATCCAGGAAAAATGCTAAAAAAATTATTTAATGCGAGGATTTTTGGGTCGAATCAAATATAGGGTTTTGGTTTGAAGTTTTTCTGTGTTCTTGAAATTCGTTGATTTTGCCGCCGTGAATTGATCGAGCCGTACAAGTTTCGAGGAGATGGTAGAGGAGGTTATGACCATGGTGTGGCCGAAGCGTCGTTGTCACTGGTGATCGGCGTTCGAGGGTCGAGGCAATTTTCTGTTGGGTGTTAGAGCTACTGGTTCGAGCAGATGGGTGCATTTTGATTTTGAGCTTTTTGCATCGAGTAGGGTTTCGATTTCGAATGTGAGCTAATTGCGTGACTTGCCGGAGGCGTAGGGGTTCGCCAGAACGACGGCGAACCACCGTGCACGTGCATGGTGGCGTATAGTGTCAGCGGGGTCATGTTTGAGTCGTCGCGAGTTATCACTCGAGGGAATGGGGAGTTTGCTTCGTGTAACCTGGTGCGTGCGTGAGTATGTTTATAATACTGCAGTTATCAACTTAAACTAAAAAAAAGAACAGGTAGAAGAAGAAGAAGGGTATGGGAAGAGAGGGAAGAAACTCGGGGGAACAGGGAAGAAAACTCGAGTTTTACTCGAGAAAACACGTGGTTTGCCTCGGGTCCAATTTTTTGGGGTTAAGCCTATATTATTTTAAGTTATTTGATTAACAAAGTTTAGTGTTAATTAATTAAGTAATGTTAGTAAGTTTTAAGCTAAGATCTGATTTAAAGTTTATTAAGGAAAGTTTGCTAACGTAAGATGTTTAATTAATTTAAGTATAGGTTAATTAAGAATGTAAATTTATTTATACTTGTAATTAAATAAGTAATTTAAGATTTAATAAATTTGTAATTAAGGATTGATATTAATAATTTTGGGTTAAATCAATTTGAAATTAAGAATTTTAAATTAACTACTTAAAGTTAATTAATAAATAAATAGCAGTTAACTAATTAAGTAATTAATTAAGGATTAATGATTAATTAATTAGTAATTAATTAGTAATTAATGATTAATTAAGTGATTAGTGATTTATAAATGGTAATTAAATTTTATTAATTAATGATTAAGATTATTAATTAAGAATTAAGAAATAATTAATTAATCAAAAGAGTAATTAAGTAATAATTAATAAATTTAATAAGTTGATTAATTAGTGATTAATTAAGCAGAATAAAATGATTTATCCTTAAGTAATTAATTAAGTTAACTAAATCAAACAATTTTGATACGAATTGATGATTCTTGTTTGATTGACTCTGATATCTATTTGGTGATATTCTGTGATATCTTGTGATACATTCTGGACATATCTGTGGTGACTGTGTATGATTTATCTATGATAGCTGTTATGTGAATTACAAGTATTGAATTTAAACTGTTTAAACTATTTAAACAACTTGGCCCTTAAAATGGCGTTTGGATTTCGATGAGACCGGGATCGGATATCAATTCGATATTCCGAAAACCACATCGATTCAAATTAAACGATAGGTCGTGACATCTCAAGTGAAGATCGAGATGGTGTTTCAGAATGCAAGGGTTATCGTCATTAACTCTGAGGGTGATTCCAAAACGAGTGTAATGAGATAATGCCTTCGGTTTCGTTCGAACTCGGAATGAACTTGTATGGATTGAATGCTTTCTACACATCGTCAGGCGGACGATGAGCATTCTAAGAGATATGTTCTCTAAAGGTAATCGTAGCCTCAAGCCTCATCAACCGGGAATGGCTAAAACAGGGGATATGCAGCAAGGTTAGGTGGGTCATGCCTAAGCAGGACGAGGTATACCCCTGTCTAGATGTCCCTTTTATTCGGCTGTGTGGGCAGTTGTTGGCCACAACTGCGGGGTTATCTTGTTAGGGGCTGTTCATTAAGGAATGGTTCCGGCCTTGTGTTGTACGGGGTCGGGAGTGATCCTCGGTACGGCGATCTAGGCCCCGTACTGTGACGGGCGGTACCCCAGTAGCCCTTCCATTGATGGAAACCCTATCTCCCTACGAGACCCTACGGTTTTGATTTTTATTACCCACTTTTGTGGCTAGTAGCTAGAATTTAATTAATGTAACAATTTCGGCTATTTTATATTTACTTGAAAACCCTAGACACTATTATAATATCATTGGATTTCCTATAAAATGTTTTGGTTAGCATAAGGTAAAAACTTATCCGTGTTTATGTGTGGGGAGTCTTACGTGATACCTTTATTTTCAAATGGTTTTCAAAGTTAAAAAACTTTAACCCGTTTACTCACACCAGACTAATGTCTGACGCGAAGTTTATATTTTGTTTTTCATAAACTCTTCGGTACTCAAATTTTTATGAGTAGCCAAATGATAGGTATTTGGAGTATTGAGTTTCTGGAGGAGCTTGGAGCAGAAGACCAGACGTATGTATCTATCTATATAGTTCCGCTGTGTAGTTAGTGTTTGATGTATTTTGGATGTATGTAGTGACAGATATGTATATGACTGTCCTATTGTATGATATTGTGTAACTCTGATATATGTAAAACTATGTAATAGATATGTTGATGTATTATATTTTGTTCCGTTCCGCTGTGAGATTCTGATGTTGTTATTCTTTCTTACTATCTTTTCTATTTCTATCCCTTTCTTTTCTTATTAATGATACGTCTTTTTGTGGTTAGAAGGCGGGTCGTCACAGTTGGTATCAGAGCGCTAGCATGAGCGAATACCTAGGCTCTTGAGTGATTTCTTTCTTGAGAGTGCGTATTTGTATTTTCATATAATTATATAGCTATCTAAATTTGTCGAGTTACCTGTCCAAGTGTCCAACATGAATTCTGGAAGGAGAGGGAGAGGTAGGGGCGGTACCTCGACGGATAATGGACGAAGTCAAAATGCTAGCGAGGCTGTAAATCCAGTACCGCTTCAGGTTAGTTTTTCCGCTTTATGCGAAGACTTCATCAACCTTGGAGGCCAACCATTTAAAGGGTCAGAATCGATAATTGAAGTCCAAGCCTGGCTACGGTCTTGCGAGCGCATCTTTAAGAGTATGAAGTTGTCTGATGAACGGAAAAGGGAAATGGCATCGTGGCAATTACAGGGAGGCGCAGCAGCCTGGTGGGATGCAATGGTAGCAAATATTTCTGAGGAAGACATTTCTTGGGACAGATTTAAAGAGCTATTTGAGGAGAAATTTATGCCAACAGCAGGGAAAACTCGTTTGTACAAGGATTTTCTGAATTTGAAGTAGGGAAGCATGTCTATTTCTGAGTATGAGACCAAATTCAATGAACTTTCTTGCTATGGACCACGGCTCATTGATACTCCCCTCAAAAAGAACAAAATGCTTGTGCAAGGATTGAGGCCAGAATTTCATGAAAAGATGATGGTGCTTTTGAAAGGATCTTTTGTTGATTTAATTGATATGGCTTTGGGATATGAGAATTTGATGAATAAGAAATCAGTGGCACCAATAGCAGCATCAGGTGGGAATTTTTCCGAATGAGAGGAAGTTCAATCCCAATTGGAGGAAGCCGAACAAGAAGAAGCCTGTAAGTAACAATGGACCTCGTAAATGCTATATATGTCAACAAGAAGGTCACTTGGCGAATAAGTGTCCTAGGAAAGGATTCCAGCAGCAGCAACAACAACTGCACCATAGTGGACCGGGTTCAGCTTTGGTTCAGAGATCTTTATGCTTCAATTGTCACCACCCAGGACATATGATGAAGGATTACCCGTTACTTCATAAAACTCAGCAGAATAAAGTATTTTCTTTGGAAGGTGCACCATCTACTTCATCTAAAGGCAATGGAGTGTTGGAAGGTACATTACTTTTAAATGGCAAGTATATTAAAGTTTTGTTTGATTCGGGTGCTTCTTTGAATTTTATTTCTCTGGAATCTATAGAAAAGTTCTTTCTTACCCCTTGTACTGTAGACTGTCCCATCTTGGTATCTAATCCTATAGGAGGGGTGACTAAATTAGATAAGATCTGTAAGGACTTGAAGATTTCCTATCTATCCCATAGTTTTTCTTATGACCCTTATGTATTGAACTTTAAGGGATTTGACCTTATATTGGGGATGGATTGACTTGATAAGTATATAGCAGTTCTGAATTATGATGAGAGGACAGTTTCGCTAGAAACTGATTTGGGTAGAGTTGCCAGAGTGTCATGTGATAATTCTAGAATTCACTTGAGTAGTCTTTTGCATGGAATTGAGACTTCTCAAGAGAAGATTGAAGACATCAATGTGGTCCAAGATTTTCATGATGTATTTGAGGAAGTTAAGTGTCTACCTCCACATCGAGAGATAGAGTTCCGCATTGATTTGATTCCAGGAGCAGTGCCGGTGATTCAGCCTAGTAGGAGAATGCCTCCTAGGGAGAGGGAGGAGTTAATTAAGCAGACTCAGGATCTTTTGGAGAAGGGGTTGATTAGGCCCAGTTTTGCTTATTAGGGATCTGCTGCGGTGTTTGTCACAAAATCAGATGGATCGCTAAGGTTCTGTGTAGATTATAGAGAACTGAACAAAGTGATTATCTGTAATAAATATCCTCTTCCTCGTATCGATGATCTCTTTGACCAGTTGCATGAAGCTTCTATCTTTTCTCAACTGGATTTAGCTTCAGATTTCCATCAGTTGAGGGTAGTTGAGGACAGTATTCCCTTGACTGCATTTAGGGGACCAAATTGTTTCTATGAGTGGTTGGTTATGCCTTTTGGGTTAAACAACGCTTCTGCCTACTTTGTTGACCTGATGAACCGAGTCTTTAGGGATGTATTGAATAAGTTTGTTCTGGTATTCATTGATGATATCTTGGTCTACTCCAAATCTGAAGAGAAGCACAGGCAGCATTTGAGAATTGTATTGGAGACTCTGAGGAGACATGTTTTGAAGGCAAAATTCTCTAAGTTCCATTTCTGAAAATCGAAAGTCAGATTTTTAGGGCACATTGTTTCTGGTGAAGGTATCTCTGTAGACCCAGCGAAGGTTGATACTATTCTAGAATGGAAGTAGTCGGAGACACCGACTGAAGTTCACAGTTTTATGGGATTGGCTGGCTACTACAGAAAGTTTATCAAGGATTATTCCAAGATTTCTTCGTATCTGAATAAGCTGACAAGCAAAGGAGCTAAATTCAAGTGGACGCCCCAGTGTGAAGAAGTTTTTCAGGAATTGATGACGAGGCTAAACAGTGCACCAGTGCTTGCTATTCCGGATGGGAAGAGCAAATTTGAGGTTTATACTGATGCTTGTATAGTTGGTATGGGAGCAGTTCTAATGCAGAATGGAAGGGTAATTGCGTATTCGAGTCGGCAATTGATACCACATGAGAAGAACTACGCTACGCACGATCTTGAACTGTTAGCCATTGTTTTTGCTTTGAAGATTTGGAGACATTATCTTTTGGGAGACAAATTCGAATTATTCACGGATGACAAACCGTTGAAATATCTTTTCTCTCAAAAAGATCTTAATCGAAGACAGCAGCGGTGGGTCGAATTTCTGGCATCCTGTGATTTGGATATTCTGTATACCTCGGGAAAGGCAAATGTTGTAGCTGATATTCTTAGCAGGAACGCATCTCCTTTTGAAGTGGTTCCATCTCTTATTGAAAGGATTGCAGGTAAGAAAGCTTCTGATAAGATGTTGAGAAGAATCATCAAAAGGTTAGGAAAGGTCAGTGTCCCAGTTTTGAAATTGATGGCCAAGGAACATTAAGGATTAACGGGAGTATTTGTGTTCCGACTGATAGGGATCTGAGACAGGAGGTGTTGGCAGAGAGTCATCGTTCCAGATTGAATATTCACCCAGGAATATCAAAGATGTATAGGGATATGAGGAGAGTCTTTTGGTGGAAGGGCATGAAGGAAGATGTAGCTGCTTTCGTTAATAATTGTGCCATCTGCCAACAAGTTAAAGGAGATCAACAAAAGTCAGCCGAATTATTGCAGCCTTTGGAAATTCCAGATTAGAAATGGGAAATGATTTCGATGGATTTCATCGGCGGTTTTCCTAGAACCAAGAAAGGAAACGAAGGAATATGAGTTATTGTGGATCGTTTAACTAAGAGCGCCCATTTTATACTGGTTAAGGCAACTCGTACTGTAGCTTCTCTGGCAGAAATTTTCTTGAGGGAGATAGTCAGATTGCATGGTGTTCCTGTCAGTATAGTAAGTGATCGAGATCCTATTTTCACCAGCAAATTCTAGGAGGCTCTGCAATCAGCTATGGGAACAAGTTTGAGATTGAGTACAGCTTATCATCCTCAGACAGACGGACAGACGGAGAGACTGAATCGAATTCTAGAGGATATGTTGCGAGCTTGTGTTTTGGATTTTGGAGGATCGTGGGAAGACCATCTTCATCTAGTGGAATTCTCTTATAGTAATAGTTACCAAGGGAGTATTAAGATGGCTCCTTATGAACCTCTATATAGAAGACCATGTAGATCCCCATCCTGTTGGATAGAATCGAAAGACCGTCTTGTGCTCGGACCCGATCTAATTCGTGAAGCTTCTGCGAAAGTTGAGCTTATCAAGAAAAGGACGAAAGTTGGTCAGGATCGTCAGAACAAATATGCTGATAAACGGAGAAGACCATTAGAATTTGAGATCGAAGATTTAGTCTTTATCAAATTTTCCCCGATCAAAGGTGCTATTAGATTCAGAAAGACGGGAAAACTTGCTCCGAGATATATTGGACCATTCCGAGTGCCGGAAAGAATTAGTGCAGTAGCATATAGAATTGAATTGCCAGAACGGATGTCTGGAATTCATAGTGTATTTCATGTATCCCATCTAAGGAAGTTTGTGCATGACCCATTACTGGTTGTAGAACCAGTAGTCCAGGAAGATTTGGAAGTAGAACCCAACTTAACTGTGGTCAGAAATCAAGTTCGGATTGTGGATCAAGACGAGAAGCAACTCAGGAGCAAAGTTGTGAAGCTTGTTAAAGTGCATGGACCGAGGATCCCAGAGATTGTACATGGAAACCTCTGGATAGTTTTAGGAAAGCTTATCCAGATTTGTGTCCAGATAGCTAGGGATGTTTGTTAGGATAGACTGCTTGATTGTTTGTTATGGTATGGATGATATGTATGTTGATTGTTAGTATAAAAGCTTTTGAATTAACTTTTGTTTTAAATTTCGGGGATGAAATTCTTTTAAGGGGAAATTAATGTAACGACCCGGAATTTTGACAATATATTTTAATAAGTATTTAATCTAATTTAAATAAAATACCAGCTTTTCATTTTATAAACTGACAAGATCTATGGACATTTATCAGTTATATTTGTATATATATGTTTTGTAAGGAAAGTTTTGATTTGAAAATTTCAAATAGAATCTTTCAAACCTATTTAAAATAGAATCTGTCTTAAAGGTTCTATATTATTAACATTTGACATATATATATATATATGTGTGTGTGTGTGTGTGTAGTCTTAAATAATAATGTTTAAAATAAGAAATTCTATCAATATTTAAAACATAAATATTAAACTTAAGTATAAAACAAATATATGGTTACAAACATAAATATATAGACATAATAAAACTATATTTAATATAAGATATAAATATAAATATAAAATATATATATATATATATATACAAATATAAGTTATAAATCAAATATTTGAAAGTTAAATTACAAATAAAAATAAAACTAAGAAGTTATGTTAACAAAACTTATATTAAGTGCAAAGGCAAAACAAAATCTTTGACAAAAAAAAAATCAATGCATAAGCCAAATCAATATTTAGAACAACTTTACATAAACATATAAGAAAGGATAACCTATATACACATACATGCAATGGAAAAGAGATAAGTTATTCACAACATATTTGCAAAATATCTTTGTACAGAGAAAAGAAAATAAATAAATAAAAAATATCAGCAACCATAATTATGTGTAAACTAATATGAAGACATATGCATTTAATTAGCACAACATTTTGTCATTTCAGATTTACCAAAGAGATTATCTCAGTACAAATATAAGGCCAGCCGAAATTTGCAAGTATCCTTTCAAATTTACAGTAATTTAACAAAATCAAATCTGATCAATACAAGTTGAAGCTTGTACCAGAAGACAACATTTTGTCTGAAGATGTTTCTGTATATACACATCATAATATACTTGTTCGTTTACAAAACTTAGCAAAACCGAGATAAGAAAAAAAAAGAAAATATAAACATCATCTTTACAACTCAACTTCATTCAACAAAGCTGAGAAGAATTTTCAGGGATTCAAATTCCAGCTCTTCAACAATCTATTCTTTGTTTAAATAGTATTTAAGTGAGTAAACATACTATCTTGAAGTTTAAATCTTAATGATTGATTCATGGACAATCTTGTGCTTGTTATCTACTATAAATATGAAGTTTTGTGATGTTTGCTGTTTACTGGAAGCTATACTTTGGCATGTTCTTCAATATTTCAAGCTACTGAGTAAGGAAAGAAGAGGGAATTTTAAATACTTCTTCATATAAATAATTAAACTTAGGAATTTAAATTAAATAAGTTTGTTTGAACTAAAGTCAGGGCTTGGAATTTTGTTTTGAAGGTTTACAGTGTGATATAGATACTGGATGTTCATGTTTATAGTAAAAAGGAATCATATGTTAAAATTTGAAAGTTTTAAATTGTGGATTTGATTTCATATCTTGATTAAGCATACAAAGGAAAGATTTTTAAAATAAAAACGATGATTCTTAGATGAGTATATATGGTGCAGTTCCTATATGAACTCAAAATGCAATTTCATCAATTTCTGTTGGATTAACAAATATTAGCTGCTGAAATTTGTTGTATAGCTAGTTTGATAATGCACGAATCCAGGAAAAATGCTAAAAAAGTTATTTAATGCGAGGATTTTTGGGTCGAATCAAATATAGGGTTTTGGTTCGAAGTTTTTCTGTGTTCTGAAAATTTGTTGATTTTGCCGCCGTGAATTGATCGAGCTGTACGAGTTTCGAGGAGATAGTAGAGGAGGTTATGGCCGTGGTGTGGCCGAAGCGTCGTTGTCACTGGTGATCGGCGTTCGAGGGTCGAGGCGTTTTTCTGTTGGGTGATCGAGCTACTGGTTCGAGCAGATGGGTGCATTTTGATTTCGAGCTTTTCGCATCGAGTTGGCTTTTGATTTCGAATGTGAGGTAATTGCGTGACTTGTTGGAGGTGTAGGGGTTTGCCAGAACGTCGGCGAACCACCGTGCACGCGCACGGTGGCGTATAGTGTCAACGGGGTCGCGTTTGAGTCGTCGCGAGTTATCGCTCGAGGGAATGGGGAGTTTGCTTCGGGTAACCTGGTGCGTGCGTGAGTATGTTTATAATACTGCAGTTATTAACTTAAATTAAAAAAAAGAAAGAAAAAGAACAGGTAGAAGAAGAAGAAAAAGGGTATGGGAAGAGAGAGGAGAAACTCGGGGGAACAGGGAAGAAAACTCGAGTTTTACTCGAGAAAACATGTGGCTTGCCTCGTGTTTATTTTTTTGGGGTTAAGCCTATATTATTTTAATTATTTGATTAACAAAGTTTAGTGTTAATTAAATAAATAATGTTAGTAAGTTTTAAGCTAAGATTTGATTTAAAATTTATTAAGGAAAGTTTGCTAATGTAAGATGTTTAATTAATTTAAGTATAGGTTAATTAAGAATGTAAATTTATTTATAATTGCAATTAAATAAGTAATTTAAGATTTAATAAATTTGTAATTAAGGAATGATATTAATAATTTTGGGTTAAATCAATTTGAAATTAAGAATTTTAAATTAACCACTTAAAGTTAATTAATAAATAAATAGCAGTTAACTAATTAAGTAATTAATTAAGGATTAATGATTAATTAATTAGTAATTAATGATTAATTGAGTGATCAGTGATTTATAAATGGGTAATTAAATTTTATTAATTAATGATTAAGATTATTAATTAAGAATTAAGATATAATTAATTAATCAAAAGAGTAATTAAGTAATAATTAATAAATTTAATAAGTTGATTAATTAGTGATTAATTAAGCAGAATAAAATGATTTATCCTTAAGTAATTAATTAAGTTAAGTAAATTAAACAATTTTGATATGAATTGATCATTCTTGTTTGATTGACTCTGATATCTATTTGGTGATATTCTATGATATCTTGTGATATATTCTGGATATATCTGTGGTGACCGTGTATGATTTACCAATGATAGCTGTTATGTGAATTCCAAGTATTGAATTTAAACTGTTTAAACT
The DNA here is from genome assembly GCA_030765085.1 of Allium cepa. Lineage (NCBI taxonomy): Eukaryota > Viridiplantae > Streptophyta > Magnoliopsida > Asparagales > Amaryllidaceae > Allium > Allium cepa. Next base: position 476,280,296 of record CM060929.1, read on the forward strand.
ATTAAACAACTTAGCCCTTAAAATGGCGTTTGGATTTTGATGAGAGCGGGGTCGGATATCAATTCGATATTCCGAAAACCATATCGATCCAAATTAAACGATAGGTCGTGACATCTCAAGTGAAGATCGAGAGAGTGTTTCAAAACGTAAGGGTTATCGTCGTTAACTTTGAGGGTGATTCCAAAACGAGTGTAACGAGATAATGCCTTCGGTTTTGTTCGAACCCGGAACGAACTTGTATGGATTGAATGCTTTCAACACATCGTCAGGCGGACGATGAGCATTCTAAGAGATATGTTCTCAAAAGGTAACCACAGCCTCAAGCCTCATCAACTGGGAATTGCTAAAACAGGGGATATGCAGCAAGGTTAGATGGGTCATGCCCAAGTAGGACGAGGTATACCCCTGTCTAGATATCCCTTTTATTCGGCTGTGTGGGCAGTTGTTGGCCACAACTGCGGGGTTATCTTGTTCGGGACTGTTCATTAAGGAATGGTTCCGGCCTTGTGTTGTAGGGGGTCGGGAGTGATCCTCGGTACGGTGATCTAGGCCACGTACTTTGACGGGCGGTACCCCAGTAGCCCTGCCATTAATGGAAACCCATTCTCCCTACGAGACCCTAAGGTTTTGATTTGTATTACCCACTTTTGTGACTAGTAGCTGGAATTTAATGAATGTAACAATTTCGTCTATTTTCTATTTACTTGAAAACCCTAGACGCTATTATAATATCACAGGATTTCCTATAAAATGTTTTGGTTAGCGTAAGGTAAAAACTTACCCGTGTTTATGTGTGGGGAGCCTTACGTGATACCTCTATTTTTAAATGGTTTTCAAAGTTAAACAACTTTAACCCGTTTACTCACACCGGACCCATGTCTGACCCGGAGTTTATATTTTGTTTTTCATAAACTCTTGGGTACTCAAATTTTTATGAGTAGACAAATGATACGTATTTGGAGTATTGATTTTCTGGAGGAGCTTGGAGCAGAAGACCAGACGCATGTATCTATCTATATAGTTCCGCTGTGTAGTTAGTGTTTGATGTATTTTGGATGTATGTAGTGACAGATATGTATATGACTGTCATGTTGTATGATATTGTATAACTCTGATATATGTAAAACTATGTAATAAATATGTTGATGTATTATATTTTGTTCTGTTCCGCTGTGAGATTCTGATGTTGTTATTCTTTCTTACTATCTTTTCTATTTCTATCCCTTTCTTTTCTTATTGATGATACGTCTTTCTGTGGTTAGAAGGCGGGTCGTCACACTGAGTAAACTTAAAACAAATATAACTTTATTTTTGCCTTTTCAAAATATGGAAATAAATAAGCTCTTCGTAAACAGTTATGTATGCAAGCGTGTATATGTGTATATGAGATACCAATGAGATTTTACATATAATTCTATGACCATATACATAATCTAGTTTGACGATCTTTGAATTTCTTGAATGTGATCAATCCTTCTTGGTAATAGTCGTATTTTCTTCATTGTAGCTCTTTCTCCTATAATATAGTTATATACTACAAATATATGCTGAAATAGTTGTCATCACTAAAACACTAGAAACAGAGATTTAACAATCTCCCCATTTTTTATGATAGCAACTATATATATACATACATACATACATATATATATATATATATAAGTCTCCCCCTACGTGTATGCTCCCCCATCACAAATCTATCTCCATTTGTCATCAGCAAAAAATAAATATTTTGACATCGAAACAGCACATACCTAAAGATAACATGAACTAGTATGCATAACGGAAGAGAGATTACATATACAAACACTGAAACAGAAACATAAGTTCTTAAATACATAGTTTTTAGACAAGTTCAACCACAACCAAATAAATACATAACAAAATACCATAAGTGTTCTAAAGATCACATAGTTTGTAAGAACAAACATGTAGACAATGAAACGTAGAGAAATCATGGAACACAGAATGCCATAGTAGTAGATAGTCTTACCCAAGTATCTAAGATTCTGGCTTCGTGCTTGATGGTGAAGTAGAACGATAACATGAAGTAAGTTTGTACTAAATCTTCCCCAAGAACCTGAGAGTAGACTTTTTAAAATTTCGTTGGCATTTGATCAACTTCTTTTGAACATTGAAGATTATTTCCTGATTTTTGAGAATTGTATCTGAAGTGGTTATATTTTTAGAAGGTTAGAATAAAGTAACTCCTTGATAGCTATCTATACTCCATTGAGTTTCCCCTGCATTTTCTTATTGAAGCTCTTCTTGTTCTACTTGTTGAGTTGAAGATTGTCATATATTTCATGAACAAGACGAGAAACATAAAGAAAGAGATTTTTGATTCATAATCTTTGGATGAAGTAAGTCATGTAGCGAGTCAACATTGATTCCAAAATGAGTGAAGATCTTCGTTAGATAAGAACCATAAAATATCGTCTAACGAGTACGGGCATGAAATCTTTTGATTCATCATAAAAGATTCGAGCCCAATTAACTTTTATTTGAGTAAATCGCATACAAAGCTTTATAGTTGTTGTTATGCATCTTTTCATAACTTCCAGTTCGGACTAGATTAGTGTGAAGGAGCATTTTGTTAATTATAGGTGCTTGAGGTCGTAAATTGACCAAAATGTTTTCTATCTTTTTAGTTCGGAAAAGGTAACTTACTTCACCATAAACCATGTTATGGTGATTGATATCCTCTAGTTTTGCAGCAAAGTTATTACAATCAAGTATAACGTCTAAGTCATTGATATTAAAGAATATATAACTCCTAAAACCCTACTCCATAATTGCCCATCATCATTTCCATATATATGTTTTTAAAAATCAACCTGTAGGTTTTCATAGAACATTCTTACTAAAAAGGGATAAATTTTCACCTTATTCTACTTAGATCGATTGGTGATAGAAATTCATGTTCCCGGTCTAAAGCTTCAGTGTTGAATTTGGAGAAATCTGATATCTAGTAGAAGGTTTCTTAAAATATATGCTTATCATTCAATTCATTGAAGTATTAAAGAGATTTTCTACTTCCACTCAACCATTGTTGCAATTTTTCATATGGAGCAAAATTCAGGATGAGATGGATCGGCCGGTTCTTCGTCTTTGTTTGCCCTCTTCTTCGAAACGGGACGCTTTTGATGTGGATCCATTGATTTTCAGGAAGAAGAACTTATGGTTTTATGATTTAGGAAATAAATTTTATGAAAGGGAGGAAGAGAAATGATGATTATGGGTTTGGAAAAAGCATACTGGCATGATTCAGTGGACCGAGATCAATTTTTAGTCAACTAAAATGGGTTATTTTGGAGGCAGAGAATACTAGACCTATTTCAGTCCACTGACCCTTGATTTCAGTCGACTGAAAAGGGTCAATTTCGACATAGAGATTAAGGGAAGAATTCAGTATGCTAATATTAAATATTAAAAGGCTAAGCTGTTAGGTTCAGTCGATTGAACTTTATTTTTAGTCGACTGACCTGCTGTCAGCTAGTTTTGTGAATTTTTGAATGATTTTTAGAATAAAATACATTTGTATATATTAAGAATTGGCTTGTTTTTGAATATTTGAATGCTGAAAAATTCAAATGGTTATTACATATAAAAGGAACGTAACATCATTTTATCAAACAAATATTTAGATGTATCGCTATCATAATTTTAGTTTTTGTCAAAGGAGTCAGACTTTCTAATTTCTTGTAAGTCCTACGAATTCGACAGATCCTTTATCTCTTCAACAAACGACCTCTATGAGACCAACTAGGGTAAGCTAGAGTATCAATCCAGTCTTGGTTTGATGGTCCTGGCATGTATAAATTTCTTGGAGTAATGTTATAAGCTTTTTAGGAGTTTTGATTAAAACGAGGATATTTTTTATGAATGCAATTTTTTGTTGGTGAATGACCACAAATTGCTAGAATACATTTTTCAAGAAAGTTAAGATGAGATCCTTGATGTCATTGTTCATAATACATTTCTCGTTGAGCTCCCATTATTTCTCGTTGATAGTGGTATATTGTATCAATTTTGGTGTTGAGAGATTTCGATTCTAGATCAATTGCTCATTTGGCTTTCTTTTCCCTAGGGGAAATGCCGGTGTGATACGTAGGTGATGCAATAATGTTTAGAGAGGTTGATCGAATTGATGGACGTGTGGTTTTAGTTACTGATATG